>CM060943.1:457298667-458634220 GCA_030765085.1 Allium cepa
CGCTCTCAATTTCACCTTCCTCTTTTTCTATGATCATCGCAACCTTGCCTTCTCGTTGTTTGAACTTTTCTTACCCTTCCTCCATGTTTCGGGGCATCTTGGTCGGACTAATAGCTCTAGTCATAACACTCTTTTCTTCACAAATTTCCTCAATTAAGCCACCGCATGGACCTTCTTCTCCTTATAGGCCACCCTTTTCGGAATTGTGCGATGAAGAAGTGGAGCATTTTCTAATCATAGAACGGGTATGGGATGGAACTTCAATAATGACGAAAGACCTCCTGGGATGTAACAATCCATACCGATGCAAATTCTCGTCCATCAGCAAAAGTTTGACCGGTCTCTCTCTAACATCTATGTCCTTCAGAGTATGGAAGATAAAATCTTGTGCTGGATCTTTATTTGACCTCAGAATAACTGTAAGAAGCATTCAGTTTAATTAAACCCCACACCATCATAAAAAGACTCAATTAGAGAAGAGAAAACCTACCCTTCGTCATCTAGAGACAATTAAACCCTTCATTACATCTAACAAAGAAATATTGGATCTTAAATTGGGATAAGTTGCTTTGGAGTTGCAACATGATTTTTCAATTTCTCTGAGCCTCAATATTCACAAGAGATGGACATTTGTCTCTTCTTGGATGAAAGGAAGTATCTCAATTCGTCGAAGCTTGAGGCATGGTTGAATGTCCGCGTAAAAAAAAGTGAATATAGGTCAAAATTTCATAGCCATTAGGATGAATCTGAAATGAGGCTATTCTCAAATTCGAAAGAGTGTCTCTCAAGAAATGGTTAAATGGGGGCACTGCACCATTCAAGCACATGTATCGATGATAGGCGGTGCACCCCGAAGGTGTCATGTGTGCAAACTCATTTTTTAGTGGAAGACACATATCGTCTTTTGGAATACCATGTTGTAAACAAATATTATGCAGAACTTTAGCAGAAATGACAGTAGAAGCTCTCTCCGAAGGGTTAAGTAAAACTCTAAAGTTCGGGGAAGTTCGATCCACAATCAAAACAATCGGCATCAATTGACCATATTGAGCCTATGGTGTCGAAGAAGTGGGCGTTGCTGGAATCATTTGTGAAGGCATAATCGATGCCGATTCCGCTTCCAAAGGCACCTACTGGAGCTGGGCTAGCCCACATCGGAAGAAATGGATGAATTTTAATTTTTTTACTATTTTGGATCGTTAATTGGCCTATGAAGTCTAAACATATTTGGATTTTTCTAAGTTTCCTTCTAAATAAAACTTTAATTTATTTAGATTTAGAGTTTAAAATTTAATTTAATGTGTATGTAAATTAGAATATATAAAATATTCATTTATGTACGTATTTTTGTGTAATGATAACTTATTAAATTTATTTAAAGAAGGAAACTTTTAATTTCCTATCTCTTAGCTATACTTAATGAGGGTTCATAAATTTATTTAAAGAAGGAAACTTTTTATTTCCTTCTCTTAACTTATTTAATGAATGAAGGGCAAATTATTTGTATGGAGAGAGAAACATTTCATATATCTCTCTTCAATTAAATTGATTAATTATATGAAATTCACTAATATATATGTGTATATATATATATATATTATATGTCATAAATGAGAGTATAAACAAATATGTATTTTATAGTTAAATTCTATAAAAGCAACATATGATAGGTGCTATTAATTGATGACAATGTTAGAGATATAACTAGAAATAAATGGATTGTTAAACACATAAAGGAAATATGGGAAATAGATAAAGAGTAACAAAGATGATTGATTTAATTTCCAATTTGGTAAACTTAATTAATCCAGCATATAAACGATAATCAATTGGCATCATGATATAAGGATATAGTTAACAACAAAAGTATGTATGTATTATTAACTAATTGTGTGTATATATAATTAAATATGTTTAGAATTAAATAAACAACTTAAATAATCAAATAATCAAATAATGGCGTCAAAATCAGCCAGCTTTCAAAGTTCAGAGCTAGGAGGGGAGGAAGCAGAGGATGAGGGCTGGACTAAGGTGATGGATCGGAGGAAGAGGCTGGAAGCTTCAGGCGTATCAGCGAAAGAGCATAAGGCGAATCCCCATTTTTCTCGCATGAAGAACAGGTCGGCCACAGCTAGATCTGGGTCATCTAATGCTGGATGACGTGATTCGTTTATCAAAAAGAATGGATTCAATTCTTCGGGTGTGTTTGCTGTTAACTCAAAGGCTACACCTAAAAGTTGGTGTGATTTGGTTAAGGAAAAGAAGCAAGGTGAAACCATGCAATTCTTCGATCCAACAATTGTTAATGACAGAAAAACTGCAATAATTAGAGAGGAGGAGCTGTTAACTGCAGAGAAGATGTGGTCTAATTCTATTCTGATCTATTTGGTGGGGAAAAGACCGTATTATATGTTTTTTAAAGCATATATCAGGAGAACGTGGCTTCCAAAAGGTAAATTTGAAGTTTTTGCTAGAGACAATGGTTTCTATTTGGTTCAATTTGAACTAGAATAAGATTGTAACAAAATACTAGAAGGAGGACCATGGTTGATGAATGGGAAGTTTATCATTATGAAGAAGTGGAGCAGTACTATCAAATATGAGAAAGATTTATTATTATCCATTCCTATTTGGGTGAGATTTCCCAATCTCAATTTTGCATATTGGAACCACATTTCATTGTGTAAAATTGCTAGCACCATTGGAAGACCTATTGCAATAGACGAACATACTAAAAATAGAAGCAGAATAGCCTTTGCTAGAATGCTTATTGAGGTGGATGCGTCATTTAAATTTGAAAGAGAAGTGCAAATTAAACTGCCTAGAGGGGATTTTGTTATGCAAAATGTTGAATACGAGTTTATACCTCCAGTTTGTCATAACTGTGTATGTTTTGGTCATGTGGATAAAGAGTGCCCTATATCATTTACGCAACAATGGATACCAAAGTCTATAACTAATAATAATGAGGCTAATAGCACGGACATTATTTCAGAGGATTATACAACTCGGCAGAATCTTTATATCAATTCAGAAGGAGTAGTGTATAACAATGCAGATGTTATTACAATTGATGAGTCAAATGTCCAAGATCATACAATAGTTGATAAAGCTCACAGGAATCAAAATACAAATGACTCAAATAAGGGTAATGATGTTTCTCCATCAGATATGAATGCTGTGAATGATGAGACAGTTCAGAAGTCTTTAAAGGATCCTGCAGTTGCAATTGCGGCCTCACCATCAGCTGGTGCAGAAGAATGTGTAGTATCTGGTTTGCTTCCACAAATCAGCATGGCTGCTACAATTACAAAGGGATCCTCCACTCAACTTTTTGATATGTCTCATATCCAAAACATTGAAGAAGGACCTCCTATGAGCACTATTACTCCAGATCCAAATGTATTGACGTCATCGACAAAAATCTCAGTCACTTTATCATCATCGGAGAAAAATTGCAGCAGGGAGTTGTTAAATCATAGTAAACCTGTCGTAAATAATTTAAATTCTCAAGTTTCTGATCTAACAACTGAAGTGCTTAATTATTTTCAGGTGCAGAAAGACATGAAAGACTCAAATGAAAGAAAAATATGCCTAAAAACCTCACATCTATTAACCCCGAATTTGAAAAAGCAATTGCAGATATGAAAGGCAATAATATTCAAGAAAAGAAAAAGAACAAATTGATCCATGAAAGTGTGACTCCCACTATAAGGACCAGGAGTCAAGCAAACTCATCCAAATAATGTCTATCTTGTGTTGGAATGTGCGGGGTCTTAACAAGGCAGCACATGTTTTGGAGGTAAAAAATATTGTGTTTTCACAAAAACCTTCTATTTTTTGCTTAGTTGAAAATAAATTGAGAAGCAATAAACTTCAGCTATATATAGAATCTTGGGGAAGTAAATGGACATGCAAAAATAACATTGAGTATCATCACAAGTGCATAATTCTTATTATGATCAATTCAGACATTTGGAGCAGTTATATAATTTCTATGAGCAAACAACACATTACTTGTATGCTAAATAATACTGCAGGGGCCCAATGCATTGTTACTGTCATTTACGCACTAAACCTTGAAACTGAAAGGGAAAGTTTATGGAAACAACTGGTAAAAGAAGCTAACACTTTTATTACTCCATGGTGCATCATAGGGGATTTTAACTGTGTTAGATGTTTGAAGGAGAAAATAGGAGGAAATAACTTGACAATCAGAAACATTCAAGAGCCAAACAATTTTGTTAACTCTGTAGGGGTTAAAGAAATTAGCATTTTAGGGGTTAATTTTTCATGGAGATCATGGCCTAACAAGAATATTGCTACAAAGATTGATAGACTTTTTTGCAATGTTGAATGGATGAACATGTTTAAAAAATCTCATGCAAAATATTTAGATCTATCAACAAGTGATCATGTACCTATTATGTTCCACTTTAATTGCATTCAAACATATGAAGGTCCAAAACCATTTAAATTCATGAATCACTGGGTTATGTGTGAGGGGTACAAGGAAGCAGTTGAAAAGTGTTTTGTTTTCCCTGAAGGAAATTAGTTATTCAACCTTATTCATATGCAGAAAAACATCAAAAAGGAAATTAAAAAGTGGTGCAGTGGAAAAAATGATTTACAGTCACAAGTTTCATAATGCAAGCAAGAGGTCAACTTTGCTCTACAGATATTAGAATCAGATCATAACTCCTTAAATGCACAAAAGTTGCATGATGCTCAAGTAAATCTGGATAAAAGTATGGAGCTGTTAGCTATTGATAACAAACAAAAATCAAAATGTCAATGGATCAAGTGGGATGATAGTTGTTCTAAATTTTTCTATGCAAAACAAACTAATAGGAGTTTTGTTAATAGCTGCCACGACATTGTAAAAGGAAATGGAGATGTTTTCAAATCACAAAAGGAGATGGAGGAATAGGCTGTCAAGTATTTTACAAACATATACAATAGAGGCAACATGATGAATCAGTTTCCTAACATTACTCCAAAAAGAAAATTAAACGAATGGGGAAAAATATTTCTTAATGCTGCATTTGATGAGAAAGAATTGAAAAGAGCTATTTTCAGTGTGCATAATGATACTGCTCCAGGCTATGATGGTTTTAATGCTAAATTCTATAAAAGACATTGGAATGAATTAAAAGAACCGCTTTTGGAAGCTATGCAGTCTTCTTTTGACAATGGCAGAATTGTGAGAGAAATTAATCACACCATTATCTCCTTAATCCCTAAGGTAAAAACCCCTAAATCTGTTGCAGATTTCAGACCCATAGCCTGTTGTTCCATGCTGTACAAAATCCTATCTAAATTGTTATGTAACAGAATGAAGTTTGTGCTTGGAGAATTGATTTCTGATAATCAAACAGCCTACCTACCAAACAGGCAGATTAAAGATGGGATAATAATTGCACATGAACACATCAGAAATTTTAACAAGCATGGGAGTAACAAAATGTGCATAAAGGTGGACCTTAAGAAGGCATATGATTCAGTAAACATACATTTCATTCTTCACATGATGAGAAGCATGGACTTTCCAGTTAAATGGGTAAAAATTATTCAAGAAATGATAAGTTCTTCTAGCTTTTCATTGTCTATTGAAGGATATCATAAGGGATATTTTAAAGGCAGCAATGGTTTAAGCCAACAAGATCCCTTATCCCCTTATCTTTTTACTTTATGCATGGAATATTTCACTTTGTTGATGGATGCTAAAGCTATTAAAGGAAAAGTGGAATCAGTTATCAAGAACAATTCTAACATAACACATCTAATTTATGCTGATGATATGTTAATTTTCATAAATGCAACTGAAATTGGAGCTAAAGCTGTTAAGAATTGTTTCAAGAAATTAAAGAGAGTCACTGGCTTGGAAATGAATAATCTCAAGACTCAAGTATTTTTCAACAAGTTTTGCAATAACAAGGATCAAGTGCTTAACATTCAGGATATTCAAGAAGGAGAATTACCTGTTAGATATCTTAGGTTACCCCTATCTGTGACATATATCAAACACTCAAATTGTAAGCAACTGATTGACAAAGTGTTAAAAAAGATGCAAGGTTGGGAGTGCAAATTTCTCACAGTTTCAGGAAGAATAGAATTGATCAAGGTTGTAGTTTATCCTATGGTCAGCTTTTGGATGCAGTGTTTTATGCTCCCTAGCTTAACTATTCAAAAAATCAATCAATTATGCAAAAAATTTATCTGGAAGGGTAAAAAGAGTAGTGTTCCATGGGAAACAGTTACAAGTGTTAAATCTGAAGGTGGAATGGGGCTGAAAAAACTATCTGATATAAACATTACTTTTTGCATCAAAAGAATTTGGGAGACTCTTACCAATTCAACATATAGTGCTAAGTGGCTGAATGTGAAATATGCTAATAATGAGACACTGTGGGAATCTAACTTTAACAATTTCTCATGCACTTGGAAAAAAAATGCTATACCATAGAAAAGATGCACAAAAACTAATTGATAGAAGAATTGTGGATGGTAAATCTACAAGTTTGTGGTTTACACCATGGATTAATGGTTCAACTTTATTGGAAAAGCTGGGGCATGAAACTTTATCATACTCAAGAGGTCACAAACACAACGTAGAGCAAATTATATCTGGAAATATTTGGAGGCCTGAAAACATCTCATATCTTGGTAATATAAGTGCGGAAATAAAGCAAGTACCCATTCATTATGACAAAACATCAGACTATTGGTTTTGTAAAAGCAGTAAAAATGGCCTATTTACTTTTCATGATGTATGGAATGATTTTAGAATTAAGCTACAGGAAATCAGTGACTACAAAATCATATGGAATAACATCTCACTCCCAAAAATGAATGTATGCTTATACAGAGCCACTTTCAATTTCCTACCTACAAAGGACAAACTAAAAATGCAAGGAGTGACTGAAGATGATGTTTTTGTTCTGTGCAAAAGAGAAGTGGAAACTTGCAATCATTTATTTTTTAAATGTTCCTTTTCTAAGCATGTGTGGTGTTGGATCAGAATAATGATGGTTGACCCTATAATACAAAGAAACTTCAGTACTTCTCTCATAGATGCCATTACCTACATAAGTCAGAAGTTTGCAGCTAACAATATTAAGAAGGACATCATAACAGCTGCGCTTAGCTCATCTATCTGGTTCATTTGGAAAAGCAGGAATTCTATCATTTTTAATAATGAAAAGATAGACAAAATCACGGTTTGCAATACCATAAAATCCAATGTTCGTGACCTCATCATTAATGAATCCAAGTTTCTCAGTCATAGTATGAACAATCTTGAGGATATCATTGAAAGATGGGAGATTTTACCTCTGCGTAACCTGACCCCGAACCCTAATTTCCCAAACACAACATCATCCTCGAGATACATGATTAATGGAGAAGACGATGAAGCTGAGAGCTCTAGATTGTCCAGACGCACTGATAGTTTTATCGCTAATGTTGAAAGAGAGGAAGACTTGTCTGGAAGAGAAAACGAGCCGCCATGAAAAGACAAGGTTGCTAGGTTTACACAGAGTGTTTAGGGCATTGTTTGTGGGTATGCATATTATTTGTTTGAGATCCGTATATATGTTGGAATGATTCTTGTGTAAATAGTGTTTGTAATGTTGTTATGATTATCAATAAAATGTTTGACCCTTCTTCAAAAAATAATAATTAAATATGTATACATATGTATTTTTTAATGAATCCTCCAAATATACTAAGTTAATTCATGGAAGTCAACTCTTATCCATTCAAGATTTATTACCAAACATGTAGTGATCTGATTTAGTAAATCAAATTTGAAAATAGATTTATAAATCCAAACGTAACCAATATGTATATGTTAATAATTTAATGTAGAATCAAACATAGATATTTATTGAATAAAATTGTGTGAAGTATTTTTTGTATAATAATAACATTACGTTGATTCATGTTTATTTATACATATATACAGTGTACAAATATGTATGTGTCTGCATGTGTGTGTATATATATATATGTTTAAAAATATTTTTATATGTATTAATGAATCCTTTAAAATTAGTAAATCAACTCAACCAAATCAACTGTAATCAATTTAAGATTTATTACTAAATATGTAGTAACTTGATTTGGTAAAACAGTCCGATAACAGATCGTAATCCACAAATCTAAATGTAATTTGTATGTATATGTTAATAATTTTTTTATTCAAACCTTTTAAATATTTTAAAATTATTTTAACATACGCATACATATATATACATACATATTTATGTATATGCATGAATCTTAATAGAAATCAAATTTGAAATCAAAGTAAACTATTGTTAACAATTAAATACGTAAAGTTAATTAGAATAAAAAGTTAATTGCTAGATTTATATTTGGATCAAAATCAATAAAAATTATTATAGAAAATCATGATTAGAAGTTATCAACTTCAAATTAAAACCAATTCTAATGATAACAAGTTATACTACATTAAGATCTATAATTGTATGCTTATACTATATAAAATTTTCAAAATGAATTAACTACTTAATATCATGGAATAAATAAATAACTAATGGAATTTACCTTTTTGATGTTGCCTATGATTCATACCTTGAATGATAATGCTTCTCGATCCAGTGGAATCACCTCTAGAAATTGCAACAATCCGTAGCACCACTTTTGAACTTATTTTGTTTTGATAATTTTTATGGCTAGATTCCATGAAACTTCAGCCAAGAAGGTATAAAAATGAAGATGGAGGCTAGGGTTTAAAAGGAGAGTGATTAAGAGAGGCCAATGAATAGATGAAAACATATATATACAGGGACCCTTCCTTAACCTCCTCCCTTCATTTTCTAGATCCAACCATTGGATTTTAAGCCTCCTTTTCTTATGGCCTTCTATGAATAAGGATGCATGGCCCTTAAGATATTCCCAAACACATTTTGTAGTTAATCTATTTAAATTCGATTTAAATATTTTATCAATGTCATATATCGATAAGTACATACATAACTTTTATGTGCATATTTTATTAAATTCCAATGGATTCAAACAAATCAAATAAATAAATATACAAAAAATTTAATAATAATATTTCACAAATATTCTTTAATTTAATTAATTTATAACGATTATAAATTAATTAAATCATGAGGTTTTTGAAGTGTTCATCATTACGGTTGTGTGATTCAAAAGTATAAATTCAGTCGGCGATTAATATCGAACTATTCGAATATTAATGTTCACACGTTACTTAGCAGGCGGTGTGACATTTTGGCCGAATTTATTGCTTACACATCTTTTAGGTAAAATCCAATTTTACTTATTATAGCTGGTACCTAATAGTGACAATTATTTACACCAATTCTCTTCGTCAAATCACTTTGGATTTATGGAATTTGATGATGGTCAAAATTCTAATATCATCCACATTCAACTTTATAGTCCAAACCCAAAGTCCTTGGTTCAATAATAATAGTTATTATTAACTGAAATGCTCTGGCCATAGACTTTGACTTTGAGTTGACTTAAGTTGACTGTGATACTACCTCATATAATCGAGGAGACAAATCCTCTTTTGAATAGTGTTTTACTTCTAATGCTTTCACTCGAACCAACTATAGTCGTTTGATGGATGTCGTGCCACGATTTAACTATAATCAAAGCGAAGCTTCCACATTGAAGATCAATAGTATTCTCAAGTCGAGAGAACTGTGTAAATTAGTCACATCGATATTCTCTTCTTGACCTTACTTGTATTAACCAATAAAAAACCATCGAATTAGTCATTCCATAGTTATCTAATAACTATCAATACGTAACCCTTTGGTGTCCCCAGCAGTCATGAGTAATACACTACCCAACATTTGGAGAGCATTACGTGCTATAGTCTCAATAGACACATTGATATCCAGTCTCGGTGCATCTTGACTAGGAAATTTAAAATGGTATATTTGTTTTATTGTGATAAATTACTCACGGTTACAACATTTTGCAACTATTATCACAAAACATATCAATTATGGATTTTCTGTTAAATATACTTATAATTAAATTGATTAATTAATATAACCACATTATATAAAAAATGTAGTAGAAAGAAAATACCTTTATTTCGAACAAGATCGGTCAACGAGTTAGACATATGTAACAAATTACATAATTTTCCCTAGGGTACACCCCTAACTCTATCAATCTCCCATTTGCACTTGGGGTCAATTATGGAATGTTATTCCAACTTCTCCAATCGATTTTCTCAAAAACAATTGGGTCAGTCCCTTTGTGAACAGGTATGTTATTATGTTTTAATTATCTACTCTGTCAATCAACTCTCTCTGATGGTGATAAACTGTTTTATTATATGGAACAATTCATAGTATGTCTCTTGACTTCTAGTGAGCTCTAGGTTCTATTACAAACTATATTGCGATATTGTTATCATATAACAATGTTATGAGATTCTCAACATTTGGAACCGGCTTAGTTATAAATTTATGCACTTATAATTTTATATACATTATTTTTATTGCGTCAATATTTAAGGTGATGTATTTATCCTTTTTATTAAATCAGCCACGGTCTTTCATTTAGAATATTTCCATCTTAAAGATTCGTAACTTGAATTTATTATTGACATGTTATACTCAATATCACTTATGAAATTTGAGTCCGAACACTCCATAATAAGGAGTTTTTGCTTCTGTAAACAATTATCTAGTATTTCATAAATACACGAGAATACTTCAAACAATCATTTAGTGACATCAATTTGGAATTGATATTTGCTTCATGTACCAAATACATAAATAAATCACGTTATCATAGATAACATAACATGTATGATAATTCCTATTGCTAATTCATAAGGAACTAATCTCACATGTTCCGTATTAAACAATTTTAATAAGGTGTCTTTGCATATCAATTTGGGATATTCCTATTATCTTTTATACTCGCTATAAAAGACTTCATTTACAATCCGAAGTTGAGTATTAAAACAACTAAGATTGATTTTAACACAAGTACATCGTTAAATCAACAATGTGTTGTTATAGTTTAGAAATATCAATGTACCTTTTAACATTTTATCTTATAAACACAAGCTTCTTCTGCATTCTGATTGATAATCAAACTATTTGATATTTCTATCTAAATAGTTTTTTTTTAATTTTGATGCTTATAAAATGATACTTTTTGCCATTTCTTAGATCATATCCAAAAACTCACAAACTCAACATCGCTTCCACTGACTTTGAGTCGTTTTGGTTTTTATGTGTAAAGTGTATACTCTAAGTTATTATGTAGAATTTTATATTTCAATGCATATGTACCAAATATAAAGTCATATTAAGTAGTAATTTTGTGAGTAAACCCGAATTAACTTGAGAATGTTTAATACCGAATCTATTATGCTAACTTCAACAATTAAAAAATTGTGATGTTATTCTTATTCCAACCGCATTAGTCTTACTTACAAAGACATAACCGCGACCGATGGATCACATCCCTTCGGTTACGACTAGCAAAATCCTATATTTTGATAGCATACTTGGAATTCTTTTAGATTTGCACATCATATCATAGAGTCAACATTCTTAATAGTTTAATTAAACAACCAAGGATTATATATTTATGACATTGATATAAAACTCACAGTTTCTCTTCAATGTGCAAGAATACTTATTAGACACTCTAATGCGTTGTGTTCATTTAAATTGGCTAATTTCATTTCATCTCATTTAAGTAGTTCTATCTGTGGATTGTATCCATGCCATTTTACTACCAGTAATTTCTCAAAGAAGTTTCTTCACAATGAAGTTGGTATTTCTTAAAACAACAATTGTTTCTCACTGTAATAAAATAGGTATTCATAAACGCTTTATGAATTTCTTTATTAATAAAACTGATTTGATTTTAGTTTACACAAATTATGTTCGAAACATAAATATTACATCCAATGATAGTTTTTTCAAAATCCTTTTAGAGAGATTCATACAAGATCTCCCATGAACAATTATTACGTGTAATCTTTTGACTTGCACAACCTATCAACTCCTTGGCCTAGGATATGTTGGAGTTTCTTATAAACCTTTATCCTATAAAATTTTGTAGACTATTATTCAGATGAAATAATATTAAACTTGTGACTACACTTAAGTACATTACCTTGTAGAAAGAAACTAACTCAACTTCACTCACAATTAATTGTACATTGTCCATCAAAGTTTGATTACTCCATATCGATGCATCATTATGAATTACATCTCTATGTAGTTTTGAAATTGAATCTATATTCATTTTAGGTACGTTCGGAACATTTTCCAATATACTTATTCATTCGATCAAATCAAATCATTTCTATCACATGTTATTTTTATTTACTTCTATTTTTATTCTATAAGTTTACCATACACATACTACATGTTTATCAAATACACATGTCAATGTCGACAATAACTCATCGGTGAATATAACAAAGTACATGGAACCGTTTTGGTATTTATAGAGTTATGATTGCATATATCTATATGTGTCAATCTGAAGAGTTCATCAAATCTTATGATACGCTCACTAAATGGGTGCATAGCCCTTTATTGTTTGATAATAATTAACAAGTATCATATGACTCAAAATCATACAATAAAATTATTTCTCGAAACTACGGCTTAGTCTATAATTCCAAAACTGCTATAAATAATATTAGATACTTTTGTATTTTCCAATGCATCACTTTTGTTATAAAAAATTTACCATAACATAGTTTTATTTGACAAATAATATTCATATTGAAATATCCATATGTCAATTTTTTTGCTGCCGATACCCAAATATAATCATTATTTCATAAATAACGTATGGTAAGTTTTAGGAAAATATTTTTCATACTGGTATGCAATTAATAAGTGCTATATGATATGCTCTCACTATTTCCACCATTACTATAATAGTGTATTAAATTCGGAGGTACACCATTCACTTAATATAATTTTTTATTTCATACACCGCAACTCTTTATAGTGGAGAGTTTGTTGATAAAATGTCGTGGGCTCAAAGAAATAAATCTCATAGAATTTTTTTTTCTATATGAAAATACATTTTGGAACAGAAATCATATTTCTTATTCCAATATCAAGTACCGATTAGTATTAAATTCCATTTCCAATGTTTCTCTGTGAAGTATAAGCGACTATTCATTCTTTCATCCTAACTGTACATTAAATTACATCCATTCTTACACATTCGTTCTCCTTTCAAACGGTCAAACTATTCAAAAGAAAACCTTACTACAATATCATAACAAACTCGTTACAAATGCGTGTTTTATTATCCTTAACATTTAAGGACATCAAATATGTTGCACTTTACGTAAACTGATCAAAATGACATTTCAACGGTCGAGTTCTTAGATCCATCTTGTAGTTTTTGGTCTTGTGTTATATTAACACAATATGATTCCTTTTGTAATCAACCTGATTGAATACTCGATCTGGCACTAAGGTTTGTTTGGTTTTTTGGATGAACTAATTTCATCGAAATATTGTACATTACAAACTTTAACCGTTCACCATGCAACATTTATATGCAATTGTATATTGATCAAATATCCATAGTCTTGTATTGCTTTTAGAGTTCAAAACTCATAGAATGCAATACATGGTCTTGGCCAAATAAATGCGTAAGTGACCAAACTATGAATATGTTCAGTAGTTGTAAAATTAGGCACTTGCGTAGGTGCTGAAACATTAACATGCAATATGAATTTAATAGTGGGTATTGTATTTCCATTTGTCAACATTCAATTCAGTTTGTTTGTATATGTTAATTGATAAACTTTTCATCAATCATATTAAATGTACCAATTTATCATTGTGGATAATTATAAAATTATTTAGCATATGTTCCTACAATATTAGAAAGGTTAAGTGTTACCATTTCATTTTTCTAATAAGGCTTCCACTAGTCTTTTATGTTTCTCCAAACCCCTACCCTAAAATGAAACATAGAAGTCTTTCAACTTCACTGTTAGTACTCGTCTGTTTTGGTATTCCGACCTTGAGTTTTCTCAACAAATCATAGCCCCACAAATAATGGATAACACCTTATCCGTTATCACATACAACTCCTACCTATTTTTCCTTGTCCTAATCTCGTTTCGGCTTTGAGTTCGCTCAACAAATCGAAAGAGATTATTTACTCATACCAACCATATCGTGATGGCCTAAGTATAATATACATACCTTGAGTTTTCTCAAAAAACACATATTGTTGTAACGAACTGAAATTTTCGATTTCCAGATAGTTAGGAAAAGAAGAAAAGAGATAGAAGAAGAAACAGAAATAAATCATAGATTCTCACATTCGCAGCGGCAAAATATAATATCAATTAATAAAAGTTATACAAAGGAAAACTGTATCTGTTAATTTACATCAATACATCAGAGTTACATCCAATCTTATAAAAACCGGACAGTATAACAACTTGTCCCAGATAAACAACAATATACTCAACGAAATACACTCCATACGTTCCTGCCATCCAGCTCGCCTTCTGAGCTCTAGAACGTCCAAACTTGAAAATCTGTAATACTCGGTCTGACTCGAGCATTACATCAAAGTAACACCGGAGTCAGGCTGGAAACAGCATGAATAAACCCATATAATATGAAATACCAAGCTATATAACTTATGTGAAATACCATGATAACTCGTACTTTCTATGAGTTTTTAACTTGTTATGGTAAATCATTTATCATACACAATAGTTTTTAGTTAAATTCCCAAATTACTTAATTTATTCCATTCCATCCTGTTTAATTTCACATATCAAATTTATAAGGAATTTAGATTAATAATCGAAGTGGCTTCGGGTATTGCCAATACCCGACCTCGGTCTCTTCGTAATCAATATCATCTCTAATCCAAATTGTTAAGCTTTAAAATAATACAATTCATATTCAGGATATCATACCATACAACAATTCATCCCACAATACCACAGTTCAACCCATTGTATCCCAGCCCATCTCAATCGTCCATCAGGGACATCAACAATCCAAGTCATTCAAATATCATTCAATCATCCATAAGCAAGATTTATTAGATATATAATTCCTAATTAATTTAATTAATCTCCAATTAAATTAATCACCAACTTTAATCACTTGGATTACCTTAATCCTGCTTACATAACATTAATTAATTACAACCCAATTAATTAATCATTCTTTAATCATCCGTCTTAATTTAATCATCCTTGCTTAATCATTTCCTAATTACATTTAGTAATTGGACTTAAATTAATTTCATAAATAAATTTTTCTTTAACCATTCACTTTAATTACTCTCAGTAATTAATTAATGATCCTCTAATTACTTTCATTAATTACTCCTTTAATTACTCACATTCAAAATTAATTATCCTTTAATTACTTTATCTAATTAATCCTTTAATTAATTACACTAAGTAATCCCTCCTTAATTACTTCCATAAAGTAATTATCCTGTTTATTTAGCAACTATCCATTAATTACTTATACTAAGTAATCACTTAATTAATTTCATTAAGTAATTAATACTTAATCATTTTCACAAGTGGTTATCTTTAAATTTACTAAACCAATTAAATTCCTTTAACTAATTTCCATTAATTAATTACTTCTAAATCACTAGTTAATGATCCTTAAATTTATTATTCTCATCAAATATTCATTAATTTTTTAATAAAGGAATTATCCTTATTAATTACATTAAGTGATCAACTTTTAATAAATTCCACTAATTATTGATTAACCCTTTAATCAATATTTTAATTAATTAATTAATTATTCTTAAACCTATTTAATTACGTTATCAAGTTTATTTAAAATAAACTTTTAAAAAGGTTACAAATATTTAAATTCTTTAAACACAAAATAATTCTATTCTCAACCTTTAATAAATTCCAAATCTTAATTGTTGTAAATTGAAATAGTTGATAAATTATTTATACTTGATCAAGTTTGAACTTAAAACTTGTTATTCCTTTTCTATATATTTAAAATTTGCTAACATAGCAAGGAACCGAGTTTACCCTTTGATTCCCCGAGCCGGACCCTGCGTAGTCACGAACTATCACTTACTTCGAGTAACTACGCAATATTCTCGAGATCAACCCGAGACAACAGCTTCTCCCCCAAAAACTTCCAACTTCACCTGATACATTGTGCATCTGTGCACGTACACCACTGATCCACACCTCTCCAATCACCACCGTGAGCTCAGACAAGTCGTCTATAACCACCCTACCACGACGACCACCCAAAAATCCGAACTCCCCCGAGAAATCAAATCGCATGAATACGAACCCATCATCCCGAAAACCCCATCGTCAAACTTCTCAACTTCTTCCATCTCCATTCACCGGAGACCACGACCATTTGCCTGGACCACCGCCTGCATCCCACAGTCTTATCCCCGCAACTGCGATTCAACTCGACTCGACGCCGATTCCACATTTTCCCAGAAACCAATTACGATCAAAACCTAACCCTAAACCCTAGATTAGCCTCGCCGCGCCCACACGGGGGTCAACAATTCCTCCGACCAATTTTCTCGAGACTCCTCGACCTCGAACTTTCTGCACCATCGATCCCAATGATCATCACCTTATCGCCAGAATTAGACGAAAAGACGATTTTCGTTCAACCCGCTATATCTCGAAAACCACATGTTTGAAAATATTGAATTTCATTTTAAAAATCATGATTTTCCAGGTCGTACTCGATTATGTAGGTGGATCAAGCGATTATGATACTTGAATTAAGATATTGTTTTGAATTTTTATAGTATATCTTCTTTCCTGACTCACTTGTCTTCATTTTATCTTAAAATATTTTTTAGTAGTTAGAACATGATTATACAAACGTAATTCGTTTAGATCCTAAAGCCTAACATGGATTCAAGAAGAAGAACTTGATTTTTAAATTTGTTTTTGAAACCTAGAACTAGAACAGAGAGATATCCAAACAAGCACACACATTATACTTCATACATATATGTTAATTTTATTTATATCATCATACATGCATATTTCATATTATACTTCACAGATTTACCACATGCTAACATAAGATATAACAAGTTAAGGAGTTACTCACCTGCATATTTAGAAAACAGAGAACAGTTATTTCTTAGAACTTAGTTCACTTAGATTTTCATTAACCTTGAATCTTCTTGATTTGGTCAGGTTGAAAACTTGAAACTGAAAATTGGTGCTTGCTGATCCGATCCTTGTTTTGGTTTGAAATTTTGAAAGAGTTGCTTGATGATTTGAATTTATATTTTTTCTTTTCAGTTTTCTGGTTTGTTTTCTCTCTTCTTTATCTTTTATTTAAAAAAATGAAAAGAGAATATAGATCATGACACTTGTTAATTATATGATAAAGTTTGTTTACACTTGTTATTGTATGCATTAATCTCCTTACACTTGTGAAATGCATGTAAATAATATCTTTATATTATTTAAATTACTTTGTATTAGGTTTATGTTTACATTACATAAAGAAAAATATATAAAACCTAATTATATACTAAATAACCATATATATACATATACTAGCATTAAAACGTAGAGTTTACTTAAATACTTTTGAAAATCATCATGTTGAACTCAAAACAATAGCTTCCTAATCATAATATATATATATATATATATATTTATATATATATATATATATATATATATATATATATAGACACACACACTTGTATACATGTATATGAACACACTTAAATTTTTTAATATTATAAAGTTTGCATATGTCTATTTACGTATCTTTAATTCACCATAAGGTTTATCACTCCCAGATAATTATTTATTATAGTTTAAATCCATTTATATATATATATATATATCTAGATATCTTTTATTATCAGAATTTTATTTATTCAAACGAATAAAACCAAATTTTCCAATTACCGGATGTCCAAAAATCCGGCTTATCACATTCCTTCCCCGTTTGAATCTTTTCGTCCTCGAAAAGGAAAAAAGCCAGAATCTATTCAATACTTAAAATTAGATAAATTACTCTTTGATTATTTTTAAAACACTTTAAAATCTATATAGTATTGCCAAAATAGTTTTATAAAAAATAGTTTTATAACTCGATGTTTCAACAAGTCCGTCCTCTTTCTCACAGAAATTCGGTCATACGTTGATCAGGCGTAGGACTGAAAATCTATAAGTACTCGGTAAACCCATTTCAACACCCAGTGAAAATACTTGAAAAATAATTTTATTGAAAATATAGAAAACATTTTTTTGAAAATAGAGGAAACATCTTTAGTGAGAATGCTCTTGAAATCATCACCCCCATCCATGGTCGCAGTTAACCGATGGTTACGTTGCCATCCCGGCAAAATCCATAGATAACTATAGGCACTCCGCGCCCCTTGATTGTGCCATGGAACCCGCTACAGATCGCAGTTACATCCTAGGTTACATTGTCATCACAACAAGAGTCCATGTAACTGTAGGCATCGGCGCCCTCGAATTTCGCTGCCAAAAAATGTAACTTCTCCCCTCGACCATAGATCACAGTCTATCGATGTTACGTCGCCATCTCGGCATAATCAATCGTAGACCGTTGACACTCACTTCTACACGATTTCCTCTATGGTCCACAGTAGATCACAACGGCATCGAGTTACACTGTCGTCACAGCATAACCCAAATGCCTCTGTAGGCATCAGCGCCCTCGACTTTCGCTACCCAATAATCCTCAGGAACTTCAGTTTGTTCGGACTTCCTTACAGGATCCACTTTAAAGCCTTCCCCTTTGAGGTTCAAGGCAGTACCAACCTACGGTACTCTTAAGAAGTTCATTTCAAGGGAGTGCCTTTTTCTCCAGAGCCATTTTCAAAACACTTTATACTACACATATAGTATCTTCCAAATCATACACCTAGTATGAATCTCATATAAATCTCATTTCTCAAAATCGATTATCCCAAAATAGATAATTCCCAAACTAGGCTTTCCAAATTTCCAAAATTGATTTTTCCCAAAAATCAAAGCCTTTCAATATCCATGGGTTCCAAAAACCTTTTCCCAAAATCATTCTCATAAAATCCTTTATATATATAGATATATATAACCTTACAAAATCTTTGAATCACTTCATACTTGTATAAATTCCCTTTTTATACTTCAAATAATTTCAAAAACCCTTTTTATTCTAGCTATAGATCAAGCGAAGTTTATCAATTATATATATAACTTTGTTTATGCCAAATCAATATTCGAGCTTGATTACTCTATAAAGTCACTACCATATTACTTACTTCCATAAAGTAAATTTTTACCATAGAAATACCCAATTTCCACTTTCTTTCATCATATATTTCACAAAATATGCTTTTCATTTCAAAAACCATTTTACAGTTCTTATCCTCACATTTTCAATATCAATTTCATTCAAACTCGTACGATGTAAACATATCATCTATAGGCTATATCAATTTAGTCGCTCACTCGATCACATAATTTCACTTCCGAACTAGTATCGTCTAGTGCGGACTCAGATCTGGTTTCTTGATCAGAAACCGTCAGTCTCCTTGCATAGCTTAACTACGATAGAGAATTTCCAGAACCAATCAAAAATCCATATCCAGGTTTGCCATCGAAGACCGCGTGGAAAAAACCCCAACTCGGATCGATATACTATCTCGAAATTCTGTGCTCGAATCTGGATCAAATCATTCTACAAATAGAATAATATACGTACATCATACGTATTTATCTTCATTGATTATTAGCTAAATCAATTCTCTTTTTATTCACCTTCATTTTGATTCCATTTACTGATCCACAATTGCTTCCAATTCCATTTGGGTTATCACTTCAATTATAAACAGTTTGCACTCTGACTAGCTTGAGTTTAGAAAATAGATAGAAAATTTTAAAATAGACAAGTAGTTGTAAAATAGTTATAAAATAATCAAATGGTTATAAAATAGTTAGATAATTGCAAAATAGTTTAAAGTAGTAATTAGTTATAAGTAGTTGAAAAATAGCGAGGCCAACACAAGAGGATGAGGTGGTCTCACCAAGAAAGAACTTGAAGGCTCATTCGAATGAAAACAAGAGTAAGATTGATATAATATCTTCAAAGAAGAAGGACCGTCCCCAGACTAAAGCTGATCATCAAGAAAGGGAGCTCGATAAATCACTTGAATAGTCTGGTAGCTCAACGTTGAAAGAATACTGTCCAAACCAAAAAAAAACTATCATGATGACAAAGCCTATCTCAAGGATGCGGTGGAGAAAGCAATTAAAGATGCAATGAATGCAAAGGAGAAGAGGACCAGGGATGAATCGTGAATGATAACGAGCGAGTTCCGCCCTTTACAGATGAGATTATGGCAACAACTATCCCATCTTATATGAAGATTCTGACAATGAAATATCATGGAATCAAAAATCCAGATGACCATTTGATGGCTTTCAATATCCAGATGGATCTATATAATGCATCAGTAGTTGTTAGATGCAGATTATTTCATGTAGCTCTCTAATGGGCCGCTGCCAAATGGTACAGACAATACCAAGAGAAGACTATTTACACATGGAAAAGTTTTCCTACGAATTTTCTGCTCAGTTTCGCATATGTAAAGACCCAACCATTGATTACATAGTTCTGGCTGACATAGAGCAAAAGCAAGGGGAATCTTTAAGAGATTATCTTAAAAGATTCAACACCGAAGCACTAGAAGCAAAGACATGAATGACCGTGATAAGCTTATCGTGGTACATTCTGGCTTAATAGAGAACACCCCATTCTGGAAGCAACTCTTTGTTAATAAGTGTAAAGATATGCAAGATTTCCATTTTCAAGGTGACAAGTTCATTTGAATGGATGAGCTCTATCACGCCAAAAGAAAAGCAATTTATAAAAAGGAAGGAGGAAGATTTGGTCTAGATCGAGGGCAAAAAAGAGCGAAATGGGAAGAACCTATTGCTAATGTAATTTCTTTGAAAAATCCATTGTCTTACGTTTATACTATGGCGAAGGAAAGAGTCAATTTCCAAACTTCTTTAAAGGAGAAGACAACTGTGCATACCACAAGGAAAATGGTCATAAGACCGAGGAATGCAGAGTTTTAGCCAGAATCATCCAAATCTTGATTTACGAGGGTCATTTAAAAGAGTTTATTCAGGATAAACAGAAGGTTCAATGAATAGGGGATGGTCCGCAAAATCTCCCTGGCAATGTTGTCAATATTTTGGAGGATGTAGACCCTCTGACCTTAAGCCCGCCTTTAAAAAGGATTGACATAATTCATGGTGGGCCACGCCCGATAGGAAACAGAAGAGGGTCACGAAACAGATATATCAAGGAGGCTAAAGAGGGTGTGTTCTCTGTGTAAGAAAAGCCTCTGATGAAGAATCTGTGACTCGATATTCAAATGCCAAATCTTGTTATCAACCCTCAGGAGTTGAAGAAAGAAGTTCACCATCCACAAAATGATCCATTAATGATCGCAACTCAAATTGGGCTGTCGATTATGTCCATAATTCTTATGGATACAGGCAGTGCAGTCAATGTTATCTTTAAGCATACCTTCGATCAAATGAACATCCCTGAGGAAAAACTGGAGCCCAGCGTAGAACCAATCTTCGAATTCAACAACAAAGGATCAACTCCGTTGGGACAAGTGAAACTGCTAATGCAAACTAGGGTGCCACCACTTTACAGAATTTTCGAGACTCTTTTTATGATCATTAACTAGCCATCTTATTACAATGCCTTCTTTGGTAGGTCGATGCTTGATGAGATAGATGCATTTGTCTCACCAAAGTACCTAATGGTGAAGTTCTTGACAAAGAGAGGATGGGGCACAGTCCGAGGAGAGCTGGTCGGCTCTCGAGAAATGTATTTCGCTACAATCGATCAATATAAAAGGGGAGTTGTGCTTACTTTGATTCTTCCACTATTTGTCAGCATTTAGATGATGGATTTTTACATCTAACATTCGAAGAAAAAATTAAAATTAATAAATCTAACAAGCGCACGTATAAAAGGTACATTCCTCCTAGAGCAGAAGGAAGATAGTCGACGCTAATTCCACTGAAGAAAGCCCAATCATCACTGAATTTGATTGCTGAAGGGAAACAAAAAGAATAAAACCTATAGAAGACCTTGAGGAGGCATTCATAGATTCAGATGATACTACTAAGGTAGTCAAAGTGGGAAAAGAATTGGATCGTGACTTGAAGAAAGATTTAATCCAATTTCTTAAGAATAATAAGTACGTATTTGCCTAGTCTCATTCAGATATGAAAGTCTATAGGGTGGATCGTGTAGTGTGTACGCGAGTATATGTGACTAACTATATGATGCAACTAAGATAAATTAATCTAGGTGAATATAGAATAAGCACATCAGGATTTTATACTAGTTCGGACCTCGAGTCCTACGTCCAGTCCTTAAGCTCCCCTTCGGAATTTGACTATCAAACACCCTCACTTCGCCCGGAGGAATAGGCTTGGTCACAATAGCTTGTTCTTGTCAAGTATGTGTTCTATAAACAGATATTGACTATTAAATACAAATGCTTTCGATATATAAATATCTAGAGAATATTGATTGATGCGATCTGAATATATGGAAGAGTGAAATACAAGTATATTTTGCTAGAGATCAAGAATATATTAGAGTATAAAAGTAAAGAGTGTAAGTAAGTAAGCTGAGTTCTTCTCTTTGATTCTTGATGTTATTTATAGTGGTAGAGAGATTCCTTGAGTAGTTGCATCCATTAACAAGTGTTCTACAGTCGCTTCTGATGGTGATGAAGAGTTGCAGTGAAGAGAAGCGAAGATGTCTTTTCAAATGCGGCAGTTGTAATTTGAATTTCAAAATCCAAGTTCAGTACCAGACGTCTGGTATTTGTTTCAGACGTCTGACTATATTTTTTTGTATATAGTTGTAACGACCCTGACTCGACCTTCGAAAATCGGCACCAAATACATCACCCGTATTCGAACGCCGCAGATTCAAACGTCGAATCTGGTTCGCCGGAGCTTATAACGCATTAAGTAAACAACATAGTTGAAGGAAAAGAATAATTTATTGATACACAATAGTTGATACAATATCGGATACAACATGAATATCAATATTATCATAGATACAACAACAGGACGATATCCATATAGAGTTTTAAAGAGATAGAGAGAAAGATAGCCCGCATCTCCATTGCCAAAGCTCCAAAGCTAGTAAGAATCCAAACCAAAAACTGAGAACCACCATCAATGTTGAAGTGAAGCAACTCGATCCCGATGCGATTACCAATATCCAAAGATTGAATGCTATCGAATCTACACCTACTATTCGACTATCTGAAAAATCCAATTCTAGACTGCCCGTGTGGAAAAATTGTGGGCACACAGAGTTTAGGAAGGAAACAATAAACTCCAAGTCAGTCATGGGACTGGTGTGAGCAAACAAAAACAGTTTATCTTTAACAAAAGCAAAACAAAAGAATTTAAAAGATATCCGCAATGCTTTTTAGAAAATGAAACTACCATAAGGCCTCCCGGCATATACAATGCAATCGCACACTTAGGGGAGATTTCTCCTTATGATAGTCAAACATGCTTGATACGCAAAAATCCTATTTGGTATTTTTATTAGTGCATAGTGTAGAAAACATTTCAAAAGTATAATATTAATCTTAGCCAGCATAGGTACCATTATATTATGCCTGCTATAGCTACCACCTGAGGTGGCAGGTTATACAACTACAATCGTAAAGGGCATGTATTGTTTCTATGGATTTCCAACAAACGGTCAGGCTAAGGAACTTCCTGGTCCACATGGGTATGCCTATGGAGGGATGCCCCGAGAACTTAACCAGCTCTCTGCCAACACATGGCCGAGTTACTTCTATAGCTAGGTAACTACTACGCGAGTATGCCATCCCCCGGTCGTGACCAACCTTTATCCGAGGCCTCGACACCAACAACCACAAAGCAATAAGTTTGCAGCAACCGCATAAGTTAAATATCTGGGCTCCATACCATGATACCACTTCTATCCAGAAGGAAATGGACATACCCTCAGGGGGCGCTACCCCCAAATAACCTTACTGCATCCTTCCTGTTTCGACCATTCCAGGTTGTGAGGTCCGACGAGGTCATGTCCACAAAGCTACGCTTTACACAAAAGCCATGCTTCGATCAACACATGATCAGCAGTACTTCGTATGCCACATTACCAAATTAGGAATGTATCACTAGTAACCATCAACTACATAACCTCTGAGCTCGTACGTCTCAGAGAAGGGTGTTAAGCTAAAAGAATAAATTCTCTGCCACTAAACAAAAATGTATTGATAGAAACCAGCTTTACATCTCAAAGTGTAACGTCAGACATACATCCCTACAAGTCTGTTCCGGGTTCGAACAGAACCGAAGGCACTTCAAAAGAAGCCCTTGCAATCCGGATAATTCCTAATCACATCCGACTCCCCATCACAAAGGGTGACCAAATCTCTATATCGGGGACCAGTCGGTGCATAGACATTCGACAGGTAATCCTTTTGCTTTCGAAAATATCCGGTCTTCACCACCAGTCTTCAAATGCTATCCATAACGTCGTATCATTATTCAAAATGGGTTTTATGACACAAAGTCCTCCCCTGGCTAAATTGAATAATGAGCGCTCAATTTTAAAAGCATATGGATATAGTGGGATTTTTGTTAAGTCACAACTTATTGCCCAAAACCTTTCTTTCAAATGGTTTAAACAAATTACCATTTAGTCTTTTAAATAAAATATTTACCCTTTAAAAATCCACTTCAATCTGAAACAAAGTTTCACCAATCTTTCACAAATATTTATTCATAGCTTTCAAAACTATTTCAATTCCAAATCTTTTATACAAAAGATACACCTTTACGATCCTCTTCAATTTGAAAACAAAGTTTACCAATCTTTAACAAAGATTTATTCATAACTTTTAAAATAATTTCCATTTCAAATCTTTAAATCTTTCAACAAAAGCTGGAAGTTCTTTCGTTATATGAAAGCCATTATCATTTGAAAAAAAAACTTTTTGTTTCGAAAAATCCGATCAAATATGCGCAAGCCATATCCTTTAAGTATAAACTTAGGTTAAATGTAAATTACCAAAATAATACTTTTAAAATGGTTTAAAACCCATATAAATACATTATATAACTTGTATAGCCTTTTTAAACCATAATTTCCAAACATAGAATTCAATTTCAAATCTTGAATTCAAATTCAAATCAAACTATTTTCATTTCAAATCTTTTACAAGATATATTATATTCAAACTACATTTGAATTTCAAACTTCCTTTTCAAAAGCTTTTCATATGCAACCCAATTCCATTTCCAAAATCATTTTGATTCAAAATTAAACTTTTAAAACCATTTCATTAAATTCAAATATCCATGACTTAACTGATTTTCTCGTAAAATCCATATTTGTGTGTGTGTGGTGTAGTCCAGGGGTTTTACACAATAGTGCAATATCATCAACCATCACAGATTCAGTCGTAGAAATATTGATAAGCGGTATAATCCTATAATGCTCATCATTTATTCATAGATTCACAGATAGTATATAAATGTATCACAGATAAATAAATAAATTATACACAGCTCAATTCACAGAACAGAATATCAGAGATCAGAGACAGGCATCCATTTAAATATTCAATAAAATTCATACATCTATACGCAATCCAAGTATACAATATCATTTATAAACAAGATTGATTAATTGTTCAATCCCTAATTACTTCAAATTTAGTTTTCCAATTAAATTAATTACTTGTGAATTAATTTCTCAATCCTGCTTAATTAATGAAATTAATTAATCAACTTTAATTTCCTATCTTAATTGATTGTCCTTAATTAATTATTCCTTAATTAATCTCATTAATTAACCCTTAATTAATCTTTCTTTAATTAATTACCTTAATTAATTAGCCTTTAATTAATCACATAAATTAATCACCTGGATTAATTATCATTTAATTAATTACATTAAATAAATTAACCTTAAGTTAATTACATAATTAATTGTCCCTTTATTACATTAAGTAATTACAAATTAATTAACTTTTAATCATCAATTAATCAACCTTTAATTATTAAGTAATTAACATTTAATCACTTATTAAATCTTTAAATTACAAATTAATTTACCAACCCTTAATTAATTTCATTAATAAATTAACCCTTTAATCACTTATATTAAGTAATCATCCTTTAATAAATCACATTAATTAATCATTCTTTAAGTAGTAATCTTTTAATTACTTTTATTAATAATTCATCATTAATTACTTAAGATCTCGATTAATTAAAATATAAAACATTTTATCTTAATTAATTACTTCACCTTCTTTAATAATCTTGTAATTAATTATTATTAACCACCTTAACTAAAACCTTTAAGTTAAATTAAAGATTCAAAACACTTCATTCTTTGATCATTTACTTAATAACAATGTTTATTTAAAATTAACATTCAAGAACAAAGGAATATATACATACATACATACATACATACATACATACATACATACATACATACATACATACATATATATATATATAGAAATATTTTAAACTCAAAATAATTTTTATTTTCAATCCATTAATAAATTCAATCTTTAATAAACATTTATTATTTATCAAAGAGGGGTTTTAAGAGAATCATTCTAAGTAAAACTTGAATTTATTTTAAAAGTTTAAAACTGTTTTCATTCAAACCACCCAGACCCGAGAATATCAATTAAAACCCCGAGCCAGATTTTAAATTTCCTGAGCAAACTTATTTCTAAATTTTTCTTCGAGTCATCCCTACGACATCCTTAAGATCAACCCGAGGATTTCCTTCTTCCTCAACTTCGCCAAAACAACCCAAAAACAATGTGCATGGTGCACATGTACAACCAGTCCGATCGCTTTCGATCACTGCCCCGACCCTCGACAAGTCATCGACGTCACCACCGACCAGCCTATCCCTCCAGAACCTTCAAATTTTGCCATAGATCGAAATCGATCTACCATCACCAACCTGGAATCAACCCAGTCAACAAAACCATCCCCTCGCCGACGATCCCGACCATCATCGACCACGCCGACCATACCACAAACACATCTCGACCTCCAGCTTCTATTCCACATGGTCCGGCTTCGACCGCTCCACCCTTGGCAATGCTACAATCCTTTTTTTCGATGTTAACAAAAACTAGGCTTAAACCCTAAATCAACCACGTTCATCCCCTACAATCGACTAAAAATTTTGCGAACATTTTTCCCATGCTCTTGGACACGTCAGCTTCCTTCACCATTGGTCGTGACGCCCAGTTTGACGTTGATCGCCGAAATTTGACCCAAATACGTTTTCTTTTCATTTCGATAATCCTCGACATTTACGAACTTAAAAATCATGAAATTACTTTGGAAAATCATCATTTGGCAAAACGAATCTGATTTAATAATCAGAATTTGGAATTAAGTCACTTGAATTTTCTGTTTTGAATGTTTTCTCTGAAATTCCTAAATTTTCGAATTATTTATCACATATTTTTACTTTATATTGTTTTTAAAAATAAATTTACATTATTATAAACAATTTTCTTTCAGAAATCAAAGCCTAATACTAATTTTGTGGGCGATATGGTTTTTTCTGTAAACAAAACAGATGTAAATGTACCTGTATTACAGACATGCATATTCAACCTTTACATATTTATATGTATATACAACCATACTTGCATCCATTCAATCACCTTTCACCATTTAACTTCAATATCAACCACAATATTAAGTCATATAAGCAAGTTCAAGGTTTAATGATAGAAGTCTGCTCACCTGTTTAAAGCAGAGAACCTAAAAATGTTTTAAATTTGAAAACTGGAAACCTTTATGTTGATCTGCAACTTTGTTTTAGATGAGTTTGAACTTGATTGTTTGTTGCAGTACGAATTGATCTGTATGCTTGCTTAAGTTGTATTTGTTTGAATACTTGTTGAAGTTGTGCTGTTGAATTTGATTTTCAGGCTTGATTCAAGTTGTTTCTTTTGAACTGTTTTGATTTTGAGAAAATAAAGATGTTGAAGCCTGGTTACTTCTTTTTAGGATATGTTATTAAAAGTTTAATTTAAAACCATTTTGACACTTGTACATTTGCATGCTAAAGTAAGCATACATTTGTTTAAACCTTTTATTATCATTTTGCATTTGCAATTTTTTCCATATATAAATGTTTATAATTTTTTTTATACTATTTACTTTCTAAATTAAACATTTATCTTATGTTTTTAATATAATCTTATATTATATTTTTATGTTTACAAATGTAAAAACTACTAAATCAAATGTAAAGGAAAAGTGTTTTTAAACCATTTATTAATTTGAGCAAATTATATTTAGTTATGTTTTGTACATGCATATATTTTAGATCATATATTTATACAACTTAAAATAGCCTTTTGAAAATTATTACATTAATCTCAAATCATAACTTCCAAATATATACAAGTTAGAAAACAAATTCTTGTTAACTTTAAAATATGGAGTTTTAAATCCAATTTATTTTTAAAACATTTATTCTTGAATTTCCAAATCAAAATTCTATTCTCAATCTATATATAAACACATATTTTATTTTGGAAAAATTCAAATTCGAATTTTCAAATTACTATCTCTTTATATAAATAAATAAGCACATATCTTATTAAATTTGAAAAATTCAAATTAATTCACAATTTAAATTCAAAATTTATATTAATTATCAATTTAAATTTTGACTCAAAATCAAGATTGTTGCAACATAGCCTTTCAGACGTCTGAGTACATTAATAAGACATCTGATCCTGTCTGCTTTATAATCCAGAGGATTTCTTCAGACGTTTGGCTAGTGCACCCAGATGTCTAAAACCCTGTGCCTTTTCTTTTGTGCATTTGAGTCATTGCTCCATTGATCCTATCAACTTGTAGTCTCTTATAACGTTCTTTGAGCCTTGTTCTTGTCTCTCTAGTAATGTTACTTTAGCAATTACCTATAAATAGAAATATATATGCATATTCGATTTCCATTGTATAGTTATTGTCATCGAAACAGTAGATTTGATTTCCTAACAATCTCCCCGATTTTGATGATGAAAACTATACAATGTACTTATATATAATTTATAAATCTCCCCCTAAATATGTGCTTATTTCTAAATTTTTATATATATAACTATATTTCTCCCCCTTTGGCATTATCAAAAAGGATTATAAAATTTTAGCCAATCGTCAAAGATAACACTCAAAAAGGAAAATTTCATTAATAATTTGAAATTGATTACATTCATAGATTTTTTCAAGTGTACAAAAGTTGAAATCCTAAAATCTATGATTCTTTCGGAGAAGCTTTTTCTTGTTCATCCCCTTTATCTCCTTTTTAGGAAGAGCTTGTTTGCTTTGTAGGAGACGTCGAAGCTTTTTTCAGAGGTTCATCCTAAAAAAGTTTGGAATGTTTCGCTGGAGGAGAAGGCACTGGGGTTGTGAAATCTTCAGAAAGAGGTGTCGAACCGCAAACCCTTTGAAGTACCTCTTTGAGAACCGATAATATAGATGAAAGTGATTCTTCAACCGTTGCTAGGCGTCTAGCAAAAGTTGTTTCAAAGCTGTCAATACGCTTAGACAAAACTTTTTGGTTTTGAGAGAAAATGTGTTGATATTTAAGAGTGAGATCTCGAACGCTTTCATCTGGATTTGTTTCTGTTCGAGTTTCCAAAATCTCATCTTGGCTTGGATAATAAAATGGTGCGGGAGGAGGTGGAGTTGCTTTACGATGTTGTTCCTTCTCTTGTGATGGTTCATTGTGTGGTTGAGGTGGAGGCTCAACTTGTCTGCTTTGACGATTGTGCGTCCAATCTTCAAAAGAGATAAATTCTGGATGAATTTCCTATAGGTGCATTAACGAGAAAAACTTTGTGGAAGCATATTTTGGAGAGATCTCTTCAAAAGTTGATAAGTAGGAGGGAATGTTGTGAGCATATAGAAGTCTCATAATGTATGTGCGGTAGATAATTGATGGCCGTGATCGAGTCCAAAAATGTTTGAGCTCGTCAAAGATAAATTTGGCCCAGTTCACCCTTGTTCCGCTAAATAGAGCATATAAGGCTTTATGATCTAATTTGGTTATTTTCTCATGACTTCCCATACGTGGAACGATGGTATTGATGATCATTCGAGTAAGAAGCCTTGCTTTTGGTTGTAGATATTTGGAGGCAAATTTAGGCAATTCATCCTCCCATATTTGATGTGTTATACCATTCCTTAGTTTGAAGCGCATATCGGGAATATTATATAAGTCTTCGCCTGTGTCGGAACATCGTAGAGTTCTACCTACTATGTCTGGAGTGAGTCTAATCGTGTTTCCACACACGCTAGATCATAGCCAATTGTCTTCATCTTCAGTGTTCCATACCGACGTGCTATCCAAATTTGCGTAAAAAAGAAATATTGCCAATTGATCGATTTGGATGTCATTGGGAGTGAACGAAATCAATGTTTCTAGTCCGGCATTCTCACACATTTCATCCAAATCATACATTAGAAATTTAAGTAGGTTATAAAATGGACCTATGTGAAGCTTTTCTTTTGTATATCCTCATATCTCTTGATTGAGTGTGATGCTCGATTCATCCATCTTTCTATTTGATCATCATAGCAAATTTGAGGATTTGAGGATGATGTTGGTTGGTCCTGTTTTCTTTTGGATATCTTAGGATTTTTAGTTCCAGGAGGCATTGTAATTGAGCAAGCGCAAAAAGATGGTTCTGAGAAGAAAATCGTCAATGTAAAAATCACAGTTGAAAAATAGAGATGAAAGTAGAAAAAAATGACGTTATCTGGGTGTTTTAAAGTGTCGATTGAATTTCAGACGTCTGGAAGCGATTTCAGACGTTTAGTTTACCCTAATTCCAGCACATAGATAATCTAAGACATATAGTTTAATTGCTAGACCTCTGTTTTGGTTGAGTTTTAAAAATTTGATAGGCAGAGGGATTTTCCAAACGTCTGGTTAAAATATTAGACGTATGGTTAAAATATCAGGCGTCTAAAATAGGTCGAGTTTTTTTAAAGTTTGGTCGAAGAGACATAAATCAGACGTCTGGATCAAAGCTCAGACGTCTGAAATAGTCTGGTTTCTATTTTAAGGAGGCAGAGCAACTTTTCAAACGTCTGTAGGGTTATAACAGACGTCTGACATATGCACAGTGATAAAAATTTCATGGGATATCAGAGTGTCAGACGTCTGAGGTCCATATCCAGACGTCTGAAATAGGCAATCTTTCTAATAGTAGCCTAAATTTTAATGGTGTTGCTTATTTCTCGATTCTCTACCATTTAAAAAGAAATGTAGTTTTTATTTTTTTGAAACAAAATTACAAATATACGTAGATACACATAAAATATAGTCTATTTACACAGCGAAGGAGTTTTGCAATCATATGACTTGTCCTTCCATGGTTTGAGTGGAGACCATATATTTCCTCGTTCGTGGGTCTAGGGGAACCAGAGTACCTCCTTGGTGAAAGATCCAAAGATGTACGATATGAGGAAGAGGGATCCAAGGAACTGCAAGGCATCGAAAGTGGTTCATGGACATCTTTCTTCCGTGAAGTACAAAACTTCATCGCTACTTGCTCCAAAAATCTTAGCCGACGTGCCATGACTTTTTTTTCAAAATATAGTTCTCGTTGATCATCAATTTTCTCCTTTGTGTTAGGAGAGACAATAAAGATCGTTTGGTCTTGTTGCTATCGGGAGTGAATCTCATGTGATACGAAGATCATCTATACGTCGGTTCCTGATTTGGTGTGGGTGTAGGAAGTCGTTGTGGTGTATCCATCGAGCTATTCGTTGTAGGTGTCGAGATGGATATATATGAATTTTCAGAGGCCATGATTATATTTTGTTTAAAAGGAGTATGAATTGTATATATGTTTTCTTTCTTTCTTGTTGTATGAATATTTATGTAAGTTCAAAATTATTTATAGAAAATTTATAGAAACTAACTAACTAAAAAAACAAAGGTGAAGGATTTATTAATTGCAATTTATGGATAAAAAATTATTAGCTAATCATAGTTCAAATGAAGAAGTGGTTATTAAGTTAGAAGATCAGGAAGAGAGCATATCCCTAAATCGCGTCGGAGTTTTATAAAAGTTTGTTCATTTAGTGGTTTTGCGAAAATATCCGCTATTTGATTTTCGGTATTTACGTATTCTAATGATATAGTTACTTTTTCAACATTGTCATGTAAAAAATGATGTCGTATATCTATATGTTTAGTTCGTGAGTGATTTACAGGGTTTTTTGATAAGTTTATTGCACTCGTGTTATCACAATATATTGGAGATTTATTGGTAATTTTGTCGAAATTGGTTAGTGTTTGTTGCATGTATATCACTTGTGCACATGCTAGAGCTGCTAAAATATATTCGACTTCGCAAGTAGATAAAGAAATACAATTTTGCTTTTTGTTAAACCATGAAATTAATGATTGTCCTATAAAGTGACATGTTCCACTAGTACTCTTACGATCTGTTCTACAACCACCGAAATCCGCATCGCTATATGAATGTAGTTCAAACGATGATCCTTTAGGGTAAAACAAACCGTAATCTCTAGTACTAAATAGATATCGTAAGATACATTTAACAGCTCTTAGGTGAGATTCTTTTGGTTTTCCTTGAAATCGAGCATAGAGACACACTCTCATCATAATATCGGGTCGACTAGTCGTTAAATAGAGTAAAGAACTAATCATGCTATAATATAATTTTTCATCGAAATCTTTTCTGTTATCATCCTTTTCTATATGAACAATAGTACTCATTGGTGTTGGTTTGCTTGAAGTTTTATCCATTTCAAAATGACGTAATAGATCGTTATAATATTTTTCTTGATGAATAAGAATACCATTTTCAAGTTGTTTTATTTATAAACCTAAGAAGAAATTTAATTCTTCCATGTATGATATTTCAAATTCATTTTTCATAATAATTGAAAATTGATCACATAGATTTTCATTGGTTGAACCAAAAATAATATCGTCAACGTAAATTTGTACAACTAAAATATCTTTATTTTCTCGTTTAATAAATAAAGTTGTATCGATTTTGCCTATTTGAAAACCAGATGTAAATAAGTGATTTTTAAGACGTTCGTACCATGCTCGAGGAGCTTGTTTTAACCATATAATGCTTTGTGCAATTTAAAAACATGGTTGGGATATTTTTCATGAACAAATAATGGTGGTTGTTCTACATATACGTTTTCTTTAATAAAATCATTTAAAAAAGCACTTTTGACATCCATTTGAAATAGTTTAAAATTGTGATGATTTGCAAAGGCGAGTAGTGTACGAATGGCCTCCAATATTGCTACTGAGGCAAAGGTTTCGTCATAGTCGACACCTTCTTCTTGATTATAGCCTTGAGCAACTAAACGTGCTTTATTTCTAACAATATTTCCGTTTTCATCTGCTTTGTTTTTAAATACCCATTTTGTTCCTATAACCGATTGGTCTTCTGGTCTTGATAATAATTCCCAAACATTATTACTTTCAAATTGATTTAATTCTTCTTGCATAGCTATTATCCAAAAATTATCATTTTAAGCTTCTTTATAATTATTTAGTTCAAAATTTGACACGAATGCTATATGGCTTATTTGATTAAGTTGATTTCTAGTTACTTTAGAATTGAGATCTCCAATGATATTATTTTTTGGATGATCCTTAAGAATTCTAGGAGATGATATCAAGGTATTATTTTGCACATTTGTATCATTATTAATAGAGTTTGTTGTATTTGTTATTGGAATTATTTCTTCATCGTCGTTAGTATGATGGTTAAGAAAATTTTCATCGAACGAAACATGTAAACTTTCTTCAATAATATTATTTCGTTTATTACAAATTCTATATGCTTTGCTATGATCCGAATATCCAACAAAGATTTCTTCGTCGGCCTTCGGGTCTAATTTTCCTAAATTATCTTTTGTATAATAAAACATTTTGATCCGAAAGTTTTAAAGTATGATGCTTTAGGTTTTCTTCCAAAAAATATTTCAAAACAATTTTGTTTAGTCATAGGACATATAGTTACTCGATTTAACACATAACAAGCTATGGCAATAGCTTCAACCCAAAAATGTTTTGGTAGACCACTACTATTTAGTAGTGTTCGTGCACATTCTTGTAATGTACGATTTTTTCTTTCTACTACACCATTCTATTGAGGTGTGTGGGGGAAAGAAAAATTACGATTTATTCCTTTCATATTACAAAAATTAGTAAAAATATCATTTTTGAATTCTCCACCGTGATCACTTCGAATATTTATAATTTTCAAATTCATTTGTTTTTCAATTCTTTTAGAAAATATTTTAAACATACCAAAGGTATCACTTTTATGTTTTAAAAATAAAGTCTATGTATATCTTGAAAAATTATCAACTATTACGTAAACTTATTTATTGTGATTTATAGATCGTATTTGCGTTGGACCAAATAAATCTAAATGTAATAATTCTAATGGTTGTTTTGTAGAAATATTATTTTTAGATTTAAACGAAATTTTCTTTAGTTTTCCAATTTGACAACCGTCACATAAATTTCCTACTTTGTAATTTATTTTAGGCAAACCTCCAAATAGCTCATATTTTGCTAATTTACTAATATATTTAAAATTGGTATGACAAAATCGTTTATGCCATAACCACGGATCGTCATGTTTGACGGTTAAACACTGTGTTATCCCGGAATTTCAAGGAATTTAAAATGTGATAATCTCTTAATTAATTAATTAAAATTGGTAAAAATTGTTATTTTAAACAATAATAATTTATTTTTAAATATAGCTATAAATAGATTTTTAAATGGAATATTACAAATTTAATTTTTGTTATTTTATAAATAGGTTTTAAATAGACTTATTATTTTCAAATTTAATAAGTGTGTTTAAAAATATATATGTGTATTTCAATTGACTTTAAATAGAATAATTATTTAGAATTAATAATGTGGTTGTTTAAAATTGATATCTATTGAATTAATTTTAAATTGGATTTTAAATTGAATTTGAATTTAAAATTGAATTTAAAGGAATATACATATATCTTAAAATAGAAATAATAATATGGTTTGGATTTAAAATATATGGATAAGGTTTTTATTTAAAATAAGATTGTTTTATATTATTTTCTTTAAAGGAAATTTATTTATATAAATTTGGAATTGTATTTATTTAAAAGTAAATAAATTCAAAAGTTTTATATTATCAATTTAAAATGGATTAAATATATTATATGTAATTTTATTTGAAATATGATTGGTTTTATTTTATTTTCTTTTAAAGGTTTTATTTTTATAAATTTTGAAAAGGGTTTATTAATTTAGAAATTTAATAATTAATTAGGAAACCTATTATAAAAGCTTTTAAAATCCTTTTATAAATAAATATAAATTAATAATGATAGGTGTAATTAAATCAAGTAATTAAGCAACAAGTGTTTGATAATTAATAAGGTAAGAGACAAGCGTCACACATTTTATTTATATTTTCTTCAATTTTAAATAAACCATAAATTAGTTTATATAATCATTCATCTTCCCTTCCTATTTCTTTTCTAATCTCGTTTCAAAAATCCGAAACTTTCTCAAATAAGAAAACTATGGCCAGACTTACAATCACTTCCTCAAAATCAAAACCTGAAATACTCCTCGTCTCAAATGCAAAACCCTGTGATCTTCTCAAGCCTGAACACATCTCCTCTAAAACAAATGCAAATCTTAGAAAATGTTATCAAAGCCTGTAATTTTCAAACCCGTCAAGCAATTTTTTTTTCAAATCAGAGAAAACCAGAAGATCATCAAACCTGTAACTTCTCTGTCAACAAGCCTGCAACATGTTTTCAAAAGTTCAAGCAAGCCTGTACACCAAGATTTCAGCGTTGTTTCAAACTAAAACCTTCTCAAGCAACAACTAGTTTCAGAGAATCAAAGTTTCCAGTTTTCAAGGATCATTAACAACAACAGTATGCAAATTTTCAATACAGTTCAAGCTCTCTGAACTTTTAAGGTGAGTAAACATTTTAATTAAAAAGTTAAGTAGTTAAATAATTGTTGTTGTGAAATTCCTGTGATGTTGTTGCTCTTCATATGTGTATAATTATGTGTAGTATCTGTATTTACATGATTGTGTTCAGAGGTGCATTGTTCTTCCCTGTTCTTGTTACGTGATTATTAAGTTTAAACAAAATCCATTTGTTGTTCCTCTGATTTTATATAGGGTGGATCGTGTAGTGTATATGCAAGTATATGTGACTAACTATGTGATGCAACTAAGATAAATTAATTTAGGTAAATATAGAATAAGCACACCAGGATTTTATATTGTTTCGGACCTTCCGTCCTATGTCTAGTCTCGAAGCTCCCCTTCGGAATTCGACTATCAAACACCCTCACTTGGCCCAGAGGAATAGGCTTGGTTACAATAGCTTGTTTTTGTCAAGTATGTGTTCTATAACACAGATATTGACTATTAAGTATAAATGCTTCCGATATATATATCTAGAGAATATTGATTGATGAGATCTGAATATATGAAAGAGTAAAATACAAGTATAATTTGCTAGAGATCAAGAATATATCAGATTATAAAAGTAAAGAGCGAAATAAGTAAGCTAAGTTCTCCTCTTTGATTCTTGATGTTATTTATAGTGGTAGAGAGATTCTTGAGTAGTTGCATCCATTAACAAGTGTTCTATAGTTGCTTCTGATGGTGATGAAGAGTTGCAGCGAAGAGAAGTAAAGATGTCTTTTCAAATGCAGTGGTTGTAATTTGAATTTCAAAATCCGAGATCAGTACCAGACATCTGGTAGTTGTTTCAGACGTCTAGCTATATATCATTTTTGTATATAGTAGCCTTTCAGACATCTGAGTACATTAACCAGACGTCTAATCCTGTCTGGTTTATAATCCAGAGGATTTCTTCAAACGTCTGGCTAGTGCACCCAGACATCTGAACCATGTGCATGTTGATTTTGTGCGTCTGTGTCGTTGCTCAATTGATCCTATCGACTTGTTGTCTCTTGTAACGTTCTTTGAGCCTTTTTCTTGTCTCTCTAGTGATGTTACTTTAGCAATTACCTGTAAATAGAAATATACATGCATATTCGATTTCCATTGTATAGTTGTTGTCATCGAAACCGTAGATTTGATTGCCTAACAAGATATGGTGGGGATCAATCCATTAGTCACATGTCATGGGCTAAACATCAATCCGGAAGCAACTGCCATCAGATAGAAAAAGAGACAGTTAGGTAGAGTATGATATGATTCCTTGAAAGAAGAAGTTAGAAGACTCCTTGAAAATGGGTTTATTTGGGAAATCTACTACCCGAAATGGTTAGCAAATCCAGTGTTAGTAAAGAAATAAAATGGAAAATGGAAGACTTGCATTGATTATACAGACTTGAACAAGGCATGTCCGAAAGACTGTTTCTCGCTACCGCAAATTGATCAGTTGGTTGATACAACCAATAAGCACAAATTATTATCTCTCATGGATGCATAATTAGGATACAATTAAATACCCATGTTCAGGCCGGATGAATAGCACACTAATGAATCTACTGCTGCAATGCGATGCCTTTCGGACTAAAGAGTGCAGGGGCCACTTACCAAAGGCTAGTCAAACATAATGTTTAAAGAACAGATTGGCCAAAATATGAAGGTTTATGTAGATGACGTGCTAGTGAAGTCTTACAAGGCTAAAAATCATCTTGTGGATCTAGAATAGATGTTTAGAATACTAAGTAAATATCAGATGAAACTGAACCCACAAAAATGCTCCTATGGAGTCTACTCAGTGAAATTTTTAGGTTACCTCATGAGTGCTTAAGGCGTTGAAGCTAGTTCGGAGCAAATTCAAGCTATTAAGGACATGGCTGCACCTAAAACTAGTAAAGAGGTAATTAGTTTGAATGGGAGGATGGTCGTTCTAAGAAGGTTCATTTCCAAAGCTATTGATAAATGTATCCCCTTCTTCGACGTAATCAAGAAAAAAGAAAAAATTTAAATGAGGGAAAGATTATAGAAAAGCTTTTCAGGAGTTAAAAAGCCATTTGGAAAAGCCATCGATACTTTCTAGTCCCGAGAATGGAGAGATCATATACTTATACATGGCATTATAAAGCATGCGGCCAGCTAAAAATTAATTAGAGAAGGAAGTAGAGCTCAACTTCCTGTGTATTACGAAGATGATTGAAGGATGTGGAAGTTTGATACCCAGTGATAGAAAAGGTAGCTTATTGATTGATCCTCACAACATGAAAACTTAGCATACTTTAAAGCATAGACGATCAGGGTATTAACCAATTTCCCCCTTAAACAAGTTTTCAGTAAGCCGAAAACTTTGAGAAGGTTGGTAAAATGGGGAATCAATCTCAACCAATATGATATAGAAATTCAGTCGCGAGCCATAATCAAAGAGCAAGCATAAGCAGATTTCATTAACGAAGGCACTAACTTCATTAAAGAGTAATCAAAAAAAAGAAAGGGATCAGAAGCCTATATGGCAGTTGTTCATCGATGGTGCATCAAATAAATAAGGGGCTAGTGCAGGGGTTTGTGATAATAACACCAGATGAACACCACTTACATTATGCCATGAAATTAGGATTTCCCATAATGAAAAATGTGGCAGAATATGAATCAATGGTGGCAGGGTTAACTTTGGCATTAAAGCTCAAAACCCCATGCAATTAGGTCTTTAGTGACTCCCAACTAAGGTTGAAGCAAGTGAAGCAGATATATCAAACAAAAGATTCTGAGCTAGCTTTATATGTAAAGAAGATACTGAAAATGCTTGCTTTGTTTGAAGACTTTTCCATACATCAAGTTCCAAGAGCGAAAAACTCACAGGCAGATTCATTAGCGAAATTAGCTAGCGCAATGGGAGCCCTAAAAACACGGATTCCCACTAGGATGTCAAGAAACTCCAAGTATTAAAGAGGGAACATCCGAACAAGAAAAGGAACTATTAGTTTTGACAAGATCCCGAGCTATGTTACAAGAGAAAGAGGGAAGAAAAATGGTATAGAAATATCGAATGAGAGGGTTGATCAATCAAGAGCAAGTGACCCATATGATAACACTTAGATGTCACCCATCATTGAATATTTTGCTAAAGGAATACTGCCATCTGACAAGAGCGAAGCAAGAAAAATCAAGCGACAAGCTAGAATCCTTTAAAAGAAAGGACATGCACTCCTTACTTAAGATGCGTAATTATGGAAGATGGGGTAAAATTGTTAGAAGAAGCACATGAGGGATTCTGTGGGGATTAATCAAATGGGACAAAATTGGAAAAAAAATGACGAGACAAGGTTTTTATTGGCCTCGTATGGTAAGCCATCCATTGAGTATTTGAGAAGATGCGAGAAATGCCAAATGTATGTGAAAATTCCTAAGTTACCCCCGAGTTAATTAGCTCCAATTTCAAGCCCATGACCCTTTGACATATGAGGAATAGATTTAATCGACTCATTGTCAATTTCAAAAAGAGGAGCAAAATACGTTGTAGTCACCAAAGATTACTTCAAAAAATGGGTTGAAGCGGAACCACTTCCTAAGATCACTTGTGGAAAAGTACTCAAATTTGTAATCAAAAATATTATAACCAGATTCAGAATTCCCCATAAGATTATTTCCAACAATGATACCCTATTTGAGAGTGAAGAATTCTCTTGGTTTTGTCATAAGAATGTAATCATTAAGAGCTTTTCCTCCGTTTCACATCCGAAAGAAAATGGGGCAGTTGAGGTTGAAAATAAAACCATAAAGACAATTTTGAAAAAGTGACTGAACAAAGCTAAAGGAAACTGGGTAGAAGAGCTGCTGCTTGTATTATAGGCTTATCGAACATCTACCAAAACAGCAATGGGGTATACTTCCTACTCATTGACATATGGGTGTGAGGCAATATTACCGACTGAGACTGAAATAACCTCACATCGAAGAATCACATATGCATTTGATTTAAACTAAGAGCTAAAAAGAGAATCACTGGATTTGATACATGAGTTGAAAAATGAAGTAGCAATCAGAACAGCGAAATATCAAAGAAGAATTTCAAAGTATTACAAATTAAAAGTAAGAACAAGATCATTTTAAGATGGAGATCCAGTTCTCCGTACAGTAATGGCAAATGCAAGAAATCCTACAGATGGATCCCTAGGTCCTAATTGGGATGGACCCCTAATCATTTGCAAAGTAATTCCCTCAAAATCTTATAAGTTATGTCGACCAAACAGTAATACGGTCCAAGAACATGGAATGCTGAACATTTGAGAGCATATTTTCCTACGATGAATGAATAAAACTTCTCTTTCTTCAAAAAAAAATCTATACGGTTAGGAGAAGAATTCTCCTTGCATTTAGACACTACCTTTAATGGTCAAAGCCTCTATTTGCGTCTAATTGGCTAGGGTAGAGAACCTTTTAGAGGGAGGAGTGTAAGCCTTTATCCACATCACGCTATGGCCAGGTTAAAGCAACAACAAGCCCTTGGCCGCGCCACTAGTCAGGTCAAGGAACTTCTTGGAGGTAGGAGTGTAAGCCTTTGTCCATGCCATGCTATGGCCAGGTTAAAGCATCGAAAAGCCCCTGTCCGAGCCATGCTATGGCCAGATCAGGGCACCTATTGGAGGGAGGAGTGTAAGCCTTTATCTGCTCCATGCTATGGCTAGGTTAAAGCATCGACAATCTCTTGGTCGTGCCTCTGGTTAGGTCAAGGTGCCTGTTAGAGGGAGGTTGGGTAAGTCCTTAGTTCCATTCTCTGAGACTGAGCTAACCAAGAGCACCAACAACAACAGACTACCACGTCCAAGCCCAAGAAGTGGCTCATCAAAAAATGGAGTAAGTGTCCAAGCCCAAGAAGCGGCTCATCAAACATTGGACTAAGCCGTTAAAGCCTAAGAAGCAAACAAATCTACAAAGGACTAAGATGCCTAAGCCTAAGAAGTGGCATATCAAATGATGGACTAAGACGTATAAGCTCAAGAAGCGGCCAATCAGACTATAATTACATATGAGGCCTAAAAGGATTACACATATCGAAAAAGACAAAAACTAAGGAGTAGAATAGAACTCCGCTCTTTAATACCCGAATCTAGGCTTCGGGACTTTCACTTCTCGACTTTATATTTTAATGTTTGAATATGGGTTTTGGATCTTCTCTAATCATTTATAATCTTTCTCATACCTGAATCTGGGTTTCCAGACTATTTTCTGATTTCAATTACTAATGCCCTAATCTAGGCTTGAAGTTTCTTTTATAAAGATAATTACCATGGATATCTGATTATGGAACATATGCCCTAATCTGGGCTGGAGATATCTATTATAAAGATAATTACCATGGATTTTTGATTATTCAACATATGCCCTAATCTGGGCTAGAGATTCCTATTATGAAGATAATTATGTGATTTTTGATTATCCGACATATTCACTAATCCGGGCTTGGGATTTTTGTCATGAAGATAATTATTACAAATTTTTTGATTATTCACCACTAATAGCTGAATCTGTGTTTGAGAATCCTACTTTGAAGACTTTCTAAATCTCACTTATTAAAACCCATATCTGGGTTCTGGACGTCTGACTATTGAATTCTAAATTTCACTTGATGATGCCCGAATCTAAGTTTAGACTTTATAACTTCCTAACGCCTGAATTTGAATTTCGGGTCTTTTATCATCAGTTTTGGATTTTGCCAATTGATTCCCAAATACGAGTTTTAAAGTGGTAGTATTAAAACTACAACAGACATCTAAGTCATCAACCAAAAACTTCAAACTGGTCTTCTTAATACCAAAATCTGGGTTATTAGTTTGCATATCTAAATGATGTCCACCAACATCTGAATTCAGACTCTGGGATCATTCTTATTTACAAGAAGATTTTCTAAATGCATATTAAAATTTACGGATTACAAACACTTATTTCCAGTTGATAGCTTATGACCTCCTATTTGTAGATAAATGCTATTTCCAACAGGAAGATCTTAGACTTCAATTATTATATGCATGGATGACAATTAATTATGGACCTCATATCCTTTATTAAATCAGGATTATGATAAACTAACCATTTAAATTTAGAACCATCGCTATGCTGAGTTATCATGAAGCATATTTATAAGATAATGAGTTTGCAATGGAAAATATCACTTGCTTTGAATTTTGCACGAAGAAAAAAATTATTAAGAGCAAAGAAGTTGTGAAATTTTGTCCTAAAGAACAAAAGCTTCTTCCATACGGGGAGGGGGGAATGTTAACCATAAAATTCACTTAAGAACAAAGGTATAAAAGAATATTAATAAAATTTCAGGCTCTACTAAAATTACAAGCATGGGTTTAAACAAGGATCGTGAAAGAATGTTTCAAAGGCATTAAGAAGGCTTTCAAAGGAGTCGCAAGCACCATGCGCCCTCACAAGTGATAAACAGTGCAAAAGCTTTTGAGAAAGATGGAAAACAAAGTGGGCTATCCTTCTTCCTCTTTCAAACCTTTCGATGCAGATGGATTTGCGTGTATATAAAAAGCAAGGACGAGCTCGGAACCCCTTTTGAATGCAATGAATAATAACTTTTCATATGCGCACCAAACCTTTCGAAACCAAAGGTTTTGCCTTCATTCACATTACACAAAACAACCCTTTGGAAAGCATATATAGGCCTTTCAAACTGGTTGAAGCCTATAACATCAGCAGAAGGTTCCGTATCAATTTACAAGCATGCATTCAAGAGCAACCCACTATGTCGAAACCATCAATAACTTTGGTAAACAACCTATCGACAAAGTCGAAAGATCCTATCTTTACTTTCAATGAAAATTAAGCAACATGAAGAGAATAGCGTATTTATTGCCCTTTCGACGACGTCGAAAGCAATTCAAGGAAAAGCAGAGAGAAGGAACGCATAAAATCGACGATAGAAAAAGGTAGACAAAGGACCCTTTCGACAAGGTCGAAAGGTCTGGAATGAGAAGATGAGAAGCACAAGGATGAATTAGTGAACTCGAAAGAGAAGCCTTTCGCCTACATTGAAGGAAGGCAAGGCCTTTTAACCATGTTGAAAGGAACAACATGAAGGATAAACGGGCCTTTCAACTGGGTCAAACGCAATTGTACGAAAGGGAGCCGACCTACATCTATAAATAAGACCCAAGGGGTCCAATTTTAGGGACCAGATTTTGGGAATCTAAAGCTCATTTCTTTTACTTCTACTTCTTTGCAACAAAAAATTCTTTGTAACCCCAAATCAATTTGAGGAAAAGCTCTCAAACTTGTAACTCATTTTGGATTAATGAAAAGGGAGAAATCCATGAATTCATTAAGGATTTTGATAATGAGGAAGATCATTATGATCATTACTAGATCAATGATCAATTGCACATGATGCTATCTTATTTTCTTAACTTCTTGCTGTTTATGAAATTCTATAGGATCGACTTAGATAACATACATGAGAAACACATCATCATCGAAACAAATACCCAACAATGATAAATAAGGATGGTGATGATGTTTCGACACTGATAATTTTATAGAGCTTACAAATATCCGAGACGATCTTATATCGAGTATCTTGAATGGAATTTGAGTAATTTTAAACCAGATCTATTTCAAAAGGACAAAGTCCCTTTCGACCTAGTGGAAATGGATGTCATGATGGAAATCTGGATTGTAATTGACAAGAAATCGCGTAAGGGGGAGTTCATTCGAAAGGAACCTACACTTCACTATATCTGCAACCTTTTTGAAGGAATCTTCCAAGTCGAAACGGAACCCATGAGGTCGAAAGCACTTACTTTACTTTAAAATGTCGAGCATACCTTCTAATATGGTCGAAAGGGACAAAATGGACCTTTAGATATGGTCGAAAGGAATGGATAATTAGCATGAATAACTCTTTTCAACTTAATCGAAAGAGGAGTTTCGAGTAAGGTGCTTCTTCCCTTTCCTACATTTCTGAGTTATCTTCCAAAACTATTTCGCCCAAGTCAACCTGGTCGAAAGAAGGGTTTCGAAAAAAGTAATCTTTTCGAGGGGTTTATTTTATATGATCTTATTTGACATTTACATAACTTTGGTGATGTTGACAAGTTTTCTTGTTGAAATAAATGGTTTGGTCTTAGTTTACAAAACTTATGTTCAAACATAAATTGACCATCCAATGATGATCATTCCCAAACTCCTTTTGAGGTTGTCCACATAAGATCCCTCATGAACAGTTATTACGTGTAGTCTTTTGACTCACACAACCTGTCAACTACTTAGCCTAGGATATGTTGGGCTTTCTTGTACACGCTTATCTTGTATGATTTTGTAAACTATTCGAAATTAATTTTAACCTTTTATACTTCTCTGAAGTACATGACTTTACAATAAGAAGTTAACTCAGCTTTACTCATTATCAATTATACTTTGTTCAACAAAGTCTGATTACTCTTTATCAATACATTATTTCATATCATAAAGAGGAGTGACTTTTGAGATTGAATCTTTGTTCATTTTTAGATACATTTGAAACTCCTTCCAATATACTTACATATTTAATTAAATCAAATCATTTTATTTTCATTTTCACGTAACATCACTTACTTCCATTTTATATTCTGTGAGCTTATCGTAGACATACTTTATGTGTATCAAATATGCATATATTTTCCCTCGTCCATTCTATATATTAGTAGAAAAACACAACACATCTTTAGCTTGAGGAATGTTAATAAGAATTATATAAGTAATCTATTAACATATAAATAGTAGAGGACAAAAATGATATTAAAGATTCAAACCTTTAAAATATTTAACCGGGTGACATTGACTTATCGAATAATGTATTTCTTATGAAATATCTTCGTGATCCAAGTTCCAAACACATCTGAAATCAAGGTATACGTACTATATGCATATATTTATTCCTTAATTTTACTTTAGGTTTATTATAGTTCCACCTTTTATTATACATTCATGTTATATAAGTTTATTTTTGTATACATTTTATAATTCAATTAACTTATATAATAATCTTGTATATAATCTTATATTAATTTTATTAATTAAATCTTATTACATTAATTAATTCATTAACATTTTAATTAATTTATTGCATTCAATTAAACATTTTAAATTAAATATGTATGCTATAACATTTATAGTTATACACACATATCTCAATATTTATGTATTATTAATTAATTAATTAACAATATATTTATTTGTTTAATTAAATAATTTTAGTTGGGTTTATGTTATTTCAAAAATATACATACATACGCTATCTTAAACACTTTAAGGTTATGTAACGTATATCAGTATATATGTTGTTTAATTTAATTTAATTAATTAGTTAATTAATTAATGTAATCAATATTTAAATAATTTTTGAAATTAAATAAATAAAATTTTTAGATTAATTTTGAAATTCATTTTATAACATTCATAAAAATTTGCTTATTTTAAATTTTATTTTAATTTTTAGATTTTGAATATTAGCACAAGGCCTAAAATCTATTTAGGCCTTTATATTTGGGATAACCTTTGAGCTTACCTCATCCTTTTGGGTAAGAGTAGTAGGTAGGTAGGGTATAGTATTTGATTATCCAAACTCAGTTTTAGAGACAATTTTTCTAGATAGACTAATAAATGGGTAGAATTTAATAGGTCAGCCCTAATACTATTAATTTAGACTACATAGGTTGCAGGGCTCTGATACCGTTGTCAGATCTGAGCTAGCACGCAGCAGGTTAAACTTGTGAGTTTTAATTTTTTACCATATTGGATCTTATTGGGCCTATGAAGTCTAAATTAACTTAGATATAATAAAACTAAATTTCGAATAAAATATATTTAATTTAATTAATTAATTAAAGAATTTTATTTAGTTGTGTATGTGATATATAATGTATACATGTGTATCTTATATGCATGCACGTGCACGTGCATGTGCACATACAATAGATAAACCGTACACGGTTTAATATGCTCGTATCTAAGTGTTGGGATTTATACCACAATGGACATGTTTGCCCTCTTATATACATATTTGGTGGCAATAATATTACATTTTTTCAACAACAAGAGTGATACTATATTCAAGCAAAACACTCGTTGTCTTAGGGGCTCGAACCAGCGACCTTCATAATCATTGTCTAAAGCTCCATACCTCTAACCACCTGAGCTAGATAGAGGTTATTGACATTAATAAAATAATATTAATATAATATAAAACATACTTATATATACATGTTACACACGCAGAAATATACTATAAAATTAATTATATTTATATGTACACATATTCGCATGCTAAATAATTATTTATAAAATAAAATCAATTTTAAAATTTAGATTTAAATTTCAAAATTAAAATCTAAATATTAAATCTAGATTTAAAATATCTTTAAAATTCAAGTTCCAATTTTGTATTTACAAATTGGTACTATATAATATTTATAAATACATAAGTAGAATATTTTCTAAATTCGAATGTGTGTGTGTATATATATAATTACATAAAATTGAAAACATTTATATAATTAAATAACATTATATGATAAATATATATGAATAGTTTTACAATAAAATTATATTTTCATATCAATTTTTAGCTATGTATTATTTTAACAAGATTAAGTTTTTTATTTTATTTATTAATTTCATACGGATTTAATCCTATTTTTATTTTAAAATTAAACTTTTGTATGAATAATTGCCCTTTTTTTCCGTACAACATTATGTCTACAATATATATATATATATATATATATAATAAAAAACTATAATTTAAAGTTTTATATTAACATATATGAATAAAATAATTTGAATCAATCAGCTTTCCTCCTATCAAAGTGAAGAAAAATGACGTCTTCCTTTTTCGTTCCATCTGCGTATTCCTCTCTCCTCATCTAAGCATCACCTTATTCTTTCCTTCTCCTCATCCATTGTCCACTTCTTCGCCTTTCGCCTCTCTTTGCCTTTCCATGAAAATAAATAAAAAAAACAAATGCCAACTTTAAAAGATCTGGAGAAGGAAGTGTCAGTGACCATATCTGGACTACGCTACAATGATGATCTGCCTCAGGCTCGCGGTACGATCTTTCTTCTGTTCACTCACCTACCTTGGATTATCTATTGTTTACCTAGCTACTCCATCTATCATTATGAATGAAATAGATCCGTTGCTTCCTTTATCTGAGAATGTAAACTATGTTATAGGTTTCAATGATTGTGGAAATGGCACCGACCCTCTCGTTGTATGCACCGCTATGTCGGCTAAGTTTCCCATCTCGTTACTAGTCTCAAATATTGATGTTACAGCCTACATTCCTCATTTAGATTCCAATGTTGGTGAGAGTCCTCTAACTTCTATGTTTGGTGTAGCTGGATGTCAAAATAGATGGGTTGACATTGATGTTGGATTGAGAAATGTTTTTGGTTTGGATAATATTGTTGGGTACGTCACCGATTTTATCTTTGCTAATTTCTACTTATATTACTTGAAACCTTGAATCCTGCCATAAGTCTAAATCCTTATAACCTAAATGTTGTTGCTAAGTCTCCTATTAAATCTCCATCTCCTTCCATCCAGGTCCCTAAACAGGCTGTCTTCCCTATTTATGTCTTTGCCACGCAACGTCGGAGATTATGTTATGTGCTCATTTGATATGGTTATGTTTGAATGAGTAATGTCTCCCCCTCCAGAGGTTATTCAGGCAGGAGAGGACTTTTGGGTTGACTACCTAGTGGGGTTTTTTCTTAATAAGAACCCTGCTTATCATGTTGTTCGGGGTCATTGTAAGAACCACTGGCAACTTAAAGGGGCTTTGCAAGTTCAATTTGATAACTCAATGTATTACTTTAAGTTCTCAAGGAAGGAGGGAAGAAAGCGTGTGCTTGAGGCAGAGCCTTCCTTCATTGAAGGTAAACCTTTTATCATTACTACCTGGTGTAAGACCATTGACAGTGCGAGAGAACAGATGTTATTTATACCCGTTTAGGCGTATTTTTCTCATATTCCTCTGTTTTGCAATCTTTGGTTGATTTAAACTGAATTGCTAGTTTATTTGATAACTTTAAATATTCTGATGCGAATACGGTTGCTACTGGTAGGATTGTTGTAACGATCCTAAATTTGATTAACATTATTTAGGGCATTTAATTAGTTAAATTAGATGAAATAATATAAATTGTGAAGGGATTGAGATCTATATACTTGGAGGGTAGCCGTGCCCAATAAACTTATGAACTAAGGGGAATTAATATGAAATAGATAAGGTTAATAGGATAAGGGTAAAATAGGAATACACTATATTCTCATATCCTAAAACCCACACCACTTTCATTTTACATATTCATAAAAAAAATCAAAATCTAAGAGAGGCCGACCACCATTACAAGAAATAAGAAGAAGATAAGGAAGCTTAATCAAATTCATTCAAGATCCAATCTCAACTCTTTAACAACAAGCAAAAGGTGAATAATAGGTTAAATCTCATATTTCCATGTTTTTGGTTCTAAATCAGATCCGTATGAGTTTTGCAAAGTATATTGCCATGTTTTGAATGATAAATAATTATATATATATGCTTGTTGATGATTGTTTTTACTCATATGGATTTTATGATAAGAATTGATTTGAGAAACTTATCAAATGACTTCCAAATGCCTTGTGATTTTGATATAAGGTCAGATAAGTTTCAAGTTTCATTATGTTGATTTATTATAAATTTTCTAGTGAAGAAAATGGTTAAATTGGGTTTAAATCAATTATGGCTATTTTATATTAGCTTTGGGTCAGAAATTTATATATGTTGGAAAACATATTAATAGTGTTTTATGGGAATTTTTTTAGAATTTTCCTAAGTATTTTAATAGATATATAAAACTATTTAATGTATGGGACTTAATGTTTTATATGTTTATAAAAGGAAATGGGAAATTTGTAAATGTTTTAAATTGTTATTTCTGAAATTCGACAGCACTTTTAGAAAATATTTTGGAACAGAAATTAGCAACCAATCAAATGTTGACAAACAAAGCAAGTTAGTTAAAAAGAAATTACCTTTTAAAGTCAAAAATCAGTTTTTATAAGGTTTTACTGTTTCGCCACTTTTGGCAGCTACCTTTTGACTATATACTTCCACTTCCAACCAGTTCAAAACCAATGCACATGGTATCAAAGATTTAGTACGTGGTGGATTGGGGATAGGCGAAAGGTATGGAGTCGAAGCAGGGCTTTCGAAGGGATCGAGACCTTGTTTTGCTTTCAAAGGAAATGCGCTTACTTTGCTTTCGAAAAGAATGCTTTTGAATGAAGTAGCTTTCGACTTGGTCAAATGTTTTAATGAAAAGAGCTTCCGAAAGAGGTTTGCGCCTTTGTTTTAAGAAATTGCTTTCGAAGGGGTCGAAACCCCAGCCTGTCACATTTTACCTTTCGAAGTAGTGCCTTCGAAAGGGTTCCTTTGTTTTAGAAATTAGAGCAGCTTCTCCTATGCTTTTGAAGAGATTGGTTTCAACACATCCACTTCTTTTACTTAGAAAATTGCTTTCGAAAGAGTTGCTATTGACTTAGTTGTTTTAGGACCCTTTTGATATTTTAAAGGTTAAACCCAAAGGTTTCGAAAGGAATGGTTTTAAATGGTTTCGAAACTATATTCCACATATTTTAACTTGAACCCAATGCTTTCAAAAGGTCTACTTTAGGTAGACACGTTAATACTTTCGTGAGGTAGCTAATAAAGATTTTGAAGGGGAGGTTCCCTTGTATTTTCGAAAGGCATATGATAAAGGTTTCAAAGGGGTTATTCCCTAATGTTTTCGAAAGGTTTACCTTAGTGTTTAAATGGAAGGTTTCTAGTGTTTTCGAAAGCCATGTTTAAAGTGTTTTAGAAAGTGGATGTTTAAGGTTTAATAAAGCTTTGAAAGAGATGTTTTCAATGTTTTGAAAGGACTATTATAAATGGTTTCGAAAGGTATGTTTTGGCCTTTCGGCCTAAGGTTATAAAGTGAAGTAGTTACTTGTATCGAAAGGGGTACTTTCGATGGTTTCAAACGGGGTACTTTCAACGGTTTCGAAAGAGATTGTTTAAAGGTTTTAAACAAAGATTTTGAATGTTTTCATTAACAATGTTTTAAGTAAAGCATATATTATGGCAAAGAGATTTGAGTAAAGCATATAGTATGTTTTTCATGTTAAGTATGATTTAAAGGATTAAATAATTTTGAAATTTTTACAAGGAAAATTTAGAGGGTAGTTAACCCTAAGAAAACGACTCAGATATTTGAATACCAGGTGAGACTGATATCAGGTTGTGCCCTATACATTAGCTATAGCCCCTAGCTAATTAAGTCCTATGTAGGGTGTTTGCACCAAAATTGGTCACAAACCTCAAATGTAGTGAAAGCACCAGTGTATGAATGCAAATCAGAAATATTCAAACACAAACCTCAGATCTAAGTGATGTAGAGGATAAAAAATGAAGAATAATCAACTTTAAACAGAAGAAGCAGACAAAAACACAGGATTTATAGTGGTTGGGCTATCTCCGGCCTACGTCCACTTCAAAGGTTTATCTTTTATTGATTAACCTTGCTGGTTACAATTGATTGCTGCAATTACAATGAAGAAATTCAAGTATAACAGCGATGATGAAGTGCAACGTTGAATCCGACAGGGTCTGAGCGTCGAATGGCCAAAAGATCCCTTTTCTATAGGTTCCAGGGGGCTATTTATATGTGTAGGAGGCTGATATCACGATCAAACTTCGGGATAATTCTTCTGGCACATGAGTAGGCCCACGAGATTGATCCAACAAGTTTCGACTCGATCCGTGATCGATACAAATCAATTTCATATCGATCAAGAAATTGTCCAATCGAGCCGAAACTTGGCAGGAACATTCTTTATCTTGTACATAAGCTCCTATGAAAATTTCCTAGCATTTGGACATGTAGAATGTGAGATATGATCGATGCAAGATTGCGTTTTCGTGAGTGCTGTCGCATTCTAATCCATTCTTCGTATCGATCCATTTCGAATTGATCTAGACACGTGAGTGCATTGTGACGTGGAGCGAGATTCTTGGATCGTTCCACCTTTTAAGCCGAGTTGATCGAGTTATTCATGCACCTTGTTCATATCGTCATTTCACATCGATGAAGAGCATAATTTCGCATCCATCGCATGCAGCTCCATTCACATCGGTTATTTATAGGGGACATTATTCGTACCGATCGATCTTGGTCCAGTTCGTATCTATCAAATCGATATGAACTAGTGGCACATGTGGATCGATACGAACAATAGTTGTATAATAGGCACGAACATGGCATGCGATGGACACGATCAGGGGTTCTTCGATCGATACGAACCTGATGGACATGAATAGCACGGCCCGGTGTCGATTCGAACCTGATGGGTTCGAACAGAGTCGAGGTAAGGTCTCTCTGATCGATTCGAAACCGATCAATTCGAACAAGTCAATATCATGATTTCCTGATGGATACAAATATGATGGATTCAAATAGACCAATCAGATGGATACGAAGAGCATATTTCTCCTAAATAGTGTCAATTATATCTCGATCGTACGAACTCCGATTGACTTAAAATTTAAAACGCGGCCTCTCCTAGCCTTGATCATCGTCCCCAATCGATTCCGTCTTGATCGGAGCTCAGCCAAATTTTAACGACATCGATTGCAGCCTTGCTTCCAATCGATATTCAATCTTGATATCCATCCTTTCTTTCCAATTTGTTGATATTCCTGCCTTGAACAAAAGGTGGGATAACATTTTCCCCCCAAAACATGCCTTGTGATAAGAATGTGTGTTTTGAATAATTCTGAATCCGATGTCCGAAGTCCCAAATCCAGTAACCAAAGACTTTAGTCAATTCCATATCCATTCGAACTTGACAACCAAGTCATAATCCATCCTTGTCCAATAGCCAATAACCAAATCCATGGCCTCTCTGAGTAAATATCCAAATCCGTAACCTCTTAGGGTTCTTGCCAAGTGCAATCCACACTTGGCGACCATGGTCAAGTGTCCCTGGACGTTGAATAATGCCATAGCTTAAGTCCTAAGCCAAATCCTGGTCACTTCGGACCCTTGTCGAGCATAGTCTATACCCGACGACCTGAAATAATAGTTAATAATACGGGGCGTAAGTCCTAAGACGAACCCTGGTCTCTTCGAATCCTTGCTGAGCATAGTCCATAGTCAATGACCTGAGTAAGCTGATTTACCACGTTTGGGCAAAGCGACTCACCCCTTGCCAGGTATAATCCATACCCGACGACTGTTTACCAAAAACTAGAGAAAAATCCAATCAGAATTCTTTCCAAAATCCAAACCAAATCAGAAAATCAAAAATCTACATCCAAAATAAAAACCAGCATCCAAACATGAGAACAATCACCCAAACAGAAGTCCAAACCAGAAAACAGACAGAATCAGGAGTTCAAACCAAACTCCAAAACAAAACCAAAGAAATGAGTGTCCAATCCAAAAATAAAAAGAAGATTTCATAAAACATAGCATCGCGGTTTATCATCATTCAGAGCATGCCTAGGGGCCATCTCCGCCTCCGTATATGTGTAAACGACTTTGTCGTTTGCTAGCAGCTCGCAACTTATTTTATAACATCCCAGTCAATTGATAACCAATCGACCATCATCCCTGGGCCTCACACCATCATTGTTTGAAGTAGACGGTGGTCGCTCCTGCTCCACCGCTGCATTCCGAGCCCCAACATACTGCCTCAATTGTCCATTCCTTACATGCTCCTCTATTATATCTTTTAAGTGGCTGTAGTTATGGGTATCGTGTCCATCCAAATCATGGAAGAGACAGTGCCTTCTTGATTCCCTTTCACGTTCAGATGGTTCTCTCCTAGCCGACCTTTGGTAGGGAAGGTGATTCCTCGTATCCATGTACATTCGCTCCAATGTTTCATTCAATCCAGTGTAGGTGGAGAACTTTGGCTCCCTCCATCGTTTCTTGGCCTTTTCCGAATCGTCATCAAGCTTCCTTTTTCCCTTTCCTTTATCTCTGTCCAATCCTCCGCTGGATGGTCCTCCACCCTCAGCCGCATTCACCTTCTTTAGCTTTAAATCTATACATGCATCTTCTTGCCGAAGGAATCTTTCAGCTTCGTGAAAGAATTCCCCAAGATCCAGTGGTGGGTCTCATATCAGAGATACTTTAAAATCTGAATCCTCTCCGACTCTCGAAACTGCTGCCATTAGAACCATCGATGGATCCGGCCGATCCACCGAAGCAACCTCCGCATTGAACCAAGTTAGGAAAGCTTTGAGTGACTCATCCGTCCTTTGCTTAATTGATGTTAGTGTCATCACGTTCTTTGGCTTCTTGATATGAACCCGAAATTGCCCCAAAAACCTGTCCACCAACTCGTCCACGTTCTGGTAGATCCTTCTTCCAGCTGGCTGAACCACATCGCAGCTATATCCGTCAAGTATAAAGGGAAACATCGGGCCATTACTTCCTCCGATGCCCCCTTCACTTCCATGTGTCTGGTGTATCCCATCAAGTGATCGGTTGGGTCAGCCTTTCCATTGTATACTTCCATGCTAGGTAGCTTGAACTCAGGTGGATTTTGAGCTATCCTGATTTCTCGAGTAAACGGACTCTTGTTCACTCCTTTCAAATCTCTATTGGTTAAACCTCCGCACATAGTTCTCCTAATAATCTCAGCAAATCCAGCATTGTCCATCAAAGGTTGCCCCCATGCTCCCGAGGGAACTCTGGTACATATTATTAATGTGGCTCATTAGCGTTAGCATTCGCCCTAGCCCGTTGAATTCCATCCACAGGTCTTCCAGTGTCAGATCCTATGGGCCTGCCCCATGCCCTCGTTGATTGCCTTCTGGCTCTTTATTTTGTCCTCCATTGATTTTCGCAACCCTAGCTCCCTGTTCCACATTCACAGTCGCTGTAGTCGGTCCAAGGTTTTGTGTCCCTGCAGCTCTCATCTGTTCAAAGAAAGTCTACATCATACCCTATTGACTCTTCAACAATCTCTCATGTAATGAATCTGCCATAGTTGCCATCTCATCCTTGGTGATGTAGATCAAAGCTTGTCCTTCTTTGGTTTCGTAGGAAGCTTCTTGACTCCCTCCTTGTTGGCTTCTCTCAGCTCTTTGTCTTCTACTTGTCTGTCGAGTCATTGTCCTCAAAATCTGAATTCTTCAAGCTTTTCAAATCTGAGCTCTGAATCCGGTGTAACGGGTGCTAGTTCTTCTCAGTGAAAGCACCAATGTTTTTGTGCCAAAATTGGTCACAAACCCCAAATGTCATGAAAGCACTAGTGTATGAATGCAAATCAACAATATTCAAACACAAACCTCAGATCTAAGTGATGTAGAGGATAAAAAATGAAGAATAATCAACTTTAAACAGAAAGAAGCAAACAGAAACGCAGGATTTATAGTGGTTCGGCTATCTTCGGCCTACGTCCACTTCAAAGGTTTATCTTTTACTGATTATCCTTGCTGGTTACAATTGATTGCAACAATTACAATGAAGAAATTCAAGTATAACAACGATGATGAAGTGCAACGTTGAATCCGGTAGAGTCTGGGATTCGAATGGCCAAAAGATCCCTTTTCTGTAGGTTCCAGGGGGCTATTTGTAGGTGTAGGAGGCTGATATCGCGCTCAAACTTCGGGAGACTTCATCTGGCATGTGAATGGGCCCACGCGATAGATCCCAACAAGTTTTGACTCGATCCGTGATCGATACGAATTAATTTCGTATCAATCAAGAAATTATCCATCGAGCCAAAACTTGGCGGGAACATTCTTTAGCTTGTACGTAAGCTCCTGTGAAAATTTCGTAGCATTTAGACTTGTAGGATGTGAGATATGATCGATGCAAGATTGCATTTTCGTGAGTGCTGTCACATTCGAATCCATCCTTCGCATTGGTCCATTTCGAATCGATCTAGACACGTGAGTGCATGGTGACATGGAGCGAGATTCTTGGATCGTTCCACCTTTTGAGCCGAGTTGACCGAGTTATTCGTGCACCTTGTTCGTATCGTCATTTCACATCGATGAAGAGCATAATTTCACATCCATCGCATGCAGCTCCATTCGCATCAGTCATTTATAGGGGCATTGTTCGTACATATCGATCTTGGTCCAGTTCGTATCTATCAAATCGATACGAACTAGTGGGGCTTGTGGATCGATACGAACAACAATAGTAAAATAGGCACGAATATGGCATGCGATGGACACAATCAGTGGTTCTTCGATCGATACGAACTCGATGGACACGAATAGCACTGCCCGGTGTCGGTTCGAACCTGATGGGTTCGAACAGAGCCGAGGTGAGGTCTCTCTGATCGATTCGAAACCAATCGATTCGAACAAGTCGATGTCATGATTTCCTGATGGATACGAATATGATGGATTCCAATAGACCAATTAGAAGGATACGAACAACATATTTCTCCTAACTTGTGTCGATCATATCTCGATCGTACGAACTCCGATTGACTTGAAATTAGAAACGCGTCCTCTCCTGGGCTTGATCATCGTCCCCAATCGATTCTGTCTTGATTGGAGCTCAGCCAAATTTTAACAACATCGATTGCAGCCTTGTTTCCAATCGATCTTCAATCCCGATATCCATCCTTTCTTGCCAATTTGTTGATATTCCAGCCTTGACCAAAAGGTAGGATAACATAGGGTTTAGTCATATGTAGGATAAATGATGGTTAAACACGAAAAGGAATATATACAGAGATGGAAGATAGGTTATTGATGAGCCCGCAAAACCATTTGGATCGGGTGACCCTTGGAGAAGTAAGTTACGGAAAGACTGTCCAGAAGTATGTCTAACATGTGTCATATAATTTGTTTATTTTATCCGGTAGGCCCTAATCAGCCAATGGTTAGTAGTTAGCCAAAAAACTATATTGTTTGAATAGATAGTCCAATTGTTACCTTTTTTGAGCATATATAATATTGCTATTATTGTTATGATCAGTTTGATTAACCAATTTGGTTGCAAGATTTTTTGATTTGCAAAAGATATGTTTTAAAGGGATATTAGTGAGGGAAAACCCATTCCGCTAAGTGGTGTGGTCTAACTTAATATCAGTACACCAAGATGTAATAGTTATAATTCACACCAGGCTTTATGTTTGACTCGAAGTTTATGTTTTTCCCTTAAACTCTCGGGTGCTCAAAATTAATTTGAGTAGATTGAGAGTCAGGGATTTTCACATTTAGTAGGTGGACGAATAGAGCTTCTGGAGACAAGTAGGAGGCTAATGTTAGCTATATAGGAGTTGTTATATTTTTATTTCCGATGCGATGAATCGAGACAGTTTTTCTATTTGAGTACTCTAATCATCCAAGGTGCATCTTTATATGTCACTCTTGGCGTATTTTGTAATAATTATATTTGATCAACACTTGAGAAATGTTTAGGATTATGTAATTGGATATGAAACATGTTTTTGAAATGTAATCAGTAAAGTGGCTGTTTTCAGAATATGCGATTTTATTTGATATTCACGTGCTTCTGATATTATGGGTACAATTAACATTATCGTATTTTATCATCGGAAGTTAATACTATAGATGACTGTAGCATCTATAGCACTTAGCTTAGGGCCTCAAGATATGGGATGTTATAACTTGGTATTAGAGCATGGGTTTATGAAAAATCTAAATTTAAAATGATTGTGAAAACATAATCCTAAGGAATTAGAGAAAAGATTGGGGTATGGGATAACGCTATAGTAACGTACTTATATTGCTATATATAAGTATATGCTTTATCTTTATTCTCCTATCTCTCTTAGGCTATTATTATGTATCTTACAAGGGTTCGAATGTAGATATGGATGCTCGAAGTGAAAGAGTTAACATTGGTGTAGGAAGCACCACAACCAATGGAAATGCCAGCCAAATACCAGGAGGAACCAAGGTCAAGAACAAGCTGCAAATGTGGGAGCTAGAGTCTCACAAGTCGACATGGGAGAAATATATCAGTTATTTGTAAATATGATGTAGGTAGGAGTTTCTCTGGAGTAGTTGGAGGAAATGCTGAAGGAGGAAACCAGGGAGCTCCAGTGGTTAACAACTATGCTATTTTGAGAGGGATTATGCTCAATTGGGAGGAAAGCAGTTTATTGGTACTGAAGATGTAATCGAAGTGGAGAATTGGTTACTTCATTGCGAGAGGATTTTCATGGATTTAGGGCTCAATGATGAGAAGAAGAGAAGGCATGCTTCTAGACAGCTACAAGGGGAAGCACTATACTGATGGAACAGTGTTACTGTAGAGTCAATAAGGAGGCTACGACCTGGGATGAGTTCAGGAGGAGGTTTGAAATAAAGTTTATGTCGGAGATTGCGAAGTTTGCTTAGAAGCCGAGTTAGAGCAGGGAGATATGATGGTGCTGAAGTATGCAACCAGTTTTGTAGAGCTAGCAAGATATGGCTATACAACAGTTGATACTTTTATTAAGAGGAATGAATAGTTCATTCGTGGGTTGAAGCCCGAGCTTGCTAAGGCCACGTTACCGCATATCAGAGATGCATGTGCTGTTGTTGAGTAGGCGGCTTTGAGGCATGAAGAGATGCATGCTTTTCTTGAAGGAAATAAGGCAAAGAAAGCTCAGGGAGGGCAGAGTCAGAAGAGGAAAATTTTCCATAAGAAAGGAGCTTAGAAGGCTGGAGCTGCTAAGAAAGGAAAGGCAGAAGTTGTCTATTATAAGTGCGATAATGCTAATGAATGCTAGACAGGCAAAGGTAGGAAAAGTAAAGTGTACGAATTAGAGCCAGCTACTTCGAGACCGACAGCATGGGAGAAAGGAAAAGTTGTGTTTGGGGTACGCTTTTTATTCATGGTATGTCAGTTAGAGTTATATTTGATACTAGTGTTTGATTTCATAGGGTTTGGAATTATTTTGGGTTTGATGGCTAAGTAAATATGACGCCAGGATATTTTGCCATGATAGAAAAATATCGCTTAGACACCCTAACTGTCATGATCGAATCATATATTTTGTAGAAAACCTTGGTTTTTGAGTTAGTACTTTATTGAGTGTTGTGGAGGTAGAATATGAGTTAAATCAAGTTTTCATTATTAGAGAATTCACAGATGTCTTTGCACCCGCAATAGGATTGCCGCCGAAACGAGCTATTGAGTTTTGGATAAATTTGGTACCAGAGCAGAACATGTAAATAGACCGCCAAGAAGAATGACACCTACCAAGATAAGGGAGTTAAAGGTTTAGTTGGTGGATTTGGAAGTAAATAATTTTATCTGACCAAGTAGTTTGCCTTGGGGAGCAGCCGTAATTTTTGCTAAGAAGCAGGACGGAACGTTAAGGTTGTGTATCGATTATAGTAAGCTGAATGATAAGATGATAAAGAATCGATATCCATTGCCTAGAATTGATGATATGTTCGACCTGTTGAGTGAAGCAAGAGTATTTTCTCAGTTGGATTTAGCAACATGGTTCCATCATGTTAGATTGGCAGAGGATAGTATTCCTTTGACAACATTTAGAACTAGATATGGATCATACTAATGGTTAGTAATGCCATTCGGTCTAACTAATGCGCCATCATTCTTTGTAGATATGATGAACTAAGTTTTTCAAGAGCACTTTGATAGGTTCGTGTTAGTATTTATAGATGATATTTTGATATACTCTAAACATGAGAGAGAGCATAAAGTTCATCTTAAAGTGGTGCCTCAAGCGCCGAGTTTACCTTAGTTGCCACTTCGACTTCAGTGCCGACCTGCTACCACTAGACCACCACCTTACGACGCTTCCTCCATAATTCGCTGCTACCTAGGAGAACTGCCACATGTATGTTTGCCACTTGTAATTCTCGAATCCAGCTTCAACTAGAATCCTAGGTCGAATACACGTGTAATTTGATGGCAAGGTGGGTATCAGTGGATCTAAGGTGATGATGGTGGCGAATTGACTGAGATCTTGGTCAATTTCCGTTCGGTGATGGGTAATCAAGTCGTAGTTTGTTTTATTCAAGGATGAACTAGGAGTTTACTTGGATGGATCGCATGTGATCATGGAGAAAACTCAATTCATCGGCTTTGATTGTCTTGCCTATGAGATTGGTTAAGTCTCGACCACAGAAAAAAATCTCATCATGACAGTTTGTTCCGAGTTTAGACATGTTAGATTGTTTCTTTGCATCATCTTCCTATCGTTATGCTCTAGTGATCCTGAAAAAGAAAGACTTCCTACATCGCTCCAAACGACAGATCCATTATTGATTGTCGATCGAAAATGGATAAGTATAGAAAGTAATTTCAAAAGGCAATGCAGATTGTTTTTGAAGTGCGAGCAAAATATCTACACTGGATGGTTTATTTGCAGTGCTCGGGACACCGGACTCAGATAATACACTGCATTTGCCCCAGATAATGCTTAGAATTCGATTGGTCGACACACATCGGCTTTCTTTGAAAATGATTATTTATATTTCAGGTTAAATTTTACCTGACCGTGTTAAACGCCAAGTTCTGCTATCTTAGACTAACTCGTTAATCATCTCACCGCAAGTCTGGTGTAGGACCATGTACTTCTTCCAAGGGGCCTCCACTACTACTACGGTTTCTCCACCCATTTCGATTGGATCTAACAACCAACAATCATCGGATCTGAGGACCATATGGTGTTGGTTGACCCCATTTTTCCACAGCTGCCTCTAAGATTGATTATAAGTGATCCTTCGAAAAAGATACCCGCAGTTATGACTGAGAAGATGCTTAGTAACATCTGCTTGCAACACGACAACCCAATAAAAGATGTACACCTTCCAGCAAGAGATGAATTTGCACATCGTCCCCCACCTAGTTTCACCACTTTCGGTCGATATATGTGTCTTGGAGGCATTGTTCCTCTATTTAACTTCTTCTTGAAGAACTTTTTCGAAGAACTTGGGCTTGCACCATTTCTTGTCCACCCAAATAGGCTTGTTTTATTAAGCTCATTGTATGTCTTATTCATGCAAAGTTTTGAATGACCTCCATGATTCAGGGAACTCATGTATCTGCTAAAGTTTGAAAGAAGAAAGGAGCATCCGTCCTTTGTAATCATTGAGGCTTGGACCAGATGCAATCTCATTAGGAAATTTCTTAATAAACGCTCTATGTTTAGAAGCGATTACTTCTTCGTACGTTATCCAGAAGGATTTAACCACTTCTGGTTAAAAGGAAGTGAGCTTCCCCTTGTCGATTCTTCTCACATTGGAATCTCTACATTCCAAAGTTAAATTGTGCCCTTCATAGGTATTCCAATCGGGACAAATGATCCGAGCATAAGAAAATGCTCAAGGAGCTAAAGGCTATTAGAGCAAGTGAACGCCCTGTCAAGCAGAGAATGTTAAGGATGAGGATGTTAAGACATCGGATGATGAGGCCGTGTAAGATGAAATCCTCATTGATGACATCAGTGATGTTAGAGTGTCCACTATCTCAGAGGCGAATGAGCTGGTTCTAACAAGGGATGGGAAGCAACTAGTGGTCATGGAGGAAAGTGAGGTCCCAAAACGATGAGGATGACAGGGATTACAACACTCGTAAAGAGGAATAGGATTTGTTCGGGGAGTTTTCGAAGATAAGTCTTGACCTTCCTGATCTTTCCTGTCCAGACCTATTGACTACTTAAGCATTGAGCCATGAACTCCCTACTTTCCCTCCTCCGAAATAACCAGATATCGATGACCCTTAATTAGCCGGAGACCAAGCTACTGAGACCCCTATTGGAGCCACATCATTTTTTGATTTTACGAGGAACATTGCCATCCAAATAAATGAACATGGGAATTTCTCCATTAGTGAAATGATAGCTGAGATCGGTTCAAGAATCGACATCTCCTCAAGAAAATCTGTAAGCAGCGGTGAAAAGGCTACGGCCCTCAAACTCTTCTGATACGGTCGGTAGAGTATATAAGGGTCACTAACACTCTACAGTTCACTCTAGGATCTTGGATACACATCTCTACATTGAGTTAAGTTCCATTGTTGAGTTCATTCTTATTCTCGTTTTAGGTACCATGGGACGTAGGTTGTATCAGCAATTATGCCAGGATGCCAGCTCCCATAAAGGTAAGATTTCAGACTCGACATACTGCCCTTCTCGCAAAATGAAAGAGAAGAGAAGGAAAAGGAAAGAGGATGAGGTCCGCCACTAGAAGAGAGAGCAAGAGAGAGGAAATAATAGAAAAGGGACGATGAGAATGGTGACCTTCATGATTTATAAAAGCACCACAGTGACTCTCATGAGTGGATTTGGACTTCGTTACCCATTTCTCCCTTTAAATCGAAGCTCAGACAGCCACAATGCATGAAGTCCCTTCGTCTCGGGCCATTACTACTACAACTGCCTCTACTACTTTTAGTCGAAGGGAACAGTTCGCACTTCCGCCTAGCCCTCTTATGCAATAATCTGCTTTTCTGCACCTATTATTAAAGGGAGTTTGATTTGATAAGAACATTAAGCCCCTTAACAAGCCCGCTTCCCTCAGCAACCTTGAGACAGTCTGTGAGGACCTAGAAGCCGGGTATGATTAGCAACATCTTTTGAAGGACCTTTCGGATGTGAATCGCATTAATTACCAAGAGACCTTGTCGTTTGAAGTTGAAAAGCCTGACCATGACAAATCGATCAAAGATCGCGACACTAAAATAACCAAGTTGAGGGCTGAGAGGGACACAACCTTTAATGGAAAAGCTAGCAACAACAAACTATTGACCGAGGCCAACCAAGCTCATGATAAGGTGCTAATGTTGGTCAAAGATCAGCTCATTGATGCTCATAGGGAATCTGGAAAGCTAACAGAGCAGGTCACTGCAGCTGAAAACATTATCAAACCCCGAGACCAAACTATCGGCGGTCATGCTGTTGTCATTCCTGATCAGTTCATTGAGCTTACCCGGGTTTGTGAGGATAATGAATGGCTAGTGAAAAAGAAAGAATGGCTGCCTTCGCTAAGCTCATGGAAGAGATCGACCATGTGGTCACCAAATCCGAGCTTACAGAGCCTCGAGCAGAGTATGATGACACGATAAGCAAAATGGATGCCAGCATACTCCACCTCTACACAAGCTACATGATGAACAAGGGTAGCTTGAAATGGCTTAGTAGCAACTATCCTCGGACTCTTTCCATGGTATGGGAGGAAGTGTTGATCCAGTCGGAGCAATCTGGGGATATGTGCTCGAAAGAAGAGCTAATGGCTGCCTACCTGGCTTTTAAAGATACAGAGTACCCGATTGTCGGCAAATTTACGCTTCGAGAAGAGAGGGAGCAGGAAATTGCCGATGCCGCCGCCAAAGTTCTCGCTTTCCCACGCTCTTCTAGCCAGCATTAAACACTTATTCCTACTTTTCAAGAGCAAACGACATCCATTCCAGCATCCTCAGTTATTATTTGTGAAGCTGCTCATACCCATGCATCTTCTGAAGTCTTGGGTGAGCCATGTCTTGTACCGAAATCGTGCAACCCTCCAAGATAGGGATTGGTGGAGAATCTTTTGAAGTTGAATTTCACGACCGCACTTCTGGCTTAGGTATTTCTCACATCTCTTCGGTACTCCAGGCACTTCGATTTACTTCAGCATCATTTTCTAAACTTTGCATTTCTCTTTCCCAACTTGTAGATCAGCCACCTCGTCCCCCAAGTGCATAGGAATAAAGAGCTATAGTTATCTTCACTACTTCCACCACTATCTCCGTAGTGGCTTCTTGCATAGTTCCTATTCCCGGCTCTGGGCCTAGGCCTAACTCTGAACATATAGCAGTATTGCAGAACCTGGAGGAGACGTTTGTGTCATTGGAAGAGGAGGTGGTAGCATGGTTTTAAATCTCCTATATCTCGCCCGAGATCTCGTTTTCACACTTGAACGAGACGAGACATCAAATCTCCTCCACATATCCCTCGACACTCATCTCTCCCGAGATATTCAAATCTCATCCGATATATGGATCAAAATCTTAATCCGAGATCTCACCCGAAGTTATACAATTTTCTTATTTTCCATAATAATTTTTATTTTCATATCGATTTAAAAGAAACTACTCAATCCAATTATAATTACCAACTTCTTGAACATATTCTTTACTTTTTATCTTAATGAGTCATAGCGAAAGGTTTCACTTCTTTATTACGTTCAAATAAAAGGATATTATTCAATCATTACCATATCAATTAAGCTAATCAAGCTACCACTCTTCTAAAAATATTTCTTTTTCCATGTAAATCAAGTATGTTACCATTTTTATTGTTACTAAGAAAGTTATAATCGTTAAATAAATTTTTAACACATCAATTTTAAACACATAAGTACATCCGAGATATTCCCGAGATGGATTATAAGACCCGAGATGTACACCCGATACGTACTCATCTCGTCCGAGATCTCTCCCGATACGAGATAACTTGTGTAAAAATTCCGAGATGAAACGTGACCGAAATCCGATATTTAAAACCTTCAGTGGTAGTCACTAGTGAGTCAAGGCCAACAGATATGAAGAGCATGGTTGTGAGACTGGAGGAAGGGAAGTTAAGTCTTAAACTGATGAAGGAGAATGAGGAGACAAAGTGCAAGACTCCCTTTACCATTAGGCTGAAAGTGTCGAAGGAGGTTAATGTGGTACTGGAGGGTTAGAGGGGTCTGGCCCCTTGTAGGAAAAGAGACCGATAAGGATAGCAAGAAGAAGAACTTGATTTGCCCAGGAAGGGGTAGCAACGTAGGAGGAAAAAGTGGAAAGTAGTCGTGCTGGGATCGAGCACCAGTGGGGAAGGGCACTTGTTGTCTTTTTGTATGTTTTTGCATTATCATAGTATGTACAAGTACAAAGTCTGTACTTAGAATCTTTTTCTTTGTTGTTGCGCCAGCAGAGTTTGTACTTTTGCTTTTTGATGTGTAGAATGGGGAAATATTATGCGGGTACGACCCTCGTAGTTTGATATTGTAACATCCCTCATCTAGAGGCTCAAAGCTAAACGCTACAGTTGCTGCAATCATCTATAGCATTAACTTTCGGCGACTAAATATGGCTATGTTAATGGTATCTATATTATCAGAAGCACCCGAATATGAAACAAATCATAGATTTCAAAACAGAATTTTCCATTACATTTCAAACACATGTTCCATATTCATATTACATAATCCCAAAGTGTTTGCCAGGCAACGATAAAAGACATATTACAAAATATGCAAAGAGCGACATATGAAGATGCCTCCCTGGATAATCGGAGTCATATAGTCCTAATTGAATTAATACATGCACATCGGAAATAAATAACAATAAAGAACCATAACTCCTAAACAACTATCCGTTAGTCTCCTGCCCACCTCTAGTAGCTTTATTCGTCATCCTACTAAAACCTAAAAGAACCTCAACCTTTAGCCTACTCAAATCAATTTTGAGCACCCGAGAGTTTAAGGGGAAAACATAAACTTCGAGTCAGACATAAAGCCTGGTGTGAATAATACTATACATCCCCGTTATTAATGTTAAGTGAGACCATGCTACTTAGCGGCATGGGTTTTTCCTCACTAATTCTTTCAAAACATATCTTTTTCAAATCTTTTCCTACAACCAAAACCGGTTAAACACTGTAAAGCATCATTATGTACACATACATATTAGGTAATAAAAGAACTATTTGTTGAAACACTTTAGTTTTGTTTGGCTAACTATTAGCCTTTGGCTGACTCGGGCCTACCAAAAAAATAATCTAACATTTGTTAGACACACCTATTCTGGATGGTCTATCCTTAACTATCTGTTAAATACTTCTCTTCTGGTCAGTCTGTCTCTAACTTAAGGGTCACCCGATCCGAATGGTTTTGCGGGCTCACTAATAACCTATCTGTATACCAACATATATTCCCTTCTGTGTGTAATCATAATTTTAGTCTTACCGTGACAAAGCCCTACACACTGGAATTTTGGACTAAATTAGCTGAGGATAAAAGTTAATATATAGGGCGCGACCTTTACTAGTCCCAACTGGTATTTTAATATCTGAGTCATTTTGCTTAGGTATATCTTCCTAAAATTTTCCTTGAAACTTTTTCATCTGAAATTGATTTAAAACCTTTTAAACCCAACTTAAACAAGGAAAATATTTATATTCTATGCTTTACTCAAAATCACATTTTCATGCTATATATATAAATATACTTTACTCAAATCCTTGTTGATGCAAAACCTTTAACCATTTGAAAGTGCCCCTTTCGATCCTATTGAAAGTACCCCTTTTGAAACCATGTAAGACCCTTTCTTTCTTTTAGGACAAAAGGCCAAATCTGCCTTTCGAAACCGTTCATATAAACCCTTCGATTCCATTGAAATTTCTTTTCCTTCAAAAGCTAAAACCTTAGGCATCCCTCTTTAAAACCATTGAACATTGCCTTTCGATACCAAAGGAAAAATCTTTCCTTTAAACCATTGAAACACATTGGAAAACCCTTTAGAGCTTTCGTAACCATTAGGGAATTACCCCTTTGAAACCTTCTTTAATACCTTTCGAAGGTATTAGAAACCTCAAACCCTTCAAAAGCATTTGGGTTCAATTTAAATCATGTGGAAAACACCTTTCGAAATCATTCTACTCTAACTAGTCGGAACCTTTCTCATTCGAAACCATTGAGTTATTCTTTAGAAATCACCGAGGGTCACAAGCAATAGGGTCGAAAGCTTACGCTTTCGAAAGCTATAACTAAGTTGGGAAGTGATGGTGTTGAAACCACCTTTTCCGAAAGCATAGGAGAAGTAGTATAGTTTTTACAAAACAAAACAACCCCCTTCGAAAGCTCTGTTTCGAAAGGTAGAAAGCGACAGTAAAGGCTTCAATATAGTCGAAAGCTATTATTTAAAAACAAAGGTGTAACTATTTTGAAACTAACCCTTAAAACCATTGACTTATTCAAAAGCAATAAGTTGAAAGCTATTACCTAGAACAAAGGCACAACCTAAAACCATTCTTTAAATCAGTTGACCTCGTCAGAAGCAAACTAAGTCAAATGTATCTTAGTTGAAAGCAAGCAAGCACTTATTTCATTTAAAACATAAAGGCGCTTCAACCCTTTCAGAACCCCTTAGTATGGACTCTTACCTTCCGTCCTTTGTCCAATTCACTGTGTACCAACATGTTGATACTATGTGCATTGGTTTGTGTTAGGAGGCGGTGGGTCTTAGTCGAAAGCAACCCGTGCAAAACATATTTTAACATGAATTTCTAATTTAAATTTTTAAGTAATTTTTTTAACTAACCTGCCTTGTTTGTCAAATTCTTATCGGTTGCAAATTTTCCTTTTCTAAAAGTACTACCAAAATTTAAGAATTAATTAATTTAAATCCTTTGCAAAGTACCCGTTCTCCATAATTAAATATATGAAACATTTAAGTCCCATAGCTTAAATAATTTTATATATTCATTAAAACACTTTAGAAAATTCTATGAAAATTCCATAAAATCCATTTTTATACGTTTTCTAACATATAAAATTTTCAAATGAAAATTAATTATAATTTAGCCGTAAATAATTTATAACCCAATAAATCATTTTCCTGTAGAGAATTAATATAAAATCCACATTAATTCAAAAAATTATGAAAATTGAAACCCATCTCTAAAATAACATTTCTGATCTATATCTAAATTTGTAAGGTATTTGGATGTCATTAAATAGGGTTTCCGCGTCAAACATGTCATAAAAATAATGTACATATGCATAAACCATCAACAAGTATATATAAACATTTTGCTCTTCTAAAACATGGCTAAATCATGGAAGATCAATTCGGGTTTCATCCTAAAATCGATAACACATAGAAAAGTGAGATGTAGTCATTATTCACCTAAGCTTTGTGATTAAGATGTGAGATTTGATCTTGATTATGTTGATTTACTTCTTCCTCTTGAAAATCCTAACTTTATCATCTTTTGAGATTGAAAACGGTGGCCGACCTTAGAGTATTTTTTTCTTGAGAAAAGTGAAATGGATGCATGTTTGATTTTTATAAGCGTTTAGGGTGTATGGGCCAAAATTGGTCACAAACACTCAATTGCCGATGAAAGCACCTATTCATAATTACAGATCATAGATAGCAAGTTTATAAAGAATAAAATATGAAGAACGCTCAGAAAATTAAAAGGAAAGAAGTAGAAAGATAAGATTTATAGTGGTTCAACGTTGTAGCCCACGTCACTTTGAAGATCTGCTATTATTGATGATCCTCCACTGATTTATAAGAGTACAATTGATTGTATCCGAATTACAATGGAGTTCAACAGAGTAACGGCGTAGAAGAGCCTAAAGATCCCTTTTCTGAAGACCCTGAGATGTTATTTATAGGTGTAGACTGGAAATATCTGTCCCAAAATTCGAAAGAATCTTTCCATCACGTGGGTGGGACCACATGATCGATCCCCAGTCATTTCGACTCGATCCATGATCGATACGAATGAGATTCGTATCGATCTAAATCTTGTCCAATCGAGCCGAGATCGATCATGAACATTTCTGAGGTTGTACGCAAGCTCCTGTGAAAATTTGGTAGCATTTGGACTTGTAGATTTTGCGTTAAGATCGATGTAAGTTTGGATTTTCAATATGCTATCGAATTTGTATCGTTCTCATTTGCATCGCTTCTACTCATATCGCTTTTAGGCATGTGATGACCAATGACGTGGCACTATCCTTTAGGATCAATCTACTTTCCATGTCGAGTGACCGAGTCTACTTCCTTAATAGGCTTCGTTTGTATCGAGGTGCCTCTTTTTCCTTCATATCGACAAGGCGAATTCGTTTGTATCGCTCTACGCTTGTCTCATTCGTATCGCTCTAAGCTTGTCTCATTCGTATCAGTTAAGAAGCGTTATTTCATATCGCTTGCCGGATAACATATTTGCATCGATTGAGGGTTGATCGATACGAATACACATGACTAAGATCGATATGTAATGGCTTCATTCGATGGACATGAAGCTGAGCTTAGGTGTTGGATAAGTAATGTAGGAGTGGGGTGGATACGAATGAGGCAGTCTTCCATGGATACGAACGCACTGGTCCTTCCTCAATGGATATGAAGCATAGTCGTTTGTTTAGAGGGATACGAAGTCGATAATGCTTTGCCATGGACACGAATGGGGTTGGTGTATGATGGATACGAAAAGAGTTGATTTCGATGGATACGAAGAAGGCCGCCATGGATGGATACGAAGTAGGTTGAATCATGATGGATGTGAAGTGAGGTTAGTGATGGATATGAACCACTATTCACATTGATGGATACGAATTGTAGCTGTTTTCCTTGACTTGCATCGATCATATCTTGAGCATACGAACTCCGGTTGACTTGAAATTTGAAATGATGACTCCTATAGCTTTGCTTGTCATACCATATCAGTTGTAGTTTGATCCGGACTAGGGAATTTTTTTATTAATATCCATAGTGAAACAGTGTATAACTGTTCTTTGGGACAGATTATCTTCAGTTTTTAGTCAATTTTATGGTGTCACGGCCTTGCCAAAAATCGGGATAACATTGCCCTCTAAAATATGCCTTGCGATAGGAAGGTGTTTTTTGTAATGCCATAAGCTGGATGTTCGTATCTTGTTGATGACTTGTAAAGAGATTAATGATCTCACTTGATAGTGAATGGTGATCGTTCGAGATCGTATTCCATTCAGGGTAGTATGTGACTGTTCGAGGACGGATGCCGCTCGAGGCAAATTGTGACCATTCACGGTCGGGTGCCGTTCGAGGCAATTTATGACCTTTTACGGTCGGGAGCCGTTCGAGGCGAGTTTTGTGTGCCCGAGGGGGACTTAGTATCATTAATGTCAAATTTCATGTTCGAGTGAGTATCCGAATTATTTATTATGGCGGTTTATCGCCATCTCAAAGCATGCCTGAGGATCGTTCTCAATCCCATGCATGTGTAAGTGACTAAGCCATGATGAAATTACAAATACCATATTTACATTCAAAATGAGTCTCACAACTAAAATTTCCAACCAAATCAAGTCCAGATGCAAAAATAGAAAACAAAAGCAAAACATAGACGTTAAAGTGCAAACATCTACACTGGTGCGGTTGATAGTCATCTCAGAGTATGCTTGAGGACCGTTCGTGATTCTGTACATGTGTAAGCGACTTAACTGCACTAATGTGGAGTTTGCAACTTGTTCGTCATTATTTCAATCAGTTGATGATAAGCTGATGCCTCGATCCTGAGCCATTCCCAGTTGATGCATATGGTGGTCGTTCTTGCTCCACCGTTGTTGCTCGCCTCCTTACGTATTATAATAGCATGTTGTTTCGGATATGCCCTACTATCTCATCCCTCAAGTGTCTGCAATTATTCGTACTATGACTACTTAACTCGTGGAATAAACAGTACTTGTCTGATTTTCTCTCGTTGTTGGTTGCGTCCCTCCTCATTGGCCTCCAGTAGGGAACCTGCCCTTTGGTGTCTGGGTAGATTCGTTCCAAAGTCTCACTCAGCTCTGAATAAGAGGTGAATCTCGACTCATTTCATGGCCACTTTGACTCATCACAACTCTCTTCTGCTTACCGTTTCCCTTTATCCTTGCCTGAATCCTTTCTGGGTGGATCTCCCGTTTTAACTGCATAAACATCAACTCTATCTCCTTCCTCTCCCTTAGCATTTGCATCCTCTTGTCACAGAAACCTTTCTATCTGTGGTCGAATTCTCCAAGATCAATAGGTGGGTCCCTTATCAATGAATTCTTGAACTCTGTTCCATCAGCTATGCCAGATATGGCCGCCATCAAAACCATGCATGAATCTGGTCAATCCACCGATGCTGCCGCTGCATTGAATCATGTCAAAAAACTCCTCAAAGATTCCCCATTCTTAGCTTCAATGTTGTTAAACTCATCACATTTTTGGTTCTCGAAATGTGAACTCTGAACTACCTCGTAAACTTCTCAGTCAACTCGGTCCATGTTCCAATGGAGCCGTTCTCCAATTGCCTGAACCATAGTGCTGCTATGTCTATCAAATACAATGTGAAACACCAGGCCATGATGTAGCGATCCTGACTCGGCCTTCGAAAATCGGCACTGAATACGACACTCATATTCAAACGCCACATATCCAAACGTCGAATCTGGTGCGCCGGAGCTTATAACACCATTAAGTAAATAACATAGCGGGAGAAAAGAATATCAATACACACACACACACACACACACATATATATATATACACATTGATACAGTAACAGATACAACATCTGATATAATATAATACAACAGAATGATACAACAGATACCAATACTATCAGAGATACAAGACACAGCGGAAAGAATATAGATAACACCCGTAGCGGAATAATAACTTCAAAAGAATGCATCTCCCAAAATCAAATGCTCCAATCCAAAGCTAGGCCGAACCAACATCATGTGTCACCTAGATAAGCAAGTCTCGTCCACAACCAAAGATTGAATCAGCTCCATAAAAACTACTAAACCCGACTATCTGAAAAACCCAACTCTGGACTACCCGTGTGGAAAAATAATGGGAACCTAGAGTTTAGGAAAGGAACAATAAACTCCGAGTCAGTCGTGGGACTGGTATGAGTAACAAAAGCATTTTGTCTTTTAAAAACAAACAAAGAATTTAAAATAAATCCACAATGCTTTTTAGAAAATGAAACTACCATAAGGCCTCCCGCAACACACACCATGCAAACGCAGAATTGGAGGAGATTTCTCCTTATGATAGTCAAATATGCTTGATACGTGAAAATTTCTTGATATTATTATCATAGGTGCATAGTGGAAAGCATTTCGAAAGTATAATATAAATCTTAGCCAGCATAGGTACCATTATATTATGCCTTCTATAGCTACCATTTTAAATGGCAGTTTCTACAACTAAAACCATACAAGGAAAGTATTGTTTTGATTGGATTTCCAACAAATGGTCGGGCTAAGGAACTTCCTACTGCCACATGGGATCGCCTCTGGCGGAACGTCCCGAGAACTTAACCAGCTCTCTACCAACACAAGGCCGGGTTACCTCTGTAACTAGGTAACTACTTCTCGAGCATGCCACTCCCCGGTCCTTTGGGACCTTTATCCGAGGCGCCTCTAAACCACAAAGCAACAACCACACAGAAAATGAGATTGAAGCCCACCACATAGGTAAATATCTGGGCCCCATTCCATGATACCACCCTTTACCAGAAGGGAATGACACACCCTAAAGTGCGCGACCCTCATAACCTTGCCGCATCTTTCCTGTTTCGACCATTTCCGGGTTGTGAGGTCCTGATGCAGTCTCGTCCACAAATCTACGCTTCATATAGAAGCCAAGCTCTGATCACAAATGATCAACAAATAATCATCAACACATAGCAACACTCAGCATGACACACTACCAAATTGGGAATATATCGCTGATAACCTTCAACTACATAATCTCTAAGCTCATACGTCTCAGAGAAGGGTGTTAAGCTAAGAGAATAAATTCTCCGCCACCAACAGAAATGTATTTGAAAGAAATCTGCTTTATATCTCAAAGTGTAGTGTCAGACATACAACCATATAAGTCTGTTCCGGGTTCGAACAGAACCGAAGGCACTTCGTAAGAAGCCCTTGCAAATCCAGGTATTCACAATCCCGATCGGACTTCCCATCACTTTGGGTAAACTCTATACCGGAGCAACTCAGTGCAGACTCAATCGATAGGTTATCCTATCGTTCACACAATTACCCGACCTTCACCACCGGTCTTCAAATGCTATCCGTAACGACGTATCATTATTCGGAATGGGTTATATGACACAAAGGTCCTCTCCCGGCTAAATCGAATAATGAGCGCAATGTTTTAAAACATATGGATATGGGATTTCAGTTAAGTCACAACTTATTACCCAAAACAAATGGTTTAAACAAATTACCATTTCAAATCTTTAGACAAAAAAATTTATTTTACAATGTTCACACAGTTTCATAAAGATCCATTTACGGATTTCAAAACAATTTCTATTTCAATTAGATTAACTCGTTTAAATCTTTAAATTTAAGATTTTAATTTATAGCTTTCAAATCGTTTCCATAACTTGGAAAACCAGTTTCATTTTAGACTTGAAATCCTTTTAACACAAATCAGAAGTTCATTTCTTATATGAAAGCTTTAATTATTTGAAAACAAACAGTTTTCGTTTCAGAGGAATTCAATTATATTTGCACGAGTTAAAACCTTTGAATTAAATTCCAATTCCCAAATTAATGCCTTTAAAATGGCTTCACCTATGGATAACTTGTATAACATCTTTTAATCCCTAGTTTCAAATCATAGAATTCAGTTTCAAATATTGAATTCAAATTTAAATAAAATTATTTAAATTTTAAGGTGTAAGCAAGTTATTCAAAAATAAATTTTATCCTGAAATTTCATTTCAAAAGCTTTTCAAATTTATCCCGATTCTATTTCCAAACCATTTGAATTCAAATTGTCTACTTTTGAAGTTTCAAAAATCCGTGACTTAATCGATTTCCTCGTGAAATCCATATTGTGTGTGTATGGTGTGGTCTAGGGGTTAAACACAATAGTGCAACAACATCATCACCACAGATCAAAACACAAAAATATAGTTGATAAGCGGTATAAACTACAACACTTATCTTACAGATCACAGATATATATAACAGATAATAAATTACAGTCATCCCAGATAAATAAACTACATTACAGATCACAATACAAATCATGATATATCACAAAGCATCAAACATCGGAAATATCAAACAATTCAACATCCAATGCAATTCAAACATCCATAAGTAGGATCAATTTAAATTATCTGATTAAATTTAACTCAGATTAATTTCTATGGATAAATTTGCTAGTCATGGTAAATTAATAATCAATTAATTACAAAACATTTAATAAATTGTCCTTTAATTAATTATTAATCAACCCTTAGTTAAAAATAAATCCTTAGTTAATTTTCTTAATTAATAACAAATTAACTACTCCTTAAGTAATAATTATTCCTTAATCACTTTCCTTAACTTATTAACTTTTAATAAATTAATTATTCTCAAATTAATTGCTTTGGTTAATTTATCACATTATCCTTAAATTAATTATTGCTTAGTCACTTGATTTATCAACTTTAATTATTAATTAATATCTAATTAATAATCCTTAATTTATAAATTAATTATTCCTTACTTAATAAATCTTTACCTCTTGATCATTTAAATAATCTTAATTAATCACATGTATTAATTAATTCTTAATTAATTACCATTTGACTAATTATCCTTAATTTATCATAATAAGTAACTATCCCTCATTACTTATTTAATCAATTATTAATCCATAATTAATATCTTATATAGTTAATTCTTAATCATGAATTAACTTTTAAGATAAACTCATTCTTATAAATGATTTAAATATCATTTACCAATATGTTTGAAACTTTTATTTTCAAACCTGTCTTTTAAATTCCATTTGAAATCCAAGATTTAAAATGAACCCTTATTTATCTTTAATAAAGTTAAAAACTAATTTTTAGAATCCTTTAACTTACTTGTTGAAGTAATATTTTTATTATAAAGAATTTTTAAAAGAGTAAAAATCAAATTAAGTATACTTGAACATTTTACTTATTTAAAAATATAAATCTATAAAACTTAGTTTATATTTCAAAGTCTAGAATTCAATTTAAATTCAGGTCCAGTTTCAAATTTTTAATTTAACTTGTTTTAAATCTTTCTATTACACATTTCAAATTCATTTTAAATACAAATATTTTATTTTCACTTACTTGCTTAAACACTTTTAAGTTTTTTAAACAATTTTTTTCTTCAAAAACTAAGATTTAGATTCAAATTTGATTCCAGTTTTAAAATTAAGTTTAAATCTCTATTTTATTTAAAGCTTTACTTTTTAGCATTATAAATCATTACTTTTCACATTGCAGAAATCTCAACAACAATAGTTCAGATGGAACTACTCGACGAAAGGGTCTCGATACAAAAATCAACTCATTGTTTGGATTTAAAACGAGTGAGAAAATAGGGTTTTAAGTTTCATAGATTTATGAACGTAAAATTTTAATTAAATTCACTTCATTATTTTCACAACCCAGCCCAAATCATCTCCAGCCCAAACTACTACTCAAAGCCTATCCCTTTTCTTCCCATCATTTCTTTAAGGTTCCTCCTTTCTTCCCTCTCTTTACAATGCACGAAGAAGTGCACGAACATGTGCACGTACACGTAGCCTTCACTCAACCAATCTTGCTGCCGACCGCCTACGCATGTTACCCTCGACCAGTGCAACTCGCCTAACCACCTAGAACACGACTAAAAGTTTGGGTTCGAAATTCGAACTACTAAACCAAACATTGAAAACATGCTGAGCACCCAAATCACCTCGCCATGACAACCCTGGCCATCATCCATTACCAGAATCCACCCAGAGCATCGCCATCATCTCCTCCATTGATCCTCCTCTATGTGCACCCCTCTTCCATCCTCTCCACTTCGCTATTAGCCATGAATGCGAGTCCAAACGCAAACCCTCTTAAACCCTTCTTCTACCTCGTATCGCCTCTACACACATCGAAAAATCATCGTACTATTTTTCTCGAATACGCCATTACCCAGCGCTCCTCCACACCCAACGCCATAGCGCGACATCAACCACGATGCCAGAATTTCCAAAATCCCTAATTTCGATCAACTCTCGATTCCTCCTTCCTAACACGACTAAAAATCCCCAAACAACCTTTAAAAATCATATTTTCCAATGGAGAACACGACTATATGCCTCATTCATTAAATTACGAAAGTCGAATTTCGACCAAAACCTACCCCCTTAATGTTACGGAGGTTTTCTCCCTCCATGCTGAACGAATTCGAATGAAATCAATTTTAAAATGTTCTATATTTAAAAACAAATTACTTTGATTTTTATATCAAGTTTAAAACTGATTAGATGTTGAGTTATTGATTTTCAAAGCAAAAGCTTTAACTATTTTAACACAAGTAAACAAGAACAGAGAGCTATCTGGAAGAAGAACAGTATTTCTTTGGGTTGTAGATGGAACTATCTATGCCTTACACACGTGTACATTCATATATACACATAACAGATACTTATATATTAACATAGAACCAAGATTTATTCCAAATCACAGTTTTATTTAATAACCAGTAACATAAGTTTAGATGTTTTACTCACAGTTGTTGTTGAGAAGATGGACAGAGCTTAAACCTTGCAAGCTGAATCCTTCTTCTTTGCTTCTCTGGTTTTGATGAATTATTGTTTTTTTAAAGTTGAATTTGTTTAAGTTTGAAATGGTGTTCATTTTAGAGGTTGCTCGGATTCATAAAATGATCAAACTGAAAATATGAAGCTTGTTATTGATATATAGAGGAAATGAAGTTTATAGTGTGACATTATTCATGTTTGTACAACAGGGATGATATTTTTCTTTTCTTTTTTGTGCAATAGGCAGTGATTTCTTTTCCTGGTATGGTGGCTGATATGCATATTACATGGTGTACTAGAGGTAAGGCATTAAATGCCTTGGTACTTTATGTCTTCCTTTGTCTTCTTATTTTGCAAGCTAAAGATATTTTTTCCTGTTTTATTAACTACGCACATTGAGGCTGAGATGATATGTGAAGGCTTGCATTAATTAGTTTGTACAATATACTTATTTTTTTTCTTTTTCCTTTATTTCGGTTGTACATGTATGAGTAAAATCTTGGTTGTCTTCTTTTTGCAAGCTCCTGTTTAATAGATATACTAGTGTCTTCTTTTGCAAGCTTCAAAGAAATTTATTTTTTTTCCTGAGTACATTCATATGTTTGTTTCTAGGCTATATACTTGTCTATATTTGTTTAACTTATCTTTAAATCTTTAATCAATATGTTTACTTTCTTATATATTTTAATTTCCATTTCTAACCTAAATATTTATTTTTTAAACTTAGATATTGATTGTCTTTACATTATTTATAAAACCCAATTCATATTTAATTCAAATACATTTCTCAATAAATTCATATTTTAACTAATATTTTATATTGATTAACAATTAATTTCATAATTTTTATTCAAAAATGAAGTTAATCATTAATTTAAAATTAATTAAAATTCGGGATCGTTACACATGACCGCTTCCGATGCCCCTAGTACCTCCATGTGCCTCATATTACTTGTCAGAGGAACAGCAGGATCAGTCCTTCCATTGTACATCTCCAATGTTAGCAGCTTGAATTCAGGTGGATTCCTAGCCTATCTGATTGCGGAAGCGAAGGGGCTCCTATTCTCATCTTCCAGATCTCTATTCAGTAATCCACCTCTAATGTCTTGTCTGACTATCTCTGTTAGTCTCTCATTGTCTCCAAGCTACAGTCCTTGTCCGTTACCTCCGATTTTCCCTCCGAGCTCACGAGGGAATCCTAGGATCTTCTCTCTTGGACGAGCATCCATTCCTCTATCAATGCCGTGTTGAACAGCTCCGCCTGGTATCATGTATGAGGTTGGATCAACATGCTCCTGGGAAGTGCCCCCCAGCTCAAGTGTTGCCCCTAATGGTCCTGCTCTATTCTGAACCTTGGTTGTTCCATTCTTCTGTTCACTATCTCCAGCACCTCATGTAGTGGCATTCTCTTGATTCTGCACACCAACTTGTCCAACCCATCGAAGTAGGTTCTGCATCATCTCATCCTACCTTTTCAACAATTCTTCATGCATAACCCTCATCATCACCTCCATCTCATCTCTAGTGATGAAGGCCGAAGTTTGATTAGCTCCTGAAGATGCTCCCTGGCTTCCTTCATGCTGACGTCTCTCCGCTTTTTGTCTCCTTGTTGATTGCTTCTCCATAGCTTTCCAGATCCAAGTCTTTAAGCTTTCAGATCAAAAGTCCAAGTTGTAGAATCCTTGAATGCTAGCCTTCTCGGTGAAAGCACCAAAATGTTTGGACCAAAATTGGTCACAAACACCCACTTACCGATGAAAGCACCTGTTCACAATTACAAATCATAGGTAGCAAGTTTATAGAGAATAAAATATGAAGAACGCTCAAAAAATTAAAAGGAAAGCAGTAGAAAGACAAGATATATAGTGGTTCAGCATTGTGGCCTACGTCGACTTTGAAGAGTTGCTGTTTTATTGATGATTCTCTATTGATTTACAAGAATACAATTGATTGTATCCGAATTACAATGGAGTTCAGCAGAGTAATGGCATAGAAGAGCCTAAAGATCCCTTTTCTGAAGATCATTGGATGTTATTTATAGGTGTAGACTGGAAATATCTGTATCAAACTTCGAAAGACTCCTTCCGTCACTTGGGTGGGCTCACGCGATAGATCCTTGGTCGTTTCGACTCCATAATCAATACGAATGAGATTCGTATCGATCCAAATCTTGCCCAATCAAGCCAAGATTGAACGTGAACATTTCTGAGGTTGTATGCAAGCTCTTGTAAAAATTTGGTAGCATTTGGACTTCTAGATTTTGAGTTATGATAGATGCAAGTTTGGATTTTCAATATGCTGTCGACTTCGTATCGCTCTCATTCGCATTGCTTCTACTCATATCACTTTTAGGCATGTGATGACCAATGACGTGGCACTATCCTTTAGGATCGATCCACTTTCCAAGCCGAGTGACCGAGTCTACTTCCTTAGCAGGCTTCGTTAGTATCGAGGTGTCTCTTTTTCCTTCGTATCGATGCAAGGCGAATTCGTTCGTATCGCTCTAAGCTTATCTCATCCTTATTGCTCTAAGCTTGTCTCATTCGTATCGGTTAAGAAGCATCATTTCATATTGCTTACCGGATAACAGAATCGTATGGATTGAGGGTTGATAGATACAAATATACATGACTAAGATTGATATGTAATGGCTTCGATCAATGCACATGAAGCTGAACTCAGGTGATGAATAAGTAATGTAGGAGTGGGGTGGATACGAATGAGGCAGTCTTCCATGGATACGAACACAATGGTCCTTCCTCGATGGATACGAAGTGTAGTCGTTTGTTTAGAGGGATACGAAGTTGATAATGCTTTGCCATGGACACGAATGGGGTTGGTGCATGATGGATACGAAAAGAGTTGATTTCGATGGATACGAAGGAGGCCCCCTTGGATAAATACAAAGTAGGTTGAATCATGATGGATGCAAAGTGAGGTTAGTGATGGATACAAACCACTATTCACATTGATGGATACGAATTTTAGCTGTTTTCCTTGACTTGCATCGATTGTATCTTGAGCATACGAACTCCAATTGACTTCAAATTTGAAATGATGGCTCTCATAGCTTTGCTTGTCATACCATATCAATTGTAGCTCGATCCAGATTTGGGAAAAATTTGTTAGTATTCATAGTGAGACAGTGTATAACTGATCTTGGGGATAGATTATCTTCAGTTTTCAGTCAATTATATAGTGTCATGGCCTTGCCAAAAGGCGAGATAACATAGGTAAGTTCATCCTATTTCCCATCTTGTGCTTCCTTATTTCCTAACACTTATTCCCTCTTATTTCTTTTGTTCATTTACATATAGGCACGACTACCCTTCGTTAAATCAAATCCCAATCCATTAACCATCTTACATAATTTTATTTTATTTAGCTAATTAAATATCCTAAATAATGTTACTAAAAATATGGGGTGTTACAATTTCCCGTCCTTAAAGAATTTCGTCCTCGAAATTACGATAAGGTACACAACACACAATCAAAGGTAAAACATACCATCAACCAAATCAGGATAAGCGTCTCTAATCCTTCTCTCACTCTCCCAAGTGCAGTCTCTAGCATCGTCACTCCACTAGACTTCCACTAATTTGACTGTCTTGTTCCTAACTTCTTCTTATCTCTCTCGGTTATCCTGATAGGCTTCCTAACTATAGTCATGTCTGGTTCCACTACTCAATCTTTAAACACAGTCGGTGCTATAGTAGTGCCTGGACCCTGACAAACTTCCTCAGATGAGATACATGGAAAACATCATGGAATCCTGCCAAACTAATCGGTAACTCTACTCTATATGTGAGTTTCCCGATCCGTTCAACAATGCGATAAGGTCCTACGAATCTTGGTGCTAACTTTCCTGTCTTTCCAAACATGATAACACCTTTCATCGACGAAACTTTGATGAAAACATGATCTCCAACATTGAACTCCAAATCTTTTCATCTTTTATCTACATAGCTTTTCTTCCTAGATTGAGCTTCCTTCATTCTCGCCCTTATCAGCTCAATCTTTTCTGTTGCCTCTTTTACCAAATCAGGACCAAGTACCAATTTATCTCCAGTCTCTAACCAACATGCACGAGATTTGCATGGTCTTCCATACAAGGCTTCAAATAGTGCCATCTCTATACCAGTCTGATAGCTATTGTTACATGAAAACTCGACTAGATGTAAGTGGTCTTCCCATGATCCCCCAAAGTCCAATACATAAGCTCGCAACAAGTCCTCCAAGATCTTGTTAACTCTTTCCGTCTGCCCATCAGTCCATGGATGGTGAGCAGTACTTATCCTAAACTTGATTCCCAAAGCTTCCTATAGACTCTTTCAAAACTTGCTAGTAAATGAAGAATCTCTATCACTAACAATACTACTAGGAATTCCATGCATTCTAACCACATTCTTCATAAATAACTTAACCAATGCAGATGCCGTCCTGTTTTCCTTAACCGGAATGAAATGAGCACTCTTGGTCAATCTTTCCACCATGACCCATATACTTTCATTCCCTCTATTAGATCTCGGAAACCTGCTGTGAAATCCATAGAAATAGAATCCCACTTCCATACCGGAATGTCCAATGGCTGAAGAAATCCACTCGGCTTTTGATGTTTAGCTTTTACCTATTGACAGTTCAAACGCTGTTTCACCCATAAGCCAACATCCCTCTTCATTCCTTCCCAGAAGAAACTTCTTTTCATATCTTGATTCATCTTCGTTCCTCCAGGATGAATAGTGAATTTCGAACAATGGCAATCCTCCAAGACTTCCTTCCTTATGTCTCCCCATTTGGAATACATAATCTCCCCTTCTTTCTCAACCACCCATTCTGGTCAAGACTGAGATCCTTCAAGTTATTGCTCTCCGTTCCATCTTTTAATTTCCTGGTCCTTTCAGCTAACACTGGATCCTCTTTTTGTTGAGAAGCAATCTTCTCAATTAATACCGGTCGGACTTTCAAACAAGATAGTATAGCAGACCGCCCACTAGACCCAGCTTCTGACCTACCCTTTACTATGCAAGCTACCAAGGCTTCTAAGTTTTTTTATTCTGCTATCATGGCTAAAATTACATTCTGATGCTTCTACTGTGCGCATTCGCAACCATGTTGCCTTTCCCTATTGTGTACTCTATTCTAAAATCATAAGCTGCTAAAAACTCCAACTACCTATGTCGTCTCATGTTCAGCTCCTTCTGAGAGAACAAATACTTCAACAACTTATGATCTGTATAGAGCTCAAATATCTATACCAAAAGGTAATGCCTCCACACCTTCAATGCAAATATAACTGTAGCTAACTCCAAGTCATGCGTCGGATACCTAACCTCATGCGGTCTAAGGTATCTAGAAGCATAGGCAATCACTTTACCCCTCCGCATTTGTTCAACTCCCAATCCAGTACCACTTGCATCAGTATAAACAATTAAATCTTAATTCCTTTCCGGAACCACCAACATAGGTGCATGAGTCAATTAGTGTTTTAAGCTTTGGAATGCTTCCTCATACTTACCGGTCCACACAAACTTTACATCCTTTTGCATTAGCTTGGTCATCGGCGCTACTATCCATGAGAAATCTTTATAAACCTCGATAGTACCTAGCCAACCCAAGGAAACTTCTTATCTTAGTTACCATTTCTAGGCTCTTTCAATTATTAACAACTTCGATCTTTTCTAGGTCAACTGACAATGCTTTCTCCAAAACCACGTGACCAAGAAACTTTACTTCCTTCTTCCAAAAATGGCACTTTGAATTTTTTTTTCCTTTAGCTAATGTTGCCTACGCATTTCAAGCACAACTCTAAGATGAACTTCATACTCCTTCTCATCCTTAGAGTATATTGGAATGTCATCTACAAAGACTAAAAAAACCTGTCCAAGTGCTCCCGGAAGATCTAATTCATCAAATCCATAAAGAATGCTGACGCATTAATGAGTCCAAACGACATAACTAACCATTCATGTGACACAAACCTTATTCTAAACGCTGTCAAATGTATACTATCTTCTGCCACTCTAAGATGATGAAATCCTATTGCCAGATCCAACTGAGAGAATATCTTGGCCCCACTCAACTGGTCGAACAAATCGTCAATCCTAGGCTATGGATATCATATCTTTATCATATTCTCATTCAGCATATGATAATTGATACATAACGTTAACGATCCGACTGACTTATTAGCAAATACTATTGTTGCTCCCCAAGGCGAACTACTTGGTTTAGTAAAATTCTTACCTTCCAAATCCACCTACCGAGCCTTTAAATCCTTCATCTCTGTTGGTGTCATCCTGCTTGGTAGCCTACCCACCAGTTCTGCTCCAGGCACCGGATCTATCTGAAACTCATTGGCTTGTTTCGGTGACAATCCAACTATAAGTTCAAACACATCCATGAATTCTCTAACTACAAAAATGCGACTCAACTCATCTTCTAACTCCAAAACACCCAACAAAGCATTCACCTGAAAATTGGGGTTTTCTACGTTATAGACAATTCAATCACAAAAATTAGGGTGTGTAATGATATTTTCCTATCATGGAAAAATATCCTAGTATCATACTTACTTAACCGATCCATACCCAATATAATTCCGAACCCAACAAAGTCAAATACATGCAAACTGCAAACAAAGGTATAACCTAGCAAGTCAAATTCTAAGTGGTCACATTCATCCCAAGCATCGCATATCCTATCGAATTTGCAACTCTTAAGGAAGTAACTAAATATGTGGGTTCTAGGTCAAGTTTATCTACCAAGCACCGAGATATAAAAGAGTGAGATGCTCCAATATCAAACAAAATGCTAACAAGCATACCGTGAATATGAAGCGTATCTCCTAACATAGGCTTTCCCTTCTCTTGCACTGTCGGCTTTGAAGTAGCAGGCTCCGATGCAAACACTTGGCCTTTGTCTCCTATAACTGGCTCTTGGCATTGGTTCTGGTAGCGGCTAATTTGATCATAATTAAAATACCAGATGTTCTTCTTTCCTGTCACCTCCTTTCATTTTCCTTTTCTTGCATGACACTCATGAGCATAATGTCCTTTCTTGTCGCACTTGTAGAAAACCACCTTAGACCTTTCTTTCTTTGTTGCACCACCTTTCTGAGCATTCTTTTTGTGGAAAAACTTTCTCCTTTGGTCCTTCCCAACCTAGACCTCCTTATTTTCCAAACAAGCTAACATCTCCTCATGTCTCAACATCGATTTCACTACCACATCACATGGATCTCTGATGCGGTAAAGTAGCTCTAGTCAACTCTGGCTTCGAACCTCTAATAAACATTTCATTCCTTTTCAACACTATGTCAACAGTGGCATACCCATACTAGGCTAGCTCTTCAAACCTGCTGGCATACTCCAGAACTGACATTTTTCCTTGCTCAAGCTCGGCAAACTTTCTAACCAACACAGAATGTGCCATTGCTGACATGAAGCTTTCTTGAAACCTCCTCCTAAACTCTGCCCACGTCCTAGTGTCTTCATCCACACTAGCGGTTACGGTATTCCACCAAAACAAAGTAGCTCCTTGAAGCTGTCTTAAAGCAAGTCTTCTTTTCTGCTTGTTATTGAGACCCAGGTTAGAGAAAATCCTTTCATAGTGTAACAACCAGTTTTCTACCTTGATGGCATCCTCATTCCCAATAAACGGCTTCCCTCTAAGTCTAGCATAGTCTCTGCTCAAGTTAGCATATCGATTGACCATCAGAGCTTCCTGAACTTTTCTTCCAACATCATTTCCTCCAACAACCCCAGCAACGACCCCATCTTGCATCATGTTTATGAAAAACTGATACATGGATCCCATATCCACTTGGGGAACCCCAGCACCAACATTCTTAGCTCGAGCCTGACATCTTCTGGCATTTGGTTGGGCATTTCCATTAGTGGTGGTGCTGTCTACTCCTAGATTAACTCTACCTCTTCTTCCATCCATATCTGTATTTAAGCCTCGTGCGATACAAAAGAATAGCCTAACAAAGATAGGACTCTAGAGATAAATTTCACACTTATAAATATCAAATACAAGTACGTTACTATAGCGTTGTCAAATACCCCGATCTTAACTCTAATTCCTTAGGATTTTGTTTTCAAAAATCATTTTTAGTTAAAGTATTTCATAAACCTATGCTTTGATACCAAGCTGTAACATACCCTATCTAGAGGCTCAAACCTAAGTGCTATAAATGATATAGTCGTCTATAGTATTAACTTCCGATGAATAAATCTAGCTATGTTAATGGTATCTATAACATCAAAAGCACTTGAATATAAAACAAATCACAGGTTTCAAAGTAGAATTTTCCATTACATTTCAAAGCACATGTTCCATATTCATATTACATAATCCCAAAGCGTTTCCCGGGCAACGATAAAATATACTTATTACAAAATTATGCGAAAATGACATATGAAGATGCCTCCTCGAATGATCAGAGTCATATATTCATAATTGACTTAATACATACACAACGGAAATAAATAACAAAGTAAAGAACTACAACTCCTAAATAGCTATCTGTTAGCCTCCTGCTCGCCTCTAGTAGCTTTATCTATCATCCTACTAAAACCTGAAAGAACCTCAACCCTCAGTTAACTCAAATCAATTTTCAGCATCAGAGTGTTTAAGGGGAAAACATAAACTTTGAGTTAGACATAAAGCCTGGTGTGAATAATACTATACATCCTGATTATAAATGTTAAGTGAGACCACACCGCTTAGTGGAATGGGTTTACCCTCATTAACATTCTTTTAAAAGATATCTTTTGCAAATCTTTTCCTACAACCAAAACTGGTTAAACACTATAAAGCATCATTATGTAAACATATATATCAGGTAATAAAGAACTATCTATTCAAACACTTTAGTTTTGTTTGGCTAACTATTAACCTTTGGCTGACTCGGGCCTACCAGAAAAAATAACGAAATAATCTAACATATGTTAGATACACCACTTTTGGATGGTCTATCCTTAACTGTCTGTTAAATACTTCTCTGTTGGACAGTCTATCTCTAACTTAACATCTCCCAGGGTCACCTGATCCTAATGATTTTATAGGCTCACAAATAACCTATCTGCATGCAAACATATATTCCCTTTTGTGTGTAATCATAATTTTAGTCTTACCTATGACAAAGCCCTACACACAGGAATTTTGGACTAAATTAGCCGAGGCTAATAGCTAATGTATAGGGCGCGACCCTATACCAGTCTCATATAGTATTTTAATATCCGAGTCATTTTGCTAAGGGATATCTTTTCAAAATTTTCCTTGAAATCTTTTCATCTGAAATTGATTTAAAACCTTTTTAACCAAACTTAAACATGGAAAACATTTGTATTCTATGCTTTACTAAAAATCGCCTTGCCATGCTATATACACATGCACACTTTACTCAAATCTTTGTTGATGGTAAACCTTTAACTATTTGAAAGTACCCCTTTCGATCCTATTGAAAGTACCCCTTTTGAAACCATGTAAAACCCTTTCTTTCTTTTAGGCCGAAAGGCCAAATCTTCCTTTCGAAACCGTTAATATAAAACCTTTAAAACCATTGAAATTTCTTTTCCTTCGAAAGCTAAAAACCTTAGGCATCCCTCTTTAAAATCATTGAACGTTGCCTTTCGAAACCATAGGAAAAACCTTTACTTTAAACTATTGAAAACCATTGGAAAAACTTCCCTTTAGACCTTTCGAAACCATTGGGGGTGTTTGTACCAAAAATGGACATAACACTCTTCCGATCTAATTGAAAAGACTAGAATGAAGAAATAAAATGAAAAGTGAGGCTAACCCAACAATCACACCAAGAAAAATATGCAGCAGTAAAAAAAAGACAAGAATTTATAGTGGTTCGATGCTGTAGCCTACATCCACTTTGAAGGATTTGATTTTTTTTGTTGATTATGAACTGAGTTACAACTGTACAATGGCTAACACTTGAATTGTAATGGAATTTAAGTAGAGCAGCATCATAAAAGTCCTTTTTTAGTTGTAGTAAAGGTGCTATTTATTGGTGTGGAGCTAGAAATATCCGCCTTGAATCTCAGAATACCCTTTCTCATGCGTAGGTGGGCCCACACAATCGATCTGGAGTTGTTTGGGATCGATCCTTGATCGATCCATATTGCCTTCATATTGATCGAGAATGATTTCAATTTGGCTGCGATCGATTATGGGCATTCTTGAGAAGATATGCGACCATTTGTGAAAATTTCATAGCATTTGGTTTTGTGGTTTGAGAGATATGATCGATCCAAGATTGAATTTACTAGTGAGGCTGAAGGCTTTGTATCGATCGATTCGTATCGATCGCCTCGTATCAATGACGTGGCATGCGTGGTTTATGGAGATCCAAAATTCATGCATAAGGATCGCTTCTATTGGTTTGACCTCTTCTTTCATATCCACCCAAGGTTATGATTTTCGTATTGATGCTTTACTCTTTCCTTCGTATCGATCTCAGGCCCTACTCTTCATATCGATCAATTAAGTGATCGTCATGAAACATGCAGCTATTAGTTGAACGAAACGTGATTAATCCAGGATGTGTTGAAGCCCATGTAGGGTCGATTTCACCTAGAGGGAGGGGGGATGAATAGGGTGATACTGATAATTATAAAAATTGTTGCGGAAGCTTATAAAATTAGTTCAACACAGATAAATCAAAATTATAGCAGCACAGATAATAGCAAAATAATAAATGCAGAAATAGAACGACGCAGAATTTAACCAGCTTCGGCAAAATCCTGCCTACGTGCTGCCCCCAAGGTTTCTACTAGAAATTAAGTAGTCACACGCTTACACACGTAAACTCACGAGACCCGCTACTGACTAACCTAATTCTACGCTCAAAACCCTACCAACTCAGCCATTGAGTTGCGAATTTTCAAACTACGCCACATAGTTTGTCCCTTAGTCACACGACTAGTAATTACACAATTTTCAAAAGAAATACAAAAGACAACAAATTAAAAATAATAAAAAAAACCCTAATTAACCAATACTAAAGATAGAAGGGCCGACCCAAATTATATTCACTAATATATGGTCCCGTTATCTCCTTTACTTATTTTTCTCTGGAGAAAAAATGTCGGCCTGGGTTCCTTCTCTTGTTCGATCCTTTTAGCTCTGAAATTAGGGCTTTGGAGAAAGTCGATGAGGCCGATGGGTAGATGGTCGATTACAATTGCTATTTCTATGTCTTGCTTCGGCAATCGACTCCTTCTTCAATTCGAACATGGCTCCTCGATTTGATCGAGTTCGACTTTGACTCTGGTATGTTACTTATGCCTTTTGCTCTCCTAGTTGAATGCTTGAACTCGATATCAGATTTGCCGACGATGTTTATTATTTATATAGGGTTAGAAACCCTTGATTTTCGTTCGTATACATTTATTTGAATTTTTCAATTTTTTTTACCTCATCCATTCGATTTTGTTTTGATGTTGATGATTTCTCTGACTTCGTCAATTTCGTATAATTTGATGATGGCTTATTCATCACGGCTTCGAATTTTCCTTGCTTGATTCTTGACCACCACATCTCTGACTTGTTCATCATTTTCTTTGATCATGGCTTTAACTTTGCTGTGATGATATTGATTCATTTCATTTCTGTAGCATGTTGGAATTTGACTTGTTTGACTTCTACTTGCCGTCCCATGACTGCTGTACCATGATTTTTGAAATTGTTCAAACTTGCACCCTGGTTGTTTCAGATTGAAATTGGCCTTGACTTTGGTAATGATTTACTCTGGCCATTTTCCGATGCTTGATGTTGACCATTGTCTTTGTGACTTCGACACTGTCACTACTTCCATGTTGCATTTTGTCTTTGATGGAAACTGCACTGTGTCTGATTTTCTTTGTGTTTGAAATGCTTGGAGTATTTGTACATTTACATAGTATTTGACTTGAGTTTCATTGATGTATATGTTGTAGCTGTGTCATATTGCTTTGAGGAAATTTTCATTGTTTAACTTGGTAGCCTCGAACTCTGCCTTTACTGCAACCATATGTATGCCTCCGGTCTTTGATGTTGAGACTGTGCCATTGTTTCTTTTGTAGCATTGACTCATGTGTTCATGTTGTCTATGCATCCATGTTGTCCTGTCTTGCATATTTGTTTCATGTACAATCTGCTTGGTGTACATGTTGTAGCTTGATTTCTTGCATATTGATATTGAGCCACTGTTTCACTGTTTCATGTACTTTGTCCATGTTATACCGCTCTTTGATCAAAACTGCCACTTGATGCTTGCATCCCTGTGCTTAATGTTGTTTAGTCTGGTTTTCATTTTGATGTTAATTTGAAGTTGTAGCCTTTGTGCTCGAGTCCGATACTTGCACTGTCCAGTTTCACAGTTGCATACATGTTGTATCTTTGGTGCACTTGGTTTGTGATTCACTGTTGCATTCCTGTATATGCACTTGAGTCTGATACTTTTCGAGGCTTGTTAACATTACTGGTGCACTAACTTGAGTTGCTTTGAGTATTTGTGTTATGCTCTTGTTTAGTGCACATCCTTCACCTATTGCAGTGTTCATGTATGGTTGTTTATAGACATTTTTTTTGAGGCTGTGTCATTGATGTTGGCTTTGAGCATTGTTCATGTCTTCACTAATATGATCATGCTTGCATATCACGGCTGGTTTAAGTTTTGCTTGCATACATCATTTGTACTTTAGAGTTTTAGTCGAGGCTGCATATATGTATGAGCTGGTACATGTTTGTATACATGTGTATATACATATGTATATATATTTGTCCATTGTCAAGTGATGCATCGCTTGGCCATATGTATTTGATTGTAGTTTTTCCCCTATTTTGTTTGTGTTGTACTGATTTGGTATTTGATTCAATTTGGTTTGATTCACTTTGAACTTCGTGTTGATTTTTGAAATCACACCTGAGTTTAATCCTGCTTAAAGCTCGGGTTTGACCTTGTGCTGATATTGTGACATTATTTTTATTGCACTTGAGTTGAACCCAACGTTTTGGGTTTGACCTATGCTCACCTATCCCTGTAATTCTATCAAGTGTATATTGATGTGCACGACCTTATGGCATATACAGTGATACACTGTGTATGTCACAAGCTGTTCGTGTATGATGAATTCGAATTTAATGATGACAAACAACCCAAATAACTGATGAAAATATTATTTTCAAAATCCATATTTTATTTTATACTGCAAAAATATTTTATTTTCAATTTTACTGCGTCAATGTATATTTCTGCAGATTACTCAGATGCTGGATTCACATTGTAATGAAGTTGAAGATAAATATGAGTTGAGTGAATGAGTGACATGTAGTGAGGTCAAATGTAAATGTGAATTGTAATGTAATCAAATGTGTATTGTAATTGAAATTGTATATATATAGTGAGAGCTTGAAATTTGTACTATTCAAAAATTGTAATAAATATTTGTTTGATTAAAAATTCTGTTTGAATTCAAATTCTGTGTCATTTACTTTATTCATCAAATATTTATTTAATCTGTGAAAATAAAATAGTATATTACAAATACATTTAAATGAATATATATATATGTTTATTATCATCAAACAAAAATCATATAATCGCATATTCAACAATCTCCCCCTTTTGATGATAACAAACATATATTTAAGATTTTTTGAACATATTAAATGTATTTGATGATTTCATTTTCTCCCTCTATTTGAATGCTTTCTCTCTACACAAAGCTCCCCCTTTATATATGTATACCATTAAAAATATGCAAATGAACCTAGATGCAAATAGAAAATATTTGACCTTTGCTTGATTTTATTTGACAAAATCTTAACTTTTCTCTCCCCCTTTTGTTATCAGCAAACGAATAACAGTGTTAGAAAAATGGAGATAAAGTGATAGATATTAATCCAACATTAAAACTCAATTGAATATAAATATTATATTTCAATAAAAAATCAAACAAAAATCATAAATACTTTGTTAGGCGCATATTCCACTTTTAGAATGATGGGAAAGATGTCATCATATAAAACCATACAGTTGTGTCTATTTGTGGTATATTTATATCAGGAATTTGAATATCTACCAACCATGCATAACCGTTAGGACTTTTAAATGAATTTAGTAGCATTCCAATTTTATTTTAAAAAAATGAATTCAAGTATCTTCTAACCACGCATAACCATGAGGACTTTTAAATGGGATTTGAATCAACTTGTTTATTTAAAAAAAATCAATTTTGATATGCTTCCATACACGCATAACCGTGAGGACTTTTGAACGAGCATGGAAGCACATAACAAATTCCAAGTAATTCACCCATACATAACCGCGAGGACTTTTAAATGAGAGTGAATACTTTGGATTTTATTATTATTATTATTATTACTATTATTTTATTAAAAAAATGAAAAACGAAAAACGAATGATTCCTATTTAAAGTACCACATATTGACAAACTATATTGGATTTTGATGAGTGATAGTCGTTAAAATATGATAGAAATAGAGATTGTCATGGAATTTTTTTACCAACAAAAAGTTTTATAACTCTTGTTTAAATTTTTAAAGAAATTTACTAATTATACTGTCTCGAGTCATAATATATGATAAATATCAACACTCATCACCTTTTTTTCAATCGCCATTTATCTTTTTGATAATTAGTAGGGAGTCAGATTAGTCAATGTTATAATTTAAAAATTCAAAAATAAGTATAAAATCAATTTTTCTAAAAATGACCAATCTGAAAACAAGGTCAAAAATGATTTTCTAGAAGGAGTTATATGAGAAAAATTTCTGCTATTTGAAAATTATTTGAAATGAAAAGTATGCAGATATTTTCTTTGAAAAAACAATGCAGTTACTAAATGTCTCAACAAAAATCACGTTCAACTAGTAATTTTTTTATCAACTAGATTACCAGTGTAATCTGCATCCGAGTTTCTCTTCCACTAAAAATTATCATTAATTGAATTTGATAGACCAGACCATGAAGTGTGCGACAAAAAAAATCTCAAAATTAATTTTAATAGCTTTTTTTAAATGACATTCTCTTGAATTTGAATTGAAACCGTGTAAATAATTAAAAGACCGTGAAGGTAGAGTTAGTCGTAAAATAACCAAATGTATTTTCATCCAATAAAACACTATTATTAATCCAAACTAATATATATGAAGTAATTCAAAGACTTTATAGATTTTTGTAGTGTTCTTGGCATAAGAATATAATCGGCCAACAATTTTGAATAAGTCAGAATCAAAATCATCATTATTTCTTCATCACATTATTGGCTGATTTAACTCAGATTATGGTGCAGATTATCACATTTAATAATCGTTCAAATAAATATACCATTCCCTATTTTACCTTTACGATATTTTTCGTTGTTGTCCATTGTGATTCTGTCACCTTTATACTAGGCTAAGGAACTTTGCTTTGTCGCTCGTTGTGTTCTTGGAACAGCCAGAATCCAAGTAACACTATTGTTGTTCCTTAGCCTGCCACCGCACCTACACGATGAAAGACTTTTGTGACCTATTTGTTTTTATAGGTCCATGATTGTTAGTGGCAGAATATTTTGAAAAATAGATTTGTGGAGACCCAAAACTATTTATATATGTTCCTTTTGGCACCCAAATTTGTTTAACTTTGAGAGATTTTATTCTTGTGCCTTTTGGATCCCAAATTGGTATAGTTTTCACGTGTTTGGGTCTATACCAACAACTATTTTGATTGTGTCCAAATTTTCTACAAATTGTGCACATTGAATTTACTTGATTAATCATATTTCTAATATTTTTAGATTGATTATACCCAAGTCCTTGTCTAACTGTATTAACAGTTTGTTTTCCTAAGAGCATATTCAACGATTTTTCACTTTTGGAAAATTTATCTAAAGTTGTTGACAGTTGTTGGACTTATGTTTTGAGAGATTCATTTTCGTTTAACAATTGTGTGCACTTTTTAATAGAATTTTCTCTCATAGTATTTTCACTTTCTTTCAAAATTAGAATTTCATTTTCAAGTGATTTTATATTAATTTCTGATTTTTTAATTTCTTCTTCAAATGTTGGACACTTATCACACTTAGTGATCCTACTTTGATAGGTTTTAACTAATTGGTCAAGTTGTTCATTTAAATCTATCAAAGTATCTTTTTATGATTCAAGTTTGGCATACTTCTCCCTAAGTCGTTCAAAACAGCCATTTACTTCGTGGAAATATATAAGTAATTCTGAGTGAGTGAGTTTTGATACCTCGCTTGGTTCGTCATCGTCGCTATTAGTTATATTACCTTGAAGGCACATATCTGCTTTCTCACTCTCACTGCTAGTACTTTGATTATCTTCATCACTTGTATTCCACGTGGCTGCAAAACTTCTCCTTTTTTATTTCTTTTCAAAGTCGTGTTGATTTTGAGGACAATTGGGCTTGATGTGTCCGGATTGGTTGCACTTATGACAGATGATCTTCTGTTCTTCTGGATTATCTAGTATTTTTTTATTCTGCTTTTCAATTTTTGATTTAGAGCTGGATTTCTATATTTGAGGTTCCATCTTTTGAATTTCTTCATTATTAATGCCAGCTCAGCTACTCCATCATCGTCGTCGTCGTCATCACTTTCAGTTGTTCCTTTAAGAGCTATTAATTGCTTTCGAGTATCTCCTCCTTCACGCTCTTCCTTGAATTTCATTTCTAGCTCATAAGTGGTGAGATTTCCGATGAGTTCTTCGACTTTCATTTGTTCCAAATCTTTTCATTCTTGGATGGCAGTTACTTTGGCTTCAAAACTTCGTGGAAGGACTCTGAGGATTTTTCGGACTATCTCCAACTCTGTGTATGATTTTCCAAGAGCTTTGATTTGTATATGATATTGGAAAGTCATCCATACATCTCTTTGACATTTTCTTCCTTCGCCATTGTGAAATTCTCGTATTCGCTGCTTAGCATGGCAATGCGAGATTCTTTGACTTGAGATGTTCCTTCGTGAGTCACTTCTAGTGTATGCCATATTTCCTACGCAGTTAGAAAATGTGAGACACGATTAAATTCAAATTGATCCAATGAAAAGATAATAGAATTCATAGCTTTAACAATAGCATTTTGTAATTTATTTTCTAGTTCTGTCCATTGATCCTTTGGTTTCTCTATTTCATGATTATTTACAATTATAGTTGGTGCTCTATAACCTGTCTCAACAATATTCCAAGCATCAATGGTTTTCAAAAAAATTTCATTATATTTTTCCAGTAGGCATATTCACCATTGAACATTGGCGGTCTAACTATGGACTGACCCTCAGCAAAAGCATTATTAAAAGAAGCCATTTTTAAAAATTCAAATTTTGAAAACAAAAATTGGTTTTTGAAAAACGAATTTTTAAAAAACAAAAGTTGACTTCTATTCCTAGCTCTGATACTACTTGTAGGATCGATTTCAACCTAGAGGGGGAGGGTGAATAAGGTCATACTGTTAATTATAAAAATTGTTGCGGAAGCTTATAAAATTATTTCAACACAGATAAATCAAAATTATAGCAGCATAGATAATAGCAGAATAATAATTGTAGAAATAGAACGACATAGAATTTACCCAGCTTCGGCAAAACCTTGCCTACGTGCTGCCCCTAAGGTTTCTACTAGAAATTAAGTAGTCACACGCTTACACACGTAAACTCGCGACACCCTCTACTGACTAACCTAACTCTATGCTCAAAATCCTGCCACAACTCAGCCACTGAGTTGCGAATTCTCAAACTATGCCACGTAGTTTGTCCCCTAATCACACGACTAGTAATTATACAATTTTCAAAAGAAAATACAAAAGACAACAATTTAAAAATAATTAAAAAACAAAACCCTAATTAACCAATACTAAAGATAGAAGGGACGGCCCAAATTATATTCACTAAAATATGGCCCCGTTATCTCCTTTATTTATTTTTCTCTTGAGAAAAAATGTCGGCCTGGGTTCCTTCTGTGACGACCCGTCCTTCTACTACTAGAAAGACATATCATCATTAAGAAAGAAGGGATAGAAAATAGAAAAGAAAGAGAAAGAAAGAACAACAACATCAGAATCTCACAGCGGAACGGAACAAAATATAATATATCACATAAATATTTCATCGTTTTACATATATCAGAGTTATACAATCTCAATACATATGACAACCATACATACATCTATCACTATATACATCAGAGGTACAATACATATCAACTAACACAGCGACATTAGATAGATAGCTACATACGTCTGGAAACTCCTGCTCCAAGCTCCTCCAGAAATCAAAGTCCATACCTATCACTTGGCTACTCATAAAAGTTTGAGTAGCCAAGAGTTTATGAAAAACAAAATATAAACTCCAGGTCAGACATGGGTCTGGTATGAGTAAACGGTTTAAATTGTTTAACTTTGAAAACATTTGAAAATAAAGGTATCACGTAAGACTTCCCACAAATAAATACGGGTAAGTTTTTACCTTACGCTAACCAAAACATTGCATAGGAAATCCAGTGATATTATAATAGTGTCTAGGGTTTTCAAGTAATTAGAAAATAGCCGAAATTGTTACATTCATTAAATTCCAGCTACTAGCCACAAAAGTGGGTAATACAAATCAAAACCGTAGGGTCTCGTAAGGAAAATGGATTTCCAACAATGGCAGGGCTACTGGGGTACCGCCCGTCACAGTACGGGGCCTAGATCACCGTACCGAGGATCACTCCCGACCCCCTACAACACAAGGCAGGAACCGTTTCTTACTGAACAGTCCCGAACAAGATAAACCCCGCGGTTGTAGCTAGCAACCGCCCACACAGTCGAAATAAAAAGGGACATCTAGACAGGGGAAATATCTTGTCCTGCTTGGGCATGACCCACCTAACCTTGCTGCATCTCCCCTGTTTTAGCCATTCCCGATTGATGAGGCTTGAGGCTACGATTACCTTTATAGAACATATCACTTAGAATGCTCATCGTCCGCCTGACGATGTGTTGAAAGCATTCAATCCATAAAAGTTCGTTCCGGGTTCGAACGAAACCGAAGGCATTATCTCGTCACACTCATTTTGGAATCACCCTCAGAGTCAACGACGATAACCCTTGCATTCTGAAAACACCATCTCGATCTTCATTTTAGGATTCACGACCTAACGTTTAAATTGGATCGATGTGGTTTTCGGAGAATCGAATTTGATTCTTTCGATCCCGGTCTCATCGAATCCAAACGCCATTTTAAGGGCCAAGTTGTCTAATTAACTTAACAGTTTAAATAATTTAAATTCATCAATTGAATTAACATAGCATTTATCACAGGTAAAACATATACAAGCATCATAGACATAACATAACATATCACAGAGCATCACAGAATATCATCAATTTAAACATCACAAACTAGACATTCTACATACACAACAATCCATAAGAAATCATTTAAATTCTCATAATTAATTCGATTTAAAATTAATTACTCGAGAATTAATCGCTTAACCCCGTTTTATTAACGACTAATTTGTTATTTCCTTTCAAATTATTTGAGTTAATTTATCATTGCTTAATCAATTATTAAGTCTTAATTATTTAATTTATTATTTATTCATCTATTTAATTAATTACCTTAAAATCAAGTTGTTTAACTTTAATTACAATTCCAAATTAATAACCTTAATTATTAATTAATGAAACTTAATTACTTAATTATTTAACTACTAATTACTTAATTAATTATAAATTCTAAATTCTTAATTAAATTACTTAATCATTTAACTAAGAATTTATAATTAAATTAGTTGATTAGTTAACTATTAATCATTAATTAGTTAAATATAATTTATTTATCACTTAATCACCCTTTTATCCATACTTGATTACAATTATAAAGTAGTTATTCTTAATTACCTGTTAATAATAGTTCATTTAATTTTTAATTACTCGATGTAGTTAACTCTTAAGAGTCCTCTTAAATCTTTAAATCATTCGTTTATTTATTTCAAACTTAAGAGTTAAAATTAAATTTACCCTTTCCCTACATTAATCAAAATAATTAAGTGTTTAAGATCATCATTAAGTTTTGACTAAAACTTAAAACTTGAACAAATTATTAGCTGGGCCTTTAAACCCTTTTAAGCTTAAAATGTTAAGGCAAATTTGTAAAAAAAACAACAATTACATCACTGTAAAACTACAGTTTACCCAAACCCAAATCTTCCCAGGTAAACCCGAGACCCCTCTCCGTATTATGCTCGAGAATTACCTCGAGTTTCTCGCAAACTTCCCGAGTTTCCCCCCTGAACAACCGCTTTCTCTTCCCTATCTTATTCTTTCAGAAATATGTTTTAGTTTAATGTAAATTAATTTAGCAACAGGATCATCTCTCGTACGTGAAAAACCCGGAGCATCCCCCATTCTCCATCGTGCGCGACTCGAGTCAGACTTCCCCCTCATGGCACTGACACCAACACCGCTGCCGTGCACGTGCACGGCGGCGCGGCCTAACTTCGGCGACCACCCAACACCCCTGCAAGTCACGAATCCTCCAAAGATTCGAAAACTTAACTCAATTCGACCCTAAACTATCGAATCGAAAAAAAATAACCTTCAGCTCAAAAAAAACTGTAAGCTACCGACCACTAACTCGGCCCGCCACCTCCGCCTAAGCTACTGGAGGCACTCGTACTTCAACCACACCACTACCACTCGTCACTCTCCCATTCCTCAATTCCACGTAACGCTCGATCGCGTGAATAAAATGAAATTCGTCATACTGCAGTTAAACTAAAAACATGAAAACAAGCCCTAACTTGCCTTCGTCCAACAAATTCTGAAATTTGAAAAATTATTCAGTATTTTTCCCATCGTCTTGAATGTTCGAACTAACTTCATAACAAATTCCAACAATTTAAATTGAATCAGTAACTAGGAATTTGTAAAAATATAATTTTTGTCTATTTACAAACTTCTATTCAAATATCAGTCCATAAGTCTTGGATTTTGTTGTAAAAATTAGGACTGCCGGTACAGATTCAATATAAAATCTTGAATCAGTAATTTGCAACAATTAAATATCACACATTATCACTTGGATCACCTGTTTTCTAATATTACAGTGAAGTGTGATAAAAATGACAGTAATTCCCCTTTTTAAAATCTTAATTTTAAATTTAATTCCTTGTTTGATTGGAACATCAAGACTCAACATAGGTTAGCAGCAAATAAATTTAAGTTTGAACCAAATGTTCCCCTGCATCAATCTCAAACAGAGAAATACATACCTCACAGGCAAATATTTAAGATTAAACATATATCACAAGACCACAAAACCCCTTAAGTGTTTAATTAAACTAAAACTTTAAAAATTTAGTTTACTCACTTGAATCATGCCTGAACAAAGAATAGCTTGATGTTGAACATCTGAAGCCTGAAATGTCCTAAATCCTTGACTGTATTTGTTGAATTGAAATAGAGTTTGCTTCTTTTCTTGCTCTCTGGTTTCTCAGGTATTACAAAGTTTTATTATGTGTTTTGTTGAACGACTAAAACTAAAAAAGCAACCGTATATATATGTATGAGATAACAGTAGTATAGGGAGGCAATATCTGGACATGTTTTACCCCTGTCTTGTTTTTATTTTAACCAGATTTGTTAGATATTTTGAAGTGACAAATATTAGGCTGAGTTGATAGTAAGTACATACTTTGGTTTCTAATATGTTTACACAATTATTAATTGTATTGCTGTGTGAAGATACTACCTGCAATCATATACTTATGCAGGTAAACATTTAGCTTGTGTATGAAGCTATTTGTAAAACATTTATTATCTTCTAGCTTACATTGTTTATGTACATATGGTTGTTATTTTATTTTTATTATTTCCTAGCTTGAATAACTGTATACATACTTATTATGTCTATCTGTACAACTAGATATTTGTATGAACTTGTTCACCTTGCAGTTACTTATGGCTTGAATAAGAAGCTACTTATTAATAAATATTTGCTTTATTGCTTTTCTAGTTTGAACTATAACATACATATGTTGTCAGGTGTTATTTTATACTTGCAGGTAGATTTGTTCTAAAGGCTTATATTTATCCTATTAGTAATTTAAAGTACCAAATCTTTGATACTTGTATTTTATCTTTCTAGTTATAACTTATGTTTGCATAATTATATCTTTAGTTACATCTTATATTTCATAATTGTATGTTATGCTTATGTTCATAATTATGATTTATACTTGTCTTGTATGTATATGTTTTTAACCATTTATACCGTTTTATACTTAAGTTTTAAATTTCCATATTTAATACCCATATGATTATTATTTAAAGTTCTACAATTAGATATACATACATATATTATCAAATGTGAAAATATTGAACCTTTTAATTCAACAAGAAAGATTTTGTTTTAAATATTTTTTAAAGACTTTCTTTACAGTCACATGCATAACTGGTAAATGGTTGAGATCTCATCAGTTGATAAATTCAAAAACTCGTATTTCATTTAAATTAGAGTAATTATTATTCATATGTATATTTATCAGATATAAACAAAGTAAAGTGTTTTAATTCAATTATATAAGATAAATTTTATTATAATATTATCAGAAGATTTTATTTTGAATTTCCAAAGTCCAATTCCCTTTTAAAAATACAATTTAAATAAATAAATTGGCAGTATTCCCAAATCATAAGCATTTTAATATGGTCAATTTACATTTTATTTAATTTAGATTACACATTATTAAAATAAACGGGGCCAAAATCCAGGGTCGTTACATTCCTCTCCCCTTAAAAGAATTTCGTCCCCGAAATTTAAAACAAAGATAATTTTAAAAACTATTATACCAACCATTCAAATATACATATCATTCATACATTAGCAAACAACCAAACAGTCTATCCTAACTAACAACACTAGTTATCCGAACACAAATCCGGATAAACTTCCCTAACATTATCGAGAGTTTGTTTCTCGATGATTAACAATCCAAACTGGATTCCTGACCACAGTTAAATTTGGTTCAACTTTCAAATTCCTGAATTACTGGTTTAACAACTAATGATGAATCATGAACACATTTCTAAGATGGAATATATGGAATACACAATGAATTCCAGACATCCATTCTGGCAATTCAATTCTGAAAGCTACAGTAATAACTCTTCCCAAATTTTATTGACCTCTTTATAGAATTTTAAAATTCTATTCAATCAAACCTGTACGATGTACATATATCATTCGTACGCCATATCAAATCCGATCGCTCGCTCGATCACACAATTTCATTTCCGAACTAGTATCGTCCACCCGACTTCCTAGTTACGGACTCAGAACTGGTTTGTTGATCAGAAACTGTGTAGTCACAACTATGATAGAGAATTTCCAGAATCAATCAAAATCCAAATCCATGGTTCGTCGTCGAAAAGCGAGTGAAAAATCCTAACTCGGATCAATATATAACTATCTCGAAATTCTGTGCTCGAATCTGGATCAAATTGTTATGCGAATAATATACGTACATCCTACGTATTTATATCCATTGATTATCAACCATATCAATTTTCTTTTATTCATATTATTCTGATTCTATCCACTTGGAATAATTTTTCCCAATATCAAATTTTACTTAAGAATTCCACCATTCAATTCTTAAGCTTAATATAAGCATTATATATACTCTTATATTATTACTCTACCATTTAAGCCTTAATCTTCTTATTTAGATCTGAATTTCCAATTCCATATGAATTCAATTTATCTTCAACTCTGAATATTTAATTTTATTGGCTATCTTTCTTTAATGACTGATTCTTATCATTATTTTTAAATTAGTTTCATCCACTAGTTTATTTCAATTCCTAATTTGAAATTGTTTTGTTGCTAATATTTTAAATTAATTTTTTTTTTAGTTTTCAAATTTTGAAAAGTTTTGGCAGAGTCTCCATTACATATTTTCATAAGCACATATGTAAGATTTCCAACACTTATTACAATTATTTCCAACCAATTTTCAAAACATTCCCTCCAGTTTAAGTGATTTTCAACTCACTTGCTTAAGCAAAACAAACTCATATTCAAAACCATCCTATTTTGCTTCCAATAATTCATAGAATTTTATCTAATCTTGTTTACTTCAAGTAACTCATTTTCTTACGCAATTCGACAATACTATTGTGAATAATCAATCACTTAAGCTTTATAACAATTCTTAAATTGATTCCAACTCAATTTACACTTTATTCCATCCCAATTAATTTATTCACATTATTCTTTCATTGCATTTTCTTTCATTTCAAAAAGTTTGATTCCAAACCATTTTATTAAACATGACCACCAGTATTTTAAATAATTATTTTACAGTTTACTTAAGTCATTTATTTTCTTCAAACTGTCTCACCCAATGACTTAAGTTTATTCTATTTCACCAATTTTCATTTAAATCTTCGATTTGATTTTCCTTTAATCAAATCCCAATTATTTACTAATTTGTTCGATTAGTTTATTCTTTTATCCATTCTTAAATTTACATGATCAATTTATTATTGAGTTTATAATAAAGTCATTTAATTGATGCTTGAATTAGATTCGTTTACACTCACACCAATTCTGTTTTAATTCAATTCAATACTTACTTTGGTTTACATTTACTTATTTACATAAGAATTTTATTTCATTCAATTTTATCTATAACTCGACTGAATTCATTCAAATTCAGTTTTATTCTAACTCAACTACAGTTAAATTTATCTACTTACCATTCTTTAAATTTATTTCTCAATATATGAGCTCAAAACTAATTTGTCTACTTAATAACTTATATTACTCATTTGGGTCATTTCCTCTTGTAATCACAATTCCAGATTACATATATATAACACTTACTATCTTAAGGTATACATTTCAATTTAATCCAAACCAATTTAATTCTAAGTTCAATTTATTTAACTTATCCCAAGTTAAATTCAAAATCCACTTCAATATACTTTATTCACTTTTAATAACTCAAGTTAAAATTTTAATTCCAAGATTAAGATTTACATTTCCTTCTTATTAGCATCAACTTTACCAAAATAAGTTCATTAGTTGATGCATTTTGCCTTTACACACCATTTAAATAGAATGTTTCAGAATTCAATTACCCGGTTTTATTCCAAAACCATTTTTGAAATAATAATCAATTCATACCTATTTGGTATATCAATCAAATCTCCAGATTTTCCAAAACAACTAATTTATACCAAACAAATCCAAACAATATCATAACCAACCATTTTGGTAGCAATCCTTCACTTTAGAAACTCGAAAATGAATTCTAATGATGTGGCCAGCATCATCAGGGTTATTTTCCAACGACTGAAGTGAGTTCAGTGCTTTCTTACTTTCCCAAATTCATTTCAAAACAGTTCCCATTCAAAAATACTTCCCAAATCAATATTCCAATATACCCTTCAAACACTTTAGCAAACATTCCAAACTTTCCCAGAAATTTAAATTTCCAAACCTTTGTTCCCATTACATTTAAAATCTTTTCCAAAACTTCCGGGATTTAAATTCTGGTTCAATTCAAATTTAGTTATTCTTCCTTTTATATAATTTATATTTGTAGAATTTTATTTTCATTATAACTATTTCAAATTTCAGATTCTTATTTGATTTAGACATTAATAACCAATCATCCCAATATATAATAATTTCAGAATTTTTTTTCTTTTATATCAAAATATAATTTGGGTAAAATTATTTCATTTACCCACTTTAAAAACAATACTATGTCGGTTTATCTTGTTTAAGAGTTTAGAAACCCCTATCGATACGGTTGTACTTCCCGCACCGACCAGAATTCATAAACACTCAACAGATAAATCAACACAATATAAAAACAATTTTATATTCACTAACAAGTACGCGCTCATATATATTAATACACTTAAACTCATTTTAGAGTACTACTAACTCTATTCTATGAGTAATTCCTATCAGAGCCAAGGTTATCACCAACCCATGCTCTGATACCAACTGTGAAGACCCGTCCTTCTACTACCAGAAAGACGTATCATCATTAAGAAAGAAGGGATAGAAAATAGAAAAGAAAGAGAAAGAAAGAACAACAACATCAGAATCTCACAGCGGAACGGAACAAAATATAATATATCACATAAATATTTCATAGTTTTACATATATCAGAGTTATACAATATCAATACATATGACAACCATACATACATCTATCACTATATACATCAGAGGTACAGTACATATCAACTAACACAACGACACTAGATAGATAGCTACATACGTCTGGAAACTCCTGCTCCAAGCTCCTCCAGAAATCAAAGTCCATAACCTATCACTTGGCTATTCATAAAAATTTGAGTACCCAAGAGTTTATGAAAAACAAAATATAAACTCCGGGTCAGACATGGGTCTGGTATGAGTAAACGGTTTAAATTGTTTAACTTTGAAAACATTTGAAAATAAAGGTATCACGTAAGAATTCCCACAAATAAATACGGGTAAGTTTTTACCTTACGCTAACAAAACATTTCATAGGAAGTCTAGTGATATTATAATAGTGTCTAGGGTTTTCAAGTAAATAGAAAATAGCCGAAATTGTTACATTCATTAAATTCCAGCTACTAGCTACAAAAGTGGGTAATACAAATCAAAACCGTAGGGTCTCGTAGGGAAAATGGATTTCCAACAATGGCAGGGCTACTGGGGTACCGCCCTTCACAGTACGAGGCCTAGATCACCGTACCGAGGATCACTCCCGACCCCCTACAACACAAGGCCGGAACCATTCCTTACTGAATAGTCCCGAACAAGATAAATCTAGCGGTTGTAGCTAGCAACAGCCCACACAACCGAAATAAAAAGGGACATCTAGACAGGGGAAATATCTTGTCCTGCTTGGGCATGACCCACCTAACCTTGCTGCATCTCCCCTGTTTTAGCCATTCCCGGTTGATGAGGCTTGAGGCTACGATTACCTTTATAGAACATATCACTTAGAATGCTCATCGTCCGCCTGACGATGTGTTGAAAGCATTCAATCCATAAAAGTTCGTTCCGGGTTCGAACGAAACCGAAGGCATTATCTCGTCACACTCATTTTGGAATCACCCTCAGAGTCAACGATGATAACCCTTGCATTCTGAAAACACCATCTCGATCTTCATTTCAGGATTCACGACCTAACGTTTAAATTGGATCGATGTGGTTTTTGGAGAATCAAATTTGATTCTTCCGATCCCGGTCTCATCGAATCCAAACGCCATTTTAAGGGCCAAGTTGTCTAATTAACTTAACAGTTTAAATAATTTAAATTCATCAATTGAATTAACATAGCATTTATCACAGATAAAACATATACAAGCATCATAGATATAACATAACATATCACAGAGCATCACAGAATATCATCAATTTAAACATCACAAACTAGACATTCTACATACACAACAATCCATAAGCAATCATTTAAATTCTCATAATTAATTCGACTTAAATTTAATTACTCGAGAATTAATCGCTTAACCCCGTTTTATTAACGACTAATTTGTTATTTCCTTTCAAATTATTTGAGTTAATTTATCATTGCTTAATCAATTATTAAGTCTTAATTATTTAATTTATTATTTATTCATCTATTTAATTAATTACCTTAAAATCAAGTTGTTTAACTTTAATTACAATTCCAAATTAATAACCTTAATTATTAATTAACGAAACTTAATTACTTAATTATTTAACTAGTAATTACTTAATTAATTAATTATAAATTCTAAATTCTTAATTAAATTACTTAATTATTTAACTAATAATTTATAATTAAATTAGTTGATTAGTTAACTATTAATCATTAATTAGTTAAATATAATTTATTTATCACTTAATCACCCTTTTATCCATATTTGATTACAATTATAAAGTAGTTATTCTTAATTACCTGTTAATAATAGTTCATTTAATTTTTAATTACTTGATGTAGTTAACTCTTAAGAGTCCCCTTAAATCTTTAAATCATTCATTTATTTATTTCAAACTTAAGAGTTAAATTAAATTTACCCTTTCCCTACATTAATCAAAATAATTAAGTGTTTTAAGATCATCATTAAGTTTTGACTAAAACTTAAAACTTGAACAAATTATTAGCTGGGCCTTTAAACCCTTTTAAGCTTAAAATGTTAAGAAATTTGTAAAAAAAACAACAATTACATCACTGTAAAACTACAGTTTACCCAAACCCAAATCATCCCAGGTAAACCCGAGGCCCCTCTCCGTATTATGCTCGAGAATTACCACGAGTTTCCACGCAAACTTCCCGAGTTTCCCCCCTGAACAACTTCTTTCTCTTCCCTATCTTATTCTTTCATAAATATGTTTTAGTTAATGTAAATTAATTTAGCAACAGGATCATCTCTCGTACGTGAAAAACCCGGAGCATCCCCCATTCTCCTTCGTGCGCGACTCGAGTCAGACTTCCCCCTCACGGCTCTGACACCAACACCGCTGCCGTGCACGTGCACGGCGGCGCGGCCTAACTTCGGCGACCACCCAACACCCCTACAAGTCACGAATCCTCCAAAGATTCGAAAACTCAACTCAACTCGACCCTAAACTATCGAATCGAAAAAAATAACCTTCAGCTCAAAAAAAACTGTAAGCTGCCGACCACTAACTCGCCCCGCCACCTCCGCCTAAGCTACTGGAGGCACTCGTACTTCAACCACACCACTACCACTCGTCACTCTCCCATTCCTCAATTCCACGTAACGCTCGATCGCGTGAATAAAATGAAATTCGTCATACTGCACTTAAACTAAAAACATGAACACAAGCCCTAACTTGCCTTCGTCCAACAAATTCTGAAATTTGAAAAATTATTCAGTATTTTTCCCATCGTCTTGAATGTTCGAACTACCTTCATAACAAATTCCAACAATTTAAATTGAATCAGTAACTAGGAATTTGTAAAAATATAATTTTTGTCTATTTACAAACTACTATTCAAATATCAATCCTAAGTCTTGGATTTTGTTGTAAAAATTAGGACTTGCGGTACAGATTTAATATAAAATCTTGAATCAGTAATTTGCAACAATTAAATATCACACATTATCACTTGGATCACCTGTTTTCTAATATTACAGTGAAGTGTGATGAAAATGACAGTAATTCCCCTTTTTAAAATCTTAATTTTAAATTTAATACCTTGTTTGATTGGAACATCAAGACTCAACATAGGTTAGCAGCAAATAAATTTAAGTTTGAACCAAATGTTCCCCTGCATCAATCTCAAACAAAGAAATACATACCTCACAGGCAAATATTTAAGATTAAACGTATATCACAAGACCACAAAACCCCTTAAGTTTTTAATTAAACTAAAACTTTAAGAATTTAGTTTACTCACTTGAATCATTCCTGAACAAAGAATAGCTTGATGTTGAACATCTGAAGCCTGAACTGTCCTAAATCCTTGACTGTATTTGTTGAATTGAAATAGAGTTTGCTTTTTTTTCTTGCTCTCTGGTTTCTCAGGTATTACAAAGTTTTATTATGTGTTTTGTTGAACGACTAAAACTAAAAAAGAAACTGTATATATATGTATGAGATAACAGTAGTATAGGGAGGCAATATCTGGACATGTTTTACCCCTGTCTTGTTTTTATTTTAACCAGATTTGCTAGATATTTTGAAGTGACAAATATTAGGCTGAGTTGATAGTAAGTACATACTTTGGTTTCTAATATGTTTACACAATTATTTTAGCAAAGCTAGCCGGCTTTAAAGTGGGCCGTGCCACTGTATATAAAAAGGGGAGAACAGGTGCTCTACACATGCGCAGAGAAGCTATGATGGTTAAAAGAAAGAAGAAAAGATAAAGCACAAGAGTTAGACAGAAAAGCCTAAACTACTAATACAACAGAATCATTCTTCCAGAGAAGAGGAAGAATGTCGTTGTCCATCAACCGCTGACGGACCAATAACATGCGAAAACCCAGTGAAGAGAGCAGCCAATCGAGGGTCATAACCAACTGAACCAGGCGAGTATAGATATTTCCTATCCCAAGTGACATCGTAAAACTTACTTTTGTTCTCCTCACCTAACTCACCATCAGTAATGAGGCACAATCCTTCACCCACAATATGATACATAAGATAAATACTCTCGCCCCCATTCTCAGAAATAAAGGCGTAAAAAATGTCCTTCTCAGGTGAATATCTCATGTCAGAAGGAGAGTGAACCCAAGCACGCTCATCCGAGAACCAGGAAATCATATCAGAAGCGGTAGCAGAAGGATCCACCTCATGAGAAGAAGGAGGCGAGCCAGAGCTTGGGGAAAGAGCAGGCACAGACCCAGAAGGAGCAACTCCAGCCAAAGGGACAGCAAAAGGATCCACAATAGGGGGGACTAAATCTGGAGCAAGAGGCTCAACAGGTAATGGAACAGAAGGAGCAGGATCAGCAAACTTCCTAACCCAAGTACGGACAGGAGGTCGAGGAAGAGGCGTCCGTTGATCAATGGGGACAACCGGTCCAGGACAGGCAATAGCACAATGACCAAAGGACTGACAAGAATCACAAATCTCAGGTTTCCAACTATAGCGTACTCTGACTTCAGCAATATGTCTCTCATCTAGTTTGACCTTTAAAACCATAGGCAAGGGTTTGTCAGGAGTGATCTTAATTAGAGCTTTGGCATAAACAAGCTTCTTTCTGGCCACGGTATTAGAATCATAACATATCACCTTACCAACCAGACCGGCAAGCCAGTCAATCCCAATTAGAGGCTGGAGAACAGAAGGAATATGAGAAAAATGGGCCCAGACGGGAATAGATAACACTTGTTCCTTCGCACGATCCACTGTGGGACTCCACGTAGTGATAATGAACGGTTTACCTTCAATAAGGAGAGGGTTAGCTTCCAGAATACGTTGTCTTTCATCACTACGCGCAAACTTAAAAAAGAACATTTCATTATCATAGTGTACAGACAAACCACCTTTAGGCTTCCACACCATATTACACCTCGATTTAACTACGTGATAGGGAGGATTAGAATCAAGAAAGAAACCAACCAAATGGTCTTTCCACAAATCCACGCCGGCCTCAATTACCTCAACGGGTGGAACCATAGCTCCATCGTTCTCAACTAATTCAAAACGACGAGGAGAGTGAATACCCTACTAGGGAGCTTGGTAAACAATGAAGACCAACTAGATGCAGGCCGTGCCAGAGCAGGGACAAGCGGGTCTTGAGATACAACTATCATGGGTTCATTTGCATTGTCAAAACATCGAACATATGATGTGCCACCCAAAATAACTCCAGTATTTGTCTTGCTTCCCAATCTAGTATCAAAACTGATATCGGTATTTACAACAGAATCCGTAGACACCAAAGTAAAACATGTATCATTCTCAATAACAACGGCCGATGCCACCCCCTTATCCAACTTACATCCAGGACTATCAGGTAAATCAATAACAACTTCCAAACCAGAGTCAATTGGAAGACTCACGGCCAATGTCGACCAAGCATTCGAAGGCGAGGCAGCTAAAAATGTTGACAAGGAGGACTTACCAGAATTAGGTATCGGACCAAGCACCGAAGGCAAGGACGAGACAGTTGACGAGATTTCTGACAGAATACCTGACAGCGGCATCGGTGAAACAAGCTCAGCTAGAGGCAAAACAGGTGCACGAAACGTACGAGCAGAAACCAAAAGCTCGCCAGCATCTCGTGCCAGATCTGAAGACTTAGACGAAGGACGCGAAGACTTGGACTTCGGCATGAGATCAGAGAAGGGCGAGTGGGTAGGGAGGACGTAGGAGAAGAGAATGAAGGGTGGAAGGGGAGGCGTACAGAAAAAGAAGGAAGGGAGGATACAGGGTTACAGAGGAGACACGAATACAATCGCCATTCGCCATTTTCTATTCGCCATTAAAATAGTTTTCTGGAAAAAAAGTAATTTAAAAACTTTGGGGCCAAGGAAACTATGTTGCCCTGGCCTTTGGTTAAGCCGGTTTTATAAGTGGCCGTGCACTATGTCTCATTATTGTGGCCGCTGGGATTCGAACCGGTGCCACTACAACTACATGTAGCAACTCCACTATGTCTTAACCACTGGACCATTAATTGTATTGCTGTGTGAAGATACTACCTGCAATCATATACTTATGCAGGTAAACATTTAGCTTGTGTATGAAGCTATTTGTAAAACATTTATTATCTTCTAGCTTACATTGTTTATGTACATATGGTTGTTATTTTATTTTTAGTATTTCCTAGCTTGAATAACTATATACATACTTATTATGTCTATCTGTACAACTAGATATTTGTATGAACTTGTTCACCTTGCAGTTACTTATGGCTTGAATAAGAAGCTACTTATTAATAAATATTTGCTTTATTGCTTTTCTAGTTTGAACTATAACATGCATATGTTGTCAGGTGTTATTTTATACTTGCAGGTAGATTTGTTCTAAAGGCTTATATTTATCCTATTAGTAATTTAAAGTACCAAATCTTTGATACTTGTATTTTATCTTTCTAGTTATAACTTATGTTTGCATAATTATATCTTTAGTTACATCTTATATTTTATAATTGTATGTTATGCTTATGTTCATAATTATGATTTATACTTGTCTTGTATGTATATGTTCATAACCATTTATATCATTTTATACTTAAGTTTTAAATTTCCATATTTAATACCCATATGATTATTATTTAAAGTTCTACAATTGGATATACATACATATATTATCAAATATGAAAATATTGAACCTTTTAATTCAATAAGAAAGATTTTGTTTTAATTTTTTTTTAAAGACTTTCTTTACAGTCACATGCATAACTGGTAAATGGTTGAGATCTCATCAGTTGATAAATTGAAAAACTCATATTTCATTTAAATTAGAGTAATTATTATTCATATGTATATTTATCAGATATAAACAAAGTAAAGTGTTTTAATTCAATTTTATAAGATAAATTTTATTATAATATTATCAAAAGATTTTATTTTGAATTTCCAAAGTCCAATTCCCTTTTAAAAATACAATTTAAATAAATAAATTGGCAGTATTCCCAAATCATAAGCATTTTAATATGGTCAATTTACATTTTATTTAATTTAGATTACACATTTATTAAAATAAACGGGGCCAAAATCCAGGGTCGTTACACCTTCTCTTGTTCGATCCTTTTAGCTCTGAAATTAGGGCTTTGAGAAAATTGATGAAGCCGATGGGTAGATGGTCGATTACAATTGCTATTTCTCTGCCTTGCTTCGGCAATCGACTCCTTCTTCAATTCGAACATGGATCCTCGATTTGATCAAGTTCGACTTTGACTCTGGTATGTAATTTATGCCTTTTGCTCTCCTAGTTGAATGCTTGAACTCGATATCAGATTTGCCGATGATGTTTATTATTTATATAGGATTAGAAACCCTTGATTTTCGTTCGTATACATTTATTTGAATTTGTCAATTTTTTATCTCGGCCATTTGATTTTGTTTTGATGTTGATGATTTCTCTGACTTTGTCAATTTCGTATAATTTGATGATGGCTTGTTCATCACGACTTCAAATTTTCCTTGCTCGATTCTTGACCACCACGTCTCTGACTTGTTCATCATTTTCTTTGATCACGACTTTGACTTTGCTGTGACAATATTGATTCATTTCACTTCTGTAGCATGTTGGAATTTGACTTGTTTGATTTCTACTTGCCGTCCCATGACAACTGTACCATGATTTTTGAAATTGTTCAAACTTGCACTCTGGTTGTTTCAGATTGAAATTGGCCTTGACTTTGGTAATGATTTACTCTGGCCATTTTCCGATGCTTGATGTTGACCATTGTCTTTGTGACTTCGACACTGTCACTACTTCCATGTTGCATTTTGTCTTTGATGGAAACTGCACTGTGACTGATTTGCTTTGTGTTTGAAATGCTTGGAGTCTTTGTACATTTACATAGTATTTGACTTGAGTTTCATTGACGTATATGTTATAGCTGTGTCATATTGCTTTGAGGCAATTTTCATTGTTTAACTTGGTAGCCTCTAGCTCTGCCTTTACTACAACCATATGTATTCCTTCGGTCTTTGATGTTGAGACTGTGCCATTGTTTCTTTTGTAGCATTGACTCATGTCTTCATGTTTTCTGTGCGTCCATGTTGTCCAGTCTTGCATATTTGTTTCATGTACAATCTCCTTGGTGTACATATTGTAGTTTGATTTCTTGCATATTGATATTGAGCCACTGTTTCACTGTTTTATGTACTTTGTCCATGTTATACTGCTCTTTGATCAAAACTGCCACTTGATGCTTGCATCCCTGTGCTTAATGTTGTTTAGTCTGGTTTTCATTGTGACGTTCATTTGAAGTTGTAGCCTTTATGCTCAAGTCTGATACTTGCACTGTCCAGTTTCACAGTTGCATACATGTTGTATCTTTGGTACACTTGGTTTGTGATTCACTATTGCATTCCTGTATATGCACTTGAGTCTGATACTTTTCGAGGCTTATTTACATTACTGGTGCACTGACTTAAGTTGCTTTGAGTATTTGTGTAATGCTCTTGTTTAGTGCACATCCTTGACCTATTGCAGTGTTCATGTATGGTTGTTTATAGGCATTTCATTTGAGGCTGTGTCACTGATGTTGGCTTTGAGAATTGTTCATGTCTTCACTGATCTGATCATGCTTGCATATCACGGCTGGTTTGAGTTTTGCTTGTATATATCATGTGTACTTTGGAGTTTTAGTTGAGGCTGCATATATGTTTGAGCTGGTACATGTTTGTATACATGTGTATAGACATATGTATATATATATATATATATATATATATATATATATTTATTTGTGCATTGTCAAGTGATGCATCGTTTGGCCATATGTATTTGATTGCAGTTTTGCCCCTGTTTAGTTTGTGTTGTACTGATTTGGTATTTGATTCAATTTGGTTTGATTCACTTTGAACTTCGTGTTGATTTTTGAAATCACACCTGAGTTTAATCCAGCTTAAAGCTCGGGTTTGACCTTGTGCTGATATTGTGACATTATTTTTATTGCACTTGAGTTGAACCCGGCGTTTTGGGTTTGACCTATGCTCATATATCCCTGTAATTCTATCAAGTTTATATTGGTGTGCATAGCCTTGTGGCATATAAAGTGATACACTGTGTACGTCACAAGCTGTTCGTGTATGATGAATTCGAATTTAAATGATGACGAACAACCCAAATAACTGAGGCAAATATTATTTTCAAAATCCATATTTTATTTTATACTGCAAAAATATTTTATTTTCAATTTTACCGCGTCAATGTATATTTCTGCAGATTGCTCAGATGCTGAATTCACATTATAACGAAGTTGAAGATAAATACGAGTTGAGTGAATGAGTGACATGTAGTGAGGTCAAATGTAAATGTGAATTGTAATGTAATCAAATTTGTATTGTAATTGAAATTGTATATATATAGTGAGAGCTTGAAATTTGTACTATTCAAAAATTGTAATAAATATTTGTTTGAATAAAATTTCTGTTTGAATTCAAAATCTTTGTTATTTATTTTATTCATCAAATATTTATTTAATCTATGAAAATAAAATAGTATATTAACAAATACATTTAAATGAATGTATATATGTTTATTATCATCAAACAAAATTCATATAATCGCATATTCAACAGTCCATAGATACAAGTTCGAACTCGATGGATACGAATGATGGGCATCAAGTGATGAGGATATGATCATTTTGTATCGATGGTGATGAATACAAAATGATGGATGCCAATGGATGGATACGAAACGATGGATGCCAATGGATGGATACGAAATGATGGATGTTCCACATGGATCTTGATCGATCCATATCTTGAGCATATGAACTCCGATTGACCAGAAATTTGGAACATTGCCTTTCATAGCTTTGCTTGTCATACCACGCTAATTGTAGCCTTATCCAGACTCGAACCTTGTTTGCCTGTATCCATCATGAATCTGCAGATAATCGATTTCCAAAGCGAGCCGTCTTCAGTTTCTAGTCAATTCCTTGGTATCATGGCCTTTCCAAAAGGCAGGATAACATTTGCCCCTCAAAGTAAGTCCCGTGTGAATGACGTGCTTTGAAAAGCTGTAATCTTCCTTTTGAGAAAGTTCTATCTGACTTACTGAATAGTTGTTGTCCTTTCATTAAGTGATGTGACCTTTGGTAGAATTCCATTAGTATAAATGTTGAGTTGTAGATTGCCAAAGATCACACTGTTTTTGTTGTAACTGATGGTTAAGTGCTAGCAATTTGTTGTTTATTTTTCTGTCTGTGACCATGTAAGCATCCAATTCTTGTTAACTTTGATAAGTGAATGTTAATATAACATACATGCACGTATTTCAACCTGATCCCCATTCATGCTTGTACATTCACAGGTTGTTGTCAAGTATTTTTAGAATCGAGTTCTGTATCGATCCTCTTCTGGATCAATGTGAAATTTGAGTTGCAACAACGATAGATGGTAGTTTCGTTCTCTATCTTCATATCGATCATCTCCTGGATCGATCTGGTTGTATTAAGGTAGACTTCGTATCGATGGTTATCGATACGAGATGGACCCACGTAAGGTGTGCTTCGTATCGATGAATATGAAATGTTTGCTTCATATCGATGGATACAAAATGTTAGCCTGAGTTATTGTACAATGTACTCTTTGCATCACTGGTTATGAAATATATGCTTTGTGTCGATGGATACGAAGTGGTGGGATTCATGTCGATGATGCAAACGAACCAGTCATAAATGTGCAGTGCTCTTTGTATCTATGCAGATGTTGACCGCTTCTACAAGTAATGTGACCGAGATACGAATCGTCTTTGTAGTCGATACGAAGGAGTTTAAATATGTTTTGGACTTAGAATATTTTTCACTTGGTTTTTCTCGCCATTTCGTATCGATTAGAAGAGAAAAGAAAATTGCAGTTCTTCGTTCCCAAACACCAAATCACTAATCGTAATCCCAGACTCGTTGTGCTAGGTAATTAATCAGTAGATCCATGTCTAAAGTGACAAGACTCAAGATCGTGTTATTCCATTCATGGCAACGGCCATCTCCAGCGTCATTAGCACCGGAGTGTGGCTAGGGTGAGGTCAATGGTGTGTTTAGCGGTGACTTGAAGGTTTTAAGAAGAAGGAGAGCACGAGAAGGAGTCGATGGAGTTATTGACCCGGAATCTGCCTCGAACTCGTATCGATGCGAGATGGGATCGATCAAAATGCTTTAGAGATGATTGAAGGCGGTCCTCATGATCGAGGCAAAGGGCAGTGGTTTATCAATCGATCTAAGTGCAACAGTTCTTATTGATGTAGATGTGGCATGGTGTGATCATCCGAAACCAGATTCTATGGATCGATACGAAGTATATCGATACTTGGAGTGATTAATACGAATGTTTTATCAGTACAAAGCAGTTATCAGTCTACACCTCTGATCGATTTTCAAAATGATGGCTTTAGGGGAACGATCCAAAGTGAACTATGCTGGATACGAACTCCATCGCTTTTGGCATATTCGAACACTTAACCCCGACGAGCTTTAGCCTTGCATATCTAGACTTCATTGTAAAACTGCATATATGACTATCCTCCAAAGCTCATCGATAGAACTGTAACTTGATAAACATAACCAATTTTAACACGGATCACTCTTCAAAATTAGGAGGCACAGTTGAGACAGTCAGCGATGATGGTCACCCCGGTTGAATCTTGAAGTCTTGCCTCTTCATCATTTTTTAACATTGTGGAAATTTAGAGCATTGAGCAACACTTCACTACACAACACAACATTCACTTTACGCTGAGGGGAACATGGATTTCTTATCATCCAGTAATGGTTTTTATTGAGTTTAATAATTATGGATTTTGGAAGCTCATAGCAACAAGAAGTTCAAAGTCCTCCCTTTCCTAGAATTGAAAGGCCGGATATCGTGGCAGATACAGTGAATCCTACACAGAATGAATTGCCAGATACAGTTATGATTATGAATCCAGAAGATTCCGTCCATTCCAAGATTTTAAAAGAAATGCTGGGCAGAATTTGTCCTAGGCATGGACTGTATTTGGAAGAAGTTCAATTACCAAGGCCAGAAGATAGAGCGCATAATCCCCCGGAAGGGTTCACCGCATGTAATAGATTCATGTGCTTGGCTGGAATGTTGTCCCGTTTAATTAGTTCATTCAGGACGTGCTATTTTTTCTACGGATCGTGCCTTCTCAGCTTCATCCTAACGGATACGTGCTACTCAACAGCTTATACATTATATTTATGGAGCATCTTCTCCGTCACTTGGCCATCGAAGAGATAGGATTTTTATTCAATCTTAAGAGTCAGGGGGATAGTCCATCATTCACTTTCCTAGAAACTGTCAGGAACTGCCAAGCGGTGGCAGCCGCATGGAGCAAGTTGGGCTACTTCAAAACAGAGTGGTTCTATGTGAGATGCCTACTGTGGTTTGCCAGACGATGGTTGATCGGACGTAAGTACCTTCATTTGTTCATCAATTATCTAGGTAATATAAATTGATGCTGAATTCATTATTGTACTTCTTTCACTGCTTCGATTCCACGACTTGAAGGAGCACATTTCAAAGAGATAGTGAGGACACTTTTGGTGGTGCCTATCGAACCGGGGGAAATAGACAAAGTTCTTATTGATGACAACTTGATTACCATCAGGCTTAAAGAAAGAGGATGAAGCATAAGGATGACAGGGGTTCCTAGAGTGGCTCTAGTAAGACAAAGTAGAAGATGGGCTCCGATCGTGCACCCAATCAAAGGAGCTCAGAGTGTGCCTGGCATAACAACCATCGAATTTGGCGACGACGAAAGTACAACAGCTGGGCATGAGCCTACGTTTGTGCTACCGTAGGGCCCTCGATCGTCAGAATCGAAGAGAAAAGGAAAAACTTTTGTCCGCAAAGCTAAAAGGCAAAAGACTATTGAAGCAATTCAGCTCGTTGCAACTTCCATAGGTCCGAAGACCTCTTCCCCGCAGACGGAAAGTTCACTGAAATGGTTATCAGACGTTCCTATCCCGAATGAAATATCTCCATTCCGTGATCTCTGGTTAGAGAGGCTCCACTCCCCTTCAAGAATGGCATGGGCCTACCTCCAATAGATATAGGGGAGCTAACCCCAATAAGAAGGCTACTACAATCGATTAATTGGGGGGTTCGCACATGCATACACACACTTCATGAAACCACATGACATCTCATCACATGCTTCTTAACCTCTGACAATAACTAATTCTACTCCTCTCTTCGTTTTATAGACACAGTGGTGAAGCAAGGCTCCATGCTTTGCAAACTTCACTCTTCGCGCCATTCTTCTTGATCGCACTCTAAATCACATCGCTGCAAGAGTAAGAGAGATTATGGTCATGGCTATTATTCCCTTCAGGAACGCGAGCACCATGATAAAGAAAAAGAGATCATATCAAAGTAGGCGTCATTCTAGGGCGCGATTTCCACCACCAAAAGGACCCTCTAAACCCTTTGGCTCCAGTAGGCCTTTTTATGAATCTTCTCATCAAATATCACCATCTCATGCTCTAAAAGCTGGCGATTATCACCGTAGAATTGAAATAGAAACCCTTGTCATCATAGAACAAACTGCCATAAACCTAAGGGGGAGGGAGCCATCTGCATCACTGAGCTGAAGAATGATTTTCCGAACATCTATTTCGACACCTTACACTTTCCTTCCAACTTGAAGAGAATTTCGAATGACATAGAGAAGTTAGTGCAGGACTATGTACATGACGCGTACAACCAATATCGCGAATGTTAAGATGGCAGAGTAGGTTTCGGCTATGTCCTTTAAGCGGGCCAAGGATATTGAGAAACTAAAAGGCGACCTCTGTCATAAGGACAAAATAATATAAGTGCTTACCAATGAAATTGAGTCTTCACGAAAAGCCGAGATTGAGACCAGCCAAAAAGCTGAGGAAGCCATGAAGTCTATGGAGGAGATGAGGAAAACGCACATGGACTTGACAGAGGAAATGAGGCGTTGCGATACTGTTATTATACGGGAAAGGGATGCCATATTGAAAGAAGTCACCAAATTAAAGGAGAAGCTGACTAAGGACTTTAAAGAGAAAGATGAAGCTAACAAAGTGGCCCATGAGGTGTGCAAGGAGGTGGTGAGACTTAGGGAAGAGAGGGATTCTGTGAATAAAATGGCTAAGGAAGGCGATGCCAGGGTGGAATGGGAAATTAAAGCCATTGAGTCCAAGATGGAAAGCTAATTCAAAGATCTTTTGGTCACCTATAACACAAATGTCATAAGAAATTGCAACCTGAACTAGCTTGGCAAGGACTATCCCTTTTAATTATACAAGGCCTGGAACTACTTGATTGAGGATGAAAAGGCGATTCGCGGAGTTACAACTATCGATGAGTTTGAATTAGAAACTCAAGTGTTGATCGAAGATGAGTCTAAAGTCCTTCATGAAATGACGATCATGCTTCAGAGAGAAGATCTGGCTGCTAAATACCCAAAGGCAGGCGAATGATCTAGGGGCGAACATCACGTCGTAGCTTCTGAAATGCCCCTAGCATCTCAAACTGAGCCTTCTTCCTCTATTGATCCTCCAGTCATCCTAGGGTATGAACTTGACAGGCCGCATCTTTCTCCAATCATCAAGCGCAGCTCGGAAGGCCCATCGGCTCAATCTGGGCGCCAACTCGAGGAAGGTATTATGGATACTTTTGCTCCTCAAAATGCAGGAGCACTATCAGATGATATTACTAATATATTGTCTTATCTTCATCTAGTCTTATATTCTGCACTGGCCGACCATCCTACAACTCGAGAAGTTCATCACGAGCAGGAGACGTTAGCGATAAAGGCCACAACCGTAACAATTACTAATTCGGCTAGGGAGGCACATGATAGCGGCTATGTCTTTGATGACTAATTGATGGAATAAATTTTCAGTCGCCAAAGCGACTCAAGCATCGAGATGCCTTCAACGTGGATGAAGATGTCAATATCACAGGCTCCTCGGGACCGACCGGAAGTCTCTTGATGGGTGAACGCGTGGACCGAGAGGACCAAATAATGGAGGAGATCAAATCCGAGATTGGGCAGGCTGAGCAGGCTCGTACAGTCGACGGAGGCATGGTGGGTCCTGGTCCGGTCCCTGTTCTTGTGGTTTCTCTGAGTAGCACCATTGTTGAGACCAGCATGCCACATTCTTATAACATTGAGAGTGCATCCATTCCACCGGTTCTATATATAGGGGATGCTTCAATCCCTGCGAGCTCTTAAGAAGAGACCGCATCGATTTCCCCAACCGAAGACAAGCCAGCTGGAGCGAGCCAGAGAGGAAAGGGTTAAAAGAGAGCTCCGGGTGGTAGCTCGAGCAGATCTACGCCGAAGAAAGTCAAGAAGAAACTGAAGGCGTACATATGCATTTTTGCTCCCTCTTTTGTAGATGGCTAGATTAAGCTTCTCTTTTGCTTTTATAGGCCATGTATAGATGTGGGCTTGGCACCCCACTTATAGGAATTCTTTAAATAGATTTTGCACCTCCTTTCCCAAAGAATAGTGTGAATAAAATTTCTCCTTTGTTTTTTATTTGTCTAAGTATTTAAGCATTCACATTTCCATTCAGTGTACTCATGAAGCCTTAGTCTTTGAGTCGAACTCAAGTTCGGTCTTTAAGTCCTGAGGTCATGGCCTCGGGTCATAAACAAACATTGAGTCGAGTCCCAACGTTGTGCTATCTCGGTTAGCGGCTGGAACTTAAGTTATGCCCCTAGTTCTGGGGAGAATTGAAGTAGATAATTGGAAGTCATCCTCCGCCTTTACGGTTTAACTTAGTCAGAACAAAGTTAAAGTGACATGAGTTTGAGCGGTCGGATCACACTCGCTTGCTTGTTAATATTTGCATCCACACTCTGGGGATTTAGACTTGTATGCTGGCGGTCGGTCACCCCCTTTATTGTTTAGAATTATATCCATACTATGGGGACATAAGTTATTTTACAGGTGATCGGTCACACCGGTTTAATGTTTATACTCTAGTTCACACTTCGAGAATCTAGAGTCAGTTGACGGACGATCGATCACGTCTATTTAAGTATTAGGATCTTGTTCGCACTCTAGGAATAAGGAGTTGGTCAAGGTTATGGATGGTTGGATCACATCCTCCTTGATTCGATAAGCATAGTCATAGATGGTTGGATCCATCTTCTTCAAGCTTGAAAAAAGAAGACGAGGCCGCGAGTGGACTAGTCCACCATCCTCGAACTTTGGAAATGAGAAAAGTCTTGGATGGATAGATCCCTCTTCCTCAAGCTTTGGAAACAAGCGAGGTCATGGATGGACGGATCCATTCTCCTCGAGCATTGGGAATAAGTGAGGTCATGGATGGACGGATCCATCCTCCTTGAGCTTTGGGAATAAGCAAGGTCGTGGATGGATGAATCCATCCTCCTTGAGCTTTGGAAATAAGCGAGTTGGTGGATGAACGGATCCATCCTTCTCGAGCATTGGGAATAAGCGAGGTCGTGGATGGATGGATCCATCCTCCTCGAGCTTTGGAAATAAGCAAGGTCATGAATGGACGGATCTATCCTCCTTGAGCTTGGATGGTCGATTCATGTCCTCATTTTGGAGTTTGCACTTTAGCTTGCGCTTTGGGGGCTGGAGTTTGTTGGAGAGTTGTTGTGTGTAAATTCTCTTTTAATCGATTGTTGTTTTCCCCCAAGCTTAGGGTTTCATCTAGTGAGTGGCCGGTTTGGTCACGATCACCCTATTTGAAGGAGTCCCACCGAAAGATGGGACTCAGCTCTTCGTATATCATGGCGGTTGCATGATGCATCTAGGAATCACTAACTTGGCTTTGCGGGTCTGCGCTTTATTGTTGAAATAAGAAATCATGGAATAATCAGTTGCCTTATTACAAATACAAATTCCCAAATTGCGTAAACAAACTTGAAAAGGAAAGCAGACTAAACTAATAAAAGCCAATCATATGTAATAGCAACAAAGACTCTCGTTGTTCCACGCTCTCGGCAGAGTGAGACCATTAATGGTCGATAGCTTGAATTTGCCAAATCCAAGCCTCCGTTCGATAACATACGATCCTTTCCATGTCATTTCATGTGGGAAGGGACTGGATAAACCTGCTTGAGTATGATATTGCCAACTTCAAAGGTACTAGGTCGGACTTTAGCACCTTATAATTGAGAGATTCGATTAAGATGTGCGGCTGCCCTCAAATCAGCCTCTTTATGCTTCTTATCCAGTAAATCCAGAGATTATGCGAGTAGGATGGAATTTTTCTTCGGATTATAATAAGTTACACTGTGAGAATGTACTTCTAGTTCAACTAGAATAACGGCTTCAGAGCCGTAAGAAAGTGCAAACGGAGTATGGACGGTTGCAAACTTATGGTAGTTCGATTGGCCCATAAGGCCATGGGGAGCTCATCGACCCATTTACCCCCAGCATTCTCTAGTCGTTTCTTCAAAATGGACTTGATGACTTTGTTGACAACTTCGACTTGTCCAATTTCTTAATGGTGAGCTACTGTCGAGAATTTCTTTTGGATGCGATAGAGTTGGCAGAAATTCTTAAACTCGACACTATCGAATTGGGCCCCATTTTTAGTTACAGTTGTTTGTGGGATGCCAAAATGACAGAAGATGTTGCTCACAACAAAGTTGATTACTTTCTTTGTTGTGATAGTAGCAAAGGGCTCAACTTCTGTCCATTTAGAAAAGTAGTCAACTGCAACAATGGCATAATCTACACCACCTTTGGCTAGAGGCAACGATCCTATTATATCAATGCCCTATGTGGCAAACGTCCATGGGCTGGCCATCTAAGTAATTTTGATTGGTGAGGTTGTTGGAATTCTAGCATATTTTTGGTACCTATCACATCTCTTAGCATAATCTGATGCGTCTTGGTTTACTGTTGGCTAGAAATACCCATACCTAAGTATCTTTTTCGCAAGGGCTTGCCCCATAGTGTGATCGCCACGCTCTCCCTCATGCACATCATGTAACACTCATCTGATCTCATTGTGAGTTATAAACCGGAGTAAAGGAACATAATATCCCTTTATATATATGACTTCATCCTGGATGACAAATCGCAAAGCCTTTCGGACAACCTATCTTTTTTCACTCCCACGTTTGGGTAATGTTCCATGCTCAAGATAATTTCTGATCAGAATCATCCATGAATCTCTCTTAGGTGTCACCTCATGCATCTAGTCTATCCCCGTTTGATCGATACTTGGAGCAGGGAGTGTTTCCATGGGGACAACTCCCATTCACTGTGCTTCGCCAATGCTGGCCAGTTTTGCTAAAGGCTCGGCCTTCTAATTTTGTTCTTGGGGTATACAGCGGATAATATAATAGTTAAACTGGTTCAACACTTCTTGGACCTGCATGAGGTAGGAGGCTAATCTTTCATCACTGGCTTGATACTCTCCTTGAACCTGACACACCACCAGTTGCGAATCATAGTAAATTTCTACAGTGACAACTCCCAAATCCTTAGCAAGCCTTAGTCCAGCGAGTAAGGCTTCATACTCAGCTTCATTTTTAGTTGCATGGTAGACAAATTTCAAAGCATAGCATATAGATCGCCCTTTTGGGGTTTCGAGCACCACTCCAGCGTCTTAGTACCGGTCGTTTAATGCGCCATCGGTGTATAGCTTCCATATATAGTTGGTAGGCTCACTGGTTTCAGGAAAGTCCTCCGGTACCATGAACTCAACTATTAGATCCTCCAGAACTTGTCTTTGAATAACTTGCCTTGGTATATAAGTGATATCAAATTGACTCAGCTCAATGTTCCACTTGAGCAACCTATCAGACGTCTTAGGTCGTGTTAGAATCTGTCGTAATGGTTGGTCGGTGTAAATAATGACCAGATGAGCTTAGAAATACGGGTGGAGTTTTCTTATGGCCACAACAGGACAATAAGCTAGCTTCACTATCTTCGGGTAGTTTTTTCTGCCCCCATCAATCTTTTGCTAACATAGTAGATCGGTTGTTGGATCCGATCCTCTTCTTGAACTAGCTCGAACTAGCGCAACACTGATTGTATTTGCCGAAATTGCCAGATAGACATACAACTTCTCATGATCAACCGACATCGACAAGATGGGAGGTGTTGTTAGATGTTGTACTAGTGCCCTGAATGCGCCCTCATACTCCTCTGTCCATTCGAAATTCCATTTCCCTTTTCTGATCGGATCAAAGAAGGGAATACACTTGTCCGTGGATCTAGAAATGAACCTGCTCAAAGTTGCCACCTTCCTATCAAGACTTTGCACCTACTTTATGGTTCTGGGAGTTTGAGATTTCAAATCGCCCAAATCCTTTCGGGGTTAGCTTCAATCCCTCTGGTTTTGACAATAAAGCTAAGGAATTTTCCAAATGTGACTCCAAAATGAAACTTCAATGGATTGAGCTTCATTCTGTATTGTAGGTGTATGTTGAACATCATCTCTAAATCATTGATATGGTTGTTGGATAGTCGTAATTTAACGAGCATGTCGTCTATGTCCACCTCATAGTCTTTCCGATCTGGTTTGCAAACATTTGGTTTATGAGCCTCTGAAAATGTTGCTCCAACGTTTGTAAGTCAAAACGACATCACATTGTGATAATAAAGTCCCAGACCAGTGATAAAGCCATGTGTTCCTAGTCAGGAAGTTGCATCAGGATTTGATTATAGCCGAAGGATGCGTCCATGAAAGATAAGAGCTCATGTTTAGCTATCCAATCCACTAGTTGATCGATTCTGGGAAGCGAGAAACTGTCTTTAAGGCAGGCTTTGTTAAGTTCTGAATAGTCCACACATGTCCGCCATTTTCCATTCGACTTTCTGACAAGTACTAGATTCGATACCCATTTGGGTGTAAAGCATCATGAATAAACCCATCAGCCCAGAGTTTATCCACTTCTTCCTTTAGGGCGGTAGATCACTCTAGATCCATACCACATCGTTTTTGTTTCAATGGGACATGCCACGGGTTGATATTTAATGCATGGCACGCGATATTCGACGAGATCCCACACATGTCCGAATGAGTCCAGGCAAACACATTGAGGTTTGCCCGGAGGAAATCAACCAGTTCCTATCCCAATCGTGAGCTGAGCTAAGATCCTATTTTTACCACTCTAGGTACATCATCGTCGTTGACCAAGACATCAATTTTCAATTTTGCCAGGGGAGCCTGGTATCCTCTAACTTCCCCTTCATCATCATTGTCTCTAAGATCAAGATCTTTAGGAAATTTGTTGTGGCGCCTAAGCCATGACCTAGGTGTTAGTTGTCAATCCTCCATAGAGCGGACGTAGAGAGATTCCTTTACACCCTTACCTTTATCCTTTTGCTGCGCATCCCACAGTTTCGCAACATAACAGGCGCATCCAGCTGTCTGATCACTATGTACCACCCCAACTCCATTATCAGTGGGGAACTTCAAAGTTAAACACCAAGAGGCAATCACTGCCCTGAAATCTACAAGCGTCGGTCGGCCCAGGAAGGCATTATAAGGAGGGTGAATATCCAACACAAGAAACTATAACATTCGGACTCTCCAGTGATCACCAATACCCAATTCAATAGGTAACTCCATCATCCCAGCTAGTATGGTTGCACATCCATTGAAACCATGTATATGTGACTGACACGGTTTCAGATCCTTTGCTTCCATCAGCATTTGGTCGTAAGCACATTTAAAAAGTATGTTTATATAACTTCCACTATCAACTAAGATCCTCTTCGTCCAAGCAGGACCTATCTGGGCAGATATAACCAATGGCTCAATAGTAGGGGCCTCGACCCTGTCGACATCACGGGTTTTGAAAACTATATCATTTGTCATCGTCCTCTGTTGCTAGGGCCCCTTCATCGGTACCACTACAACATTTAAAGTCCATATGCCTAATCGAACTAGCATATGACTCCATTTCCTTTTAGCTACGATCGACCGGATGAGGACCACCACTAACAGTATTAATCACCAGCCTCCCGCCATTTTGTGCCGATTCTTTGGGCCTGGCCTTGACCTTTATTGGGATTAGATGGGCCAGCTCCGTCATTCTGTGGTGCCCGGATGAATTGTTCCAACTTTCTCTCTTTGATCAATCTTTCTATAATATCTTGAAAATGGCGACACCCATTGATTTTATGGCCATAAAAATCATGGAACCTACAGAACTTCCCGGTCTGAATCTTTTTCTCGGATGATGGTTTCGGGGCTGGATTCTTGTACTGCCCCGTATCGCAGGTCTGAAGATAAACATACTCTAGTGAAGTGTTCGAGGGAGTATATCGATCGAACATAGGGGCCCTGGGTCTCCCATGATGCGGGTCTCTCTTCTTCCCTTGACCTCCATTACCCTTCTGCTAAATTACTTGCTCTGAATGTTCAACTGCACGTTACCAGAATTTTCCACGGTCTGCTTTACTGCGACATTACTCTGGATATCTTCACCACTGGGCCTCACGACGTCTTTCTTCCTAGACCGCCTAGCATCTTCTCTTCTCAAAAACCGGGCTTCCTTTGCGTAGAACCGGTCCAACGAAGCGGGGGGTTTTCCAGCCAACCAATCACCATATTCGGAATCAAGATCGATCCCTTACATCAGTGCCAGAATAGAATTTTCGTTGGGATTTTTGACCTCGGCATAAGCAGCAGGAACCTTTCCAGATAATGCCTAAGAGTCTCTCTTGGAGCTTGAGTAACACTGGACAAGGTATTAACATCCTTCGGTCTTATAGCATGCATACGAAGCAGAACAAAAAACTTAGTGGCCAACTGATCAAAATAAAAAATAGATCTGGGTGGTAGACAGGTGAACCATATAGCCACAATGCCTCCCAAGGAGATAGGGAAGCTTCAACAATGAACTACATCGTCAGCTCGAACGACATTCATGAGCCATTCATATTTCATAATATGTTGGTTGAGATCCAAATTTCCTTCACACACCAGCAAGGTTGGCATCTTGAATTGGCGGTGTGGGTCCGCATAGAGAATGTCATTATTGAACGGGGTATGACTTCCGGAATACCCTAGTCATCATTTGTGAGGTCTTGACTTTCTCTAATCATCTGACGTATCTGGTTGGAATATCAGGCATCTAGATATTTGAGGCCAAGGCATGGTCGGGTTCCATGTTACGAGGATGGTTTGGTCGCTATCTATGATCTTTTCCATGCCATCTTGGCTCCCTATCTTCATGGAAGTGAGGATCTTGAACATGAATTAGGTGATGAGGGGCTGGACCTTGTTGGTTCGGGATCTCGACATCTAGATCTATAGCAGCAGATGCTGCGTGGTCATGAGTAGTGTGGTAAGGAAGTGTCCCTTCTTAGGAGGAGGGTGCAACTAGATGCCCTGTGGAAGGACCTATCCCAGCCTATCCGGGATTCACAGCATGTGGGTGCCCAGAGGCTTCCGTGTAGTTCCCATCTAACTGATGGTACGTAGATCTATGATTGAAGTCAGATGACGCCAAGCTTCCAGACAAGGAATAAGAGATATGCTCCCTTCTAGATCTCCCTCGCATTTCTTTATTCAACCGGTTCGTAAGTTCTATCTTGGCATGGATCTGCCGAGTGAGCTCCTGCATAACAGTTTGGAATTCCTCTATAGTTATTGGACCGTGTGGATCTGGAACTCCAACTGTTGTTTGGCATGCAGTGGTTAGTTGTGCTGGATTTTGCCTATCCCTTCCTTTTGGATCAGCAACATTTGAAGTAGTTCTAGTAGTGCAAACCATGTTGAATGTAGCTCTTCCTAGATCTGGAATAATCTGAGTAGAATGGAAGACACCATTGGAAGATAGAACTAGATCTCCTCCTTAGATTTTAGCAATCCAACAAAGGTAGGGGATCCACGGAATCCGAGAAAAGCAGAGTTTTCTCAGTAAAAGCACCAAAGTGTTTGTACCAAAAATGGGCACAACACCCTTCGGATGTTATAGAAGAGACTAGAATGAAGAAATAAAATGAAAGATGAGACTAATCTAGCAATCACATCAAAAAAGCAGCAATAAAAGTAGACAAGAATTTATAGTGGTTCGACGCTGTAGCCTATGTTTACTTTGAAGGATTTGATGTTTATTGCTGATTATGAACTAAGTTACAACAATATAATGGCTAACGCTTGAATTGGAATGGAGTTTAACCAGAGGAGAAACATAAAAGTCCTTTTTTAGTTGCAGTGGAGGTGCTATTTATAGGCGTGGAGCTAGAAATATCTTCTTTGAATCTCGAAATACCCTTTCTCATGCATAGATGGGTCCACACAATCGATCTGGAGTTGTTTCGGATCGGTCCATATTGCCTTCCTATCGATCAAGAATGGCTTCAATTGGGTTGCGATCAATCATGGGCGTTCTTGAGATGATATGCGACCATCTATGAAAATTTCATAGCATTTGGTTCTGTGGTTTGAGAGATATGATTGATCCAAGATTGTGTTTGCTAGTGAGGCTGAAGGCTTCGTACCGATTGCCTCGTATCGATGACGTGGCATGCATGTTTTATGGAGATCCAAAATTCATGCATAAGGACCGCTTCTATTGGTTTGACCTTTTCTTTCGTATCCATCCAAGGCTATACTTTTCATATCGATGCTTTATTCTTTCATTCGTATCAATCTCCAGCCCTACTCTTCGTATCGATCAATTAAGTGATCGATATGAAACATGCAGCTGTTGGTTGAATGAAACGTGATCGATCCAGGGAGTGTTGAAGTCCATTGATACAGGTTTGTACTTGATGGATAGGAATGAGGGGTGTTGAGTGATGAGGATATGGTCATTTCTTATCGATGGTGATGGATACAAATGGTGGATGCCAATGGATGGATATGAAATGATGGATGCCCATGGATGGAAACAGAATGATGGATATTCCACATGGATCATGATCGATCTATATCTTAAGCATACGAACTCCAATTGATCCAAAATTTGGAATGTTGCCTTCCATAGCTTTACTTGTCCTAATTAAAGCTTGATCCGGACTCGGGCCGAGTTTGTCTATATCCATCGTGAATCTGTAGATAACCGATTTTCGGAGCGAACTATCTTCAGTTTCTAGTCAAGTCCTTCGTATCACGGCCTTGCCAAAAGGCGGGATAACATAGGGAACCACCCCTTCGAAACCTTCTTTAAAACCATTCGAAGGTATTAAAAAATTCAAACCCTTCGAAAGCATTTGTGTTCAATTTAAATCATGTGAAAAACACCTTTCGAAATAATTCTATTCTAACTAGTTGAAACCTTTCTCTTTCAAAACCATTAGTTTATTCTTAGAAAATCATTAAGGGTCACAAGCAACAGGGCTGAAAACTTACCCTTTCAAAAGCTATAACTAAATTGGGAAGTGATGGTGTCGAAACCACCCTTTCCAAAAGAATTGGAGAAGCGGTAGGGTTTTTATAAAACAAAACAACCCCCTTTGAAAGTTCTGTTTCAAAAGGTAGAACGCGGCAGTAAAGGCTTCGACATAGTCGGAAGCTATTATTTAAAAAAAAAGGTGCAACTATTTTGAAACCAACCCTTAAAAACATTGACTTAGTCAAAAGCACTGAGTCAAAAGCTATTACTTAGAACAAAGGCGCAACCTTAAACCTTTTCTTTAAATCCATTGACCTAGTCGGTAGCCAACTAAGTCGAAAGCATCTTAGTCGAAAGCAAGCACGGGCTTATCTCATTTGAAACATAAAGGCGCTTAAAAAAAATGTATTACTCACATAAAATTATTATATTATATTAATTTCAATTAGTATTAATTGGAATTAACTAGTTACTAACTTTTATTATATATATATAGATATGTTTTCTTTTTTGTTGTTTTCGCCTTCTTAGATTTAGATTCGGGTCGAAAATAGAAGAATTAAGTCGATCAAGAATTTAAAGGAGGTTCATATTCGAAACCACTTGTTTCGACTCTTACCTTCCCCCTTTGTCCAATTCATTGTGTACGAACATGTCGATACTATGTTCATTAGTGTGTGGAAGGAGGCGAAGGGTCTTAGTTGAAAGCAAACTAGGCGAAACCAAAAGAGGTGAAACATACTTTTAACATGAATTTTTGATTTAAAACCTTTTTAAGTAAACTTTTTAACTAACCTGCCTTGTTTGTCAAACTCTTATTGGTCGCTAATTTTTATTTTCTAAAATTACTGTTAAAATTTCAAGATTAATTAGTTTAAATCCTTTGCAAAATACCTCTTCTCCTTAATTTAATATATAAAACATTTAAGTCCCATACCTTAAATAATTTTATATATTCACTAAAACATTTTAGGAAATTCTACAAAAATTCCAAAAAATCCCTTTTTGTACGTTTACTAACATATAAAAATTTCAGACCCAAATTTATTATAATTTACCTGTTAATAATTTATAACCCAATAAATCATTTTCTTTACTAGAAAATTAATATAAAATCCACATTAATTCAAAAAATTATGAAAATTGAAACCCATCTCTAAATAACATTTTTTGTCTATATCTAAAATCGTAAGTCATTTGAATGTCATTAAATAAGGTTTGCGCATCAAACATATCATAAAAACCAGTATAAATATGCATGAATCATCAATAAGTATATATAAACATTTTGCCTTCTAAAGCATGGACATATAGAAAAGTGAGATGTAGTCATTATTCACCTTAGCTTTGTGATTAAGATGTGGGACTTGATCTTGATTATGTTGATTTACTTCTTCCCCTTGAGAAAAGTGAAATGGACGTGTGTTTGATTTTCTAGGGGTTTAGGGTATAAGTTCATCCTATTTCCCATCTTGCCCTTCCTTATTTCCTAACACTTATTTCCATCTTATTTCTTTAGTTCATTTTATATATAGGCATGGGTACCCTTGGTCAAATCAAATCCCAATCCATTAACCATCTTGCATTAATTAATTTAGCTAATTAAATATCCTAAATAATGTTACTAAAAATATAGGGGTGTTAAAGATATACTACATAAAATGATAAAACTAATAAAAGATTGGCATTTCCACTGTAATATCTTCTGTGTATTGTTTTCTAGGTACAATGCTTGTTTATATATCACTGTGTGTGTGCGTAATATGATTTCTTGACTTGCAATTTCCATGTTATATATTTTTGTATTCTATGATGTGATGTGTTTATTTACCATAATTCTATGCATGTAAATGGTTTAAGTGGTGTTACTTGTAGTTATTTAGGATACAACTTTACTTAGTTATGCCGTGATTGCCAAAATTCTTTATTCGATATAAAAAAGCTGTGGTACGATCAGGTTTATTTTAACCAAGTATTGGTGTGCGTGCCCTCACTCAACGTAGCTTGTTACTCCGAACACTTGATCTATACACTAGGAGTGCGACCGGTTACTCTAGCAACTCTCCGATTGGCCCTAGTCTTTATTGTATGATAGTCCTACCTTTGGGAACTTATAGTTCGAATGCTCGATTCCAAGCATTTTTGCTTTGATCGTGATCAAGTTTTCTCCAAGTTTGATGTTGAGGTTCTATCCGCATGTTAGAATCTATCTCTGAAAACCCACGAACAACTCAATCTCTTGGGCTATCTTACGATGTCAAGCTTCGGCAGGTATGTGCCAATTCCCCAAACTATTTGAGGATTTGAGATTTAGTAGCATTGTCGAGGCAATGACATTATTTGAAGGATAGAGATCGAGTTTCACTGTCAATCCTATAGTTTGGAATTTCATGGCGCAACTGGGGGTAGCACCAGCCCCTTGGAAAGCGGGGATTGATTCCCACCAATCCTGCAATGATTAAATTTCCCAGTATTGTCAAAACAAACCTGATACTTTGGAGATTTTGACAAACAGTCAATGTTACCATGGTTATATCATTATCTTACATACAAGAGGGTTTCCCAACATTTCCAAAGCAACGCTAGAACTCAAAAATTTGGCATCAACTTTCCCTTCGATCTTACGATTCCGGGGTGAATGTTTTTATCTAGAGAGTAAGAAGCATTTTCCTGGTTATGTGTGGTGCTTGCGTATTGCATGCAGGAGCACAATTCCATTGATTCAAGGAGCAATACATAGCACAGTGAATAGTATTTGTGGGTATTGCATATTTGAACGTAGTTTTATTGGTTCAATTAGTGAAGGGATGGATGCTTACTTGGATGTGGTTCCATTGGTCCAAGAAGCAAAGAAGTAGAGCATACTTAATTGCAGAGCTTTCTTAGATGCATTTCCATTAGTCCAAGAATCGAAGGAGGGGAGCATACTAGAAGCAGTTTCATCGGTTCAAGTAACTAGAGAATGGATGCTTGCTTGGATGCAATTCCATTGGTCCAAGAAGCGAAGGAATCGAGCGTCCCTGAATGCGATTCCACTAGTTCAAGTAGCAAGAGAATGGATGCTTTCTTGGATGCGGTTTCATTGATCCAAGAAGAGAAGGAATGAAGTGTACTTAAATGTGGTTTCATCGGTTTAAGAAGCCATGGAATGGATGCTCACTTGGATGTCGTTCCATCGGTCTAAGAAGCGAAGGAATTGGGTGTACTTGAACGTGGTACACCACCAGTTCAAGCAGCAAGGGAATGAGCGCTTACTTGGACATGGTTTCGTTGGTCCAAGAAGCGATGCACTTCTTATGACGAGTGCACAAGGATTTAGGCCTTCCTCGCACTGCCGAAGCGATGCTAGTTCTCAAAAAGCATGGACTGATTTTCCTTGTCGATCCAACGGCTTGAGTCGGTTTGATCTCGTCGACTCTTTAAACACTGTCGACTCAATGGATTGATTATACGAATGCAGTTCCATAGGTTCATGAAGCAAAAAATTTGTACTAATAAAATGAAAAGAAACCTATTTACAATACCCCCAGTGTACTTAGGTGGCTTATTTGTGAAAATAGAAAAATACATTGATAGGTATTAAATAAAGTAGTGTTGCAACGAGTTGCTGCTCCAGCATGGGGAATCTAAATTCTGTCGTCTATTGTCAGCTTGAAAATTCCCCCTCTAAGTTTTCAGTCGATCACGCAGGGTCCTTCCTAGTTTTGATCAAGCATTCCATACCTTGGAAGATCCATTTTAGGACGAGATCTCCCGCTTCGAAGGTGCAGTTGCAAACTTTGGTGTTGAAGTGTCATGCTACCCTCTTCTAGTGAGCAGTGGTCCTTATTTCTGCTTCCTCCAGCTTTTCATCTATCTAGTCAAGTGACTCAAACAAAAGCTACTCATTTTTTCTTTGCTCATAGTGTCAATTCGATGAGAGGGGACTTCCAGTTCCACCGGGATCATTGCTTCTGAACAATATGCCAAAGCAAATGGTGAGTGCTTGGTCGTTGATTTATGTCTTGTTCTATAAGCCCATAGTGCAAGTGGAAGTTCATCTACCCAGTTTCCTTTAGCTTTCGTTAGTTGCTTCTTGATCATGGATTCGATGATTTTGTTAACTACTTCCACTTGCCAGTTTGCCTATGGGTGCGCTACCATGGAAAACCCTTCTCGATCCGATAATGCTTGCAGTAGTCCTTGAATTCAAAACTGACTTCCATTGTCCATGATGATTTTCTGTGGTACTCCAAACCCATAAATAATGTTTTTTTACAAAGTTAATTACCTTTTAGTGGTAATGGTGGCGAGCAGTTCCGCTTCAGCCCATTGGGTAAAGTAATCAACTGCAACGATATCATATTTTTCTTCTCCGTTGGCTATTGGTAATACGTCGATTAGATCATTCCCCAGACTACAAATGGCCAAGGGCTGACCATTTGTGTAAGTTCTAAGGATGGGGTTCTCAGGATCTTTGAAAATCTCTGGCATCGATCACAATGTTTGGCATAGTCTACTGCATCTCGGTTAATTATGGGCCAGAATTATCCATAATGTAGAACATTCTTTCCAGTGTTTCCCCCTAAGTATGGTCGCCGCAACTACCTTCGTGGATTTCCATCAGAATCTTCTAGGCTTGGTCTTTGGTTACACATCTTAGTAGAGGGTGGAGAAGCCTCTCCTATATAGCACTACATCTTGTAGTACAAACCATGGTGTCTTTTAAAGGAGCTTCTTTCATTCATCCCAGTTTCTGATGAGAAATCCATTGATCACATAATCCTTGATTGGCGTCATCCAAAATTATTTCTCCTCCGTTTTCCCCAGAACCCAATCTACATCCATCTAATCTATGCTCGGAGATGTTAACACTTCAATTGAAATCCCACCGATTATGCCCTCTTTGAAACTGGCCAGCTTGGCTAAGCAATCAGCCTTCACGTTTTCCCCTAGAAATATGGGTTGTGGTGTAATGTTCAATGCGTTGTGCAGTTCCCATGCTTTTGACAAATAGGAAGTGAGATATGCCCCTTTAGCTTGATATTTCCTCTTTACCTGACAAATGACTAGCTGAGAGTCGCTGTAGATATGCACAGCTTGTATTCCCGGTTCTTTCCCAATCTTCGATCCCACTATCAATGCCTCATACTCTGCGTCTTTGTTAGTAGTAGGGAACTCCAATCTTAAGGCATATCAGATTGATCTTCCTTTAGGAATCTCAAGCACAACTCCCGCTCCTGATCTGAATTTTTTTAATGGGCCATCGACGAATAGCTTCCATTGTGATACCAATTCTTTTATTTCCTGCCATTCTCCATCTCGAATGGTGAATTTTATAATGAAATCATCCAACGCCTGTCCGTTAATTTCCATTCGAGGATGATAAGTCACATCATACTGGCTTAATTTAATATTTCATTCAAAAGTCTCCTAGAAGTCTCAAGCCGATAAAGATTTGTTTCAAAGGTTGACCAACCAACGCTTTATTTGGATGAGATTGAAAGTGCATTTGTAACTTCCTTGATGCTATAAGTATGCAATATGCCAAATTTTCCAACTTTGGATAGTTCTGTTTAGTTCCAGTGAAGTGTTTGCTGATGTAATAGATGGGGTGTTGAATTCTAGCTTCCTCTCGTACAATGGCTGCACCTAGAGCATAATGGTCACTACCAAGTAGATGAACAATCTTCCCTTCCACTAGCTTGGGTAGGACCAGTGGAGTCTCCATGTGTCGTATTATTTCTTCGAAAGTTGACAATCCTTATTCCACTAGAAGTACTTCTTATCTTCCTTTAGTACATTGAAGAATGGTATACACTTATCTATCACTTTAGAAATGAATCGACTTAATGCTGCGATTCTCCAATTCAAGCTCTGCAATTCCTTCTTTGTTGAGGGGGTTGTGACATTCTGTAGGGTGGTTATCTGTTCTAGATTAGCTTCGATGCCCCTAGCATTTATAATAAATCCAAGGAACTTACTGAAAGACTACACTAACACTGAGTGGATTTAGTTTCGTCCTGTATTTTCAAAGGATTTCAAACATGTTTGGGAGATTGTCCAAATAATTTCCAAACATCCATGACTTCATAAGCATGTCATCTACATATATCCGATTCTAATTCTTAAACATTGCATTCACTAATGTTTGGTAAGTAGCACCAGCATTCTTTAAGTCAAATGGCATTACACGATAACAGTATAACCCCAATTTGGAAATGAAGCTGGTTTTCTTTTGATCAGGCTCATGCATCATAATCCAATTGTATCCTGAGTAGGTGCCCATAAATGAGAGAAGCATGTGTCATATGGTTCCATTAATTAACTGGTCGATTTTGGGTAGTGGAAAGCTATCTCCTTCAGGCACGCTTTTCTCAAGTCCAAGTAGTCGACATAAGTCTGCCACTTCCCATTCGATTTCTTGACTAGTATAGGGTTCGATACCCATTTAGGATATGTTGTGTCATGGATAAAGCCATTGGACAATAGCTTATCCACTTCTTCCTTCAATGCACCGAATCACTTTGGACCTAGACTGTGTCTTTTTTGCTTTACTGGTATGAATTTGTGGTCGATGTTAAGTGCATGACACATTATCTCCAACGATATCCCACACATATTGAAATTAGTCCAAGTAAAAACATCAAGATTAGAAATTAGAAATTTTATTTTTTCATTTTTCATCTTAACTCCAAGCTATGAACCGGGTCTTCCATATCGACAAGAACAACAACCATAAACTCTACAGGTGTCGCCTGCTCCTCCACTGAGCTTTTCTTTCTAGAGTCCAAAGCCTTATCAAAGTGACTATGTCCCCAAGCTAGAGGCGGTTCTGTAATTGTTATGCTTGCGATTCACAAATGTGGAGAGATTTCCTTACATTCTTACCTTCCTTACGATGCTTATATTCGCATATTTTAGCAACGTAGCATTCTCTTGCTGCACTATGGTCTCCTCTCACTACTCCAACCCATTCTTCGTTGGGAACTTCATAGTAAGGCACTAGGGTACCTAAGCTATTCTGAAATCGTTAAGGGACAATCAACCTATGAAAGCATTACAAGCGGACATTTCATCGACTATCATGAAAGTTTGGATAAGGACCACCCTTCTTCTCCTTCTCTAAGCTCTTTAGTTAAGTCAATCATCCCAGCTGGCTGTCTCGGTTCTCCTATGAACCCTGAATCCTAATACAACACTTTATCACATCTTTGATGCTCATCTTCATTAGATCAAACATATGTCGAAACAAGATGTTGACCGAGGTCGCACTATTAACCAATACTCAGCGCACAACTGCCGGTCTGATTTCGATGGTTACCACCACCAGGTTGAGAGTTGGTGCCTGTATTCCTTTATTATCCCGACTCTGAAATACAATATCATCTGTGATTGCTTTCTGCTCTTTAGCCTGAGTTCCATCCTCAATTACATAACAAGCCTCCTTAGGAGCATGCTTTAGTGAACTAGCGTATCGCTCCATATCGCTCCAACTCTTCTATGCTAGGTAAGGTCCTCTAGAAATGGTACTTATGACAAGTCACTGGTCAGTATGATAGCTCCTTCTCTATTGGGCCCAGCCTAATTTCCTTGATTGCTCGAAATTTGAGGTCCAACTGGTTGGTCAAATTTTTGTTGTTTCTTCACGTACTGTTGGAGCCTATTATTCCTTTTAGTTCCTCGATTAAGTCCTTCAGATGTCGACATTCATTTGTGTTACGCCCGTGAGTCTTGTGGAAGCGGAAAAACTTCCTTGATTGCTTTTTTCACTTAGATTCTTTTTTCCCAAGAGGCTTTTGCATCGCTTAGATCCTTGAGTCGCAAGTTAGATATTCTCCAAGCCATCATTCAACGGCATATACTTCTCAGGTCTCAGGTTCCTGATTTGCTCTCCATTCCCGTCACGCCTACTAGTGTTCTAGTTCTTCCTTTTATGATTTTGAAATTTCCCTGCATTTCCTACTATGGCTACAGAATTTTTTCCATCCTATATAAATGTTACATTGCTCTGAACTATCTCCTTTGGTTGCATATTAACGGTCTTGCCCTTCAATGCATCTACCTCTTCCAATCTTAGATATTGACTTGCCTTTTTGTTAAATTCCTTCATGGTGGTTAGTTGTTTCATCTTAATCCTTCTTCCAAAATCTATGTCTAGACGGATAGTTAGGACTAAAGCCATAAATACCGTATCTTCAGTAAGATTGCTCAATTTAGTAATCGTAGTATTAAACCAGTTCATAAAATTTTTAGTGACTCACTTAGTCTTTGGAGAAGCCCAAAAGAGACATCACATCTTTTAACTGTGCCATGTGAAGTCTGAACTGTTCCAAGAATTTCCTTGCTGTCTCATCAAAGGTAGTAATGAACCTTGTTAGGAGCTTGGTAAACCACATAGAAGAAACACCTTCTAAGAAGATAGGGAAACATCTACAACGGACAACATCCATAGCCCTAACTCCATTAATATGCCAACCGTACATTTACAAGTGTTGTTTGGGGTCCATTGTCCCACTGTAAGATGGCATCGTAGGAACTAAAATTCTGGGGTACTCTCCCCTTAAAATGTTTTCAGTAAATGGAGTTCGGCTAGGTGCAGAACAACAATGGTCGTCCATCTTTCCCTTACTTTCTTCTACCAAGAATTTGACCATGTTTTCAATGAATGCCTCACCAGGCTGATAGTCTACGGGTCAACTATCAGGAGCTACCCTAAGAATTTGACTCCACAAACGGCCTTGGTTTACCCATTGAAGCCTAGGTTCTCCATTCTCCGCAAGAACCATTCCTGTAGAATTCCATTGGCATGTGGTTGGCCTTATAATATCATTTTGAACTTCCTTTTTGACATTTTTCTTACCTATGTCAGTAATCAGTTCCAGCCCTTTAGCGTCAAGTTGCATGTCGTCTTCAAAATATAAGAGAAGCATTGCAATATACGCTTTTGTAGCCTTTACTCCAAGGGATACTTCCATTACTTTCGATAACCATTCCAGCAGCTCCACCAACTGTGTCCTTTTTCTTTTTCTTGCTATCCTGCCTATTCGGGTTTAAACGAAGGAAAATCCTCCTATTCCATAGTCTCTGCAGTTTTCAGACTAATCCATAGGGCATTTGGTGGTTGTAGCTCCATCAAACCATCAGTCATATCAATAACAGCCTTCTAACTATTAGCCATCTTCTAGTTAAATTGTTTACCATCTGGTTAAGCTCTCCTCTAGGTACAACCTCCTATTGAGTGGAAGAACCTAGTGTTAGGTTTCCAGCATTAACTTCTATTCAATGATTATTAGCGTTGTTTGCTGTCATTTGCTAGAGATTGGTTTAATCAACACCAAATGTTACCCCTATAGATCTTTCACATGTTGACTTCCTCTTAAGATCCATTAGAATAGCCAATCTTTAAGCTTCTTCAAGCAAACTTTCCTGATCTAACCTCTGGATCTATCCAATCCGACGTAGATAGTCAGATCCCAGCCTGGATTTGGCATTCCCAATGAAAGCACCAAAATGCAACCAAAAAAATGAATCAACCCCTTGAAATATGATATGAAAGCACCAATCCTATTAGAATAGAGAAAATATAATCAAAAATAACAAAAAAATAAATGGGGCATATAGATTTTTATAGTGGTTCGTCAATCTAAGGCCTACATCCACTTTATAGCTTTATTGCTTATAGATTTGATTGGGAATACAAAGGATTTGAGAGAAAATACATCATTACAGGAGTTAGACTGATTCTAAGTACTAAATTTCCTAGAGTAGCTACCTTGGTGACTATGGTGTATAGGAAAGAATTGAAGAAGAGATAGTGCTTCCATGTAGTGATGGCAGCAACCGGACACTTTCTTGGTTGCTATATAGTTTGTATTTATAGGGATAGTAATCATACCGGGACAAGATAAGAGTTAGGGTATAGTCTAGATAAAGACCCAAGATAGTGCCTGAAGTTGCAAACCCATTTAGGTTAACACCGAAAGTCGGTACCGACTTCTCAAGTTGGTATCAACTTCTATGATTTAACCCAGGCGGGTTAATCTTCATTTCATCCTTCATACCACTTGATTTCGAGGTGTTTTATGTAGTTTCTTTGGATATTCGATTCATACTGGTGATGGTTCCTTCATTACTAAGTCTATTCCACCATTTTGAATGCTAGCTTTTCAATTCTGCTAATTGATTGTTTAGAATCCCTTGATATTTCTTAGATACACATAAAATGGGTAAAGAAGATCCTCTACAAAGTTTGAAGGAGAAATAATGAAGCACGTGAAGTCATCAACGACATGGTGAAGTCGGCACCGACTTCTCACCCTTGCTTCGTTCATGTGAAACTTTTTTGAGTTGCTTCTATACCCAATCAAATTGTGCTTTTAAGATTTCAAGTCGGAAATATGCGATTGCCAGAGGGATTCAGTTTCAAAGAGGGTTATTAGTTAAAGAATAGAAAGGTATCCTAGCTGCCTTATCTCATCTCACCCGGCTACAGACCGCAATTATTTCTCTTTCTGACGGTGCTGATGGAGACAGGTTTACCTTTCCGCGACCGGGGGGTAGAGCTAGGGGCGAATTCGGCTCTTCTATTCTCTTCACTTTTTGTCTTCATCTTGACCTTCTAACTGAGAATGAATTCTGCTTAGTTAAAAACCCTGTTAACAACTAGCTATGGTGGCATGTGAACGTTAATATTCGAATCGTTTAAAATTAATTGCTGACCGAATTTACGCCTGAGAGTCACATAACCAAAATGTCAAAAACTTAGACTACCACCTGATTTAATTAAATTATGTTGTTATAAACTAATTAAATTAATTAATATTTGTGAAATATTAATTATGATTTTTTTTTGATTTGTGTTGAAAATAGTGTGTACATAAAACTTGTATGCACACGTATCTATATACGATATCGATGTACATTTAAATTAGATTTAAATGTGTATTATTTGAATGGGCTTGAAGTAGCATGGAGGCCCATAAATGGTCAAGTGTAGTTGGCCATAGGTACAGGAACATAGGGGTTAGATTTGATTCATTTGAACTATTGCAGATATTTGTGGATCCAGATCCACTTTTAGCTCCTTTCTTTCTCTGCTATGTAAACACCCTTAAACCTTTTTTTGTGTTTCTTTCTTTTTGCTTCGCCTACATCTACCTTTGGCCAAAACAATCATCTCCTTCCTCCTGCAATTCTAGATTTAAAAACACAAGATTAAATCAAATATCAACGGTGCAAAATGTTTTCAGTTGGGTAACTCTTTTTGGAAGGATTTGAATTCAGATTCAAGTAGAGTTAATCAATTCAGCATTAAACGTGTACTAATTAGGATATAATCAAGGTAACTAATCTGTTTATAGTTTAAAATATTTATTTTTTAATAATCTTGAATCATATATGTTGGGATTAGATCATGATATCATGACTTCATCTATATGTGTGCCATCATCATTGGATGTGAATATGTATACATGCATTGTGATTGATAAAAAATGTGAATATATGCATAAAGTTTACGGCCAGAAAATAATAAATAGAATTTCATTCTCAAAATTCAGTAGTAATTTAAATGTTTTTAAAACAAAATTAGCTTTAATACACACACACACAGATATATAAAATGTGTATATATATACATTATTAAATCATTCCATGTTAATATTTCTAAAAATAAAATAATTATACATATATATAATTATAAAATCTGTATGTATATACATAGTATTTGTTTTAAAATATAACATACTACTTTAGGATAATATGTATGTCTGTGTCTATGTGTTATCCAGCTTTGTGACTACGCAATATCTGGATGAATCAAAATGATCAAATGGCCAGATAACAAGCTAGAGATTTAGGACTACAACTCCAGAAGTTAGAATTCAAATGATGCTCAACGATGAAGCCATAAACTTACTTATAACTTTAAGGAAATCATCTATGTTTGCAAGAAGTGAGGTGGAAAAGTTTATGGTGTCAAATTCCTAGACCAAGTCTTGGATCGGTACCGATATGAGCCCTTCAGATCGGTGTCTGCCTCAAGTAGCTTAACCAGCCCAGACTTTAATTTATAGCACTTAAAGTTTGGGACAAATGCAAAGTTGATCGTCCGAGCATGCATGGGTTGCCACCGAGCCATGGTTCAAATTTTAGGAAGTGAAACATTAAGTCACAACGAATAAACATCATGGGTCACTACCTATCGAGGCTGTTAGGTTGGTAGAAAACCAAGATGCAACCTGCTGATTTGGCCATGATCTCTTTAGGAAATCTTCTTCATAAGGTTAAGAATGTAGGGAGAACGCGATGGAGGAAAATTCACTAATCTTCATCTATAAATAGTATATGAGAGACAGTATTTAAGGGTCCTTTTTTCTGCATTCTAAATTTCTCTATGCTATTTCTTGGATCACCATAGATCCAAGAGCACCTATCCATAAGATCTTACTTATAAAACTTTGCAGACATAATTAATAAAGTTTATGTGGGTATAGGCTGGAGTTTAGCCGAATTGCAATAAATTATTGTGCATTATTCTTATTTATTTTTCTTTTAATTTCTTTATTTTATTCTCTTCTATAGGTTTCTTAGGTGTATTTGCCAACTTTTGGCATAAACATTTTGGTACTTCCAGTGAGAACATTTCAATCTCTCGCTATTTATGTCTATTTTCAATCTTTGGAATACTTTAATCCATAAAGTAGATCTATAATTTCCATTCCTGAGGTCTATGATTATTCAGATTTTGCTAAGTCTATCACAAGACCTATAGAAGTAATAGCCTTAAGAAATACCAAGGAAAAATCAACCGCCTCCAGCACCACTGACGACGTTGAGAATGCTGGCTCTCAACATGCTAAAGAAACCATTTAGCCTAGCTTTGCGAAAATTCAGAGTGCTTCAGATATAATTACTTGGGTTCAGATGGATAAGATGATAAAAGAACTAAATGATAAGATGTTTGAAAACCACAATGCTACGATGAAACAAATGAAAGAAAACTTGGATTTGAAGACCCAGTTGTTTTGGTGTCATAGAAGTAACATGAGGGAAGTATTAGCTTCTGACTCAGAAGAAGACAGTTCTACCTTGTCGATGTGAATCACAGAGAAGGAAAGTAGAGAATGAAAAGAGAGGGGGTTGGAATCTTAAAAAGTGAGTTAGGCAGAAAACAACTTGGTAACATTCAAGTTGGTGTCGAACCACCTTTTCAGGTCGATACTAAACTGTGATGCCTTGGCCCAAACGATGGTGGCTTTGTTGATTTGCGTGATGATATGGATAATGGTGATTACCCTGTAGTTGGTGGCCAAAATGATGGAGTTTAGATGGGTGCTGCTAACTCATCGTGTAGAAATCAATCATCTACACCTCCTAATCTTATAATTCTTCTATGTTACTTATAATTAGTCGTCCTATTTATAACTATTGCAAATATTGACGTATGTCACAGTACATAAATATTTTTTTATTTTAATCGATAAGAGCGGTTATACATACACACACACCCCTTATTTCTAATTATTAATTCCTAAACTAGAACATTCCTTTCCATGTTTTAATTTTTGTCAGAGCTATCCTTCCAAAAAGGATTACCGTTATAACTTTCCATAAATTAACAAAAAGTGAGAGCATTGCTTCGTTTGAAATTACCAAGAGTTATCAACTTTCTTTTATTGAAATAGATAGTGCAAACTATGGAGAAGAGCACCCAAACTTTACACATTTCTTTTATTTTTGGTATATTCCTCATTATTTCAGACGATACACTTTTTATGTTAGTGGAAGTAGATAACTTATGTTGCATGGAAATAGATAAAACTAAATTGTATCCTACTCCTAGTAAATTAAAACATAAAAATTCACATTCCAAGTCAAATTAGGGCAATCTAAACTAATAGTTACATTTTATAACCCAACTATAAATCTGGAATAAATTTTGCAACTTTATCAACATTCAACTTTAACAAATTTAGGAACTGATTTCCAAATTTCTAGATTTGGATGTATATAACATTCCTATTCCAATTACCTATGTTATAAAATATGTAGGTGATATTCTTATACGTTCGTTGTAAGTCTACAACTCATCATATCTTATATAGGCATAATCATTAAATAAAATTCAATGATAAATTTCAATGTTATAAACGAACTATATAATTTCTCACTCACGTTTCAAGCTCCACGAATCTCCCAAATCCAAATTTATCTCTTTACTTGACTCATTTTCCATTATAATCTAACAGATATGTATAATAAGGGATATACATATTATTAGAATTACAGATCTGAAAAAGAGTTTTCGGTTAATGGGAATATAGGTATATAATTATGAAGTTTACCTTTTTCTATGGTATTGATTCGCCCCTTCTCATATTCTCTTTTATTTTCAGCCCTTCTCTAATTATACAAATGTATAAAATATTTTATAATTTTTAGGAATAACGGAGAAGTGGCAGTTCACTACTTTGATTAGAAAATATGAGAAGAGAAGTAAGGGGTTAGGCCTGTATTTGTAGACGTTCGAATCAATCTTATCCATTAGATTAAAATAATCAAATCTAGGCCATTCGGGCAAGGTTTAACCCTATCCGTCACGCTCTCAACTAGTCGACCACCCATATAAGCGGTCGATCGGATCAAGTTAGGAAGTTGATCGGTAGGGTCTCGAATTTTTATTATTTTTTCTATTTTCATTATTTTCGCTTCGAAAACTTCAAACGCTAACAACTTCCTCGTTTGAGCTTTGATCGCAAAATTCCAAATAAAAAGGTTTCTTAGAAAATCGCCACAAACACAGTGGTGCATTTTCGTGGCCAAATTCCAACTCTTGCTCAAACTCCATTTTTGAGCACTAATAATTATTTATTAATTATCATTAATTTTATGGGTGCCACATTCTGCAGTTTAGAAGAATTTTATTCCCAAAATTCTTCAAAGATTGAATCATGTAACATAGTGTGTAACCATTTTAAACTATCCAACCAATTAATGTACAACAAAATTTGTAGCCAAACATGTACAAGTATAATGCGTATCACAACATAAAAGACGTGCATGTTGAATAATTCCAAATCATCACCTCTTAGATGAATTCATTCTTTTAAAAGCATTTTGAAAATATGACGCAAGCTACCTCTATATACTGGTAGTTCTATATGAATGAAATTTTTAAAAAGTTAAAGATCCTTCTTTTACACAACAATTTCACACTCCTACAAGTAGGAATATGGTCAAACCAATTTTGCATCCACCCTTCTTTTGGATACCTATTCCATTGTACTTCAGAACCTTCTCTTTTGCCTCCAACACTTATCCAAGTTTTCTATGTACGGTTTGCATAAGGAAGTTTATTTTGGATGTGTATAAGGAGATTATTCTAAACGCAAGTTTTTGTTCCCTACAACAAGGTACAGAAATAAAAATTCCAAAGCTAAAACAACCTTTTTCCTTGTTATTCCCTATGTTTCTATACCGTCACCCTTGTCAGACAGTTAATTTTATATTCACTAACACATTGACCCTCTGTACGTTAAGCATGTGGCACTAGAAAATTGAAAATTTTCATTTTCTGTCAAAATCCTTTTTCCGTTTCCAATCAAACATGCAAAACTGTTTGAAAAATTGAATTCCTAATAGCATTTAAACACTGTTTTTTCTCAAAAGTACTTAAACAAAGTTCCCCAAAAGCATTTGAACCCAACTTCTCAAAAGCATTTAAACAAAAATTTCAAAAGCATTCTAACTTAATATTTCAAAACATTCGTCGCTCTATTCTTAAAAACAAATCAAGCCACATCATAATGTAATCAAGACTCAGTCAATGAGTTAATACATATGATCGACCCAAGCATTGTTTAGTTAATCTTTAATTTCGTAAACCTTTCCTTTATTCTAAAATAATGACACATAAGCCTATTTATGAATTTTTGCTTTTAAGCCATAGAGATAGTGACCCATGACTTCGCTACAACCTTTCCCTATCATTTATTTGCTAAAAATTTAAGCCACAGGGATAATTTTGGCTTTTAAGTCATAGAAATGTGATCGGTTTTAATGATGTTGTGGCTCTATCGCTACTTACTCTATTAAGATGGTCATTTCTAGTATGACATTCAACTATAATCCATAAGTCATAAATTACTTTCTTGGCTCCCAATAAATGTAACAACTGCTCGAAAACAAGCCTAATTTCGGCCCAATAAAAGCCCATCAAAACTTAGGCCTACCTCAAGGCTAGATGTTAGGTTGATAAAGTTAAGCAATACATAATACACATAGCTCTACATCTATATTTTTAGAATCTCGCAGTGGAATGGATAAAATACAATATCAGAAACAAGTAACCTTTTCATAAAGAAAACCATTTTAGAAACATAACTTGTTAAATATTACAACACATTTACATAAAGTCTCCATAATACAATATCTCAAAATAACATAACTGTCTGAACTGGGTACAATAAAAAATACTTAAAAAACATAGACACACACACACACACACACACACATATATATAACTGCTACAAGTCTTTATCTCCACCTTCGCCTCCTAAAATCAGCACTGCCTCCTCTAACCTACGTGTTGTAATGAGGAATTGGTCAGAACAACAAATGTTTGGTGAAATGGAAATCTCAAGCATTACTATAATTGTACTTGTACAGTATTGTTTAAATAAGAAATAAGCCCTACGTGTTTAAGACTATAACAAATGTAATAGTCACTAGTGGTGCTACATTCACAAATAACTTTAATTATAAGCCCAAAAGTCTTTCCAGTCCAATTCCAAAATGCAACTTACATCAATGATGCAAGAGAAAACATCCCAACCAATAAATACCCTCTATTGGTGATTAGGCAGATGCTAACCATTTAATACTTATAAAATAGGTAGGTCTGCGTCATTGAATACCTAACCTGTTTCGAAATTCAAAAGCAACTATCGCTACCAACAGGAGAGAGAACCTCCAAATCATATAATATCTCTTTCATGGGATTTAGGTAGACTCTGACCATTTAACACTTATAAAATAGGCAAGTCCCCATCATTTAAGACCTAACCTAAGGCCAATCTCTACACGATTCTCGCTAGTTGACATCATAAGAAATTCCATTAGGTCACTTAATACTTCTCCTGAAAAGAGGTGGTCCCTATTATAACCACTTAATACCTTAAATTCGAAGCGGTCCCCTTCGAAGGATTTCACTTACCACATCCAAAACGCAATTTATGATCCATAACCCACTTGTGACATCTCATATTAGTTCGACCATTCATAGGTACCAGTTGCCAGAATAACTGGGTAGGTTTACCCTGAAGAATTAGGACTAACCTCATGTCCAATGTGGTTATTCATTATATGCGATGTCCAACATTAGTCCATAAAGCCATACTATTGGTAGCCATATTTAGCTGGGCTAGCTTCCATGTAGCTTTGGACAAATCACGCATCCCAATAACTTAGTCATAACTTATATGTATATCCACTATATATGCATTATCCTAGATGAATAATAATTGAGGTCATATAAAATATCCACTTATTACACCCCTAATTTGGGATTAACTCCCTAATTTACACTAGCTTACTTCATACAAATAAATTCTATTTACTACCTATTATTCTAATCAATACATTCAATACGCTATAATTATTACGTTATTATTAGATTTAATAATCAATATGTAATATTATACACATATAATTTGACGCGTGGAATTTAAATTCTAATCATTATGTTATAATAATTCGATAATAATTCACTTACAAGATAATACGCTGCAATAATTTTATAATGATTCACTTACAAGATATTTTGAAATATCAACCTCATTCAAAGTAACAATTCCAATAAGAATTGCTACTACCATAGCCAAATAAAATAGATTTGTGCAAACATAGAATATCTACACTTATTTCATATTAATACACTAGAACCCCTTTTCTATTTTAAAGAGCCGATCATCACAAATCAGATCACCTATATTCAATTCAACCTTCATATACATCATTTTGAAGTGAGAAAGGAATTGCTTATTTATTTAAGAGGTAGAAATAGGTGGTGCAAATTACGAACAGCTCAATTCATAATTTGCACACCATTCCAAATTTACTTTCCTTTCGAACGCTTTAATACTTAAATTCAAAAGAGGGAAAATAGGTTAAATTGACCATAGATTATCTAATTCTTACAGTTAATTAGATTCTAATATACCATACCAAAAACAATTATAATTCCAACATATACAAAGATTGATATTTACTTGGGGAAACTCTAGGGGTTTTAGTATTATGATTTTGTTTCCAAAATTCCTAAGGCATATGTCAAATCCAAATAAATACTATTTAATTACAAATGTAAAAACCTTGATATTTCCACTCACAAAGAAATGTTACTTCCCAAATGGATTTGATTCCACCACGCCTAATTCTCTTTCAAATCTTCCTCTTTTGGAACACACAATAAAGTGAATTATATATAAAAATTAGATTTAGAACAAGAAACTAGAGAGGAATAGAATTAGAAATCAAAGGAATTAAACATCTAACCCTCTTACTTGAAAATCCTATCTGATTCTGAAACCCAAAGAATAAGAAGAAGAATAGATCTGATCTATACCGCTTCTACTTCTCTGTTAGATCTTTCCCTTTTTAAATATACAACAAATAGACTGTATCTATAAATTAGATTTCATAAATGAGAAGATAGGGAGGACATGGATTATTTAAATTAGAGATAGAAATTAGAATTACTTACCAGAAAAGTTAACTATTTTTTAAACCCTGAGAGAAATGTTTTGATAGAGCTTCACCAGCCTTTCCAAAATTTTATGAAGGAAAAGTGGTGTCTATGTGTCCATTTATAGAGGTGCAAAAGGAAAGACGACCGTTGGATTAAAAATATTTTTTTTTTGAAACATTAAGAGTTAGAAAATAGCCGCCACCCATATTTTTACCTCCCACCGGTCGACCGCTAATAGCCGACTGGTCTCCTTTCATGTGCATGTGTTTTCTACATCGACTTATTACCCATTTTAATTCGTTACTCAATTAATTCTTACGTAACCCGTGTTAACTCAAACACTTTCTCAAACATTAATCTCAAAAGATATTTTGAAATTCAAAATTTTAATTTTTAATTTTAAATTAAATATTTAAAATTTAAATTTGGTTGAATTAATTCAATTTGATACTTCAAACACCTATAACCTTTTCAATTTAACTCTGATTTTTACATATTATATATGGAAATTGATCAAAAAATCACCATGGACGCAATGGTGCAACTTACACGACCAAATTCTGACATTAACAAAATTTCCGTTTTTGATCTGATTTTAGTTACTTAATTTCTTATTAAATTTTTACAGGGTGTTACGTTCTCCTCCCTAAAAAGGATTTCGCCTCCAAAATCACAAAGGGAAGATGGTGTAATGTGCACTCAACAACCATATTATACAGTCAGTTTGTTATAATAATCTACATAATCATCTACTCAACCAAAAATGCAATGTGATAATGTATGCAAACATATTATAGGTGAGATCGATCCAAGCATGAATGCAAGGTCGTGACATATAGACATGTATGTAAGAACCTTAAATACACATAAAATTTTATACAAGTGCAAAAATAACTGTAAAATGTGTGGCAACCATCTCCTACCATCCACTTTAGCAACTACGATGCAACCAAAAACCTAAATTTTTGAGGAGAAAAATTTAGTAGGGAAAGACTCAGGATTAGAAACATTCATCTTTTCCTTGGTTTCCATTGTACCCCCTCTGGTTTATCTCCTCATCTACTCAAATCAACCTAATTCTCTTCATTACAAAGCCTCTCAATACCATGCTTCACTATGCGGGCAGGAGCACGAGGGAGCAATAAGCTCCATTTCAACATCACTTAGTTGATCAAGCTCTACTACGGAGGCAGTGTCATGCAAGCATTTCCTCAAGTATGGAATACTAAAGATGTAACAACCCGTAATTTAATGAGCCAAATTTTGAAAAAATAAAAACACACGTCAAACATAGTATAGATCATTGGATTTGGTACCTACGAATAAACATGAGCATTATTAGAGATTTAAAAAATCTACACTCATAGCGGAAATAATAATAGTATATAAATATTGATTACGGCTACTGCGTTGAAGTTAATGGTATTCCTTGGATATCAAATTGCCACATCAGTACCAAGCATGAGAGAAAAGAAGACTTCTCCAACAATCAATCACGTCCTACTCCAATGGCCTTGTTCCTAAAATCTATCATGTGGATTGTAATGAGGAGGGGATTAGAACAATGTTCTGGTGACTGAATATACTATAGTGTCCATAACACAAATTTATATCGATTGATTTTTATTTAATTATGTCTACCATATTAAGGTTAACCAAATTAACCTAATATTGTAAGCATGATTTATCTATCTACCCTTTTCCTAGGTATAAAATGCCGATGAAGCTTATCACCCCTTTAATACTTCCTAAATCTATCAGCTACATAATACTTCGAAATATGAAGTGGGCTCCTGCTATCATCAAGTCCATTAACTACTTAATATTTCTAAAAGAGAAATAGGTAGACTTTGGCCGTTTAAGACCTATCTCTAGGATGGACTCCTAGCATTGTCGTCATCAGTCTATTGGTCCTAGCTACAGAGACCTCCAATCACTATTTAAGGCTTTCTAATATCTAATAGCCATACTTACACAACTATCGCCAATAAAATCACAGCCACATGAGAGATAATTCCTAAGTCACTTAATACCTTATAAATAAAGATAAGGAATACTTCTAACCATTTGATACATATATTCTAGGCAGGTCCCACATCATTTAATAACCAACCCCAAGGCAAACATCTCATAGGTACTATCTAGCTGATATCACTTGGAATCTTATTTGGCTACTTAATATATTTTTTATAGGAAAGAGGTGAACCCTGCAATTAATGCCACTTAAGAGCCTAATTTTGAAGCTAAGCCTTGCAGAGATGTCCACTATCACCCTTAGCTATTAGTTTGGAATCTCACCACATTACTTAATACTTCTTTTAGGAGAGTGACGTGCTCTACAGCCACTTAATACCTCAACTTGAAGCAGACCCCTCAAGAGATATTCCTCACTACACTTAATTATTAATTTTGACAGTTTGATATTTTTACTTTAGAAAAGAGGTGGGCCTTTAAATAACCACTTAATACCTCTAACCCCAAAGTAGATCCTATCTGTCATATAGTCACAGGTCCTATGATTGGTGATGTCTCACATCAATAGTAAGCGCACATGACTAACGGTAGCCTTTGAGTAAAGGGTTGTCTCTTGTCGTTTGACTCTACTGACGTCGCATCCCAATCTACTAAGTCCAAATAACTATCCCAAGCCTATACAAGATTTAGGTCATATATCCTAGGTCATAGTATTATTCCTAGGTTAAATATTGAACTTAGTTTACTAATCCTCTTTTTATTTAAGGCAATTGGATTTACCTTAAATACTTAACTACCCATAAATCCCCTTCTAATAATTCATAAATGCTGATTTTCCAAAATAATTCTAACGGACATCTCCTACGAAATTTATGCGTAATTACTAATTTCCAATTAGTTGCCTTTTATAACTATTCCATAGTTATTTATCTAACCTTCCATATTTGTCAGTTCCATAAATCCATTTGCTCATATTAAAAGTAACTTCTAATTCGTTCCTCATTTATTTGCCCATTAATTGGAGTTACTACCTTCTCTGCAATTTAATTAACTGTAAACCCCAATTCAATCAAATTTATTATCCATTAACTAGGGTTACAATCTTTTATATCCTACTAATTACTGGAAACTCCTAATTTTATTGCCCATTAATAGAGATTACTACCTTTCCTAATCCTCTTATTCGCTTTCCTATCCTACCTATAAATAATCCATCCTAAGTAAGCGGTACACGTAATTCAATGCTATTATTTAAATTTTATACTCATTTATTAGCACAATTAATACGTATTGACTACCTACTCCTATCTAAACATATTATAGTCATAAAATTTAACTAGAATATGCATTCCATATTTAATTTGCTGAAATTTGATTCCTTAGGAAGATTTAAATTAGTTTAAAACAAAAGCTAATAGAAGGAAAGATTGACTCCGTTTGAAATTACAAGGAGTTAATAATTTCTTTTTATTTGAAATAGACAGTGTAAACTATGAAGAATAAATCTACGCTTTACACATCTCTTCCTTCTCTTTTTCATATATTCCTTATTAAATCAAATGCTGCACATTCTATGTAATCCGAAAACACAAACAAATTTATAAATGTCAAACGTATGTTCTTCCCACAAATTAAACTATGAAGAATCCATAACTCAACATAAACAGGGTAATAATCCAAATTCTATTAATATTTTACACCCAAAGTACAGATTTGGAATAAAACTATACACCATTCAAGTTCTAAAATCTTTGTGACTGATTTTCATATCAAGGTGTAAGTACTATTTCAAATCAGATCTAGAACAAGGATATGTAGGCAATGGGTTTTCTAAGCTCGTTTGAGCCTATAACTCACAAATAAGATTGATTCAGGCACAAAATAAAATGTATGCCCACAGAATAGATTCAAGATTACAAACAATATATAAATTTTCCACTCGCCTTCAAAAAGTGCTTTAAATCTCCAGATCTGAAGTAAAACCTTTGATTCAACTTTGAATCTTTTTTAATCCAAAAAATATGTATAAAAAGGGAATATACATATACTAGAATTTTTTATAAATGAGGAGATTTGGGATCGAAATAGAAAATAGACATAGATCTAAATATAAATTAACTCGATAATGCATGAAGTTGATTCTCTTCTCTTCTCTTCTTCTTATTTTATTTTTATTCTTCTCCAATTTGTACGAATATAGATACAAAAAATCTAATTTCTATAATTTTGAAAGAAAGTGATGAAGAAGAAACGTTGGAGCTTCATTGCTTTTTTTAGAAAATTTGAGAAGAGAAGGGAGGGTTAGGCCTTAATTTATAGGTGGTAGAATCAACCATAATCGTACGATTGAAATATATTGAATCCGAGCCGTTAGGCGAAATGAAACCCTAGCCTTCACATATGGAGCGGTCGACTGCCTCTACCATATAGGTCAACCACCCCAAGTTGACCACCCCTATAGTAGTGTCGACCTATGGCCCTCGGTTAAATATGTTAATTTTTATTAATTAATTATTTCCGCGTCGAATTCGTTTGCCGTCCATAACATCTTCGTATGGACTCTGATCGCAAAACTCTAAATATGAAAGTTGCTTAGAATTTTGCTAGAACGCAATGGTGCAATATTCATAGTCAAATTCCATCGTTGTCACAAATTTCATTTTTGGAGGTAAATTAACTAACTAACTAATTAAATAACTAATGCTAAATTATAGGGTGTTACATTCTTCCCCCTCAAAAGAATTTCATCCCTAAAGTTATTCCAATGATTAAGTCATGTTTCAAACTAGTAATCATCCTAACTTACACAGCCTAGTGTATGAATAATTTTGCAACTAAACATGCATAATGTATCACAACACAAAAAACATGCATGCATGATGATTCTAAATATGATCCTCCTGTATGAAAGCATTTTTTGAAAACATTTTTTGAATAATATGATACAAACAACCTATACATATAATGGATATTCTATATGTATATGGAGTTTGAAAAATCCTTTCACTAAAATCCCTATACTACGATGAATAGAAGTATGACAACCAATTTTGCATCTAATTCCTACCATCTAAAAATCTAATGCATAGCAAAATTGCTTCCTAAACCTTACTCCTATGCCACAAAGGGAATCGGGTGGAAAATTTAACATTCTTACCACTATATAAGTTACCCATTTCCATAGTATAGTGAAAATTTTCCTGTAGCCGCAGATTTACTCCAAATTTTCCACATACAAAATGCATAGGGAGGTTTGAAACAAGCTTTAAAATGAATCCGAGTCTAAAATAGAATTGCTTGCATCATCAACAAGGTATGGAAATAGGAATGCAAAGGATAAAACACTTTCCTTTTTTATCGCTTGCGTTTTATCATGTTGTCGATCCTAATACACCGCTAAATCTGCAAATTCTAGCTCTATTTTCCTTCCTTACACCAGCATGTGGCTTCAGTATCAAATATTTCATAGAAATCTTTCTCATTCTTAGAATTTTACGTCATTTGAAAACTAAATTTAAACATATTTAGACGTACATATTCCCTTGAAATCAAATTTTGGACGAAAACTCTAAAATGTATTTAAGAGCTAAAAATCATTTAAACCCAAAACTTTTTTCCAAAAGAGAAACTTTTTAAATCAAGGAAAACTTTTATAAATATTTTTCTCCTCAAAAATTTTGATAAATCAAGTCACAATTCGGTGTAGTCGAAAGTTAGTTATGCGTGAAATGCATAAAACAAAGTCTAAAGTCCCACAACTAACCATAAACCGTGATACCAAAACAACTTTGCTATGCCCTTCACTAACATTTGTCAATTATTCTAAACCCACAGTTTTATATTGCATTTACTATTACTTAGTTGCCTTTATGAGCATTCCATATTTATATCATTTCTTCGTTATGCCAGGATAATGATGGCTCATATATCCAGAAACAGTAGCATGGTAAATAAATGGGAACATTCTCATTATACCGTACGTGCCTTTTTATGGTAGATAACTAACAATTACAACCCAAATAACCTAAAAGAAAAAAACAAATGCTGGAAGGGTAAAGACACTGAAAGTGACTACTATGTATCTAGTTATCACTTAGGATCTTGTAGTATGGATTGTATTATAATCTAAATGCAGAAACAGATAATAATAGTAAAGTAAATAAGAATAAGCACAGCAGGAGTTTTTATGCTGGTTCGAACTTCCCGTTCTACATCTAGTCCCAGACTTCCCTTCGGAGTTTCACTCAATAACCCCTCATTTAACCCGGAGGAATAGGTAAACAAAACCTGAGCAGCCGAACAGGAGTTTCCGCCTCAACAGTCGAAGAAGACTTTTCCGCCTGATACAAACTAACAGGACTTCGATGGTTTCAATAAAATTGTCTGACACTTTGTGTTCTTGATAACACTAATTTTTTTTAGATAGTACACCCTTCCTATAATCTTTTCCTCAAGTATATGTCGTGTATGTAAAGAGTAGAAAGGAAAATATTGCTTTGAATCGAAGAATATGTTAATAAATTTATAGATTCAGGCAATATAGATTGTGATTGCTTGTAGATTGCATTGATAGATAGATAGAGAATATAGCAAGAAATAAAAATTAGTGATTTGAGAAGTGATTGTAACATGTTTATATAGTAAACAAATAGCTACATCTATTCATAAAGAGTTTCAATCAAAAGATTCATCCATATCCCTTCAAATTGAATCGTAACTCTTCGCAGATAGAAGTGTCTTTTCAGATAAAATGACTGTTAGAGTCGGTCAGTCGACTGGGGAAAATGATCAGTTGACTGAAACTTCAAAAACAGTGAAAAACAGTGCATATCTGTGTATTGACCATGGTCAGTCGACTGGCTATTTTCGGTCAGTCGACTGACCTGGTTGTTAGTGTACAATTTGCCTATTTTCTTAAAAATTTGAATCTTGAAAACCACTTTGATTTTGTGTAAACTACTTGAGAATAGATTTTAACAATTTAAGACTAAAAACTTCAATAAAAAACACATTATACTCAATATGAAGTCTTGTCTCCTTTGTAGTTTAATAGCATATCTCTTTCTGTTTTTGTCGCTTGATTATATAGTCTCATCACCGATTATTTAAGTTCTTTGTCATGAATCAGAACTTATGATTCAACATTCTCCTCCTTTTTTGTTGATGACAACCTGTTTTAGATGATACTATATATTTTAAGAAATATATAACGGAAGTTATATATATCTCCCCCTGAATATCTGGCGACAAAAATAATCCTGTAAAAAATGGTTAGTCATACATAATTTCTCCCCCTTTGTCATCGACAAAATGGAAATAAACAATAATTTCATCATTGTGAACTAACAACATAACAATCACAAAAATAATGTTTCGAATTGTACTGAGCTAATTATACAAGCTCATAAAACAAACAGTAGTAGATTGTTTGTGATATAAAAAAAATAACTTACTACCACCAAGAAATATCAATATCACTCATCAGAGTCAAGACTCTGTTTCTTCTTCCACTTGCATTGGTCCTTTGCCTCTTGAAGAACTTTCCACAAATTTTCTGCCACCCCATTTCCGCTTGTGTCAAAACTTGTGTGTTCTTCAGATATAGACCAAGTAAAGCGAGGAGTTGGACGTTTGCCTGGATCATGATTTAAGTATCCGCAGTTGTGGAAGAGGAACAAGAGATTGCATCCCATAAAATCCCAAAAAGATTTTAATCTTGTCAAACTTCTTGTCGATCTTCTTGTCAAGATTTTTGATGCGAGAATCCAAAATGACTTGATTTCACACAAGTAGATCAATGGACTCTCAGGTTCTTTAGGATGGTGTTGGTGTACGAATGTCATCTCTTTGTTGCTGTGGAGTAGCAGCTTGTTGACGAGGTCGTGATTGCCAGTCTTTGAAAGACATGATAGTGAGAGGTCTAGGAGGTAATTTCATTAGACTAATTGCGTGGCTATTTAGAGTTTTAGTAATGGAGGTATTGGATTCTGGAATAGGAACTTGTAGGTTCATAAGTAGCCGCATAATATACTCGCCGTAATAGATGATGTTCATTCGACCTTGGTTAAAAGACAAGAACTCGCCAAGAATAAGCTTAGGCCAATTGATTTGGACATATCCCCAAATTGCATATAATGCCCGTTATTGCTCACATCGTCTTTGCCGATGCTATAACCTTTTGAATTATCTCCAAAAGTGACCGATCCTCTATTTGAGTAGACAATGTTAGTTAACATGTCCTTATTACCAATCATGCATTTTGAGCAACCGCTGTCTAAAATCCATTTTCCTCTCTTTTTAAGTGGTACCTGCAGAAAATAAAGATTATGTTAGTACCCACTTTTATTTTTAGGGTCCTAAGAGTTAGGTCTTAGAAAACCAAACCCAAGCGGGTTCGAAATTCCCTTTATAAATATAATTCTCATTTTTATGAACAGTTTCCATAAATGTTTTGATATGTTTATTCCTAATTAAATTATTAGGTGTTTTAAGAATCCATATTTTAATAGTTTTAAAATCTTTGGAAAATGTTTTTCTTAATATCTTTCTTAATTTTGCTTCTAAACTTATTTTTAAACTTTTCAGATTTCTTTGGATTTTCAATTTTCTTATATCGTAGTCCCATTTTGTTAAAATAGACTGAGAATTTTCTACTATTTTAGAATGATTTTCTAGTCCTTTATTAAAATTAGAAATATTTTTATTAATATATTCTAACTTAGTTTTGAGACTAGATTTTTCTAACTCTAATACTTTAGTGTTAGATTTTAAATCATTAATTTCAACTAATATATCATCATTTTTATTCTTCTGTATTTCTAATTCCTGAGTTATCATTGAAAGTTGAGATGTTAAATTAGAATTAGATTCTTGAGATATTTCAAGTTCTTCTCCCAGAATTTTCTTTTCATCTCTTAGCATACTAATTTCTAATTCAGATCTATTAAGTTTTCCTTGTGACTCTTTATTTTGAATTTTAGTTTTTTTTTACAAAGTCCACTAGTTCTGAATTAATTTTAATCAAATATTCTAGTTCACTTACATCACCACTTGTAGTCATGAAGCATACATTTGCTTGCTCTGTGTTACTGTCACTATCGCTCTCTTATGATGAAGATGAATCCGAATCATCCCATGTTATTGAAAATGCTCTCTCCTTGAATTTGTCCTTCTTGAATTTATTTTTCTGTTTCTCTAGACAATCTTTCTTCATATGACCCTTTTTATGACATTCATAACATTCCATGATAGAGATGATGGTTTATTGCTATTATTGTTGTTGTTAGAATTATTTTTGTAACTCTTGAACTTATTATTCTTTTTGAATTTCAAAAACTTTTTGAAATTTTTAGCAATGAGTGCCACATCCTCTTCATCTGAGTCAGAATCATCCTTTTCTGCTTGAAATGCTAGATTCTTTTTATCCTGTTCTTGAACTTTCTTTGCCTGCAAATTTACTTCATATGATATTAGATTTCTTATTAACTCTTCTGGTTTCATAGTGAAAAGATCGTTTTCTTCTTCAATAGCTAATACCTTTCTTTCCCATTCATCCATAAAAGAGTTTAGGATTTTTGATACTATATCAATTTCTCCTAGCATCAATAGTGTATGATGTATATATCTTGAAATCTAGAGTACATGTCATTTATACTTTCGTTTGATTTCATTTTGAAAAATTGAAAATGATTTTTCAAAATAGATATTTTGCTTTGTTTGACTTTGTAAGTTCCTTCATAAGTTGCTTTTAGAGTTCTCCATATCTAAGTTGTACACATACTTACCCTATTAAACTCATTTTTATCTAATGCACAAAATAACATGTTCATAGATTTAGCGTTTGAAGTAGCATCAGTTTTTTGTGTAGTAGTCCAAGTTGAAAAATCTTCTGTTGGCATGGTATATTCCTTTTGGGTAATATTCCAGGTTTCAAAACCATTAGCTTGCATATATATTCTTATTCTAGTTGACCAGTAATTATAGTTAAGACCATTAAATAGTGGCGGTCGAGTAGTTGACTGACCTTCAGTGAAACTAGAGTCAATGTTAATGCTAGAGTTGGTGTTACTATCCATATTACAAAAAATTATCAAATAACTGTATTACGGTTATAGGATGACCAAGCTTTGATACCAAATGTGGCTAATTATCACTTAGGATCGTGTAATATGAAATGTATTATAATCTAAATGCGGAAACAGATAATAATAGTAAAGTAAATAAGAATAAGCACACCAAGAATTTTTATACTGGTTTGAACTTCCCGTTCTACGTCCAGTCCTAGACTTTCCTCTGGAATTTCACTCAATAACCCCTCATTTAACCAAGAGGAATAGGTAAACAACACCTGAGCAGTCGAACATGAATTTTCCGCCTCAACAGCTGAAGTGGACTTTTTCGCCTGATACAAACTAACAGGACTTCAACAATTTTAATAAAATTGTTCGACACTTTGTGTTCTTGATAACAATGATTTGTCTTTAATAGTACACCCTTCCTATAATCTTTTCATCAAGTATATATTGTGCGTGTAAAGATTAGAAAGGAAAATCTTGCTTAATCGAAGAATAAGTTAATTAATTCAGAGATTCAAGCAATATAGATTATAATTGCTTGTAGATTGCACAGATAGATAGATAGAGAATATAGCAAGAAATTAAAATTAAAATTGGTGATTTGAGAAGTGATTCTAACATGTTTATATAGTAAACAAATAGTTACAACTATTCACGAAGAGTTTCAATCAAAAAATGCAGCCATATCCCTTCAAATTGAATCGTAACTCTTCGTAGATAGAAATGTCACTTCAGAAAAAATGACTGTTAGAGTCGGTCAGTCAACTGGGAAAAAATGATCAGTTGACTAAAACTTCAAAAATAGTGAAAAACAATGCATATCTATGTACTGACCATGGTCAGTCGACTGGCTATTTTTGGTCAGTCGACTGACCTTGTTGTTAGTGCACAATTTGCCTATTTTCTTAAAAATTTGAATCTTGAAAACCTAAACTACTTGAGGATAGATTTTAACAATTTAAGACTAAAAACTTTAATAAAAAACACATTATACTTAGATATGAAGTCCTTTCTCCTTTGTGGTTTAATAACATATCTCTTTCTCTTTTTGTCGCTTGATTATATAGTCTCATCACTGATTGTTTAAACTCTTTGTCATGAATCAAAACTTACGATTCAACAGACACAACACCGTAAACCCAAAAGCACTGCCCATAGACTACGAGGCGTCTCGTTGTACATTTGGAGCTCGAACCACTGTTGCGCGACCCTTGAATGGTTGTAGCATGGCAGCTATACACCCAATCTCGTGCCGCTAGCATTGCTGGTGTTGCTGGCGACTTCAGAATTGCCATCTTCCTAAGAGAGTATCTACCAATAGCAGATGGAACCTTCTTTTAAACTGCTTCTTCATAGAGATCCACCCATATTGCCTAAAGCCGAGAATGAATATGTGATAATACAGAAAGTAACTTCATGGATTGTCGAACTCATTGATCGAAAAAATGAACCATATGGGTGCGGGTCCAATTGACATTGATGCGGCCAATAATAGCATAGGTGTTCTTTCGTATCATGAGATAAATCTGATCGTAGCTTCCCATCTTTGGGATGATAGTGTTGAGTGATGCACACAACCAAATAGGCAATTGGACGTAGAATCCCGTCTTTCAAACATCGTCATCTTGAGAATATATCCGTCGTAAAATCTCTAGGTTGATCACTTCTAAATCATCCAAATTCGCATCCTCCACGAAAAACTCCAAAGCCTCAGTGAGACTATTAGTAGTCAACTCAATCTATCACCCTTTACCTTCGAAAGAATCTAATTGTTGCCTGTATTGAAACTTTGTGCCTACAGGCATCAAAATGAAGGATGAAACGGGAAACATCCTTGCTCATAGGTCTCAAAGTGGAGGATTTATGCAAGTCCTACCACGACGAATAACTCCTCTAGCCCAAAAGTGGCAAAACATTCTGCTCATTCTGATTCAGCTAAGTGGCCTCTTGAGGAGTGAGATCAGGACAGTGCAAGGAAGAACTGGTAGTGTAGGTAGGTGTCATGGCTTAAGGAGTGGTTGAAGGGAAAATATGATTTAGATCTGGGGTGGTGGTGGGGTGAGATCTAATGCGAAAAAATCAGCGCGAGGGGGAAGGCGAGGCTACTGCTCCTAGGAGAGGGAGAAAAATGGCATTGCCTAGTGGTGGAACCGAGGTGAGAGGCTGTTGCTTTGCATGAGGAGGATGAAGATTGGGTTTGGAAAGTTGAGGAAGGAGAAACTAAAGAATGCAACTAAAGGAATTCAAATGTGACTTTTATATCCACATTCCAGGTTCAGGTTGTGCCAAAACCTCGTTGACTGGTGAATCACTCTAGGTTTATCGCTGGGTGGTCAATTGCTAGACGGGCTTTGGGCATTAGTTAAACCTGGACCTAATTAGGGTTTGATTAAATAATAATAATCATTTCATGCCATCTCATTTGAATCGACACAATCCAAAAAATTCTTATCCTCTTCATGGTGTTGTCAGAGCCAATCGTATCGTTCCGAACTATTCTCCAACAATTCATAGTAGTCCCAACAAAAATTGTGTGACCAACAACACTGCCAAAAACTCAAAAATACTTCAACTATTATTCTGCATTATATGGAAATATTCCTCCAATAGCTAGTGGGTAGAACAACACTTCAACTACAAATCCCAATAGAATTAAACGTATTTCCTATTTTGTTAGTCCCTTAAGAGGGAAAAATTAAAAACCCTGATTTTTCTAAACTGAAAAACCATTGAGCTAAATATACGCTCCTTAATACTTGTCTCCTAATAATAAAAACTGTTTCATACCAAATCTTCTTAAAAATTTATTAAGGCACATTTTTCCAAGGCCGTGATATCATCGACTTGGTTTGGAACAGAAAGTTATCAGCCTTAAGGATAGATTATATATAACACTGTGGACGACGGTCGGGCAAATATGGACCGGGTACCAATCAAGGTGCCATCAGTATGGAGTGACTGGCATAGCCCTATGAATTTACATTTCAAATTTCTAGACGATAGGAGTTCCTAAGCTTGAATTACAGACAAAGCAAAGATTCATTTGATCGATCGGGAATGATCCATAAAATAGCTCAAATGAGAGAAGATCAGTCGATATCTCAAATTCCACAAGGCCAATCCACTTGAAACTTTTAGAGCATCAGTATATTGAAGAGTGGAGCCCTTAAATATGATCGCAGGTCAAAACTTTGAAATATAACAAAGGTCGATTGTTTTAGGCCGATCGTTTTATGCTAATCCTTCGTAACGTTCGGTGTAGCTCAGTGAATGTTCCAAATATGACAAAATTGATCCATATCTCACAATCTACAATTTAGAATGATTTCATATTTTAGGAGCAAGTTCAAGTGGCATGTGAGACCTCCCAAAAATGATTGCAAATTAACTGCAGATAAAAAATAATGATCGACATAACTATAGCCAATCGTTCCTAAATATCGAGTTAGGGCCATCGATCATTATGATGGGGCCCTATGGACCTAGAGAGTCTTCTGCCGAAATCTTAGTGAAATATCTCATCTTCTCACCCGATAAATATGGACCTATTGGTTCATTTTTAGGATCTTTAAGCTGCTTTACTCTAAACTCTATATTAATCGAGTACTCGCTATTTTCTACTACTGTAATCAAATTTTAAGCAATTAATAAAGGATGATCATCAAAGTGGACTTGGGCATACAACGCCGAACCATAATAAACCTCTGCGTCTCTGATTACTGCTTATCTTCTATTGCTTACTTATTCATTTACTCAGTTTAATTTTTTTCTTCATTTACTTTTCTAAAAAAACTATTCTTGGGTGTTTGTCACTAATTTAGTTGCAAACATTTTGGTGCTTGCACTGAGAACCTTGATTCTCAGTTTATTAGGATCCCATTGTTGATAATAGACTGGATAAATCCCTCAAAGGAGATCTACTGTTATCTTCAATAAGTTTATCATATTACTCAGATTTGTAGAAATCTGAGGAAAGCTATCAATAATGGTGAGGAATACTAGATTTACTTCTCAGAACCTGGAAGGAAATATGGACACTAGCATCCAACAAGGAGACCGAAGCAATCAACCAATGAATGTGAATGATAAACTAGTTGAAGTATAAAATCCATCTGATTCTATTACGAGAGCTGAATTCTAGAATCTAATGAGAGAGCAAATGAATAGCCGTCAAGAGTTAAATCAGCAGATCCATGCCAATATCAACTTAATAAACCAACTCACCAAGCAATAGCAAGGAAAAACTAGGAGGGACCCTACCCCTTGCTTGGCATTGGAGAGCTTTAGTTCATCAACTGTGTATCACAGCATAGGCATCGCCAAATAGAGGGATATCATGATGAAACTTTAGGGCATCAACAGGTAGACCATAGTGGTCTTCTAGGAATGATCAGATTTTCTCCCTCTACCATAGATGGGAACTTACCTGTGCACGCTATGATTCAAAATGGAGTTGCTACGGCTAATTTGGATAATGTAGTTCAATTAAATGTTAACCAAATGCTTCTGCAGAATAGCGATGAAGTGAAGTTATGAGATAAACATCGAGAAGATGTTGAACAAAAAAGGCGTGAAATAGCCCATATACAACGACTAGGTCATTCATGCGAGGTAGAACATGACCATTGCTTGGCACCAACCATCTAAACATTAGACTTATCGGCAATGGTCAAGCAGTTAGTGAGAGAGAGCTAGGGCTTGCCTAACGATGATCGAGGAATCTCAAGAAGCCATACCTCGTTTATTGACAATGTTCTGAATGCAGCATATCCAAGGAGGTTCAACATGTCGTCGATGTCTGTCTATGAGAAAAAAACCGACCTTAAGCAACACATCATGAGATATGAATGGCTAATGGATTCTTCACAAGAGGATAATAAAACCAAGTGTGGATGTTTTTCCATAACTCTCTCTGGAATAGCGATAATGTGGTTCGCAAGGTTATCCCCACGGTCAATATCTAGATTTGCTGATTTGACAACAAAGTTTGTGGAGCAGTTTCGAATGCGCGCAACTTGTCCCAAGGATTAATGCCCCTGTCTAGCACGATCCGGGCCTCAGGAGAATCATTGAAAGATTATTTAGAGAGATTCCATACAACTGTTACAAAAATCAGTAATCCGAATGACCATGCAATATTGATTGTCGTGGCGAGAGGGATTGATCTAGAGTCGATTTTGGTGATTCGTTAGCCAACAAGCCACTAGCAACGTTGGAATGCTTTTACACAAAGGCGGCTTAATATTTAAAAGGAGGAAGCTATATCCTTTAGGAAGAAGAATGTTGCAGGACCAAGTGGAGAGGGAGTATAGAGTAACATTGTAGTAAAGCAGTATGATGAAATCTCAGGAAAAGTTCAACTGAATGTCTAGAACAAACTGAAGCAACAAAAGGAACATGGAGATAGGACCCGAGAACAAAAGAGGGGTTCTGGGAGAGGAAAGCCTAGAATTTTGATGTACAAAACTTACATGCCACAGAATATATCCTTGGAGAATGTCTAATTGTCTACCTGCAATACTATGCAGTATAGAAAGCCACCTCCATAAGAATCAATAGAGAAGCAGAAACAAACCAGGAAATATTGTTGGTTTCACGAATGTTACGGGCACAACACCAATGAATGCAGGCACCTCTAGGACATTAATGAAAATCTAATGCTAGAAAGGAAGTTATAGCAGTTCCTAAAAAACCCGTAGGATGGTGGGCAGGGGACATCCGACCCCAACCAAGGACAAGTACCACACAGGGCTGAGGAACCTGCGTGGATCGGCGGGAGATTAGTTATCAATACAATAGTTGAAGGACTGCATCCGGTTGATAAAAGTTGGCATGAGATGGAGTGCTAAGCTAGTGTGATTGAGCATGTGGATTTGAATGCTTTCAAACACGAAGGATGGAGCTCCAGTAAAATGACAACGTGCAATGGCAGATGATATCATGATTAGAAATAGAGATACATACATGGTAGAGGCTCCAACAATCGACCCAATGGTCATTTCGTCCATGATCGGTCCTCTTTTGTGAAAAGGATATTGGTTGACTATGGAAGTTCTATAACATAATTTTCAAAAAATCTTATTATCAAATGAGGAGGGATGAAAAGGATTCAAAACCATCTAAAGCCCACATTCATGGCTTTAACGGTGTTGCAACTGAAGCTGTTGGTTATGTTGAATTACCATTAGAGTTGGGAGAAGGTGACCATAAGAGATTTTGAATCTTATCGTTTGTTGTTTTGGATGTTGACTCTCCTTACAATGTTTTTCTAGGCTGACTAGCCCTAGCCAAATTACGAGAAGCCCTTGCCCCATGGTGTCTGACATTAATGTTCCTAACCGATAACGGAGTTGGATTTGTTTATAGTGATCAGGCAATAGGACGTGCCTGTTATATAGCTGAGTTGAGGGATGCTTAATGCAAAGAGAAAGGTGAGGGTGTGGACAAGACTGTCCTCATCCAAGGTACTAAAGACTGATAACCAACGCTTGAGCCTTGGCTCGGGTGCCATAGTCAGTGTCATAGAGATATAGATCTAAGATATGATAAGGAGGAGCCCAAAGAGACGAAGGTTGCACCGGCTGAGCTAACGATTGATATCATAGTCCGTTATGATGAACCATCAGGGGTCCTATAGATCAGATCACAACTCAGCTCCACGATGATGAAAGAACTTATAAGATTTCTTCATGCAAATCTTGACGTATTTGCTTGGACTCACTCCGACATGTGTAGAATCTTATCTACCATTTCAAGCCATGCATTGAATATCGACCCGAGGCATGTCCCGGTGAAACAAAAAAGATGTGACATGTATTCGAAGAGATCCCCACATTCAAAAAGGAGGTGGATAGACTCAAAGACAACAGGTTTATCCATGATGCCCTCTACCCTATATGGGTATCTAATCCTGTACTTGTAAAATGGTGAACGGGAAATAGAGAACATGTATCGGTTATTCAGACTTGAACAAGGCGTGCCCAAATGACAGTTTTCCCATACGAGAATCGACCGGATGGTTGACTCAACCGTGGGACACAAATTACTATCTTTCATGGATGCGTATTCGGGATATAACCAAATCCCGATGCATATTCTCGATCAAGTGCACACCAGCTTTATTATCGGTGTTGGATTATATTGCTATATGATGATCCATTTGGACTAAAGAATGCAGGAGCGACTTACCAGTGCTTAGTCAATAGGATGTTTAAAGATCAGATTGGAAAAATGATGGAAGTAATGTGGATGATATGCTCGTGAAGTCACGACGATCAAGCGACCACATTGGAGACTTGGCAGAAATGTTTGGCGTCCTTCAACATTACAAGATGAAAATTAATCCTTTGTCGTGTTCTTTTGGTGTAGCATCAGGGAAGTTCTTGGATATGATTGTTAACGCCCATGGAATCGTAGCTAATCTCGAGAAGATTCAGGGTATCCACAATATTCAAGCCCAAAGACTATCAAACAAGTATAAAGTCTGAATGGGAAAGTCGCTGCCTTAAGTCGATTCATTTCCAAAGCTACTGACAAAAGCATTCCTTTCTTTGACTTGATTAGGAAAAGGAAAAGAAACATAGAATGGACATAGGATTGTAAAGATTCATTTTAGGCTTTGGTAAATCATTTGGAGAGACCTTCCATCTTGTAAAAGCCGGTGGATCATGAAGATTTATATATCTATTTGGCAGTGTCGCTACATGCTATAAGTGCTACAATACTTCATGAGGAAATCGAATTCAGGGACATGTTTAATACATTAGCAAGCTATTGACAGGAGCTGAAAGGAACTATCTAAAAATAGAAAAATTGGTGTACTACTTGCTAATTGCATCATAAAGCTCCACCTGTACTTCCAAGCACACACGATTAATTTTACACTGACCAGCCTTTACGGCAGGTCCTACAACTACCTGAGATGTCTAGAAGATTACTCAAGTGGAATATCGAGCTTAGTTAATTTGATATCACTTATCTCTTTCGGAGGACTATCTAGGGTTAAGCATTGGCATATTTTATAATAGATTTCACTGCGCAAGATGATTCCCCAAAGAACAGCGAAATCACTACCATACGATGCAAATTGTATATTGATGGAGCATCCAATGGTCATTGCTCTAGAGCTAGTATTCTTGTAACTCCTGAGGATCAGTCGATCTATTATGCTTTAAAGCTTGATTTCCTAGCGACAAATAACGGAGCTAAGTACAAGGCCTTGATTACTAGACTTAAACTCACTGGAGAACTGGGAATAAAGTATCCCGAAAACTTTTTGCGATTCACAGTTGGTAGTATACTAAATCAGGGGAGATTATCATGCTAAAGTACAACGATTTGCTCCATATCTATTCTAAGTCCAAGCCTTATTGACTAAATTTGAGTACTATGACATTTTTAGTAATCCATGGAATAAATAACGGGAGGCTGATTCATTAGCAATGTTTGCTACTTTGGGGGATGCACAACAGATGGGCTTGGTTCCAATCGAGGTACTAAATGCCTTGAGTATAATTCTGATGGAAATTGACCAAGTACTAGAGATAGAGCTTAAGAAGGAATTGTGGATGACTCTATTTAAAGATTATTTTCCACAAGGAGTTCTTCTCGAACGAAGGAATGAAAACCGACAAATCCTTCGCAAAGCTTTATGGTATGTTACATAGAAAAGAGTTATGTATAGAAAAGGTTTCCCCATTCCCCTTCTTCGATGATCGCTCATGATGAAATAAAATGAATCCTAAAGGAAGTCCATGAAGGGGAACGTGGCGATCATACCGAGGTGTAAACCATAACAAAGAAAATACTCTATTATCAGTGTTATTAGCCGACAGTTAATCAAACTGTTGATTTAGTAAGGCAATGCGAAAAGTGCCAAATATATGCAAAAGTTCCCAGAGCTCCATCGATTGAAATCACACAAATGGTCAGCCCATAGCCGTTTTCCATCTGGGGCATATATATTATCGATTCCTTGTCGATCTATAAAGATGGCACAAAGTACGCTATTGTTGCAGTTGATTACTTTACCAAAATGGGCCAAAGCGGAACCTTTAGCCATGATCACAACTAAGAAAGTAATCAATTCCATTATGCTGAACATCATCTATTGCTTTGATCTTCCACAAACTATCGTAACAGATAATGGGACTCAATTTGATAGTGCTGAATTCAAAGATTTCTGCACTTAGCATCGTATTGAAAAAAGATTTAGGGCAGATTCTCACCCTCAAGCGAATGGACAAGTTGAAGGTGTGAACAAAGTCATAAAGTCCATTCGGAGAAGCGTTTGGAAAAGTTTAGAGGTAAGTGGGTGGATGAACTTCCAACAACATTATAGGCTTATAGGACTACCACAATTCCACGACTGACCATACTCCATTCGCCCTCGCTTACGATTCCGAGGCAGTTATTCCTATTGGGCTCGAAGTTTCCTCTCATCGAGTAACTTATTATGATCCCAGAACAATCAAAGTTCTCCTTTTGGAATCTCTGGACTTCATAGATAGGAAAAGTTAGGAACCTGATTTGAGAGTAGCTGCTCACCGACACCGAGTCGCCTAATACTACAACACTAAAGTCCTACCTAGAACTTTGAAATCGGTGATCACTTCTTAAAGCAGGTCTTTCCTGCCCCGTCACAAATGAATCCAACCTAGGAAGGAACGTATATCACTGAGCAGAGACTTGGAGAGGGAATCTTCAAGTTAGCGACTGCCGATGGCATGACACTCGCAAGGACGTGGATTAGCGAGCACTTGTGACGCTATTTTACTTAGTTTATTTCCTTTTCATTTAACCATATTTAGTTTCATAATTTGATTTAGAATTTGTTTTTCCAAATATGTAATGAGACAAGTTATGTTATTACATTTTATTCAACAATAGAACTTTGAATTTTCTATTATATTTATGACCTGCCATTGCAGTAAATGTCAGTTGTGATGTACGATCAACTGAATCTCACTGTTTGATAGGACCAAAATAACTCTGAACTGATTGAGGTTTGATCAATCACTTATAGAATCAAACCCTATACTTGAGAACAAAATGACTGACTAAAGAAAACCGGATTGGACAGTTTTCCAAATAACTCACGTCCCCAAAGTGCGAATATGAGTATAAATGATAAAAGGGTGTGATCGACCACCTCTCATCCTCAGAGTATGGATATGAGCATAAACGAAATAAAAGGGTGTGACCCGAGTGCCTACCAACTAACTCTTATCCCCGGAGTGCTAATATGAGCATAAACAAATATATGAGTGCGGTTCAACCGCTCAATATTCCATAAACTCTGGTTTGAAAATGACAGGAGTGTAAACTCGCCGAGGAAGGAGTTCAACCATCCACCACCTAATTCTGCTATCCTAGGACTGGGGGCAGGAGTATTATTACTCAAACCACTGAATTCGACAGCGTAACATTAAGGCTTGAGCCCAGTGTTTGATACGACTCAAGGCATGACCTTAGGGAGGCCTTGGGATGGATAAATCAGATCGATATCCGATTCTAAGAGCAACGAATTACAAATACATTAAATGGAAAATGTGATAGATCGATCATCCAAACAAATGAACACGAGAATTCTACACAAAATTAAAAGAATTCTTATCACACTAAACTTGTTGTACACAATATAAGATTATCCAAGATGAGAAATAAAAGTGGGGTTCATACCCAAAAAAACACGACTAACGAAAAGAAAAACAATCATCCTAACTATTTACGCATCGCACCAAACCAAAGATTATTTCCTAGAATTCCTTTCTTTCATTTGTTTTCTGGGAGTGGCTCCTTCCGAACTACCATTCGAACCTCTCTTCGATTTTTCGCCTTGGCTTCTCTACAAAGAAACATCTCAGTTTTTGGATTAGGGCGGTGTCATCTTTATAAGCAGGAAGGATCAAGGCACTCGCAACACCATAAGAGGGGGGGGGGGGAGGGGGACCTTATCCTAGGAATTGTGTCAGGAGGAATCATCTGGAGAGGATAGGAATCGGCTTATTGAAATCCAAATCAACAGGCTCAGTTTTTTCCTTCTTTTTCAACAATTCTTCCTTCTTATCGCACTCTTTTATGCTGAGCTTATCAGTGGGGTCGGAAGATCCCATTATTACAATATCCTCACTAAAGGAATTTCATGGTGTGGGTCACTTCCTTCCTTGAATAATGCCTCCATGAATTGATCATCAATAACAAAGGCTTCTTCTTGAGCACCCTAAGCAGCGGTCGAAGTTGTAGCTTAATGGATTCTGTCATGGCCGCTTGTGATCCTAATTGAGGCTCTTGCGAGGGAAGAGGAACGACATCTGATAGATTTATAATTGAGAAAAATGCAAAAAGATTAGAAATATCAACTGATAACACCCCAGCTTTTTGAAAGATGGAAAATGTCGACAGAATACCTTCCTTAGTGTGGTTCCTAAGGTTAGCCAAAATTTCCTCAAAACTATGTTCACGAATTGGAGAAAACTAAAGCTTGTCCAGATCATACCGAGGATGGTTGAAGAATCCACCGTGGAGCTAGGGATAACCTAGGGTGCTGAGGGCAATTCAGTTGTAATATCGTGTTATGCCAACCCGGATCCTTTACCCACTTCATTTAAAGAAGCAGCAGCAGATTCTTTTTGAAGTGTAAGTTGGATATCATGAAATGACTTGGGTTCATCGCCCAATAGCATTTCACTTTCAAGCCTAGACAGTTGGATTTCCTCGGTATTAAGAAGTTTCTTTTCTTCTGCAACAATAAATTCCCACACATGCTATAAATGGTAGGGATAATTGTCACCAAGCCATATTAAATTTCTACGTAGGAGAACATTGGCGCTGTAAAGAATAAGAAGTGGATCGAGCTCGTTCATTATCTCCTCCCTAACCTTATCCTTGGTGGCTTCGGCTTCACGCTGAGTAAGTGCATCAACATCTTTAGCCCTTTCAATGGTCGTGTCTCTCTCAAGTCTAACATTCACCAGCTTGTCACAAGCGTTTTGAGCGATTTTCTGAGCATCATCTTTCTCTTAATTGTGTACTCGAGTTTAGCCTTGAGTTTTTCTATCACCTTCAAGGCTGTAGATTCATTACTTCGGGATTTATCCATCTCGAGTGCTATTTCTTGATTTTGCTAATGCAACACCTGGACCATATCAAGATGACTGGATTTCATCTCCTCCATGGATTTGACAGCAACATTTGCTTTTCGCTCGGCCTCTGCTAGGGAGGTCCTAGAAACCACTAACTCGTTTGTCAAAGTATTGATAATTCTTTTATTTTGAGCTTCCTAGCATTATAACTTTTTAATTTCCACCGTGCGCTCGAAAGATACTTCACATTTTCTCTGCTACCTTCGTCCATTCACAGTACTACATGTGAATATTAGTGACACATTCCATAGTCATCTTATGAACATGGTCTAGGATCCTCTTCAGGTTAAGAGGGAAGAAGAACCCTTCAAAACACAGGTTTAGAAACTCTTCACGAAGTTGTGACATGCGAGCAGCTGGATTGACCGTAAGATATTTAGTAGGGGTTTTGACTTCAATACTTTCCTTGTCGTGTCTTGGGCGGCAATATGTTCGCTATAGCAACGATGGTCACTGAACTACTAAGAGTGAGAAGGAATTAAAGGCCGTCGAGGAACTAAAATGGGAGGTGGACTACAAGAGGGACCGATAGGTAGATCCCGATGATTAGTTACCATATAGAAACACTTAGGAGGAAGGGATCTCAATATTGAACAATGCTTACCTTTGGGATGGTTTATCCCTATAATCTCTATCTTGATGGCCTCCATCCTGACTGGAACGATAACTTGAATCATAATACTCTCGACTACGGCCTGGATGGTAAGAATTAGAGCGTGAACCAAAGGATTGGTGGTGTATATCCCAAAGGGAATCAAACATGTTCCTTTTCTTCACCATCATTTTTGCAAAGGAAAATAGCGGTCAATTGAATTTAAAACATTAAAAAGCACAAGTCGAGCATAATGCAATGTTGAGGGGTGCAAGTGTGTGCAAGTATCCTTGTGTTACCCCCCGACAAACCAGTTGCAGGAAATTTATTCATTGGAGTAACTTCTCCTTTAGAAGCGGGAAAATCAATGCCATGTTTTGGTGGGTGATTCCGACCCATCGATACACACATTAGTAAAGTGGAAAGCGGGTCATGCAGTATTGGTAGAACAAGAAAAGAATCAAGCAATAAATTTGAACGTTCCGACGGTTGAGAAGAAGATTAATCTTGAATAATCTTAGGAGCCATTAACGACTTGAGTTGACCAGAAAGATGAATTTTTGGAAATTTCTAAACAAATGTTTTCTTTTTCTCCTATCATGAACCAAGGGCTGTGAGGTTTGTGAGGATCTGACTCGACTCCAATACCATATTCATTATCATTACGACTAGGTACATCGCCTTTACCTCCTACGGCATCAATACCAGTGAATCCTTGAGCACCCATGGATGGGGGCATGAGGGGATCGATTCGATTGTCCCTTTAACTGACTGCATCCCAAGGTGTTATCCTTATAGTTTGAGCGAATTTAGTTAGCCCTATGCCGAGGCCCTCTTCTATCAAACAAAAGGTAACAAGGTGTTCGTCCATATGAAGATACTTGATGTTCCTTCTTTAGGCGGTGAATTATTTAAAGTTGTGAATGCCTCCTCATAAAGATTACTGTTGGGTAAAGTGACGGTGCCTGTAAAAGGAGTTACTTAGTCAAGAATACGACCTGTATATCGATTTTCTATGCTAATGTAAAGATAGTGGATAACAACTAGTATCTCCAGCCACTGTCGAGTGAAACTGGGCAGACAGCGGACAAAGAACACTCAATTTTAAAGGTGTTTAATTTGTTCCATGCGCCAGTTAGAATTTGGCACCTCTTTGTCGACTCAAGAAATGTAAATGAAAGGCTCCCTATCTATCGCTTGAAAGAGAATATGAACCGAATGTCATCGACGATTGAAAGATGATGCAATAACTCTATAAATACCATATAAGTACAATTGAGAAGAGCTTAACCATTTGGATGAAGCTGTTCTAAAGCTATCCTTAAATCATGGAGAACTTCCCGGATGTACAAGTTAAATGGTGGGATGCATCCGGTCTAGCACATGAACTTGTTATGTGCCGCATATCCTTTAGGGGGTCTATGAGCCCTATCACCCTGAGATGGAACCAACACATCATCAAAGGGAATACCGTTCCTTGCACAGATTCGACGAAGAGCATCTTCCTAAATTTTAGAGGCTTTGGAATCTGCAAGGTTCTCTAGAATAATTGCATCCTCCAGAATGTCGGGAGGAGGATCGACAACTTTTGGTGGAAGAATGGGAACCACATCAGAAAGATCAAATTGAAGGCATGGGCTTTCCGGTTGTTCTACATAATGGCTAAAGGATGGACTATTAGACTCAGTTGCAGAACTTGGTTCCACGTCAGGATTATCCTTTTAAGAAGATAATCCAACTGGCATAGCCACAGGATGCCTAAAATGTCTAGAACCCATCGCTATTAAACTTAGTAGAAATCATGATTAGTTAAAGTAACCTGTGTTCCCTGGTGAATAGTGCGTGCTAGTGTGGTGTGGTATAGTGTTATGTAATGTCGTAATAAGTTATATGAAACTAAAAATAGGAAAGACGATGAGACTTCGAGGTTCGACCGGAGAGGCCATCATTCCCGATTGTCTCAACCATTTCTCTATGTCATTAGGGAACGATGCGGTTAAAGTTCCACGATTAATTGTTAGCAAGTAAAAGTTCAGTTTTTATGTTTAGATCACAGATGAATTTCAAGAGAATGGTTAAAGGCATTGGTTCTTGTAAAAATTCTAATGTCATATTGTTTGCGCCAAAATTGGCAACAAACCCTAGAAGTAATGAAAGCACCAGTGTTTACACACAAATCATCAATATCCAAACACAGGTCTCAGATCCAGACGAAGTAGAAAGTAGAAATGAAGAAATAATAAAATTAAAATGAGCAAGAAAACAAAGAACACAAGGTTTAGATTGGTTCATCTATCTCCGGCCTACGTTCACAAAGAACACAGTTACAAGCCTTTGAAATCAAAAACCAAAATGGCAGAGTCTTGCCTAAAAAAGTAGAAGATGATCCCCTTTTAGTTGCCATAGGACCGCTATTCATAGGTGCAAATTCAAAAATATCCACCTCAAAACCTGGAATACCTCTGCTCATGCGTAGGTGGACCTGCCAGATCGATCCAATGATTTGGGATCGATCCATGTACAATTTGTATCAATCACAAAATGGTCCAATCAAGCTGGGATTGATCTCGAACACTCTTTGGTGCCTTAGGAAGCTTCTGTGAAAATTTCATAGCATTTGGAGTTGTAGAATGAGAGTTAAGATCGATCCAAGTTAGCATTTTCCAATGTCGGCTGTCATCTTTGTATCGATCGTTTATGCATCGATCCTCTTCGTATCGATCATTCTTGGATCGATGACATGGAGCAATAATTGCATGTAGATCCATTTTTTTTCTTACTGACCGCTTTGTTTGCCTTGACCTTCTTCGTATCCATCGGTCCATAGCCTTTCGTATCCATGCTTCGTATCCATCGGCATGTGCTTTTCGTATCCATCAACCAACCATCCTTCATATCCATGTTGTTCATATCGATCCAAGCTTTGTTATGGATCGATACGAATAAGAGCGACACGAACCGTGTCTTCGTATCCATCCTTCGAGTATGTCCTTCATATCGATCAATACTTGATCGATACGAGATGCTTATCCAAACTCCCTGTAACCACTATTCCGTTCTTCGTATCGATCCCAACTTGATCGATACGAAGTATGTTGCCAAACTTGTGTCGCGTCCTACCAAGTCTATGCATATTGTATCGATACTAAAGCCATCGAATCCCAAGACCGATCAAACCAAACCAATTACCACTATGATCGATACAAAGGTATCGACCCTAGAACCATTTCTCATCAATATTAATCCATCCATATCTCGAGCATACAAACTCCGATTGATCTAAAATTTGAAACATGTCCTCTTCTAGCCTTGTTCATCATTCCCAATCGATCCCACCTTGATTGGAGCTCAGTCCAATTTTGACTTTATTGATTATATCCTTATTTCCAATCGATCTATAATCCCGATATCCATCCTTTCTAGCCAATTTGTTGGTATCCCAACCTTGACCAAAAGGCCGAGTAACATTTGCCCCCCAGAACATGCCTTGCAGTAAGAAGGCATGTTTTGAATAACTATAAATCCGACATCCAAAGTGCATATTCCATCCACAGCCATTCTATCCGATCCATAATCCAATATATTACCAAGCCATCCTATCAAGTGTCGTAGCTGTATCCTTATCCAAATCCACGAATACTTCAACCTGATATCCGATTCTGAATTCAATAACCAAATCCTTAGCCATTTGAACCCGTTAACCGATTTATAATCCATCCATATCTAATAACTGATAACCAAATCCATAACCCCTACGGGTTGACATCCGAATCCGGGACCCCTCCGAGCCCTTGTCCAAATCCTTAACGGTTCATAGCCAATGTCCGAATCCATAACCTCTTTGGGTTCTTTCCAAGCGCAATCCACATTCGACGACCTATACTAAGAAATGCCTTAGTGTTCTTGGTTCATTATCCCTGAACGTTGAGTAATGCCATAGCTTAAGTCCTAAGCCGAATCTTGGTCGCTACGGACCCTTGCCGAGTATAGTCCATACTCGACGACCTGAATAAGCCGATACGACACGTTCGGACAATGCAACTTACCCCTTGCTAGGCATAATCCATACCCGGCGACCATTTACCAAAAGCCGGATAAAAATGTAACCAAAAACCAATTCGAAATCTAGATTAAATCAGAAAACAAAAAATCCATACTAGAAATCCATGACCAATATCCAAACCAGAAAATAAGCATCTAAACCAAAGTCCAAACCAGATAGCAAACAAACCCAGGAGTTCAAACCAAACAAGGAAAAAGCAAATGTCCAAACAAAAAAGAAAAAGCAGATATCACAAACTAGAGCATCGCGGTTTATCATCATCTCAGAGCATGCCTAAGGGCTATCTCCATCCTCGTACATGAGTAAGTGACTTGGCCATTTGCCCAGAGTTTGCTACTTGTTCCATATCATCCCTGTCAGCCGATAACTAATCGACCAACATTCCTGGGCCTCGTGCCATCGTCGTTTGAGGTAGACGGTGGCTGCTCCTATTCCACCGTTGCATTCCGAGTTCCAACATATTGCCGCAACTGACCACTCCTTACATGCTCCTCGATTATATGCTTTAGATGCCTACAACAGTTGGTATCATACCCATCTAGATCATGAAAGAGACAGTGCCTTCCTGATGCCCTCTTATGTTCCGAGGGTTCTCTCCTTGCCGGCCTTTGGTAGGGAAGGCGATCCTAGGTTTCCATGTATATCCGTTCCAATGTCTCGTTCAATCCTATGTAAGTGGAGAATTTTGGCTCTCCCTTACGTTTCCTTGCCCTGCTAGAGTTGTTATTCAGTTTCTCTTTCCTTTATCCTTATCCTTACTCGAGCTTTCATTGTTCTCCATCCTTGACTACATTTACTTCCTTTAGTTTCAAATCCAGACTCGCATCCTCCCATCGAATAAATCTTTCAGCCTCGCGAAAGAATTCCCCGAGATCCACTAGTGGATCCCGTATCAACGTTACCTTAAAATCTGAATTATCCCTGACTCCTGATATGGCTTCCATTAAAACCATCGATGGATCCGACCGATCAACCGAAGCAACCACTGTATTGAACCGAGTTAAGAATGTCCTAAGCGATTCCCCTGTCCTCTACTTCACCGATGTTAGTGTTACCATATTTTTTTGCCTCTTGATATGAACCTGAAACTGCTACAAAAACCTATCCACCAATTCTGTCCATGTCCAAATAGATCCATCTTCCAACTGCCTGAGCCACATAGCAGCTATATCTGTCAAGTACCAAAGGAAACGTTGGGCCATAACTTCCTCTGATTCCCCCAGCACTTCCATGTGCCTCGTGTACCTAATCAAATAATCAGTAGGATTAGTCTAGCCGTTGTACACGTCCAGAGTAGGTAGCTTGAACTTTAGTGGATTCCGGGCCATTCTGATGTCACGGGTAAACGCACTTCTATTTACTCTTTCCAGATCTCTGTTTGCTAAACCTCTATGCATAGTTTGCTTGATAATCTCAGCTAATCCAGTGTTGTCCACCAAGGGTTGCCCCCCGAGTCCCCAAGGAAATTCTGGTACATACTCTTCATCGCATACACTTGTGCTCCTGTCGGCATTCTGTTGTGTGGTGTCTTCTGGAATTCCTCCATGAATTGGTCTATCATTGCATAGTGGTGTGCCCCCGAGTTTGGATCCATCCAAATTGGCAATTGTGTGACGATCGGGGGCTGCGCCTTATTGAGATGCTCCATCCGCTTACCTGTTAGGTCCTTCTATTCCAGCTCCGTGGATCTGAACTCCAACAGCTCCAGCTGTTCCTGTCTGTCCAAACTATCTAAGAAGGTTTTGCATCATTTCCTCTTGCCTTTTCAACAATTCTTCATGCATAGCTCTCATCATCATCTCCATCTTATCTCTGGCGATGAAAACTGAGGCCTGGTTTGCTCCTGAGGAAGCCTCTTGACTCCCTTCGTGCTGAATTCTTTCCATTCTTTGTCTCCTTGTTGACTTCTTTATCAAGTTTCTTTTTAGATCTGATCCTTTAGCTCTCCAAATCTGAACTCCAAATCCGGTATAGCGGGTGCTAGCCTTCTCAGTGAAAGCACCAAAGTGTTTGCACCAAAACTGGCCACAAATCCTAGAAGTAATGAAAGCAGCAGTGTTTACACACAAATCCTCAATATCCAAACACAGATCTCAGATTCAAGAAAAGTAGAGAGTAGAAATGAAGAAATAAGAAAATTAAAATGAGCAAGAAAACAAAGAACACAAGGTTAAGAGTGGTTCGGCTATCTCCAGCTTACGTCCACTTTGAATTAATCCTTTTATTTCTTTTATACTGTGAATACAGTTACAAGTCTTTGAAATCAAAAACCAAAATGGCAGAGTCTTGCCTAGAAAAGCAAAAGAAGATCCCCTTTTAGTTGCCATAGGACCGCTATTTATAGGTGTAAATCCGAAAATATCCACCTCAAAACCTGGAATACTCTTCTCATGCGCAGGTGGGCCCACCAGATCGATTCAAGGTGATTTTGGTTCGGTCCATGTACAATTCATATCGATCCCAAAATGGTCCAATCAAGCCGGTATCGATCACGAACACTCTTTGGTGCCTCAGGAAGGTCATGTGAAAATTTCATAGCATTTGGTGTTGTAGAATGAGAGTTATGGTTGATCTAAGTTTGCATTTTCCAATGTCGGCCCTCATCTTCGTATCGATCGTCTTTACATCGATCCTCTTCGTATCAATCGTTTTTACATCGATGACGTGGAGCGATAATCGCGTGTAGATCCATTTTTCATGCTCGTTGACCGCTTCATTTTCCTTGACCTTCTTCGTATACATCGGTCCATAGTCTCTCGTATCCATGCTTCATATCTATCGGCATGTGTTTTTCGTATCCGTCGACCAACCCTCCTTCGTATCCAAGTTTTTCATATCGATCCAAGCTTTGTTATGGATCGATATGAATAAGACCGACACGAATTGTGCCTTCGTATCCATCCTCCGAGTATGTCCTTCGTATCAATCAATACTTGATCGATACGAGATGCTCATCCATACTCCCTGTGACCACTGTTCCGTTCTTCGTGTCGATCCCAGCTTGATCGATACGAAGTATGCTGCCAAACTTGTGCCATTTCCAACCAAATCGATGTGCATTATATCGATACTAAAGCCATCGATCCTAAGACTGATCGAACCAAACCAATAACCACTATGATCGATACGAATGTATCGATCCTAGAACCATTTCTCATCAATATTGATGCATCCATATCTCGAGCATACGAACTTCGAATGACCTGAAATTTGAAACAAAGCCTCTCCTAGCCTTGTTCATCATTCCTAATCGATTCCACATTGATTGGAGCTTGGTCCAATTTTGACGGCATCGATCATAGCCTTGTTTCAAATTGATCTCCAATTCTGATATCCATCCTTTCCAGCCAATTTGTTGGTATCCCAGCCTTGACCAAAAGGCAGGATAAGACATATATTATAGAATATGAAGTTCAAATCCAATATGAGTCATAAGTATTCACTTAAATATGCAAGTCTGAAGCTCATCTTTAAACTCAATTTCATTTATTTAGATTCCATTTATGGATTTTGATAGCAGACAACGGATCGTTCAACCTTTCCAAATATGTTGATCGTTCCCCCCATTCATTTTACATGATTGTTCGCATCTCCCAATAGTCCAGTCGTTCAAGTTACCACATTCCAATCGACTATTCCCAAACTAAGTCACTACCAATCATTTACAGCTTTCCATATTCATCAATTGTCCATCATAACCTACCATACCGATCGTTATCCATGTCATCAATTGATCGTAACACTTTATCCTCTCCACCTCAAAAGCTTCTAGCTCTAAAGCATCCCCAATCGTTCATAAACGATTAGTAAACACACAAACTTCAACGACACTCCATATGGATTAATACATAGTTGCCATCATCCACTCCAGAGTCGTCTAATTCCAATTTTTACCGAATGTCCAAGAACGATCATCATGCATCAATTCATATCATTTTCTTTACTCGACAATTTCATTTTTTACAATTCCCACCTCTCCAACTTGATTCAGATCGAGCGACTACCCCAACTAAACTAACCTACCTGAGATTCTCACCACTCAAAGTATCGTACTCAAATTACAAAATGTATATGGATTGACCTACCTAAATTGAAATAAGGAGAAGAGATACAGGTTCAAATTCAATGTAGAGTGAGACCTGGAGGAACTAAAATGATGATGATTCATAAGGAGGAATCGATTTAGAAAGTCCGATCGTTCTTTGATTGGCAAGAAAAGAAGGTGGAGCAGTTTATGTTTTTCTCTTTTAATCTCAAATGGAAATGACGCGAAGTGAATGAGAGAAGTAAAGGAAATGACTAAGTTTGGTGGCTTATATATAAAGAGCATATGCTGATCATTCCTTGCCAATTTGAAGTCACGATCGACTTAAGTTGCGTGCTTTGTACAGATCGTTCCACTTAGGCTCAATGCCGATCGTTTTAAAGCGAAGCCGGAGAATGATCGGAGAAAAGAAGAGAAGGGGAATAATGCTCGGTAGATAGTATTTTTTTATAGAAATGTATAAGAATAACGATCGGTATGGATTGTTTATAAAATTTTCAAAACTTGACAACACCCGTGAATGTGTAACCGTGATCGAGAGTCAGGGACAAATACATATACACGCTAGTATACGCTTCAAAATTCAAGTTTTGAAATCAAAAAAATTGAACGTTCACCTAAAATTGACCAAAGAAAAATTAAAACAAAGTTGTTAGAGCTTAGAAATCACAAGAAACTAAAAAAGAGCATCTCAAACAAGTTGTGATCCTATATTTATACAAATGGAAATCGACCAATCATCACAATGAGTAAGGAAATTACGACCCTCGACAAGAAATCGATTCAATGAAAGGATAATGAACGTTTGATAAATTGAATGGATTCTTTCCGAAGATTCTGGCTTGTGATGATTCAAAGCACGTCATGTTTGCCACAAGATGTACTTTGGGGGCAAATGTTATCCGACCTTTTGGCAAGGCCACGATATCATCGACTTGGTTAGGAACGGATGGTTATCAGCCTTAAAGCATCGATTATATACAACTCGGTAGACTATGGTCGAGAAAACCCAGACCAGATCCCAATTAAGGTACAATAAAGATTGAGTGACTGGCGTAGCTCCATGAAGTTACATTTCAAATTTCAAGATGATCGGAGTTCGTACGTTCTAATTACGGACAAGGAAAGATTTATATGGATCGATCGGGAATGATCCATAAAATAGCTCAAAGTAGCGAAGATCAATCAATATCTCAAAATCCACAAAGCTAATCCACTTGAAACTTTCAGAGTATTAGTATGTTGAAGAGAGGAGTCTACAAAAATAATCGCGGGTCAAAATTTTGAGATACAAAGAAGCCCGATCATTTTAGATCGATCATTTTATGCCAATCCTTCATAACGGTCGGTGTAGCTCAGTGAGCATTCCAAATGTGACAAAGATTGATCAATATCTTGCAATCTACAACTCAGAATGACTTTATATTTTAGGGAAAGTTCAAGAGGCATGTGGGGCCCTCAAAAACGATTACACATCAGTTGGAGACCAAAAATGATGATAGGTATATTCTAAATATTGAGTTAAGGCCTCCAATCGTTATGATGGCCCTCTATTACCTATAGAGCCTTCTGCTGAAATCTTAGCGAAATATCTCATCATCTCACCATTAGAATACAGAACATTGGTTCATTTTTAGGATCTTTATGCGGCTTATTAATCTAGACTCCATTATAATCGAGTACTTGCTATTTTCTACTGCTGTAATCAGATTTAGAAGTGATTAACAAAGGATAATCTTTAAAGCAGACGTAGGCATTCAATGCCAAACCACTATAAATCTCCATGTCTTTGATTACTGCTTATCTTTTATTACTTACTTGTTCATCTATTCAGTTTTATATTGCTTTTCTTCATTTACTTCTCTACTAAAACTATTCTTCGGTGTTTGTGACCCATTTAGTTGCAAACAAAATCAAAATTATATATATATATATATATATATATATGTTTCAAGGTTTCAAAAACCTTTTTAAATTACAAATTTTCTAAATAAATTTAGTAGAAAAGTCCTTTAAAACCTTTTCAATATTTTGAAGCATTTCCATTGTGTATATATGTGTGTGTATAATAATATAATTTCTCTCATGGTGTTGGACTAAGGAAATAACTAAATTTCTCCAAATAAAAAGATCTGGTTTGCCATCAGGAGGAGATCGATGAATGCACCTTTGCAAGAACTTGCTTCTAAACAATTCAACATATAGACTTCAATTTTCTGCCCATATGGAATAAATGTGTATCTCCGATTAGAACTTATAATCAAAATATAAGATCATAAGGTAGCTTGATCTGAACCATCAAATCATAAACCTCCAGTTTTTGGTATTCTTCCATATGTCGTACTCATGGTCTTCCAATCTATTACTTAATGCATCGAGGGGTAATTCGGGGTTGGTGTGAGAATCTTGAGTTCTAAAATAGATTTGCCAATTTCTACAAGGTAGGACTATAACTATTCTATAACCGGATTTCTTAGAGTCAAGTGCAATAATGATAATGGCTAATAGAGAATACGAACACGATCTCTCATTTTTATCCTTTTCCTCTTGTCAACTAACATTGGCTCTGATACAAAACATAACAACCTGCACTTTAATAAGCTCAAATTTTGACAAAACTGAAACTCAAGTCCATCAGAGTACAGATCGTCAGATTTGGTACCTGCACATGAGCATTATTAGATATTTATAAAATCCAAACTCATAGCAAAAATAATAATAGAATATAAATATTAATTATGGCTACTACCTTGGAATTAATGGTATTCCTTGGATATCAATTTGCCACATAAGCATCGAGCATGAGAGAAAAGAAGACTTCTCCAACAGTCAATCACGTCCAGCTCTAGTAACCTTGTTTAATTAAATCTATCATATGGGTTGTAATGAGGAGGGGGTTGGAAAAAAGTTTTTGGTGACTTGAAAATCTATACAATATCCATAACACAAATTTATACCGATTGATTTTTATTTAATTGTTATGTCTACTATTTTATGGTTAACCAAATTAACCTAATATTGCACGTACGATTTATCTACCTGCCATTTTCCAAGGTATAAAATGCCAACGAAGCCTATCAACCCTTTAATACCTTTCAAATCCATCAGCTACTTATACTTCCAAATTTGAAGCGGGCTCCTACTATCATCAAGTCCATCAGCTACTTAATATTTCTAAAAGAGAAATAGGTAGACTTTGGAAATTTAATACCTCAATCGAGTTAGACCCCATCATTTAAGACCTATCTCTAAGGTGGATTCCTAAGACTATCATCTCTGGTCTATTAGTCCTAGCTACAGAACCTTTGACTACTATTTAGGACTTACAATATCTATTAGCCATAACAACACAACTATCGCCAATAAAATCACAGCCATGTGAGAGACAGTACCTAAGCTACTTAATGCCTTATAAATAAAGACTAGGTAGACTTCTAACCATTTAGTACCTATATTCTAGGTAGGTCCTACATCATTTAAAACCTGGTCTATAGCGGACTCCTCACTAGTACAATCTAGTTGGAATTGCTTGGAATCTCATGGCGCTACTTAATACTTCTTTTATAGGAAAGAGGTTGACCCTAGGATCTAATTCCACTTAAGACCCAATGAACCCTTCCCAAGATATCGACTATCAATCTTAATTATTAGTTTGGAATCTCATCAGGTAACTTAATAATTCTTTTTTAAAGAGAGGCGGACCATACAGCCATTTAATACCTCAAACAGAAGCGAACCTTTCTGAAGATATCTCTTACTGCTCTGTAACACCTTTATTTTTTGAAATTATTTATGAGAATTAATTAGAATAAATTAAATATAATAATATAGATAAGGAGATTCAGGATGATTAATGAATTAAGTGGCCATGCTTATCTAACCAAATGAACTTATAAATGGTTAAGATATTAAACATGAAGGCATTAGGGTAAATAACCGTCCATATTTCCCACCCTTATACTATCTCCCTTAGCTATACACATTCATTTTTCAAATTTTTTTTTATAACCGTAAGGAAGCAAGGCCAGCCATTAGGAACAAAGAAGAGAAGAGAAGATCAATTTAAAGCTTAGGATCCAAGCCAAAAGAAATCAGTCTCAAACAAACTTCAATTTCCTTATCCTGTCTAAGGTGAATAATATTCTACATCTCTATTTCAGCTTTATGATCATATGGTTTTAGATTTTAGTGTAAATCTGTTTTTATGATATATTGAATAATGATATGCTTGAATTATGATTTATATGATTAAACATGGTTGTTAAAAAAAGAGATATACACGGTTTAGGGTAAAAACCGAGATGAAATGATTTTTTTAATGCCACGGGAAAATTACATGTTGTAGAGAACATGATTTTGGACAAGGGTTTCAATTTCCATAATTCTGAATTAATATGGATTTTATATTAATTTTCTAGTGAAGAAAATGATTTATTGGGTTATAAATTATTTACGACCAAAATAATGATTATTTGGGTTTGAGATTTTATATGTTGGAAAACATATTAAAATAGACTTTATGGAATTTTCCTAGATTTTCCTAAGTGATTTGATGAATATATAAAATTATTTAAGGTATGGGACATAGTGTTTCATATATTTTATTAAGGAGAAGGGGCATTTTATAAAATAAAATTATTATTTGATTCTGAAATTAATGGCAGCACTTTTCTTGAAAGTATTTGTTAACAAATAAGAATTTGACAAACAAAAGCAGGTTAGTTGGAAAATTATCTTTTTAAGTTTAAACAAGAAAACCATGATTTTAGCATGTTTTGGCCCTTTTAGGCATCAAACCTTCCGACCCAGACCTTCCGACAAAGTCGAAAGTTTATAGCTTTCGACAAGGTCAAAGTTCAATGCATATGGTACCAAGGTACCTGGTACGTAATGAATTCAACAAGGTCGAAGGGTACTTAGTCGAAAGGTTGGTTGCTAAAGAGGTTGTGGTATGTTTGTTTTACAAACCAAAAGCTTGCACCTGCTTGCTTTCAAAAAGGAACTTTCGACTTGGTTGCTTTCAACCAGGTCAATTATTCAAAATAAGGGTTTTAAACCTTTTGACACAGTCGAAAGGTTAATGCCACTTTATCATTGTTTTGTTTTGAACCTTCCGACACAGTCGAGAGGTTATTTTCGCTTTTTCCAACCTTTTGAAGTCATTGCTTTGGACAAAGTTGAAAGGTTTACTTGTTTTAAAACCAGCCGCTTCTCCATGCTTTCGAAAGGTATCAAAACTTTCGACCTAAATGATTTACCCTTGTTTTGTAATTGAAGTATAACCCAAAGCTTTCGAAGGAGTTGTTTAAAGGCAGAAGCCTATTGTTTTAAATGATATGTTTTAAAGCTTTCAAAGCAGAGCTTTCGACAAAGTCAAAAGGTTACTTTTAATGAAGTCGAAAGGTTTTCAAAGAAGGTTCTCTACATGTTTTAAATTGAACCCAGTGAGCTTTCGAAAGGTTTGTTTTCCAATGCTTTTGAAAGTTTGAGTTTCAATGGGGTCGAAGGGCTTGGAAAGAAGTGTTTTAAAGTATAAAAAGGGCTAGAGCCTATTATTTTAAAAAGATATGATTAAAACCCTTTGAAGGGGTTGAAAAATAATGGCTTTCGACATTGTTGAAAGGTTTTAAGACCCATACTAAATTTTTAAGGAAAACCCATGGCTTGGATAAAGGATATTCGTAATGACTTTAAGTATGTGATTTTAAAGGGGTGATTCCTTGATAAAAATATAAGTTAAAGCTGTTAATTATGTTTTATGGAATGTATTTCGAGGACTTTATATCCACATGAGTGGTATTGTTAAATTGTTGTTTTGCTTCTTTAAATATGAATATATTCACATGATAACCCATAATTGTATTTTTGGAAAAAAGGGTAGGAGAACCAACTAGATTAACTCAATAGTGAATATAAATTGCTTCAACTCTTGAATAAGTAGAATTGCATCCAAGGAGTCAAGATGACCAAAAATATAGGATGCCTAAACTTTGTAGTTATTGAAGGTAACCAAAAAGGTTCATAATAAACCCATGAAAACTATGATAAAGTAGCTATTGGTGAAAACCAAAAGGTTCATAGTAAACCGATGAAAACTTGGATAGGGAAAGTAGCTAGTGGAAATATCAGTAGTTTCCTAGTCAACCCATGAAAATTAGGATGTGAAGTGAGCTGCTGGATAAAACCATAGGTTCCTATTAAAACCATGAAAATTAGGATAAGATGATTAGTTATTGGAATGGCTAATAGGTTCTAGGGAACCCATGAATTAATTAAGTTAACTGGTAAAGCCTATAGGTTCTTAGTGATCCCATGAAAACTACGAATAGGACATGGTATTCTATAATTATTTGAAGGTTATTTGTAAACACGTGGAAACTAAAAGGTTAATAGGGACCCTTGGAACTATAACTAAGATAGTTTTCAGATTAAACTAGGGAATGGGAATACTAATTATTTTCAAGTATACCTATCATCATAATATTTTTAAAATGTATGTTTTAACCGTTGTGGATGCAGGAGCACAGAATATGGTTTTATTAAAAAATTGGAATATTAGTGAGGGGAAAAACCATTCCGCTAAGTGGCGTGGTCTCACTAGATATCTAAAAGAAATGAGATGTTAGATTATTACTCATACCAGGCTTTATGTCTGACTCAAAGTTTTTGTTTTCCCCTTAAACTCTCGGGTACTCAATTGGTTTTGAGTAGTTTGATATTTAAGGTTCTTAGGTTTTTTTTGATGAATAAAACTTCCGAAGGCGTATAGGAGACAGATAGTTATTAGAAATTTTCTTTTCTGCTGTGTGATTGGTTGTAAAGGTAGATTTATTAGCCTTACTATATACTCTGATCTACCAAAGGCGCATCTTCATATGTCGCTCTTTGCGTATTTGTAATAATTATATTTTGCTGAATTGGTTAACGTTTTTGGGCTTGTGTAATGAACATCAAAGGTTTTGAATGAAATGTGGAAAGATGATTGTGAATTGTTAATTTTTTTCCATATTTCTGTGATTATCAATGTATCTTGCACCGCCGTATTTGGTCGTCGAGGATTAATAACTATTGATGACTGCAGCATCTGCAACCGTTAGTTTTGGGCCTCCAAGTAGGGGAATGTTACATGCTCTAAATTACTAATTTTGGCCATTCAGTAATTTTTAATTTAGGAAAGAGGCGAGCCCTCAAACAACCGCTTAATACCTCTAACCCTAAATTAGTTCCTATCTCTCGCGTAGTCACGGGTCCTACGATCGGTGATGCCTTACATCAATAGTAAGTGCACACGATTACTGGTAGCCTCTGAGTGAAAGGAAATCTTTCGTCATGTGACTCCACTAACCTCGCATACCAATCTACTAAGTCCAAATAACTATCCTAAGCATATACAAGATTTAGGTCATATATCCTAGGTCATAGTATTATTTCTAGGTTAAATATTGGACTTAGTTTAATAATCCCTTTTTTATTTAAGGCAATAGGATTTACCTTAAATGTTTAACTACCCATAAATCCCCTTCTAATAAACCATATATGTCAATTTTTCCATAATAATCCTAATGGACATTGCCTAAACATTTATGTATAGTTACTAGTTTCTAATTAGTAACCTTTTATAATTATTCCATAATTATTTATCTAACCTTCCAAATTCATCAGTTCCATAAATACATTTGCACTTATTAATTGTAACTCCTAATTTATTTCTCAATTATTTGCCCATTAATTAGATTTACTACTTTCTATACCATATTACTTAATTATAACCCACTAATTCAACACACATTTGTTACCCATTAATTGCGGTTACAATCTTTTATATCTTATTAACTATTGGCAACTCGTAATTTTATTGCCCATTAATAAGAGTTACTACCTTTCTTAATCCTTTTATATGCTTTCCTATCCTACCTATGAATAATCTATCCTAAGCATGCAGTACACGTAATTCAATGCTATTATTTAAATTTTATACTCTTATTAGTGTAATATATATTCATCGACCACGTACTCTTATCCAAACATACTTTTTTCATAAATATTTGGCTAGAATATGCTTTTCGTATTTATTTTGCTAGAATTAGATTCCTTAGGAAGATTTTCCATTATAATTTCCATAAATTAGCTTAAAGAAGCTAATAAAAGGAAATATTGATTTCGTTTGAAATTACAAGGAATTTCTTTTATTTGGAATAGATAATTTAAACTATGAAGAATAAGTCTAAACTTTACATATCTCTTCCTTCTCTTTTGCATATATTTCTTGTTAAATCAAACGCTGCGCTTTTGATGCAATTTGGAAACACAAACAAATTTATAATAATCAAATGGACGTTCTTCCAACAAATTAAACTACGGAGATTCAAAAATTCAATATAAATAGGAAAATTATTGAAATCCTGTTAATATTTTGCACCCCAAATACAGATTTGGAATAAAACTATACATTCAAGTTCTAAAATTGTTGGGACTTATTTTTAGATCAGGATGTAGACACTATTTTAAATTAGATCTAAAACAAGAATATGTACACAATGATTTTTTATGCTAGGTTGAGTCTACAACTCATAAATAAGATTGATTTAGACATAAAAATGAAATGTACACCAACGGAATAGATTCAAGATTATAATCTATATATACATTTCCCACTCACCTTTAAGAAGTGCTTTAAAATCTCCAAATCCGAAATAAAGCTTTTGATTCAAATCCAAATCCTTTTTAATCCAAGAAATATGTATAAAAGTAGCATATACATATACTAGAATTTTAGATCTAAGAAGAGATTTGGGATTGAAAGAGGAAATAGATACGGATCTAAATATAAATTACCTCGATAACGCATAGTGTTGATTCTCATCTCTTCTTCTTATTTAATTTCTATTCTATATTATTTACAAATTATAATATTTTTTTCTATATTTATTTTATTAGATTTATCCTTTCAAAAAAGATTACTATTAAAAATTTCCATAAACCAAACACACATGATATTTTTAATTTGTTTGAAATTACATGGGATTATTTCTCTTTCTTTTATTGAAACAGACAGTGTAAACTACGGAAAAGAATATCCTCTTCACATCTCTTTCCCTTTGGTAAGTCCTTTGTAAATTTAAACGTCGCTTTTTTTATATATTTAAGGAATTAGATAATTTATGAAAATTACACGGAGCCTGCTCCCAATATATAAAAATATGGAAATTCACATTCCAAGCGAAACCTAACTTACAACCCAGATATAGATTTGGAATATGTTTACAACCTTACCAGTATTCTACAAACAAATGCTTCAGATGATTTCCAATTTTCAAATCGGGATGTAAATATTACTCTTAGTTTATCCACATTCTGAAACCTTTAATCTTTCATTAGTAAATAGTGATCCTTATCTACTCCATATAATATAAGCTTAGAAATCCACATTATGCCAGTATTTGACATTTGAAATTCAAACTTGCAAAAGAATTTGCACATCTAAAGAAAACTCTTTAAGCATACTTTTCAAAAGAATTTCTAGCTTTCGAAAACATATTTAAGGAGTTAGATAATTTATTGAAATTACACGAAGTCGGCTCGCAATATATAAAAATATGGAAATTCACATTCCAAGCGAAACCTATGTTACAATCCAATTATAGATCTGGAATCTCTTTACAACCTTACCAGCCTTCTACAAATAAATGCTTCAGATGATTTTCAGTTTTCAAATCAGGTTTTAAATAAAACTCTTAGTTTATCCACATTCTAAAACCTTTAATCTTTCATTCCTAAATGGTGATCCCTATCTACTCCATATAATATAAACTTAAAAATCCACATTATGCCAAGAATTTGCACATCGAAAGAAAAAAATTTAAGCATACTTTTCAAAAGAATTTACATCTTTCGAATATGGTTTGGGGAATTGAATTCTTAAAAACATATAAACAACTTGCTTTATATTATTCCATATATCCATTACTTTTTTATTTAACAATTGGATAAAACTTTCTAAAAATATTTAAATCTAACTTTTCACAATTTTAAAAACATTTACAACTTATTCTTAACCCCAAATTCAAAGGTTCTAAAATTACTTAGTGCAATAATTTCCTTTCTCAATCACTTTTGCCTTAAAAACCTTTTTCTTTTAAAGTAGAGTCTTTAACCTCGAACATTCAAAAACTCAGAAATTGAACAAAACTTATTATTAAATTAAACTTTAGAAAGGATTGCTTAATTCCCCCTTTCAAAACTTTCTACATCAAAGAATTATTCCTCTGAAAGTTGGTCTTTTATTTCAAAATATTCAAAAACATCTTCTATAATTTTAAACAATGAAAAGTGGAGTAGACATGATAAACTCCTATCTCAACATTTTCCTACCCTATTATCATTATTCTCCTATATTATCAATCACTAGATTACTAATCATATTTTATAAGTTCCTAGCACTATCCCTATCCAAATCTCCCACTATTATCATTGTTTACATTTTTTCTACCAAAATGGTTTCTTCATCATTTTTAATCAATTTTCGTTTCTGTTTTAAAATGAAGAATTTTAAGAACCTCCAAATTTATGAAATAGGAAAAATCATCAAAGACCAATGCACGCTCTACTTTACATTTATTTGAAAAGCAAAATCACCTTTCTCGAAAATCTTTAAATCGAAAACCTTTTGACCCCGCAAATTTTAAATTAAGAGTTTTAAAAATGAAAAATCCTTTCTAGCAAAAACCTTTTAAGAAATTTTTTTGATTCCACAACTTCTTTTCATTCAAAAACCATTTCCAAACAAAATTTCATTTCACGAATTTCGAATTTTTTTTTTTTTAAAAATAACAGCTCCTTAATAAATGCTTCGAAAAACTTTTCAAAAAATTTCAAGGAAGTTTACAAAGAACATCGTTTTATCAAATCCTTCACATGGAGTTAAAATTTAGAAAATCTTTTTCAAAACAAAATATTCTTAACAATTGTCTTCTCTGTTGCATTTTCTTCTTCTTTCATCCCTTACTTTCGGATGTTTACAACTATTCTGCCATATAATATTTAATCAATACTCAACATTTTTGTTTATTATTCTCATAAATGTCACTTGGTTAGTACTAGAAGGTTATTACCTTAAAGGTTCCTAAATGCATTTATTTACTTATTCAATGGCCTCATTAATCCAGTTAATTCCTTATAACTCCTCACTTATTACACATTTATTATCTATTATATTTTTTGAAATATAACCATCCTAATTCTATAATCCCATAATTACCTTAATGATCTCTTTAATTAGTCTATTCATATCCTAATTAAATAATTGTAACTCCTAATTTATTATATACTTATTTCCTTATTAAGCTTAGAGTTACAATCTATTATATTTGAATTCCTTACAATACGACCTTCATTGGTCATTCCCTACTCAATTCATTTTTCCAACCCATGAGTCTCGCCCATCTTTCAGAATATGGTTGCAACTGCTTCAATGGTCGGGAACTTTAGAGTAAATTCAAATTAATTACATATATAAATTTATATATAATAGATTTTTGAAAAACACTTTCAAAAATAACAGTACACTTCTCATATGTATACATATACCCATTGATCGGGTAACCTAAGCTCTAATACCAAGTGTAACAACCCGCCCCAAGACAGATCTAATTTTGATCTAATAAAAGCTCATCAAACCTTAGGCCTATCTCAACGTGAGCCATCAGGTTGAAAAAATTAAAATAACATACTGTAAATATATATATATATATATATATATATATATATATATATATATTTAGAATCTCACAACGGAATGGATAAAATATAATATCAGAAACAAGTACCTATTTCATAAAGAGAATCATTTCAGAAACATAACACGTTAAATATTACAACAAGTTTACATAAAATATCTATAGTACAATATCTCAAAATAACATAGCAGCCTGAATTGGGTACAATGAAAATGTTAAAAAAACATAAATAAATACACACATGCACACATAACTGCCACAAATCTTCATCTCCACCTTTGCCTTCTAAAATCAGCACTGCCTCCACTAACATGTGTGTTATATTATGAAGTGGATTAGAACAACAAATGTCTAGTGAAATAAAAGTCTCAAGCTTTACCATTATTATACTTGGGCAATATTTTTCAAATGAGAAATATGTCTTACATATTTAAGACTATACCAAATATAACAGTTACCCTAAATGGTGGTGCTACATATACTACTAACTTTAGCATTAAACCCAAAAACCTTTCTAGTCCAATTCCAAAATTCTAACACAACTAACACCAATGATGCAAGAGAAAGCATCCAAACCAATAAATACCCTATATTAGTAATTGGGCAAATGCTAACCATTTAATACCTATAAATTAGGCAGGTCCCCGTCCTTTAATATCTAATCCATTTCCAAATTCAAACATAACTATCATTAATGATGCAAATGAGATAACCTCCAAATTAATATCTCTTTTATGGGATTTAGGTAGACTCCGACCATTCAAGGCCTATAAAATGCAAAATCCCTCGTCATTTAAGACCTAACCTAAAGCGAGCCCCTATATAGTTCTCACTAGATGACATCATAAGAAATCCCACCATGTCATTTAGTACTTCTCCTTAAAAGAGGTGGGTTCTACCATAACAACTTAATACCTCAACCCTGAGGTGGACACCTCTGAAGGAATTCACCTACCACATTCAAAATGTAATTTATGACTTATATTGTGATGTCTCACATTAGTCCGACCATTCTTAGGCACCGTTAGACAGATAAACTAGTCTTGTTTACCTATAGAATTGGTACTAACCTCACTTCCACTGTGGTTATTTATTATAGATAAATGTCCCATATTAGTACGCAAAGCTCACCACTGGTAGTCAGATCTAACTGGGCAGACTTCAATGTAGTTTTGGACTAAATTAGCATCCCTATAACTTAGTCATAACTTGTATATATATCCATTATATACACACATCATCCTACACAAATAGTAATTGAGGCCATATAAGGTATTCCCTTATTACATTCCCAATTAGGGATTGACTCCCTAATTTACACTAACTTATTTCCTACAAATTAATTGTATTTACTACCTTGGTAATTCTAGTAAATTCATTCGATACGCTATAATTATTAAGTTAATATTAACACTAATAATCAATATTTTAATATTATATACATATTTTTACGCATAGAAATTAAACTCTAATCTTTACGATATAATAATTTGACAATAGTTCACTTACAAGGTATTTTGAAATATTAATCTCATACAAATCTACAATTCCAACAAGAATCGCCACTACCATAACCAAATAAAATAGATTTTTACAAACAGAATATATATACTTGTTCTGCATTAATACAGTGGAATCCCTTTTCTGTTTTAAAGAACAGACCATCAAAAATTAGATCGCCTTTATATTCAATTCAACCTTCGTATATCACATTTTGAAGTGAGAAAAGAATTTCTTATTTATTTAAGTAGTAGAAATAGGCAGTGCAAACTACAAATAATTTAATTCGTAATTTGCAAACCATTTTTAATTTATTTTTCTTTTGAACCATTTAATGCTTCAATTCTAAAGAGGAAAAATAGGTTTAATTGACCATAGACTTTCCAATTCTAACATTTAGTTAGATTCTAATATATCAATAACAGAAAACAACTACAGTTCTAACATATACAAAAATTGATATTCACTTAGGAAATTTTGGGAGTTTTAGGTATGATGTTTTCATTTCCAAAATTTCATAAGGTATACATCAAATTCAAATAAATACCATTCAATTACAAAATCGTGAAAAAACTTGATATTTCCACTTACGGGGAAATGTTTCCTTCCTAACTAGATTTGATCCCACTATGCTTAATTCCCTTTTAGATCTCCTTCTTTCAGAATACACGGCTAAGTGAATTGTATATAGAATTAGAATCAAAAAATAGAGGGGAATAAAATTAGAAATCGAAGGAATCAAACAACCAATAGATTTACTTGAAAATCCTAATTGATTCTGAAACCTCAAGAAAAGAGATCTAATTTATGTCACTCATAATTCTCGGTTTGATCTTTCCTTTTCTGAATGTACAATAAATAGATTATATTTATAAATATGATTATACAAATTAGAAGATAGAGAGAAGAAGGATTCATTTAAATTAGAGATTAGAAACTAGAATTACTTATTAGAAAAGATTACTATTTCTATAACCCTAAGGGGAAAGATTTTGACAAAGCTTCGCTAGCGTTCCCAAAATTTTATGAAGGAAAGCCTATAGCGGTGGAAAGGAACGATGATTGTTGGATTAAAAATAAATTAATCTAGAACGTTAAAAACAAGAAAACTATTACACCCCTAATTTTTGATTACATTATTCAGGAGAATTAATTAGATATCTTAAATGGAATTATGTAAATGTTAAGTGATAAGGTGGTTAAGATTTGAATAAATATAATTAAGGCCGAGCTCAATTAAATAATTAAATGGGCTTAAGAATGGTTTTAGGATAATTAATCCACATAAGGGTTTTTTAAGGAATTTGCCACATATAACCCTTACCCTTATATATACTCTTATTCCTTACCATTTCATTTCCATTCACATCATTTTGAAAATAAAAACGTAAGAAGAGGAGCCGACCATAATCAAAGAGAAGAGAACTCAAAATAAAGCTAGAGATTAAGGTTTAGGGGAAATTAATCTCAATCCAATCTCCTAATCTTAATCAAGGTGAATAATAATTCCATCTCTATTTTTTTATAATTATATGTTTTCGAATTCAAGGGTAAATTCATTTTATGATGATTTGATTGACGATATGCTTGAATCACAATTTATTTGATTTAAATAAGGATGTTTCAATATGATTTCTCATAGTTTTAGCGTAAAACCGATTGATATTGAAGTTTAAATGCAATGAATTTTTTTTATGTTGTGTAAAACATGATTTAGGAGTTGGGTTTCAATTTTGATAATTTTTCAAGCTGTGGAAAGATTGTTATGAATTTTCAAAGGAAAATATGGTTATTTGGGTTTATAAATTTATTTTGAAAATTATATTGAGAATCTGGTTCTGAAATTTTGATATGTTAGATAACATGATTAAGGTAAATTTTTGAAATTTTTGGGGATTTTTCCTAGGTGATTTTCTATGAAATTAAATTATTTTAGAAGAGTGACTTCTTTGCAATAATAGTTTTGCTTAATGGAAGGGTTTATTTGCTAACTTAACCATGGTTTAGATCTAAAATTAGCGGCAGTTATTTTAGTAATGAATTTGAAAAGTTAAGACAACCAATCTTGTGTTTACACATGGCAAGTTAGTTAAAAAGTGTTTGCTTTAATTAGTATTAAAACATGTCACCTAGAAAAGTTGGTTTCGCCTTCTTTAGAAGTTCCTTTCGACTTAGTGCTGTAACATCCCCTATCTAGTGGCCTAAAACTAACCGCTACGAATGCTGTAGTCATCTACAGGATTTGCTTTCGGCAACTAAATACGACTATGTTAATGGTATCAATAATATCCGAAGCACTCAAATATGAAACAAAACACAAATTTCAACACAACTTTTACTTCATTACATTTCAAAACCAATTGTTTCACATTCACAACACATAATCCCAAATCGTTCCCAGGAACAAATGAAATATAATTATTACAAAATAGGCCAAGAGCGGAATATGAAGATACCCCCTTGGTTGATCAGAGTCATATGGTCATAATAGACCTAATACAAAAAACATAGCGAAAAGTCCGTCAAAACATAACAAGAACTGTAACTCCTAAATAGCTTTCTGTTTGCCTTCTGCATGCCTTCAGTAGCTTATTCGTCATCCTACTAAAACATAAAAAAACATAAACTTCGTGTAAGACATAAAGTCTAGTGTGAATAATATTATAATTCCGAATTTAATTATGTAAAGTGAGACCACGCCGCTTAGTGGAACGGGTTCCCCCTCACTAACATCCTTTTAAAACATTTCTTTTGCAAAACCTGTCATAAAACTATATGTTGTGCTCCTGCATGGTTAAAACATATATTTATAAAACATTATGATGATATGCATACTTAAAACAATTAGGATTTCCCTATCCCCGATTGGAGTTTAATTATATCAAAGAGGGACTACCTTTTCCACATTCTTTTTTCATAAGTTGATGCAGACTATCCATCTCTCATCACATAGTTTTTCCAGGATGACTATGAACCCATCATCATGCCTCTTGATTCATGCTAGCCCCATGAATCTAATTATCTCATGTTAGCCCCATGAATTTAATGGTCTCATATTAGCCCCATGAGTTTATTTATACCAAGTTAGTCCCATGAGTATATTTATATTCTAGCCCCATGATTCTATTTAAATTTTCCATTTGACTTATGCTAGACCCATGAATCTATTTGTGTCATGTCATCCCAGATTCCATTTGAATTAGCCATTTGACTCATGCTAGCCCCATGAATCTATTTTTATCATGTTATCACCATGATTAACCTATTTCCACCAGTATCCCTAACTTAGGTCATATTCATTTATTGCTGTCATTGGTACCCTTAAACCCTTAGAAATCAAGACCTTTCAAAACCATTGAAACTCAAACCCTTCGAAACCATTAGACCTCAAATCTTTCGAACCCATTGAACTTCAAACCTTTTGAAAGCAATAAAACCTTAGACATCCTATTTTAAAATGACTTGAAACATTACATTAGAAAACCTTTGGAAATCCTTCCATTTAAAACCATCTGAATCATTCAGAAACTAACCTTTCGGCCTAATTGGAAGCTACCTCTCAACCCTTCGAAAGCTTGCCTTTCGACCCCTTCGAAAGCTTGGCTTCCAACCCCTTTTAAAACCATTCAGTAAACAAATCCTTTCGAATGCATTAACTCTCCTTAAATACAATCTGTCGAAAACTGTTATGGGTAAAATTCAAAATAGGAGGAAAACCTTCTTTTAAAACCTTTCGACTCCATTGGAAACAACCTTTCGACTAAGTCAAAAGGTCTACTTCGAAAGCTTTAAAGCATCTTTTAAAACAACTCTTTCGAAGGCTTTGGATTATAGTTCAATTTATAAAATAATGTTAAATCACCTAATTCGAAAGCTTCCTTTCGAAAGCATTGAGAAGCGGCTAGCTTTAAAAACAAGTAAACCTTTCGAATTCAATCAAAGTAAACCCTTCGACTTTGACGGAAGTTTCAAAACAAAACATTTATACAAAGTGGCAGTAACCTTTCGACTATGTTGGAAGGTTTCATAACAAAGTAGCAGCAGTAACCTTTCGACCGTGTCGGAAGGTTTAAAACCTTTCTTTTAAACATTTTGACCTAGTCAAAAGCAACCAAGTCGAAATATCTAATTCGAAAGCAAAGCAGGTGAAAGCGTTTGGTTTATAAAACAAACATACGCTAACCTCTTTGGCTATCAACCTTTCGACTAAGAACCCTTCGAGTCTATCCAATTCATCACGAACCAAGTAGATTGATACCATATGCATTGGTTTGACCTTCTCGAAAGCTTAGAACCTTTCAACCTTGTCGGAAGGTCTGGGTCGGAAGGTTTACTGCTGTAATAGGTCGAAACACGTTAAAAGTAAGATTTCTTCATTTTTAACTTAAAAATGACAACTTTTCAACTAACCTGCTTTTGTTTGTCAAATTTTCACTGGTTAGCAAATTCTTTTCAAAAATGCGCTGCCACTGTTTTCAAAATTAATAATAATTTTATTTTACAAAATGCCCCTTCTCCTTAATTAAATATATAGAATATTTAAGTCTCATACCTTAAATAATTTTATATATTCGTCAAAACACGTAGGAAAAATCTACATAAATCCTAGAAAATCTATTTTAATATGTTGCCTAACATATAAAAGTTTCAACCCCAAATAATCATTATTTTAGCCGTAAATAATTTATAAGCTAATAAATACTTTCCTGCGCTAGAAAATTAATATAAAATCCACCTTAATTCAGAAAATTATGAAAATTGAAGCGCATCTCTAAAATATCATTTTCGACCTATATTTAAATTTTCAAGGCATTTGGATGTCATTAATTAGGGTTTTCATATCAAGCATATCATTTAAAACAAGTATGAACATGCATAATTCACCAACAAACTTACATATAACTTTTATTCCTAAAAACATGGCAATTACTTGCAAAGACTTTTCGGATCTTATTCTTAAAATCGAAAACCAAAATAATATGGGATGCAGTCTTTATTCACCTTAGCCTGGAGATTATGGATGTGAGATTTGATATTGATTGTTTCCCTTCTTTTGAATCCTAGCTTTAATCTTCTTCTTGAGAGTGAAAATGTTGGTCGGCCTTAGTATTTTTAGCTTGATAAAAATGAGAATGAATGTGAGCATTCTATCTCCTAAGGGTCTAGGGTATAAGCTCCACCTATTTTCCATATTGCCCTTGTCATTTCCTAAAACCTTTATTAGGTTATTTTATTTTAATTAACACACTATCCTGGCATGGCTACCCTTAGCTAAAAATAATCTAAATCCATTAATCTCCACATTATTTTATTTAGTTTTGGATAATTAAATATCCTAAATAATGTTATAAAAATATGGGGTGTTACAGAGCTTCCGCCTTCAATCTAGTCGAAACCTACTAAACTAAAACCAATATACAAGGTATCACTTAGATAGTACGTAATGGATTAGAGGAAGGAGGAAGGCTAGGTGTCGAAAGCATATCTTTCAATGGGGTCAATACCTTTTATTGTTTTAAAAGAAAAGCCTTTGCCTTTGTTTTATTTAAGCCTTCCAAGGAGTCGAAGCATATGTTTACGAAATCGGGTTTTCTATATGCTTTTGTAGGGGTCGAGACGATGCTTTCGAAAGTGACTTTTAACTAGCTTTCAAAAGAGAGTTTCCGCCTTATTAATTAAAGAAGTAGATTTCAAAGGAGCTATTTAGTTTTCAAAATTTAAGTGTTCAAAAGCGGTAGTTTCGACCAAGTCGAAACCCTTTTGCCGCTTTGCCTTTCGAAGGCATTGAAGATATCATTGCTTTCGCAAGGTAACCCTTGTTTTAAAAACATAAGCCACTTCTCATAGCTTTCAAAAGGGTTATGGGTTTCAAAGGCAATTGTCTTCGAAAGAGGTTTCCAAGCCAACCTTCAAGTATTTTACCCAAGGACTTATGCTTTCGAAAGGGTGGTGCAGACGCCATCAAGTTTTCCCCGATATTTTTAAAGGATAAAGAATGGTTTTGAAAGAGATACTTTCATCTATATTCACTTGACCCAAATAATATTTTAAGTATAAACCCAACGTTTTCAAAAGAGGTACTTCTAATGGTTTCAAAAGGGATATTTTCAATTGGTTTTGAAGCTATGCTTCTAAATGATTAAATGCTAATGCTTTAGTATATTCGAAAGGTTTTGAAATAAAGTTTTAAAATGTTCGAAAGGTTTGGGCCTAATATTTTGAAATTAGATTATTATGCTTTAGAATGGGGATCCAATGAGGTCAAAAGTTAGGTTTCAAAGGAGTCGAAGGCTTTGTTTTTCAAAACGAATAACCTAAACTCAATTTTTTAAAGAAAAAAACCATGGATAAATTAAAGTTTTGTAATGGTTTTAAGAAGAGGCTTTCATTGAAAATATTAAGTTAAATGGATTAACCAAGTTTTCATGAAAATGATTTCAAGGATATAAAACACATAGTAGTGGCACTGTTATGTTATTATGTTTGCTTCTTCAAATATAAATATATTTACTTTATAACGGACACATAACTGCATTTTGGGGATAAAGGGCAGAAGAACCAGCTAGGTTGACCCAGTAGTGTATATAAATTGATTAAATTTCTGGATGAGTAGAATTGCATCCAAGAGGTCAGGAAGACCAGAATATAGGATGCCTAAATATGGAAGTTTTCAGGGAGATAGGTGCATAGTGCACCCATGAAAACTATGATTAAGAAGTTATTAGAATTACCAATAGGTTCATACTAATCCCATGAAAACTATGTTATAAAGAGTGGTTGGCAAGGGCCAATTAGTTTGTAGTGCACCCTTGAAAACTATATCCGAGTTAAGTTATTGATAGTTGTCAATAGGTTCATAGTCAACCAATAAAGACTAGGAAAAGGGAGGAGTTATTGGAATCACCAATAGGTTTAGAGGAACCCATGAATTAATTAAGTTATTTGACAGGAGCCAATAGGTTCATAGTGCACCCATGAAAACTATGAATTATTATAGGGAGTCCATATATTATATAAAGGTTACTAGTAAGGCCATGAAAACTAATAAGTTAATAGTGACTCTAGAAACCATAAGTATGACGGGGAGTCAACCAAATAGAGGACAGGAAATCCAAAATGTATTAATTTGTATGCATATCATCATAACATTTTGAAATGACTATGTTTTTAACCATTGGGGATGCAGGAGCACAGTATACGGTCTTATAAAGGTTTTAAGATGCCAGTGAGGGGAAAACCCGTCCCGCTATGCGGTGTAGTCTCACTAGATATCTAAATGGTTTGAGATGTTTAATTATTATTCATACCAGGCTTTATGTCCGACTCGAAGTTTATGTTTTCCTCTTAAACTCTTGGGTACTCAATTGATTTTGAGTAGTTTGAGAACTGAGGGTTTCAGGTACCTTATTAGACAAATAAAGTTTCCGAAGAAGTGTAGGTGGCATAATAGATATTTAGAGTTCTCTTTTATTTGATTTCAGTGTGTTATTTGTAATGGCAAAGCTGTTATATTTCCTGTATATACTCTGATCATCCAAGGAGGCATCTTCATATATTGCTCTTGACGTATGTCATAATAAATATATTTTCTGTGAACGTGGCATACGATTATATGATAATGTAATGAATTGGAAATGATTTGAAATAGAATGTGATCTTGTTTGAAGTTCAAAAATTCTCCTATATTCATGTGTTTCTATGTATCAATGAATCTAATACCGTCGTGTTGTGCCGTCGAGGATTAATAACTATGGTTGACTGTAGCATCCATAGTGGTTAGTTTTGGGCCTCCAAGTAGGGGGATGTTTCAAGTTGGTATCAGGGCTAGGTTTATGAAACTTTAAAACAAATTAAACCTAAAAGCTTTTTACAACATAATCAAACGAATCAGAAATATGATCGAGGTTTGGGATAATGCTATAGTAATGTATTTGTATTATATATATATATATATAATTATATATACGTACTCCTCTCTATGTTAGACCTTTCTTCTGTATTTTACTAAGGCTCATATGCAGATTTACTAGAAAGAAGATATGGAAGCAGGAAACGGAAGAGGAAATCTAGGTGGAGGAAGCATCACTACCAATGGAAATGCTCGACCTAATACCAGGAGGAACCCAGGTCGACCGGCTAATGCTAACTTAAATGCTCAAGCTAATGTGGGTGTTGGAAATCTGCCAATAGATGCGGGGATGGTGTATAACATTTTGGCTAGTCTTATGCAAGCTGGAATAGCTGGTGATGTTGGAGGAGCAATGACGTAGGTCCAATTGGATATAATTATGCTAGGCTAAGCAGAGTCTACACCTATCTGAGGGGAAAGCCGTTTGTTGGAATGGAGGATGCTATTAAAGTTGAGAATTTCTTATTGCTCTATGAGAGAATCTTTGCTGGCCTAGGATTGGATGATGGGTAAAAGAGGAGGTCGGCCTCTAGGCAGTTGCAAGGGGCAATGATTCACTGGTGGAAGTGTGTGACGGCTGGAGTTCCGGAGCAAGAGTTGACATTGGCCGATTTCAGAATGAGATTTGAGAAAAAGTTTTTATCTGAAGTGGAAAAGTCGGCATTGATGAGGAATTTTATGGATTTAGTCCAAGGAAATATGTCAGTAATCGAGTATGCTACTAAGTTTAATGAGCTATCTCGATATGGATATGCCACTATAGACACTGACATAAGAAGGAATGGGAGGTTCATTCAAGGACTGAGACCTAAGCTTACTAGAATGACCATGACCCATATCCATGATCCTTGTAATGTGGTGGTCGAAATGGCAATTTTCCATAAAGAGATGCTAGCTGGTTGTGCTAGAGAGAAGCCAGTTGAATCCTAAGGTCCTCAAGGAAAGAGAAGGAAATTATTTAAGAAGAAGGGAGCCCATAAAGGAGATGCTGCAAAGAAGGCAAAGGCTAATTTAGTATGCTTCAGTGTGATAAGAAGGATTATTACGCTCATGAGTGCCAGACAGGAAAAGGGAAAAGGCCTGCAGAAATGAAGAATGTGAAATGCTTCAACTACAACCAAGTTAAGCATTATAAGAACTAGTGTCTATAGGCAGTCAGGGCGGAAAGAGGGAAGTTTTTGCTATTGGATCACCATCTTCTTCTAGGCCTATTGCCACAGATAGAGGGAAAACTATAATGAAATGTACGCTTTTGATTTAGAGTACACCAGTTAGGGTACTATTTGATGCCGATGCATCACATTCATTTATATCATATTATTTGGCTGATAGGTTATGCATTGAACCCACATACCTTGTTACTTCCTTAAGGGTTGCAAATCCAATAAGTGGATATGCAAATCTGGGTATGAAATGTGACCAGTTAGAATTTGATTTGTTAGGCCGTAAGTTTGCATGCAGTCAGTTTGATTTCGTATATTTCAGTATCATTTTGGATATGGATTGGTTAGGTAAGTATGAAGCTAGGATATTTTGCCAGGATAGGGAAATATCATTGGGACAACCCTAATAGTCATAACTAAATCATATTCCAGTGGAGAATTCTAACTGGAGTAGTTGTGCTTTGTTAAGTACAATGGAAGTGGGAGAGGAACTAAGTCAGGTTCGGGTTATAAGGGAGTTTGCAGATGTTTTTGAGCCAGTCACAAAGCTACCACTAAAATGAGTTGTTGAGTTACGGGTAAATCTTGTGCTAGGAGTTGAACCAATTAATAGACCACCTAGCAGGATGACATCGACTGAGATGAAGGAATTGAAGGTGAATGGATCTAGAAAGAAGGAATTTTATTAGACTGAGCAGTTTGCCTTAGGGAGTGGCCATGGTATTCATGAAGAAACTAGATGGGTCGTTGAGCATGTGCATCGATTGTCATAAGCTGAACGAAAGGATAATAAAGAACAAGCATCCTTTGCCAAGAATTGATGATCTGCTCAATCAGTTATATGGAGCCAGAGTGTTTTCCCAGTTGGATTTGGCGATAGGTTTCCACCAGCTAAGGGTGGCGGAGGACGGTATTCCTTTGTCAGCATTTTAAACTAGATATGGTTCACATGAGCAATTAGTAATGCCATTCGGGTTAACAAATGCACCTGTTTTCTTTGTGGATTTGATGAACTGAGTCTTTTGAGAGTATTTGGACAGATTTGTGTTGGTGTTTATAGATGACATTTTGTTATACTCTAAGGATGAAAGAGAGCATGAGGATCATCTTAGAGTTGTACTAGAGACGCTGAGGCAGAATCATCTAAAGGCAAAGGTTTCCAAGTGTCATTTTCGGAAGAAAGAGGTTAAGTTTATTGATCACGTGTTTTCAGAGAAGGGCTTGTCAATCGATCTAGATATGATTGAAGCTGTTAATAATTGAAAGAGACCAGAGACGGTGACTATGATTAGAATTTTCCTTGAACTTGCTGGCTACTACCGGAGATTCATCAAGGATTTCTCACGGATAGCAGCGCCTTTGACTAATCTTACGAGGAAGGAGGTAAAGCTTGTTTGGTCTGACAAATGTGAGGAAACATTCCCTAATTTAAAGTATTTGTTGACTAACACACCAATGTTGGTAGTTCCAGACAGAAACCAAGGGTTAGTGGTGTATACTGATGCATATGGAACTAGATTGGGAGTTGTATTGATGTAGAAGGGTGAAATGATTTCCTACGCTTCGCGATAGCTTAGACCACATGAGGTGAGATATCCTACTCATGATTTATAGTTGGCTGTGGTGATCTTCGCATTGAAGGTTTGGAGGAATTACCTCTTAGGAGAGAGATTTGAGCTATATATAGATCATAAGTCTTTAATATACTTATTTTCTCAGAAAGAGTTGAATAGAGATAGTAAGGTCGTTGGAGTTTTTGGCTACTTATGATTTTGGTATATGGTATACACCACAAAAAGGTAATAAAGTAGCGGATGCTCTTAGCAGAAGACACCAGAATGTGGTTGTAACGACCCGTAAATTTTCGATAATTAAAAAAGCTAATTTAATAAGATTTCATGATTTAATGTTAGAAAAAAAATTTGTAATTCGTTTGGAATAATAATAACTAGAATGAAATGCAACAAATTTTATCTAAGTTAATTATCTATGAATTGAACGGAATCCCAAATCAATTGAAATAATATGTAGTCAAAGGTAATTGAATGAATTTGTATTGTATAGGTAAATTGTGACACTTGTTTGTAAATAATAAACTTGTAAGTAATTAAAAGTTAACGGTGATAATTATTTAAGTTACCTATTCAATTAGTTAGTCGAATTGAATTTGTGAACCAATTGCAATTGAAATGAAAGTTTATATATTAGTTGAGTGCATTATCTCTAACTGTAATTAATTAATAATGTGGAATTCATTTGATGTAATATAGTAAATCGACTGATAATGAAATTTTTATTTAAAAATCCAATATTGAAATCCGTCAAATATTGAACAATTAAATTGTTTGAATTTAATATTTGAAATTTATTGAATAATTGAATAATGGGAATTGAATAACCGTTTTAATGAAAATGGTTGTTCTATAATTTGAATTTGTTAAATTTTATATTGAATATTTCAAAAGATAGTGATTTAAGAATAATCAAAATTTAATTAAATTTAATATTACAAGTGTTTGAATAATTAAATTCCGAATTTGACATGATTAATTTGATATGGAAATTTAATATATGAAAATAGAGTGAATAATTGAAATTTGATTTAATATGATTCAAATTGGTTTCCAAAGTGAATGTATTTTATATTGGGATTATAATAGAGTTAATAAGATTTTAAAATTGGAATTTATTGGATAATTGAATAACGGGTTTAATATGATTAAAAATGATTTGTAAAATTTTATTTTATCATATTAAAGTTAGAATGATGTTGTAGAACTTTTAAAATCGAATTAAAAGTAAATTTGTGAAAATTGAATATTTTAATATTTAATCGATGAGTTAAAATAGCCATTTTTCAAGCAGTCTCGGATTTCGACGAAACTAGTTTCATCGGATACGTAATGTGATATTATTGTAAGATTTCAAATTTCAAGTCAATCGGATTTATCGTTTGTCCGGGGTGAGCCAAAACGCCTAGAAATTCGTTTAATCGGTTTAATTTAAATTTGATCGTTTATTTCCGTAACTCGCACATACGATCGAATTAGCTTCCGAAACCTGTTCCATTGTGTCCGGAACGCGGGGTAAACCTTAGAAACGCCGGTCACCGCGCTTCGTCTGGAGTTCGGAAATTTTTTGATGAATAGTGTTTCGTAAATTTTCTATATAAGCACCATTAACAATTCACTTTTGCAAATATCTCAAGCCCTAGGGTTTCAGGAGCCGGCCGCCTCTTATACAATGAATGGCCAATAAACATTCTCGTTCCTCCTCGTTTTTCTCGCGATCCCTTCACTTTCAAGCTTCGATTTATAAAGGAAGATTGTAGAGGACATTGAGATATAGCATCTCAACGGTTGTGATCGTTTTCTGAGCCATGGATTAACGGCAAAACTCGTTCAAAGGCGCGCCGTTCATCATCATTTTTCAAGCCATAGTGACGAACGAGCTTCGAGCCTTTCAAGCCGTGGTGGCTCTCGCATGGGCGCATCTGTAGGTGGTCTTTGATCAACCAAAAGCTAATCGTGGAGGGTGCGGCCTAAAGCCCTAGAGCATGATGTTGGGTTCCTGTACGTGGGCGAACGAACGAGAAGAAAAAGGGGTGGGCGGCCACAATCAAGAGTTGCAGGGATGGACGGCTGCGATGCAATTTAGGTTATAATAATTAAAAGATTTGTAAATTAATTATAATTTTAATCGTGTAATATTTAAAATGTTGTATCTTTGTCATACGAGGTCAGAATCGGATGAAACGAATTGCCTTGCAATTGTTTTTTCGAGCACTACGCAATGCAACTGGATTGGAGTCGTTTGGAGCTAGTGAAAATTTCGGGTAAAATTAAACGCTCGTTTAATTTTATTCGAAATAAAACGTTGGAACTACATTGAAATCAAGGTGAGTGTTTTATAACGCTCACAACGTACTAAATATCTTTATGCTAGTTAAATTTGACATTATGTAGTGTTATGATTTTATTTGTCGTTGTTTGATAAAGTTTAATTGTCATATAGATTGTCATTTGAATTAATCGTTGAAAATTAAATTAACAGTTAACTTGAAATTAAAATTGAATTGCGATTAAATTACCTGACATTGATAACTATGAAATTGTCATGAATTGTATTGTCTATTGGATGATTTATTTCGATGGATCCTATTGGTTGATATTTAAATATTTGGATGTTTATTTGCTTATATATAACCTGTTATGCATACATATGAAAGTATGATTCGATTTAAGTGATATATATTCATCCCTGACATTTAATTGAAATAAATAATTACTTGGCCATAGGATAGAAAATTATATACGGACACCGAATTGGCTAAATTTATAATTTTTAAAATCGTCGATTTGAAATTTATTTAATTGTTTTGATTTAAAAGTTATAAATAGAAATCAATTTATAGAAATTGAATTCATCGAAAATTGAGTTTGGAATGTTGAAATAAATTTTGGTTAAAAGAAATTGTTCAATAATTAAAGTGGAGACTTTGGAATTTAAAAATCGGGATATGATTGAATTTCGAAAATTGATTTGTTTAAAGATTTAACCTTAATTCGAGCTTTGAATATTACTAAGTAAAAGCGATATAAAATGATATTTTGAAATTGAGCTTGAAATTGAATCATATTTGTAATTGGGATTTAAATTTGAATATCGATGGAAAATTTTGTTAAGTGTTATAAATGGATATTTTGAAAATCAAGCTCCAAATCGATATAAATTGAAATTGAATTAATTGAAAGTGAATATAAAATTTAATAAATTTGAAGCCAAAGTTGACATTGATGGAATCGAAATCGAAATTGAATCGGTAGAAGGGAAATTGAAATTGTTTTGAATTGGGAAGTTATAATTAAAATGGTTCGGTTTTGAAGCTGTTTTATTTGTTTTCCAAATTACTCAGTTATATGAACCATTTTTGAATACTTAAATTATTTTAATCTATTTTAAATCTACTTAACCCAAGTTAAATTATTTTAAACTAATTTATCTATTTTAAATCCATTTTTAGATTTTAAGTATCTTTTACTATTTTAATTATTTAAAACTACTTTTAAACTAGTTAAACTATTTTCTAAAAATTTCAAGCTGGTTAATATGGTGAAATGTTTATGTTTAAATCTTGAATTTAAATACGAATTGGGTTAAATGAAGTTGCAACCTAAATTGAAATTCAAAAATGATTTTGAAATCGAAATGAGATATTGAGGCGGAAAATGATTTTTGAAACGGAACCTTACATTTTAAATAGATATGATGATATTTGAAATGGACTTGATTTTTGAAGCGAATATGATATTTTGATATCAATTATGAATCGATTTGAAATATAAAAGAGCCATCGATGTAATAATACGCAGTTATTAAAGAGACCGGGATCTGATATGGACATACTCTCTGTCGATACCGAAAGCCACTTTAATAACTATTATACGTGGAGTGTTGATCCAGAATGAAGTGGATGGTTTGGTGAACGCGTTGATTGAAGAAAGAGAACGATATTGGATGACCCCTGACATGACTAAAACAGGAGCCGCGCCGGGCCATTGAGGTTCACCATCTCTAGCGGACACACTTCTTCGATACCATATCTATTACATTTGTGATTCGATTTGGGTGCACCCCTTGATTTGGGAGTGTTGTTTCGCGGTGTTGGGGTAGCTGCTGGCTATGCTCAACATCAGTCTGGATCACGCATCTACTAGTATCCTAGTTGATATCGCCTCATGTACCTTGTCATACTGATTATCCTATTCGCGACCACTACATTATGTTTTGTGTTATACCTATGGGGTACCCTCTGATAACCACCATTTTACGGTGGGGCTTACGGTGCTGTATAGACTATGACATTATAAAAATGTGTTAAGGGGGATTATGGTAACGCCTTAACGCTATTTTAATACTTTATATTACTGATAGGTATTATCTACTTAGTGTACATTACTACATAGTAGATAGTTTAACGGATCCTTAAGAGATGGAAAATCCCGTGACATCTCTTGAGTTGTTGCACGCACGTTGACACTGGATATGAGATGTCAAACCCCGTAAACATCTCTGACGCCGTTACACTCATATTTATTTACGATTGATTTAACTTTCATAAGGATATTTTAGTCCTGACTCGAGTGTTTTGTCTTTTCATTACGTTCGGGTCAGTCCTGAGTTTTTCAGATTTTTGAAGATCTATTCTGGAGGATGAAGACGAAGATTTGGTATACTATTACTATTATTACCCTTGCATCATGCTATCTGCTGCATTATTTTAATTGTTCTGTTGTATATGTGTAACTCTGATAAATGTTGTATAAATAATTGTCAAAGTATAGTAAACAGCTTCATGAACTGTTTATTTGACTATTATATTTTATCGTTCCGCTCCGAGATTCTGTGTTGTTTCATTTCCTTTATTTCTCTTTCTTTTCTTTTCTTATTTACCCCAATAACCATCTGCCCTTTTGAATGGTTTGGAATCGACATGTGTATTTGATCGTCGTTTTAAACTGTCCAAAAAGGCGAGTCGTTACAATTGGTATCAGAGCTTTAGTTTAGTGATAACCTTAGCTTTATGGGGTCTGACTCTTTATAAATAGGGTAGTAATACCCTATGATGAGTCGCTGAGTGTATATATATGAGAGAGCATATTTGTTAGTGATATAAAATGTTTTATATTGTGTCGGTTGATTTGTTGAGTGGCTTATGGATTCTGGTCAATACGAGTAATTAACGTCATTGATAGGGATCTCTAAACACTTAAACAGAACAATTCGACATAGTATTGTTTTGAAATTGGGTAAATGAAATAATTTTGCCCCAATTATATTTTGTACATAAAGGATTTATTTTCAGAAATTATTGTGACTTATCTAGCTTACCTGGTTGTTAGGAATGAAAATATTGGTTATTATCATTAGTTTGATATTGTAATTTAATAAATAAGGTGAATTACAAAATGAATAATGATAAAACACTTGTGGATTGTTTTAAGAAAAAAAAATCCTATAAGAATATTTTTAAGGTGACTTATGAATTAAAATAGATTTAAATTGGAAAATATTGAATTTAAGACCCGGAGATTTGAAAAATGGTTCTCAAAGTTTTGAAGAAATATATAGTAATATTAGTTGGAAATTGTTTATGGAAATATTTTGAAAGGATTTTTAAGAAGGAATGAATTCAGTACCCCTCTCTTATGTCGCTGGAAAATAATTTCGGTGATGACTGCGCAACATCATCGATGTTCATTTTCGAGTCTCAAAGTGGGAGAGACTTCTAAGAAGCTTTGTTTTTATCGAAATTATTTTGGGTAAATGGGTTTTGGTTTAAACTCCAAAGGTATGATTTGATATATTAAAGATATAAGTGTATATGTTTATTTCAAACGATTTGAAAAGAACCGGGCATTTAAATTTCTAAGTTATGTTAATTAGTAATTTTCAAATTATTTGAATGAATTGTGAATAACCAGAATTTATAAAATAAGAGGATTAAGATATCTAAGCTTATCGTTTTGGGAAAACTTTAGAGTTGAAGTGTACCTTTAAGGTTGAAAGGTAAAGAGGATTTAAATAGATTAAATTTGTGAACATTCTAATTTAGTAAAATGAAATTCTATAAATTTGTATAATACCAAATTTGCATTCCAATAACATATAATATGATTTACCAAGTATTAAGAAGTTGAAATGATGTTTTGGATATGTAATGAGATATTGCACAAATAAACAAAACCTAAAAGTAATTGAAATATACAAGTAAGGAAAACTCAAAAAGGAATTAAAATGTATATAAATGGAAAATTTTGATTGTGATAAAAATTATATATACTTAAATATAACATGAAATGATGAATGGATAAATGGAACAAGTAAGTGAACTTAAGAAAAGGCCATTGAATCAAGCAATGTCTTTGTAAACTAGTTATAGACTTTAAAAATGAATTTGCAACAAAAAAATGTGAAGATAAATTTGTAACTTTTGAGATAACTATAAACTAAGAAAAGTCATATATAAGAAGTTAGACTTTTATGGAATGACTATAAACTAAAGTGATGATTAATAAAATGTTCCACAAATAAATTTGTATTAACTGAAACTATGAATATGCAATAAATGTAAACAAAGGAATTTCTTATAACTAAGAATAAAATGGGAAAATGAAATTGAATTTAATTAAATTATATAGAATGTTTAAAATGAACTTGAGTAAGCAAATTCTTTGATATGATGTTTAAGAAAAGATAATGTTAAAGAATATGCTATATAAAGAAATGAATATACTAACTGAATAATGGATTGTGAGTAATTAAGTGGAAAAAAAAGAAGTCAACAAAATAATTTAGTATAGATAAATTGGATAGAAATCCATTGGAAGGTAATACGTGAGATTGTACGTATATTATTTTATTCGCATAACTATTTGATCCAAATTCGAGCACAAAATTTCGAGATGATTTATATCGATCTAAGTTAGGATTTTTCACTCGATTTTCGACGGCGAACCCTGGACATGGATTTTTAATTTGATTCTGGAATTCTCTATCATAGTATATGGCTATGAAAGAAGAGTAACAGTTTCCAATCAAGGAACCAAATCTGAGTCCGCACTAGAGAGTCGTGTGAACGATACTAGTTTGGAAGTGAAATTGTGTGATCGAATAAGCGATTAGATTGATATTGCTCACGGATGATATATGTATGGCTTACGGACTTAATTAAAGTTAATATTGGAAATTTATGATGCCAAATATAAAATGATTCTTTTAAAATTATATAATTTGGTTGTTATATGATTGTTAGTTGATTGTATATAATTCATTGAGTGTTAATGAAATTGAAAGCTATAAATCATTGAAATCAAATTGGAAGTTAAATGAATTTAAATAGAATTTAATTTGATTCAAATTGGAAGTGAACTAATGTAAATATAAATTAGTGAATGTTAACTAATTGAATTGAGAATGAATGTTAGTAAAATCCAACGTTAATGAGTCAACTGTGATTAATATTGAAAACCAAGTCAATAAATATTAATGAGAAGTGAATTTATATTGATTGGTTATGGATTCGTTGGATGATAATTGATTTGGTGGATGCATTTGTTGTTTGTTGCATTTGTTATGTCGGTACATGTAGTTGTTATGTTGCTATATGATGTATATTGATATTATTTTCATATATGCATGTTTCTCATGGTTTGTTGAGTGTTTAGTAGGTGCAGATTGCGCTTGCTTCGCATTTGGAGCTCGCTTTCGCGCTATATTAGCCGTATATGCTCGCTAATAATATATAAGGTACATATCTCGGATTACATACCGTATTTTTACACTTTTTCCCTGCGGGATGCCTCATCACTTGATGAGATGTATATTTGTGATATATGTACTGTCATTTTTTTTCTCGATCGAGCCGCGCAAAGGAGACTCTGCCGAAATTTTCCGTAAATCCGGGTGTTAGAAAATTTTTCAAGTTTTTTTTTTATATAATTTTTTTTGATAACTAACTTTTCAAGTTAGAAAGCCGTTTGGAGTAAGTTAGTGAAAGCATAGTAATGATTTATAAAGGGAATTTCATTGTTCTATAAGTTGATAACTTTGAAATAAATATATCTAAGGTTGAATTCTATACTTAGTTCCTTTTCCCTTCTTTTTCCTTTTCGGGGACGAAAAGTTTTGAGTGGGGGAGAGTGTAACGACCCGTAAATTTTCGATAATTAAAATAGCCAATTTAATAAGATTTCGTGATTTAATGTTAGAAAAAAAATTTGTAATTCGTTTGGAACAATAATAACTAGAATGAAATGCAACAAATTTTATCTAAGTTAATTATTTATGAATTGAACGGAATCCCAAATCAATTGAAATAATATGTAGTCAAAGGTAATTGAATGAATTTGTATTGTATAGGTAAATTGTGACACTTGTTTGTAAATAATAAACTTATAAGTAATTAAAAGTTAACGGTGATAATTATTTAAGTTACCTATTCAATTAGTTAGTCGAATTGAATTTGTGAACCAATTGCAATTGAAATGAAAGTTTATATATTAGTTGAGTGCATTATCTCTAACTGTAGTTAAATAATAATGTGGAATTCATTTGATGTAATATAGTAAATCGACTGATAATGAAATTTTTATTTAAAAATCCAATATTGAAATCCGTCAAATATTGAACAATTAAATTGTTTGAATTTAATATTTGAAATTTATTGAATAATTGAATAACGTGAATTGAATAACTGTTCTAATGAAAATGGTTGTTCTATAATTTGAATTTGTTAAATTTTATAAGTTTGTTTTGAATATTTCAAAAGATAGCGATTTAAGAATAATCAAAATTTAACTAAATTTAATATTACAAATGTTTGAATAATTAAATTCCGAATTTGATATGATTAATTTGATATGGAAATTTAATATATGAAAATAGAGTGAATAATTGAAATTTGATTTAATATGATTCAAATTGGTTTCCAAAGTGAATGTATTTTATATTGGGATTATAATAGAGCTAATAAGATTTTAAAATTGGAATTTATTGGATAATTGAATAACGGGTTTAATATGATTAAAAATGATTTGTAAAATTTTATTTTATCATATTAAAGTTAAAATGATGTTGTAGAACTTTTAAAATCGAATTAAAAGTAAATTTGTGAAAATTGAATATTTTTATATTTAATCGACGAGTTAAAATAGCCATTTTTCAAACAGTCTCGGATTTCAACGAAACCAGTTTCATCGGATCCGTAATGTGATATTATTGTAAGATTTCAAATTTCAAGTCAATCGGATTTACCTTTTGTCCGAGGCGAGCCAAAACGCCTAGAAATTCGTTTAATCAGTTTAATTTAAAGTTGATCGTTTATTTCCGTAACTCGCACATACGATCGAATTAGCTTCCGAAACCTGTTCCATTGTGTCCGGAACGCGGGGTCAACCCTAGAAACGCCAGTCACCGCGCTTCGTTCGGAGTTTGGAAATTTTTTGATGAATAGTGTTTCGTAAATTTTCTATATAAGCACCATTAACAATTCACTTTTGCAAATATCTCAAGCCCTAGGATTTCAGGAGCCGGCCGCCTCTTATACAATGAATGGCCAGTAAACATTCTCGTTCCTCCTCGTTTTTCTCGCGATCCCTTCACTTTCAAGCTTCGATTTATAAAGGAAGATTGTAGAAGACATTGAGATATAGCATCTTAACGGTTGTGATCGTTTTCTGAGCCATGGATTAACGGCAAAACTCGTTCAAAGGCGCGCCGTTCATCATCATTTTTCAAGCCATAGTGACGAACGAGCTTCGAGCCTTTCAAGCCGTGGGTGGCTCTCGCGTGGGCGCATCTGTGGGTGGTCTTTGATCAACCAAAAGCTAATCGTGGAGGGTGCGGCCTAAAGCCCTAGAGCATGATGTTGGGTTCCTGTACGTGGGCGAACGAACGAGAAGAGAAAGGGGTGGGCGGCCACAATCAGGAGTTGCAGGGATGGACGGCTGCGATGCAATTTAGGTTATAATAATTAAAAGATTTGTAAATTAATTATAATTTTAATCGTGTAATATTTAAAATGTTGTATCTTTGTCATACGAGGTCAGAATCGGATGAAACGAATTGCCTTGCAATCATTTTTTCGAGCACTACGCAATGCAACTGGATTGGAATCGTTTGGAGTTAGTGAAAATTTCGGATAAAATTAAACGCTCGTTGAATTTTATTCGAAATAAAACGCTGGAACTACATTGAAATCAAGGTGAGTGTTTTATAACGCTCACAACATACTAAATATCTTTATGCTAGTTAAATTTGACATTATGTAGTGTTATGATTTTATTTGTCATTGTTTGATAAAGTTTAATTGTCATATAGATTGTCATTTGAATTAACCGTTGAAAATTAAATTGACAGTAAAATTGAAATTAAAATTGAATTGCGATTAAATTACCTGACATTGATAACTATGAAATTGCCATGAATTGTATTGTCTATTGGATGATTTATTTCGATGGATGCTGTTGGTTGATATTTAAATGTTTGGATGTTTATTTGCTGATATATAACCTGTTATGCATACATATGAAAGTATGATTCGATTTAAGTGATATATATTCATCCCTGACATTTAATTGAAATAAATAATTACTTGGCCATAGGATAGAAAATTATATACGGGCACCGAATTGGCTAAATTTATAATTTTTAAAATCATCGATTTGAAATTTATTTAATTGTTTTGATTTAAAAGTTATAAATAGAAATCAATTTATAGAAATTGAATTCATCGAAAATTGAGTTTGGAATGTTGAAATAAATTTTGGTTAAAAGAAATTGTTAAATAATTAAAGTGGAGACTTTGGAATTTAAAAATGGGGATATGATTGATTTTCGAAAATTGATTTGTTTAAAGATTTAACCTTAATTCAAGCTTTGAATATTACTAAGTAAAAGCGATATAAAATGATATTTTGAAATTGAGCTTGAAATTGAATCGTATTTGTAATTGGGATTTAAATTTGAATATCGATGGAAAATTTTGTTAAGTGTTATAAATGGATATTTTGAAAATCAAGCTCCAAATCGATATAAATTGAAATTGAATTAATTGAAAGTGGATATAAAATTTAATAAATTTGAAGCCAATGCTGACATTGATGGAATCGAAATCGAAATTGAATCGGTAGAAGGGAAATTGAAATTGTTTTGAATTGGGAAGTTATAATTGAAATTGTTCGTTTTTGAAGCTGTTTTATTTGTTTTCCAAATTACTCAGTTATATAAACCATTTTTGAATACTTAAATTATTTTAATCTATTTTAAATCTACTTAACCCAATTTAAATTATTTTAAACTAATTTATCTATTTTAAATCCATTTTTAGATTTTAAGTATCTTTTACTATTTTAATTATTTAAAACTACTTTTAAACTACTTAAACTATTTTCTAAAAATTTCAAGCTGGTTAATAAGGTGAAATGTTTATGTTTAAATCTTGAATTTAAATACGAATTGGGTTAAATGAAGTTGCAACCTAAATTGAAATTCAAAAATGATTTTGAAATCGAAATGAGATATTGAGGCAGAAAATGATTTTTGAAACGGAACCTTACATTTTAAATAGATATGATGATATTTGAAATGGACTTGATTTTTGAAGCGAATATGATATTTTGATATCAATTATGAATCGATTTGAAATATAAAAGAGCCATCGGTGTAATAATACGTAGTTATTAAAGAGACCGGGATCGGATACGGACATACTCTATGTCGATACCGAAAACCACTTTAATAACTATTATACGTGGAGTGTTGATCCAAAATGAAGTGGATGGTTCGGTGAACGCGTTGATTGAAGAAAGAGAACGATATTGGATGACCCCTGACATGAATAAAACAGGAGCCGCGCCGGGCCATTGAGGTTCGCCATCTCTAGCGGACACACTTCTTCGATACCATATCTATTACATTTGTGATTCGATTTGGGTGCACCCCTTGATTTGGGAGTGTTGTTTCGCGGTGTTGGGGTAGCTGCTGGCTATGCTCAACATCAGTCCGGATCACGCAACTACTAGTATCCTAGTTGGTATCGCCTCATGTACCTTGTCATACTGATTATCCTATTCGCGACCACTACGTTATGTTTTGTGTTATACCTATGGGGTACCCTCTGATAACCACCAGTTTACGGTGGGGCTTACGGTACTGTATAGACTATGGTATTATAAAAATGTGTTAAAGGGGATTATGGTAACGCCTTAACGCTATTTTAATACTTTATATTACTGATAGGTATTATCTACTTAGCATACACTACTACATAGTAGATAGTTTAACGAATCCTTAAGAGATGGAAAATCCCGTAACATCTCTTGAGTTATTGCACGCACGTTGACACTGGATATGAGATGTCAAACCCCGTAAACATCTCTGACGCCGTTACACTCATATTTATTTACGATTGATTTAACTTTCATAAGGATATTTTAGTCCTGACTCGAGTGTTTTGTCTTTTCATTACGCTCGGGTCAGTCCTGAGTTCTTCAGATTTTTGAAGATCTATTCTGGAGGATGAAGACGAAGATTTGGTATACTATTACTATTATTACCCTTGCATCATGCTATCTGTTGCATTATTTTAATTGTTCTGTTGTATATGTATAACTCTGATAAATGTTGTATAAATAATTGTCAAAGTATAGTAAACAGCTTCATGAACTGTTTATTTGACTATTATATTTTATCGTTCCGCTGCGAGATTCTGTGTTGTTTCATTTCCTTTATTTCTCTTTCTTTTCTTTTCTTATTTACCCCAATAACCATCTGTCCTTTTGAATGGTTTGGAATCGACATGTGTATTTGATCGTCGGTTTAAACTGTCCAAAAAGGCGGGTCGTTACAGTGGTGTAGGCTATGTTGGCAGAATGGAAGGATTTAGAAGCTTTGGCCAGTTGTGATGTGCAGTTAAGATTAACTACTAGTTCTAGTTAGAGTACTGTCATGTTTTCTATTTAGAAGTTTGACCAGTGTTGATTGAAAGGATTGCTTCTAAGCAGAATAAGGATCCATTATTAGTCGAGAAGATCAAAAGGCTTGATGTTGGAACTGAGATCGATGATTTGAAATATTTTTGTCTTGACCAGAGAGGATGGTTGAGAAAGAAGGGGAGATTTTGTGTTCCAGATGTTGAGAACTTTGGAAAGAAGTTTTTAGAGAATGTCATCGATCCAAGTTTACGATTCATCCTAGAGGGACCAAGATGTATCAAGATATAGAGAGAAGCTTCTAATGGAAGGTATGAAGAGGGATGTTGGCTTATTGGTTAGGCAGTGTGCAAATTGTCAACAAGTGAAAGCCGAACATCAAAAGCCGAGTGGGTTGCTTTAGCCTTTGGAGATTCCAATTTGGAAATTGGATTCGATATCCATGGATTTAATTGACGGACTAACAAGGTCAATTAAGGGAAATGAAAGTATATGGCTCATGGTGGATAGATTGACCAAGAGTGCCAATCTCATTCCAGTAAAGTCAGCCAGGATGGTAACAGTTTTGGCTAAGTTGTTCATTAGGAACATAGTTAGGCTGCATGGAGTTCTTAGTAGCATAGTCAGTGACAGAGATGCTTTATTCACTAGTAGATTCTGAAAGAGTCTACAGAATGTGTTAGGCACTAAGATCAAACCGCATGTCACCCTTAGACAAATGAGCAGACAGAGAGAGTCAATAAAGCACACGAGGATTTGTTGAGAGCTTGTGTGTTGGAATTTGGTGGATCTTAGGAGGATCTCCTACATTTGGTTGAGTTTTCATATAATAATAAATATCAGACTAGTATGGGAATAGCGCCTTTTGAAGCTTTGTATGGAAGGCTATGCAAATCACCAGAATGTTGGTTGGAGACTGGAGACAGATTGGTATTAGGTCTAGATTTGGTTAGAGAGGCATTAGAGAAGATTGAGTTGATCCAACAATGGATGAAGGAAATACAATCCAGACAGAAGTGTTACACAGACAAGAGGCGTAAAGACCTAGAATTCCCAGTTGGAGATAGGATTTTCATTAAGGTTTCACCGATGAAGGGTGTGATATGATTGGAAAAGTCAAGGAAGATGGCCCAAAAATATGTTGGTCCATTCCAGATTATAGAGAGGATTGGAAAGCTCGCATACAAAGTAGTGTTGCCGAGCAGTATGGCAGGTGTCCATAATGTTTTTCATGTGTCTCATCTTGATAAGTGATCCAGAGACTACTGTTCCTCCAATATGGTTGGAAGATTTGGTAGTAGAGCCTAATTTGACTTTTGTTAGACAACCAGTTCGGGTTATAGCGAAAGATAAGAAAAGATTGAGGAACAAGACAGTTAATTTGGTGAAAGTTCGGTGGAATGACAACGAGCAGGACTGTACTTAGGAGATAGAGGACGGGATTCGAGATACTTATCCTAATCTGTTTTGAGGGTATGTCTATATTAGATTGATATAGATAATTCCTAGTCAGCTAGACTAGTATGACTGTTAGGAGTCATTACAGATGATTTCTATGTTTAGTATTTAGTCCTTACTAAATTTCGAGGATAAAATTCTTTAACTATGGGAGCCTATAACCACCCTAATTTTTGATAACATTATACAGGAGATTTAATTGAATAAATTAAATAGAATAATGTAAATGTTAAGTAATAAGGGGGTAGAAATTTGAATAAATGTAATTAAGGCCGAGCTCAATTAAATAGGCTTAAGAATGATTTTTAGTACAACTAATCCACATAAGGGTATATTAGGAATTTTCCGCATATAACCCTTACCGTTTTATATATTTCAATCCTTAACATTTCATTTCCATTCACGTCATTTTGAAAACAGAAACATAAGAAGAGGAGCTGACCATAATCAAAGAGTAGAGAAATCAAAGTAATGCTAGGGATTAAAGCTTAGGGGAATTTAATCTCAATCCAATCTCGTTATCTTAATCAAGGTGAATAATAATTCCATTTCTATTTTATGTTATAATCATATGTTTTTGGAGTTAAGGGTAAATTTGTTTTATGATGATTTGGATGATGATATGCTTGAATCATAATTTATTTAATTTGAATAAGGATGTTTAAATATGCTTCCTCATGGTTTTAGAGTAAAACCAATTGACATTGATGTTTAAATGTCATGGAAATTTTTTAGTTGTGTAAAACATGATTTTGGAGTTGGGTTTTAATTTTGATAATTTTCCAAGCTGTGGAAAGACTGTTATGAATTTTCAAAGGAAAATATGGTTATTTGGGTTTATAAATTTATTTCGAAAATATATTGAGAATTTGGATCTGAAATTTTTATATGTTAGATAACATGATTAAAGTGAATATTTAGAATTTTTGGGGATTTTCCTAAATGATTTTCTATGCAAATTAATTTATTTTAGAAGAGGAACTTCTTTGTAATATTGGTTTTGCTTAATTAAAGGGCTTATTTGCTAACTTAACCATGATTTAGATCTGAAATTAGCTGTAGTTATTTTAGTAAAGAATTTGAAAAGTTAAGGCAACCAATTTTGTGTTTACACGTGGCAGGTAAGTTAGAAATTATTTGCTTTAATTAGTATTAAATCAGGTTACCCAAAAAGTTAGTTTCGCCTTCTTTAGAAGTACCTTTCGAATTAGAGCTTCTGTCTTCAACCTAATCGAAACCCACTAGACTGAAACCAATACACAAGGTATCACATAGATCGTACGTAGTGGATTAGAGAAAGGCGCAAGGCTAGATGTCGAAAGCATAGCTTCCGATGGGGTCGATACCTTTTGTTGTTTTAAAGAAAAGCTCCTGCCTTTATTTTATTTAGGCCTTTGAAGGAGTCGAAAAATATGTTTTGAGAAAGGGGTTTTCTATATGCTTTCAAAGGATCGAGACAATGCCTTCGAAAGTGACTTTTGACTAGCTTTTGAAAGAGAGTTTCCGCCTTATTAATTAAAGAAGAGCTTTCAAAGGAGCTACTTAGTTTTAAAAATTTAACAGAAGGGATAGTTACGACCAAGTCGAACCCTTCTGCCGCTTTTCCTTTTAAAGGTATTGAAGATATCATTGCTTTCGAAAGGTAGCCCTTGTTTTAAAAATGTAATCCACTTCCCATAGCTTTCGAAGGGGTTAGGGGTTTCAAAGGCAATGGTCCTCGAAAGGGGTTTTGAAGTAAACCTTTAATTATTTTACCCAAAGGACTTTTTCTTTCGAAAGGGTGGTTCCGACGCCATCAAGTTTTCCCCAATATTTTTAAAGGATAAAGAATAGTTTTGAAAAAGATACTTTTGTCTATATGCACTTGACCCAAATAATATTTTAAGTATAAACCTAATGTTTTCGAAAGGGGTATTTTCAATGGTTTCGAAAATGGTACTTTCAATTGGTTTCAAAGCTATGCTTCTAAATGATTAAATGCTAATGCATTAGTATATTTAAAAGGTTTCAAGCTAAATTTTAAAGTGTTCGAAAGGAAATAGCTTAAAGTTTTGAAATTAGATTTTTATGCTTTTAAAGGAGGGTATTCAGTGAGGTTGAAAGCCTAGTTCGAAGGAAACGAAGGCTTTGTTTTTCAAAACGAATAATCCAAACTCAATTTTTTAAAGGAAAAACCCATGGCTAAATTAAAGGACTTTTGTAATGGTTTTGAGAAGAGGCTTTCCTTGAAAATATTAGGTTAAAGGGATTAACCATGTTTTTATGAAAATGATTTCAAGGATATAAAACCCACAAGAGTGGTATTGTTATGTTATTATGTTTGCTTCTTCAAATATAAAAATATTCACATTATAACGGATTCATAACAAAATTTTGGGGATAAAGGGCAGAAGAACCGGCTAAGTTAACTCAGTAGTGAATATAAATTGATTAAACTCCTTGATGAGTAGAATTGCATCCAAGAAGTCAGGGAGACCTAGGATGCCTAAATATGGAAGTTGTCAGGGAGATAGGTTCATAGTGCACCCTTGAAAACTATGGTTTGGACGTTGTTAGAATTACCAATAGGTTAATGTGATCCCATGAAAACTATGTTATAAAGAGTGGTTGGCAGGGGCTAATTGGTTTGTAGTGCAGTCATGAAAACAATATCCCGATTAACCTATTGACAGTTGTCAATAGGTTCATAGTCAACCCATGAAGACTAGGACAAGAGGGAAGTTATTGGAGTCACCAATAGGTTTAGGGGAACCCATGAATTAATCAAGTTATTTGGTAGGGGCCAATAGGTTAATAGTGACTCTAGAAACCATAAATATGACAGGGAGTTAATTAAACAGAAGATGGGAAATCCAGAATGTATTAATTTGTATGCATATCATCATAACATTTTGAAATGACTATATTTTTAACCATTTTGGATGCAAGAGCACAATATATGGTCTTATAAAGGTTTTAATATACTAGTGAGGGGAAATCCCGTCCCACTAAACAGCATGGTCTCACTAGATATCTAAATATTTTGAGATGTTAGATTATTATTCATACCAGGTTTTATGTCCGACTCGTAGTTTATGTTTTCCTTTTAAACTCTCGGGTACTTAATTGATTTTGGGTAGTTTGAGAGTTGAGGTTTTCAGGTATCTCATTAGAGAAATAAAGCTTCCGGAGACGTGCGATAGGAGATATTTAGAGTTCTCTTTTATTTCATTCTGCTATGTTGTTTTTAATTGCAAAGTTGTTATATTTCCTGTATATACTCTGATCATTAAAGGGGGCACTTTATATGTTGCTCTTGGCGTATGTTGTAATAAATATATTTTCTCTGAACGTGGTTTACAATTATGGAATTATAAAATGAATTGGAAATGATTTGAAATAGAATGTGATCTTGTTAGAAATTTTAAAATTTTCCCATATTCATGGGTTTTTGTGTATCAATGAATCTATCACCGTTGTATTTGGTCGCCGAGGATTAATAACTATGGATGACTGCAGCATCCGTAGCCATTAGTTTTGGGCCTTCAAGTAAGGGGATGTTACAAAAACCTTAAACCCCGCCTATATTTTTACCTCCCACCAGTTGATCGCCTCGACCCACCATCGATTGGTCATAGTTTTCCGTGTTGATTTATATTCCGTTTTAATTCACCAATTACTCAATTAATTCTTACGTTAACTCATGTTAACTCAAACAACTTCTCAAACGTTAATCTAAACAAATATTTTGAAATTCAAAATTCCAACTTTAAATTTCAATTTCAAATATTTAAAATTTAAACTTGTTCGAATTAATTTTAGTTTGAAAACTTCAAACACGCATAACTTTTTCATTTGAACTCTGATTTCAACATTTGTATATCGAAATTGATCAAAAATAGCCACGAATGCAATGGTGGAACTTTTGTGACCAAATTCTAACATTTACAAAATTTCTAATTTTGACCTTATTCTAGTTACTTAATTTCTTATTAAATTTTACGGAGTGTTATAATTAATAAAGTCCATCCATTACTTTCATCGTCATACCCGATCATGGGATAACTGTACATTCCCATACTATAGTGGATAAGAAATATAAACTATGCACATTTTGGAATAACTTGTCAAAAAATTGGCTTGTTGGAATAACTCTCCTACCACCTATCTTGCCTTGAGTCAACCAATATACTTTATGTGTGTTGTCATCTCATTACTTGTTGTCATCTCATTACTCTCTTCTCTAATCATATTACTTTCTTCTTTCAGTCAAAATCTCTTGATTGTTTTCTCAAACTTCGGTATTTTTTTTCTTTCCATGATCTTTCATGCGACTATATCCTAGGACTTGCAAAAGTGTACTTTGATATCACTCACCTTTTCTTTGAGGTTCTCTTTCGGCTTCCATGCATCTTCAATAAAATATTCTTAGGTTTGTTTATACCAGTATTCCTTATATTTAATGGCGATTCCTAGTTTTTACCTTACAAGAATCCATAGCTCTTTTATTCGTAGCATAAAATTTTAACTCGTCTTACCTAGGAAATCATCCCTATCCACTCCATATCAAAAATTAGTTTGGATTTCGCCACTCTTTATAAAACTAGAACTTCATAATCATAAAAGTGTATTGTTTGAAGTAACAATGAATAGAGTAAAAAGGAAAAAGATGTGTACAAGATGGATATTCTTTTATGTGGTTTACACTGTCCATTTCAATAAATAGAAAAGGAAATAATTTCTTGTAATTTCAAATAAAAAAAATCTCACTTGTGGTCAATTTATGAGAAATTACGATGGTAATCTTTTTTGAAGCATAGCTTCGATAAATTAAAATGTGGAAATGAGTATTCTAATTGCAGAAATTAGTAGTTAGAAATATAAACACGTATAGCCACGCTTAACGACAAGAACACTCACACGCACACATACAACATAGATTATGACTATAAACGTATTAATTAGTAATTAACCGATTATGATTTATTGACATTATTTACAAATTTACTGGGCAATAAATTTTTAAAATGAGAGGAAAAAGGAATCAAATGGAAACTGATTAAGGAAACTTGACATGGCGTTTACAGAGAAAAGAAATTCGAGTAAAGAATGGATTTTGGAAACCCGAAGAAGATTTAAGGGACTAAATAAGGATTAATTGGGAATGTTTCAATTTTGGCAGTAATGATCAACTGATATGAATATTTTATTTGAGGAAATAGATGGACCCCATATATTAGAAACCGAAAAGAAAAATTAAGAAAATTGGTAACAATGAATGACATATTGAGAAATATCCATCTTAATTTAATAGGGAATTGCTATGTAGATTTTTTATCTAACCAACACTTTGAGGTTCTTGGAAGCTTGTTCTGAGAGGATGTAAGTAAATAAAGTAAATAGAGAAATTATGTAGGAAGTAAGTGTTGAAAGATAAAGAGACACAAGGTACATAGTGGTTCGGGACTGAGATCCCAACATCCACTTAGAATACTCTATCGTGAGCTTTTATTCCTCAACGTGGTATGCAAATACATTTGACACTAAGTCCCCCATTAATGATATTTTAATTGAAGCTTTTCAAAAGGAGTAAGTATACTGAATGATTGTAAAATATTGAAAATTTGCTAGGCAGCCCCTTTTTAGTAGCACATGGCCCATTATTTATAGCAGGTTTAAAGTTCTTCCATTGGTGTAGGGGCTTTAACTTAGATTGATGACTCGGCTTATTATTACGACTCTGATTCTTTGACATGGACAGTGACATTGTGCTTTTGTATATAAATTCTTTGATTCCTTTCGTCTATCTTGACCGTTGATCTTGATTTAGCCTATTTATGTCGTTGATTGTTGTGACCTATAATAATTTTGCTGCTCTTTATTAAGCTTCTTGCTCTATTTGGACAATAATCTCGGTCTTTGTTGTTGCCTTAACTCGTGTTCTTGGACTATATGCTCTTGGGTACTGAGTCTGATCCCTGAGCTCTCGATGGAAGCTAAATGATGGATTTCAAAACTACAAGCCAAGAAATTTGAATTTTATGGAAATTATGGTGTAACACATGCCCTCCAAAGTTCACCCTATATGGTTGATATGAGGTGGACTGTGGAAAGAATAGAGTTATATTGTGTTTAGTACTTGGCTTGTTTGTTCCATTTCCATGATAATGTCAACCTGAGCTGTTGGGCAAAGTATCATTCTGAGAACTCTTCGAAGTACTGCTTTATCGAGATGACTTTATGATGATCTGACCATGCTTTGTCAATAATTTAAAATATAACCTCATCTGGAGGGTTTTGAAAATAATTTGAAATCTATCCTCATGTAGAAGGTTTTGAAAACAATTTAAATCTAACCTCATCTATAGAGTTTTGAAAATAATTTGAAATAACGGCTTAGAGGCGAAAATATTCCAATACCTTGCTCCAGTCATCTAGACCTGGTCTCGCATAGGTATCAGGTTTTAAAAAACTATCAAGGCAATATAATGCCTATATTTTGCACGTGGTTGACATTGCCCACTGTACAACACCGTGCATGGTAATTTTCACCCTAGCTCACTCTTTACATGACACCATTTGGCCATGGGTCACTCTTTGCATAATACCATGGTTTTGGCTCATTTGGTGCGTTCGACACGGTTGAGATCCCATGACTCACTCTATATAGGACACTATCAGCCACGGCTCACATGTTGCACGATATTTTTGAATGTGGCTCACTCTTTACATGGCACTATTGGCCGTGGCTCAATATTATTGGGAATCTACCCGATGCATGGTCTACATAACCATGATTTTATATTATTTGGAATCTACCCACTACTCTGAATTTCTTGGGAATCTACCCATTTTTCTATTCTTTTAGGAAATCTACACATCTTTTTAACAGTCTCGAGAATCCACACACTACTCTGATTTTCTTGGGAATCTATCCATTTTTCTAATTTTTTGGGGAATCTACCCATCTTTCTAACATTCTCGAAAATCTACCCAGTGCATTATACTACTTGACCTTGGCTCTTTCTATTGGGATTCTACCCAACACATTTTATTTCGGTGCCGAGAGGCAAAAACCTAATTTAAGGCCGTAAGGTCAAAAACTTTTGAAAATCATGCTTGACATTTGAAGCCATCTAAACTAAGTAAAAGGTGAAACTGTTTTGGTGCATGGAGGAAAAATCTAATTTGAGACCGTGAGGTCAAAACTTTCGAAAATCATGCTTGGCACTTGAAGCCATCTAAGCTAAGTGAAAGGTAAACCTGATGCCGAGAGGCAAAATCTAATTTGAGACCATAAGGTCACAACTTTCGAAAACCATGCTTGATACTCGAAACCCTCTAAACTAAGTGAAAGGCAAAACTTTTCTGGTGTGGTAAAGGTTAAATTGGTTTGCATGGTGGATTTTCTTTCCATAATTCATATAAGGACGACACTTCTTTATGATCAGGAAGCAAAACTAAATAACCACTGGGTAGTGAAATCATTTACCTGCCTAGATGTGAAAGCATGGTTTCAAAATTCGCATGATGCTACTGGGTCAATGTAGTATCATGGCTAAAATATTTGGTGCAATATTTGAAAATTTTGTAATAATACTTGATCATTGTAATTACGACTAAAATGTTTTGATACAACGTTTGAAAGTTGCATGATATCGCTTGATCGCGACAATAATCATGACTAAAATGTTTCATGAAATGTATGAAAGTTGTGTGATATCGCTTGAATACAGCAATAATCATGGACTACAATGTTTTGATGTAATATTTGAAATGCTTAAAATTTAAGAGAATTGAAGTCCTATGTGACATACTTGATACATGGCTATGATATTGGTTATTGTCTCAAACTCGCGGAAAAAACTTTTATCCATGTAATAGCTCCATACTATGGTAATGCTTAGATGCTTGGCATTCCAAGTCCAAGGTATTATGTTGTCGTCTGGTCTTTTTAACGTATATGTTCCTGGGGGGACGATGCTGTAAATTATCAAGGGTCCTTCCCAATTTGGACAAAGAGGTCCGTTTACCGGATCCTTTGTATAGATATTATATTTCATAAGAGGACGTCTCCCTTCATAAACTTCCTACTTCAAACCCTTTGTTTATAGTATCGGGTCATGTTACGAATGTATTCCACCGTTCTTCAAGCGGCTTGGTCTCGAAGCTCAGGTAACAGATCCAATGACTCCTCTCGGAGCTCTATATTTTGTTATGTTCTATAATAATGCCTTCAGTGGGAGGCAATCTCTAATTCAAATAAGAGCATGGTTTCAAATTCGTAAGCTAAGAAGAAAGGTACATGTCCTATTGAAGTCTTAGAGCTCGTCCTATATGCTCTAGAACGAAAGGTAATTCATCTAGCCAATTACCCTTTGCTTTGTTTAATCTTTTCTTCAGACAAGCTTTAATGGTCTTGTAAGCTACTTCTACGGCCCCATTACCCTTTGGGTGCTCCACCAAGGAAAATCTCTATATGATATCATGATCTTAATAATATTTTACAAATTCTAGGCCTTCGAACAAAGTGCCATTACCCGTAATAATTTTATATGGGAGACAGAACCATGATATGATGTTCTTCGTTACAAATGTAATTACCTAGTGGGACGTGTAACGACCCTAATTTTGACTAACATTATTTAGGACATTTAATTAAATAAATTAAATGAAATAAATTAAATGGTTAAGGGATTAAGATTTGAATATTAGAGGGTAGCCATGCTTAATTAACCAATGAAGTAGAGGTAAATAAAATGAAATAGATAAGGGTAATAAGATAAAGGCAAAATAGAAATAGGTTATATTCTTATGACCTAAACCCTCATTCCAATTTCATTTTCCATGTTCATAAACAAAATTAAAACTTAAGCTTGGTCTATCACCATTAGAGGAAGTCTGAAGGAAGATAAGCAAGAATCAAAAGAAGGATGCTTAATCAAAACAACTCAAGAGCAAATTTCAAACTCCTTAACAACAAGCTAAGGTGAATAATAGATTACATCTCATATTCGTTATATTCGATTTCTAGATAAGATCTGAACCTATTTTGCAAAGTACATGCCATTTTTGATTGGTAAAAGGATATATATGATTGTCGAAGATTTTTGTTGTTTCATATAGAATTTATGATAAGTTATGTTTTGAAAAACCTATCAAATGACATCCCTTGCATTTTTGGTATGAGTTGGAAATAATATTTTAGAGATGGGGTTCAAGTATTATAGTTTTTTGAATTAATGTGGATTTGTTATGAATTTTCTAGTGAAGAAAATGGTTATATTGGGTTTAAATTAATTACAGCAATTATATGTTAGCATTAGGTCATAAATTTAAATATGTTAGAAAACATATTAAAAGTGATTTATGAATATTTTTTTGGAGAATTATGCTAAGTATTTTATTAATGATATTAATTAAATGTTTTATATGTTTATAAAAGGAGAATGGGCTATTTGTAAATGTTTTAATTTGTTAATTGCTGAAATTCGGCAGCACTTATAGAAAAGATTTGAAAAAGAATTGGCAACCAATCATATGTTAACAAACAAAGAAAGTTGGTTGGAAAGAAATTACTTTATATAGTTAAAACCAGTTTTGTTAAGATTCACTGCTTTGCCACTTACAACAAACACCTTTCGACCTCATACTGCCGCCTCCATCTAAGTCGAAACCAATACACATTGTATCAGCTTCGGTACGTAGTGAATTGGAGTTAGGCAAATGGTATAAAGTTGAAACAAGCTTACAAAGGGGTTGAAGTAGCTTTTGCAAACTTAGAACTATTTTGGTTAGAAACGAAGTTTTTGAAAGAGATTGCTTTCGACTTTATCAATTGTTTTAGGAAAAGGGCTTTCGAAACAGATTGTCGCCTTTGTTTTATAAAGAAGCTTTCGTAGGGGTTGAAACCCCTGCTGCCGCATCCAACCTTTCGAAACAATGCTTTCGAAAGTGTTGGTTTCGACACCATCCACTTTCTTTTATTTACAAAAAATGCTTTCGAAGTTGATGTTTCCGCCCCAATTCCTTTAAGACCCTTAGATTTATTGGAAGTTAAACCCAAAGGTTTCGAAAGGAATGGTTTTAAATGATTTCGAAACTATGTTCCACACACTTTTACTTGAATGCAATGCTTTAAAAAGGTTTGTTTTTAATAAAGGACTTTAATGCTTTCGAAAGGTATCTAATGGAGGTTTCGAAGGGGAGAGTCCCTAATTTTTTCGAAAGGTTTAACTTTGGTGTTTGAATGGAAGATTTACAATGTTTTCGAAAGGAAAATTTGAATTGTTTTAAAAGAGGATGTCTAATATTTTATAAAGCTTTCGAAAGGACACTTTCAATGGTTTCGAACGATTTATTTTAAATGATTTCGAAAGGTATGTTTACGGCTTTCGGCTTAGCATTTCAAGATAAAGTAGTCAACCTGTTTAGAAAAGGGTACTTTCAACAGATTCAAAAGAGATTGTTTAAAGATTTTAAACAAAGGTTTCGAAGGTTTTCATCAACAATGTTTCGTGTAAAGCATATATCATGGCAAAGAGATTTGAGTAAACCAAGTTTATTTTCCTTATTTAAGTATGATTTAAAGAGTTAAATCAATTAGAAAGATGTTTTCAACGAAACTTTGATAGCTAGTTAAGCCTAAGTAAATGATTCAGATATTTGATTACCAGATGGGACTGGTATAAGGTTGCACCCTATACATTAGCTATAGCCCCTAGCTAATTTAGTCTGAAATTCTACGGTGTAGGGCTTAGTCGCTGGTAAGAATTAAACGATATTACACACATAAAGGAATATACAAAGAAGGAGGATAGGCTATTGGTGAGCCTACAAAACCATTAGGATCAGTTGACCCTGGGGGAAGTAAGTTAAGGACAAACCATCAAGAAGTGTTTCTAACAAATGTTAGCCTGTTCATTTTGTTTGGTAGGCCTGAGTCAGCCAATGTTAGTAGTCTGCAAAACAAAACTATATTGTTTGGACAGATAGTCCATTTGTTACCTGATTTATAAGCATATATGATATTGCTATTATTGATTTAATCAGTTTGATTGCAGGTTTTTTATTTGCAACAAGAAATGTTTATAGGGATATTAGTGAGTGGAAACCCATTCAGCTAAGCGGCGTGTCTCACTTAATATCAGTAAATCGAGATGTAATAGTATTATTCACACCAAGCTTTATGTCTGACTCGAAGTTTATATTTTCCCCTAAAACTCCCGGGTGCTCAAAATTAATTTGAGTAGATTTGGAGTAAAGGATTTACAGGTTTAGTAGGTGGACGAATAAAGATTCCAAAGACATGCAAGGAGGCAGTGTTGGCTATTTAGGAGTTTTTATTTTTATTTCCGCTGTGATGTATTAAGACCGTTATGTCTGTCGAGTACTCTAATTATCCAAGGGGGCATCTTCATATGTCGCTCTTAGTATAATTTTTAATTATTATATTTTATCAAAACCTGAAAAATGTTATAGAAACAAATTTGTATATGCTATATATAAGTATATGCTTTATCTCCATTCTCCCATCTCTATTAGCTATTCTTCTTCATCTTACAATGGCTCGAATGCAGATTTTATGGACATAAGATATGGATACTAGAAGTGGAAGAGTAAACATTAGTGAGGGAAGCACCACAAACAATGGGAATGCCAGACCAAATACTAAAAGGAATCAAGGTCAGGCACAAGCTGCTAATGTGGGTGCCAGAGTGCTGCAAGTCGATATGGGAGAGATTTATCAGTTTTTCTTTAACATAATGCAAGCAGGAGTTGCTAAGGGTTAGGTGGAGGAAATGCTGAAGAAGGTAATCAAGGAGCTCCAAATGTTAATAACTATGATACTTTGAGTAGAGATTATACTCAGCTGTTTATTGGTAATGAAGACGAAATCGAAGTGAAGAATTGGTTACTTCATTGCGACAAGATATTTGTTGATTTGGGGATCAATGATAAGCAAAAAAGGAGGCTCGCTTCTAGACAGCTACAATGGACATCACTGTATTGGTGGAACGGTGTTACTATAGGAGTCAATAAGGAGATTATGACTTGGGTTGAGTTTCGGAGAAGGTTTGAAGAAAGATCTATGTCGGAGATTGCTAAGTCTACTCTGCTCAGGAAGTTTGCTGAATTGGAGCCGAAAGATATAACATGCTTGAATATGCAACCAAATTTGTGGAGCTAGCAAGATACAAATACGCTATGGTTGATACTGTCATCGAAATGAATGAGAAGTTCATTCATGGATTGAAGCCTGAGCTTGCTAAGCCACGTTATCGCATATTAGAGATCCATGCGATGTTGTTGTTGAGACGACTTTGAGGCAGTAAGAGATGCTTGCTTATCTTGATGGAAACAAGGCAAAGGAGAACCAAGGCGAGCAGAACCAGAAAAGGAAGTTTTTTCATAAGAAGGGAGATCAGACGAGTGGAGCTGTTAAGAAAGGGAAGGCAGAAGTTGTCTACTATACGTGTGATAAGAAAGGATATTATGCTCATGAATGTCAGACCGGAAAGGGAAGAAAGCTACTGAGAAGAAAGGAGTAACGTGTTTCTATTGTGATCAGATTAGACATTATAAGAAATAGTGCAAGGAGCCAGCAAACGATGGAAAATGCAAGATGTATGCATTGGAACCACTTACATCGAGACCAAAAGCAGAGGAGAAGGGAAAATATGTGTTGGGAGGTGCGCTTTTAATTCGTGGTGTATCAGTTAGTGTTTTATTTGACACCAGTGCATCGCATTCTTTCACATCTCATTGTTTGGTAGATAAGCGTAACCTAGAACCCTCTTACCTAGTTACTTCCTTTAAGGTTGCAAATCCGATAGGAGGATATGCGACACTTGGGATGAAGTGTGAGCAGTTAGAGTTTTGAATTGTTAGGTCATACATTTGTTCGCAGTTTGCATGTGTTTGATTTCATAGGGTTCAGAATTATTTTGTGTATGGATTGGTTAAGCAAATACGATGCTAGGATATTTTGCCATGATAAAAAATATCACTTAGACACCCTGGCTTCAGTGATTGAATTATATACTCCGTAGAAACCCTAGTTTTGAGGTTAATTATTTGTTGGGTGTTGTGGAGATAGAAGATAAGTTGAATCAAGTTTACATTGTCAGAGAATTCGCAGATGTCTTTGAACCTATAGTAGATTGTTGTCGAAGCGAGCTAATTTACTACTAGAAGCTGAACCAGTGAGTAGACCGCCAAGTAGAATGACACCTACAGAAATTAGGGAGCTAAAGGTGCACTTGGTGCATTTGGAAGGCAAGAATTTAATTAGACCAAGCAGTTCGCCTTGAGGAGCAGTCGTAGTGCTAGTAAGCCGGACGAATCGTTAAGGTTATGTATCAATTATCATAACTTAAATGAGAATACGATAAAGAATCGATAACTGTTACCTAGAATTGATGATTTGTCTGACCAGTTTAGTGGAGCCAAATTATTTTCCCATTTGGATTTGGCAGTAGGGTTCTGTCAGTGTCACGACCCGGAATACAACGTTCGAAAATTGACATCAAATACCTCACTTGTACTCGACTGTCAATGATTCAAACATCGAAATCCGGTCAGATGGAGCTTATAACAACATTAGATGAATATAAAACAGCGGAAATAAAATGAATATCATGCATTACATTACAGATAAAACACCATAATAATATCTATTACAACATCAGAGTATCATAAAACATGAATCACAACTCTAAATAGAATGACATAATAGAATAACTAAAGATCATATGCCAAAATTCTTCAAAAAAAGAAGTAGAGAATGATAGTGAACATCCAAGCTAAGCACCTCGAGATCCAAAAGCTTCCAAAATGTCTCTAAGGTATGAGCCTCCAAGAACCGATAATCTCCAAACCAAAAACTCTAAAATATAGCTAGGGCCAAAATACGAAAAACCTGCTACTAGGCTGCTCGTGTAGAAATGATGGGCACCCAGAGTTTAGAAAGGAAACAATAAACTCCGTGTTAGTCATGGGACTGGTATGAGTAAACAAAGATAGTTGTTTTTAAATAAAACAGATTTATACAAGAAAAACCGGTATGCTTTTGGAAAATGAAACTACCATAAGACCTCCCGCCACACACACAATGCAATCGCACAATTGGAGGAGATTTCTTCTTATGATAGTCAAATATGCTTGATATGAGCAAATTCTTCGATATTATTACTAATGCATAGTGTAGAAAGCCATTTCGAAAGTTAATATCAATCCTAGCCAGCATACGACCAGTATCGTATGCATACTATAGCTACCATCTAAACAGTGGGGTGCCACCATAAGTAAATGGCAGGTTATACAACTAAAACCGTACTGGGTTCGTATTGGGAATTGGATTTCCAATAAATGGTCAGGCTATGGAACTTCCTATGCCACATGGGTACGCCTCTAGCGGGACGTCCCGAGAACCTACTCGGCTCTCTGCCAACACAAGGCCGAGTTACCTCTGTAACTAGGTAACTACTACTCGAGTATGCCACTCCCTGGTCCCAAAGGAGCTTTATCCGAGGGGCCCCCATCACAAAGAAACAACCACACAGAGAATGAGATTTAAGAAACCACATAGGTAAGTATCTGGGCTCCATACAATGACACCACCTTTTTCCAGAAGGAAATGACTTACCCTAAAGGGCGCGACCCTCATAACCTTGGCGCATCTTTCCTATTTCGACAATTTCCAGGGTGTGAGGTCCGATGAGGCCTCGTCCACAAAGCTACGCTTTACACGAAAGCCATGCTTTGATCACAAATGATCATCATCACACAGCAGCACTTAGCATGCCACACTACCAAATTGAGAGTATATTGCTGATAACCTTCAAATACATAACCTCTGAGCTCGTACGTCTCATAGAAGGGTGTTAAGCTAAGAGAATAAATTCTCCGCCACCAACAGATATGTATTTGAAAGAAATCGGCTTTATACCTCAAGGTGTAGTGTCAGACACACGACCATACAAGTATGTTCTGGGTTCGAACAGAACCGAAGGCACTTCGTCCAATAAAGGAAGAAGCCCTTGCAAATCCGAGCGTCCCAATCCCGATCAGACTTCCCATCACTTAGGGAATCCCTATACCGGAGCAACTCGGTGCAGAGACAATCGACAGGTTGTCCTATCGTTCTTGGAGACAACCATTCACCACCGTCTTTAATTGTTATCCATTCGTCGAATCACTATCCGGAATGGGTTATATGACACAAAGGTCCTCTCCTGGCTAATCCGAATAGTGAACGCTTAATTTTAAAACATGTGGGTGTATTAATCACAAGGATTCACATTCAAGGTTCGATGTGGGTTTCAGATAACAAACTGAAATCCGACTCCCTGCCGCATCGAAGTATAAATGCCGTTTTACGGGCGAAAGGGGTTTTACATACATATAGGAACAGATCACAAATCTCAGTTCATCACAAAGCAATCACAGTATCACAACAGAAATACCAATCCAGTACAGAATATTTGATGATGGTCATTCATCTTTGATTAGGGTGATTGTGATTAAAGTGAATTATCCGTAAAAATTAATTATTTTAAATCAATATTTAATTTGACTTAATTATGAATTTATCTTAATCAACTTGGTTAATTAATTATTCCATTATTTGATTATCGTAACTTATAAATTCTTAGTTATTAATTAATTGAATTGAATTTCATTTATAAATTGCCTATTCTTTAATTAATAAATTTTAAATTATAAAATCATTGCAAATCTTAATGGTTAATTATTGTTTCATTATTATAAATATATTTGGTTTTTAAATTAACATTTAATCATTTGATTTACTTTTAAAATTTTATTAAGTTAAATTTTTAAAACAACTTTTATAAATTTTAAAATATTTTTGAACTTCATAAATTTTAGATAATTGACTCAATATCACTTTCCTGGAATTCCATTTACAATCATCACTAATTTATTCAGGAAAATAAATTTAACTTTTTTTTCAAAAATTTGGTTAAAAACTGGGTTTGCTGTTTTCATTTACTCACCCGAGGCTTGCTTCAGGTCGTACCCCGAGTCAACATCCCCCTGCTTTGAGTTTAACCCCAGATTGACCCGTGTTGTCATTCCTTTGCCAAATTTTTTTGTTAAGTTTTAAATTAGACCCGATACCACATCAAAACGACTCGAGTCAGACTTCGAGTCATTCCTCAATTCCCCCACTACTGCTTCGAGCTTTACCCCTTTCTCCCCCCAAACCAAACCACTGACACACCAACCCCCACGTGCACGTGCACGACCACCTTCGCCGCCGTTGGTCGGTGCTGCGGCCACCAACGAGTTGCCTACCGTCCCCCAAAACGATACGAACATCCAGAATTTGAAAAAAGTTTGAAAACATGAATCAAGACCTTCGACCCAAAACCCATCAGAAAACGTCATCGGAACATTTTCCTCGCGCTGCCTCCCAAGGCCATTATCGACCACCAAATTTGGACCCTAGCCTCGTCATCACGCGCGCAACAATTCGCACCGGTGGCACACGGTCCGATCCACCCATGACGGTGCAGCACCGCCATTTCAATCGTGAACAAGAATGGGTTCTTAAACCCTAGTTTACTCTCGAATCAAAGATTTAAGAATTTATAAATTAATCTAGTATTTTTCTGGTAATCACGAACACCCAAACCATCTGCGACAACGAATTCGAGGGCCACAATCGTTCAGATCATTTGATTTTGACAAAGATACACTTTTATGATCAACCCCAAATTCTCAGTGAAAAGTGAATGAAAAATTTTGATTTTTGTTTTTGAAATCACCATCTTTACAGTGGATTCACCCGGTATTATTGAAATTAAATTGTATGAAGTTCGAATTTTCTTGAAAAATTGAATTGTGACAGTGCTTCATTGTTTCCAAAAAAAACTGTGTAAACTTACTTTAATTCATTACTGAAAATATAAGACAGGTTTAAAACAAAAATTTAACTTGTTTACAAACTTTTTAAAAAGTAAAGAGGAAGAGGGAGATGTAAAATTTTGAAGTGGTTTGCTTTGTAAACCTGATACTCAATTGTAACCGTGTTTCTATTTTTACAGTTTCTAGAAAAAAAAACTTCAAACTTTGCTTTGATTTAATTACTGAAACCTTGTGCAAGTTAAAAAAAAACTCCATCTTGTTTATTTTTTTCCAAATTCAACAGAGAATAGAGACAGAGGGAAAGAAAAGGGATTTGACAGGTTTACTTTTGTTTCTTCTTTTTCCTGAAACTAAAACAGTGACTAGTATTTCTGTAAAATCAACATGCACAGGCAAAAATCCAATCATACACTCAATATTTTTGCAAGAAAACCAAGGATTAACTTCACTACATCATCCAAGAATACACACAACAACCAAAGATTAAAAGAAAATAGGAGTTTACTCACTTGTTTTCCAAAAGTTACTGACAGTTTCAAACAGAGATGAGCCTGGAACTTTTCTTCTTTTCTTACTTTAAAACTTGGGGTTTTAGATCTGCAAATTTATAGTTACAAATCGGTGATTAATTTTGTTATGTTCATCTACTTATTTCATTACTAACAATAGTTTTGTTTTATTTTACTTACAGTTGAGATTTATAGCAGAGACCCCTTGTTATTTTCTGCAACTAGAAACCAAAAATAGATTAAAGCTTTTAATTCTTGATTCTTCCTGCAATAAAAATTAGATATCGTTGTATTAAATCCCATGTTGTATTCATTTATTTTAATCATTAAAAATAACAATTTTTTCCAGATTACTTACAGATTGAATAACAGAGAAGCTTTCTTTGTTCTGCAGTTTTGAAAACAGAAACTTGTAAACCAAAATAGCTTTTAATTCTTGATTTCTTTCCGACAAGTAATTGATTGAATGTTATGGTTAAATCCTTGATTCATTATAGATTATGACTTCAAATTCAAAAATAGAAAACTTACTTTCCTTATAACTTATTCTCAGAAACCTACTGCATTAGCCAAAAACCTGAAGCTTATCCCTTTTTCAAGCTAATCTGCAGTTTTATGTTTTGAATTTATTGTTAAAACTTGATTTAAAAATCATAATTTTATAAACTATAAATTTTAAATCAAAACTTACCTGAGAGATGTAACGCATTACTGTTATGAAGCTTGAGAAAATACTTCAGATTTTAGTTTGAATTGAATTGAAGCAGGCAGTTTTCTTTCTTCTTTTTTTTTGATTTTTTTCTTTCTTGAATGTTGAAGTAAGGATTGCAAAATCTTTTTTTTGATTACTGAACTCCTGATGTTAGGAGATTTAAAATTTTGAATTTGGAAGGTGAAGAGTTTTTCTAAAAATTTTATTTGATTATTTTATTAAAGAAATGATGTCTTGTTCCATTTGTAAGAAGAAAATCATATGATCAAGATTTTGTTATCATTCTTCTCTACCTTCCATGTAGATGTAAATTCAACCCTTTTTTTATCTTTACAAAGAAAAAGAAAGTTTTATAGATTTTATTTTCTATATTATATACACTTTTATAGATAAATATATATATATATTTATATCTTTATTAATTGTATATATATACATACATGTACAATGTATGAAAGAATTTAACTAAAATATATGTATTATATCTTAATAATTTTAAATACAACTTACTATTTAAAACATTTATTTTAAATTTAAATTCAAATCTTTAATTTTTAAACTTGAAATATAAACACCTATGTCCATTTGCATATTCACACTTACCTTGAAAAATTTTAAATTAAATCCCAATGTGTATTAAATTTTACTAATATATGTAATGTTTATGTATATAAGATTTTAAATCCAAATGACTTTTAAAAACATTTATTATTTCAATATTTCCAACTCAAAATAAAATTGGAATTTATTTCATATATTATTTCCACTTATTTTATTTATTTTAGATTTTTCTTCCAATTTATTCTGAAATTAAACCCCAAGAGTTTAAATATATATTATTTATTTTAATTGACAATTTATGGATGTTACAGTCAACTTAGAGTGGTAAAGGATAATATTCCTATAACGACATTTAGAACTAGATATAGACCGTATGAATGGTCAATAATACCATTCGGACTAACTAATGCGCCAGCATTCTTTGTAGATTTGATGACCCGAGTTTTCAATGAGCACTTGGATAGGTTCGTGTTGGTTTTCATAGATGATATTTTGATATACTATAAGGATGAAAGAGAGCATGAGGTTCATCTTAGAGTGGTGCTTGAGACGTTGAGACAGCATCGACCATAAGCAAAATTTTCAAAATGTCTTTTCTGGAAGAAGGAAGTTAAGTTTCTTGATCATGTAGTCTCAGAGAAATGGTTGTCCGTAGGTCCGACTAAGATCGAGGCGATGAATAATTGGAAGAGTCCCGAGATAGTGATTGAGATAAAGAGTTTTATTGGATAAACTGGATATTATCGAAGATTCATAAAGGATTTTTCGAGGATAGCGGCATCGATGACCAAACTAACGTGAAAAGATGTGATGTTCATTTGGACCTATAAGTGTGAGGAAGCATTCTAGAAATTGAAACACCTATTGACTAATGCACTTGTGTTAGTTGTTCCAAAAGGGAATCAGGATTTAGTAGTGTATATAGATGCATATGGAATAAGGGTTAGGAGCGGTGTTAATGCAAATGGGTAAAGTAATTAGCTATGCTTCTCGACAGCTTAGACCGTAGTAGATTAAATATCCATCATATTATTTGGAATTGGCTATGGTAATTTTTGCGCTTAAGGTGTGGAGACATTACCTTATGGGGGAAAGATTTGAGCTGTATACAGATCATAAGTCACTGGGATATTTATTCTCTCAGAAGGAGTTGAATATGAGACAACAGTGGTGGCTAGAGTTTTTAGCCGCTTATGAATTTGGTATTGAGTACACACCAGGAAAAGGCAATAAGGTTGTGGATGCACTTAGCAAAAAACAACATAATGCAGTATTGGCAATGATAGCTGAGTGTAAAGATTTAGAAGTATTGACTAAATGCAGGATACAGAGGAGGTCTGAAACTAAGTCTATTAAGGAAACTATTATGTTGTGATGTCTACAAGTTCGACTGGTAATGATTTAAAAGATTGCTTCTAAGCAGAAGGAGGATCCATTATTTTTTGAATAGATTAGAAAGTTAAGGGGTGGAAAAGAGAGTGATGACTTGAAAGATTTTTGTCTTGACAAGAATCGATGGTTAAGTAAGAAAGGAAGACTGTGTGTTCCAAATGTGGGAAACATTAGGAAGGAAGTTCTAAAAGAACCCCATTGTTCAAAGTTCACTATTCATAGTGGAGGAACTAAGATGTATCGGGATATGAAAAAAAGTTTCTTCTAGGAAGGTATGAAGAGAGATGTAGACTTATGGGTGAAATAGTGTTTGAACTGCCAATAAGTAAAAGCCAAAATCAGAAGCTAAGTTGGTTACTTCAGCCTTTATATGTTCCCATATGGAAATGGGATTCTATTTCAAGGTTTTATAGACGGGTTGCCAAGGTCAAATAGAGGAAATGAAAGTATATAGGTTATAGTGGACAGGTTGACCAAGAGTTTCCATTTCATTCCAGTTCAATCAACTAGGATGGCACCTATTTTAGCTAAGTTATTTATGAAGAATATAGTTAAACTACATGAAATTATTAGTAGTATAGTAAGTGATAGAGATTCCTTATTCACTAGCAAGTTCCGGAAGAGCTACAAGAGAATTTTGGTACCAAGCTCAAGAGGAGTACCGCTTACCATCCACGGACAGATAGGCAGACGGAAAGAGTTAAAAAAATGTTAGAAGAATTGTTACGAGATTATGTGCTAGAGTTTGGAGGATCATGGGAAGACCATCAACACTTATTCGAGTTTTCGCATAACAATAGTTATCAGGCTAGTATAAAGATGGCACCGTTTGAAGTTTTGAATGGAAGGCCATGCAAATCTCCCGTTTGTTGGTTAGAGACTGGAGATAGGTTTGTGCTTGATCCAGATTTGGTTAGAAAAGCTGTAGAAAAGATTGAGTTCATTCAAGCCAGAATGAAGGAAGCTCAGTCTAGGCAGAAGAGCTGTGCAGATAAAAGACGGAAAGAATTAGAGTTCTCAGTTGGAGATCGTGTTTCTGTCATGATATCACCAATGAAAGGTGTGATCAGGTTTGTAAAATCAGAAAAATTGGCACCGAGGTTCATTGGACCATTTCCTATTATAGAAAGGATTGGAAACTTGCATATAGAGTGGAGTTACTAAGTGATTTGGCAGGAATTCATAACGTTTTCCATGTTTCCTGTCTAAGTATGTGATTCGAGATCCATAGACGACTATAGCACCGACTATGTTACATGACTTAGTAGTGGAATTGAATTTGACTATAGTTAGAAAATCAGTTCATATAGTCGCAAGAGATGAGAAGAGGCTAAAGAAGAAGACTGACTGATTTGTCAAAGTCTAGTGGAGTGACGACGAGAGAGACTGTACCTGGAAAACCGAGAGCAGGATTTGAGATACTTATCTTGTCTTGTTTCATGGTATGTTTTGCCTTTATGATTGATTTTGATGAGTACCTTATCGTAATTTCGAGGATGAAATTCTTAAGGAGGGGAATCTGTAACGGCCCTAATTTTGACTAACATTATTTAGAACATTTAATTAGATAAACTAAATGAAGTAATATAAATGTTTAAGGGATTGAGATTTGAATAATAGAGGGTAGCCTTGCTTAATTAACTAATAAACTAAAGGGAAATAATATGAAAGAGATAAGGATAGTAAGATAAGGGAAAAATAGGAATATGTTGTATTTTTATACCCTAAAGCCTCATGCCACTTTCATTTTCCATGTTCATAAACAAAATTAAAACTTAAGCTTAGCTGCCGCCATTAGAGGAAACCTAAAGGAAGATAAACAAGAATCAAATGTAGGAAGCTTAATCAAAACAACTCAAGAGCAAATCTCTAAGGTCAATAATAGATTACATCTCATATGTGTTATTTTCGGTTTCTAGATAAGATCCGAACCTATTTTGCAAAGCATTATCCCATGTTTTAATTGTTAAATGGATATATATGCTTTTTATGATATTTTTGTTTCATATAGATTTTATGATGAGTAATGATTTGGAAAACCTATCAAATAATGTCTAAATGCCTTGCATTTTTGATATGAGGTTAGAAATAGTATTTTAGAGAGGGGTTCAAGTTTTATAATTTGTTAAACTAATTGGATTAATTATGAATTTTCTAGTGAAGAAAATGATTAAATTGGGTTTAAATTAATTACCTCTGTTATATATTAGCATTGGGTCAGAAATTAAATATGTTAGAAAACATATAATAAGTGATTTATGGGAATTTTTGGAGAATTTTCCAGAGTATTTCGTTAAAGATATAATATTATTTAAGGTATGGGACTTAAATATTTTATATTTTATACAATGAGAATGGGATATTTGTAAATGTTTTAATTTGTTAATTGCTAAAATTCGACAGCACTATTAGAAAAGATTTCGAAAAAGAATTGGCAACCAATCATATGTTGACAAACAAAGCAAGTTAGTTGGAAAAAAAATTACTTTATAAAATAAAAAACCAGTTTCGTTAAGATTCACCGCTTCGTCACTTATAGCAGCCACCTTTTGACCTCATACAACCACCTCCATCTATGTCAAAACCAATACACATAGTATCAGCTTCTGTACGTAGTGAATTGGAGTTAGGCGAAAGGTATGGAGTCGAAATAGTCTTTTGAAGGGGTTGAAATAGCTTTTATAAAGTTAGAACTCTTTTGGTTGCAAACGAAGCTTTCGAAGGAGATAGTTTTGACTTAGTCAATTGTTTTAGGAAAAGGGCTTTCGAAAGAGGTTGTAGCCTTTGTTTTAAAAAGAAGCTTTTGAAGAGGTCGAAACCCCTACTACTCCATCCAACCTTTTGAAGCAATGCTTTCGAAAGGGGATTTTCTGCTTTAAACTTAAACGTCGCTTCATTATGCTTTCGACACCATCCAATTTCTTTTATTTACGAAAAATGCTTTCGAAAGAGATGTTTTCATCCCAGTTCCTTTAAGACCCTTAGATTTATTGAAAGTTAAACCCAAAGATTTCGAAAGGAATGATTTTAAATGATTTCGAAACTATGTTCCATACACTTTTACTCGAACCCAATTCTTTCGAAAGGTTTTTTTAAGCAAAGGACTTTAATGCTTTCTAAAGGTATCTATGTTTTCGAAGGGGTGAATCCCCAATGTTTTCGAAAGTTTTGCCTTCGGTGTTTGAATGGAAGCTTTATAATATTGTCGAAAGGCAAATTTAAAGTGTTTTAAAAGAGGATGTCTAAGCTTTTATAAAGCTTTCGAAAGGACGCTTTCAATGGTTTCGAAAGGTCTATTTTAAATGATCTCGAAAGGTATGTTTTGGCCTTTTGGCCCAGTGTTTAAAGATAAAATAGTTAACCTATTTTGAAAGTGGTACTTTTGATGGTTTCAAAAGAGATTGTTTAACGATTTTAAACAAGGGTTTCGAAGGTTTTCATCAACAATGTTTTACGTAAAGCATATGTCATGGCAAAAAGATTTGAGTAAAAGGTTTATTTTCTTTGTTTAAGTATGATTTAAAGGGTTAAATCAATTTAAAAGATGTTCTCAAGGAAAATTTGATAGGTAGTTAACCCTACTCAAATATTTGAATACCGAATGGGAGTGGTTTAGGGTCGCCCCCTTTACATATGGAAAGGAATATACAAAGAAGGAGGATACGCTATTAATGAGACCAAACCGTTAGGATCAGTTGACCCTGGGAGTAGTAAGTTAAGGATAGACCATCCAGAAGTGTGTCTAACAGATGTTAAATTATTTATTTTGTCTAATAGGCCCGAGTCAGCCAATGGTCAGTAGTAGCCAAATAAAACTATATTGTTCGGATATATAGTTCATCTATTACCTGATTTATGAGCATATATGATATTGCTACTATTATTTTAATCAATTTGATTGTAGGATACTGATTTGCAAAAAGATATGTTTTAAAGGGATATAATTGAGGGGAAACCCGTTCTGCTAAGCTGCATGCCTCACTTAATACCAGTAAACTAAGATGTAATAGTATTATTCACACCAAAATTTATGTCCGACTCGAAGTTTATTTTTTCCCCTTAAATCTAGGGTTCTCAATATTAGTTTGTGTAGACCGAGAGTTAAGGATTTATAGGTTTTGGGAGGTGGAATAATAAAGCTTCCAAGGACGTGCAAGGAGGCAATGTTAGCTATTTAGGAGTTGTTATTTTTATTTCCGATATGACGTATTAAGACTGTTGTGTCTATTTAGTACACTGGTCATCCAAGGGGGCATCTTCATATGTCACTCTTGGCATACTTTGTAATAATTATATTTGATCAGAACGTGGAAATGTTTGGGATTATGTAGTGGAATATGAAACATAATCAGTAAAGTTGTTGATTTTGAAATCTGTGATTTTATTTCATATTATTGTACCTTTGATATTGTGGATATCGTTAACATTACCATAGTTTGTCACTAGAAGTTAATACTATAGATGATTGCAACATCTATAACGCTTAGCTACGGTCCTCAATATAGGGAATGTTATAGAAGGTTATGGTGTCCAAGGGTTTGGTTTCAACCTACTTTTTAAGGTAGTCAATTGCCACCATGGCATATTTCACCCTTCCTTTTGCAGTAGGAAGGGGTCCAATAAAATCAATGGCCCGAATATTAAATGGTCAAGGACACATCATTGGAGTGAGCATATTAGGGGGAGCTCTAGGCACCTTTGTGGAAAATTGGAATTTGTCACATGATCTTACATAATATAAGGCATCTTGACTTAGTGTTAGCTAATAGAAGCCATGTTCAAGTATTTTCTTTGCTAACATTTTCCCACCGCAATGGTTTCCACAAATTACATCGTAGGCTTCTTTTAATAATTGACGCCATTTTGAGATTGTCATACACTAAGAGTATGGATTTTAGAATCCCCTTCTATCGAGTATTCCATTTACAATATTGAATCTTAGAGCGTTATATTTGATTCGTCTTGCCTTAGGGCATCCAAGGTTATAACGTATTCAGTCAAATAAGGAATATATAGTGACATATAGTTGTTTTCAGATATTATTAATGTTATGGCTTTATCTCAGGTAGCTTGATCTCGTGTTATAACTAATATCTTCTCTGGTACTTGTACGCTGGGTTTCTCCAAGATCTTGACTGGGATGAAATTAAACTCTCTTAATTTCTCTAGTTTGCATATTTTGCTAAGGTGTAAATCCTGCCGTTTCGATCCCTTGGAATGCTTTTAATGTGAAATCTCCTAGATGCTATAAGTAACCACTTTACATGTATAACATAGAGAGCTGACCTCTGGTCTTGAGCCTGGTAACAGCCAAGCACTTGATTAACAACTATCTGAGAGTCGTTGTATATTCGAATTTTCAAGATATTAATGGAAATAGCCATTCATAACCCCATAATCAAGGATTTGTATTTGGCTACATTGTTGGTTGCCGCTAAAGTGAACTTTATTGTTCATTTGAGGCTCCACCTATATAATGTTGCCAAGAGAGTTGGTTTTCCTTGTTGTTTTCGACCCCCAAACCAATGCTTTAGCGATGAATTCAGCTAGCGCTTGGCCCTTATTACTATTCTAGGTTTATAAGAATTCTCAAGTTGGTTGAGTTCTATTGCCATTTAATTAACCTTCCAGCAGTCTCGGACTTCCTGAAATTTTTTAAAAGTGGTTGATCGATAAGGACCTTAATAGGATGGGCTTGGAAATACAGCAAGGGCTTCCTAACTGTGAACACTAAGCTATAAGCAAGTTTCTCAATCGTTGGGTAGTGCTTCTCAGCTAGATCTAGCCTTTTGCTTACATAATATACTAATCTCTAGGTCCGATCATCATTTCATACTAAGGCTGAACTTATGGCCTGCTCCGAGGCGGCCAAGTAAAGGAATAAGATTTCTCCATCAATTGGCTTAGACAACACTAGAGGAGAGCTTAAATGCTTTTATAGGTATTTAAAGGCTTTTTGGCATTTCTCTGTCCATTTGAAGGTAACATGTTTCTTTAAGAGGTTGAAGAAAGGAACACATTTGTTCGTTGACTGACTTATGAACCTATTTAGAGCAACAATCTTTCCATTTAAGCTCATTAACTCTTTTCCATTAGTCAAAGCCTTTATGACTATTATGAATTTTATCTGATCTGAATTTATTTCTTTTCCACTGGCACTTACTATGAAACCTAGGAATTTTTTGGATAGTATTACAAAGTACATTTCTAAGGATTTAGCTTCATTTTATATTTTCGAAGGACTTCGTATGTCTCGGCTAGATCCGGAACATGAGTTTTTGATCGCTTAGATTCTACTAACATGCCATCAACATATATTTCCATGCTTTGACCTATTTGTTTGGTGAATATTTGATTGACTAATCTTTGAAATGTTGCCCCTACATTCTTAAGAACGAAGGGCATCACCTTGTACCAGAATAGGCCGGTGTTGATGATGAAACTTGTGTGCTCTTCATCAGGTTTAAACATTGGAATTTGAGTATACTCGAAATAAGCATTCATAAACGAAAGCAACTAGTGCCCACTAATAGCGTTAACTAATCGGTCAATTCTTGGTAGGGGGAAGAAATCCTTCGGGGAAACTTTGTTTAGATCGATGAATTCACAGCAAGTCCTCCAATTCCCATTTGGTTTCTTTACTAGGACCGGGTTGGCAATCAACTATGAATAATACATGTTTCGAATGAAACTATTCTTTGGTAACCTCTCGACCACCTCTTGTAAAGCCACATATCGGTTCATGTCCAAGATCTCCATTTCTACCTTATAAGAGTAAATTTTAGACCTATATTTAAGCAATGGAAAATGACCGAGGGATTGATTCCCACCAAACCGTCATGAGTCCATGTGTATACATCTTGATTGTGTTCAAGAAAGGAAATCAGCATTTCTCAGATAGAGGGGTGGAAATAAGCCCCTATTTTGACTGTCTTAGACTTGTCATTTTCATCAAGGCATATTTCCTCGAGAGTCTCAGCTGTTGAAGTTGTCTCAGTCCCTTGTCTTAGATCGAGATCAAGCTCAATTTCTTCTTCTTTTGGAGTTTCCTATACAGTGTGTATAGCCTTTCTCTTTCTTCTGGGAGGCTTACTGCTCCGCTCTCGTTCTCTTTCTTCAAATCTTCCATGATAGCTTGATATGTAAATTAATTCTCCGATCACGAGATCTTCTTTTCTTGGGAAAATTCTTAATGGTTTCCTTTAGTTTTCCCTGGGTTTAGAACTCATGGTATAAATTCTCCTTAACTTTGAGCGGTGTAGGTTGGTTAACTTTGACATCGTTCTCATAAGATGAAGTATTTCCTTTATTGATCATGTTAAGGCTTGCATAATTCAACTGTTTAGAGATTCATTGATCTCCTCTTATAGGCCTTTCTCTTGTTTGGGTGGGAAATTTTGAAAGTAAATGCTTGGTAGAAACGTACCCATCCATACCATCAAGAGTTGGTCTTCCAAAGAAAGCGTTGTATGAAGACGGGATGTCCATGATGATAAAAGTGGTCTTAAAAATAATGTAATGGGGATTATTTCTGATTTTGACCATCAGTTTACACTCTCCGAGAGGCATTGTTCCTTCATCATTGAATTCATATGTGGAGTTTTGACTAGGATTGAGTACGCTGTCGGGTAATTCTACAACAACCCTGATTAAGATTACTTAGAATTAAAATTTAAAATATAATTTAATTAATTAATTGAATAAATTTGGGGATTTTATGATTATCGTGTTTTTAAATTTAGGGGACTTGGAATGAGAATTTATTGAATTTTCTTTCTTATAGTCAATTCCTATATTTAATATATAAATTTTTTTTGGAGAAAATGAATAAATAAATAGCATGGAAATAATTTCATTGTTCGAAATATGATTTCTAAACTAATGGTTTATTTTATTAAAAATATGGAGAATAACTTTTCATTTTAAAAAGTTGTATTTAATTTGATAAAATATTTCAATATTAGTCAACAAAAGAGTTGACATGTTATTTATTTTGGGATTGTATAAATCAATATTAGTTAAATTAGAGCATTGTTTGAATCAAATAAGCGTTTATAAAATTCTAAAATGAAACATTACAATCACGTAACACTTTTATTTTAGGAAAATTAGTAATACTTGGGGAATGGATCTACATATTACCCCATTCAGCCCAAACTAGAGAAATAAGAAATGAGAATGTACGTATATTGTTTCTCATTCTCATTTCAACACCGAAACCAAAAAATCAAAAACCATAGGTTCCAAATTTCCAAATTAAAGATTGAAATCAAAGGGCTTTTGTTCAATTTTAGTGTATATTGATAGGAGATAATCTCTTCTACCTTTATATGCATATAACTAGGGATTTAATTCAGTTTTAATTTCTAATTTTGATAATTCCTATCCAGTCTTTGATCATAGCCTAGATTGAAGTTAAAATAGAAAGACATAGGAGGTTCTAAGCTAACATATTCCATTTTGGGCTTGTTTAAGTGAGTTTATCTCATAATTTCTAGTCTAAGATGAATGTTTGCTGCTATTATATGAATTTGATTGAATTTTTTCTGTTTATAATCTCAATATATTGATGAATCCTTTGATTATTTGAATTGGATTCTCTATTCGCTAAAAACACACTTATGAAATAATGATTTTCATTTAATTATACATGTATATCTGCTTGCATGTTTTCTAGTTCAGTACCCTAAATCATTAGAGAAGCAACACAGAAGAAATAAGCGGAATCCAGTCGTCGAAGAGCCACCAGAATTGCCTAGGGGTTAGTCCAGGTGAGGCAATAAGTAGACCGATATGCCCTACCAGTGCACCAGTCACAGCTTGGACTTGACTCCCAAGCGGTGTTCTGGTGTTCTACAATCGAAATGTTCGCCACTTGTTTGTCCAGTTGATTTCTTGAGATTGATTGCTTGATTTTTATGTTGCATTTCATATCAATTTCATTGATATTTACATATTTTGATTGTGAATAGATGAGTTCATTTTGATTTTTTATACCATAGATTTGTTCTATGGATCTTAGGAGTAAAACACACTGTTGATGCACGTTTTCAAATTGAATTTATACAGTCTCTATTAAGTTTCAAAATACACCAAACATCCATACCGAAAAAGTATGTAAATTAGGTCCCTAAAATTAAATTACTAAATAATTTCATATATTTATGCAATTATTCAGTGAATGATTGCAGACATTTATGCAATTATATCCAAAAATTGTAGACATTTCTGCAATTATTCAACAAAAAATTGCAGAAATTTCTGCAACTTTTTAAAAAAAATCCGTAAATTTCCGCAATTATTGACCAAAAAATTTGTGGAAATTTTCACAATTATTCACTGAATAATTGTGGACATTTATGCAATTTTTAGATATAATTGCATAAATGTCTATAATTATTCGCTGAATAATTGCATAAATGTATGCAATTATTCAATAACTTAATTCTGGGGACCTAATTTACAATCTTTTTTACGGAGGAGTTTTCGTGTATTAGGTTTGATTTTAAGGACCCGAGTCTAATATTCACTTTATAAAAGGTTGATTTATAAATCAAACCATTTTACGAGAATCTTTTTAAGTACAAATCTGACTTCTATATAAATAATTTTTGATATATATATATATATATACATATACATACACACATAGTGTTATTCTCTTTGAAAATGGTTTTAAAATGATTTTAGAGCAATGATTTGAAAAGTGTACTTACATATTTCTGCTATAAATCAATTTTTTTTAACAAAAATGATGTTTAAGTGAAGAATTTTATAAAAATTGCATGACACTGATCGAATAAGGAATTGATTTAAATGGTTGAATAAGACGAGTAGTATGGCACACTCGCGTTTGTTTTACCCATTAATTCTCAGACATGCTCGATTGAACCATTGTTACACATAAGTGGAGTTTACTACTATATAGAAAATGTTTGGTTAACCTACGTGGTATGGAACACATGGTGTTATCTATTCGGTAGCTATATGAAATTGATTCACACTTTTAACAACGAGTTTATGACTCAGTTTCAAAGTTTATAGGACTTGTTCCTATCTTGGAGTAGAATTCATACCTACCTTGATCATCAGACTTGTTCCTATCTTGATGTTTATAGGTCTCGTACCTATTTCAAAGATTATAGGACTTGTTCCAATCTTAATGTTTATAGATCTTGTACCTATCTTGATGTTTAATTATAGACTTATACGTCTATCTTGGAGTTATATGCATATAGGTGAATTTATTTCACCAATCTTGAAGTTTGCGCCATTCCCTTTTTTGTGAGATTTTTGAATTTCTACTTGGGAGATTCTAGATTTGATGTTGATTGAATTATGACTAAATCTTTTCAGGGATTTTTTTTCTTTTAATCAGCTATCTTGAGTCTTAATGTTTGGTGATATGAATTTATTGATGCATGTTTGATATTTGTTGATATACGACTATATCTAGGGTCTAGTTCACCTTATATATCATTCATTTTGGCTCTCATTTATCTTAGTCTAGATTGACCCATTTATTTTTATAATACTCGGGTCGGACCAGGATGTTTTAGTTCCTCCGGCTTGATGATTTAGAGTGGATGTTATATCTGTTAGCTAGTAGTTACTTTTATCATCTATGTATATATGTGATGTTATGTTGTATATTATGTCAAGCTAGACTCCTTTGTATACATATTCATATTTTGAGATGTAGCACTTTGTATATGTGTAGTCTACATCATATATCTATTTTGGGTCGGTTCAGACCTGTATCTATTTGTATTTCGTTATATCTGATCTATGATTCTGTGATATATATTTATTATATGTTGTTCTAGATTATATTTTAGCAACCGTAGTTTTGTTTTAAGCCTGAATTGTATACACTGATTCCACTTGATTAAAGGAATGTATTGTATATTAATCGAAGTATCAATGTTCACTTAAAGTAAAATTCAAGGATGGCGTTCCTAACTAGCCCTATTCTTTGCACTGGTCGATAATATTAATTTTTAATATTCTTTGGTAGTGTTGATCTTGGGGTGAGGCATCACAGCTTGGCATCAAATCTTAGTTCAGAACAAAATATGATACTACAGACACAAATCTTGGCCTAGGTGAGTGTAACTTCTCCTATCTAGAGGCCCAAAGCAAAGCGCTACAAATGCTGCAATTATCTATAGTATTAATTTTTGGCGACTAAATATGGCTATGTTAATTGTATCTATAATATCAGAAGCACTTGAATATGAAACTAATCACAGATTTCAAAACAACATTTCCAATTACATTTCAAAGCATATGTTTCATATCCAGATTACACAATCCCATAACGCTTTCTAGGTAAAGATCAAATATAATTATTACATAAATATGCTAAAAGTGACATATGATGATGCCCCCTTGGATGACTAGAGTACTATATTGCTATAATTGGCATAACACAGCACAACAAAAATAAAACAACAAAAAGAACTGCAACTCCTAAATAGCTATCCGTCAGCATCCTGCTCGTCTTCATCAACTTTATTCTTCATCATACTAAAACCTGTAAACCTCAACCCTCAGCCAACTCAAATCAATTTTGAGCACCCGATAGTTTAGGGGGAAAAATATAAACTTCGAGTCAAACATAAAGCCTGATGTGAATAATACTATACATCTCCGTTATTTCACATTAAGTGAGACCATGACGCTTAGCGTAATGAGTTTTTCCTTACTAACATCCTTTTAAACATATCTTTTGCAAATCTTTTCCAGCAACCAATACTGGTTAAAATTGTAAAGAATTATTATGTAAACATACATATTAGGTAATAAATGAACTATCTATTTGAACATTGCAGCTTTGTTTGGCTAACTACTAACCTTTGGCTGACTTGGTCCTACCAGGCAGTACAACCAAAATAATCTAACATCTAATAGATGCTACTCTTCTGAACGGTCTGTCACTTAACATCTTCCATGGTCACTTGGTCCTAATGGCTTTATGGGATCACCAATAACATATCAGTATACAACATATATTTCCTTCTATGTGTAATCATAATTTTAGTCTTACCTATGACAAGGCCTACACACTGGAATTTTGAACTAAATTAGCTGGGGCCAATAGTAAATATATAGGGCGCGATCCTATACCAGTCCCATTTGGTATTCTAATATCTGAGTCATTTTACTTAGGGTTGACTAACCTTTAGATTTTCCTTGAAAAAGTTTTCTTCTCAAACTTAAACTAGAAAAATACATATAATATATGCTTCACTCAAAATTACCTTACCATATTACACACACACACACACACTCTTTACTCAAACCTTTGTTGATGAAAACATTTAACTTTTGAAAGTATCCCTTTCGAGTCTATTGAAAATATCCCTTTCGAGTCCATTGAAAGTACCTCTTTCTAAACCAAGTAAAACTCTTCATTACAACCTAGGCCGAAAGGCCAAAACACTCATTTCGAAACCATTCAAAACTTCCTTTCAAAACCATTGGAACCTTTCTTTCGAAAGCTTTAAACCTTAGATATATTTCTTTTAAAACCTTTAAACATTGCCTTTCGAAACCTTTGGAAACCCTTTCCTTTTAGACCTTTCGAAATCATTGGAAACCTTCCTTATAAACCTTTCGGAAGCATCAAAACCTTTATAAACTCAATACTTTCAAAAGCACTTAGGTTCAATTTAAAACATGTGGAAAACACCATTCAAAAACATATAAAGTCATCTATTTCGAAACCATTTGGGTTACATTCAACAGAGCAAAGGGTCATTAAAACCATTCAAGCTGACAGCCTGACTTTCGAAAACAATTCCTAAGTAAAGAGGTGATGGTGTCGAAACCACCCTTCCGAAAGCATTGGAGAAGTGACCAAGTTTTAAAAGCAAAGTATACCTTCCAAAACCATTGACTTCGAAAGGCAGAAAGGGAGCAGCTAGGGATTACGACCCCTTCGAAAACAATTACTTAAAAAAAATGCACAACCCATTCGAAACCATTCCTTTGAAAACATTTGACCAGGTCGAAAGCCAACCCAGTTGAAAGCACTTCCTTCGAAAGCAAAGCCGGCGCTATTTTATTTAAAATCAAAGGCACGTTTCGACCCCATCGAAATCTAGCATTTTGACCAAGTACACCTTTATCCAATTTGCTACGTACCAAGTAAGTTGTTACCATGCGCATTGGTTTCGAAAGCAATGGTGGCAGAACCCTAGGTCGAAACCCCTTGTGCCGAAAGAAGTGAAACATTCTAAAAGCATGAAAAGCCGTTTTAAATTAAAAGAGAATTACTTTTAACTAACCTGCTAGGTTTGTCAAATTCTCATTGGTTGTTAAATTTTGTTTCAAAAGTGCTGCCAAAATTTTAGAAATAAAAAATATTTTATTTTACAAAATACCACTCCTCCTTTTATAAATATATAAAACTTTTAAGTCCCATACCTTAAATAATTTTATAGATTCATCAATACACTTAGGAAAATGCTACAAAAATTCTAGAATATCTCTTTTTATATGTTTTCAAACATATATTAATTTCAGACCCAAAATAGTAATTATTTAGCCGTAAATAACTTTATACCCAAATAATCATTTTCTTTACTAGAAAATATAAAATTCACATTAATTCAGAAAATTATGAAAATTGAAACATATCCCTAAAACATCATTTTGATCTATATCAAAAATAACAAGGAATTTGGATGTCATTTAATAGGGTTTTCATATCAAAACATGTCATAAATTTATATGAATAAGCATAAATCATAAATAAGTATATATAAACAAAATATCATTCAAAACTTGGCATAATCATGCAAAATTAGTTTGAATTATCCTTAAAACTGAAAACCATAAGAAATGAGATGTAGTCATTATTCACCTTAGCTTGAGATTAAAGAACTTGAGATTTGAGTGAATTTGATATTTATTTAGCCTCTCTTTTTAGCTTTCTTCCTCTTGTTCTTTGAAATAATGGCCGGCCTTAATATTTAGTTTTGCAAATGAAATGAATGTGTAGAAAATACACGACCAAGAATTTAGGGTATTAGAATGGTCATTTTCCTATCTTACCTCTTCTCTGTTTCATTTTAGTTTATCTCAGTTAATTCACTTATATGGCACGGCTACCCTTAATTTAACATCAAATCTCATTCCCTTAATCATCACATTATCTTATTTAATTTGACTAATTAAATATCCTAAATAATGTCACTAGAAATTAGGGTTATTATAGAGTCCTCTCCTTAAAGAATTTCATCCTCAAAATTATGATAAGGTGCACAACAAATCACTCATAAAGGTAAAACATAACATCAAACAAATCGGGATAAGTATCTCTAATCCTGCTCTCAGTCTCCCAAGTACAGTCTGTCTCATCATTGCTCCATTAAACTATCACTAATCTGACTGTCTTGGCTCTAAGCTTCTTCTCATCTCTTACAACAATACAAACCAGCTTTCTAACTATCGTCAAATCGGTTCTACTTCTAAATCATCTAGCACATTTATTGCAATAGTAATCTCTGGGTCTTCAACACACTTTCTAAGATGGGAAACATAAAAAACATCATGGACACCTGCCAAACTGCTCCGTAACTCAACTCTATATGTGAGTTTCCCGATCCTCTCTATAATACTAAAGGGTTCAATAAATCTCGGTGCCAACTTTCTTGATCTTTTGAATCTAATCACACCCTTCGTCGGTGACACCTTAATAAATACATGATCTCCAACCGAGAACTCTAAGTCTTTCCTTCTTCTATCTGCATAACTCTTCTGCCTAGACTGAGCTTCCTTCTAGCTTGAATCAACGCAATCTTCTATACGGCTTCTCTCATTAAATCCAGACCAAGAACCAACTTATCCCCGATCTTTAACCAACAAACGAGAGATTTGCATGGCCTTCCATATAAAGCTTCATACCATGCTATCCCAATACTATTCTGATAACTATTGTTATACGAAATCTCGACTAAATATAGATGGTCTTTCCATGATCCCTCAAAATCTAACGCATAAGATCTTATCAAATCCTCCAAGACTTCGTTAACTCTTTTCGTTTGCCCATCAGTTTGTGGATGGTAAGCGGTATTCATCTTGAACTTGGTTCCTAAAATCTCATATAGACTCTTCCAGAACTCACTAGTGCACAAGGAATCTCTATCACTCATGATACTACTAGGAATTCCATGTTGTCTAACCACATTCTTCATAAATAACTTTGTCAAAACAAGTGTCATCCTAGTTGACTTAACTGGAATGAAATGGGCATTCTTGTTCAATCTATCCACTACAACCCATATACTTTCATTTCCTCTATTAGATCTTGGAAACCCGTCGATAAAATCCATAGAAATAGAATCCCATTTCCAAATCCGATTATCCGTTGGCTGAAGCAACCCACTTGGTTTTTAATGTTCGTCTTTTACCTGTTGGTAATTCAAACACCGCTTCACCCATAAGCGAACATCGCTTTTCGTTCCTTCCTAGAAGAAACTCCTCTTCATGTCCTGATACATCTTAGTTCCTCATGGATTAATAGTGAACTTTGAACGGTGGCATTTCTCCAAAACTTCTTTCCTAATGCCTCCCACATTTGGAACACATAACCTCCCTTTCTTTCTTAACCACCTATTCTGGTCAAGACAGAAATCCTAAGTCATTGCTATCCGTTCCATCCCCTAACTTTCTGATCTGTTCAACTTAAACTGTATCCTCCACTTGTTTAGAAGCAATCTTCTCAATCATTACCGGTCGAACTCCTAAGAAGATAACACAATGATTTCTCTCCTCGACCCAACCTCAGACCTATCCTACACTCTACAAGCTTACAATGCTTCCAAATCCTTCTACTCAGCTACCATTGCTAACACTACATTCTGATGCTTCCTGCTAAGTGCTTCTGCTATCTTATTTCCTTTCCCTGTTGTGTACTTAATCCCGAAATCATAAGCAGTAATGAACTCTAACATCTCTACCGTCTCATGTTCAGCTCCTTCTGAGAGAACAAATACTTCAACGACTTATGATCCATATATAGTTGAAATCACTCTCCCAAAAGGTAATGTCTCCACACCTTCAAAGAAAAAATCATTGCAGCCATTTCCAAATCACGCGTTGGATATCTAACCTTATGCGATCTAAGCTATCTAGATGCATATGCAATCACTTTACCTCTCTGCATCAACTCAGCTCCTAACCCACTTCCACGCATTTGTATAAACAACCAAATCCTGATTTCCTTTTGTAACAACCAATACAGGTGCATAGGTCAATAAGTGTTTTAAGCTTCGAAATATTTCTTCACACTTATCGGTTCACATAAACTTCACATCCTTCCTCGTTAGCTTGGTAATAGGCGCTATTATCTGCAAGAAATCCTTTATAAACCTCCGGTAATACCTAGCTAATCCAAGAAAACTCTTTGTTTCAGTCACTGCCTTGGGTCTCTGCTAATTATTCACCACTTTAATCTTAGTCGGATCTATAAACAACCCTTTCTCTTAGAGTACATGACCAAGAAACTTCATTTCCTTCTTTAGAAATGAAACTTCGAAAACTTCGCCTTCAACTGATGTTGTCTCAGCGTCTCAAGCACAAATCTAAGATGAACTTCATGCTCTTTCTCATCCTTAGAGTGCATCAAAATATCATCTATGAAAATCAACACGAATCTATCCAAGTGCTCTCGGAAAATCCAGTTCATCAAATCCACAAAGAATGCCGGCACGTTAGTTATTCCGAATGGCATAACTAACCATTCGTGGGATCTATATCTTGCTTTAAACACCGTTAAAGGTATACTATCCTCTACTACTCTAAAATTATGGAAAACTATTGCCAAATCTAACTGAGAAAATATTTTGGCTCCACTTAACTGATTGAACAAATCGTCAATTCTCGGCAATGGATATCGATTCTTTATCGTCCTCTCATTCAACTATGATAATCGATACATAGCCTCAATGATCCATCCTGCTTCTTAGCAAACACTGCGGCTGATCCCCAAAATGAACTACTTGGTCTGATGAAGCTCTTGCCTTTCAAATCCACCAACTGTGCTTCAACTCCCTCATTTCTATAGGTGTCATCCTACTTGGCGGTCTACTCACTGGTTCTGCTACAAGCACAAAATCTATTCGAAACTCAATGGCTTATTTCGATGGCAATCCTACTATTGGCTCGAAGACATCTACTATATGAAAAAGCAATTCAACTTGTCTTATAACTCCACAACACCCAACAAAGCATTCACCTCACAATTAGGGTTTTCTATGATATAAACTATTCAATCACAACAGTCAGGGTGTCTAAGCGATATTTTCCTATCATGGAAAAGTATCCTAGCGTCATACTCACTTAACCAATCCATACTAAGAATAATTCTGAACCCTACAAAGTCAAACACATGGAAACAGCAGGCAAAGGTATGACCTAACAAGCCAAACTCTAAGTGGTCACACTTCATATTAAGTGTTGCGTACCCCCTATTGGATTTGCAACCCTTATGGAAGTAACTAAATATGAGGGTTCTAGGTTAAGCTTATCCAACAAACATCGAGATATAAAAGAATATGATGCACCAGTATCAAAACACTAACAGACATACCATGGATCTAAAGCATACCTCCCAACACTGCCTTTCCTTTATGCTGCATTGTTGGCTTCGAAGTAGCAGGCTCAAATGCATACACCTTACCCTTTCCATCCTTAGTGGGCTCCTTGCATTGATTCTTATAATGACCAATCCGATTGTAGTTGAAGCACCTTACCTCATTCTTCTCAGCAGCCTTCTTTCCTTTGCATGTCCGGCAATCATGAGCATAGTGTCCCTTCTTGTCACACTTATAACAAACCATTTCTGTCTTTCCCTTCTTTGCGGCTCCACCTTTCTGAGCCCCTTTCTTATGAAAGAACTTCCTCTTTTGGCTCTACCCCACTTGGACCTCCTTAGCCTTATTGTTCTCTAAATAAGCAAGCATCTCTTCATGTCTTAAGGCCATCTCTACTTCCATCACAAGGGTCTCTAATATGAGGTAAGGTAGCCCTTACCAACTCAGGCTTTAACCCCCTGATAAACTTCTCATTTCTGTTCATCACTGTATCAATGGTGGCATAACCATATCTAGCCGACTCTTCAAACCTATTGGCATACTCTAAAACAAACATTTCTCCTTGCCTTAACTCAGAAAACTTTCTGATCAAAACTGGCCTGGCTGTCAACGATATGAACCTCTCTTGGAACCTCCTTTTAAACTTTGCCCATGTCATTGTCTCTTCATCCACACCAACCGTCACACTATTCCACCAAAATAAAGCTGCTCCTTGGAGCTATCTCGAAGCAAGCCTCCTCTTCTGCTCATCATTGAGCCCCGAGACAGCAAAAATCCTTTCACAATGCAACAACCAGTTCTCCACCTCAATAGCATCTTCAGTCCCAATAAATGGCATCCCTCCAAGCTTAGCGTAATCTTCGCACAATTTAGCATAATGGTTGACCACCGGAGCTTCCTGAACTCCTCTCGCAGCATTTCCTCCAAAAACTCCAGTAGCTTCCAGCTTGCATCATATTCACAAAAATTTGATACATAGCTCCCATATCCAATTGTGGGACTCCAGCACCAAAGTTCTCAACTTGAGCCTGACCTTGGTTCCTTCTAGTGTTTGGTTGGGAATTTTCAATTGTGGTGGTATTGTCTCCTCTTTGGTTAACTCTTTCTCTTCTAGCGATAATATCTGTATTCAAGCCTCGTAAGATACTGAAGAATAGCCTAAGAGAGATAGGAGAATAGAGATATAGCGTATACTTATATATAGCAAATACAAGTACATTACTATAACGTTATCCCATAACCCGATCTTACTCTAATTCCTTAGGATTATGTTTTCAAAAGTCATTTTTAGTTAAACTTTTACACAAACCTATGCTCTGATACCAAGCTGTAACATCCCATATCTAGAGGCCCAAAGCTAAGCGCTACAACCATCTATAATATTATCTTCCAATGAATAAATACAGCTTTGTTAATGGTATCTATAATATAAGAAGCACTTTAATACGAAACAAATTCCAGATTTCAAAATAACATTTTTCATTACATTTCAAAACACATGTTTCATATCCCAATCACACAATCCCATAACGTTTCCTATGTAAAGATCACATATAATTATTACATAAATATGCCAAGAGCGATATATGATGATGCCCTCTTGGATGACAAGTGTATTATATTGCCATGAATTGCATAACACAACACAGCAAAAATGAGACAACAAAAAGAACTGCAACTCCTAAATAGCTATTCGTCAGCCTCCTACCCGTCTTCAGTAGTTTTATTCATCATCCTACTAAAACCTATAAATCTCAACCCTCGGCCTACTCACTACTCAAATCAATTTTGAGTACTCTAGAGTTTAAGGGGGAAAACAAAAACTTTGAGTCAGACATAAAGCCTGGTGTGAATAATACTATACATCTCGGTTATTTGAAATTAAGTGAGACCATGACGCTTAGTGGAATGGGTTTTCCCTCACTAACATCCTTTTAAAACATATCTTTTGCAAATTTTTCCCTGCAACCAAAACTTGTTAAAACTATAAAGCATTATTATGTAAACATGCATATTAGGTAATACATGAACTATCTGTTCGAACACTGTTGTTTTGTTAGGCTAAATACTAAACATTGGCTAACTTAGGCCTACCAGACAATACAATCAAAATAATCTAATATCTATTAGACGCTACTCTTCTCGACAGTCTGTCCCTAACTTAACATCTCTTAGGGTCACCTGATCCTAAATGTTTGCGGGCTCACCAATAACCTATTAGTATGCAACATATATTCCCTTCTTTGTGTAATCATAATTTCAGTCTTCCTTGTGACAAAGCCCTACACGCTGGAATTTTATAAATTAGCTGGGCTAATAGCGAATGTATAGGGCGTGATAATATACCAGTCCCATTTGGTATTCTAATATCTCAGTCATTTTACTTAGGGTTAACTACCCATTAAATTGTCCTAGAAAACCTTTTCTTCTCAAAATTATTTAAACCCTTTAAATCAAACTTAAACAAGGAAAATACATATACTTTACCAAAATCACCTTGCCATGTTACTCAAACCTTTGTTGATGAAAACATTAACTTTTGAAAGTGCTCCTTTCGAATCTATTGAAAGTATCCCTTTCGAAACCATTGAAAGTACCTCTTTCTAAACCAAATAAAATACTTCTAGGCCGAAAGGCCAAAACCTTCCTTTGGAAAACATTCAAAATCTTTCTTTCGAAACCATTCAAAATATTCCTTTTGAAACAATCGGAACCTTCCTTTTGAAAGTTTTAAACCTTAGACATCTTTCGTTTAAAACCTTTAAACGTTGCCTTTCGAAACCTTTGGAAAACCTTTCATTTTAGGCCATTCGAAATCATTAGAAACCTTCCTTCAAAACCTTTCGAAAGCATCAAAACCTTTGTAAACTCATTTTTTTTGAAAGCACTTAGGTTTAATTTAAAACATGTTTTAAACACCTTTTCAAAACTTCTAAAGTCATCTCTTTAGAAACCATTTGGGTTACACTTCAACAGAGCAAAGGGCCATTAAAACCATTTAAGTCAAAAGCCTTTCTTTTGAAAACAATTCCTAAGTAAAGAAGTGATGGTGTTGAAAGCACCCTTCCGAAAGTATTATAAAGTGGCCAAGTTTCAAAAGCAAAGTATACCTTTGGAAACCGTTGTTTTAGAAAGGTAGAAAGGAGGCAGCTAGGGGTTTTGACCCCTTCGAAAAAAATTACTTAAAACAAAAGGCAGAACCTATTTGAAATCATTCCTTTGAAAACATTTGACCAAGTCGAAAGCCAGCCCAGTCGAAAGCATTTCCTTCGAAAGCAAAGTAGGCACTATTTCATTTAAAATCAAAGGCACATTTTGACCATCGAAACCTGGCATTTCGACCAAGTACCTTCCATCTTTATCCAACTCGCTACGTACCAAGTAAGTTGTTACCATGCGCATTGGTTTTGAAAGCAATGGTGGCGGAACACCTAGGTCGGAACCCCTGGTGCCGAAAGAAGTGAAACATGCTAAAAGCATGAAAAACTATTTTTAACTTTAAAGAGAAATACTTTTTGACCAACCTTTTAGGTTTGTCGAATTCTCATTGGTTGCCAAATTTCTTTTCAAAAATGCTTCCAAAATTTCAGAAATAAACAAATACTTTATTTTACAAAATACCCCTTCTCCTTTTATAAATATATAAAACATTTAAGTCCCATACCTTTAATAATTTTATATATTCATCAAAACACTTAGGAAAATCCTACAAAAATCTCTTTTAATATGTTTTCTAACAAATATTAATTTTTGACCCAAAATAACAATTATTTAGCCGTAAATAATTTTATACCCAAATAATCATTTTCTTCACTAGAAAACTAATATAAAATCCACATTAGTTCAGAAAATTATGAAAATTGAAACCCATCTCTAAAATATATTTCTGATCTATATCCAAAATCACAAGGCATTTGAAAGTCATTTAATAGGTTTTTCATATCAAAACATGTCATAAAATCTGTATAAACAAACATAAATTATCAACAAGTATATATAAACATTTAAGTCATTCAAAACATGGCATAATCATGCAAAATAAGTTTGAATTATTCTTAAAACTGAAAAACATAGGAAAATGAGATGTAGTCATTATTCACCTTAGCTTGTGATTAAACAGTTTGAGATTTGAGTGAATTTAATGTTGATTTAGCTTTCTTCTTTATATTTCTTCCACTTGTTCTTTAAAATGGTGGCCGGTCTCAATATTTAGTTTTGTAAATGAAATGAATGTGTAAAAAATACATGGCTAAGAGTTTAGGGTATTTGAATGATCATTTTCCTATTTTACCCCTCCTTTATTTTAGTTTATCTTAATTCATTCATCCATATGGCATGGCTACCCTTAATTTAACATCAAATCTCAATCCCTCAATCATCACATTATTTTATTTAATTTAAATAATTAAATATCCTAAATAATGTTACTAAAAATTAGGGTCATTATAGTGAGTCTAAGAGACCACCCATTAGGGATTCTTGGTTAGATAGTAGAACTCGTCTCCTTTAGAATAAGAAGTTCCCTTTTGGATTCAAGAAATGTTTCCTTCATTTCCACTCTTCGATATTCCTATTTTCAAATTATGTGACTCCTATGCAATCGGTGATCCAATCTTATCCATTTTAGAAGTGAGGTTGGCTGGCAGTTAATTCACTCGTTCTATATTAGCAAGCTAGTGAGCCTAGTGAAACGTAGCACTTTGTCCACCCAGCAAATTATGAAGCTTGTTATCAATCTTTTTGAGATCATAGTTGCATAGCGGAATCAAGTGGATTGTTTTCGCTGGATGCATTATCCTGTAGATTTGTAATTAATTTGATTGGTTGATCAGGTGTTTGTTTGCATAAGATTCTTAGTGATAATTCCTACTTTAATTAAAAAATATTCCTTGATAATTAGAATTCTATTTGAAGATTAATAATTGAATCTTTTGGTATCCTGATAGTGAAAATCACCGCAAAAGATATTAAATTTCTTAGATATAAAATAATCAAGGATCAAATATTTTAATTATAAAAATATTAATAAATTGGAAATGGAAATAAATTTGGTATTTGATTACTAATTAACCAAAAATAATAAATCATTTATTATTTACTCCAAACCAAGATTATGATTAAGAATTATTTTAGTGTAATCATAGCCTAATTAGAAAACACCATCCTATAAGTTTAAAATGTTTAATGGTATTGTTTATAAGGTTGTTATTATATACATTAACTAGAGTATATATGAAAATATAGGTACTCCTTACTTAAGAAGAGAACTTTGAAGTATATTATTTATGAGTGTTAAACTGGCCACTGGACGTTTTAATGATTCTGGTCATGGATGTTTGGCAAACGTACTCGGTAGAGATTCCTAAATATTTAAATGAGACAACTGGACATGACCTTTTATTAAAATAAGTGGTTTGGAAAAATCGTATTTTTAGGAATATGTTAACTCAAGAAGGAATATAAATATTTTTGAAACTAATGTGGTTTAAAATAGAGTAATACTTGGAAATATATATAGAAAGATATGTATGTATTAAGGTTCAGGAAATATGAAAGTATTTCTATAATATTATTATAAGAACAGAAATATCAATGAAGATGAATTATATGAGTAATAATTCAATAATGGACTTAGATGCTTTATCTTATAAATCACCGAGGACAATGGCAAGGCAATGCTGATTTTGTAATTAACACCATAGCCAATGGTCAAGGCACTTTGTTATGAACGAATGAAGAGGTAACATTATGTGTTAATTATAACATTTAGTAATTGTTTTAAGATTTTTCTTTGAAAGAATGAATTTGATATAATGGTTTGGATAAGCAATGAAAAATCATTATAATCTAAGTAAAAAACACATAAGTGTAAACCCTTAAATAGTTCATTTAACAAAAGGAAAATAGAAGCACGGTTCTTTTACTTAAAACAATTGAAAGCAAATTTTGAATGTTAAAAAGACTTAACCTTTTTTAACTTAGAAATAAGCTTAAGTCAAAAAATATGTGAGATCGAGATTCCATCTCTGATTGTATTCAGAATAATATTTTGTAGAATAACCTTATGAATCAAATCATCTTTTATATTGATATTAAAAGAAGTTATGGTAGGGCTTTGTGAAACAAATGTTACATAGATTGACTCACTATTTGAAATTATTTTAGGAAGATAACTATTTAAATTTAAGTAGTCAAGAGTTTCAAAGTATCATGAAAAGTTTGATGATGACTTTGTGGATTAATTTATCTTTTAGACATTAAATGAAATATTAAGAGAAATTTGATATACTCCAAAGAAAGGATAAGAAATAAGACTAGATTTGTATTTTTGGGTTTTTACCCAAAAGCTTTGTTGAATGTTAAGATAAGTATATAATTAATGGATTTGGAAATTTTTAATGCTAAATTAAAAATAGAATTTGGGAAATTAAGAAAGGAGTTCTTGTAAAGTATTTTCTAAAAGAAAAAAAATGTTTTGAGAGCCTTAGTTCTATAATATGGGGAGTACTAATAATAGATTTAGTATACCGATTGGTTTAAATACTCTCGAGTAATGGTTCATCAATATGGTACAACTCATTAAATAGAATGTTGAGTGGAAATTACTAGCCCACTAGCAAATACTTGAATTCCACCAGATTGTATGGGATGCCTTGGGTAAATTCTTATGATTGCTATTAAGAAGTATTTAACACTTTAGGGTTATATTCTCTCTTGTTATTTGAACTGAAAGATCCCTAAGAGGATATAATTCAGGTTTTCTAACGAGGGAGATTTACTAGCTTTTGTTAAATACTTGAATTTCACCAAGAGGTATGGGACATTTTGGTTAAGTTCTTATGATTACTAAAAGTGATAGTATTTGACACATTAGAGTTTACTATCTTTTGGTGTTCGGTATGACCAATATATCCTTGAGAGGTATGTTCATGGATTTCTTTATAATTATAAATATAATAATTAGGATTTCTTTGATAAAGAATAATCTTCATTTTGAAATGAAGTTTGTAGTGCAAGACTAGGAGGAAGTGTAGTTAAATTATCGTGGATAATTTAAAACGGGTTATATAACTTGAGCCTTTCAAATTAAAAACCAATTGGAAGTCGAATTGATATAGAAATGAAGAAGAAGTAAGTTTGAAAAGAAAATAATTTATTATTGGGGTTTGTCAGAATTTTTAAAAAATCCCCTTGGGAAAGAATTTCATGATGGGATAAATTTAAATTATGAATCTTGGAATTTAAATGAGGATAAACCATAGAATTAATCCATAATTTTTGAGTATGATCAATTAAGCATGTATCCTAGAACATTGAGACTGTTAGGTGTTTTGAATAACTATAGTAAATTGAGATGTGAAAACTAAGTTCAAAACTTATTCAAAATTTTTCAAATAATAACCATTTTTGGGTTATAACCTTTATTTGATGAATGGGATTAAAAATTTGAAAATTTTAATCCTTTGAACAAGTTATAGGAGTAATCTATAGTGGGATCTAGGAATAAGATAATCAAGTAATTTCTAGAAGTAAAAGCTTATAGAAATTTCTGGAGAACTCAAACCAACTTTTAGAGTTTATCCTAAATAAGTAATTTAAAAACTAAATTTTGGCGTTGAATAAGTCTTGAAATCTATCATATGCTTGTAGTTTTGACTTTGGAGGAGCTGGATAGATTATATCTATCTAGATTGAATTTTTCCTAGTTTTGATAGTTTCCAACTCAGCATCGGTGTCGTTCCTTCCTAGACTTTATTGGGAGACCTAACCGATCACTCTCTTATCAGTTTGAGTCTAAAAACGAAGTGGATCTTAAGTCCCAACTCTAATTATGAATCCTTTAGAAAGAACTTGGAATTTCTATTGGAAATCAAATCTTTATTCATGTTTCTTCTTTGTTTGATGACTAGTATTTCTTTCAATCTGGAATGATAACTCTTTGATATATGGGACCCAACCCAACCATTGAGTATAGTGGCCCTCTTGGAAAGTAGCTATGCTATAGGATCATGTAATATGGAATATATACTAAACTTATTAACTAATGTGGAAAGTAACTATAAAACAAAAATAGCAGTAAAGTAAAATAACATCAGAGATTTTTATACTGGTTTGAACTTCCCGTTCTACATCCAGTCCCAGATTCCCTCTGGAATTCAAACTAGCAGCCCTCTCTTAACTCGGAGGAATAGGTTTACACCACTTGAGCAACCGAACAGGACTTCAACTGCCTGGGCAACTGAATAGGACTTCTTCCGCCTCAGCAACCGAACAGGACTTTGAATTCAAGTAAATTGATTATCTCAACTTTTTGTGTTCTTTTAACAACACAAATTTGTGAATTAAAGTGCGCCCTTCCTATAATATTTTCATCAAGTATAATACGTGTAATTGTGTGTACAAAGAGATTAGGAAGATTTAGATTGATTTAAAATTAGACAAATAAATACGTGATTGCTCAAATATTCAAGCAACAAAGCAAGAAACTAAGAATTCAAGAAAGTATGAAAATAGAATTAGAATTTTTAATTTAATCTTGAATTGAGTACATATATATATAGAGAATATAGAGTTGCAACTCCTGATTAAAAGTTCTGTAGAAAAGAAATCGTTGCAACTCTTCCTGGAAGAGATTCCCCTTCGTTGAAGAGAGATGTCTCTTCAGGAAATTTGAAAAATTGATAGTTAGAACATATTCAGTCAACTGAATATTATTAGTGTGTCGACTGAAATGAAAAAGAAACTTTTTGGTTCAAAGTAAGCCTAATCCAGTCGACTGAATATTCAGTTTAGTCAACTGAATTTGATGTTTATTGGATATTGAATATTTAATCGACCGACCTATAGTTAAAATTATATATGCATATGCAAAATTTAAGTCGACCGAGTGACGTGTTTCAGTCGACTGACCTGAGCATCTTCAGTTTCTATAGACCATTGGTTAAAAAATGAGCGTCGTCGTTTTAATGTGTGTGTTTGTGAACTACTTGAGGATAGATTCTAACATAGCTAAAACTAGATTTTGACTCTAAACAACATATATATGAACCATACTTCGTATTGTTGAGTCCGGTCTTCGTAGTTCTTTGTCGTAGATTCATGAATCTTCGTGTCGGTTGAATTTCTTATCATTAATCAAAACATAAGATCCAACACTCTTACTTACGGAGTTCCTTACCTTTCCAGTTTTCTGGCATTTGTGGCTTCCTTTATATGTTGCAGCCTTGGAAACACTTTAGAAATTATGATTCTGTTCTTGAGCAAGGCCTCCTTATTGCACTTGAGATCTCTTAAAACCTAACATTCGAATAGGGCTCTATTCGTGTTGTTGCATCGGAGGTTAAACGCCTTCAAAATATAGACGTACTGCTTATTAAAGTCTAATGGTCTAGAAATCCATAAGACTGTTCATAGTAGACTGAGAGTTTGTCGAGCGAACACATCCTAAGTTATTTTCTCATGCTTATTAAGGGCGGATCTCTTGCTTTAAATTATTTTGTGCTTATGATTTTATCCTCTTTGATAGACGATTATTGTAGTGTTATTGACTTTCCCTTAAGGAAATTGTGGGAACGAAATTTTTTTAAGGGGAGTCTGTAACAACCCTGGTTGAGATTACTTAGAATTAAACTTAAAAATATAATTAATTAATTTTAATTAATTAATTGAATAAATTTTGGAAACTTATGATTACTGTTTCCTAAATTTAAAGGGATTTGGAATGAGAATAATAATTGAGAATTTATCGAATTTTCCTTTCTATAGTTGATTCTTGTATTTAATAATATAAGAACAATTTAGAGAAAATAAATAAATAAATTGTATGTAAATAATTTCATTGTTCGAAATATGATTTCTCAAACAGTGGCTGTTTTGTTAAAAATATGGAGAATAATTTTTCCTTTTAAAAATTGTATTTAAAATGATAAAATATTTCAATACTAGTAAAAAAAGAAGAGATTTTGACATGTTATTTTATTTTTAGGAAAATTGTAAACCTTAATGTTAGTTAAATTAGAACATTGTTTAAATCAATTTAGTATTTAAAATGAAATATTAAAAATTAGTAACACTTGCTTTTAAGAAAATTAGCGACACTTGGGTAATGGACCTACATATTAACCCATTTAGCCCAAAATAGAGAAATAAGAAATGAGACAATACGTATATTGTTTCTCATTTTCATTTCAACACCGAAACCAGTAAATCAAAGACCATAGTGTCCATATCCAAATTAAACATTGAAAACAATGGGCTTTTATTCAATTCTAATGTATATTGATAAGTGGTAATCTCCTATACCTTTTTATGCATCTAATTAGGGACTTAATTCATTTTTAATTTTTGATTTTGATCATTCCTATCCAATCTTTGACCATAGCCTAGGTTGAAGTTGAAATAGGAAGACCTAAGAGGTTCTAAGCTAAAAACTTCCTTTCCAGTTTTGTTTAGGTGAGTTTATCTCACAATTTCTAGTCTAAGATGAACATTTGCTGTTGTTTTATGAATTTGTTGAATCTCTAGTGTATATGATCTCAATATATTGATGAATCCTTTGTCTATTTGAATTGGATTCTCTATTGCTGAAAACCCACTTATGAAATCGTGATTTTCATTCAATTATACACGTATATTTGCTTTCAATTATACATATATTTTTGCTTGCATATTTGCTAGTTCAGTACCGTAGATCATTAGAGAAGCAGCTTAGGAGAAACGAGCAGAATTCGATCGTCGAAGAGCCACTGGAATTGCCTGAGGGGCAGCCAAATGATGCAATTGGTGGAATGGTATGCCCTACCGGTGCACCGGTCACAGCTTGGACTTGACTCCCACGCTATGTTCTGGTGTTCCTCGATCGACCAGTTCCCCACTTCTTTGCCCAGTTGATTCCCTAAGATTTATTACTTGATTTTGGTATGAATTTCATATCAATTTCATTAATATTTATGGATTTTGACTGTGAATTGATGAATTCATATTGATTTTTTATGCCACAGAGTTGTTCTATGGATCTTGGGAGTAAGACGCACTTTTATGCACATTTTCAAATCGGATTTATAAAAGACTGATTTCTAAATCAAACCATTTTATGAATATCTTTTTAATAACAAATCTAATTTGTATATAAATAGTTTTAGAAATATATATATATATATATATATATATATATATATATTTGTGTGTGTAGGGTTATTCTCTTCGAAAATGGTTTTAAAAATGATTTGGAGCAATTATTTGAAAAGTGTACTTATAATTTCCGCTATAAATAAATGTTTCACAAAATTGAATTTTAGATGAAGACTTTTATAAAATTCATACGACATCGATCGAATGAGGAATTGATTTAGACTATTAAATAAAACGAGTGGTATGGAACGCTCACGTTTATTTTACCGGTTAATTCTTGGACTTGCAGGATCGAGTCATTGCAACACACAAGTGGAGTTTACTGTTTTATAGTAAATGTTTGGGTAAACCTGTGTGGTATGAGACATGTGGTCATTATCTATTCGGTTGCTGTATGAAAGTATTTTACACTTTTATCGACAAGTTTGTGACTTGCCTTTGGAGTTTATAGGATTGTTCCTATATTGGAGTTTATAGGTCTTATACCTATCTTGATGTTTATAGGACTTGTTCTTATAAGTCGTGTACCTATCTTAATTTTTATAGGTCGCGTAGCTATTCATAAATTATATGGCTTATTCTATCTTGATGTTTATAGATCTCGTAGCCATCTTGATGTTTATAGACTTATACGTCTATCTTAAAGTTACATGCATGTAGGTGAATTTATTTCACCGATCTTGGAGTTTGACGCCTTTCCCCTTTTTATGAGATTTCTAAATTTCTATTTATGAGATTTCTTGATTTTATGTTGTTTGAATTATGACCAAATCATTTTAGGGATTTTTTCTTTTAAAAGCTATCTTGAGTTTTAGTATTTGGTGACTTGAAGTTATTGGTGCATATTTGACATTTTTCGATATATGGTTATATTTAAGATAAAGTTCACTTTATCTATCATTCATTTTTGCATTTATCTTAGTCCAGACAGACCTATTTATTATTTTTATAATACTCGGGTCATACTAAGATGTTTCAGGTCCCCCAGCTTGATGCTTTAGAGTGGATGTCCTATCCGTTAGTTGTTAGTTACTTTTGTCATCAATGTATATATCTGATGTTATGTTGCATCTTATGTCATGTTAGACTCATTTTGTGTACGTATTCATATTTTGAGATGTAGCACTTTATATATGTGTAGTCTACATCATGTATCTATTTTGGGTCGGTTCAGACTTGTATCTATTTATATTCCACTATGTCTGATCTATGACTCTGTGATCTATATTTGTTATATGTTATTCTGGATTTTATTATAACCACCGTAGTTTTTTTTTAATCCTGTATTGTATATGTTAATTCCACTTGTTTAAAGAAATGTATAACATATTAATCAATGTGCCGATGCTCGCTTAAAGTAAAATCATGGATGGTTACTCCAAACCGGTCCTATTCCGTGCATTAGCCAACAATCTTACTTTGTAATATTCTTTGTTAGTGTGCGGTCTCGAGGTGGGGTGTCACAAATTCCATCTTGTTGAATGCATGCTTAAAGATTATGTTGACAGCAGCTCTATTCTCCACCATTATCTTTTCCTCTTCCAAAAGCCTAATATAGGACATAATGACATGTGGGTCATTGTGGGGGTAGCAAACGCCCCGTCAAATGAGATTACTAGCCCTACCTTCTATTTTTTCGCCAATCTTTTCATTTCATATACCGAGACGTCTCTTGCTTTGGCTTCATTGATATACCTCTTCCAACTTGCCTAAGTAATATAAGGTCCTCCTAAAATGATGCCTACAAAATTCCAAGGGGCTGGAAGAGATCTTCATGCCAGTGCTTGCTTCATTGATATACCTCTTCCAACTTGCCTCAGTAATATGAGGTCCTCCTAAAATGATGCCTACAAAATTCCAAGGGGCTGGAAGAGATCTTGATGCCAGTGCTTGAGGTTGCATGCTTTTGTTTCTTGTTGGGGTAATAGCTCCTTCATCATTTTTATCCTTTAAGAATTCATCCAACTTCCCCTCCCTGACCAACTTGTTGAAGAAGGTCTTCAAAAATCTGCATTCTTCAATATTATGGCCATTTTGCCGATGGTAAAGCAGTATTTTCGATCTCAGTTCATTTTAGTACTCTTTCTAGGTAAATAAGGGATCTAGTCCTGAGCCATAGCATACACCTAGGTATAAGAGTGAGCTAGGGGATAGACCTGATGCTCCATCTTGAATCTCTTGGTCAGAATGAATTTCTTATTATTGCTTCCCATTCTCGGTTCTTTCGAACAATCCCTTTGGATTCTTCAATCCAAATTTCTCCTCGACCTCGATAAACGAACTCACTTAAGGACTTAAACTCTTGCCTCAGCAAATCATACCAGAATAGTGTATTCCTCCATTGCCCTAAAGTGATATCGACTAGCTTGGTCTCATCGGTCATCTGCTTGCACTGGGCACCAACATCATTAAATCTCTTGCAATAATCTTTTAAGGACTCAACTCGCCTTTGCCTAAAGCCAAGAAGCAAACTTAGTCCCATTCTGTTGTCCTTTGAAGCGAAGAACCGTGTTAAGAATTTCATGGTCAGCTACTCCTAAAAACTAGTAGAATTTGGTGGGTTACTCTGGAACCACTTCAATGCAGGCACGCTAAAGGTTGAGAGTAGAAATATGCATTGTACTTCGTCTGAAGTTCGAATGGTTTGCATCTGTATTTCATATAGTGCGAGGTGATCTTCAGGTTGGAGGATCCATCATTAGAAATCTTTGGGATCCAGAATCCTAGAGGCATGAGGGCTCTCATAATTTCTTTGGAGAAAGGTTGAACCTTTCGAAGCTTTATCTTTGAAGCAAGGATGGATCAGTCTTCTTGTAAGTTTTGTACTTGTTTTGATAAATTCATCAATAAGGTTTCCATCCTCTAGTCACCGCCAAGCTTTAGAGTCTCAGCTTCAATACCTTAGGTTCCTCACCTACGTGGCTACCTTTCCCTGAAGTCTATCCTTTTCGAGATTAAAGTTAAGGATATCTCAAAAGGTCTTGCACTTAGTACCTTTGTGATATCGGCTTTCTTTGTTGCTTCCCTAGCTGTCATGGGCTTCTCTTCCAAGTCTTTATTAGTCATCGGTAGTTTTTTGAGATTTCGTTCGATAGTGAGAGGTTTCTTGTCCTCCTCAAGTACTACCGAGACTTTCTTTTCTAATTCAATAAAAGCTTTATTAACCTCAGTCTGGTGGTTGTCCAATCATTAGGCCATACCAAAAACAAACCTTAGCATTATCTGGCAAAACTTATTTTCAAAAAGGGTCGATGTGGCGGTTTCTACAGTGGCAGTTTGGTACACCCGCTTGATTCCTATCATTTATGGGCAGTTCTTCAACTTCCTCATCCTGGGTAAGGGAACGAGCAATTTTTTGGGTGGAAAGCTTTGACTTCGTATGTGGTTAAAAGATTGGAATTTGTTGGAGTAGAGAAGGATGGAGATCCAAACCCTCCTTCTAGCATCAAAAATTTTAGATAGATTTTTTCTCTAACTAACACTTCAAGTTTCTCAAAAGCTTTTTCCAAGGGGATGCAAGGAAATATGTTAAACATCGAAATTATGTAGAAAGTAAGTGACGAAAGGTAAGGAGACAAAAGATTAATCGAGATCGAGATCCCAACAACCACATAGAATACTCTACCGTGAGCTTTTATTCCTCAACTTGGTATACAAATACATTTGACACTAAGTCCACCTTTATTGATAATCGAAGGTTTTTTACAGAAGAAAAGTATGCTGAATGATTGTAGAATGTCAGAAATTTATTAGCCTGCCTCTTTTCAGTTGCAGTGGCTGTCTATTTGTAGTAGATTTAAGGTTCTTCTATTTGTGTAGGGGAGTTAACTCGGATTGATGTCTGGCTTGCTGTAGGCAGATCTGATTCAAAAACTTGTCATCATCTGGCTGAACGTATTTTAACATGGATAGCTGATATGGTGCTTTTGTATATAGCATTTTTGATTCCTTTTGTCTATCTTGACTACTGATCTTGGTTCGGGCTTTTTGAGCCGTTGATTGTTGAGATTTGTTAGAATTTTGCTACTCCCAGTAGTCGTTGATCCTACTTAAGCTTCTTGCTTTATTTGGAGAATAATTTCGGTCTTTGTTTTTTCCCTAACTCATGTTCTTGGACATATGCTTTCGGGTACTGAGTCCGATGCTTGAGCTCTTTATGGAAGCTGAACGATGGGTCTCGAAACTACAAGCTAAGGGATTTTCTTTCCGTAATTTGAATTTCGTGGAAATTATGGTGTAATAGGAATGTTAGGATCTTAACACCATTTGTACTACCAGATAACAAATGACACCTTCTAGCAAAATTTTCTTTTAGTGTATTCGGGTTGTAATTGTTAGTTGTCTCCCTTAGCTATTGGAAAAGTGTATGATACGGTATAAGATATATCCCTATTTTATTCCTGTATTGACTTTGTAAATGAAATTTAAATCCTTTAATGAAAATATATGTTGAGAAACGAAGTAAATAAGGAAATTCTATGGAGACACTTAACTAGCGATAAACCATAGGTAAGACTGGAAATTAAAGAAGAAATTTGGCTAGCAGCCTAAACTGAATAAGTGTTTCATTCCAAAAACTATTAAATTTTGGGAAAATAATATTTAGCTCACTAACTGTCACTGTTTGCGCCAAAATTGGTCACAAACACCCAATTGCCGATGAAAGCACCCGTTTATAATTCCAGATCATAAATAGCAGAAATGTAGATAAAATAATTGTGAAGAACACTCAAATTTTAAAAGAAGACACATAGAAACACAAAGGTTTAGAGTGGCTCAGCGTGTTGCCTACGTCCACTATGAAATTGTTGATCTTTATTAACTTTTCTTGCCGGTTACAATGATTTACAACAGTGAATTTCGAGTACAACAGTGATTTTCGAGCACAACAACGGTTTCAGCAGGGTCTGCACATACGATAGCCAAAAAGTCTCTTTTCTGTAGGGCCTGGGGTGCTATTTATAGGAGTAGGTTGCAAATATATCGCCCAGATCTCGGAGGACGTCTTCTCTCACATGGGTGGGCCCACACGATCAATCCCATGACATTTGTACTCGGTTCGTGATCAACACGAATGAATTTCGTATCTATTAAAATATCGTTAATCAAGTCGAGATCGATCATGAATGTTCTTGAGGATGCAAGTAAGCTCTTATGAAAATTTGGTGGTATTTGGACTTGTAGATTTTGAGTTACGATCGATGCAAGTTAGGATTTATTGAAGGCTGTGAATTCGCATCGCTCCTGTTCGCATCGATGGTTCCGTATCGGTGATCCTGCACGTGATGCCAGTTGACGCGGCGCTTGTTTTTAGGATCAATCCACTTTCGATGCTGAATCGACTGAGTCTTTCTAATGTTTATGCCTCATTCGTATCGACCTATCTTGGCTCTGTTCGTATCGATGAGAAGCGTTCACTTCGTATCGATTACTTAATGGTCCATTCGTATCGATCACAACGCAGTCTATTTCGTATCGATCTGAGATAATGACTTCATATCGACCTGTGGACGATCGATATGAAGTGTGCTTGAAAACTAGATCGATGCAAAATGGACTACCGTGTCACTACCGATGGATACGAAGTAGACAGTGGCCGATCGATTCAAAGTGAGCTAGCTTGCTGATGGATATGAAGAAGGTCGACTTTGATGGAGGCGAAGATGAATGGATATGAGATGAGATCTGAGGGTTAATTGATACGAACATGATGGTTGGATGGTGATGGACACAAATAGATGGATATGAAACCGATCGATGCGAAATGATGGATACGACCCGATCGATGCGAAATGATGGACGTGAGTGAGTTGATTTCCTTGGTTTGCATCGATCGTATCTGGAGCATACGAACTCCGATTGACTTGAAATTTGGAATGCTGGCTTTCATAGCTTTGCTGGACCTATCATATCAATTGTAGCTCGATCCGATCTTGAACAAAATTTACCGACATCCGTAGCTGACATGTACATAACTGGCAATCGAGGAGAACTGTCTTCAGTTTCCAATTAATCTTTTGGTATCAAGGTCTTGCTAAAAGGTGGGATAACAGTCACCACTCGAGGAAAAGTCAAGATATACAGGAATGTGAAGAGAATGTCCTACTGATTAAGGATAAAGAAGAGGGCAATAGTTTTCGATAGAAGCAATGAAACCGCACAATCTCCAACACAACTTCATGGAGTTACAAATTGCATCGTCAATGATAGGGACCCTTAAATTATTGGAAAATATTGGAGGAATTTTCTAGTAACTTTAGGAATTAGCTCTAGGAACTTCTTTAAATCTGAGCATCACTTACCGATTAAAGATCGACAGACAAACTGAAGGATGGGAACTTGGAGGATTCATTGAGAGCTTGCATCTTGGACTTTGGAGGACATTTGTAGCAGCACCTACCTTTAGTAGAATTCATGGATATTAGTAGTCACCAATAGATGATTGGTACGACATCCTTGAAGCACTTTTTAGAAGGTCGTACAAATGCCCAAACCGTGGGTCGGAAATCATTGACAAATTCTACTCAGACCATATTTGGATTACAAGACTTTGGAAACTCAAAGCTTATTAAGCAGCATGTGAAGGATGTAAGATTTGGATAATTGGAAAAGTGGCACCAAGATTTATTCAGCCATTCCCAATATTAGGGAAAAATAAGAAAACTTTTATTTTTTCTAGAGTCCATGGTGTTTTCCACGTTGTTCATTTGAGGAAATACATCCAAAGCATAGAAATTGTGATAGAGCATAATTAATTATTGGAATTTGGGATGGAGCCAATAGCATCCCGTGCACTGCATGAATTGTGGAACACAAAATTAGAAAGCTTTGTAATAAAGAAATTAGATTGGTCTGGGTACAATGGGGAGAAAACCCGATGGAAGGCCTAAGGAAATCTCGTTCTAAGCCTTTTCCAAGTAATTTTTCTCTTCAAAAGTAGATTTTGGTTGCATCATGGTTGCTAAATTAGAGTAGGAGATGGTTGCTACACTTTTTGGCTATCGTTTTACACTCTTTACAAATTTTTATGCATGTTTAAGGTATTCGCATATGTATTTGCATAGCACTATCAAGGATTGAGCTCATTTATAGTATGTCTATAGTACATTATCACATTGCACTTTGGTTGAGTAGCTGGTTCTGTAGGTAGCTTGGTTGTATAACATGGATGTTATAGCGCATTATACTATTCGTCCCTTGAAAGATTTCGGGACGAAATCTTTTTTAAGGGAGGAGAATGTAACGTCAGTAAATTTAACCCTGATTAAATATTTAAATTAATAGAAATTCGATTAATTAGGGAAGGGATAAAAATGAAAATTTTACAAAAGCTGGAATTTGCCATGAAAGTTATTTGGTTACATTTTTCCATAAATAATATGATGAAAATGGAGCCCAAATGAAAAAATTATTAGCGTTTGGGGTTTTTATATTTAAATTAATTTAGTTCAAATTCAAATTCAAATGAGTATTTAAACTTAAAGTTTGAATTTCAAAATTTAACTATGATTAGACTTGGGGTTTAAGTAAACGTTAAAGTTAACAATTAACGTTAGAAGTCAATTAGAGAATAAAATATGCGGGAAATGGAACCAACCAAATGCTCAAACAATAGGAATGGTCGACCATCACGACCCAATCGGTTGATCCCTAGAGATCGACTTCTACTATGGAGTGGCGGCTAGGGTTTTTCAATATTAAACGTTCCATATTTATCCATTTTTGACCCACTTTCATCCTATGGTCTTGGTACATTTTAACCATTATAAATAAGACCACAGATCCCTTACTTTTGTTCACCAAAATTTTGAGAATAGCGAAGCTCTATCATTTTATTTCTTCTTTGATTTAGAAAACTCCATTAGGGTTTTAGGTAAGAAATCCTATATACCTATCTTTTTTTTCTTTTAATTTATAAACCTCTTCTCCTCCGGCCTTTCGGAATCTAATATATATACAAATCCCTTGTTGTACATATCAAAAGAGAAGAGATCTAGAGGAGATTATAATGGGCATTACAAATCTAAAGAGAATCAAAGTTAAGGACCAACTGTGAGTGGAAATCTTAGCGTTTCTATTTTAATAGTTGAATATTATAGTTTGGATATGATAAATGCCTTCGGGAGCTTTGAATTTTGAAAATATCATCTTAAAATCCCTAAAATTTCTCCAACGCGAAATGTCAATTCTTAAGATTAGAATCTTAATTGTTTTGTGTTAAAATAACGGAGTACCATGGATTTTTGCAATTTATGTATTTTACCTTCTCTTCCACTTCTTATTCTTCTTCTTCAGATCTAATTAATCGATTTAATTGAGAAATGGTGTGTAACGAACGAATCTTTATTCATAGTTTACACCGCCAATTTCTGTAAAATTTAATAGAATTCCCTTATCTAAATTCATCCAGAAGTAGTTGAATAGAGCGTAGAATTGATTAAATTATACGTTTCCATTTTTGGTTTATTCCATTATTTTAATATGAGATTTAGATTCTATATATAAGTCTATTTGTTGGAATTTTGGTATAAGTATTGAATCCTTGTTGTGTATATTATAATCCCTTGTTTTCGATATTGGAATTTGGAAATAATTGGTAAAATGGAAGAAAAGGAAACACTTGTACTATTATGGTTAAAAAGGAATTCACAATTAATGTTAGTTATGGCGTAATCTCCATACACATTGAATAATAAATGCCTATTCATTTATATATTAATTAGCGTACAAAACATATAATTACGTAGTTAATTAGGTATTGATTGTCATTAAAACCCTTAGGAAAGTAATTGATGTTTTAAGGTGTAATAACGAAGATTCCTTATAAGGCCTTAATTATTTAATGGTTAAATTATAGCTAAGCCATAGAGATGCACGGTTAGTCAAAAGGCATATAGAAGTGCACCCAGCTAATCTAGCTACTAGAAATGTGAGTTTGGGGATGATGTGAGACATCTCGTACGATTAATATTTATAATAATGTGAGGTTAGTCCTAAATTCTATAGGGTAAATCTTCCCATCTAATCTGTCTGCCAGTTCATAAGATTAGTCGGGTTAATATGAGATGTCATTATGAGTACGGGTCATAATATGAAGGGCTACTACAGGATTTTGAGTTATTAAGTGGTTGTTTGAGGGCCCATCTCTTTTCTCCTTTAAGTATTAAATGGTCGAGATTGGGTTTTGGCAGAATATCTCTGAATGGTCAACTTCAATAGGAAGTATTAATTGTTCGAAGATTTTTCCATGCAATGTCAGCTGGAGAGATACCTATATGGAGTTAGCTTTGAGAAATGTATTAAATGATAGGGATCTACCTCAATTGAGGTCTTAAATAGTCATGTTATGCCTTTTCTCCTTAAAATGTATTAAGTGGCTTGGGTTCAATTTCTAGCATTATTAGATATTCATGACATTGGTTATGGATTATGGGATTAGGAACCTGCTTCTGGATTGGAAGGAATTAAGTGGTTGTTAGGACCCGTCTCCTTTCCTTATATGAAATATTATATGGTTTAGTTACGTAAGATAGGTTCTTATTTAAATTATATTCCCCAAAAACTAAAGTAGTAAGGCTGAAGATTTCTATTCACCCGACACTTATTGTTCTTATCCTTCCTTATTACAACACAGGCTAGAGAAGGAGTTGATGATGCTTGAAGATAGCGAGTGTGATTCTTGTGGTAGATACTATATATCTTTCTGTATTATTTTCTAGTACCGAGAAAATGTATTTTTTAACAAAATGTTGTAACGGTTGTTGTTATGTATTATGACATTTGAATTGATTTGAAATAAATGGGTACTATTATTGTTATTATATTTTACTCCTTCCACTGTGAGTTCAGAAAGAATAGATAAATATCTTTGTTTTGTTATTTTACAAACCAACGGCTAGCTTTTGAATGGGTCTAAGTTTCGATGACCTATTCCAGGATAAAATTTAGGCCTGTTCTAGAGTGAGTTATTAAAATAGGGGTAGGCACAATGATTGATTCAATAAATGTAACCTGTGTATCCAAAGGTAAGCCTCCATCAGGCAAGAGAATAAGAGTAGATTGAACTGAAACCTAAAAAATGGAAAAATAGAGATTAAAGACACGAAACGGTGACATATGAGCCGTCTCAAATACAAGTGAGGTTAATGGTACACCTCTAGAACACACAGAAGCTGTATAAATCGGGGTACCCATAAAGCTTCCTTCAAGGATAGGAGATAAGATGGGTAACTTCAAAAACAATTCGGTTTCCATAAAGTTAGGCTCTCTAGGGTTATAATGGACATCCAATGACGATGTCAAGGAATAACGATCTCAATGGTTGGCTACCCTGAAGTGAAAGAAGAAGTAATACCAGGCATTAGCATTGAAGTTTGAACCCCAGGTCCTTGAGGGATAAAACAATAAATCTTGCCTAGATCTTTTAAGCCAAGTGGCCCCGATGGATACACCAGCTTGTGGAATGACTTTAGGATGTAAAAGGAGCATGCCAGTCTTGAGAACCATTATGTCTTCCTCTTTTAGAAGATTAAACTTTAACTCCTCCTCATCAAGTTCAAATCCATAGGAATGCTCTTGTTCTGCTTTTGTATTTCCTCTCAAGCCAAGGCTAAAGCCTAGGGATAACCCTCATCTAACCACCTAATTTATCGAATTTAATGACATTCATATAGAATTGCATGAGATTGGGTTCAATTTAAGATTTGACTCGGTTCTTGGTGGCTTAGACTCACACATTAGCTATTCTTGCCTGGGACTCAACGTTATCTCTCAACTGGAGAGTGTCCAATAACTCATTGCAGTAACCTTGGGCCTGAGTAAGTACATCATCTATCTCCTACTTTTCGACCTCTAGTAACTCCTTCAATCTCTTTATTTCTGAATCCTGCTGCTCCACAGTCTTCTAGAGCTTTTCATTTTTTAATGAAAGAGTATGACTCCTGTAATGCATAGCCTCTACTTGCCTCTATTGGCTCTGATGGTCTTCTTCGAAAGCCCAAGTCTTTTCCTTCAGTTTTTTCTCAGCGTTAGCTAATAAAGCCTTAAGATTTTCAACTTCTTTATAAGGGGTTTTGATAATATGTTTGTTGTCTTGCTCAAGATGCTCCTTCCCTTCAAGTGCTACCTTTCTCTTACAAGATACTTCGAAAATGGGCTCGGCTATCCTCTTCTAATTATAGTACCGATACACATCACACACATAGGCCACCACATCAGACCCAATATGTAAAGTGATATCTTCCAAATGAGGCACAAATACAACGTTATCAAAACAAACTTTTGGAAAGGCACTTTTCATGGCAGCTAGGCGTGGGTTAAATATAACTTCATTCTCCGTAGCGGGAGCAGGGGTACAAAGCTATTTGAAATTGGACCCTTAATAAGGCACCAGCCCAGATGATTGTTCAGACTACTGCGGCATATGGGAAGACACTATTGGCTGTGTCCTAGGTAGTGCCCAAATTAGAGCAATTGGTACCTCAATAGATGGAACGGGGTCAGGTCTCATTGAAAATCTATCCATACTATATGGCAACGGTGAGCGAGATCTATGTCTAGGAGGTGAAATTCTATCAGATTCCTCATAACAGTCATCATGGGACCTATAGCCTCTATCCTACCTCCTATAATCTTGCCTTTAGCGTCTACTCAAATCAGACTCATTTGATGATTCACAAGGATGATTGATGGAATTGAGTTTCTTTCACTTACTTCCTTGGCTCTTGATCATTAAATAAACGCTTGGTTCCATGGAATATGAAAAAAACATAGATGAGTTAATGCTAGTAAAATGAAGATATATTGCATACAGTACAAAAGTATGGTGTTGCATAAGTGTTGATGTGTCCCAGTGCCCACCACAGACCGTGGACTTGAAGTTTGCTCATAGGGGTGGTTTTCCCGGCTCTAATTGCAGGCACATCAGTTGGCAAATGAATAGGAGAACCAATATTGTTAATACTATGTTACCAAGACCAAAAGAACCAATTTCGTCCAATATACTCGCAAAGGATCCATAAATATCCCCAAATGGAGGGATGGGTGTTTCCTCAACAGCAGAAGCCAGTGGAATCTATGAAGATACCAAAGATGATATTATTTTTATTTTTTCTCATCATGAACACAGGAGCATCACCACTGTCATCACTATAAGACCCATGGCCAAAATATACGTCTTCAATGCCACCTCCATCAGTATCTTTCTCTTCAACAATTTTATCCTTTTCTTCACCACTTTCTCTAGCCTCTTGCCTCGTTCCAGGATTGATAATTTGAACTTACACAAGGGCAATTCCTTACCCTTATCTACATTAATTTCAACTTTGAGCTCCTATTCAGGATGAACATCCTCTTAAACCTCAGGAACGTGGCCCATACTACGGCCTTTCCCCAGAAGAATATATGATGGCAGATTCTCATCGATAAAGAGGAGTCTCATATCCCTTTCTTATAGTGGAATCTTTTGAAGAGCCGTGGTGGTAATTGCTAGGCTCATATTGTCAGGTCTTCTCGAATCATCTACAGCCAAAAGGAGTAACAAAATTAATAATCGAAATCATAATATCTTTATTAGTAGAAAGAGTGAGTGCAAGACTTATGTCCGATAATCATTTCTATGTAAATCTAGGCGAACATCGAAAGAAGAAGATGTAATTTCAAGGGTCCTCGTTCGATGCTTAAAGCTATATAAATAATAGATCCCTTCAGCTAAAGGCACCTTGTTTATATGGCGAACAAATAACATATACATTTTTTTCAAGGAGTCATAGCTATTTGGATGTAATTGGGTTGAGGAAAGCTTTATAAATTGAAGAACTATATGAATAAAGTGATTGAAAGGAGGAACACATCTTTCCATATACATATAACGGTTCCAAGCTGTATAGCCTCATGTGGATAATGTGCCCATTGAAAGCATGTGGGAACCAATAAATCGTCGAAAGGAATTCCATGTCTTTCACACATTCTCTTAAGAGGCGCCTCTACTCTCAAAGTAGGAGAGTCCTGGGGTTATTAAGATAACGACATGATCAATGTTGGTATAAGAGGCAACCCTTGTGGTAGCTTCTTCAGCCAACATAAAAGAAATCATTTCTAAGGGTTGCTCCAACTATAAATTAGGTGGATAAGTTTAAGTAGGTATTGAAGCAGATCTTATGGTAGGCAATATCGAAGAACTAGATTCTGTATTGGATTTGACATACTTTGATGTCAATAAGCCCAATGAAATCATAGAGAGAAGCAAAGAATGCCTGTAGTCCGTAACTATAAAAAAACTTCATATATAAAGGAGGTTAGGTATGATTAAACTTTATTCCTCATGCTGAAAAGAGAACCCTATGTTGCTGATGCATAAGACCCAATGGATGTCAACATGTGTTGACCAATCAGATCTCGTACATTGACCAGGGGCAATAACATACAATTCAAACTATGTAGTGCATATGTTTGATGTCCAAGGCACTATAAACATGAAATTTCTATACATAAAGTTTGCTCATATTAGCAAACGAATACTGTCAAGCTACAAAATCATGCACTGAATTTTACATGCTATCATATGAGTTACAATAATAGAATGTTGTTTGGAATAGCACGAGATCTTTCTCTGTAGAGACATCGAAGTGAAGTGTCTAATTTAAAAAGGATTAATAAATAAACCATTGGAATGCCAAACTGCATTCAAAATGAACATTATCTAAAAATGTCTCAATAAATCATAATTTTTGATCACAACTCGGCCATAGTCGCTCGGGAACTCTTTGCTTCCACTCCTTGTTAAATGTATAATTGTTTTCTTTTTAAGCCTATAAGGATTAGTGACCATGCAACAAAAAACTTGAGCTCAGTCTAGGTTTAACACCAACTTGACCCAAAGTAAGTCACATAAGGAAATGACTTAGATCAACCCTACGAAAATCACGCGTACACTCGAGTTGAATCAAGAAACTCCAAGGCCAATCTCATGTTTAAAAAAAATTCTGAATCTTGGATCGGCCACAAATCCAAGGAGGGAAGGCGCGGAGTTTATGCGATAATTGAAGTTGGTCAATGTCTAGCCATTGCTGAATAGACCCAAAAGAACACCACCATCCACCTATGTCAGTTTGCAGAAGATTGAGTTTGAAAATTTTCTAAATTTGAAGCCTTAATCGATCCGGTGGATCGGTCTGTATGTATGTGATCTAAAGACGATGAACTTCGATGGTGATTTAAGTAGTAAGCGACGCTGTTATAAGGTGATGGAAATTGTTGAAAGTCGAAGACACGAAGGTTGATGATGGCATAACTATATCTTGCAAGTTCTTCGGCTAGTAGAAGTGAATATGTAAAAAGAAAAGTGGGCTAGAAATTCTGATCCAAGCAAATAGGTAGGAAAGTTGCCTAACTATCAGATACAGATCTAAGAAGCATGGATCGGTACCAAACCACGATACAAAATAAATGTATGAATGATAATGATGGTGAGGTGTATAGTAATAAATTAAATGAAGTTCTGAACAACAAAATCCTACCTGAATAGCTAAAAGAAAAGGTTGTTGAAAACCTTTTAGAATTTGAATGGTGAACTCGAAAATGTACCTCTATTCTTATATTATCTAAGAGATGTGAATTCAAAACTATTCAAAGTGACGTAATGATCCAAAAAAGATGTACTGCTTAATGATTTGAAGAATAGAAGGAACTTTTTTAGAATACAGTTTTAGATCAATATCCTACCTTAATCCAAAGCATACCTTGTTAACACAAGGTATACTTTCTGGGGGTAAATGTTATCCATCTTTATGACCAAGCCATATCTTGACGAGTTAGAACGATCGAATGGCCGGATAGAAAGTTAGAGATCTAGAACTATAACTCCCAAAGTAAGGATCCGAACAATGCTCAATGATGAAGCCATATACTTTCTTACAATTTGAGTGGAATCAACTATATTAATAAGAAGTGAAGTTGCGCTAACATCATACATTTCGTAAATTAAGGGCGATAGCTACTTTTTCAATCCCGCAATATTCTTCCTCAATCTCTCCTTCTCTCTATTCTAATTTTTCCCATTCTTATTCTTTTAGTGATTGTGATCCTTCATATTATCAATCATATACTCACGTGGTTAAAGAATCCAAGTATTCTGCTCCTCAAGTCTTTATTCAGAAATCCAAATCTAAGAAATGGGTCGATTTTAGAAGAGGGAGGAAAATTTGTTTCGATGTAGAGAATATTCACATTTGGCTAAGGATTGTCGCGACCCTATTAGATGTTTTTGGTGCGGTTCCATTGGGGATAAAATGTTCGAATGTTCGAGGAAATTCGACTCTAATGCTGTCAGGCGTAGCGATCTCTCAATCCACGATTATGGTTTTCTTTTTATCTTAAAATATATGAAGCTGAAGAGAATTCTGTTAGATCACTTATGTGTTCAGAGGAAGGAAGGGATCGATTTCTTAGAGGAGTTATTCGAACAATTTGACGAGATCAATGCAGTTAATCTAGGCAAAATTATGGAAAGAAATTTGGTGATCCTGAAGAATATTTTGGGAAATATGTTTCTTCTTTGGTTGTTGATGATTCGGATGTTGATATATTTTCAAATTCTAATGGGAATAATAAAGTTTCGATCTTTTTTGAAGTTGTTAATGAAGTTTTATATAATTTTTTTGCAGTTCAAAGGGATGAGATTTATTTCTTTGATCCATTACTTTTAGATCCCACTATTTTACAATGTAAAGGAGATACTGATCTCTAGAAAATAATGATACAATATATGATTGTAGTAAAAGATCCAAAGCTAAATCATGTGAAGTGGAGAGATTTGAGTTAGCCACTGTTAACCACTTTGACAATCTTAAGTCAGTGGAGGATCCAGGAAAGGAATCTGTAATGGTTGAAGGAGCAGTTGTGAATTCTTTATGCAAAGATGCCAACATTGTTGTTATCCCCTCATCCTCCGGACCATTGGTTTATAAGGATAGTTTAGGGAATGAGATTGTATGTGCATTACTACTTCTAGTAGATTGTTTGAAGGTATTGAGAGTAGAGATATTAAAAGGTGAGTGATGAAGGAGTTTTTAAATAATTTTAAAGAAAGCTTTAATCAGAGTATTATTTTACATGTCTCTAAAGTCTGGAACAATTCAGCTGAGTGTTTGAGTGATGATATTATGCATTGTTATTCCCGTGAGTTTTGTGATGATATGCACAAGGATACTAACGTGCACAAGGGCATACACACGATTAATGATGTTAACTCATATTGCTTGATTAATATTGGTGTTAATGTCTAATGATAGCATTTGGATTATAGTCGATCGACTGACCAAGAGTGCCCATTTCATTCCTGTTAAGCTGACTAGGGTAGCAACGAGTTTGGGGAGTTTGTATGTAAAGGAAATTGTGAGACTCTATGGGATTCCTCATAGTATTATAAGTGATCGAGACCCAATATTCACTAGTAGGTTCAGGAAGGGAATGTAAAATACTTTAGGGACTAAGCTAAGTCTAAGTATAGCTTACCATCCCCAAACAGATGGGCAGAAGGAGAGAGTGAACTGAATCTTGGAAGATTTATTGCGAGCATGCATTCTAGACATCGGGGGTTCTTGGGAAGATCATTTACTCTTAGTCGAATTCATTAACAGCAATATCTATCAAGAAAACATTGGTATGGCTCCTTTCGAAGCTCTTTATGGTCGCTTATGTCGTTCTCCTTCGTGTTGGGTTGAATTTGGAGATGGACTTGTTCTTAGACCCAACATAATCTTAGAAGCCAATGAGAAGATAGCTGATATTAGAAGAAAGATGAATGAAGCGTAAGATCAATGAAAGTGTTATGTAGATCAAAGGCGTAGGGATCTAAAATTCTTAGTCGGGGACTTGGTATTTATAAAAGTCTCTCCTCTGAGTAGTGTTAGGAGGTTTGGGAAGACAGAGAAGTTATCACCTTGACATATTACCCCTTTTCCCATACTGAACCGGATTGCAAAACTCGCATATAAAGTGGAGTTACCAGATCGACTATCAGATGTGCACAACATATTTCACGTATCTCATTTACGTAAGTATGTACACGACCCTTCGATGATAGTAGAACTGGGACAACAAGTTGATTTAGAGATTCAACTTAACCTGACCATTCTTAGGCCACCTATTCGTATTGTCGCTCGTGTTATAAAGTGATTAAGGAAGAAGGTTATTAATCTTGTTAAGGTTCAATGTAGTGGAGATATTAGAGATTGTACTTGGGAAATTGAGGACTATATTAGGGATTCTTATCCAGAGTTGATGTAGTTGTTGTTTATATTGTATTGTTTCTTTTTAGTGTACTCACCAGTTATGTTGAGGTCACTTTCCTTATATCTTTGTGTGGTATGTATGATATCATTTGGGTTTCTTTGATATCTTGAGTTTATCTGATTAATTTCAAGGATGAAATTTCCTTTAAGGAGGAAAGGATGTAACGACACATAATTTAATCACTTTGGACTTGAATAGTTAATTCGTTTTTAAATGATTAAATAATGGATTCTATATCTAAAATAATTTTTTGGATAAAACGTCTAGAATGGATTTTTAAAACTAATGTAAAATGTTAGTTTTAAGACGGTTCGTGTTATAAGGCGGTTAGGAGTACCGATTTATTTAAGAATAAGTTTTCCTACTAAACCAAATGATAATGATTACTTAAGAAAATAATTTTCCTAATAAATCAAAATAGCATAATAATTATTATATTCCACACCGATGGTTGTCGTTGGACCAAAATCTGGTCGAATCAGGTTATGCCATGCGGATGGATGCCCGATGGACCAAAATCTAGTCAAATCAGGTTAGGCCATAGTTGATAAGGAGGATTCCTATTGGACCAAAATATGGTTGAATCAAATTAAGCCATAAGGATGTTTTCTATTGGACCAAAATGTGGTAGAATCAAATTAGGCCATAAGGCTGGTTTCTATTGGACCAAAATCTAGTAGAATCAGGTTAGGCTATAGAATCTAGTAGAATCTAGTAAAATCTAGTCGAATCAAATTAGACCCTTCTCTTCATCTGTGAATAGGCAAGTCCGTATCTCATTTTAATTCATTCACAAGCTAAAGAAAAGAACTAAATTTCATTATCAAAGGCGAATTATTCGAAGTCTCCAGCAAAGAAAATAAGATGTGAGTATATTTCTTATTTTCGTAGTTTAGTGGGTATAACTTATTCTATGAGTAAAATTCAATTATTTTACAATGAGTGTAATCTTAATCTCTTTCCATTGGCTCATTCAAATTTTAATAAATTTTGTGTTAGCTACTGATTGTAAATTTTTAATAGTAATAGGTCTGTTATTATTCGTGTTATTATTCTAGTTTGGTTGTTTGATTTGTGATTGGGCAGTTTACGACAATAACCTTGACATTTAGTTAAAGGGAACTTACACCACCTTTTAACCTAGGATTGACATTTAGTGACTTTTTGGTTAAAAGGAAATAACACCCCTTCTAGCTATCTCATTTGATTAAGAGGGAGCTTCACCCCTCTTGGTCGTATTCTCCTTTAAAAATGAGGGTTTAAGTTATGATTTGAATGAAGTTTTAAATCTTTCTTCAAAGTATTTAAAGGAGCTTCAAAAGTTATATAATGATTTAAACGGGTTATTTAGGGAAAGTAAGCAGTCCTATACTTGGCATTAAAAGAAGATGAGTAGATTGATCCTCAATTTATGAGATCTAGTACCAAACTTCTAGGCAAGGCTAGGAGCAACCGGTGCCTTGACTTACCTGGCTTTGTTTTTGAATCAGGGATAGAGTAAGTCGAGAATATCGAAAACGTGACAAGTGTAGGACATTTGATTTCCATAAATGATCTTTATAATTATGATGGTATGGAAAACATTCGCCTTTCTTTTAGACAAATGTTTTTGACTCATTTAAGTATGCTTTTGAAATATGAAATCCTCCCAAATGTTTTGTGAATACACTTATACCGATGAGATAATTATATGGATATTTTCTAAGCATTGAAAGTGTATAAGATTTAATTTCCATATATGGTCATTTTGTTATCCTCGGTAGTTGATGTCTTGACTATCAATTTCAATACCCTTCTTCCTTTTGTTTTTGTTTCATCAATCTAAGACGATTTGATGCTTATTTAGAGCATTGATATCCATTATCAGAAATGACTAAATAAAGGGCTAGTGGGGGCTAAGCTATATGGGGTTACTCCCATTAGGGTACTGTCATGTTATTGGTATAGTATGTTGTTATGTTATTGGTTTGATATTCATTGTAAGTAAGCATCACTCAAACGGGGATTACTCATATATGTGATGATACTCGCTGCAGTGAATATATTATATCCATGCGTTGGCAATTAGGTAGAGCCATGTGTCGGCGAGGGATGAGAGCTCTAGTATATTATTGTCACGTGGTGACTTATGTGGAGTTATTTGTAGACTTACGTCTAGAGCTATATGTTGATATAGGATATGAGTATTATATGTGGTCCACTTATATTCAGCTCCCTTTATGGCTCGGAAGCGAACCAGATTGGCCAGTATCCATCCTGACTGCCTGATCGTGGGGTCACGCCCCATATCCCCAACACTGTTGTTATATTATATCGAATGCGCATCACGAGCTTTGGTTTAGGCGACTCATAGGGTAGGTTCCCTACAGCCTCTTGTGTCGCATAAGCCAGCGGTCTGTTACCTATAGAGGCAAAGTAGGGTCGTAATCGAGGCTATGCATTGACGAGCCAATGGTGGATATGTGTCATGATGTCCGCCGAGGTAACTAAGGCTATAAGAATAGATCCAGTTACTAGGGGAGGCTAATAGACCGTAGGTTCTGGAGCGTGCCACGTGTTATCAGTCTCTCTTTCTATTTCAGGGTTATGTGTGTGATGTAGCATATGTTATTCACTACTCAATAAGGTAGATATACTAAAGATTGTGTGTCTAAAGTGTAGTCGTTCTCGTATATCCATACTATTCGGATTTATTCATATATGAGGAGATGAAATTATATATGGATAGGTGTCCAGAATATGGTGGATCCTTGGATCTTTTATTATGTATTGATAGATAGCCTATCTTGATGAGTTAATGATGAATCTTTTATTGTTGATATTGAGTAATATTTGATTATTATTGTAAGATAATTTGATTACACGTCATTAATGATGGTTTCTTGATTTTAATGATGATTCCTAGATTTGGTCGATTCACCCATTGGATTTGAAGCTCTTGATTTCTGAGTTGATTTGCTTTGAAATGGGCGATGATATCTCTATACATGTTTTGTGTAACAGACACGGATTTTCGTTCTCCGAAAATTCAACATCGACACTCACTTTATCGACTGCCGAGAAATCAAAGGCCGAAAACCGAGATGTTATGGGTTTTAAAAAAAAAGAAAAGAAAGAAGAGAGAAAAAGAAGAAAGAAAAAGAAAAATAGAGGGAAAAGAAGATAGACAATTTTTAGAAAACAGAGAATTAGAAAAACAGAAGATAGAAGAATTTTAAAAATAGAACGGACAGAAAGGAAACAACAGAACAACAACAGAATCTCACAATTCGCAGCGGAACAACATATAATAATAAATGAATAATCTTTAAACAAAGAACTATATCAGTTATTACATTACATTTCATTTCATTACATCATATCATCAGAGTGTACAACATCATACAACAACAAACAGTGCAGCGGAAAAAGAAATACTATATAAACTAGTAATACGCCATACCATCCAGCTTGCCTCCAGCAACTCCAGAATATCCAGAATATCCTGATAAACCTAACTCTTAACTGCCCGTGTGGAAATTGGTGGGCACCCAGAGTTTAGGAAGGAAAACAATAAACTCCAAGTCAGTCATGTGACTGGTGTGAGAACTCAAAACAGTTTATTTATCTTTAAAATCAATAGAGAGATATTTTTATTTCAATTCGCAATGCTTTTAAAAATGAGACTACCATAAGGCCTCCCGCACACACACACATGCAAACGCAGAATCGGAGGAGATTTCTCCTTATGACAGTCAAAGATGCTTGTACGCATTTAAAAGAACATTTGATATTATTATTAGTGTATAGTGTAGAAAAAATTCATTTCGAAAGTAGAATATAAATCTTAGCCAACATAGACATTTCGAACTATGCCTACTATAGCTACCATCCAAACAGTGGTGACCACCATAAGTGAATGGCAGGTTCTACAACTAATACCGTACAAGTTTCGTATTGGGAATTGGATTTCCAACAAATGATCAGGCCAAGGAACTTCCCATTGCCACATGAGAATGCCTCTGGATGGACATCCCCGAGAACCAAACCGGATCTCTACCAACACAAGGCCGGGTTACTCCTAACTGAGTAACAACTGACCGAATATGCCATCCCCCGGTCCTTTGGGACCTTTTCACCGAGCGCTCGTAATCAATTCACACAATCATAAAGTGTTTTCAACATGAGTAAGTATCTGGGCTCCATACCATGATACCACCCTTTTCCAGAAGGAAATGGACACATCCTAAAGGGCGCTACCCCTCATAACCTTGCCGCATCTTTCCTGTTTTGACCATTTTCGGGATGTGAGGCTCGACGAATTCACGTCCACAAAAACATACTTTATACAAAAGCCATGCTTTGGGTCAACAAATGATCAACACAATGATCACTAAGATAGACGATCAAATAAATGATCCTATCACAAATAATCAACACAATGATCATTTCAGCATCACTCAGCATGTCACATTACCAAACTGGGAATATATCGCTGATAACTTCAACTATATAACCTTTGAGCACATACGTCTCAAAGAAGGGTGTTAAGCAAAGAATAAATTCTCCGCCACCAACAGAAATATATTTGAAAGAAATCGGCTTTATATCTCAACTTGTAATGTCAGGCATACAATCCATACAAGTCTGTTCCGGGCTCGAACAGAACCGAAGGCACTTACAAAGAAGTCCTTGCAATCCGGATATTCACAATCCTGATCGGATTCACCATCACATATGGAGAACTCAATACCGTAGCTACTCGGTGCAGAGTCGATCGATAGTTCATCCTATCGCTTTCGCAAATATCCGGTCTTCAACACCGATCTTCAAATGCGATTCACAACGACGTATCACATATTCGGAATGGGTTATACGACCCCATGGTCCTTTCCCGATTAACCCGAATAGTGAGCGCTTATTCAAAAATAAGTGTGCATTCAAATTCAATCAATTCACATCAAATACCCATTCAAAGGGAAATACTGATAGTCGGTTATTGAACTATCACTGGATATGCATACATCACCAGATTCCAAATAATTTTCCAAATTATTTATTTTCCAAAATATCTTTACAAGATATATTATTTCAACACTTCAAAAATAAATCAATATTTATTTTTAACCAATTTCACTTTTCACATATAAATTCCGTAATGAATTTATATTTCAAAATATTCGTGCATATACGATTTCAATTATTCATTTTCAATTTATCTTCAAAAAGATAAATTCTCAAAATATTCACTTTATATCGGAAAACAATTCCATACTTATTTATTTATAAGTAATTCACAAATCTCTTTTATTTTCAACACTTAGAAAATATTCAATATACTTAAATCGAATTAAGTATATATTTCATTATATTAAGAAAATCATTCTCTTAAACATATTTATTTGGGCCAAAACGAATGTTACGTAAAACATCGTTACGACAACCCAAAATCACTAGTATAGGGATTCGAAATTAAAATAGATAATAAATTCCAATACTATACAAAAACATTTCCTTTCGGAAATCATTTACTATAACAACAGTGTTATAGTCCACATTTCCTTTTATTTCTCGAAAACGTCTATTTCAACAATAAATGTTGAAATCTATGGTTTCGAATCTCAACACCTTTTAAAACATCGTTAGATCGTTTTAATTCTATTTAAAACATCATATCTAAAACAATTTCTTTAACGTATTATTCACTATTCAAAAACGTGAATATACTACCTTAACAAATTTCATCATTTCTATTCACTTTAACTTAAAGGATTATTCACTGTTCAAAATGTGAATATAACTCTATCTCTAAGTTATAACAATTAACTTATCAAAATAAGTCATTTGTGAATTTATAAAACAACGTTTAAAAATTCCATTTCCATTTATTTCATAACAACTTCCTTTATAAATCTTCTTTATTTACCTATTCGATTTATAATCTTAATTATAAACCAAAAGTCCAAATTATAAGTCAAACACTTATAATTTATTTATTTGGAAAAAATCGTTCCTTTGAACTTTACAAACTTTATAAACCTATTGTTTATAAAATTCCATTTATAACTTCACCGTTATATAATTCTATAAATTTCATTCATTAATGAAATTCATTTACAAATCATTCAAACACTTATAAAAACTCGTTTTATAATGTCTATATTTCAATTTATAAATATCCATTTATAAATCTCTTAATATAAATCAATTTATATTATTCTTTAAAAACATTTTTAAATTCTTTTATAATTTCATCATTTCGATTTATAAAATAATCAAATTTTATAAATCCTATTTTTAAACTTTTTATAACAAGTTCAGAATTTCATTTAAACTCTTTTATAAAGTCATTAATTCCTTATTTTCAAAAATCAGCTTTTAACTATATTTCACAAAAATCATAATTTTATAACTTCTAAAATTATATAACGTTTATTTATTTAAATGGATCAATTCCAAAAATATAGTATATTTTCAAAATCACTTTTAAAATCATTTTAAAATCCCAAAATCTGGGTCCAATGATGCTACACACCAAATAGTCAATCACGACTAACAACGATATCATATATCGATATGATAATCCATCAAATATCAAAATATCTGAAATCCAATAAAAACTGTTGAGGAATCCAGTTGGATCCCTCCAACCTGTTTTTCTGCATCCAAAAACATTAGCACAATACCAATTTCGCTCCAGTACGAAATTATCGCGGTACATGTTTTTAAATAAATATTATCCGCTTACTAACGGCGTAATAGGGTCTCATCCGCTAAACAAAAAATGCGGGAAATCAACAACTGCAATATATACATATGCCAATATATATATATTGATATTATATATAATACCAATTTCACTGTTTATGAAATATTCGCGGTATATGTTTATAATAAATAACATCCGCTTACTAACGGCGCATAATGTCTATTTTAACAATCAATACATAACAATCATCATTCAAACATGCATTCAAATATTTTAAATCTAACTATTTAAAATAAAATCGAAACTGATTCGATTGAGTGAGAAATTCTCACCTTGGTTTTAATTTCCGTTTTAGCGATTTATTTCGAATAAAATTAAACGCGCGTTTAATTTTACCCGAAATTCTCACTAACTCCAAACGACTCCAAACCAACTCCATCGCGTAGTGCTCGTCCATACGATTCCAACGCAACTGAGTTTGCATTTTTTCGACCTCGTATGAAAAAGTTATCAATTTTACAAGTTAATACAATTTATAATATAATAATTAACAAATTTTCTTTTTAAAATTTTACTTAACACAAATCAAAGCCGTCCCTTTTGAAGTCAACCCATCACAGCCGTGCAACACTCTCTTCCCCAACATCGCGTTCCACTCCAGTAAAAACCGAACCCATCCACGCGTTCGAATACGTGGATGTCGCGGCCACCAAGATGATCGAGACCCCATCATATCGCCACAAATAGAAGCGCCTTGCTCCACTCCACCACCACCCCGAGTGCCTTGAAGTCCGGTCGCCCCTAGCTCCATCAAAACGCGTGTGAACGGCCGGCCATTCGAGCCAAATTGCCGTTGATCGGCTCCACCTCAAACGATCTCCACCGTTGGATGTGGAGATCTTGTTGAGCTTAACAATCTTCTAGTTGACAATCTTTGCTAATTATCAACGGATCTTGAGGAATTGAAGGAGGAAGCAAACCATTTTCTGGCCATAGGTTATAGAAGTGGCGGCCACGATAGAATTAGGGTTTGATTTCTTTTTTTTTTTTTTTTTAATTTGTGAAGAGGAGAGAGGTGTATTTATAGAAAAAGCAAGCGTAAACACTATTCATCCCGGGAATTCCGAACTCCGATTTAGGCGCCGTAACCAGCGTTTCTAAGGTTTACCCCGCGTTCCGGACACAATGGAACAGGTTTCGGAAGCTAATTCGGAAGTATGTGCGAGTTATGGCTGTAAACGCTCAATTTAAATTAAACCGATTTAAATCGATTTCTAGGCGTTTTAATTTGTACCGGACAAACGGTAAATCCAATTGACTTGAAATTTGAAACCTTACAATAATATCACATTACGGATCCGATGAAACTGGTTTCGTCGAAATCCGAGACTTTTTGAAAAATGGCTATTTTGACTCGCCAAATTTAAATTAAAAACGATTCGATGCGTTTCGAGCTGCCACGATCAAACGATAGCTCCGATTGACACGAAAATTGAAATCCGGTAATAACTAACTATTACGGATCCAATGGAACTGGATTCGTTCAATTCTGAGACTGTTCAAAAATTGACTATTTTACAGTCGATTATTAAATATTAAAATATTCAATTTTCACAAATTAACTTTTAATTCGATTTTAAAAGTTCTAAAATATCGTTCTAACTTCAACATGATAAAATAAAATTTTACAAATCATTTTCAATCATTTTTAACTCAATTTTTAATTATTTCCATAATTTAACATATTAAACTATCGATTTAATAATCTAATTAAATCCAAAAATTCAAATAAAAATTTATTTGACTTATAAATTCACTTTTTAATATTTAAAATTAATTAAATATTCAAATTTTAGTTTATAAAAATTCTGGGTCGTTACATTTTGTGATATTTGAAGTTATATAATACGTGAGGAATTGTTTGTGATGTTGTGATAAAATAATACATATAATACATATGTATCTATATTATGGGTGGTATTATATTATTAGTTGCTAATATATTGTATTATACATATTTTCACTTATGATATAGTCCTAGTCTGACCCGTAAGTTATTTGTAATATTCGGGCCAGTCCAAGACATTTTGAAATTCAAAGATATGTTGATTTGATTGTGGATACTTGGATATAAAAGGAGGATACGATATAATTGATATTTTGTAAATAATAATATCTTGTTGAAGTATACTTTGATTTAGATATTATACCTTGAACAAAAAATTTCTATTATATTTTATTGTACGTTTATCGACTCTATCTTCTCTACTTATTATTTATACATTATGTATTGTTTAACTTGGAGGCACACATATATAATGCTTTATACTAAGACTGAGTATGAATATGGTAAGTATTATTGATATTTGAGATACATACTAGTGGTAGTCCAAAGGAATATTCACATGTGTGCCCCATATCACTTCATTCTCCGTATCACTTCACAATATTACTTGGTAAAAATCTTCGGTAGTATGGATATAGAAGTGAGAATGTTACACTATACATTCTAGAAGCAATAAAATGTATAGAGATATAAAGAAAACATTATTATAGGAAGGGATGAAGAAGGATATTGGGGCATTCCTCATAAAATGTTTGAATTGTCAACTAGTGAAAGCTGAATCAGAGGGACCAAGTTGTTTGTTGGAACTGTTTAAAGTTCCTGAGTAGAAGTGGGAATAGATGTCAATGGACTTCATCAATGGATTATGGAGGAGAAGGGAAGGGTATGATAACATTTGGGTCATTGTTGATAGGTTGAAGAAGGGCGCTCGATTTATGCCCATAAAGTGGATTAACCGAGTTGTAAGCCCTTCGATAAAGATTGATGAAGGGCGCTCAATAGGATGACATCCAAATTAGCTGAGTTGTACATTAACTGGATAGGAAAATTTCATGGAGTGTCAAAGAGCATTATAAGTGACCGAGACCCATTGTTAAATAGTGAGTTTTGGAAGAGCTTACAAGGGGTAATGGTAATGAGTTTTATATGAGTACATCTTATCACCTATAAATTGATGGCTAAACTGAGAGAGTGAATAGTATCTTAGAATATCCTTATAGGCTTGAATACTTGACCATAAGGGCTCGAGGGACAATCATCTACATCATGTTGAGTCTGCATACAATAATAGTTATTAGCCTACCATTTGTACGGCATTGTTTGAGGAATTGGATGGCCGACTGTACAATTCTCATTCCTGTTGGTGGGAGCGAGTGGAAAATTGATACGTGGGCCAGATATGATTAAAGATATTTTGAAGAAGATTAAAATCATTCGGCAATGAAAGAAAGCTGCTCAGGATAGACATAAGAGCTATGTTGAAAAGAGATGTAAGATTTGGATTTCTCAATCGGTGATATAGTGTTTGTGAAGATCTCCCCATTAAAGAATGTGTTTGATTCGGTACTAAGGAAAGTTCGCATCGAGACTTGTAGGTCATTTCCAATATATAGGAGGATTAGGATCTAAATTACAGAGTCGAATTACCATAAAAGATGGCGAGTGTGTACAATGTGTTCCACATTTCTCACTAGCAAAAATTTGTGCATGGCTCTAGGGTGACTATTACACCAGAACAACAAGATGATACAGAGATGAACTAGAAGGTATGAGACCTTGTGAGCCAGATCGTATAGTCAGACGTTATACGAAACAACTTAGGAGGAAGACAGTGAGGTTAATGAAGGTTAAATGGAGTGAAAGAAGGCGATTGTACATCAAGGACAGGATGGGGACCGCTTAATTCAACCTCTTTACTTGATAAGATCTCCATTTTATCGTTCACTTTCACATTTGATATCATATTTGATGCTCTATATTAGATAGTATATTAGCCTACATGCTAGATAGGCACAAATATTACTTCTTTCTTATGTTTAAATATTTGTTGTTTGATATGGTTGCTTGTGGTTGTAAGGCATGTAGGATAACTATGTTTGATTTTATCTTGTTTGATTGAGATTTTGGAGGTGAAATTTCTAAAGGAGGAAGAGTGTAACGACCCATATTTTAATTATTGCAGCATCATAAAATATTATTTTTAAATTCATATAAGGCCATATGATGCTTTTACTTTAGAAAAGTTGAGTACTGACTTTTTTGACTCTTAGTAATTTTATTGGATGATTTTGACCCTAAAAACTTGTAAGGGCTATAGCATTTGATAGAAGCAAAATTATGGTCCAAGTCTACACTTTATTGGAAAAATAAGATGGTTTCTCTTTTCGTAGAGTGGTCATAATAGATTTTTGGCCTAACCGTTCTAGAGACATGGCTGTTTGAAATTTAACAGTTTTTGGGCAGAATGGGTAATTAATTAGGCCCATTAACCCATTACATTATTTATGCCTAATAAAAAAGATAGGCAGTTGCTAATCACTTTTCCCACTTCCCAAAATTAAGCCAAACCTCCACTAATTCCTAGACAAAATTAACATTTTCCCTTCTTTTAATAGCCAAATCTTATTATTAAAGGTAATTAGCAAGGAAATTAGCTTAATTACTGATTGGGCACTATGGTAAACATGATGGCTATTGTTCACTTTAGATTTTACTTAAGATTTGTGCTTAAATTGATCCAGTGAGGGTTTTACACTTCTCACTTTACTATGCTAGTTAATATAGTGAAAATGACATTTTGAATGCTTTTAAAATGTTGAAATGGTTTCAATGTTAAATATAACATTAACATCATCTTTGAAAAGGTTCTAAAAATACAAATGTTGATTTTGGTTCATTTTTGGATGTTTAACCATACCAATCATCATATGCTATTTTGACAAATCTAAGATAATAGAATTGTTTGGATATTGATTACATATCTATTTATTGATGTATAGATGTCTTGTAATGTTTGTATGTAGTCATTTGGTTATATTTTCTTTCATTTTTTTAATCGAAGAGAGTGGTTGTCTTTTGTGAAAATCGATGCTCGAATTAGAAAGCGATCATTTTAAGAGTTAGTGAAGAGCAAATGAGCCTAATCTTTTGATTGCAAGCAATTTGGGATTGAAATGATGGATTTTTGGTAAGCTTTAAGTTTGGTCAGTGGTGTCGTAAAAACTAGTCGGTGGTACAAACTGCTTTGAAGATTTTGAGGGAAGCTCCGAGCCAAACCAGTCGCCATACGAGTGCTACTTCAAGCCAAGGGGAAAATAATGTAGCTAGGACTTCAAAAGGTTTTAAGCTTCAAATTTGGTTGTCATTGAGAGGTTTGGACTAAAAAGGTTTTAGCATAGGCTTGGTGTGCTACTACTTCAAAAAATGGAGGACTTTTCTTCAGGCCATCATGCACTGACGAGTGGTTTTGAACATCGAAGTACTTAGTCAATTTTTGAGTAAGTAACTTTTTCGTTGACGACCAAGTGAAGGGAATAAGGAATTTTGAGGTTTTGAAGCTAAGACTTTAGGAGGCATGATGCGATAACTTAGGTGTTCATTCGACGTTAAATATGAACATTATGGCTGTAGGGCGTGCGGTTTTGACGGTGAGGAGATAACACGATGCTTTAATGTGAGGATTACGGGATATTGTTGAGGAGACTCCATGTCTTATGAGGGATGTCTAGAGCTGTTCTAGTGATGATGAATCGGTGGTTGGAGTTGTGATGATGATCTATAAGGATGAGTTCGACGATAAGAACTCATAGGTGCATCTATGACTGCATTTTACTATAGAGATGAATGGAATATAATGTTGATGATGTTCTACTATAGAGACGTTTGAAAAATAATCATTGATATTCGATGGTTTCCGTAATGCTCATATAGACGGGGTATGTGGGACACAAGTTTGGATTATGATGTGCTCAGATCTTATGAATAAAAATTACCATAGATATAATGATTATGTGTCTAGTCCCAGCCTTTCGAAATGGCAAAATTCAATCACCAAGAAACTAGGACTTTGATTAAGTTTCTGGCTAATTTTTGGGCTATATGAGCTACCATTATGATGTCACATAACGTAGGATTGATGATTGAGATACCCAGAATCTGACATTGTACTTAGACTTGTAGTATACCTGTATGATGATATTGATAGTGGATTAGCATATATTGTTACGTGCTAACTCTTTGGAGCAAGGAATGGTTTGGTATGATTCTCCATACCTTATGTCCTATATACCGTATTAGCTCCCATAGTAATTTAAGATTGTTTATCTCTCACACCAGACTGTTGTTTGACTCAAGGTTTTATTGATTTTCTTCTTATTATCTTGGTACTCTTAAATGAGTAAACTGGGTAGCAGGTGTGGGATAGCGTATGGGTTTGTGCAGATGGACTAGCAAGTGGCTATGCTTTCATATGCCTATACTTGGGCATATTATTATTATTATTATTATTATTATTATTATTATTATTATTATTACTACTACTACTACTACTCCACATGCAGATATGGAGCTTTATCAGTGTTTTATATTATGTTAGAGACAATACATCTGAGTTTACTTTTAGTTGATGTGTAAACTCTATGATCTTTGTATATAGCTATGATGAACCTACACACTCAAATTATATTGTTCACTTAGTTATTAAGTCTAGCCTATTTTATATACATGATTATTATTATATTTTATTTGATGTGCTATGAGATATGCAACAAGTTATACATTTGAGTTTGATTACTTTACCACTCAACAATCTTCCTACATCAACCGGGTACCGTTACAGCGCATTGTACATGTATATTGGGTATCAAAGGTGTAGGGCAATCATTACATATATAAAATATTACTTATATCACTTTTCAATATTGATTGAAAATAGATAAAAAAATATATTTTAGTACGAAGGTTATGAATATTCATTATAAAATAAATCTATTATAATAATGGTATTTGTTTCCATAACCATAGTGATGCATTAGCTACGAAAATTATAGAAGTATCTAAAATTTCCTATAATTATTTTGGATTTATAGACTAAACCGTAATTTTGAGAAATAATTCTTTAAACATGTGGTTGTGAATCATATAGCACTCATGAATTAGATCTCAAAATATTAAAGGCAAAGCATCCATTTAGTAGGATAATTAAAGAGTTAATGAACTCTTCGGATGTGTGTGTGTGTATGTAGTCCAAGTATAATGATTCTAAGACAAATCACTTACTTTGTTATATTCAAAATTGAACTATCGTGAATATGAACATGTGTATTTGATTCACAAGTAGTATACCAATGATAAGTTCATTGAATATATAACGAAAGTAGAAAATATAACATGCTAACGAAGTAAGAAAATTTGATTTGATCGAATAAGAAAATATATTAGGAAAGAGTTCTATGAGTACCTAAAACAAGATTCAATCACAAAAATCATTCCTGTTTATGATACGTAATAATGCATCGATAAGAACTGGTCAAACTTTGTTAGACAAAATACAACCAATAATGAGTTACGTTGAGATTACTTCTTTCTATAAGGATATGTACTTATAAATAAGTAATGTGTTAAATATAATTTCATCCAAAGCATAGTTTATGGAATCATATAAGATATGAGTAGATAACAAACCTGTAATGACCCCATAACGATTCCCAGTTTAGCAAAGAACAGTATAAATAATGTAGTCTGCTAATCCAGAGAATACCGCTCATTAAGGGTGATCGAATGTGAATATATTTTTATACTAATAGCAACATGTCATTTATACCTTAACTAAATTTTGACGAGTATAGTATTAATACAAAGCGATAGGCACATTGATTTCTCAGAATTAGAAAAATACATTATATAAACATCAGTCGCAGATCATAGCGGAATGATAAACAATTATACTTATACAAAACTGGAATTTTCTCAAATATAACTCTAAACTTAAGTGTACAAGTGTTATAATGCTTTAATCTTAATTATACATTTCAAGTTTAAATAAAATTCCTAAGTGGTATAACTAAATGTCAAAGGTCCAACTTCTGCTAGCTCAACCATCCAAAGGTACAATCATCCTGTAACCTGAAAGTTTCGGTCTGACCCGAGGAAAATAACATTTGGGTTAGACTATCTCTAAATATCCAATAGGGTAAGAACCAGATATAACATATAGGTAAATACCGAAGTCCACGATATAATGAGTCAGGAAATTAATTTAATTCAGAATAGGGTTAAAAGTTTAAGTCACAGACACCAACTAGTCACTAAATACAGAATAATAGAATTAACTTAATTTAGCATCCATCACAAGACACAAGAATATATATTTATTTCACGAACACAAGATACAAGAATATATATTTATTAACACAAGATACAAGAATAGATATTTATTTCATGCACACAAGACCCAAGAATATATGTTTATTTCACGAACATAGAATAGTCATAGAGTCCAAGAGATCATACACAGAACCATAGCAAACAAGCAAATAATTTAGTATCACACGAACTGACCCGATACCAAGGAACGTACATAGGACGAGAATCACAAGATCATAAGAATATCTCAAGGACAACATCGATGATCGAATCTTTCAGATTTATTTAGATTATTACACTTAAAAGGAAATCCAGGATAAGGATCTAGCAGCTCGCCGCACACTAAAAGGGAGTAAACTCTAAAGTGCCAAATACTACCGTCTTCAGTAATTATTACGATTTAACCAATACGTCCCATACCGTATGCTGAAATCCGAGTATTTACTAAAAGCTAGTAAATATCACTTATTAAGTATACCACTAGAAAACCTAAACTACATTCTTATAAGGATCTAGCAAGCACTTATCACACACCAGAAGAGAATACAACTCTAAGGTGCTAAGTGCTTTCCTAAAATATGATCACAAGAATTTAATCAAGGAATCCCATTCTACCTGGTGGAATTCCAGTATTCGCTAATGGGTTAGTAAGTTTGACTCAAACATTTTATTCAATGAGCTGTACCATATTCGACGAAGCATTATTCGAAAGCATTTAAACCAATCAATAACACTAAGTCGATTATTAATACTCCTAAAATTATAGAATTAAGGTTCTCAAAACATTTTCTCTTTTGAGTTTACTATTTAAAACACTTACTACAATATTCCATTAATCCATTTATTATTCAGCTTTATAAAAATATTAACAGATTTTCTAAAATATTCCATAACTCTAAATTTTTCCAAGATTTTACTTATACATGCAAAGTTGTCTTAAATTTCCATATGTTATATTATTCACAAAACCATATTTTAAAACCATATTTAATTACTTTTCTAAATCCACATTAAAATATAACCATTTTATTTAGAAATAAATTAAGTTAATAATTTTCAAAACTATATCTCCTAATTCCATGAATTCTAAATCATTTATTTAATCAAATCATAATACTTATATTCCAATTCCATAATCACTTTTATTGTAAAAATAGATTTCGTTTGTATTTCCAAAGTCATATTTCCAAATCCATAAATATTTTACTAACCATGCTTAATAAATAAATAACTTGCTAAATATCACTTATACTATATATTAACTTGTTTAGAAACAATTCTATGATTTATAAATATAAATAATTCTCTCTTGTAAAATTACTTGTATAGGAAGCTTATCTATTTATTTCATTTAACTCAAATTTATGGTTTAAAGATCTACAGTTTTGACCATGTAAATCTCATAATTTTACAGAACTTAAAATAGGAAAGTAGTGTATAAAAGTTTAAGCTTTCAAAATAGAAAAAGATCATCCAATTTGGATTCACTGTTCCAAAGTTATGACCAAAATAATTTTCAGGTTTAAATTTATTAAATCTGTCATTCATTGGTAGGGCGGCAAGAAAGAAATGAATTTTTGTCCATTTAAACTTCAAAATTATGCAAAACTCAAAACATGGAAGTTGTCGCACACAAACTCACAAACTAAGATTTCCATAACATTAAAAGTTATCAAAATCTAACAAGAAATGTGAAAGATATGCCTAATTTAGTAACTGTGTTTAGTTCAGAGAATGTGATTGTCAAAGTGACAGAGCTGAGAGATTGCAATATGATTTCAATCAAATTACGCTCAAAATTTGCAAATATTTTCAACATGAAAGTTATCACACACAAAGTAAGCGTTCTAGAACACTAAAAATTATTAAAATCCAATAAGAAACGAGAAAGATATGCCTAATTTACTAACTGCGTTTAGTTTTTAACAGGGGCTAACATTGCAACTAAAAAACACCAATTCATCAACTAAATTCACAATCAATTATTATGAAATCAAAAGCACGCAAATCAAAAACTTAAAGATATGTTTTGTAAGGTTTAACTCATCTTTTATCCCTTAATCCATCAACAAAATCAATCACAACAGCCACAAATAAGAATTCACAAACCCTATAAGTTCTCTAGCAAAATAACCACAAAACCCTATTTTAAATTACTGCATAATTGAGATACAAGAATCTATTTGTATATAAACAAGTTTGAAACCATTACCTGAATTCATTTTTTCAATAATTAGATAATTCCCCGTTGATTTGCACTAGAATTTGATTGATTTAGGTTTAGAGTTTTCATTTCTTTGATTTCCCATTTTTGATTTCTTTTATTGATAAAGAAAGGAACGTACAAAATAAGAGAAAGAGGAACTATCTCTTTGACTAAATGGGCTTGGGTTAAGAACCAAACCCAATAAGAAAAAAAGTGTTACTAATTTGATTCCTAGGAAAATGTTATTAATTGTTTCTCAATCTCTCATTATAGGCACTATTTTCACCTTAAGCCAATGTTTATTTACCATAGTTTAATCTCTCAAAATTTATCAAAACCGTTCACAAGATAAAAATTGTCATTTCTAATTATATTGAGATGTCATATAAAATTATATATAACTTTTGAAATAAAAGTTATTCTCATTGTTTTGATAATTAAAAATAATTAATTAGCTTTAAATTCTCGTTTAAATAACGAATCTCAATATTAATATTCTACTCAATTTACCAAAATAAAATAATTGATTTAATAATATTCCAAATTTAAATAGAAATACTCTTTAATACATGAAACTCGTTACTTAATTAAATTAAATCAACCATTCCCAAAACCAGATTTAATTTCACAATTAAATTTCACAAACCACAAATTAGAATTAATTATCCATAACTAAATTTAATTAATTAAGTAATTAACAACAAGGTTGTTACAGACTTCTCCTCTTAAGAAAATTGTGTCCACACGATTTACTTAACGAAAGAAATTCATAAAATAAATTTCCTCTTAAAACAATTATTTACTAATAGGTTTTTAATTTCATTTCCAAAATCTCCTAAATAATACAAGTCCAAAATGTAACACTAAACTCAAATTTTTAGTTGTCAAAATTTCTCAAAATTCTTAAAAATTTTCCAACGCCACCAATTTGTAGAAAATTTGGCCAGCATCTCCTTTGCATGGCTAATGTTTCAAAAATTTACAATAGGTATATAATTACATAATATACATCACATTTCAAGGATGAGGCATCCCATAAGGAAAAAAAATGCGATATGTAATTCGAGATACGTACCTTATATTTAAAACATTAGCGGGTCTGCTAATATTCCTTAAGCAAATAATTTATAATCTTCTAAACGATATCTACTTAACTTCAGATACTACCTATCTTAAAAATTCATATTAGTATTTAATGTCAAATTCATACCATACAGTAGATATTAACAACTCATGATTACATGTTAATTAGATTGACATCATAATATTATATAATGAAAGAAATTCATACTTAAATTTCCATGTTTTAATTATTACTTATGTTAAAAAGTCACATTCGATCAGAATCCTTAAATAATATCCAGATAATTTAATACAATATATAATCATAAGTTTAGATGTATATATTTTATTGTCACTAACATCCATGAATCCAATTTTTTAATAAATGCAACCAAGCAATCAATTCCTAACAACAAATAAGCCAATCAACCAAAACTTATATAACCAATTACAGCAGAATAATTCAATATATGAAATTTCGCTGCGCAAATCTGATTAATTCTAGACCATTTAACTCTTATACTTATTTACCTAATTTTTCCTATTCTCTTATTTAAAAGAAAATTTTCTTACTTTGAAATTAATTCATTTTGGTTTAGTTCCAACATTTTCTAAACTTTAAAATATTTTACTTATAGATTTCCAAAAGTTTTAATGCCACGAATTCCAGTTTATCACTTTACAATTTTAAATCAATTTACATAATAAATGATCATCTCGGTAATCATTTTATATTCATATCCCAATTTAGATAATTAATATAACTATCTACCACACACCCCAAGGGACAGGATTCTTAGTCATCTAAGTCTCGGATCCATAGTATTATATGCTATAATGTTCTGACATAGCTCTAATTCCAAATTGTAATAACTCCATCGTGATGCCCAGATTAGCAAAGAACATTATAAATAATGTCGTCTGTTAATCCAGAGGATATGACTTGTTAAGGGCGATCGAATGTGGATATATATTTATACTAATACAAACATGTCAGTTATACATTTTTACTTAATATCTAAAATAAAATTCGACGAGTACAGTATTAATATAAAGTAATAGACACACTGATCTCTCAGAATCAGAACAATATATCATATAAACATTAGCGGCAGATCATAGCAGAATGTAAACAGTTATACCAAATTGGAAGTTTTCTCAAATATAACTCTAAACTTAAGTAATATGCATGTTATAATGCTCTAATCTTAATTATATATCTCAATTTTAAATAAAATCCCTAAGTGATATAACTAAATGTCAAAGGACCAACTTCTGCTAGCCCAACCTTCCAAATGTCTACTAGTCCTGTAACCTGAAAGTCTCGGTCTGACCCGAGCAAACTAACACTGGGATCATACTATCTTTAAATATCCAATAGGGTAAGAATTATATATAACACAAGAATAAATAATATATAGGTAAGTACAGATTTCTAGGATATAATGAGTCAGGAAATTAATTTAACTCAAAATAGGGCTATAAGTTTAAGTCACAAATACGAACTAGTCACTAAACACAGAATAATAGAATTAACTTAATTTAGCATCCATCACAAGACACAAGAATATATATTTATTTCACAAACACAATATTTCACGAACATAAGTCAGAAGAATATATATTTATTTCTCTAGCACAAGTTCCAATAATACATATTTATTTCACAAACATAGAATAGTCACAGAATCCAAATATCCATAATACAAGAAATCTTACTCAAAACAATCGTAATGATCGTAAACAGAATCATAGTAAACAAACAAATAATTTGGTATCACACGAACCGGTCCGATACCGAGGATCCGACATTGGACGGGAATCACTGGATCACAAGAGAATCTCAAGGATAGCAGCAATGATCGAATCTTTCAGATTTATTTTAGATTATTACACTTGAAAAGAAATCCAGGAGTAACTTCTTAAGGATCCAACAACCACTTACCGCACACGAAAGAGAGTAAGCTCTAAAATTCTAAATATTACCGCCTTCAATAATTACTATAATTTAACCAATATGTCCCATACCGTCTGATGAAATCCAAGTATTTACTAAAATCTAGTAAATATCACTTACTAAGGATATCACTGGAAAACCTAAACTACATTATCTTAAAGATCTAGCAACTACTTGTCGCACACTAGATGAGAATACAACTATAAAGTGCTATGTACTTTTCCAAATACGATCACAAGAATTTAACCCGAGCATCCCATGCTACCTGGTGGAATTTCAGTATTCGTTAATGGGTTAGTAAGTTCTAGTCAAACATTCTATTCAATGAGTTGTACTATATTCGACGAACCGTTATTTGAATGTATTTAAACCAATTGATAACACTAAGTCGATTATTTGCACTCCTCAAATAATAGAATTAAGGTTCTTAAAACATTTTTCTCTTTTGAGTTTATTATTTAAAAACCTTATTATAGTATTCCATAAATTCGTTTATTATTTAACTTTATAAAAATATTCACAGATTTGCTAAAATATCCCATAACTCTGAATTTTTCCATGATTTCACTTATATACACAAAGTTGTCTCAAATTTTCATATGTTATATTATTCACAAAACCATATTTTAAAACTTATTTAACTAGTGTTAATGTTGTTAAATATAGTATTACATTTTCATTATTGCTAAAAGTATATTTTATTATGCAATGTATAATAAGTTTATTGTGATACATTAATTGACTAAGTTGATCAATTAGCTTAAATTTTGGATTATGTATTTGATTTAAATGTGTGGATTGTAATGTAAAATTTCGAAAGAGAACAATGAAAGATTTGTAAATAATTGTAGATCTTTAAAAGTTGGTATTTGAATGTAGAATAGTGTGAAAAGTTTGGTAGCATAGTTATAAAGTGTAAATTACAGGCACTGCAACAAAATACCACTTTTACAATGGGCAATACCCATTGTAATAGGAGTTTCACAGCGGACAAGCGCCCGTCTTATTTTGCGATGTTGCAATAGACTTAAAAGCAGTTTAAAATAATTATAGTAAACATTTTTACAACGGTCCAGAGATGTTGCAATAGAGCTTTTTACCACGGTCATGGACCGTTGCAATATTCTCTAGCCACAACAGGCATTAACCGTTGTAATAGATGTCTATTACTACTATTTTTTCCCGTTGATAAAAAGATGCAAAATTAAAAAAATAGACCATTAATGCGACATGTATACAGATCGTACGCACAATTGCTAAAAAGCCAAAATAAATTATACATACATATCATTTCTAAATTTGCATATTTAATTCTTTTTATACATATTGTCACATATTTACAAAACCAAGCTTATACATATTGTCACATATTTACAAAACCAATTAATAAAGAAGATAGCCCACTATAAATAAGAATATCAACCATAGTTCGAAGTTAATTGTAATATCGTATAAACTTTGCTTTGACCTCTGATGGAAGACGCATCAGTTGATATGATGCAGCGCGCCATGCCTTAAGCCTTAGGTCGCTCACTAGCGAGCTACGATCTAGCGACCTAAGCCTTGAATCGCACCTACTTTCAGATGCCGCTAGCTTATGTCATGAGCAAACCCTAGGTCGCGAACGACCTTCCTTAAGTCGCAAAGATTATGCAGCAATATTCCTTAAGTCGCGAGCATCTCCAGTAGGTCGCTCCACCAGTTTAAGTCACGAGCATTTCCTAGGTCATGAACGACCTTCCTTTAGATCGCTCCAAACCCTAGATCGCTCCAACCTAAGTTGCGAACGAGCAGATCTTCCTTAGGTCGCGAGCAGAGCAGGTCCCGAGCTACAGAACACTTTAAGTTGCGGGGTTTTCTTATGTCGCCTCTAGTAGGTCGGAGCTTCTTAAGTTGCTCCAGATTTCCAGAAGCCATTTTCTTAAGTTGTAAAGGCCTATGTCGCGAGAAGTTCCTTATGTCGTTGTTGTTAAGTCGCATGGTTTGTAAGTCGCTTATTGTTAAGTCGTAGGTCGTGCTGTTAGGTCGTGAATTCTTGTAACCTATACTGTTGATAGGTCTTTAAGTCTTAGGTCGTTTGTATGTCGTGTAGTGTTAGCTCGTGTGTCGCATGTATGTTGAGTCGTGTATATGTGTTGTAAAATTTCTATAAATACGGGTGTGTTGTCATTGTAAAGTTGATTGATTTTGAATAAAATTTTGTTTGTGTGCTTTGTGCCACTTTTGTTGAAGTTGAGTGTGATCTCCTTCTTCTTCCATCTTCGTGTATTCGAGTGCGCTCGAATCAACAAACTTGAAGCCGATTCACGGAATCTCGTGCGCGAGATCAACGTCGAAGAATCTTAGATCTTCTAACGTGGAATCGTGCGTGATCAACGTGTTGAAGATAGCTAGAATCCGGTATCTCGAGAGATCAACGGATTTGGGCATTTATCTTGTTTCACTTGACACGAATCATTTCTTGAGGAAGAATTTGCATCAATTTGTATCGAAACGTTAATAGCACGTCAATGTTTTGTTAATCCGCTATGTCAGTTTGGTATCAGAGCTTGAAGAGCTTGAAGAGCTAAGTAAGTTGAGCCGAGCTAAGTGCAAAACTTAGCTAAGTCAAGTTAGGTCGAAGCCGACTAGTGCAGAGCCGAGTTAAAGTAGTATTTGTGTTGATCCGAGACTGTTGATAATCATGCCTCCGAGATGTGCTAATCGATTTCAAAATGTTGAAGATGTATATTGAAGACAAGAAGCTGAACAGATAGAGCAGCGTATCAATGAAAAGTTTGATGAAGGTATTGGAAAGTTAGAGAAGTTGATGAGAGACATGAATCAAAGGAGAACTTCACCAGTTTCGCACCGTAGTGGAAACAGAGTTTCACCTTCAGTTTTGGGAGAAAGAGACATGCGTGGTAGAAGAAATGTTGATGGTCAGAATCGACATCGACATACGTCAGATTTGGAAGAATTCAGTGATGGTGATACTAGTTTTTGTCGAAACCTGGCCAAGGATGAAGTCGAAATAGAGATTTTGAAGATGATCGTCGATGGGAGTGGGGGATGAAAACATAGATTCCGGAATTCAAAGGGGGAATGATAGCGGAAGAATTTCTGGACTGGTTATCAAATGTTGAAGAAATTTTTGACTTCAAGGAAGTACCCGAGCATCGTAGAGTTAAGTTGGTTGCTACACGATTGAGGGGAAGAGCTATGGCATGGTGGCAACAAACTAGACTTACACGGGAAAGAATGGGAAATTCGAAGATTGTTTCATGGGAAAAGATGAAGAAGTTAATGAAGGCTACTTTCTTACCTTATAATTATCAGTCTCTTATGTATCAGCGCTTACAGAATTTGAGACAAGGGACAAAGTCGGTAAATGATTTTGCAGATGAGTTTTATCAACCGATTGGTAGAAACGATATCATGGAAACGGAGGAACAGTTGACATCTAGATTTGTTGGAGGATTGAGAATGCAAATTCAGGATATGGTAAATATGTTTGATCCAAGATCCGTTGCGGAAGCACACCAGAAGGCTCTAGCTTGGGAGAAGCAAGGTAGAAGAGGAGGTGGTGCACTTACAAGTTTGATCAATCAGGTGAAAGGGGCTAGTAGCAATACTAATGTTTCCAAGGCTGTTAGTAAACCGGTTGTCAATGAAGTTGCTAAGATCAAGGTCAACAACAATTTCAAGTGTTATAATTGTTAGGAGTTTGGTCATAAGAGCAATGAATGCCCGAGGCCTAAGAAGCGAGCGATGGTTGCTGAGCTTGAGGATGAGGGTGCATAAATAGAATGTTCCAATTCACCACAAGTGGAGGAGGAAGAAGAATTACAGACGGGAGACGAGGGATATTCTTTAATGATGAGGAGATCTTGCTTGACGCCAAAGCAGGAGGAGGACACTAGCTGGTTGAGAAGTAATATTTTTCAGTCGACGTGGACTATTTTGGGAAAGGTTTGTAAGTTTGTTATCGATGTAGAAAGTTGTGATAACATCATCTCTACAGAAGCTGTAAAGAAGTTAGCGTTAAAGATAGAGAAGCATTCCAAACCCTACAAATTGGCTTGGTTGAGGAAAGGTGGGGAAGTGAAGGTTAGTCGAAGAGCTTGTGTAACTTTTTCCATCGGAAAAAAGTATAAGGATGAAATTTGGTGTGACTTGGTAGATATGGATGTATGTCATTTGTTGCTAGGAAGGCCGTGGCAATTTGATAGGGCCGTGCAACACGATGGTAGGACTAACTGCTATAGTTTCATGTTCAATGGCACTAGAATCACTTTAGTTCCTAAAAAGCGACAACAGAGTGAAAGCAAGTTGGAGGAAATCGAGGAACTAAAGACTCTGTTATCTTTGAAGGAGTTTGTCAAAGAAGTAGAGGATGGACCTGAAGTATTTCTGTTAATTGGGCGTGAAAGTGGTGAAACGGTTGAAATTCCAGAGGAAGTTAAGCCAGTGTTGAAAGAATTTGAAGATGTGTTTCCTGAAGAATTACCACCGTTGAGAGACATACAACACCAGATTGATCTTGTTCCGGGAGCTGTGTTACCACATAGACCACATTATAGAATGAGTCCAAAGGAGCACGAAGAGTTGAGAAGGCAGGTTGAGGAGTTACTTAAACAAGGGCGCGTACAAGAAAGTTTAAGTCCTTGTGCAGTACCAGCCTTGTTAGTGCCAAAGAAGGATGGAACTTGGAGAATGTGTACAGATAGTCGAGCATTAAACAAGATTACAGTGAGGTACAGATTTCCGATGCCAAGATTGGACGATTTGTTAGATCAGCTGAGTGGAGCTGCTATCTTTTCAAAGATTGATCTGAAGAGTGGGTATCATCAGATTCGAATTCGACCACAGGATGAATGGAAGACAGCCTTCAGGACACGGGAGGGGTTGTATGAATGGCTGGTCATGCCATTTGGTCTTTTGAATGCACCTAGTACTTTTATGCGAGTGATGAATCAAATCTTTCGACCGTTTATTGGAAAGTTCGTGGTGGTATACTTTGATGATATATTGATATACAGTGGAAGCACAGAAGAACATCTACAACACTTGCGGGAAGTGTTGATGATACTTCGTCGGGAGCAATTTTACGCGGCAACAAAGAAGTGCATATTCATGACACACAGCATTTTGTTCTTAGGACATGTGTTGTCCAAGGAAGGTATTCATGTGGATCAAAGTAAAGTTGAAGCAATCAAGGATTGGCCACAACCCAGGACTATAACTGAAGTGAGAAGTTTCCATGGTTTAGCATCATTCTACCGAAGGTTTATTCCACATTTCAGTAGCGTGATGGCGCCAGTGACAGATTGTATGAAAGTAAAGCAGTTTGTGTGGACTGAAGAGGCTGATTCTGCTTTTCAACAGATCAAGACACTTTTGACTACAACACCGATTCTTAGATACCCGGACTTTCAGTTACTCTTTGAGCTGAATACTGACGCGTCTAAAGTTGGAATTGGTGGGGTGTTAAGTCAAAAAGGGCGTCTAATTGCTTATTTTAGTGAGAAACTTTTTGGAGCCAAGACAAAATACAATACCTATGACTTGGAGTTCTATGCTATTGTCCAAGCCATAAAGCATTGGAGACGCTACTTGTTTTATAAAGAGTTTGTGTTGTATACTGATCATGAAGCATTGAAACATTTGCAAGGACATGATAATATTGCAGCTAGACATGCTTAATGGATCGCATACTTGCAACAGTTTACATTTGTTGTAAAGCATAAGTCTGGAGTTACAAATCGTGTGGCAGACGCATTGTGTAGAAGAAATCATTTGTTGACTACGATGAGAGTTAAAGTGACGGGGTTTGATGTATTTCCAGAATTGTTTGTTGAAGATCCTTACTTTGCTAAGATTGTAGATGAAGCCGAGAAAGGGAAGACGGATGAGTTTGTGTTGGTAGATGGTTTTCTATTCAAAGGAAATCGGTTGTGTATACCAGAGTGCAGTTTACGAATGAAGATTGTGAAGGAATTGCATGAAGAAGGTCATGTGGGAAGAGATCGTACCTTGCAATTAATTTCTCAATCATATTTTTGGCCTTCCATGAGGAAAAAAGTCGAAAGATTTGTGCAGAGATGCCACATATGTCAAGTTTCCAAAGGGACAGCTATGAATGCAGGATTGTATATGCCATTACCCGTGCCTACTAGACCATGGGTTGATGTTAGCATGGATTTTGTTTTGGGTTTGCCAAGAACTCAACGAGGGAATGATTCTATATATGTTGTGGTGGATAGATTTTCGAAGATGGCACATTTCATAGCTTGTAAAAAGACCGCCGATGCAGTCCGTGTTGTTCAATTGTTCTTTAAAGAGGTTTATCGACTACATGGGATACCTGAGACCATTGTTTCTGACCGGGATACTCGATTTCTAAGTCATTTTTGGTTGAGTCTGTGGAAAATGGTTGGGACTAAGCTGAATTTTAGTAGCGCCTATCATCCACAAACGGATGGGCAAACGGAAGTGGTGAACAGATCTTTGGGAAACTTATTGAGATGTCTTGTGAAGGATAATTTGAAGAGATGGGATGTGAACTTGTGTCAGGCAGAATTCGCACATAATCATGCTGTTAATCGAAGTACTGGATTCAGTCCATTTCAAGTAGTATATTCAGCAATTCCGAAGGGACCGTTGGATTTGTCGACAATTGCATGTCAAAAAGGAGTTGTTAAACGAGCTTGTGATTTCATGAATGAGTTGCAGGAGTGTCATAGGATTTTTCATGAACGATTGCTTAAGTCAAATGAGAAATATAAGCAATTGGCAGATAAGAAGCGAAGGAGTGTGGACTTCAAAGAGGGTGATTTTGTTTACGCAGTATTGACGAAAGATCGTTTTCCAGTTGGAACTTACAACAAGCTAGCTGCTAGAAAGATTGGTCCTTTGGAGATTGTGAAGAAGATTAATGAGAATGCGTATCAGTTGCGATTGCCGGATCATATTCATACTGCTGACGTTTTCAACGTCAAACATTTGATTCCGTATCATGAGCACAAGCTTGTCAAGGAAGAGGAATGTGTGGATTCGAGGACGAATTCTTTGCAACCAGGGGAGGATGATGCAGCACGACATGCCTTAAGCCTTGGTCGCTCACCAGCGAGCTACGACCTAGCGACCTAAGCCTTGAATCGCACCTACTTTCAGATGCCTCCATCTTATGTCATGAGCAAACCCTAGGTCGCGAACGACCTTCCTTAAGTCGTGAAGATTATGCAGCAATATTCCTTAAGTCGCGAGCATCTCCAGTAGGTCGCTCCACCAGTTTAAGTCGTGAGCATTTCCTAGGTCGTGAACGACCTTCCTTTAGATCTCTCTAAACCCTAGATCGTTCCAACCTAAGTTGCGAACGAGCAGATCTTCCTTAGGTCGCGAGCAGAGCAGGTCCCGAGCTACAGAACTCTTTAAGTCGTGGGGTTTTCTTATGTCGCCTCCGGTAGGTCGGAGCTTCTTAAGTCGCTCCAGATTTCCAGAAGCCATTTTCTTAAGTCGCGAAGGCCTAGGTCGCGAGAAGTTCCTTTTGTCGCTGCCGTTAAGTCGCATGGTTTGTAAGTCGCTTATTGTTAAGTCGTAGGTCGTGTTGTTAGGTCGTGAATTCTTGTAACCTGTACTGTTGATAGGTCGTTGAGTCTTAGGTCATTTGTATGTCGTGTAGTGTTAGCTCGTGTGTCGCATGTATGTTGAGTCGTGTATATGTGTTGTAAAATTTCTACAAATACGGGTGTGTTGTCATTGTAAAGTTGATTGATTTTGAATAAAATTTTGTTTGTGTGCTTTGTGCAACTTTTGTTGAAGTTGAGTGTGATCTTCTTCTTCTTCCATCTTCGGATATTCGAGTGCGCTCGAATCAACGAACTTGAAGCCGATTCACGGAATCTCGTGCGCGAGATCAACGTCAAAGAATCGTAGATCTTCTAACGCGGAATCGTGCATGATTAATGTGTTGAAGATAGCTAAAATTCGGTATCTCGAGAGATCAACGGATTTGGGCATTTATCTTGTTTCACTTGACACGAATCATTTCGTGAGGAAGAATTTGCGTCAATTTGTATCGAAACGTTAATAGCACGTCAAAGTTTTGTTAATCCGCTGCGTCATGATAGTTTCTATCCAACCAAACTGCTGTTGCTTTTTCTTCTAATATGGGCTATACGATATTTGCTTATATTTTAAGAATCTCACGTATTTGAAATAATAATAATAATTATTTAACCATAAATAAGATATAAATATTTAAGCACTAACCACCTAGTTGTTGGGAATTTCATGTAAGAAATACTCAAAAGATATAAGTAATTAAGCACTAATCACACGTTCAAATATAAGTTTGCTTATTTATTTCATACGGACTGGGAATATGAATTTAACATGTAGATACATAATAAATGCATAATTTTTGTGTTGTGGGACCCTAATATTTAGTCGAATAAGAAATGATATAGGAAATGAATAGTATATTTATCGAAAATAAATATATATTTTGAACAATGATTATCTAGATGCATGTATTCGTTACTAAATAAAATATCAAAAATCAACTATGCGTGTGAATTGCAGACCAACTGTGACGAACCGCAAATCCGTACCCTTTGGATCGATAATAATCCACACATGTACGACCTAAAAGGTACAGATTGATGGAAAGTCATGAGAAAGAAAAGAAGAGAGAAGAAGAGAAGAGAAGAAAGAGAGAAGATAGAACTAAACAGAACAATACAGAATCTTACATCACAGCGGAAAACATATAATATCATATCAATGATATTTACAAAACAGAAAGTGTATATACATACATCAATCAGAGTTCAATATTCAATCAATAGTTATCAGCCTGGACAGTAATAATAACTTGTCCTCACAATTGCTGATAATATAAACAGCTAAGCATAGCGGATAATCAGAACAGATACGTGTATACGAAATGAAGATGTCCAACTCTCCTGTTGAAGCTCCAAAGCACCAAATTTGAACCTGTAAATACACTCGGTCAGACTCGAGCATTGAAAGGGAAGAACGCCCTTATCAGTCTGGTAAACCAGAGTGAGAAACACACTCAACTGAATTTATTAAATTACCAAACTTTTCCGTTATCAAAACAAAAGTATCTCGTAAGACACGCCCACATATAAACACGAACATGTTTTTACCTTACGATAACTAAAACATTTCATATCAAATTCATCTTATATTATACTAGTGTCTATTATACAAATAATATTCAAAATAGCCGAAACTGTTACCATTATTAAATTCCAGCATACTAGGCTCTACAAATAAAATGGTAGGTACGTAGTGGAGTTTGGATTTCCATATAAATGACCATGTGTAGGGACTACTTTCCGATGGGTACACCCTTAGATGGATGTCCCGAGAAACCATCACAAAGTTCCTCTATCAACACAAGACCGACCCACCTCTATAACTAGAAGGTATCGAATATGTCATCCATCGGTCATTACTGACCTTTACCGAGGGCCCTCGAAGCATACAAACCATAATAATCAGATACACCATGTCATAGCATGCAAAGATATATCTAGAAGTGGATGATCATATCCAACTTGGAAATGACCCACTTAGCCGTGCTACATCTAACCAGGTTTTGGTCATTTTCGGTTGATGAGGCCTGAGGTAACGATTACTTTTCACAAATCACAATCACATCACTTTGAATGCCACATGGCCATTTCCGTTGACTACTAATTGCCTTCCACAAAAATACAACCCTTAAGCTCATACGTCTCAAGGCGGGATTAAGCTAAGAGAAGTTTCCTTCTCCGCCACCACTAATGTACGTTTTATAAACCAATGTACGTAATCTTTAAAAATGCAATGTCATATAAACATCCATAAAAGTTTTCCAGGAATAGGACAAACCGAAAGTACTTTCCTACCACATCCTATCAGGAAATCCCTTGGATTAGTAGCGAATAGTCCTTGCATTGGATATTTCATAATGAAAAGACCACTACTATTATATGTATATTGGTATTTTAACCCCAACGATCAACAAGCAGTCTTCCACTATGAAAATCCTGAAAATCAATATCATCACAATCTGGACAATCGAACGCATATACGTTGGTCCGAAGTGGGTTTTGGATAAACCGATCCAACTTTCACCTCTCCAACTTTCAACTTGCTATCCTTCGGACAAGAAGGAAGCTCGATAGATTGGAGTAATACTCCACACTATACAAATCATCATCCTCAACAAAAATGATAATCAAGCCTACATAAAAGGCTACGTACTAAGTGTACGACTAAATAGTTCCCACATCAAGTCGAGGAACTAAAATGGCCAAATTTTGATAGTCGGTTTTTTAACTATCAAAACAACAAACAAATATCTAGCACCATAGCAATCGCTAGTCCCTTTTAATTAATCTTTTATTAATTAAATCATTTGCAAAATAAACTTCTCATTATCTTTAAAAAGATATATTTCCAAACCATTTCAACATTGGAAAATATTTCCATATACTTGTTTAAAAATAAGTAATTCACAATCTCTTTATTTTCAACACTTGGAAAATATTACATATACTTAAATCATGATCAAGTATATATTTTATCCTTTAAGGAAAACATTCTCTTTACACATATTTATTTGGGTCAAAACTAATGTTGTGTAAAACATCGTTATGACAACCCAAAATCACTAGTACAGGGATTCGAAAATTAGATAGATATATAAATCCCATATACTATACAAAACATTTCCTTTCAAAAATCATTTACTATAAAAACAATGTTATAGTCCATCATTTCCTTACTTCTCGAAAACGTCTATTTCAACAATGGATGTTGAAATCTATGGTTTCGATACTTACACTACAAGAAAAGTGAGTTTTAATCGCAATTACAGTCAGCGTTTTAAAGCTCAATGCCGTAGAATGCGTTTACAAGAAAGTTGTTTCAAAGGTTCAACGCTGACAATACTATTAGTGTTTATTTTGTTTGCCGCCACACACATTAGTGTTTATTTCGTTTGCCGCCACTTCTCATTTACTTAGAGAAAAACTAAAATAAGTTGATTCCAGTTTCCATTTCCTCCCCAGATTCCAGCTTCCATACATCAATTTTGATTTCAACACCAGAAATCATCTTCCTTCATCCATCGCTTCGATTTTGGTTGAGCATCTCTGTTGTCGATTTTGAATTTTGTAGCCCTAAACTTAGCGAAATGGGAAAGTGGTGAGCATTTTTCTCAACCCTAGTTTTTAGTTTGAGTTAGAATAGTTGCGAATTATCAGTTCTTTCTTATCAGATCGAGTTCAAAGTTTTCCCTAGTTTTTCCCAATATTTATCGATTACAACTGTATGAACCTTTTGTGAACCTCTTTGATGAATTTTTTTTTCTAGTTGATTTATATTATTTCTAATTTTAGTAAGACATTTTGTCTCATTTCTAACTGGTTGGTTTGGTTTTTGTTCGTTAAGGATCCACCATTCACTGATTTGTGTTGGCATTAATAATGAGTTGATAAATTACACAATACTTATTTGCATGCTCTAGATATTCTATTACTAAATTTTTATATCATTATACCTGGATTATATTCATTAAATCATCTCATTTTAGGACTTTATTATTAATGTAGTAGAAACTTGAAAATAAGATTAAACCCCTATAATTTGCAGTTAAAACTTTAATCCGAAGTTATGATATTTTAAAATGTCAATGATGTAGCCCAATGATAATTTGGAAAAACTTGAAAATATTTGGCATGCTCTGCGAATTGCTTTCTTGAATTGAATGGTCAATCTTTGTTTGTTAATTTATATATGCTGACCATTATGGAAGACAATTGTTGATAAGAAACATTTTCAAATTATTCGATATATTTCATTAATTTCTCCATTATATTCAATAGCCAATAAGTATTAGTTAATATCTAAGCGTCGATCAATATAGTGCAACATTGATGATAAAGAAAAAATTCAAGATGTTTAATGTATTATGCTACTGCTTCATTAAATTAAATGGTCAACTTATGTTAGTTGATTTATTAATCTTTGTTCATTATGCAACAGTGCTGATGATAAGGAAACTCTTCAAAATGTTTGATACATTGTATTAATTGCTCCATTAAATCAAATGGCAATCTGTTTTTGTTTATATCTAAATCTTAGTCATTACGGTCAAATAATAATGATTAGGAAAATTTTCAAAATGTTTACTTTCCAGGAAATTTGAAAATACATTTATTTCTAAAGATACATTTATTTATCCTAAGCTTTCCATGAAATAGCAACTTTCTTTATGCATATTGTCAACTCTTCCCACACTTATGCAACAGGAGAAACTTCTATCGACGAGCATTGGTAAAATCATGAAAGAATATTTACCTAATCTAACGTTCTACTATGATATCTGATAGTGTACTTAATTGATGATTGTTTTGTTCATACGTGCAAATCCATTTCATCATTTGCAGGTCAGATCCAAAGCGACTTGCGGACACTCTTAATGTTGAAGATCAGGAACCATGCACCACCTATAACATGCTTAAGGTAATTCACTTTTATTTCATGATGCCAACAGTGAACCAATTGGGCTTTGTTCTTGTTAAGGCATTCATGGTTTTCAACATATATTTGGCAAACCTATTGTCAATCTGAAATATATATAGGAACTGCATCATAGTATTAAGAGACATTCATTCATTACCTTGTTAAATTAGTTCAACAAAACTTTCAACCCAAACGTATAAAAAAGCAAGCTTCCGCATTCATTTGGTACTAACTTGGCAATACAAATCCTTGTTTGATTAACTAGTGTCCATGTTAATTTACACAGGTTTCTCATAACTTGTTTAAATGGAGTAAAGGAATGGGTTATGTTGATCATCATGAGCAAGCTGTTATTAATAGTATTTTTAACATCCAAAGAGGAGGTGAGCCTGGTAATATGATTTGCATGCTTCTATAAGGACCTGGAATGTCCAAGGCTCGCAATAAGCATGGATGGCGAACACAGTTCGATTCATTTTGGTGTTGTTAGGTAATACTGCTATTCATTGTTTCCATTAGAAATTTTACAGTTAATATATGATATTTTTTGTATTAGCAATTGTTTATAGGATGATATAGTCTCTGTCTAAATCATAAATCATTTGGGTAATTTTTGTCTGTAGAGACCATCTTATGATGAGGGATTTCATCATGTAGCAGCTTTATTTAGAAGCATGTACAGTTTTTGCCACCACTTTCACAAAAATACCCAAGTTAAATAGCATAACTCTTATGGACATCAATAAAGATTTCAGAGATGGAACCACGAAAAAAAACTTCAAATTGATATATTAAATATGAACATCTCCATAACTCATCTGTTATGAAGATTTGGAATGTTAAATTTTTAAATACTCGGTAAATATTCTGAGCTACTCAATAAAGTAAAATTTCATATTTTTACAGTAGAAATTTGGAGATCAATGGATTCAAAAGTGCTTGTACAAGATTGCTCGAGATGGAAAATTCAAATATTTTACTGGAGTAGTTAATCCATATCAACACCATTGAATAATGAGGTACAACAATTCATGAATCAGCTAAGATTTTTATTTCAAATATATTGAACTATGCGAATATGCTTCCTACCGACATTTCAAATAATATTACAAGCATATGAACTATACTTGCCACTACTACCAATCTATAAAAGCATAAAGTATAGATTTTGAGAAAATGAAATGGTTTTGAGGGATTGAGCTTTGCTTATTATAGAATATATTACATAAACCATGTATTTTCCCGGTAATAGCCAAGTATCATTAAATTTTTCTTGCTAAAAGTTTAATGTTTAATTTTAAAACTAGTGAGGAACAGAGGATAATGACCACTTGCATTGAAGATGTTATACACGATTTAGTTTAGTGTTTGTATGATGAGTCCAATTTATAATCTCACATTATGGTGTATAAAGCAAACTATGAAATATAAATGAAATAGGAGAGAAAAATTAATTTCTAAATTTTGTTGTAACATTAAAACATCAAAATGGGTTTCAAATTATGCAAAAACCTTAAAAATAAATCAAAGACGTGTGTTTTTCTTTTGTTGGATTTACTTGAGTGGATTTAATAAAGTAAGTAGCGTCAACTTAGTGGCTACACTTCAAAATAGTTATGCGATATTAAGAATCAACCAAGAAAACATACCTTAATTATTTGCAAGAGCTTAAGCTTAATTAATTTGCTCTAATGGATCATTGTTTCCGTGCTAACCTGAAACATAGCGTACATCACTTTCATATTGCTCAAAAAGGTTTATATATATATATATATATATATATATATATATATCCTATACAACATTGAATGATTTGGTTATACCTATTTACTCAGAAATCATACAACTCAATGACGTGTTAATATTTAGTGGCATAAACTAAACAATAATATTTCAAAAGGAAAAACAGAATTGTGATTATAAGATAATGTTTAGTTCTATATAGGCATTTAGCTGTAGCTGATATTTACTTTAAAGCTATGAGTTAGCTATCATTTATGGATAAAAGATTTGTAATATTAATGTTTACTTTAAAGCTACAAATTAGTTATCATTTATGGATAAAAGATTTTTAATATCTAAAAAAATAGATATAAAAAATTCAAGAAAGAAAAAAAAGGAAAAAGGGAAAACTGAAGAAGCAGAACAAAGAAACTGAGTAGTTGTTTCTAACAAAAATTCAATACTACACTTGTGGATGTGAATTACGTCTTAGCAGTATTATTCTCTTTGTCTATCAGTACTGTGATTCAGTTATGCAACATTGGAAGACCCTAACTAGTTATTTCATTGCGTGATGTAGTGTACCATATACGAAAAAGTTTATTTGATACGATTTTAAGTATTGTTATTAATTCTACGTTCTTTTCCATCACAGTGTTTCAAATCAATTGCATTAGAGGCCGATCATTTGCCTAATGATCTGCAAAAAAGTCTCTTCAACCAAAGGGATAAACTGACTTCATTTGCAAACCAGCAGCGTGAGGTTTATTCCAGATTACTGGTTTGAAATTCAGTTTTATTCCTTTTGTTATTCTTTAGCTAATTATTAAGGGGCTCTTAAGAGCTATAAAGACAAGCAGAACAATTTCAAAGGCACAACCAATTTTTTTTGCACTCTAGATAGTCATGTATCTAAGTTGAGCATTATATTGAAAGAAACGTAAAATGTACAAGACCAACGACTTTATGATCTTGAGAAGAAGTTTAAGGTAGGTCTTGTTGCTGATAAAATATATTATTGGCCTGCAGCAACACGGTCTTCTCTATTTTCTCTAATGATTATTATATGTTTTATGCTTTTACAAGGAGTGTGCTGCAAACGAAGAAAGAGAGTTGCTTGAAAAGGTATACATTGCCATATGTTTCGAATGTCCTCATGTTGCATGTTTGAAACATTATTTGGTTTTCTAGAGAATTTACTGTGAAATTCACCGTTTAATTTAATTTAATAACAAATCTAGATTCAAAATCTGAAACATTCATTTTTTGTTACTAATATTTTATTATATCTCAAATCAATTCTGTATCACCAGTAAATAAATATGGGTTGTAAGATTTGGAAGGTCGAAGTTGTTGCTTGCCCTTGCATATAGCAATAGCCACGTCTAGCCACTGGCTGCATAATTTTTAGGTAAGTACCAGAATGGCGATCTGAGTGCATAATTGAGTGTATTTGTGTATTATGGAGGCAAAACTTGGCAGTTTCCATGTGTATTGCATGCTGGCTTAAACAAACCTTAGTTCATATTTAAGACACGATACAATTGTTTTAAGCAACCATATGTGGACATGTGGACGACTTGTGCATTTTGATGTTCGTATTTAAGATTCAACCCATTGACATAATTCATAGCACCAATGTATGCAAAGAGGTTCATTGGTTAAGAGATCGATTCATAGGATTCCAGTGTAGATGAAACCTTTCCGACTATGATGGTATATCATGATGGTCATCCTACCTTATATAAAGCATCACAAAAGGCTTACTGCTACAAACAAAAATATCTTAGTTTTGAGATCAATTTATTTGACGATGACTTAAACATAGAGTATTTACATTTGACTTTGTAGAATCCAAAAACACCCTTTGAAGAAAGGATGAAACACACAGATGATTGTGCAAATATATGTAGGAGTGTGATTAAGATCTATGTGAATTCAGTTTTCCAGTATAATCCTACTTAAGTTTTGAAAACATAAATGAGTCCAAATGGTACAAATTGGCTGAAGACCGATGTAGTAGATATAATAGAGTAAGATATTAAATCATATTTCAAAACATATAGTGTATCATTTTTGCATGATAGAGGATAAGTTTTATCATCACCATATCTCCAGTCAAACTAGAGATGGTTACTAATGACATATTTGAACATCTTTCTTGTTTCATATAATAACATTTGGCCATCTGCAAATGAATTTGAGTAGTAAAGCAATGCACACTGTACACACAAGGGGTAAGTGGTACATAACTAATTATGCATTATGCAATCAGTGAGGGAATACGATCTCTTAATTATTTTAATAACATTGCTATTAATAATAATCATTTATGGTTACAGAAGTATATGCTGCAAGTGAGAAGAATGGTATTTACATACCAAGGGATCGCTATCTGCAAGAAGAAGCAGAGAAAACGGTTATTTCATCATATACTTCTATGTTTTCTTTTAAATTTGTTAACATTTTGTAAATATGTATCATATTGAAAAAAATATATGGTGTGATTGTATAGGCCATGACAGAAAAAATTGAATGCATGGAGCTGGAATCAGAGTCAAAGGATAAGGTACTTAATTAAGCTTTATTATACTGAAGAGTATAAATAATTTTGGCAGTTTGATCAATGTGTCGTGTACTGCACAGCAATTAGCCGGGCTTCAAGAGCTCTACAATTCTCAACAACTCCTAACCGCAAACCTTCGTAAGAAACTTGAAACAACACATGTGACATTGATTTTACGAGTGTTTATCCTTACTATGATTTTATCACTTTCAATCGTTTATTTTCTTGTGATATTACCATAGAAAAAGTTGGAAAACACTGAATATGCTTTGCTAAACCTGGAAGAAAGATATCAGTAGGAAAACAACACGATCAGTGAAAAAGATTTTTTGATATCTAACCTCCTCAAATCAGGTGAATACAACACCCTTATAGTTTTTAAACTACGTACATTTACCTCACCGCTTTAAGTACAGTACCATATTCACAACCAGTATAAAGTGCAGTGCCTGTATTAACTAATGTATTTATTTTTATCACGAATTGTCTATATGTACTATTTATTATTTTTCCCATACATTGTTTTGTGCAAACTGCAGTTCAATCTTTGAAGTAAAAGTATTTCCCGAGATAGTAAATCTCAAATAACACTTCAATTTTTTGGTATGTAAATCTCAAATAAACCATCTGTACAGAAAATAGCATCAATCCTCATCCTATTTGCATCTTTTATATATTGCATTTTTTACAAGGCCTACTGCTCAAAGACTTAACTGCTCCTCGCATGATCGAAGTTGGACCTGAGTTCTGATTTTGGTAAGACGCAGGCCAATTTGTACTTTCTATATGTTACAATTTTTGTAAGGCAAACTGATTTTTGGTTATGAAAATATATTGGATGATTAATTTAAAAAAACACTCCTGATAATTATGTACTAGATTCCCTTGACAATCAAGTGCACTGTACCAGTGCAAAGAATTAGTGGATTTTGTTGCAGCTATTATGGCCATAGCAGAGTGTATTTAAATGGTGATGATGGAGGAATTTGCAATAGGGTGGTAGTGGGGGTAGTTGGGGATGGAATATGGTGCAGTTTGGTTTGATGTTCACTGGTGATGTGCACTGGTTTGTATTGATTATAGTGGTGGGTTGTTAAGCATTTACTCACTGATCACTTCAAATTTTTACATCCATATAGTGATTTTTTGGCGCAGTTAAGCATTTTAGCATATGAAACTTCAAATTTTTAGATGGCGTTTACTCACTGATCATTTCAAATTTTTTCATTACAGGTAATTAAAGATGGCGATGACACATTCTTCTTCCGTAGCAAGTAGCAAGTAGCAAGCATATGAAACTTTTTAGATGCACGTTTTGTTGTTGGCATTTGGTGTGGACTTACTATATTGATATTATACTTTTACTTAACATATAACGTGTCTTTGTTTAACAGAATTTGTGGCAACTTGGTTTACTTTGTTATTTTTGTTTATGGATATTATTGAAACTTGGTTTATGGATGTCTTTTGTTTATTAATATTGTCTTAACTAGTTTATGTAACCAATTAATAGTTATTTGAACCTGTTATATATACTAGTTGCTTGAATATGCTTAAAATATAGTTTTGGAATGTTCAAAAATAGAGTGGAATATTAAAGCTGTTATATAAACAGAAGACAGCGTTTGATTAATGCTGTCAATGAAGAAACAACAGCGTTTAATTCGTGCTGTAATTATCTTGAAATTGTCAATAACAGCGTTTTTTACATGCTGTCGAAATAGTTGATGATTCAATAACAGCGTTTTTAACATGCTGTCGAAATTGTTGATGATTCAATAACAGCGTTTAGAAAAAGCTGTTGTAAACAGTTAAAGTAGAATTTGAACATCTTCGACAACTAAATTATAAACGCTGTTGAAACATAATACAGCACGTCTGAAAACGCTGTGAAAACATTATTGACAGCTCGTAATAAACGATGTCACAGAGATGTTTCAACAGCGTTTATAGAAAAGCTGTTGTAAGTTATGTATATACGACAGCATGTCGTTATACAGCGTTTGAAATAACGCTGTTGTATCATATTACAGCGTTTATCAAACGCTGTTAAAAGCCTTTTGTGGTGTAGTGTTAGCACACTTTAAAACATCTTCAAACCATTTTACTCCATTTAAAATATCACTTCCCAAAACATTTATTTATTTCAAAAGATTATTCACTATCCAAAATCGTGAATATACTTCATTTACCACATTCATTACTTCTACACACTTATTAAAGGATAATCCACGATCCAAAATTGTGAATATAATCCTTTTACCAAATTCATTACTTCTATGTATTCATTAAAGGATTATCCACTGTCCAAAATCATGGATATATCTCCTTTAATAAACTTTTATATTTAACTTATCCAATTCAATTGATTTCAGAATTATAAAACAATGTCTATAAATTCCATTTATATTTTAATAAAAACTTCCACTTTAAAAATCCTTTTACTAAACAATTCCATTTATATCCCATTTACATGTCAAAATCCAATTTATAAGTTAATTACTTATAAATCTCTTTATTTCCAAAATCATTCTTTTTATAACTTCAACACTTCATAAATCTATAAATTTTATTTACTTATAAAATTCATCTTTAACTTCACTTTAACATTTACAAAACTCCTTTATAATTCCATCATTTTGATTTATAAAATATCAATTTTATAAATCTTATATATATACTGTTTATTATAACTTCAAAAATCTCAATTTAACTCATTTTACAAATTAATCAACTTCATATTTCCAAAAACAACATTCTGATTATATTTCACAAAAATCATAATTTTTATAACATAAAAATTATAACTCTTTATTTATTTCAAATAAATCCATTTCCTTAACAATTGAAAAATTAATAGAACATCTATTTTCAGAATCATTTTGAAATCCTTTTTAATTTGAAATCAATCACTATAACATTTTTAAATTACCAAAAGTAGGCCCAATGCTGCAACAACACTAAATACATCCATCACGACATTCAAAACATCATATATCACATGATAACAACATATATCTCAATATTTGTTAATAAAACCAATACTGGTGAGGAATCCAGTTGGATCCCTCCAACCTGTCACCTGCAACAAATATACATATTAGAATATGTGTACAATGTCCACTACGAGGCAGGCACGCATACAAAGGGTCATCCGTTCATACATAGAAACGTATAGGGTCTCGTTTGCTTAAATAGGCAGGAATATATCCAAATACCAATCAATATATAGATAATATATCATATATCATCCAAACAATCATCAATCATCATAAATAACATTTATTCTCACTTATATAAAAATATCAGTGAGTCGGAAAGAGTGATTTGTCCTCACTTTGGTTACAACAGCAGTTGAAGTGTTTTATTCCGAATAAAATTAAACAAACGTTTAATTTTACCAAAGATTTACACTAACTCCAGTCAACTCCAATTCATCTCTATAATGTAGTGCTCGTCAATACGGATCCAACGCAACTTGTTTCGTCCAAAATGGACCTCGTATTAAGAACATATGATGTTTTAAATTTTGTACGAATAATATATGTAACATAATTTCAATTTCCATTTTTATACTTTAAACCTTGAATCCATCGTGGTCGTTCGATCTGCTAAGAAGAGATCTGGCCGATCATTGGTTTTCTTCTCCCAGTTCAAAAACGCATGCATGAAGAACCCATCACCGCTACTTAAACCCTAATTGACGCGGCCATCTCCTTGATCGAGGCGACGATCGGCCATAGCCACTCGAACGACCATCGCACGCTCCACCTTCGCCCTTGACGGCGACGAACTCGGCCTCCCCTCACTTCGCAAAACGTGTATGAACGTTGGATGTTTAAACCCACTCTTACATCAATCCCCTCAATAAAAATCGATCGCCACCGTTGAAAACATAGACCTTGACGTGCTTGACATTTTCCTAGTTGAAGGTTTTAGCTAAATGTTTAAGATTTGGAAGAAAAAGAGGGGGAAAGATCGGAGCATTTTAGACCATTGAAAGGAGGGTGGCAGCTAACCCTAGCTGAATTAGGTTTTGTGAAAATAAAAGAAAACGAGGCCTTTTATAGAAAGTTCTCGTGACACTATTCACCCGAAAAATTTTCGAACTCCAAACGAAGCATGCCGCCTAGCGTTTATAATGTTTTACCCCTGTTACGAACACAATGTAATATATATCGTGATCCTATTCAATCGTATTTGGAAGATAGGTTTTCGAATTGAATTATTTAAATTTAAAATTCACTTAAACGAATTTCTATGCGTTTTAGCTTGCCTCGGACAAACCGTAAGTCCGATCGACACGAAATTGGAAATCCTATAATAATATAACATTACGGATCCAATGAAACTAATTTCGTCGAAACCCAAGACTGTATGAAAAATGACTATTTTTACACGTTAATTAAATATTAAAACATTTAACTTCTACAATTTAACTTTTAATTCAATTTTAAAAGTTCTCTAACATCATTCTAATCCAAATAGAATTTAATTCGACTTTATAAATCATTTTCATTCATATATAATTTAATTTTCAATTATTTCAGCAATTTCAAATATAAAATTAACAATTTAATTTTCTAATTAAATCACTATATTCAAAATATAAATTATCCAGCTTATAAAATTTACTTTTAAATATTCAAAATAAATTAAATATCTGAATTTCAAATGACTGAATTTCTGGGTCGTTACACCAATTGTTATGCATAGTAACAAAAAAATGTAAGAAGCAATGTTACCTTTAAAAAGCAAGCACCAGGATAACATTATCCAGATCAGCATAAGCAAAAATATCAATGTCCAGATGCATGCATATAAAAATTATTGAAGCAATCTAGAGCAATTTGCAACAAAATAGTTCCAGCATTAGTTGAACTTCATCTTAAGTTTTATAAATCTGAACATTGTACTATATGCCATGAACATTCAAGCTTTCATGTGTATGAGCAATATTGATCACTAGCACTAAAGCAACTTAATTAAAACACCATGATCGTATCAAAAAGACAGTACCCATCACGGTTGTAAGCTTTTAATTCACATCGCTAACCTCCACGATCTGAGTAAAAGAGACAATGGAGCATAACCAACGGTAGACACCAATTATGTTCAGACATCAGCATTACCACAACATAGTGATAAGTAAATGAATGCGTACTCGTATAAATATAAATTATCTTAATTTTAATGTAAAAGGTAAAACTTGTGACTGTATTCTTATTTTAAATGCACAAACATCAAAATCCCATGTGTAGTTTGTAAGACGACGTTGCATTTGCAATGTTTTGCTTTTCCAAGTATGTTCAAATCCAATTTTCGAAATTCATGACGGATCTTATGTAGATAGGCAGATGGGTGGTTGGTACCCCAAATATTATGCTTCAAAAACGTGTTTTTGCTTTAATTTAGAGATTGAAAGGGTGTAATGGAGTAAAATAAGTTAGAAAGACTAATCATTTAACTCAGATCATGTTTTATCTATTAGAAAATAGTAGCAATTTTTTAGCACTAAGGATTTTGGTTACTATTATAAGGATGTTAAAATTCTACGTCATTGGTTACTTTTCTTCCAACCTTATTTGGTTAAACGCAGCACAAAAAACTATGAAAATATGATATTATAAACTTTTTTTAAAATATTAATTCAAAATAACTATTATAAGCCGAAATCTAAGCTTAACACTTCATTAAAAAACCCACAGTTTGCAATAAATAGAAATAGCATTAAAAAAGGAAAATTTAAATTACCATTATCATTATACAAACCCCATCTTCCACCTTCCCACCTAAAATTTGTGTAAAGAAAATATAAAGAAAACAAATAAAGGTCTTAGAAGAGGTGATTAAAAAAAGTTGTGTATCTGTAAATGCAATAATAGTCGTAAATTGCTTAAGCATCAGAAGAGAGAGAAAACTAGTTAACAAAAGTATAAATATGTTACTGAAATCTAAAAATTCTAAAAAACATTTTTTATAAATAATAATACATCAATGTTATCTTTACACCCAATCAATAATAACTTTACTAGTACCCTACTTACTTATTATGTTTATGCCAGAACATCTTGCCGGTAATTCTTCATGAGGCTTGAGAAACTCGATTCAGAAGTAGCTGGGTCCCATTCCACCTCATGCTCATTAGCAATTTCTTTTAACAACTTCATCCTTGCTTCCACGGAAGGAGCACGAACAGAAATAAATTCTATTATCTGCGTTAGCATTTTAATTTGTTTTAGTTTCACTGGTTAAATGTTAAGCATAACTATAGCCTGTAGAATCATACATTGCTAACAAAATATTAATGAACATAACTTGATAATAGAGGATGAGTTATTTGTTCTGGTAATATAGTAATGTACACATAACATGTCAGCTAAAACCACAATCTAGCAATAACTCAAACGCAACAGCAACAAATGCCTTTCCATACTTGGCTGCAAATAATAACTGAACTTGCTATGGTTCAGGTAAGTCTGAGCATTTTTTGCAGCAAAACATACAATCTGGATATAGCTTAGTATCATAGATTATAGTGTCCTTTGGATACCTTATAAAAAGTAGCATTTTTTCATCTTTGAAATTTTCTACGAAGTTTGACGTGCTTTTTTCCCTCCTCCATTCTTTGGTATCTTCTAATGAGTCAATATCATATACAAACACATACTGCATTTAGAATTCAAAGATAGATTTGAAATAGGACAATTTTACAGTACCTCAATAAATAATAGGTAAAACAGGTACGCCAAACTAAACATCATGATATTAAGAACTACAAAGAACAATGCAATGAAGAAGAAGAATAAGTGTGATATCCCGGAATTTCAAGCAATTTAAAATATGATAATCTGCTTTATAAATTATTTAAAAATTGGCAAAATTGTTCTTTTAAAACAAATAATATGGATTGTTTATATGTATATATAAGGCTTTAAATAGAATTATTATGTGCAAATTGAATTTGTGTTTGTTTAAATGTATATATATATGAGTTAATTTTAAATTGAATTTGAATTTGAATTTGAATTGGAAATTCAAAAGATGATTATCTTAAAATAAATTTGGTTTTTAAAAATACATTATATATATGTAATTTTTATTAGTATATAATTTGTTTGATATTATTTTCTTTAAAGGATTTTATTTATATAAATTAAGAAAAGTATTTATTAATTAGTAAATTAAATACAAAAGGTTTATAAAAAATAATAAAAAATAATTAACACATGCATAATTACAAGTGTAAATAAATTAAATCATGTTAATAACATGTGTAAGTTAATAAACAATTGCAAATGACAAATGTTAACAAATTAAACAAGTGTTAAGCTTTTTATTTTATTTTCTTTTATATTTTTAAAAATAATAATTAAGTCTATATATGCATCTATCTCTTCTCTTCCATTTCTTTTTTCCTATCTTCATTTCAAAACACAAAGAAAAAAAACCTCAAGAACAGAGCCTGTACACTATTTTCAAACCAGAAAAAAAATTAACAAACAACAATTTTCTTCAAAACCACTATCTACAAACCTTTTCATCAAACCTTTAGCAAAGATCATCAAGCAATCTTCTCAGATTTAAAGCAAACTCAACTATATTCCTGAATCAACTAAGCAAGCATCCAACTAAATCAAAGCCTTAATCATCTCAGCCAAAAACAAGTTTTCCAGTTTCCAGATCAAAAGCATTTTCAAGTTCCTGCTTCAATCTCTTTGTTCAATTTACTGGTGAGTAAACAAACAACTTGAAATTTAAATTGTGTTAGAAACTGGTTGCATGTGATAATTCTTGAATGTTATGATATGAATATGCAGTTGAATGGTTGTATGAATAAGATCGAATGTGTATACATAGGTGATATACAGGTGTGCATGTTTGGTTCATCTCTATTTCATATTACATAGTTTTAAAATAAGTAAAAATTCAAATTCTCTTTAACTAATCTCTGATAGGTTTTGGTTTCCAAACAAAATATGTCTATTTAAACATAAATTAAGATTTAAAAATGTATTTAAGTAAAACAAGTTTGAATATCTCTGGAAATCAAGAAAATACAGTAGAAATTTAAAACATGTTGAAAATCAAGCACCAAAATTCTTTGATTTTCTTAGATAATCTTAACTACCATCAAGAATCATGATTTTTAAGAGTTTAATCACAATTTATAGTGTAGTATCGAGTGATGATTTCGGGTTTGACTAGAAAATGAATTTTGATGCTTTTCTGGCGATCGATGGGTGGTTAAGCCTCGGGATCGCCACTGGAGGAGGCCAGGGTGGAGGCGAGCTGGGGAAAAATGCTAGGTGGTTTTATTGCCCACCATGGCGGCAGCTTTGGGTCAGAATAGGGTTTAAAACCCAAAATGGGACAAGGTCGAAAAAGTGGTTGTTGCGTCGTCTCTCTGGCATCGGGGTTCATCGGACTTGGGGAGATAGAAGTGTGGATGGCTGGCAGAGCTTAGGACGGGGTTTCGCGATCTCTGGTGGTTGGCGTTCGTCGAGGCGAGAAGTTTTGTGACGATGGGTTGGGTTCCAGTTTTGACCAGAGTAGTTCGATTTTGATTTAGGCTTTATAGTGAAATTAGATGGTCGGGATTGTTAGCAGAGGTGATCGTCGATGATTTGGAGGTGTCGACGGTGATCAGAGCCCCGGCAATCGTCGGTGCACATGCACAAGGTAGGCTGGTATGTCATGGTTTGGGTAGTGGTGTGTCTCGAGGAGAAACTCGAGGAAAAGGCCAGGGTGGCTCGGGATTGTCTACAGGTTGCGTGAGTGTTTTACATGTAACAAATTTAAAGTTTTAAGCTAACAAAGTTTTTCTTTTAAAAAAAAGAAAGAAGAATGAAGGTGATTTTCTCGGGTCAGGACTCGAGGGTTATTCGGGTTGGACCAGAAGTAGAATTTAAATAGTTATTAAAAGTTTTATAAAAGCAAGTTTTAAATTTAAATTGAATTTAGTTTAAACTATTATATGAAGAAAGTTATATAAATTTGGTTAACTTAAATTTTCTAAGTAATGCTTAAGTTATTTTAAAACTTAACGTAATTAGGTGTTAACTAATGTTTTAAAAATATGTGTTAATCATAATAAGGTAATTAATAAAGATAATGATTTATCTTAAAGTTAATTAAGGTTTTTGATGATTAATTAAATTAATAAAGTAATAAAAGGGTAATTAATTAATTTAATTAATTAACGATTAAGGATTAATTAATTTGTAATTAAGGGTATATTTAATTAATTAGAGATTAATTAATTTATAATTAAGAATTAATTATTTAATTAAGTAATTAAGATTACTTAATTCATAATTATGGATTAATTAATTAAGTAATTAAAGATTAATTAAGTTGTAATTAAATATTAATTAATTAAGGTAATTAGAGATCAATTAATTGATAATTAAGGACTGATTAACCGGTAATTAAGGATTAATTAATTTGTAATTAAGGATTATAAATTGATAATTAGGTTTATTAATTAATAATTAAGTATAATTAATTAGTAATTAAAGATTAATTAATTGGTTTATAAGGTAATTATAGAGTGATTAACTAATTCAAATGGTTGTAATTAATTGATGATTAATTAATTAAGATTAGGTAATTAATTCTTAAGTAATTAATTTAATTTGAGTTAATTAAATTGATTATAGTATGGATTAATAAGTCTTGCTTATGGATGATTGATTGTATAGAATGTCGGGATTGATTGATATTATAGTATGATAATCTGTGATGTGATAAGTGTTGGATATTGATGTGATAAATGTGTGTTATTTATCTATGATGAATGCTGTGTGAATTCAACATTCTGGATTGAATTAAATTGTTTAAACCTTAAACAAATTGGCCTTTAAGAAACGTTTGGATTTCGATGAGACCGAGATCGGATATCAAATTTGATTATTCGAAAACCACATTGATCCATGTTAAATGATAGGTCGTGAAATCTTAAGTGAAGATCGAGATGAAGTTTCAGAGTGCAATGGTTATTGTCGTTAATTCTAAGGGTGATTCCAAAATGAGTGTAACGAGATAATGCCTTCGGTTTGTACGAACCTGGAATGAACTTGTATGGATGAATGCTATCAGACCATCCTCAATGGTGGATGATGAGAATTCCTAGTTAAGTGTTATCTAAAGGTAATCGTAGCCTCAAGCCTCATTAAATGGGAATGGCTAAAATAGGGGAGGTGCACGCAAGGCTAAGTGGGTAGCACCCAAGTAGGGTAAGATTTTCCCCTGTCTAGAGGTCCATTTTTGTTCGGCTGTGTGGGCGGTTGTTTGGCCACAACCGTGGGGTTGTCTTATTCGGACTATCCAGTAAGGGGTAGCTCCGGCTTTGTGATGCAAGGGATCAAGGTGGATCTTCGGTACGGTGATCTAGGCCACGTACTGTGATGGACGGTACCTCGGTAGTCCTGCCATTGAATGGAATCCAATCCCCAATAAGTGCCTGTAAGGTTTTGATTGTAACCAACTATGTTGGAACGTGAGACGTAAGCATTCCAGCTATTTCTGTATTTATATTGAAAACTCTAGACGCTATTATAATATAACTGGATTTCCTATCAAATTTTTTGGTTATCATAAGGGAAAAACTTGTCCGTGCTTATTTGCAGAGAGTCTTAAGAGATACCTTTTTATTTCAAAGGTTTTTTTCAAGTTAAAAAACTTAACCGTTTACTCACACAAGACCCATGTCTGACCCAGAGTTTATTCTGTTTTTCTTAAACTCTTGGGTACTCAAATTTTTATAAGTAGCCAAGTGATCAGGTTTAGCTCGACGAATTTTGGTGAAAGCTTGGAGCAGGAGTCCTGGTGTATCTATATATCTTTCCGTTATGTTGTGTCTTTTGTCTGTTGTATTTTGGGATGTAATGGATAGACAGGTCTTTACGACTATCTAATGTGATGATGTTGTTGTAACTGTGTAACTCTGATATGTATAATGACTATGAAATATCTATGTGAAATATTATATTTTGTTCCGTTTCCGCTGTGAGATTCTGATATTGTTGTTCTTTCTATCTATTCTTTTTCTACCTATTTTTTCTTATTGATGATACGTCTTTTTGTGGAATGAAAGGCGGGTCATCGCTGTTGGTATCAGAGAGCTAGGTTGAGATAATACCTGGGCTTTGGATTAGTATCTAACTTGAGAGCGCGTAATTCTATTTTTAAATAACTATATACCTATCTAAATTTGTTGAGTTACCTGTCCAAGGTCGCCAAGATGAGTTCAAGAGGAAGGAGAGGCAGAGTTGTAGGGAGCACGACGACCAATTATGGAAGAGGTCAGACTGCTAGCGAAGCTGTGAATCCAACACCACCTCGAGTAAGTTTTGCTGCTTTGTGTAAGGATTTCACCAATCTGGGAGAAAGACCTTTTAAAGGATCAGAGTCCATTTATAGAAGTTCAGGCTTGGTTACGCTCATGCGAGCGCATTTTTAAGAGTTTGGATTTGTCTGACGAGCAGAAGAGAGTCATGGCATCGTGGCAACTTCAAGAAGGAGCTGCAGCTTGGTGGGATGCAGTTACAGCGAATATTTCAGTGGACGATATTTCGCTGTGTAAGTTTAAGGAGCTGTTTGAGGAACAGTTCATGCCGACAACCGGGAGAACCCGTTTGTATAGAGATTTTCTGGATCTGAAGCAAGGGAGTATGTCAGTTTCAGAATATGAGTACAACTTTAATGAATTATCTCGTTACAGATCTAGTTTAATCGACAGGCCCTTCAAGAAGAATGAGATGTTTGTGCAAGGGATGAGGCCTGAGTTCCATGAGAAGATGACAGCACATCTTAAGGGATCTTTTGTGGAGTTGGTCGACATGGTGTTAAGATATGAGGAGCTTATGATCAAGAAGCCTATGGCATCTACAACAACACCAAGTGGCACTTCTTCCAATCCAAATAAAAGGAAATTGAACACGAATTGGAAGAAGCAAGGCAAATGGAAGCAGGGAGGCTACAATGGATCTTATAAGTGCTATGTGTGTTAGCAAGAGGGACATTTGGCTATGCAGTGTCTCGGGGGTAGATCTCAATATCATCAGTAGTGTCAAAGTGGATCGGGTTCAGCTTTGGTCCATAAATCCTTGTGTTTTAACTGTCATTAGCCGGGACACATGGTGAAGGCTTGTTCACTTCTTCAGAAGGCCCAGCAGAACAAGGTGTTTGCTCTTGAAGGTGGTCCATCTTCTTCTTCTAGAGGCAAAGGCACTTTGGAAGGCACTTTGCTTTTAGATGGCAATTTTATTAGAGTTTTATTTGATTCTGGTACATCTCTTAGTTTTGTTTCTTTGGATTCAGTAGAGAAGTTTCATCTTTACTCTAGTTTGGTAGACCGCCCAATTTTTATATGTAATCCAATAGGCAGAGTAACCAAGTTAGATAAGATCTGTAGAAACCTAAGGATTTCTTATCTGTCTCATAGTTTTTCTTGTGACCATTTGTTTTGGATTTCAAAGGGTTTGACCTTATTCTGGGTATGGATTGGTTGGATAAGTATAATGCTGTTTTGATGTGTGAAGAGAGAACTGTAACTTTGGAAACTGAGTTGGGAAGGACCGCAAAAGTGACTTGCTATAATTCTGGTGTTCATTTGAATAATCTTTTGCATGGAATCAAGGCATCTCCAGAAGGCGTAGAGTCCATCGAAGTGGTCAATGATTTTTTCGGATGTCTTCGAGGAAGTTAAAGGTTTGCCCCCTCATCGGGAGATAGAGTTTCAGATCGATTTGGTTCCAGGTGCAATAACTGTTGTTCAGCCCAGTAGAAGGATGGTGCCGAAAGAGAGCGAAGAGCTGGTGAAGCAGACCTAGGATTTCTTAGAGAAAGGTTCGATCCGGCCTAGCTTAGGGTTCTGTTGTAGTCTTTGTGACAAAGTCGGATGGGTCTATGAGATTCTATGTGGTTTACCGGGAGTTGAATAAGGTTACTATTAAGAATAAGTATCCATTGCCCCCAAATAGATGATCTTTTTGAACAACTCTATGGAGCTTCTGTTTTCTCCCAGTTAGATTTAGCTTCGGGTTCCCACCAGTTAAGGGTAGCAGAGGACGGTATACCCTTTGACTGCGTTCAAAGGACCCAATTGTTTTTATGAGTGGTAGATTATGCCTTTTGGGTTAACCAACGCTCCTGCCTATTTTGTGGATTTAATGAACCGAATTTTTTGGGATGTGCTGAATAAGTTCGTACTCGTGTTCATCGATGTCATTCTTGTCTACTCCAAGTCTGAAGAGGAGCATAAGAAACATTTGGGAATAGTGTTAGAGACTTTGAGAAGGCATGTTTTGAAGGCCAAGTTTTCGAAGTGCCATTTTTGGAAATCAGAAGTCAGATTTTTTGGGCATATTGTTAATGGAGAGGGTATTTCTGTACATCCAGCCAAGGTAGCTATTATTTAGGAGTGGAAGCAACCGAGACTCCTACGGAAGTCCATAGTTTTCTGCGTATGGTAGGGTACTACAGGAAGTTTATCAAGGACTACTCTAAGATTTCTTCTCACTTAAACAAGTTGAATCGGAAAGGAGCAAAGTTTAAGTAGACCCCCAAGTGTGAAGAGGCTTTCTTCTATTTGAAAGCGAGGCTTACCAGTACACATGTACTAGCTATTCCTGGTGGTAAGAGTAAGTTCGAGGTCTACATGGATGCTTGTGAAGTTAGGTGGGGCAGTGCTGATGCAGAATGGGAAAGTAAGTGCGTATGCGAGCAGGCAGTTGAAGCCACGTGAAAGGAATTATGCTACGCATGATCTGGAATTGTTGGCCATCCTCTTTGCTTTGAAGATCTGGAGGGCCTATCTGTTGGGAGACAAGTTTGAGCTTTTCGTGGATCACAAACCTTTGTAGTACCTTTTCTCCCAGAAGGATCTGAATTTGAGGCAACAGAGGTGGGTAGAATTTTTGGCATCTTATGATTTGGACATCCTTTATACTCCAGGGAAAGCAAATTTTGTGGCGGATGCTCTGAGTATGAACGCAGTTCTGTCTTTATTGGAAGTTGTTCTGTCCCTTTTGGAAAGAATCATAAGAAATCGGATGAAGGATACATCTTTTGAGGAATTGATCCTTGGAATCAAGGATGGTCGATATTCAGATTTCAAGATAGACGATCATGGAATTTTAAGGATCAACGGTTATTTGTGTGTACAGATGTGGATGGCTTGAGGCAGAAAGTTTTGTAGGAAGGCCAAAAATCAAGGCTAATTTCGTCAATGGATGTGCAATCTGCCAGCAGGTGAAAAGTGATCAGCAGAAGACAACAGGATTGTTGCAGCCTTTGGAAGTTCCTACGTGGAAGTGGGAAATGTTTTCAATGGATTTCGTCGACGGTTTTCCAAGGACCAAAAAGAGAAACGAAGGAATATGGGTAATTGTAGATTGGCTGACCAAGAGCGCCCATTTTATTCCGGTTAAGGCAACCCGAACTGTAGCGTCTTTGGCAGAGATTTTCTTGAGGGAGACTGTTAGACTGCATGATGTTTCTGTCATCATAGTAAGTGATCATGATCCTATCTTCACTAGCAAATTTTGGAAGGCTTTATAATCAGCTTTGGGTACGAGATTGAGTTTGAGTACAGCCTATCATCCCCAGATCGACAGACAAACGGAAAGGATGAATCGAATTCTAGAGGATATGAGAGGGCTTGTGTTTTAGATTTTGGTGGGTCTTGGGAGGACCATCCACATATAGTGGAATTCTCGTACAATAATAGTTATCAGGCGAGTATCAAGATGGCACCCTATGAAGCTTTATATGAAAGACCTTGTATATTCTCATCTTATTAGGTAGAGTCAGGAGACCGTCTTGTTCTTGGTCCAGATTTGATCTGAGAGGCATCTGCAAAGGAGGAGCTTACCAAGAAGAGAATGAAAGCAGCGTAGGATCGCTAGAAGAGTTATGTGGACAAGAGACGAAGGAAATTGGAATTTGAGATGAAGATTTGGCCTTTGTCAAAATTCCCCCGATTAAAGGAGCGATCAGATTTGGAAAAATGGGAAAACTTACTCCAAGGTATATTGGTCCATTTCGAATGCTTGAGAGGATTGGTGTTGTGGCCTACATGATTGAATTGCCAATGCGGATGGCTGGAATTCACAATGTTCTTCATGTATCTCATCTGAGAAAATACATGCGCGATCCATCTCTTGTTGTGGAGCCAGCAGTGCAAGAAGATTTATAGATCGAACCGGACTTATTTGTAGTCAGGCACCAGTCCAAATCGTTGATCAAGATGAGAAGCAGCCCAGAAACAAGGTAGCGAAGCTGGTCAAGGTGCAGTGGAGCGAGGTCCCAAAGATTGTACCTGGAAAACTCTGGATAGCTTTAGGAAGGCCTATCCGGATTTCTGTCCGGATAGCTAATAACGTTTGTTTGAATGAATTGTTTGTTTGGTTGTTAGTGTATAGTCGATATGTATGCTTGGATTCTTTTAAGGAGGGAGGAATGTGATATCCCGAAATTTCAAGAAATTTAAAATATGATAATCTCCTTTATAAATTATTTAAAAGGTAGCAAAATTGTTCTTTTAAAACAAATAATATGGATTGTTTATATGTGTATATATATGTAAGGCTTTAAATAGAATTATTATGTACAAATTGAATTTGTGTTTGTTTAAACGTATATATATAAGTTAATTTTAAATTGGATTTTAAATTGAATTTGAATTTGAAATTGAAATTCAAAAGATAATTACCTTAAAATAAATTTGGTTTTTTAAAATATGTTATATATATGTAATTTTATTAGTATACAATTTGTTTGATATTATTTTATTTAAATGATTTTATTTATATAAATTAAGAATAGTATTTATTAATTAGTAAATTAAATACAAAAGCTTTATAAAAACATTCAAAAATAATTAACACATGCATAATTACAAGTGTAAATATATTAAATCACGTTAATAACATGTGTAAGTTAATAAACATTTGCAAATGACAAATGTTAACAAATTATACAAGCGTCACCTTTTTATTTTATTTTCTTTTATATTTTTTAAAATTATAATTAAGTCTATATATGCATCTATCTCTTCTCTTCCATTTCTTTTTTCCTATCTTCATTTCAAAATACAAAGAAAAAAACTCAAGAACAAAGCCTGTAAACTATTTTCAAACCAGAAAAAAATTAACAAACAATAATTTTCTTCAAAACCACTATATAAAACCTTTTCATCAAACCTATAGCAAAGATCATCAAGCTATCTTCTAAGATTTAAAGTAAACTCAATTATATTCAACCTGAATCAACTAAGAAAGCTTCCAACTAAATCAAAGCCTTAATCAACTCAGTCAAAAATAAGTTTTCTAGTTTCCAGATCAAAAGGTTAAAAGAATTTTCAAGTTCCTACTTCAATCTCTCTGTTCATTTTAATGGTGAGTAAACAAACAATTTGAAATTTAAATTCTGTTAAAAACTGGTTGCGTGTGATAATTCTTAAATGTAATGATATGAATATGCAGTTGCATGGTTGTATAAATAAGATCGAATGTATGTACATAGGTGATATACAGGTGTGCATGTCTGGTTCATCTCTGTTTCATGTTATAGAGTTTTAAAATAAGTAAAAATTCAAATTCTCTGTAACTTATCTTTGATAGGTTTTGGTTTCCAAACAAAATATGTCTGTTTAAACATAAATTAGGATTTAAAAATGTATTTAAATGTTTGAATATCTCTAGAAATCAAGAAATACAGTAGAAATTTAAAACATGTTGAAAATCAAGCATCATAATTCTTTGATTTTCTAAGATAATCTTAACTACAATCAAGAATCAAGATTTTTAAGTGTTGAATCACAATTTATAGTGTGGGATCGAGTAAGGATTTCGGAATTGACCAGAAAATGAATTTCGAGGTTTTTCTGGCGATCGATGGGTGGTTAGGCCTCGGGATCGCCATTGGAGGATGACAGGGTGGAGGCAAGCCGGGGAAAAATGTCAGGTGGTTTTATTACCCACCGTAGCGATGGTATTAGGTCGGAATAGGGTTTAAAACCCAAAATGGGACAAGGTCAGAAAAGTGGCTGCTGCGTTGTCTCTCAGGCATCGGGGTTCATCGGACTTGGGGCGATGGAAGCGTGATGGTTGGCAGAGCTTAGGATAGGGTTTCGCGATCTTTGGTGGTCGGCGTCGTCGAGGCGAGGAGTTTTTATGATGATGGGTTGGATTCCAGTTTTGATTAGAGTAGTTCGATTTCGATTTAGGCTTTGTAGTGAAGATTGGGTGGTCGGGATTGTTAGCAGAGGTGATCATCGATGAGTTAGAGGTGTCGGCGGTGGTCAGAGCCCAAGCAATCGTCGGTGCATGTGCACGAGGTAGGTTGGTGTGTTAGTGGTTTGAGTAGTGGTGTGTCTCGAGGGGAAACTCGGGGAAAAGGGCAAGGTGGCTCGGGATTGTCTTTGGGTTGCGTGACTGTTTTACGTGTAACAAGTTTAAAGTTTTAAACTGACCAAGTTTTTTTTAAAAAAAGAAGAAGAAGGAAGGTGATTTTCTCAGGTTAGGACTCGAGGGTTATTCGGGTTGGACCCGAAGTAAAAGTTAGTCAGTTTTTAAAAGTCTATAAAAGCAAGTTTTAAATTTAAATTGAATCTAGTTTAAATTATTATATGATAAATGTTTTTAAATTAATTGTTTTAAGAAATTTATATAAATTTGGTTTACTTAAATTTGTTAAGAAATGCTTAAGTTATTTTAAAACTTAATGTAATTAAGTGCTAATTAAAATGTTTTAAAAATATGTGTTAATCATAATTAGGTAATTAATAAAGATAATGATTTATCTTAAATTTAATTAAGGTTTTTGATGACTAGTGATTAATTAAATTAATAAAGTAATAAAAGGGTAATTAATTTAATTAATTAATGATTAATCCTTAATTAATTTTAATTAAGGGTATAGTTAATTAATTAGAGATTAATTAATTTATAATTAAGAATTAATTAATTAATTAAGATTACTTAATTCATAATTAGAGATTAATTAATTAAGTAATTAAAGATTAATTAAGTTGTAATTAAACACTAATTAGTTAAGTAATTAGAGATTAATTAACTAATAATTAAGCATTGATCAAAGATTAATTAATTGATTTATAAAGTAATTAAAGAATGATTAATTAATTCAAATGGTTGTAGTTAATTGATGATTAATTAAGTAAGATTAGGTAATTAATTCTTAAGTAATTAATTTAATTTGAGTTAATTAAATTAATTATAGTGTGGATTAATAACTCTTGCTTATGGATGATTGATTGTATAGAATGTCGGGATTGATTGATATTATAGTATGATAATATGTGATGTTCTATGATGTGATAAGCTTTGAATATTGCTATGATAAATGTGTGTTATTTATCTGTGATGAATGCTATGTGAATTCAATATTCTGGATTGAATTAAATTATTTAAACCTTAAACAACTTGGACTTTAAGAAATGTTTGGATTTCGATGAGACCGGGATCAGATATCAGATTTGATTATCCGAAAGCCACATTGATCCAAGTTAAAAGATAGGTCGTGAAATCTCAAGTGAAGATCGAGATGAAGTTTCAGAGTGCAAGGGTTATTGTCGTTAACTCTGAGGGTGATTCCAAAATGAGTGTAACGAGATAATGCCTTCGGTTTCGTTCAAACTCGGAACGAACTTGTATGGATGAATGCTATCGGACCATCGTCAATGGAGGACGATGAGCATTCCAAGTTAAGTGTTCTCTAAAGGTAATCACAGCCTCAAGCCTCATCAATGGGGAGTGGCTAAAACAAGGGAGGTGCATGCAAGGCTAAGTGGGTAGCACCCCAGTAGGATAAGATTTTCCCCTGTCTAGAGGACCCTTTTTATTCGGCTGTGTGGGCGGTTGTTTGGCCACAACCGTGGGGTTGTCTTATTCGGACTATCCAGTAAAGGGTAGCTCCGGCTTTGTGATGCAAGGGATTAGGGTGGATCCTCGGTACGGTGATCTAGTTTACGTACCATGACTGGCGGTATCACAGTAGCCCTGCCATTGTATGAAATCCAATCTCCAATAAGCGCCTGTACGGTTTTGATTGTCCCAACTATGTTGGAATGTAAGATGTAAGCATTCCAGCTATTTCTGTATTTTATATTGAAAACCCTAAACACTATTATAATATAACTGGACTTCCTACCAAATGTTTTGGTTATCGTAAGGGAAATACTTGTCCGTGTTTATTTGCGGAGAGTCTTACGAGATGCCTTTTTATTTCAAAGGTTTTTTCAAGTTAAACAGCTTAACCGTTTACTCACACCAGACCCATGTCTGAACCGGAGTTTATTCTGTTTTTCTTAAACTCTTGGGTACTCAAATTTTTATGAGTAGACAAGTGATCAGTTTTGGCTTGACGAATTTTGATGAAAGCTTGGAGCAGGAATCCTGGCGTATCTATATATCTTTCCACTGTGTTGTGTCTTTTGTCTGTTGTATTTTGGGATGTAATGGATAAGTAGGTCTTTACGACTGTCTAATGTGATGATGTTGTTGTAACCGTGTAACTCTGATATGTATAATGACTATGAAATATCTATGTCAAATATTATATTTTGTTCCGTTTCCGCTGTGAGATTCTGATATTGTTGTTCTTTCTTTCTATCTATTCGTTTTCTACCTATTTCTTTATTATTGATGATACGTTTTTATGTGGAATGAAAGGCAGGTCGTTACAATAAAAACACTTTATGTAAAATGAGATAATAATGTTAACATACATCTCTCAAAAGGGTAAAAGCCAATGGAGACGCACAATTATGAGAGCAAAGAGGTATAGTAGTAAAGGAAATGGTCCAAATTTTGCAAACGATACCATATGATTATATATAAGAAGGTGAAAAAGGAAAATTCAAACAACCTATACTAATAATACATTTCAGAATTCATCACCTAAAGCCTTCATTCGACAAAGTCCAAGAAACCAAATTCCTACCAAAATCCCCGCTCAATAATTACATCAAATCACCCATCAAACACAAAGCGCTAACCTGATGCTTATGGTACTTGAGCATCTTATGCAAAATCAACATGTACTCCGGTGCACTCCGTAAGCTTAATCTTCTTCTTGCTTGATGTATCCATATTCATACAGTGTAGCATCCTCTAAACCATCAAATCCTCGCTCTGATGCTCTATCACATACCATTTCATCTCTGACCAGTCCGAGCATGTCGCACTTATCCCGCGACAGCATGAAATTCGATGGCAGCTGCGACGCATTAACCACCGCCAGGTAGTCACCATTCACGCTCCACACCTCCATCACGTGAATTTGGGATTTAGGTTTTTATTATTATTTGGAATGTAGGTTTTTTCTTTTGATTTGGGATTTGGGTCTTAGGAGATAAAATGGGTAACGGGTATGGCTTTTGCGGAGATAATAAGTGGTAAGTGGACATCATGTGAATTTTGGAGCTAATTCTTTGCTGCTTCCCGCCAAAATTTCGTGCCCTTACTGCCAACATTTCTGGCCGCTGTCAAGTTTTCTTTAGCCATAGTAAAATTTTTACCGAAATTCGTAAGAATAAATATTCCAAGTTAGAATTAACAAGCGAAAATTTATATTAAATATGATATGAATTTCTTGACAATTAACTTTTACTAAAATATTAAATATTAATTCTTAATTATTATTAATTATTACTTATTACTTATTACTTCTTAGTTATAATTGAATATTTATTATTAAAAGTTAATTATTATTTATATGTTAACAATTATTAATTATTAATTATAATTTTTTTAATATTAATTGTTAAAACCTAACTACTATGTATTAATGATTAATTATTAAGTATTAATTATTTAAGAGTAATGAAAAACTCTATTATAAATTTTACTTTTGATTTTAATGTTTTAAAATTTTGTTTCTAAATTTTATGAACTTTTACATTTATTTTAAATAATTTTATAAATTTTATAAATATTAAATATTATTAATTATAATTATTAAATAAAAAATACTGAATAATAAATTATTCTCCTTAATTACTAAATATTAATTACTAATTACTAAATATTAGCCTTAGTTATATATTAATCACTAATTATATAATAATAATTATTTTATAGTATTTATTAATTATTAAAAATTACTTTTTATTTGTAATTATTAATTTTTCAGTTGTTACCTATTACTTCTTAATTATAACTAAATATTAATAATTGAATATTTACTGAATATTAATTATTAAATATTAGTACTTAAATACTAATTATTAGCAGTAATTGTTTAATATTAAATATAATTTTTAAATTTTAATTTATCATTATCAATTATTATTTACTAAATGTTAATATTATTTATTAATTATTTAACAGCAACTATTATAAATTATTGTTAACTATTAGCAGTATTAGTTATTTATTATTTAATACTACTTATTATAAATGTTAACTATAATTAATAAGTTTATTCAACGGTAGTTATTTAATATTAATTATTGATTATATTTATTATATTATTATTATTATCATGGTTTATATTATTATTATTGCTATTGTACTTTTAAATTGACGTTGTCATTTAGTTTTGGGTTCCATGTCTAGCCGACTACCACCCGACTTGTTTGGTAATAATGGTTTTGTAGTTTTTATTGTATTAAATATAAAATAATTATTAATTATAGATAATAATTAGCAATTATAAATTATTTATAAATAATCATTGGTTATAAATTAATAATGTTTTTACAACCTTTTATAACAGTTGGTATATTAAAAAGTTTGTAATATGTATATATTACAACTACCAAAAAAACAAAGAGTTGTAAAAATTGACATCTATTACAATGGTCAAAAGAAAATGATTGTTATAGGCGTATATTACAACAGACAAATAGAGATGAAAACTATTATGTTGTACAACGGCGCGGACACCATTGTAATAAAACAATATTACAAATTGTTGTAAAAGGACTATTACAACAGGTCAAAAACTGTTGTGATAAAACTATATTACAATGGGCCAAAACGGTTGTAATAGAGCTGAAAACTAGTATCTGCTACAACGGACCGAAAACAGTTGTAATCGGACCATATTACAACGGGTAAGTTGACAACGTTGTAATATGTGTATTGGATGATGAAAAGTTGCACTTATTATAACGGGCTTAAGAACACCGTTGTAAAAGTTTCTATTATAATGGTTGTTTACGGACCATTGTAAAATAGGCATTGTAAAAGGATAGTTTTGTTTTAGTGAGGATTTTGAAAATAAAATATCTATTTTGAGAGAATTAAGGAGAATGGAGATAATTCCTACAATTAATGATAGGGCTTTAAATTCTGCCGCTTTACTATTATTTAATAGATTACTCTTCTAAATCCACATTAAAATATAACCATATTATTTAGAAATAAACTAAGTTTGTAATTTTCAAAACCACATTTCCAAATTCCATGAATCCTAGATCATTTATTTAATCAAATCGTAATACTTATGTTCCAATTCCATAATCACTTTTATTGTAAAAATAGAGGTTTGTATTTCCAAATTCATATTTCCATATCCATAAATATTTTACTAATCATTCTTAATACATAAAATAACTTGCTAAAAATCATTTATTGTATCTATTAGCTTAATTTAGAAACAATTCTAAGATTTATAAGTATAAATAATTCTCTTTCGTAAAATAACTTGTATACGAAGCTTATCTATTTATTTCATTTAACTCAAATTTATGGTTTAAAGATCTGCAGTTTTGACCACATAAATCTCATAATTTTACAAAACTTAAAATATGAACGTTGTACATAAAAATCACATCTTTCAAACAAGAAAAAGATCATCCAATTTGGATTCACAGTTCAAACGTTATGACATAAATAATTTTAAGATTTAAATTTATTAACTCTTTCTTTCATTGAGAGGGCAGCAATAAGAAACGAATTTTTGACCATTTAAACTTTCAAATAATGCAAAACTCAAAACATGGAAGTTGTCATACACAAACACACAATGAAAGCTTTCCAAAACATTAAAAATTATCGAAGTCCAACAAGAAACATGAAAGATAGACCCAATTTACTAACTTTGTTTAGTTTAGAGAATGTGATTATCAAAGTGATAGAGTTGAGTGTTTGCAACATGATTTCAATCAACTTATGCTCAAATTTGCAAATATATTCAACATGAAAGTTGTCACACACAAAGTAAGTTTTCGAAACATTAAAAATTATTAAAATCCGACAAGAAACGAGAAAGATATACCTAATTTACTAACTGCGTTTAGTTTTGAACATGGGCTAAACAATAACATTGCAACTACAAAAACACCAAATCCTCAACTAAATTCACAATCAATTATTATGAATCAAAAGCACACAAATCAGAAACTTAGAGATATTTTTTGTGAGGTTTGACTCACCTTTTACCCCTCAATCTAGCAACAAAATCAATCATGGCAGCCACAAATAAGAATCATCAAACCCTAGAAGTTCTCTACCAAAATAACCACAAAACCCTATTTTAAATTACTACACAATTGAGAGACAATAATCAATTTGTATATAAACAAGTTTGAAACCATTACCCGAATTCATTTTTTTCAATAATTAGATAACTGCCCTTTGATTTGCGCTAGAATTTGATTAATTTAGGTTTAGAGTTTTTTTTTTGATTTTTGTGACGACCCGGCTTCCTACGCCCAGGAAGACGTGTCATCAATAAGAAAGAAAGAGGTAGAAATAGAAAAGAAAAAAAAGAAAGAATAACAACATCAGAATCTCACAGCGGAATGGAATAAAATATAATACTTCAACATAAATATTACATAGTTATATATACATCAGAGTTATACAATATCATACAACATGATTATCATATACATATCTGTCAGAACATACATCTCAAATATCATAAACTAACTAACACAGCGGAACTATATAGATAGCTACATATGTCTGGTCTTCTGCTCCAACTCCTCCAGAAAACTCTATACTCCGAATACCTATCACTTGGCTACTCATAAAAATTTGAGTACCCAAGAGTTTATGAAAAACAAAATATAAACTCCGGTCAGACATGGGTCTGGTATGAGTAAACGGTTTAAAGTTGTTTAACTTTGAAAATCATTTGAAATAAAGGTATCACGTAAGACTTCCCACACATAAATACGGGTAAGTTTTTACCTTACGCTAACCAAAACATTTTATAGGAAATTCAGTGATATTATAATAGTGTCTAGGGTTTTCAAGTAAAATACAGAAATAGCTGAAATGCTTACATCTCACATTCCAACGTAGTTGGGCACAATCAAAACGTACGGTGCTTATTGGAAATTGGATCCCATACAATGGCAGGGCTACTGGGGTACCGCCCGTCACAGTACGTGGCCTAGATCACAGTACCGAGGAGCCACCCTAACTCCCCTGCAACACAAGGCCGGAACCATTCCTTACTGAACAGTCCCGAACAAGATAACCCCGCAGTTGGCTGCAGACCAACCGCCCACACAGCCGAATAAAAGGGACATCTAGACAGGGGTATACCTCGTCCTGCTTGGGCATGACCAACCTAACCTTGCTGCACATCCCCTGTTTTAGCCATTCCCAGTTGATGAGGCTTGAGGTTGCGTTTACCTTTATAGAACATATCTCTTAGAATGCTCATCGTCCGCCTGACGATGTGTTGAAAGCATTCAATCTATACAAGTTCGTTCCGGGTTCGAACGAAACCGAAGGCATTATCTCGTTACACTCGTTTTGGAATCACCCTCAGAGTTAACAACGATAACGCTTACATTCTGAAAACACCATCTCGATCTTCACTTGAGATTACACGACCTAACGTTTAATTTGGATCGATGTGGTTTTCGGAATATCAAATCGATACCCGATCCCGGTCTCATCGAAATCCAAACGCCATTTTAAAGGCCAAGTTGTCTAATTAACTTAACAATTTAAATTCAATAATTGAATTCATTTAGCAATTTAACACAGATAAATATCATCAGATAAATCATATAGCAATTTAATACAGATAAATCATACACAATCATCACAGATATATCCAGAATATCACAGAACATCACAGGATATAAATAAACATCAGAGGCAATTAAATAGAATCATCGATTCATATCAACAAGTTTGATTTGTGTTAAACTTAATTGCATACTCAAGAGTAAATTATATTTTATTCTTGCTTAATCAACTACTGATTAATTAACTTACTTCAATTTATTAATTACTTATTAATTATTCACTTAATTAATTAATTATTAATCAATAACCTTAATTATTGATTTATAAAACTCAATTACACCTTTAATTATTATTAATTGCTTAATTAATCATTAATTATTAATTAACTTAATCGTTCAATCATTAATTATTTAATTAATTCGTTAACTACGATTTGTTAATTAATCAACTTCAAATGATTAATTAAATTCTTAATTATAAATGGTTTTATACAAGATTATCATTAAAATCTTAAATTACAAATTCAATTAAGTTTTGAACTACTTATTAAATTACAATTATAAATTTCATTTCATTCATAATTAACTTCCATTTTAAATTGATTACTCGCTTTATTTTCTGTAAAACTTCCTTCATAAGTTTAACCACAGCCTAACAATTTGACCACAATAATAACATAATTGATACTTAGCTTCCTAACTCTTCAACATAATATTATAGCTAGCAAATTCCAGAAACTTAAAACCGAAGGTAACAGGCGATATACTCGGGTTGAACTCGAGATAACCCCTAACTTTCCTCGCGTCACTCCCTGCTGAGTTCCTTCTTCTTCTTCCTCTATTTCTTAATTCTTATGTTCTTCTTTTTTTTAAAAAAAACTTAAGTTTGAAAACTGTTAAAACTTATTAATACATACGCACGCCACACTCTCGACCCAGGAACAACCCGAAGCACATCTCGACGCTCTTGCGTAAAACCACGCGACAAACCCAAACCCCATCTTGGCAGACACGACGCCACCGTGCACGTGCACGGTGGTTCGTCACCCATCCGATGATCCTCCATGCTCCCATCAATTCATAAAACCACCACCCATTCGAAATCTTAACTCAAATCTTTGCAATACACACTCAACCGAAATTTGCCTAAAATGTTGAACTGTAACACGATCACGGTAGGCAAAAACACCTCGTCCTAACTTTCGCGATTACCTGAGACAACGTGGCTTCGGCCGAATCTCGCCATCGACCCCCTCAACCACTTCCCAAAATATCAAAGCGCTCAGTGGAGCTATGGTGACGCGATCACCAAAATACAGAATCCAAAACCGATGAACCCTATTTCCCATCAATTCTCAAAAATATTGCAATCATAAGTTTTTTTAACATTTTTCTGTTAATCTCCTATCAATATACTAGCTTCATGCAAAATTTCATCAACGATTATTGATTGAATTATCTGATATTCATATAAAAGCAATTTTGGTTCAATAACAATCTGCTCTGTAAATATGGGATTAAAATTTATGATTTTTGTCTTAAAAATCATAGCTTTGCATGTTGTTTCAATTTATAAGTTCAAGTTTGCAATTCGAGTTATTCGAATTTTGATCTTTGTTTTATTTTTACTGTAAATATGTGATTACAGTTCTTATATTTTACAGCTAATAAAAAAATATGATCAAAACCTAAATCTTATACTTAAACTAATTTGTTTAGTTAAGTTACTAATTGAAGATAAGTACTTTATATAAGAATCATGATATAGTTTCACTCTTTCTTTGCCTCAGCGAAAGTTTGAAACCTGGAAGGACAGAACATGCATAACTTACAGTGAATAGCAACATTCCAAACATCACACATCAACATATCAATTCTTCACAAATTACTTGTTAAAAGTTAGATTTTAAAACTGTTTACTCACCAAAAACTGTTGAAAACAGAGGCTAGTTGGATGATGAAGCAACCTGCAGTTGAAGTTTTGAATTGCAGTAAACTTCTTGCTTCTTGACTTTATTTGAACTTGAAATTTTGTTTATTTTTTTCTTTTGCTTTATCAGGTTTTCTTATACTTCTTTTGCTTTTGCAGTTACAAATGAGCTAAGGGATAAAAATGATGTACACAAATATTTATAACTTTGAACCTAATGTCTTCTGAAACAAGCTTTACCATAATATAATATTTGCTTTATTTTATTATGTACTAAGGCCAGAGGTGAATCACAATTTCGGCTAGAAGATATTTTTCTCCAGGCAGAAAGTGTGCTAACTAATGTTTGTGTTAACATATATGTTAACATATCATAATGTTTGCTGACACAAACATTTTGTATAAGATATTTCAGGTTTTGTTTGTACTAAGATGTTTTCATATAGGTGTGCACTTATTATGTGTAGCTGACACAATATTTTACAAAGATATTAGCAGGTTTCCATTTGTACTAAGATGTATTCATAAAGGTTTATACTTATTATGTTTTATTTGATGTGAACTCTTGCTCTCTTATGTTAACCTATAAATAAATATTTGCAGATCTTGTGTTTTTATTTGATGTGAATACTTGGCCTACTTATGCATATAAAGTTTGCAGGTTTTCAATTTTTTCTTCATTGATGTTAATAACCATATTTTTATGTTATACTTATATTAAATATTTATAAGCTTATTTTATTTTAATCACAAAAGCTATTGTTAGAACCACTTCTTATATCTTATTTTTATTTAAAGTTTAATCTTTCCAAAATTTAATTTGTAATGTATTTGCACTAATGTATTTTATATTTATATTTAATATGAATGGAATTGTATTATTATACTTATTATTATTAACTACTTTGATACTTTTGATATTAAGTGTCATTAATATAATTTTTTTAATTTAATAGAATAAAACAGATTTATGTTAAATATTGTTAAAAGAGTCTATTTTATATTTTGAAATTATAAATTCCTTTATATTACTTATACAACTAATAATGTCCAAAATTTTGTTTATTTATAAATGAAAATATTATATTTTATTTAAATTCGATCAATAACTTATTATAATAATAGGGTCAAAATTCCGGGATGTCACAATTTTCTATTTTTTATTTCTTTTATTGATAAAGAAGGGAATGTACAAAATAAGAGAGAGGGTCCATCTCTTTGACTAAGTGGACTTAGGTTAAGAACCAAACCCAATAAGAAAAGAAGTGTTACTAATTTGATTCCTAAGAAAGGGTTACTTATTATTTCTCAATTCTCTTGTTATAAACACTATTTTTTCCTTAAGCCAATGTTTTATTTACCATAGTTTAATCTCTCAAAATTTATCATAACAATTCAAAAGATAAAAAATTCATTTCTAATAATATTGGGATGTCATATAAAATTAATTTTACTTTTAAAATAAAATTTATTCTCATAATTTTGATAAAAATAATTTATTAGCTATAAATTCTCATTTTAAACAATGAATGTCCAAAATTAAATAATTGAGTTAATAATATTTCAAATTTAAATTGAAATACACTTTAAGAAATGAAACTCGATTCTTAATTAAATTAAATCAACTATTCACAAAACAAGATTTAATTTCATAATTAAATTTCACAAACCACAAATTAAAAGTAATTATCCGTAATTAAATTTAATTAATTAGGTAATTAACAGGGTTGACATAAAACCCCATCATGTCCTAGGCCAAGTGTTGATAGGTTTGTGAATTGAGAGCCTGCACATAAATTTCGGTCGTGAGGGAACTTGTGTGGATCACCTGAAAGGTTTGTGACCGGCCAACAATGTTTGATTAACTTAGGTTGTGAACATAAGTTTCCTAAACTCAAAATTGAATTAGTTTTATGTAGGTATTAGATACGATCCAAAGACTCTGACATAGAAACTGATTATGCAAGACAAAATGAAATTAACCACGCCTAAAATGGACACAACCTATTAGAATGTTTAATGCATTAAAAGAAACTATGAGTTTCTTAGCTATATCAAGAAAAGGAATTTTTAATAGTAACACTTACCTTAGTTTCTAATAAGCCACGAGAGTATAGACTCTAACGTACAACAAAATTCTTAAATACGAAATAAGTTCGAAATACATTACCAGAGACAATTATGATATTTTTACCCAAATGGATATGATCCATCAGCAGTGGATGTGTCTTCGAAAGGAAGACTAATGCAGTTGGAATATAGTAAGAAACATTAATGAGAATAATATTATAAATTTTAACTGTTGAAATTAGCATTACATACTAGTTAGTCAACATTCTTAAGTTAATTCGGATTATATTCACAAAATTATCACCGAATACGACCTTGAATTTTGGTACATGTTGGTTGGAACTAAAATTCAAAATAATGATTTAGACTAGACATTTTGCACATGATGACCAAAATGTTACGATGTTAATAGGAGATATGATCGAGTTTATCAGTAGTGAATAAGTTCAAAACACTATACAGTAGTATCATTTAATAAGCCTCAAAGTTGAGAAAATATTTTGACAAAGAAATCAAATATTACGACTTTCAATCAAAATGCAGAGGAAGAGTGTGTCAGGAAGAAATATTATTATTGGTACTAAGATATTTATAAACTACAAATATGACAACATACTACTAATTGTTAAGATGTACACATGTTAAATTCAATTTCATTTTGGATGTCGATGTAGGATTTGAAAATGACAGATTTTATGACTAGTATAAAAGGATGTTGGGATTGTCCCAATGATATAAGTAAACATCATATTAAAATGTTTAATATGGAGCATATGATATGGATCCCTTATGCATCAACAATGGGAATTATCATATACGCTATGATTCTACAATATCGTATTTCATTTATATATTTGATGCATTAAGCGAATTTCATATCTGATTTGATGTTTTTAGATTATACTTATGAGTATTTTGAAATATTTACGAAATATTAGAGAATTGTTAAGAAACAATAAATTCATTATAAATAAATATGCGGATATAAACTTCATAAGTGATATCAAATATAGTGTCTTAATCGTGAATTCATTTTCAACCTTTATTAAGCAGCTTTAAGTTGGAAATCTTTAAATGAGCAGTGATGGCTGATTCAACCAAAACGCTAAGAACATCACCTTGAATTACGCAAAATGGAAATATTATAGATAAAATTGCAAATGTTTTTACTGAGCCAGGAGTGATTCCAACTATTGAAAATCCAATGACTTTGTTTTGTGAAAACAAAGCTGCGATAAAGATCGTGAAAGAACCTAGGGCTCATAATATGTCTAGATAGTGCTTCGAAAGATCCACATGATAAAGGCAGTTTGTCAATAATAGAAGATGTTGGCTGATAGAGTAGATAATAATACAATGTAGGAGACCCATTCATCAAGATATTAGCTCGATTAGTTCTAAACTGGTCGAAGAAATGGGATTAAAATTCCATAAGTAAACCCAAGTTCATGAGGGGGACTTAAAGAGTTAATGGTAAGGCCTAAGGGAATTATGTAATTTGTTACATATACCTAATTCAATAGTCAATTTTGTTTGTAATAAGGATGTTTGATTTCTACTATATACTTTTTTACACTATGCTATAATTAATTAAGTAGTTAATTTAAAGCATATTAATAAGAAAATACTTAAATAAAATGTTATGTGGTTTAGTTGCAATCATGAGTAATTTATCATAAAATAAAATAACATTTTGTTTTAAATATTCCTAGTCGAGATGTTTTGATAAATGATATCGATATAACTGTTGAGACTATAGTGCCTAATGATTTCCAAATGTTAGGCAGTGTGTTATTCATGGCTTATGGAAGCACCAATGGGTTACGTACTTGCAATTACTGAACAACTATAGAATGACTCATTCAAAAGTTTCCTATTTGTTAATAACACCTTAATCAAAGAAAAAATCTTGGGGTGACAATATTACACAGTTACTTCGATTGAGAATATTATGGAGCTTCAATGTGAATACTCCACTTTGATTATAGTTAAATCATGACATAGTAATCCATCGAGTAACTATACTTTAGTTTGATTTGAAGCAATGAGCGTGAAATACTATTCAATAAAGAATTTGTCTTCACGGTTGTATGAGGTTAGTACCAAAGTCAACTATAGACAACTCAAAGTCAAAATCTCTAGCTAGAGTAGTACGAAATAGTAAATGCAATTATCAAACCATGGACCTTTTTTTTAAACGAGTTAAATGTGGATAATATTGGAATTTTGACCAATACCATGTTCCATATATCCTAAAGTGATATAATTTTGATGAAGAGAATGCATGTAAATTAGTGTTACTAAAAGGTCCCGCTTAAAAAAAATGTGAAATTGGATTTTACAATTTTTTTTTATAAGTGATGAATTTGGCTAAACTGTCACACCACTAGCTAAGGTGATGTGCCAACATTAATATTTGAGTTGTTCAATACTAATAAATGATTGGAGTCACTCCTCTAGGTCTTAAAATTGCACCTGTGAATTCGTCGAAAAATCACTTGATTTAATTAGTTTATAAAATATAACGAACTAAATAAATTAAAAACATATTTACTAAATGTTAATTTTTAATTTACTTAATATTTTATGTGTTGATAGTAATTATTTGGATGTACGTATAAAAGCTATATATGCATGTATTGATAAATAATATCCGTATATATTTAAAATGGTTTTAAATAGAGATAAGTACTTAAACAGGATTATGGAAATTTTATTCCATATAGGGTGGCGCATGACTAGCCATGCAAGAGGGAGATTTAATTTTGACTAGATGCAAAATTAAATGGGGAAGTTTTAACAAAATGAGCATAGGAATGGTTTCATTCTCCCTATTAAAACAAAATCCTCTGATTTTCTGCAAGTTTTAGTTTTTTCCCCTTTATCCATTCTCTTCTCCATCTAATGGCCGACCTCCATCTTCTCTTTAATAGTAAAAATTTATTTTACATTTTTACCCAAAATTATGTCAAATAAAATTAAATAAAGAAGCTTCTCCGATTCTCGCAAATTGTGGATGTTGATTCTAGAAATCTAAGGAGAATGTATCGCTAATTAGCTAGATTTATAAGGTAAAATTTCTACTTACATTTGTAAATTTTAGTTGTATCATTCTTGTCACAATTTTTTATATGTATTGTTTCTACATCTTGATTTAGAATTAATGTTACATTCTAAACAACTAATGATTACTTGATTTGACTTAACTTGATAGATTAAAATCAAAATAATGTTTGTAATTATGTTTTAGCTATGAATATGTTTTAAATAAACAGTAATAGTTTTCTAGACATGGTACACATTTTTTTTTAATTAGTGATTTTGTTTTGAATTTCGATCATTTAGAAACATAAAGTTCATTGATATCTTATTCATATTAACATATGTATTCTGTCTTCAAATTTTTGGTTGTTGTAAAATTAAAAGAGGGGTATTTTACAAAAGATTCATTTATATAATTATATATGTATGTGTGTGTATTCGCACCAAAATTGGAACAAATACCCAACTTCTTATCAAATATGAAAATTAGAGAATAAAAAAACACATAAACTTTATAGTGGTTCGGTAGGTACTCCGGCCTATGTCCACTTAGTCGATTTCTATTGATTATCCTTTGAGTTTACAAAGCTATTATTATAACTCGGTATCCTAAACTAGATGAAAATCCAGTAAGGTATTTTTAGAGTTATGTTTTATAACTCGTTGTAGGAAGTTCAGTGATGAAGAATAAGAAAACTCTTTTCCAAGTGCTCTCCACTTCTATTTATAGGCAAAAATCTCTAAGGTAAGCTCTGAACTTGCTCTAGCACGTTTCCCCATGCCACACACATCCTCCACCAAGAAGATCGTGGCTAAACCGACCCATGAATCAAAACTCGATATTCGAATTATGACTTACAACTCAATATCAGATTATCTCGGGACTGACCCGAGTCTGACTAGGGTTTGACTAGGGTCTGACTCTTAGTCGTCTTGCTTTGCTATTTCTTGACTCAGGTATTTTTAGAATTTTCTGAGGTTTTTCTCTGGTCTGACCTGAAGCACCGTGTTAGGAATGTTGAGTTGAAGTCTTGATCCATTTTATACTATTTCCTTTCTATCTTCTTACTTTAGCATTTAATAACGTCATTAGGGGTTTGCATACATTTCTTCTTCTTGTGCTCCAAGTTTTTAGGCATCCCTAGCTCATATTCGATCCATGACTTGGACCTGATCCAAGTCCACCAAGTCATCAAGTGATGTTCATTTTTGACTATCTTTTCTGTGCTTCTTCATTCTATTGCCTTGTGATGTTATTTTACGTGTTTATATATGTCTTTATATCATTCTTCAGTCCCGATCAACCATTCAAGTATGTTCGACAACTGTGGAAACAATGCTGATAACAATATATATTCTTGTAAATGGGTTAAAACAATTTAACGTGTATGTGCATTTGAATTAAATGAACATTATTTTAATCTTATTATTACATATACATACATACATACATGTAATATTAAGACAAAGAGATAGTTTACATTAGTTAACTTTAATCTAGATATGAATTAAAATCTATTTTACAAGTCAATCTTAGGCTTTTTTCTATAATTATGAATTTATAACTTTAATTCAATCGATCTATGTTAGATATCATCAATTCAAACTTTATGATTTTAAGGTATATATTTGAGAAATATTATATATATTTATATATATCTTCAATAAAAAATCAAATTGAGGCTATATATATAGGAGGCAAATATATACATGGTAGATATAAATTCTGATATCTGCACATGTATGTATGTACGTTGTTGTTTGTTATATCATCATGTTACACCCTATAAGTGTTAATGATAATTACGTGTATACGTATTATATGTAGCATTTTATATCTAAATCATTATTTGATTGGCTACACATGAAAGGACGTGCTCTAATTGTTGGATCAAAAATTAAAGGAAAGTTTTTAAAGAGAGAAACGAAAAGCTTTCCTTCTCTAAATGAAAAAAAGCATTCTTTTTTCGTTTGATTGAATCTGAATCAATTTATCTCATCTATGTTTGACCATTCACTCCTCTACCACTCTTAACTATATATACACAATAAATATAATAATTAACTGGACTAATAAAAATAATAAATAAACAAGTTAGTCAAATAAATATTTTTAATAAAATAATTAGATTGGATTATGTTAGATATTAAGCTTTTAGGCCCATTAAAATCCAATTAGGTAATTTATTTAAAATTTATCTATTTTACTCATTGTGAAAACTACCGAGGTCTTTCAAGGTATTAGTTAAATTTGTGGGTAATTAATATAACCCATAGTCAAGCCTACTAATTATTTTGGGATTAGGGTTAATTCCATAGCAGCCACTATTCACTTTTCTATCTTCTCAAAACATCGACCTTCTTCAACTAAAAATCCATCATTTTCTTAACTAAACTAGCCACAATTAATTAATTATCGGGTAGTTGGCATTAAGATTAGTAAGGGATTTTGGGATTTAAAAATTATTGCTTTAGGATCCCTACAACTACTATTCAGATGGGATCCACTTGCTTTTGGTGATTATTGTTTGATTCTACACTATAGATGAGTGATTTTAATCTCTCACTTTACTATGATATGGAGATATATATTTAAACTTTTTTTGAAATGTTTTTCAATTTAAAAATATGATTTATCATCAGATCTAAATTTAATATGATCTGGACAAATTAAAAAGGTTTTAAGTTGATTTTTATCCGTAGATATATGATTTGAATGATGAAATACTTGATAGATTAGAATTTATTTTTATAAAAGATTATATTATGTAAATGTGTGATTCTTTATTATTTGGATGTATGATTTTATAGATGTATTATTGTATGGATGTATTGTATTATATGAATATATTATCGAAAACCCTGTCTATAGTGAAATAGAGTTAGGATCATTCTATGTGAGTAGATCTTGTGCATAGGAGTGGTCAAGTGATGGATCATTCAAGATGATTGCATAATAAATAAAGCTGCAAAAAGGTAGAGCAAAGTTTGTATGGATTGGTTCTAGAGTTGCACACAAAGTATCAATCAGGACCGAGGATTGCATGCAAAATGGACTTAGCTCCAGAACAATCAATGTAGGAATTTGGGAAATGAATTAGCAAAAATCTAGGCTAAGTCATATCAATTGACACTTACCCATGTAGGTCGGTACCAATTGATAGAGGTGGTGGAAAGTGCGAAGTTGCACTTAATTGATAACCCGTATGGGTCGACATCATCGATGCCACTTTCGAACATTTGAAGGGGACATGATAGAGGCCGTTTATGATTGATCACAAATCGAATTGTTCATGGTTTGAAAGATGTGGCTACTATCGATTGATCTGGGTACCTGGAGTAAGGTGCTAGCAAGATATGGGGATACGCAATTGTTGCTTCGAGCTTGGCATGGGACAACTGCGAGGTTGATGTAGGGTAATCTGAGAAGAGGCAACCTTTGGAGCTTTTAGAGCTTTGAAAACTCGATGATGTGAGTTGTTGGAATTGAACGCTTAAGAGAAAGGTGTTCATAGCATATAGTGATGGTCCATGGAAGTAAGTTTAAACGAGTTGGACTTGTGAAGTGGAATATAAGAAGAGTTCTATGATGAGTGCCAAGGGAATATTGATATAACATTCTTTATTTCGAGATCTAAAAATGAACATCAATGGTGCTTCAGTCATCACCAGAATAATTTTCTAGCGACAAAACGAGATCAACAATGTTTCACAATATTAAGTAAACAAATAAACTAAATATTTTTATTACATAGAATATCAAATTACATTTTTAAGTTCCTAATACATTCCCATGTCGGGGGAAATATAACAATACATAAATAGTAGTGTAATGTATGACATATGAAGATGTCATCATGAACACTTAACTGGTTATACACCTTGACAACAGTAGAAATAAAATAACTTTTATTTGCTACAAGCCACTTGCTTTGTCTTCAGAGTATTTATTTGTCCTTCCAAAAGTAACATGTCTAGTCCATAAACTTAGCCTACTTGAATGAGTACCCATGAGTTTGTGTAACAAAAACATGGGCCAAATATAGAAGTATGGTATGCATAATACTTACCCTAAACATATCATATAGTGATACCATGCCATTAGAACACAAAATGGGTTTTCCCTTCATTATTAAACATAATCATAAAAAGAGAGTGAATATCTTCACACAATCATAATTATAACCATCACTCCATTTATAAGTACGCTTCACTTAATTTCAATATCTTGACATAATTCTTCAGTCGGTTTATTCAGTTCGTTCCTCTAGGCAATTTCTATCATTTAGGAATCATGTCATAAAAAGAACTTTGGTTGCCACTTATGGCCAAACACCACCCTTCTCGTTTTCATGTCGTAAATAGACCTTCGGATGCCAATTCTCTCCTTATATCGAAGTTCCTACTATCATTAATAGACTCTTGGATGCCACTTATGGCTTTATATTGAAGTTCTTTTCATTAGTCTAAATAGACTTTCGGATGCCACTTATGGCCACATACAAAATTCTCATCATTTGTAGTGAGCCACTCATGTCATCATACCGATATTCTCATCATTTATCGTGAATATACTTTCATATGCAACTTATTGCCTTATATTGAAGTTCTCATCATCATTTCAAAGGTTATTATTTACCATTACTTAGATTCTCTAAGCTTAGTTTCATTTTGCCACTTATCGTAGAGTTTAACTTCTTATTCTCTATGGTAGTTTCAACCCTATGAAATTCTCAATCATCACTATGGAAATTGGCTTCAAAAGTGCTACTTGATAGAGTTAGTGGTATTATGCCTTGGGGGCAATTATGTGATTTGTAACATATATCTAACTTGTTGACCAATCTTGTTCGAAATAAAGGTTTTTTCTTTATATTATATACTTGATATAATGTGATTATATTAATTAATTAATTTAATTAAAATTATATTTAATAGAAAATCCATAAATGGTATGTTTTGTGATAGTAGTTACATAGCGTTGTAACCGTGAGTAATTTATCACGATGAAACAAATATACCATTTTAAATGTTCCTAATCAAGATGTATCGAGCCTGGATATTGATGTATCCATTGAGACTAGAGTACGTAACGTTCTCAAAATGTTGGGCACTGTATTTCATGAATGTTGGGGGCACCAAGGGGTTATGTACTGATAGTTATTGGAAAACTATGGAATGACTCACTCGATAGTTTTCTATTGGTTAATATAAATAAGGTCAAGCAAAGAATATCGATGTGACTAATTTGCTCATTTCTTTCGACTTGAGAATACTGTTGATCTTCAATGTTAAAGCTCTGCTTTGATTATAGTTAAATCATGGCACGACGTTCATCAAACAACGATAGTTGGGTCGAGTGGAAGCATTGGAAGTGACACACTATTCAAGAGAGGATTCTTCTCCTCAGTTATATGATGTTAATATCACGGTCAACTGAAGTCAACTCAAAGTCAAAGCCTATGGCTAGAGCATTTAGGTTAATAATAATTGTTATTATTGAACAATAGACTTCATGTTTGGACTATAAAGTTGAATGTGGATGATATTGGAATTTTGACCATTATAAAATTCCATAAATCCAAAAATGTCACACCGCCTGTTAAGTGACATGTGAACGTTAATATTTGAATTGTTCAATAATAATCGCTGACTGAATTTACCCCTTTGAGTCACACAACCGTAATGATGAATTCTCCAAAAAACACATGATTTAATTAATTTATAAAAAGTTGTAAATTAATTAAATTAATTAGTATTTGAGAAATGTTAATTATTATTTATTTTATTTTATGTTTGGGAGTTATTTGTAATTTTTCGAGTGCATATATAAAAGTTATATTTGTGGCATTGATATATGATATCATTGTAATTAAATAAAGGATAATTACATGCGTTAATTTATGATATCTTATGTCATTTGATGGTATGTAATTTTCAACCATACCATGTAAAGAAATAGAAGTGAAAAGAGAAAGTTAATCAAGAGAATTAATAGAGATGTTTTAGAAAAAAATGGAAAAGGTTTCCTTCTTTCAAATTAAATATATTTTCTAATTCATTACGTACGTATAATCGAGTTTCTGAATATTCATTCTTCTTTCTGTAACTTTTCCGGTTCTCTCCTTCTCTAATGACTGAAAATATCAGATCTTCCATGGCTTCAATTATTCCTAAAATCAAATACAAATAAAATCAATTATGAAAAGTGGTTTTCTCCTTTTGATCCTTACAACATCTAGAGGCTGATTTCTAAATCTAGGAGATTTGATTCATCATTCAAGGTACGATTCATTGGCTACATCAAAAGAAAAAATTCAATGTTTCAAGGTGTACTTCAAGGCTTTGGATTTAAGGTATGATCAGTTTATTCTAAAAAAATTGATATAATGTTTTAATGAACAAAATTGAATGTCTTAATTTATATGTGTATGCTATTGTCTCATTTGATCTGAAAATGGTTTATGTGTTTCAAATTGTTTATTATATGAATTGATTGGTTTTTTTTTATTAAGATAAATCAAAACTGAATATTGTAAATGATTAGACATATTTTAATTTTTGACCTATGTTTAAACATTCAAATCAAAATGTAACTTTTTTGATTTGAATGTTTACATGTTCTTATTGTTTGCATTTTTACCGTAGAAACTTACATATGATTAAACTATGTTTTGATAATAAGTTGATTATAATTAATTTCTAAATTTGTCACCTTATTTGATATCACAATTACCCTTCTTTAACTATTCAAAGGATTTTCACATATCGCTTAGTTCAGTATGTATCACCTTTTTTCTATAATTATTTATTCATATATGTTGAACCCCTTAGATTTGAAAGTTTATTTGTTCTTATTATCTGCATCTTATTGTAATTAAAACTCACATATGAATAAAGGATGTTTGGATAATAAATTGATTACAATAAATTTATTAATTTGTTACCCTATTTGACATGACTAATATATTTCTTTAAGTATTCAAAGGATTGTTAATATATTGCTCAGTTTAGTGTGTTTCACTTTTGTTAAATTAAATTATTCAGATAGGTTGAATCTCTTTAGATTTGAAAGTTTATTTATTCATATTATCTGCATTTTATTGTAATTGAAACCCACACACGATTAAAGGATGTTTTAATAATAAATTGATTGTGATAAACTTATAAATTTGTTACCCTATTTGACATGACTAATACTTTTTAAGTATTCAAAGGATTGTTAATATATTACTCAGTTTAGTATGTTTCACTTTTGTAAAAAAAAATTATAAAAAATTCAGTTAGGCTGAATCTTTTGACTTAATTGCATACATATATATACATTTTGTTAACTAATTTAAGTTTATATGAGTTCAAAACACATCAAAAAATTTAAATGTTATATGGTTTATTTTCAATTAATTAAGAAGTTTTGGGTTAATTTTTATATAGAAATAATTATATATATGTACATGTAAAACTTAATGTTTATATTTCAATTTTTGTAGTTTAAATGCTTTATTAATAACAAAAAAATTTAAATGAGGTTGTAGTTTATGCATATGAGTTACTGTTGGCTATTCTTAATCTTATATTATAATGATTCATTGATTGCTAATTGAATGCTGCATAAATCAAGTTTGTCAAAAAGGGAAAGATGAGTCATTCATCTTTGTCATTTTTTATTTCCTTTTTTTGTCCCTTATGTGATTGCCTTTAGACTATTCTTATTTATTCATATACCTCATGTTATTTATTGATCATACTTGCCTTGTGTTTAACTATTATATGGCACAATTAAGGAATGAATATATTTGATATATTCAAACCTTATTTTTATATCCCATTCTTTATTCTTTTAGAATTAAATTAATAAAAAAAATTGGTATTAAATAAAATGCTGATTTTATTTAAAAAAATTAGATAAGATCTAAATATATTTAGAATTCATCGGCCCGTTTATGATCCAAAATGGTAAATTTTTTGAAATTCATCCATTCCTTCTACTGCGGGATGACCCAGTTCCTTTAATGGTATCAGAGCCCAATAGCCTATGTGGTCTAAATTAGTCATGCTAGGGCTAACTAATTAAGCTTATGCACTTAGCACGGTGTCTAGAAAGGTGATGTCTGGGATTGAAATTGGGTAATCAAGTACCCTGCCCTATTTGGTTACCTGCCTGGCCTGAAAGGTGATGTGAGCCCAAAGGTTGCTTAAAATAGAAAAAGCCCAATTTGAATTGGGCTTTGGGATAATTTTCAAAATAGTTTTGAAAACAAAGACATGATATTAAATTTAAATGTTAAATTTAAAATAAAAAATGTTTATTATAAAGGGTTATAATTTAAAATAAATTTTCAAAATGTTTGAAAATGTAATGAAAATTTCTAAATGTTTGAAACAGTTAATTTCAAATTTTAAAATGTGTTAATAAGGTTAATTAATTAATAAATTAAATGAGTTAATTAATTAATATTTATATGCATGTATTATATATGTTGATGTATGTTATGTTATTTTAGAGGTTAAGATAACATAAGTAGACATGCATGTAAGATAAATTTTGAAATTGATATAATTTAATTAAATTTTTTTAATTAAATAAATTAATTAAAGGTAAATTAATTAAATAAAAAAGTCGCATATATAAGATATATGTGTTATACTATAAAGGTTATAGTATACACTATAAATGTTATAATAGATATGTCCTATATAAAAGTTGTATTGAAATATTAATTTAAAATTAATTAAAGAGCTAATTAATTAAAATTAATTAAATAAGATTTAACTAATAAAATGTTATACATAAGATTATTGTATAAGTTAATTAAAATATAAAAGTTATATAATAATGAAACTTATATAATATGAGGATATAAACTAAAGGCGGAACATTAATGAAACCCTAATAGACTTAAGGAATAAATACATATGTAAATGTACGTATACTATGATTTTTAATGCGTCTGACACTCGAATCATGAGGGTATTTCATAAGAAATAAATTATTCCATAAATCAATATCACTAAACATAATACATTGAAGATAATGAATCTTCAATATAATGTTGTCCTCTATCACATATGTATATATATTAATAAATTACTAGCATGCTCCTTAATTGTTGAGCAAACTCAAGCTATGGATATTATATGTAGTATTATTAATATATTGAGCATATGAGGTAAGATAACTATATGTATTCGCTGAGCAAACTCAAGGTACATATACTACAGTTAGGCCATCATGATATCGTAGGTACGAGTGAATAATCTATTTTGATTTGTTGAGCAAACTCGAGGTCGAAATGAGGTTAGGACAAGGAAAAATAGGATTGGAGTTGTATGTGACACAACTGATGAGGAGTTATTCATCGTTTGTGGAGCTATGATTTGTTGAGTAAGCTCAAGGTTAAAATACCAAGACAGGCACGTCCTAACACCCACTAGTGAAGTCAAAAGACTTCTATGTTTCGTCTTAGGGTTTGAAGATACGACGAATTCGGATTTTCGGACCAGTCAAAATCGACGAAAAATGTGAGGACCCGACTTTTCTCCACAGAAAAGTCGCATCATCATGAAGAAAGAAAGGGATAGAAAAGAGAAAGAAAGAGAAGAAAGAAGAAACAATATCAGAATCTCAACAGCGGAACGAATAAATTATAATAATAACAAAGTATTACATAGATATACAACACTATCAGAGTTACACATAATTTACATCACATACTAGACAGTTATAAACACCTGTCTAGTTATACAACTTAATACAACTCAACAAAACAATACCAACATAGAGAACACATAGCGGAACAATATATATCTACAACGCAGAAGCCTCCTGCTCCATTTTCTCCTCCATAATTTGTCAAAGCTAACCTGAATTCCCTTGGCTACTCGTACAAATTTGAGTACCCAAGAGTTTAAGAATACAGAAGATAAACTCTGGGTCAGACATGGGTCTGGTGTGAGTAACAGGTTAAAGTTGCTTAACTTTGAAAATCCTTTGAAAAGAAAAGTATAACGTAAGACTTCCCACACATAAACATGGAAAAGCTTTTACCTTACGCTAACCAAAACATTTGATAGGAAATCCAGTGATATTATAATAGGTATAGGGTTTTCAAGTAAATAAGAAATAGCCGAAATTGTTACATTTTTTAAATTCCAGCTAATAGCCACAAAAGTGGGTAATACAATCAAAACCGTTGGCACTTATTGAATTTTGGATTCCATACAATGGTAGGGCTACTGAGGTACCGCCCGTCACAGTACGTGGCCTAGATCAACGTACCGAGGAGTACGCCCACTCCCTTGCAACACAAGACCGGACCCATTTCTTACTGAACAGTTCCGAACAAGACAACCCCGCAGTTGCTGACATCCAACTGCCCACACAGCCGAAATAAAAAGGGACCTCTAGACAGGGGTAAATCTTGCTCTCCAGTGGTAGCTACCCACGAAGCCTTGCTGCACCTCCCCTGTTTTAGCCATTCCCAGTTGATGAGGCTTGAGGCTACGATTACCTTTAGAGAACACATCTCTTAGAATGCTCATCGTCCACCTGACGATGTTCTGAAAGCATTCAATCCATACAAGTTCGTTCCGGGTTTGAACGAAACCGAAGGCATTATCTCGTTACACTCATTTTGGAATCACCCTCAGAGTTAACGATGATAACCATTGCACTCTAAATTACCATCTCGAATCTATAAGAACTAGTTTCGTCAAACTCATCACAGAATCACCCCCCAGAGTTATACTGACGTATAGTCCTTACACCTCGAGTCTTCACTCTTCACATAAGATTCACTACCTATCGTTATTTTGGATCGATGTGGTTTTCAGATATCAAAATATGGAAACCCGATCCCGGTCTCATCGAAATCCAAAGCGTGTCTTTTAAGGTCAAGTTGTTTTAAAGGTTTAAAACAATTCAATTATCTATATATCCAAATAGATAAATCACAGATTCACAACAAATAATCAACATTATCATCATATCCGATAAACCATATTATCATTATCCAAATAGATAATCTATATCAACGTCACAATGCAACTAATGCATCCAAATCACTCAACATTATCTATCTCATATCTGAGATCAAACCATCCAAAGTAAACAACATCCTCCATCTATATAAGCAATGATTAACCACACCAAATATAAATTAATTTAAAGTGAATTAAATTAATTACATCATTCCTAATTAATTTAAAGTAAATTAAATTAATTACTTCATTATCACCCAACTTGCTTACATCATTATTAATTAATTACCAATTAATTAATCATCCACCAATTATTTATTTTAATTAATCATTCCTGATTAATTAACCTTTAATTACATTCAAGTAATTATCCACTAATACTTAACCAACACAGTAATAAATCTTAATTACTTTCTTTATTAATTAATTATAAATTAATTACATTATTTCTTAACTAATTATATTAATTAATTCATTGATTAGTTAATTCTAATTAAATCCATTTTAATTACATCATTAATTATAATAATTAATGATTTCTAATTACATTTCTTATTTAAATTAATTACATTAAGTAATTAATCTTAATTTAAACAATAATTGTTAATCACCCTTGATTAACTCCATCCAGTAATTTACTTCCCTTAATTACTTCACCAAATAAATTAATTACTCATTAATTAATTATCTCTAATTAATCCTTTGATTAAGTAATTATACTTAAATAGCTCAATATCAAATCACTTCCAATTAATTACATACAGTAATTACCCATTAATTACTTCTCTAAGTAATTCCTCTTCATTAAATTACATTAAGTAATTATCCTTCACCAATCATCAAATGATTAATCTAAATTAATTAAACTGAATTAATTAACTTAATATAATCAAATTAAACTCAATTAATTACAATTAGTAATTAATTTCCTTAATTACTCCTATAAGTAATTATACTTAACAAATTACACAATTGATTATCTTTAAATTAATTAATCTAATTAATAATTAAAATTAATCACATTAATTAATTATTAAATAATACTTCGTTAATGACCTTCATTAACTATTAAACAATTCATTAATTATTTTCTAAAATAATTAACTTATTTTAATCATTATTAATTACAAATTAATTAATCATTAATTAATCCATTAATTAATCCCAAATTAATTAAATAATTAAGTGTTAATTAAAACTTAATTAATATATTATTACTTGATTAATTAGTTATTAACTAAAAACTAATCTTATTTAATTAATTATTCTTAATTACAAGTTAATTACTCTAAAATTAATTAATCTTAAACCTTTATGATTAAACCCTTAATTACCATTTTATTTATTCCTTAAATAAATTAATTATCCATTTAATTACCCTAATAATTAAATGAAACACAAATTATTATTAAATTTTAACAAGTTTAAAAATCAAATCTAAAACCTTTAAACGATAAATAATACTTTTATTATAAAAGAAATTTTACAAAAGTTAAAACAAATTTCTTTTTAAATTAAAACCATTTAAATTTTTACATTATCATTCAAATTTGGTGTAAACACTTAAATTTATAAAACTTAAATTTATTTTGAAACAAAGATTCAAATCCAAATTTGAATCAAATTTAAAACTTTGTTTAAACATTACTTTATATTTTAATTTCCAAATTCAAATTCAAATTTCTTTAAAACATTTTTAAATAATAAACCCTTTTAAAGTTTATTTAAACAAATTTGAATTTAAAAACTTATTTATTTCCAGCCATGATTCAAACTAAAACTTGAATTCATAATTTAAAGTTAGATTTAAAACTTAATTTAAATTTTTATTTAGTATTTAAATTTCAGTTTAAAATTTCTAAAACAAGACAATTTCTAAACTTAAATAAACTAGCTCGAGCAACCCAAAATAACACGAGTAAACTCGAGTTAACAGTTTCATTTGAAATCATCAAATTAGAAACTGACAGGTTTACCCAAACCTGTAACAACAAACTCTCCCGAGCCACAACAACAACCTCTTCGAGTCCATCATCTCTTCACTTCGAGCAAATCAAAAATTGACCCGATACAAACACGAGAAAACAATCTTCCCCAAACAACTGCTGATACACCAGAAGGATGTGCACCTGCACCACCATGGCCATCACCTCCGGCCTCTCGCGACCCCACGAGCAAGTCATCGGTCACCTCCTAAAGCCATTCCAACCTTCGAATCAACAGCAGAAACCCCAAATCGAATTTAACCATTCGAGCACCAAAAAAAACTGGAAAAAAATGTCGATAATGTAGATTATCAGAATTCTCTCACCACCGAAAACTAAAGAAGTACCACCTCCGGCCATAGATTCCTCCATACCCCAGCTACCATCATCACCAAGCAGGAAGAACTTGATTTCTTAAATAAGTTGTGATGGTCAATTTCTCAAACGAATCAAAAACTAGGGTTACAAATTTTGGTTCAACATTATTACTGCCCCAAAACTGTAATTTCTTATCCAATATTTTTTTCTACAACTTAGTCCACCAATCTATCCCCAGAATTAATATTGGCCGCTTCGACCATCAAAACTGACAGAATTACTCAAGAATATGATTTCTGGTTAAACTAGAATTGCATAGTCAATTTCAAACTAAAATTTTTAATTTTATTTTTAAAATTCAAGCTTTTACAATTCAAGTCTTTGTTAATGTAATTGGTTAATATACTTGAATCAATGAATTTGGCAAATTTAATTGCTATTTTCAAATAATTAGTGTTGTTGTATCCTGTTTCCTGAGACAGTACGATTGTTATTATTATTTATTTATTTTATTAAAATTTTAACTTAACTTTCATTACTTAACCAAATTTTGTTTAGATCATACATCTTTACCAAGATTAATTTCAATGAAAAGAAATTCTCAAGCAGTTCCTTAAACCTGGAAATATATGCACAGAAACAAAATAATTTCCCAACAGCTTACTACATTTACATATATTCATATATCTTTCAAAGATGAACCTATAAATTTTCATGCAAACACACTATATCCTAGAAATAAATAAGCAACAAATTTATTACTTAAGTTTATTTAGTAAAAATTATTACTCACTTGGTTTTAGGGGCAGAGCACATGATTGACAAGCTTCAGATTGCTTCCTTGTTCTTGCTTATGCATCTTAACTTCAATTTGCTATTGAACTTAAAGCTTTAGTTCCAGATTAACAGATGTATGTTTGCCTTTTAAAACTGCAGATGCTTATTAAAACTTCCATCTTGTTTTTACCACTGCATGCAAGTTTCCAGGTTGATAAAAATGCAGACTTCCAGATTTAACAAATTTCAGGTTTCCAGAAAATGATGCAGGTATTTGAATTAAGATTTGAAGTTGCAGATGCAAGACTTTGATGTTGCAAATTTGATTTTTCAGATGCATGCAGATTGATTTAGCTTGATGAGGTTGCATGCAGTTATGGTTGAAGTTTTAAAAACAGAAATGCAGGACTTTGAAGTTGCAAATGAACTTCAGGTGCATGCAGGTCAATGACTTGAAGTGCTAAAGGTTTTGAGGATGTTGCATGTAGGTTTGGTGAAGTTGCAGATTGATTTTAAGGAGAAACAAATTTCTTTTTGAACAGATTTTGTTCTCCATTTTGAAGAAGAAGATTAGAATGCTGAAATGAGGAAAAATGTATTTTTGTAAGTAGATTTTGATTTTAATAGAAATAAAATGAAAAAGAAAATTTAAATATTACACTTGTTCAGATTTTAACATTTGTCACTTAGATTTATTTGATGTCTTACACATGTCAATTTTGGTGTTAGGAATCAACACATGTATTTTAAGTTTTCTAATTTTAATTTTAAAATTGTTTATAAGCTTTTAAATCTTAATTTACTATTCTTATGTGTATATATAAATGAGTTTATCTCCTTTTAAATTAAAAAGAAATGAAAACAATCAAATTATAAATATAAGATTATTCTAATATTTTTAAAATACTTATCCTTTATTCAAAATATTGAATTCAAATTTTAGATTAATTTATCAAATCCAAATTTAAAGATCAAGTTATATATGGATGCATATATAACTCTTTTAAATTTAAAAATAACAAATCCTAATTTTTACAAAAATTATTTATGATTATAAAAACTAAGTATCATCATTTTTATTTAAAATTAACAAATTAGACAATATTAAATAATTTATAAAAGAGATTATAAACAAATTAAGATCATTTGTAATTTGTATTGTAAATTCTTATATATATAAATTTCAAGTAATATAAAATAAAACTTAGATTTTATATTTATCTAATTTAAATTCATATTTTTAAGCTAAATAAAATTTTTAAAACAAATAAGATTTATCATAGTATAAACCATAACATTATTTATTAAATTGCTTTGAAAAGCCAATTCTTAAATTTAAATCAAATTTCCAGTTTACCAAATATAAATAAAATTAGAAAATAGAAAGTTGATTCATTTACTAAATTCAAAAATCAAAGTTTATAAATTTACAATATATACAATTATATATATTATAAACAAAAAATTATTTATTTACTTTAAAAAGATAAAATCTTCTAATTTAAATATTTATTAAAAGATGATTATTAGATCAAATCCCAAATTTATTATTAAAAATTATCAAATCAAATCAGATTTTTAACACAGATTATTAAATTTATATTGCCATATTTCTGGGATATCACAAAAAAACCATTCGTTCTAAAAGTATGAATGAAAACTACCAATTTAATACACAATATTTGAGAAATATTCAACGCTATAATATGTATAGGATACAATTTAAATTTTACAAGTTATCAGAGTAATCAATTAATCTACCAGGTGTGCTTTAATACATACTAAATACCAATACAAATAATTCTACCACTGCACAACTCTGATGAGAGCAGCAATAGCCATTCCTGCTGACTCAATAAATACGTCGAATGTGGAATAAAATAGTAAGCAGGAAAAGTACATCAATACACGATATATAGCAAACAATAAACAAAAAATGTTATGTTATTATTGGGGGCCGCATCATTACCACTTGTGACTCCATATGTACCCCTATCTAATTGGGTACCCAATTAGATATAGGATCAAGCCAACGTAGTTCTCCTACCACCAATAAGACTCATGGAGCCTACAATGCACAAACAATATGCAATTCCCAAAACTACCCACTTTGGCTTAATCTTTACATATAGGTTTTTCAAATCTAATTACATTTATGAAAATTATATCTTTGGACTTCACTCCGAAATACTTATTTCAGAACGTTTGAAATATGTGTGTGTGTATATATATATATATCCTTTATATTGAAACTAGTCCTTTATTTCGGGATTTGAAAAAAAATCACCTTTTGGAACAATACCTATATACATACATACAAATATATATGCTACCAAGTCTTGGGAGGTTTGTAGCCATAATCAGGCCATTGGGTTTAGCCTTCCGAATAAATAATAGATTAGTGCATCCCTCTATTCCAAGAGTAGACTACACCAAGGCTACAGAGCATTTGCACCTCCATTGCCCATGTGTTTCCATTGATTATGGGCTACCCGAATCTTTGGTAACACAACAACTCACTTTATATCCTGAAGTGGCAAAATCTTTTACACTAATAATTACAAAAACTTCAAATCTATAATAACTTCCATTTCTAAATCCTTTCAATTATCATCTTAAAATCATCGGATTTAGTCCTTGAGTTTTTTTTTGTTTTATAAAATAGTTTTATAAAACCATTTTTTATACAAACCACATTCATATAAATCACTTCAAAATATTTATTCTCAAATATCTTTTTTTTCTCTTTTAAAGGATTTCATAACATTTCAATTTAAAAACCAATTTTCAAAACAATTCATTAAATTAAAGTGAACCAAATATTATCGCTAAACACCTTATAGTCAAATCGTGAAAGAAATCACAAGGTGTTAGCTTACAATTATTATCTACTCAGCCCGTGCATATGGATAATTAATTGCTCATAAACTGGTTGAGCAAAGTCAACAATCAATAAATAATAATCAGTGCTCATAAACTGGCCGAGCCTAATTAAAACAATCAATCAATGAAATAACATAACAATAAATGATAATCAATGCTTCATTCTATCAAATATTTATAACACTTTATTTTATCTTGAGTTAAAATGGTTTGATATCTATTTTGGAGGATCCAGGCTTTCCCTTCGACATGTTCCGTCCCTCGTCCAAGTCTCCTTGGATCTCACAGACAAAACATGTATACTAGTCGTTTCCACATACCCCATTAAGTATTTAACTTCTAAATTTTAAAATACTTAATTAACCATCCAAATAATCGAACAAAGAAATAAAACCATTGTTTCATGAAACAAAGTAAACAAGCATTCAACAAGGGTTTTTAAGAAACACTTAACACTTAAAGTTCCATACTCTTAGTAATGATTTTAATAAACTTAAAGGAATAAATAACTCACTTTGGATTCCACTCCGTCAAACTTTAAGGCAAGGAACTCTAGATCTAAACCATACTTCCAACAAATTTTGCTAACTTTGCCACCACAGATTTGACTATGACTTCGTTACTATTTCCCGAAACTTCTTGAAATCTGACTGTAGCTTCACTATTCTAGAAGTTGAGATTAAAAGAGGTGGAGATGGCTTCTAGGTGGGCATGGCCTTGGGTGGATGGATGGAACTTTCTATCTTGAACATGACTTAAGTGATATACTTTTTTATCGATTATTTTTTCCATAACTTTGTTACGCTTTTGGAATTTATTAAGAGAGGCATGAAAGCCATTAAAGAGTGGAAGAAGAGCTTGAAAATGGAGAAGAAAGATGTGTAAAAAAGTGAGAAAGTGTGTTGGTATTTATAGGAAAAAATTTGGATTAAAATAATATTTTATAGAAAGACCAAAATACCCTTTGCTCATACTCTAAGCAAACAATTTTTTCAACACTGAACATCAGATTTCAAATCATTACCTTATGTCATTTTCACTTAGAATATAATAATTATGTTTGTTTGATTTAATGTTTACCTTTTGACTTTTGTAACACTTTTTTTCTTTTATGCTTATTTTTTGTTAATTATATCCTAGAATTTTCTAAGTATGTTTAGTAAAAGTAAACCTGATTACTGAATTAATTAATACTTATACTATTCGAACATATGTTCATATATAATAAAATATAGGTGCGACAACTTGCGACAACTTTAAATCGACAAAACGTTGATTTTCGCCAAAATGTTTTATGGTCACATTTTGACGTTTTAGTTAAACTATTTACGTATGCAAACCAAATTTAAAAATAAATCTATATAATGTTATTTAAAAATATAAACACTCATAAATTAATTAAAATAATTTGTTTAACCATTGAAACTTACTTTTCTGAAATCCGAATTTTGTCACTTTTGTCGATATAAGCAATTATTCCTATTATTGTGTATATTTCTCTTTGAAAATCCTATCTAATATTATTTAAATAATAAAATGTTATATATTTTATATTTAAAATCATTTTAAATAGTATATTTTAAAGTGGTCAAATTCTGGATCGTTACAGGAGAAACATAAAATACTGGTGGGAGCCTTATTAGAAAAATGAAATAGTAACATTTAACCTTTCTAATATTGTAAGAACATATGCTATATAATGTTATAATTATCTACAATGATAAATTTGTGCATTTAATACGATTGATAAAATGTTTATCAATTAACATATATAAACAAACTGAATTGAAAGTTGACAAATGGAAATATAATGCCTACCATTAAATTCCTATTGCATGCTAACGTTTCAACACCCATGCAAGTGCCTGATTTTACAACTACTGAATATGCTCATTGTTTGGTCACTTATGCATTTGTCTAGTCAAGATCATGTATTACATTCTATGAGTTTCAAACTCTAAAAGCAATACAAGACTATGGATATTTGGTCCATATACAATTGCATATAAATATTATATGGCAAATGGTCAAAGTTTGTAATGTACAATATTTCGACTAGTTCATCCGAAAAACCAAATAAACCTTAGCGCGATATTGAGTATTCATTTGATTGATTACAAAAGGGATCTTATTGTGTTAATGTAACACAAGACCAAAAACTACAAGATAGATATAAGAACTCGATCACTGAAATGTCATTTTGATCAGTTTACGTAAAGTGCAGCATATTTAATGTCCTTAAATGTTATGGATAATCAAATATGCTTTTGTAAAGAGTTTGTTATGATATTGTATTACGGTTTTTTCTTTTGAATAGTTTGACCATTTTAAAGGAAAACGAATGTATAAGAATAGATGTAATTTAAGGTACAGTTGGAATGAACAGAATGTGTAATCACTTCTACTTCATAGAGAAACATTGAAAATGAAAATTGTAATAATAATTGATACTTAATATTGGAATAAGAAAAATGATTTCTATTCTAAAATGTATTTTCACAAAGAAAATTGTTTTCTACAATATTTATTTCTTTGAGCTCAAGATATTTGATCAACGAACTCTTCACTGTAAATAGTTGTAGTGTATGAAATAAACAAATTGTATTAAGCGAATGATGGACCTCCGAATTTAGCAAGCTATTATAGTAATGGTGGAAATAGTGGGAGCATGCCATATTACACTTATTAATTGCATCATAGTACGAAAATTGTTTCCATAAAATTCGCCATGCATTATTTATGAAATAATGATTATTTTTCGGTATCGATTGAAAAAAATAGACATAGTTATATTTCAATATAAATATTATGAATATTTTTTGTGAAATAAAACTATAATGTGGTAAAAGAAATTATAAAAAAAGTGATGCATTGGAAAATACAAAAGTATAATAGTATTTATGGTTGTTACGGAATTATAGACTAAGTCGTAGTTGTAAGAAATAATTTATATATGATTTTGAATCATATGATACTTGTTAACAATATTTCAAACAATAAAGGGCTATGCACCCATTTAGTGGGAGTATCATAAGAGTTGATGAACTCTTCGAATTGATACATATAGATGTATGAAATCATAATTCTATAAACACCAAAACGGTTCCATGTATTTCGTCATATTCACCAATGAGTGATCGTTGACATGGATATGTGTACTTGATACACATGTATTATGTCTAAGGTAAACTTATAAAATATAAAACAGAAGTAAATAAAATAACATGCGATAGTGATTTGATCGAATGAGTGAGTATATTGGAAAATGTTCTGAACGTACCTAAAATGAATAAAGATTCAATCTCAAAAATACACATCCATATGATACATAATGATGCATCGATATCGAGTAATCGAACTTTGTAGGATAATGTACGTTTAATTGTGAATGAAGTTGAGTTCGTTTCTTTGTATAAGGTAATGTATTGAAGGGTATTACACAGGGTTAATATTATTTCATCTGAATAACAGTTTATAAATTTTTACAAGATAAGGGTTTATAAGAAACTCCAACATATCATAGGCCAAGGAATAGGTAGGTTGTGCGAGTCAAAAGATTGCATGTAATAATTGTTCATGAGGGATCTTGTATGAATCTCCCCAAAAGGATTTTGAAAAGACTGTCATTGGATGACATATTTATGTTTCAAACATAACTTCTGTGAGCTAAACCAAATCAGTTTTATAAATAAAGAAATTCGTAAAACGTTTATGAATACCCATTCTATTGCACTAAGAAACAATTGTTGTTTCAAGATATACCAACTGCGTTGTGAAGAAATTTCTTTGAGGAATTATTAGTAGTAAAATGGAATTGGATACGATGCATGGATAGAACTGATTACATGAGATGAAATGAAATTAACTAACCTAAATGAACACATAGCATTAGAATGTCTAATAAGTATTCTCGCACATCAAAGAGAAACAATGAGTTTCTTATTAATGTCGAATCTATGTAATCCTAGATTGTTTAATTAAACCATTGAGAGTGTTGGCTCTATATGGTATGATGCGCAAATCCTAAAGAATTCCAAGTATGCTATCAAAATATAGATTTTGGTGGTCATGACTGAAGGAATATGATCCATCGACCTCGGTTGTATCTTTATGAGTAAGACTAATGTAGTTGGAATTAAATGAGCAATATTGATAAGAATAATATTGTAAGCTTCAATTTTTGAAAGTTGCGTAATAGATTCGATATTCAACATGTTCAAGCCAATTTGGATTTACTCGCAAAATTATCGCTTGATAAATCCTAGTGTTTTGGTACATATGCATTGAAATAGAAAATTCTAAATAATGATTTAGAGTAAGCTGTTTACACACATTAACCAAAAATGTCTCAAGGTCAATGGGAGCGATATTGAGTTTTTGAGTCTTTGGATATGATCCAAGAAATGATACGGAAGTATTATTTTATAAGCATCAAGATTGAATAAGTACTTTGATAGAAATATCAAATAGTTTGATTTTCAATCAAAGTGCAGAGGAAGCATATGTTCATAAGAAAGAACGTTTAAAGCTATATTGATATTTCTAAATTATGAGTAAACAACACGTTGTTGATTTTAAAAATGTACTTGTGTTAAAATCAACCTTAGTTGTTTTAATACTCAACATTGAACTAATAAATGACATTTTTTATAGTATGTATAAAATATATCAGGAATGTCCCAAATGATATGCAAGGACACCTTATTAAAATGTTTAATACGGACATGTAAGATTGGCTCATTTGCGTTGGCAAAAGGAATTATCATACATGTTGTATTGTCTACGATATCATGATTTTCTTATGTATTTGATACATGAAGCAAATATAAAATCCAAATTGATATCACTAAATAGTTGTATGAAGTATTCTCGCGTATTTATGAAATACTAGAGAATTAATAAATTCATATTGAGTATTGTTTGTCGATAATGAATTCAAGTTAAGAATCTTTAAGTTGGAAATGTTCCAAATGAAAGACCATGGCTGATTCAATGAAAAAGGCTAGGTACATCGCCTTGAATAGCACCGCAATAAAAACAATGTATATAAAAATATAAGTGCACAAATTTATAACCGAGTCGATTTCAAATGTTGGGAATCTCATAACATTGTTATATGATAACAATGTCACGATATAGTCTGTAACAGACCTTATAGCTCACTAGATGTCGAGAGAATACTCCGAATTGATCCACATAATAAATTAATTTATCACCGTCAGAGAGAGTTGATTGACAGAGTAGAGAATTAAAACATAATAGCATACTCGTTCACAAAAGGACTGACATTATTGGTTTTAAGAAAACTGATTGGAGAAGTTGGAATAAGATTCCATAATTGACCCCAAATGAAAGTGGGAGATTAATAGAGTTAGGGGTATGCCCTAGGGACAATTATGTAATTTGTTACATATATCTAACTCATTAACCAATCTAGTTCGAAATAAAGGTGTTTTATTTCTATTATATACTTGATACAATGTGGTTGTATTAATTAATCAATTTAATAAAAGTATACATAATAGAAAATCCATAAATGGTATGTTTTGTGATAGTAGTTACAAAGTGTTGTAACCGTGAGTAATTTATCACAATGAAACAAATATACCATTTTAAATGTTCCTAGTCAAGATGCATCGAGACTGGATATCGATGTATCCGTTGAGACTAGAATACATAATGCTCTCTAAATGTTGGGCAGTGTATTACTCATGACTTTTGGGGAGCACCAAGGGGTTATGCACTGATAGTTATCGGATAACTATAGAATGGCTCGCTCGATAGTTTTCTGTTGTTTAATATAACTAGGTCAAGCAGAGAATATCGATGTGACTAATTTACACAGTTCTTTCGACTTGAGAATACTGTTGATCTTCAATGTAAAAGCTCCGCTTTGATTATAGTTAAATCGTGGCATGGTGTCTATAGAAAACGACTATAGTTGGATCGAGTGGAAGCATTAGTAGTGAAACACTATTCAAGAGAGGATTTGTCTCCTTGGTTATGGTCAACTGAAGTCAACTCAAAGTCAAAGTCTCTGGTCAGAGCATTTCATTTAATAATAATTGTTATCATTGAACCAAAGACTTCGTGTTGGAATATAAAGTTGAATGCGGATGATATTGAATTTTGACCATTACCAAATTCCATAAACCAAAGTGATATAGTTTTGCGAAGAGAATTGGTGTAAATAATTTTTACTATTAGGTACCGCTTATAACAAGTAAAATTGGATTTTACCAAAAGATGTGTAAGCGATGAATTCAGCCAAAATGTCACACCACCTGCTAAGTGACGTGTGAACGCTAATATTTGAATTGTTCAATATTAATCGCTGACTGAATTTACACCTTTGAGTCGCACAACTGTAATGATGAATTCTCTGAAAAACCACATGATTTAATTAATTTATAAGAAGTTGTAAATTAATTAGTATTTGAGAAATATTAATTATTATTTATTTTATTTTATTTTTGATAACTATTTGTAATTTTGAATGCATTTATAAAAGTTACATTTACGCATTGATATATGATATCATTATAACTAAATAAAAGATAATTACATGTATTAGTTTATGGAATCTTATGTCATTTGATGGCACACAATTTTCAGTCATACTATGTAAAGAAATATGAGTGAAAAGAGAAAATTAATCAAGAGAATTAATTAGAGAAGTTTTAATTAAAGAATGTAAAAGGTTTCCTTCTTTCAGATAAAACATATCCCCTAATTCATTCTGTACGTACAATTGAGTTGCTCATTTTTCATTCTTCTTTCTCTTACTTTTATAGTTCTCTCCTTCTATAACAGCTGAAAATATCAAATCTTTTATGGCTTCAATTATTCCTAAAATCAAATACAAATGAAATCAATTATGAAAAGTGGTTTATTCCTCTTGATCCTTGCAACATCTGGAGGTTGATTTCTAAATCTAGGAGATTTGATTCGTTATTCAAGGTACGATTCATTGGCTACATCAAAAGGAGAATTCAATGTTTCAAGGTGTACTTCAAGGCTTTGGAATTAAGGTATGATCTTTTTATTCTAATAATTTTGATATAATGTTTTAATGAACAAAATTTAATATCTTAATTTATGTGTGTATACTATTGTCTCATTTGATTTGAAAATGGTTTACGTAATTCAAATTGTTTAGTATATGAATTGATTTGTTATTTTATTTAGATAAATCAAAATTGAATCTTGTATATGATTAGACAATATTTTAATTTTAGATCTATGTTTAAACTTTCTAATCAAAACGTAATTCTTTCGATTTGAATGTTTACATGTTCTTATTGTTTGCACTTTTAATGTAGTAGAAACTTACATATGATTAAATGATATTTTGATAATAAATTGATTACAATTAATTTCTAAATTGTTACCCTGTTTGACACCACAATTATCCTTCTTTAACTATTCAAAGGATTTTAACATATTACTTATTTCAGTATGTATCACCTTTTGTTTTATAATTATTTATTCATTTAGGTTGAATCTCCTTAGATTTGAAAGTTTATCTGTTCTTATTATCTACATCTTATTGCAATCGGAACCCACACATGATTAAAGGATGTTTGGATAATAAATTAATTACAATAAAATTATAAATTTCTTACCCTATTTAATATGACTAATATCTTTCTTTAAGTATTCAAAGGATTGTTAATATATTTCTCAGTTTAGTGTGTTTCACTTTTGTTTTAAAAAAATTATTCAAATAGGTTGAATCTCTTTAAATTTTGAATGTTTATTTGTTCTTATTATCTAAATTTTATTGTAATTGAAATTCACACATGATTAAAGGATATTTTAATAACAAATTGATTACAATAAACTTATAAATTTGTTACCTTATTTGACATAATTAATACTTTTTAAGTATTCAAAGGATTGTTAATATATTGCTTAGTTTAGTATGTTTCACCTTTGTAAAAAAATTCATATAGGTTGAATATCTTGATTATTTGTATACATATATAATTTGTTAACTAATTTAAGTTTGTATAAGTTCAATAATACATCAGAAAATTTAAATGTTATACGATTTATTTTGAATTAATTAAGATGTTTTGGGTTAATATATATAAATAATTATATATATGTACATACAATATTTAATGTTTTTAATCCAAATTGTGTAGTTTGAATGCTTTATTAATATCAGACAATTTTAAATGGGGCGGTAGTTTATGCATATGAATTATTGTTGGTTATTCCTAATCTTATGTCATAATGATTCATTGATTGCTAATTGAATGCTGCATAAATCAAGTTCGTCAAAAAGGAGAAGATGAATCATTCAACTTTGTCTCCTTTTATTTCTTTCCTTTCTTTCCCTTATGTGGTTTCCTTTAAACTTATTTTTATTTATTCATATACCTCATGTTATCAATTGATCATACTTACCTTATGTTTAACTATTATGTCACACAATTAAGGAATGAATATATTTGATATATTCAAACCTTATTTTTATATCCCATTCTTTATTGTTTTAGAATCAAATTAATAAAACAAAATATGGTATTAAATAAAATACTGATTATACTTAAAAGAAATTTAGATAAGATCTAAATACATCTAAACTTCATATGTCCGTTAATGATCCAAAATGGTAGAAAAAATTAAGTTCATCCATTTCTTCCACTATGGGCTGGCACGGTTCTTTCACTACTAAAATTGCTCTTCTTCTACTCAGGAAATTTATCATCACTTTCTATCACAAGTTATGTTGCATAGCAATCATAAGCATAGTTTAAAAGATATCGCATGCCATGATATAAAGCCATCCTAGGTCAAATTTTAGGTGCTATAGCATGTCAGAACTTGAAGTTATTATGATTAACAACTTAGAGCTATCGAAGGACAAACTATTGCTTGTCGTAATCTAGATCTTTCAAATGTCATAACTTAAAGCTATCAAGTGTCAATCTCTAGGGGTTATTACATGTCCCAATTTAGTTCTTCTGAAGGTCAATGCATCACATTTCACAAACTAAAGCTATTGAAGGTTAAGCTATTGCATGCCAACCTATCGCATGTCAAGCTATCGCATGTCACATTCTAATAATATCGAAGGTTAAGCCATCACATGCCAACCTATCACATGTTAATCTATCGCATGTCACATTCTAAATTTGACAAAGGTTATGATATCGCAGCCAACTTGTCGCATGCTAAGCCATCGCATGTCACATTCTAAAGCTACTGAAGTAAGCTATCGCATGCCTAGCCATCACATCTTGAAAGTTTTGTAATTATTTTGGAAATCATCTTATTTCTGTTAAAAGTGATTACTATATACCTAATCTTACTATATGTTAAATTTCACTAGTTACTTTGAATCCCTATAGCTATCTTCTTAGAAAATAAAAGACATAATTTATCATACCCTAAAGTGTTAACTAATTCAATAATTAAATAATTAATTACGTATAATTAACCATTCCTTCGCATAGGAAATTCATATTAAATCAAACCTTGCTGGGAAAATTCCCAAAAATTCATAAACGTCCTTCTTTACTTCTAATAAAAAATTTGGTGCAAAATTTAAAAATTTAATATTATTTAAATATTAAATTAAAACTAAAAATTCCTATTTTTCAATTAGAAGATTCAGAATTAATTATCCCTTCATCCAAAAGCTGTGAAAATCAAAATAACTTCTAATTTACTATTAGGAACATCAAACTAAAAATTGATGCATTTTGAGAGGATAAATGCATGTTTTGGCCTAAAAAAGTCTAGAAATTCATCCATTTAATTGCCCAACCATATACAAAATCATTTATTATCATCCAAATGTATTTATTGTCATTAAAACCCATGGAATATATCAAAACCCTAGTATAAAAAGGTTTGAAGGTAATTAGAGTGTATATCACTCACCTAGATTTGTAAAACTTGATTTAAATCCTCGTTTTCTTTTTAGAGTTGAAAATTTCTCCTTTAAATTTGGTTTTCCTTTTCTTCTCTTTTCAAGTGGTAGCCAACTTTAGTATATGGTTTTTCTTTTCGAAGTGAAGTAGGATTGGATGCGGAGAATGAAATAGTTAAGGGTTAATATGTTAATGAATTTGGCTTCGACTAAAACCTTATATTTCCTAATCTCATTCATTTACTATTCAAATATGAAATCATGTTCATCCAAAGTTTGAATTTATTTCTTATTTATATGATTGAATTTAGCTGCCCTAATTACCCTTGGCCCATATAATTAACCCCATAAAGATTAACATATAAATCCCTCTTAAGCACAACCAAATTCTCTTATTTCTTGAAAAATTATATTATAAATTATATTCCCCATATTATGGCTCTTTAAAATATAAGGTGTTATCGTCTCCTATCTTTATACGAATTTTGTTCGTGACGTTCGGATGAGGCAGGATAATGACCACAGTCATCGTACATACGTGCATACAATTCCAATTTTACACCAGCTCCCTACTAATGTAAATCATCCATCATAAATCATAGCGCATCAGTGCCACCATAACACATAATAATGTAATATCATGAAATTATACTAATGTCGCTACTAGTTTATACAACAAAACATACATGCCCAATCATATATGTCGAAACAATTCGAGATAGATATTTCTAACCTCATCCTTTACCTCCTAGGTATAGTCATTTACAACGTCTCTCCATTGGCTGTGAAAAAGTTTAATAGCTTTCTTTCTTAATTCCTTTGTGGCCTGGCCTATTATCCCTTTTGGTTGATCTAGTTCTGTAGACAAGTCCCGAACCGCTCATAGTTCCACAACCTTATTTAGGTTGTGCACCTATTTCCTCAAATGTGATATATATAAAACATTGGGCACACCCACCATACTACTTGGTAACTCAACTCAATATGCAAGTTTACTGATAGTCTCAATCAATGGAAATGGTCCTACATAAATGTTGTCAATTTCCCCACCTTCCAAAAGCGCATAATACCTAACATTGGTAAAAGTTTCACAAATATATGATCACCTTCTTCGAACTCTAGTTCCTTTCTCCTTTTATCGGCATAACTTCTTTCCTATACCACACCGCTTTCATTTTAGAATGAATCAATTATACCTTCTTACTAGCATCCCTTACTAAGTCAGGTCATACCACAAACTTATCTCCCATGTCCAACCAACACACACGATGACGTACATAGTCTATCGTAAAGAACCTCAAACGGGATCATGCCAATACTTAAGTAGTAATTATTATTAAAGGAAAACTCTATCAAATGTAAAAGATTTTCCTAAATCCTCCGAAATCAAGAAAACATATCCCCAGCAAATACTCTAACACATGGTTCATCCTTTCCATTTGGCCATTTGTCTATGGGTGGTAAGCCATACTCAAACTCGACTTTATACCCTATGCACTCTGCAATCTTCTCTAGAACTCATTGGTGAACAATGTATCTTATCTATAACAATACTACATGGAATCTCATGCAAATTTACATCAATCTTCGTACCTTCGCTAAGCATCTGCCACCCTTGTCGACTTCACTAGGATAAAACGGGTGCATTTAGTCAATCTATCAACATCACCTAAATGTTATCATTTCCTATTATTGACCTTGGTAGCCAATATATAAAATCTATGGATACCGAATCCTACTTCCTAGTTAATACCTTTTAGGGTTGACGTAAATCACTTCGCTTCCAATGCTCAACTTTCACTTGTTGGCATGTGATACACTTCTTAACACGTTATTTTATATCTCTTTCGTCTCATCCCAAAGGAAGACATGCTTCATGTCACAGTACATCTTTATTTCTCTGATATGAATCATAATGTTAGATTGAGGACTCTCTTCTAAGAGCTCCTTTCAAAGATCTCCTACATTCGAAACACATAAGCTTCCTTTCTTCCTAAGAAATCCTTTAAGTCTATTTCGAATCCTCTTAGATCCTCGACATCAACACCTATCTCTAATCGTTTAATTCTCTCAGCAGACAATGGGTCCTCCGTTTGCTTTATAATTGTTCTATCCTAGAGTATTGGGTGCCCTTAAAAACATCCTAAGATTCTCGTTTGTTGACTTAATCTTGCATTCATCCTATAATGCACTACACAAGATGCTAATGTCTCCAACATCTTCCATTCCTCGATTATGGTTAACGCTCTATTATGTTGCTGTCCACTTAAAGCATTGACAACCTAGTTCCCCTTTCCTAGTATATACACAATATCAAAGTTGAATGCCACAAAGAACTCTAACCACCTTTATTGCCTCATATTAAAATTCTTATAAGAGAATAAGTATTTAAGAGACTTATGGTCTGTATACAACTCGAAACATTCTGCCAAATAGTAATGTCTCCAAATCTTCAACCTAAAAAATACTATTGCCAGCTCCAATTCACGAGTTGAATTTCTAAATTCATGTGGTCCCAACAGCCTTGATGCATAAGCCTCTCTATGTCAACATTGCTTGCGACCCAATTCCACAAGCATCGATTTACATACCTTAGTCCTAATTCCCTTTAGGTAGGATCAAAAATAGCTTATTTTTCAATAACCTTTTCAACTCCTAAAATGACCCCATACATTTATTAGTCCATCTGAACTTCTTGTTCTTCCTAGTCAACTTATTTAGGAGTGCTGCAATACACGAGAAATCCTTAATGAATCTATAGTAATAGCCAGCTAATCCCAAGAAACTTCTCATCTCTATGACAATCTCTAGTCATTTTCAATCAGTAATGTCTCTATCTTCGATGGATCCACCGCTAAACCATTCTATGAAACTACATGACAAAGAAAAAACTCCTCATTTCCAAAGGTGACACTTAAAAAACTTGGCCTTCAACTTGTGTTGTCTGAAGATCTCCAACACCAATTTGAGATGGACTTCATGGTTTCTTTCAGTCTTAGAATACAAAAAAAATTCATCAATGAAAACCAACAAATATATCTAATTGATTGTGAAATATTTGGTTCATAAGATTTATAAAAGAACACAGGGGCATTGGTAAGTCCAAAGAACATAACTAACCATTCATAGGAACCGTACCTTATTCTAAACTCGCTCAATGGAACACTATCCACAATAGCTCTCAGTTGATGTTGTTACCGAATCTAGCTATGAGAATACTCTAGCTTCACTCAATAGATCAAAAAAATTATATACCCTAGGAAATGGATAATGCTTCTTCTTAGTTTACCAATTCAACTTCGTATAGTTAACACACATTTGAAGTGATCCATCTAATTTCTTCAAAAATATTATGGACGCTCCCTACAGTGAACTACTCGGTCTAATAAAACCTTTATGCTCAAGTTTCACTAGCTGCTTCTTCAATTCTTTCATCTCTTTGGGTAGTATTATGCTAGTTGGTCTATAGATAGGTTGGTCCCCTGGTATTAAGTGTATATGAATTTAATCACACACCTCGGTGGTAATCTCATTACTATCTAAAAATTATTAATGTACTCTTGGAATGCTAGCACTTTTTTGATCTTATCCTCATAATCTTCCACAACATATAAACTTAATCTCGACTTCGCTGTATTTCTACCGTCGCTACCATAATCCTCTTTCCACCCTTTGGATTTCCTAAGGCAATAACTCTGTTAGCTTGATAGATCCTAGCATCATTACGCACTAACTAATTGATCCATAAAATTATGTCATACCCTACAAAGTCAAACACATATGGGTTGTATACAAACAAAAGTCCATACAAATCAAACTCTAGGTTAGTGCACCTTACTTCGAGAGCGATGTACCCACCTATCGAATTGACCACATGTGAAGATGTAATCAAGCAAATATTGTCTAATTCTAACATATCCATCAAATCGTCAAAAATAAAGGAGTGTGTAGAACCAGTATCAAAAGGGACTCTAAACGATGTATTAGAGATCAAAATCATACCTCCTAGCAAACTACCCATTTCTTTTTCTATTGCCATTGGCCCAGCTAAAGTTCCCTCAAATGAAAATACACTTGCCAACTTTAGCTCTAGGAAATCCTTCTTCTTGTAGCCAGTTTTTTTGTAGTTGAAGCACTTAGCCTTTGCAGATCCCTCAAGGTTTTGGTCAATTAGACGCATAATTCCCCAACTACCCATAACTATAATAATTAAGCACTGAAATTCCTTTCGAGCTCCTCCTCCCTATATCTTCCTCTTCGACTGTTGCCCCATCTTACCCTTCTAATACGAAGCGAACTTCTTATTCTTCGTATCATTCTAGGAATTATGCCCGCCACCTTAGACATAAGGTCATACCTTCTTTCCATGTCCAGTGCTTTAATAAAAGGAACATCTAAATGGGCCATTTTTCTGTCACTAAACTCTGGTATAACAATAAGGAAAATTTGAAAACTTCGTCTTCGGGTATCAAAAGATTTTGTAACAAAGTTAAGTGTTAAAATATGATTTTATAACCTTCTTTAACGTTGTTTAACTAATGAGTAATGAAAAGAAACATTTTTTGGAATTTTTTTTACAAAAATATATTCTTTAAGGAAAAATTGATAATGTGATCGAAAATCGATTTATCAATGAACAGCTTTTTGATCGATAGAAGTTGTTTAAGCTCTTTTGTATTTGTCTAATGATCAAATGATCACATTAACGGCTAATTAACACACACTCCTCTGAATAAAACAATGGAAGGTTCTAGAAGCTTCCAAGTGGATAATAGATATTATCATGTAAGGGTATAAGTGTAAATTTGCTTAAAGAAGAAATGATGTAAAGGAGAAGTGATGGGAGGTGAGCCTTCCAAGGCACGATGGGGAGTAAGAGCAAGGTTAAGCAAGACCATTCTTGAGCTTATATAAAGAGAGACACACCCTTGTTAATTAGTCACAAATTCACAAAACAAAACAAAACTATTTTCATGTCTACTTCTCTAATTTCCTAAAGCAAAATAATTGCAAAACTCATCCAAATCAACTCCAACTTAGAATGGAGCCTTGGAATAACATTACAACACCTTCTCCCTAGGTTTTTTGGAAGAACCAAGCCATTTCACCCACCATGCAATGTCTATGAGCAAATAGTAAGAGCAGGCGGGGGAAAAGCAAGAGAAAGAAAAATGAGGAAGGAATTGAAAGGTGGTTGCAAGGATGAGGTTCGGCTTGGGTACTTTTATTTTGGTTGTTAGGGTTAAAGGTGAGTTAACACACAACTTTGAATGGAAAATATAGCATATATATGTTGTGTTTGATTGTGTTTAAGTTGTTTGAATTAATATTAACATATGTTAAAACATTGGTTTTGATTCTTGCTTTGAAAGCAAGTGGCATATGTATGGACTTGAATAAACTTGAACTTGTATAATATGTGGCATAACCTTAAACAAAACACACAGGTTGTAGATGGATTATTGTTTAGATCGAACTCGTATTTGAAAGTGCACTTATAGCGGTAGTCGCTATGGATGCACTTATGAATTGCCTTATTTTTGGTGATTTCTGTAGAACTTTGTGGAGAGACCCTTAGGGTTTTCTTGGAATATTTATAATGTTTTATAAATATGTTTGTTTCTGTAAAAAGTTTGCATAGTAAAAAGTTAAGTAACTTCGTCACAGATGGCCAAAACTTCACTTGCACAAAATTGCCCTGTTTAGCCTTGATTTTTTTGACTTTAAAGGTTTGAAAAGATATTCAAAATTAAATATTTTGTTTGATTCTTTTTATAAGTGCTTACTAACTCATATTAGAGTATTTAAAAAGTGATTTAGGATATTTATGAATTTTTGAAAATTATTTGTGAATTTTTAAATAAGACGATTTTATAATAAAAACTTGTCTTTTCAATTTTTAAGAAAATTATAATTTGTTATTTTCAAGCAATATTTTGAGTAAATGTTTTAAAACTTACTATAAATATTTTAAAGTATTGTAAAAGCAATTTTAAGTCTATATAGTTTTTAGAAAATATGTCGACTATTTTATATCTTATGTAATAAATATCTACTAAAAATGGTTTATTTAATTCTAGTTTTACAAATAAATTACTATACATATATATCATTTTAAAAATGGCTTTAAAGTATGAAAAAAGGTTTAAAACAGAGTTAGAATTTCTTGATAGCCAAATGGTTAATTTTTTAATTACTGATTAAAAAATAATTAACAATTCTTTACACTAAAGCCAACGAAGTAGGGTTTTCTATTTGTGAGAGTTAAGGTTGATGTTCCAGTAGGAATATGAACAATATAGCTCTAACCTACCTTCTTCCCTCTTGATCGAGAAATAGTTAAGTTAGGAATATCGAAAATGTGTTGATCTCTTACTTGTTTGTAGAAATCATTAATAATACTATACTTAACACTAAAAGCAAACAAGAATGAAGTGTCAAGGTAAGTGTAACGCCCCGAAAATTTTCGACTTTCGAAAATTCAACATCGATACTCACTTTATCGACTGCCGAGAATTCGAAGGTCAAAAACCGGAATGTTATGGATTTTTAAAAAGAATTTAAGAAAAGAAAAGAGAAGAAGAGAGAAGATAGAAAATAGAGAGAAAAGAAAATAGAAAAGAGAACAGAAAATTTTAAAATAGAAGAAAATAGAATATAGAGGAAAAAGAAAAACAGAAGAAAATAGGACGGAATAGAAAACAACAGAACAACAACAGAATCTCACAATTCGCAGCGGAACAACATATAATAATAAATGAATAATCTTTAAACAAAGAACTATATCAGTTATTACATTACATTATATTACATTACATCAAATCATCAGAGTGTACAACATACAACATCAAACAATGCAGCGGAAAAAGAATTACTATATAGTAGTAATACGTCATGCCATCCAGCTTGCCTCCAGCAACTCCAGAATATCCAGAATATCCTGATAAACCTTAAACTCTTGACTGCCCGTGTGGAAATTGGTGGGCACCCAGAGTTTAGGAAGGAAAACAATAAACTCCGAGTCAGTCATGTGACTGGTGTGAGAACTCAAAACAATTTATTTATCTTTAAAGTCAAAATAGAGGAATATTTTTAAATTCAATTCGCAATGCTTTTAAAAATGAGACTACCATAAGGCCTCCCGCACACACACACAATGCAAACGCAGAATCGGAGGAGATTTCTCCTTATGATAGTCAAAGATGCTTGATACGCATTTAAAATAACATTTGATATTATTATTAGTGTATAGTGTAGAGAAAAATTCATTTCGAAAGTAGAATATAAATCTTAGCCAACATACGACCATTATCGTATGCCTACTATAGCTAACTATGTTCAATAGCAGGTTACCGCCACATTCCATAGCAGGTTATACAACTAAAACCGTACAAGTTTCGTATTGTTTCTTTGGATTTCCAACGAATGATCAGGCCAAGGAACTTCCCATTGCCACATGAAAATGCCTCTGGATGGACATCCCCGAGAACCAAACCGGATCTCTACCAACACAAGGCCGGGTTACCCCTAACTGAGTAACAACTGACCGAATATGCCATCCCCCGGTCCTTTGGGACCTTTATCACCGAGCGCTCGTAATCAATTCACACAATCATAACAAAGTGTTTTCAACATGAGTAAGTATCTGGGCTCCATACCATGATACCACCCTTTTCCAGAAGGAAATGGACACATCCTAAAGGGTGCTACCCCTCATAACCTTGCTGCTTCTTTCCTGTTTTGACCATTCACGGGGTGTGAGGCTCGACGAAGTCACGTCCACAAAAACATACTTTATACAAAAGCCATGCTTTGGGTCAACAAATGATCAACACAATGATCACAAGGATAGACAATCAAATAAACGATCCTATCACAAATAATCAACACAATGATCATTTCAGCATCACTCAGCATGTCACATTACCAAATTGGGAATATATCGCTGATAACATTCAACTACATAACCTCTGAGCACGTACGTCTCAGAGAAGGGTGTTAAGCTAAAAGAATAAATTCTTCGCCACCAACAGAAATATATTTGAAAGAAATCGGCTTTATATCTCAACTTGTAATGTCAGACATACAGTCCATACAAGTCTGTTCCGGGCTCGAACAAAACCGAAGGCACTTCTTACGAAGCCCTTGCAATACGGGTATTCACAATCCCGATCGAATTTCCCATCACTTAAGGAATCTCTATACCAGGAGCTACCCAGTGCAGAGACAATCGATAGGTCATCCTGTCGTTTTCACAAATACTCGGTCTTCAACACCGATCTTCAATGCAATTCACAACGACGTATCACATATTCGGAATGGGTTATACGACCCCATGGTCCTTTCCCGGTTAACCCGAATAGTGAGCGCTTATTCAAAAATAAGTGTAGCATTCACATTCAAACAAATCACATCAATTACCCATTCAAAGGGAAATATTGATAGTCGGTTATTGAACTATCACTGAATATGCACACATCACCAGATTCCAAATAATTTTCCCAAATTATTTATTTTCCAAAATATCTTTACAAGATATATAATTTCAACACTTCAAAAATAAATCAATATTTATTTTTAAACAAATTCCACTTCTACATATAAATTCCATAATGAATTTATATTTCAAATATTCATGCATATACGATTTCAATTATTCATTTCAATTTATCTTTAAAAAGATAAATTCTAATTATTCACTTCATATTGGAAAACATTTCCATACTTATTAAAAATAAGTAATTCACAAATCTTTTTATTTTCGACCTTGGAAAATATTCAATATACTTAAATCGAATTAAGTATATAATTCATTCTTTAAGGAAATCATTCTCTTAAACATATTTATTTGGGTCAAAACGAATGTTGCGTAAAACATCGTTACGACAACCCAAAATCACTAGTATAGGGATTCGAAATTAAAATAGATATATAAATCCCAATACTATACAAAACATTTCCTTTCGGAAATCATTTACTATAACAACAGTGTTATAGTCCATCATCTCCTTCTATTTCTCGAAAACGTCTATTTCAACAATGAATGTTGAAATCTATGGTTTCGAATCTCAACGCCTTTTTAAAACATCGTTAGATCGTTTTAATTCTGTTTAAAACATTCACATTCAAACCATTTTCTTTAACGTGTTATTCACTATTCAAAAACGTGAATATACTTCATTAACAATTTCATCCTTTTATTCATTTTTAATTCAAAGGATTATTCACTATTCAAAAATGTGAATATAACTCCATTAATAGGTTTCAACAATTTACTTATCAAATAAGTCATTTGCGAATTTATAAAACAACGTTTATAAATTCTATTTCTATTTATTTATAAAAACTTCCTTTTTATAAATTCTTTTATTAACATATTCCAGTTTATAACTCAATTATAAACTAAAAGTTCATATTATAAGTTAAATACTTATAAAACGATTATTTTACAAAATCGTTCTTTTAAAGACTTTCAAATTTATGAATCTTATAACTTATAAGATCCATTTATTTTGCCTAACTATTCTTCAAATAATTTCACCAAATTTATAAATCTTACTATTTATAAATTTCATTTATAACTTCACAGTTTATAATTCTATAAATTTCATTCATTTATGAAATTCATTTTCACTTCATTCAAACACTTATAAAAACTCGTTTTATAATGTCAATATTTCAATTTATAAATATCCATTTATAAATCTCTAAATATAAATCAAATTATATTATTCTTTAAAACGTCTTTAAATTCCTTTAAAAACTTCACCATTTTGATTTATAAAATAATAAAATTTTATAAATCCTATATTTAAACTTTTTATAACAAGTTCAGAATCCCAATTTAAACTCTTCATAAAGTCATTAATTCCTTATTTTCAAAAATCATCTTTTAACTATATTTCTTAAAAATCATAATTTTTATAACTTTAAAAATTATAACGTTTATTTATTCAAAATGGATCAATTCTAAAAATATAGTATATTTTCAAAAATCACTTTAAAAATCATTTTAAAATCCCAAAATCTGGGTCCAATGATGCTACACACCAAATAGTCAATCACGACTACAACGATATCACATATCGTATATGATAATCAACGAATATCAAAATATCCATAATCAAATAAATAGTGTTGAGGAATCCAGTTGGATCCCTCCAACCTGTTTTCCTGCATCCAAAAACATTAGCACAATACCAATTTCGCTCCAGTACGAAATTATCGCGGTATATGTTTTTAATAAATATTATCCGCTTAATAACGGCGTAATAGGGTCTCATCCGCTAAAAAATACGGGAAATCAACAACTGCAATATATACATATGCCAATATATATATATTGATATTATATATAATACCAATTTCACTGTTTATGAAATATTCACGGTATATGTTTTTAATAAATAACATCCGCTTAATAACGGCGTATAATGTCTATTTTAACAATCAATAGATATCAATCAACATTCAAACGTGCATTCAAATATTTTAAATCTAACTATTTAAAATAAAATCGAAACCGATTCGATTGAGTGAGAAGTTCTCACCTTGATTTTAATTTCCGTTTCAGCTTTTATTTCGAATAGAATTAAACGGACGTTTAATTTTACCCAAAATTCTCACTAACTCCAAACGACTCCAAACCAACTCCATCGCGTAGTGCTCGTCCATACGATTCCAACGCAACTGGTTTCGCGCGTTTTCGACCTCGTATGAAAAAGTTATGAATATTTGAAGTTACACGTGTTTATATACATAGATTTATAACATAATTTCTTATTTTTTTTAACCTTCATAATATCATAGCCGTCCATCACATATCCAATGGCTCCCCCCACCATCTTCCCCTTCACGCACGTTGCTCCAGTACCCCAAATTTTGAGGCCGAACCCATTAGCCAAATTAGGGTTAAACATTGCATCGCCATCTCTCATCTATACTCGATCACGTCACCGCCATCGCGAAGCTCAGCACCTCCTCTACCCACGCCTGCCTCCCCCTTGAGCTCGGCCTACTCTACAGCCCATAAAGGCATGCGTGACCTGAAGAGAACGGCCCTCCTAGCTCCCTCTCCGTTGCACCATTTCCGATCATCACCGTATGGAATCGAAGCTCTCGTCGTGCTCTACGACTTCCGTGTTGAACACTTCGCGTAATTCCTTACGGATTGAGAGAGATTGATGAAGAAGTGAGAGTGATTTCTGGCCATTGAATGTTAGGGTGGCGGCTAGGGTTATAAAATTAGAGTTAGGGTTATTTTTTTTATCAAATTATGAAGAGGTGGGTCTATTTATAGAGTTTCGTTCGACACTATTCACCCGGAAATTCCGAACTCCGATTTAGGCGCCGAAACTGACGTACCTAGGGTTTATCCCGCGTTCCGGACACAATGGAACAGGTTTCGGAAGCTAATTCGGAAGTATGTGTGAGTTATGGCTGTAAACGCTCAATTTGAATTAAACCGATTTAAGTCGATTTCTAGGCGTTTTAATTTGTACCGGACAAACGGTAAATCCAATTGACTTGAAATTTGAAACCTTACAATAATATCACATTACGGATCCGATGAAACTGGTTTCGTCGAAATCCGAGACTTTTTGAAAAATGGCTATTTTCACTCGTCAAATTTAAATTAAAAACGATTCGATGCGTTTCGAGCTGCCACGATCAAACGATAACTCCGATTGACACGAAAATTGAAATCCGGTAATAACTAACTATTACGGATCCAATGGAACTGGTTTCGTTCAATTCTGAGACTGTTCAAAAATTGACTATTTTCACTAGTCGATTTTAAATATTAAAATATTCAATTTTCACAAATTAACTTTTAATTCGATTTTAAAAGTTCTAAAATATCATTCTAACTTCCATATGATAAAATAAAATTTTACAAATCATTTTCAATCATATTTAACTCAATTTCCAGTTATTTCCATAATTTAACGTATTAAATTATCGATTAAATTATCCAATTAAATCCAATAATTCAAATAAAAATTTATTTGACTTATAAATTCACTTATTAATATTTAAAATTAATTAAATATTCAAATTTTAATTATTAAAAATTCTGGGTCGTTACAGTAAGGCTTTGGTATGCAACCAGTGCTCTTACTTACCTGGCTTCGCTCTTGTACAAGGAATAATTAAGTTGGAATGTCTGAAACGAGTAAGTATACGAAAGTTGATTTGTATAAGCAATTATTTTTGAATAGATGATCGATTAGACGATTATCAAACTTGCCCTAATATTAAATTAGGTTGTTTCGAAAGGATTCGTGATTTCATGCCAATGAGAACCCACAGGGATGAGAATTAGTATGAAACATTTATAGCTTTTGCTTATTTTTGTGAATCGAAATTGAGTTACCGAGAATTCATTGAATTGGTTTTGAAGAGATCGGGATTTGTAAGTGTATTACTTATTGAATACCACTTCAAAACTAGTATATGAGTTCTATGTTTTTGGGTCGGTTGAGAAGTGAAACATTATAGACTTGAAATGTCAATCCTAAGATTAAGTACAAGGGAGAGGTCAGTGTTAACATTTCAAATGATGATATCATGTGGGACTATCTATCTTGAGTAGTATTCCAAGAGAGATGACAGCGTTAGCATTCATCAAAGGACTTCAACGAGAAACTATGTGGAGATTCGAGATTAATTTAAGATGCTTGAATCCATGAAGCGATTCGTGATCTATTCGAGATGATGGAAACCATTTGGGGATTAATGTTCTATTCGAATGATGAAGACTCGTATGAAAGATGCTGATTGTAGCCTCAACATAGGGAAAATGAAAAAAAATAGTGGAGGGACATGGCCAGGGAGTTTAGCTAACCTCAAGTGTATATCAACTCCATATATATATATATATATATATATATATATATATATATATATATGCTTATCGATTGTTGCTAGCGAGAGTTGATATGACTTGGATCACACACTTAGGTGATCCAGTTACCTTAAATTATATCTTATCTAGAGATACACGATGTGCGGAAGGTAGTGTCTGATCCTTGTCATGGAGTTCAGATAAGGATAGACCGAAGAGATCTCTATGGAAAAATCAATACATAAATGCATCTTAATGGTATTAATTGTATACCTATTAATGTTGTGTCATACGCACAATAGCTATTTATGGATTTATTTCTACACCTTAGACTATCTATTATACCGATATATTCACTCATCGAATGGTTGGTGTTATTTTGGTGGAAAATCGTTATAGTAGTCCATACGATTTCAATAGTTACTGTTAGTTGTTTCATAGAGTTCTCACGGCGGTTTACTAGATTAATCCAGTATTATTTTCTTATAATGCTCAAGTCAGCCTATGTATATTTCTAAATTTAGCTTTGGGTGCTTTGGAGTTTGTGGAGATGAGCTTGATGTTCATCTACTGTGGTATTTTTATTTCCACTGCACTACTGTATTGTATATATCGGCATTGTGAGGACAGGTAATTATAATTGTCCAGCCTGATGATAGTACTTAGATTTTGTAATTCTGAAATTTCTATATTCAAAGTAACCCTTTTTACCGTTCTTTTGATATAAAATCTTATCCTTCCACTATGAGATTCTAATGTTGTGTTCTCTCTTTCTTGTTCTGTTTTATTTTTTTATTTTGCCCTAAGTTTCCGTCTTTTATGCACTTCGATGCTCGGTACATAAATATTGTGGATGTCTTTAATGTCAACATTCGAGGGTCGAAAAGTCTGATCGTAGACCTAGCGTCGATCCCTAAATAAACTTCTCCACCCTCTTTCTTGGCATTGTAAACATATCAACCCCGTGCTTAGAAAAGGCGTTAAACTTTGACACATACTCTAATACAGTCGTACTCCCTACTGTAATTCAACCCTGAACATCACTGACAACTCCATATTTGGAATAAACTATTCTTTGTATATACCCTTCAACATTTCTGTTAACCATAAAATCCACTTAAGAACAAGGATATGAAAGAAGGCTTATAAAAGTGCTAGGCCCTAGTAAAATTGAAGATATGGGTTTCACTAAAGTTTAAAGAAGAGCATTTCATAGGTACTAAGGTGGCATTCCAAGGAGACGCAAGTACCAGGTGACATCATGAAAAAAGCTTTTGAAACGGGAGGGAAAAAGACAGCCAAATTATCCTTCCGCCTCATTAAGACCTTTCGACGTGCATGGATTCGCATATATAAGAAAGGCAGGGGGTTTCTTCATTATCAATTTACTACTTAAAGATATGATTCCAACACACCTTTTGAAAGCAAGAGCAAGCCTTTCGAAATGGTTGGAACCCTCCGAAGGCATGATAAAAATCATACACGGAGTCTAAGATTCCTTCCGCTAAGACCTAGTTGTCACTCCCATCTCTTTCGAAGCAATGCAAAAGCTCAACTCATCTCTCACTTGCAATAGTTTAGCAACACAAAGCAAAGAGTGCTTCTACCCCCCTTTCGACGGAGTCGAAAGTAGTCCGGTAAAAAGAAAAGTAAAAATGGCAATCAAACTTTAACTGTGGCGAAAGGTTGTAAAGGTATCCTTTCGACTGGGTTGAAGGGTCTGAATGAAATGGTAGAGGCGTAAGAATAGATAAGAATGGTCAAAAGAAAAGACTTTCGACTACATCGAAAGGAGGCATGCAGAAAGATGAGGGAAGAACTTTCGACCATGTCGAAAGGATATACAAGGAAGATTGAAGGATGACCTTTCGACCATGTCGAAAGGATGCATGCGAAAGATTAGAGGAAGGCCTTTCGACTGAAGCGAAAGGATGGGCGCGAAAGGGGGTGGACCTGCATCTATAAATACAAAACTAGGGGTCCGATTTTGGGGCCAAGTTTTAGAATCCTAAACTCATTCTCCTACTTCTTAGCAAAATCAAATCTTTGTAACCCTAAATTAATTTGGGAAAAGCACTGTTAATTGTAACTCTATTTGGATTAATGTTAAAAGAGGAAATGCATGGATTCAATAAAGATTTTGATCATGAGGGAGATCATTTCGATGATTTTCTTGACTAATAATTAATTGCACATGATGCTAGTTTATCTTCCTAATTCCTTTTTGACTTATGTGATGCCATGAGAAAAACTTTGATAATATGCATACGAATCACGTTTTCGTCATGTTTAATGATATCAAATGATAAACAAAGGCGATGATGATGTTTTGATCTTAATAAATACATAGAACTTATGTTTTTCGAGATGATATTCCATTGCACATATGACGTAGAACTTTTATATTATACATTGGATCTACTTCGAAAGAGAAAAACCCCTTTCGACATGATCGAAAGGGACGTTTCGAAAGGGATCTAAGCTATGCTATATGGATGAATACCTTCAAAAGGTGTACACACACTACAATACATACAACCCTTTCGAAGGAGTTCTTTCCAAAAGCACATAAACAACGATGTCGAAAGAAAATACTTCTCGTTAAGGGCAGAATATCCTTTTGACATAGTCGAAAGAAATGAATGTCTGATATCAATAACCACTTTCGACTCACTCCAAAAAGAGGTTTCGAAGAGGGTGCTTTCTCCTTAACCTTCAATCCAATAGGGTTGATTGGATCTATTAACTACCATTAATATTTTCGTAAGACCACCCTTCGAAAGCATTTTGTCGAAATCAACCCAATCGAAAGGGGTTTCAAAGGGACTGATCACTTCTAAAAATCTTCTTTTAAACATAACAATATTTCTTGTTAACCTTACAGGGTATGTTGGCAAGTTTTCTTATTAACATTTTTGGCACTAGAAGAAGGGCTTGAAGCTCCGACCTTGTGGCCACCTTATAGACTAATTATAGATTGGTTAACTTAGAGTAGGAAAATGAAATCCAATCCATAAGGCATAGTCGAATTAACAAAGTGGCCGTATACACCACAACCTTAGAAGAAAACTTAACACCAACTTTCAACTTGGAGGGAGTTGTGCAAGGAAACCATCAACCTCGGCTCAACAAGATGATAATGCAACCAAAATAAAGCACTTGGAACAAAATTTGTTAGAGATGCAGGAACTTCTTAAAGAATCATTGTCTTAAAGGTCCTCCAAGACAGTAAAACCAACGAATGGAGATGAGGTAATCTCTCCAAGAAGAAATTTAGAGGCTTATACAAATAAGGACAAGAGCAAAATTGACTTGACGTCTTCAAAGAAGAAATTGTGTCCTAGGATTAAATTCGATCATCAAGGAAGGTTATTAGACAAATCTCTTACGCTGTCCGAAAGCTCAATATTAAAAGAGTAATAATCCAAACCGGAAAAGTTATTACGACATTGAAGCTTATTTGAAAAATATAGCAGAAAAAGCAATCGAGGACATGCTAAATGCTAAGGGAAAAATGAGTTTGGATGAGAATGTGAATGATAACGAGCGAGTGGCACCTTTCATGGATGAAATCATGTCAATGGTTATCCCATCCTATGTAAAGATCCCAACTCTGTAATATCATGGTACTACAGATCCTGATGATTACTTGATGGCTTTCGATAGCCAAATGGATCTGTATAATGCTTTTGGAGTCATTCAATGTAGACTGTTTCCAATAATTCTTCAAGGGGACGCTGCTAAATGGTATCGATGATATCATGAAAAGAAAATCTATTCATGGAAGCGGTTTTCTTATGAGTTCTCTGCCCATCTTGTGTATGCAAGGACCCAATAATCAATTACACAGTTCTAGCCAACATCAAGTAGAGACAGGGAGAGTGGTTGGGAGATTACCTCAAAAGGTTCAACACAGAAGCATTAAAAGCTAAGGACATGAATGGCCGAGATAAGCTCATTGTAGTGAATTGTGGGTTAATTGAGAATACACCACTCTGGAAACAATTCTTTATTCATGGGTGCAAGGATCTGCAGGGCTTCCATTTTTAGGCTAATAAATTCATTTGAATGGATGAATTATATCACGCTAAAGAGAAAGCTAATCCTAAAAAAGAAAGTGGAAGATTTAGATTAGATCAGGGACATAAGTGAACAAGATGGGAAGAGCCTAATGCTAGTTCAATCGCTTTAAACAAACCGTTGTTTTACATCCATGCTATGACAAAGGAGAAGGTTAACTTCTCGACTTCCTTTAAGGCCAAAAATTATCTTGAACGAAGAAAAGGGGATGATTATTGCGTTTACCACAAAGCAAATGGCCACAAAACTGATGAATGCAGTGTCTTGGCTGTAATCATTCAGAAATTAATTCATGAGGAGAATTTGAAGGAGTTCACCCAAGATAAACAAAAAGCTCCATGGACTGGGGATGGTCCGCAAAAGTTACCTAGTAATGCTGTTAACATCTTGGAGGAAGAAGCTCCGCTGAGCTTGAGTCCACCGTTGAAGAGGACTGATGTAATCCATGGGGGGCCACATCCATTAGGGACTAGTAAGGGGGAAGGAATAGGTACATCAAAGAGGCTAGAGAAGGTGTGTTCTTCATTCAAGAAGAGCCCCGGCCTAAAAATCCATGACTCAACATCCTGAACCAAATCTTGTTATTACTCCCTACGAGATGAATATGGGAGCCCATCACCCACACAATGATCCTCTTATGATCAGGGCTTAAATTGGACTGTCTATAGTGTCCAAGATTCTTTTGGACACTGGTAGCGCAGTCAATGTCATTTTCAAACATGTCATTGATCAAATGAGCATCCCAGAAGACAAGTTAGAGCCCAGCCTTGAGCCAATGTTGGGTTCAATAGCAAGGGATCGACCCCAGTGGGATAAGTGAAATTTCTAGTACAGATGGGAGTACCACCATGCTACGGAATTTTTGAAACTCTCTTTGTAATTAGCCAACTATCCTACTACAATGCTTTCTTTGTTAGACCCACACTTGATGAGGTGGATGATTTTGTCCCGCCAAAATATATAATGGTGAAATTATTAATTAAGAGAGGATGGGGCATTACCCGTGAGAACAATTCAACTCCCGCGAATGTGCTACGCCCGGTCAGTACAAAAGGGATTATTCTACTTAGTTTGATTCTTCTACTATTTTTCAGCCTTCGGATAATGGATTTTACATCCAACATTCGAAGCAAATATTAGATCTAATAAGACTAACAAACATATGTACAAAAGGTACATTTCCCTCGGAAGCAAGAGGAAGAGGGTTGATGCTAATTCTATTGAGGAAAGCCAAATTATCATAGAATTATATTGCTGTAGAGAAATGGAAAGGATAAAACCTATAAAATACCTTGAGGAGAAATGGACCCAAATGATACAACCAAGGAAGTCAAAGTGGGAAAGGAATTGGATAACAGCTTGAAGAAGGACTTGATTCAGTTTCTTAAATCCAATAAGGATGTAATTTCATGGTCTCATTCAGATATGGTGGGTATTAATCCATTGGTTATGTGTAATGCGCTAAGCGTCAATCGAGAAGTGACCCCTATTAGACAGAAAAATAGACAATTGGATAAAGTGCGGTCTGATGCCCTAAAAGTGGAAATTAAAAGACTCCTAGAAAATGGGTTTATTTGAGAAATCTATATCCCAAAATGGCTAGTGAACCTAGTGTTGGTAAAGAAGTCGGTAAGTGGAGGACTTGCATCGATTATATAGGCTTAAACAAGGCCTGTCCAAAAGATAGTTTCCCATTGCCCCGGTAGTGCAACTAGTGGGCAAAAATTGTTCTCTCATGGATGCTACTCACGATATAATCAGATACCCGTGTTCAAACCAGATGAAGAACATACAAGTTTCATTACTAATTGGGGAATTTTTCTGCTATAAAGCAATGCCTTATGGATTAAAGAATGCAGGGGCTACCTATCAAAGATTAGTTAACAGAATGTTCAAAGAACATATCAGTTGGAATATGTAAGTTTATGTTAACGACATGCTAGTGAAATCTTATGAGACTAAAAGTCACCTTAAATATCTAAAAACAATGTTCAAAGTATTACGGTAATATAAGATGAAATTGTGTCCCTAGAAATGCTCTTTTGGAGTCCATTCCGAGAAGTTTTTAGGCTGTCTTATGAGTGCTCAAGTGATTGAAGCTAGCCAGACCAGATTAAAGCTATTGAGGACATGGCTAAGCCCAAGACTAGCAAAGATGTAATGAGTTTAAATGGTAGGGAAGTTCCCCTAATCAAATTCATTTTCAAGGCGATTGATAAGTGCATTCCCTTTTTTGATGTGATCGAGAAGAAGAAAAACTTTGAATCGGGGGAAGATTGTAAGAAATTTTTTTAAGAGTTGAAAAATCATATGGAAAAATAGCTAATGCTGTCTAGTCCCAAGAACGATGAAGTCTTGTGCCTATACATGGCAGTCTTAGAACATGCGGTGAGTTTGGTATTGATCAAAGAAGAAAGTAGGACTCAACTTCCTATTTATTATATGAGCAGGCGGTTAAAGGATGCAAAGGTTCGGTACCCAGTAATAGAAAAACTTGCTTATTGCTTGATACATACAACACGAAAAATTAGATCATACTTTCAAGCACATCCAATTAGGGTATTAACTAACTTCCCACTTAAACAAGTTTTCAGTAAGCCTGAAACTTTAAGTAGGTAGTTAAGTGGGGAATTGAACTTAGCCAGTATGACATTGAGTTTCAACCACGTGCAATTATCAAAGGAAAAGTATTAGCGGACTATATTAATGAGTGTGTTAACTTCATCAAAGAACAACCGAAAAAGGAAAGGGATCAATATCCTATGTGGCACTTATTTGTGGATACTGCATCGAATGAACAAGGCGTTGGAGCGGGATATGTCATAATAACACCAGATGGACACTGCCTACACTACGCCATAAAGTTAGGGTTTCTCGTAACAAATAATGTAGCCGAATATGAATCAATGGTGGCAGGGTTGACTTTGGCATTAGAGCTCAAAATCCCATGATAGAGCAAGTATATCAGACTAAAGATGCCAAGCTATCTCTATATGTAAAGAACATATGGAAGATGCTCGCTTTATTTGAAGATTTTTCTATACATCAAGTTCCAAAGGGAAAAAACTCATAGGCAGATTCGTTAGCAAAGTTGGCTTGCTTAAGGGGAGCCACAGAAACTTGGATCGTGCCAGTAGGTTACCAAGCAAATCAAGTATTGAAGAGGGAACACCCAAACAAGGAAAGGAACTGTTAGTCCTAACTAGATCCCAAGCCATGTCACGAGAGAGAGAAGAAAAGGAAATTAATGGAGAAATCCATAAGAGAATCAATCAACCAAGGATAGATGACTGTTATAATAACACTTGGATGTCGATTATTGTCGAATATCTTTCTAAAGGGACATTGCCATCCGACAAGGAGGCTAGGAAAATCAGGTGACAGGCTCTAACTTTCACAATCGTAGATGGCATTCTTTACAAGAAAGGATATGCACTACCTTACTTAAGATGTATGAGTCTTGAAGATGGATGAATTTGTTGGTGGAAGCGCATGAAGGATTTTGCGGAGACCACTCTAGCGGGGAAAAGGTGACAAAAAAGATAACAAAACAAGGATTTTATTGGCCTTAAATGGCAAGTCAAGCTATTAAATATGTAAGGAGATGCAAGAGATGCCAGAAATACTCAAAGGTCCAAGTCAGTTAATTCTGATTTCAAGTCCATGACCCTTTGATAGATGGGGAATTGACTCAATCGGGCCATTGCCAACTTCTAAAGGGGGAGCAAAATATATTGTAATCGCCCTAGACTACTTTACTAAATGGGTAGAAGTGGAACCACTTCCCAAAATCACTTCTGGGAACATGCTTAGATTCGTCATTAAAAACATTATAACCAACTTTGGAATTCCCCATAAGATTATATCTGACAACAGAACGCAATTCGAAAGTGAAGAGTTTTCTCGGTTTTTTCATAAGAATGGGATTATGAAAAGCTTTTCTTCCATGGCACATCCGTAGGCAAATGGAGCCGTTGAAGCTGCAAATAAGACTATTAAGACTATCTTGAAAAATCAATTGAATAAAGCTAAAAGGAATTAGGTAAAATAGTTTCCACTTGTACTCTAGACTTATCGAACCTCTACTAGAATAGTAACAGGAGATACCCTTTATTCTTTAACATATGGATGTGAGGCGATGTTACCAATTGAAATTGAGATACCCTCACATCAAACGATCACATATATGTTTGATCTAAACCAAGAGCTAAAGAAAGAATCGCTAGATTTAACACATGAATTGGTAGATGAAGCGGCTATCCAAACGGTAGAATATCAAAGAAGAATTTCAAAATATTACAGCTTAAAAGTGAAAACAAGATCATTTCAAGAGGAGACCTAGTACTTCGAAGGGTGATGGAAAACACAAGAAATTATGCAGATGTTCCGCTGTGACCTAACCGGGAAGGTCCCCTAGTTATATGCAAAGTAAACCCCTCTAGAACTTACAAGTTATGTCGACCAGACGACAATATGGTTTCTAGAACATGTAATGTGGAAAACTTGTGACCATATTTTCCTACAATGAATGAATAAAGCATCTCTTTCTTCAAAAGAAAAGTCTACGTGGCTGGGAGTAAAATTCTACTTGCACTTGGACATTACCTTTAATGGTCAAGGCCTTTATCCACAACGAATTGGCCAGGTCAAAGAGCCTCCTGAAGGAAGGTTAGAGTAATCCTTTATCCATTCCATGCTCTGGCCAGGCTAAAGCATAACCAAACCCTTAGCTGCACCATGCTATGGCCAGGCTAAGGCGCCTCTTGGAGGGAGGTTAGGGTAAGCCTTTATCCATGCCACACTATGGTAGATTAAAGCATTGACATGTCCTTGACCGCGCCGCGCTATGGATAGCTCAAGGCACTTCCTAGAGAGAGGACAGAGTTAGCCCTTGGTCCTGCCACGTTGTGGCCTGGCCAAGGTACCGAACAAGCCCTTCATCGCACCACGCTATGGCCGGGTCAAGGCACCTCCTGGAGGGAGGTTGGGTAAGTCTTTGGGTATTGCTTGTGGATAAGCGAACCAAGTGCACCAGATGACAATGGACTAAGACGTCCAAGCCCAAGCAGCAGCATATCAAATGATGGACTAAAGCCCAATAAGTGGCATACCAAATAGTGGACTAAGATGTCCAAGCCCAAAAGCCCAAGGAGCGACATATCAAATAGTGGACTAAGACGTCCAAGCCGAAGAAGCATAATATCAAACAACGGACCAAGACGTCCAAGCACAAGAAGCGGCATATCAAACAGTGGACTAAGACATCCAAGCTTGGGAAGCGACAAGTCAAACAGCAATTGCATACAAGGCCTAAAAGGTTGACACATGTCGAAAGAGACAAAACCCAAGGAGCAGTACAGAATAAAAGGTTTAAATAAGAATCTACAACCTCCAGGTAATTATCAAAGAAGAATTTCTAAACTTCACTTATTAGTAACCGAATATGGGTTTTGGGTCTTCATTATTGAGTTCAGGACTTCAATTATTAATGCCCGAATCTAGGATTAAAGTTTCTATTACGAAAATTATTATTATGGATTTTTGAGTATCCACCACTAATAACCGAATCTGGGTTTGAGAGTTCTATTATGAAGACCATCTCGGATTGTCAGTTACTAAAACCTAAATCTGGGTTCCGGATCTCTTACTATTAACTTCTGAACTTCACTTATTAATAGGTGAATTTGGGTTTTAGATTTCTAGACTTCCTAATACCTAAATTTGAGTTTCGGGTCTTTTACCAATAAATTTTGAATTTATTCTATTAAGTCTCGAATCTGGATTTTAAGGCAGTTGTTATTGAGATTCCAATGTATTTCTAGTCTTCAACTAAAACCATGAGTTTGTCTTCTTAATACCCAAACCAGGGTCGTTGGATTAGTATTTTTAACAAAATTTCTCAACATCAGAATATCGATCCCTAGATCATTATTATTTCCAAAAGGAGTTTCTAAATACCTATTACTTATCCCCAAATAAGGATTCACAGTTTACAATAACTCATTTCAGATGGTAGTCATAGCCTTTTATTACCAAACATTTGTTGTCTCTAGTAGAAAGTTCTTGGATTTCAATTATTATATGCCTGGTTTACTATTAATCTTGTGGAAGTTTAATCTGTAAACTTCATTTTTAACTATAAAAGATGAATAGTGGGGCTTTTAATATTGCCAGCAAAAGTCCTTGATTCTCTATCGTTTACAATTGTAGATTTCATATCCTTTATTAACTCAAGATGATGACCAGTTAATCTTTAGGGTTTAGAAGCTCTATTTTATTAACTTCGTTTCCAAAACATGAACCTTATATTTATATAAGTCATGATCTAACGATAGAAAACATTTTTTGCTTTGAATTTTGCAGGAAAAAGAGGTTATTAAGAATGAAGTAGTTGTTAAATTTTTGTCCTAAAGAACAAAAGCTTCTTTCATACGAGAGAGGGGGGCAAAATGTTAATCTTAAAAACCACTTAAGAATAAGGGCATGAAAGAAGGCTTATAAACGTGCTAGGCTCTACTAAAATTGAAGAGATGGGTTTCTCTAAAGTTCAAAGAAGAGCGTTTCATAGGTATTGAGGTGGCTTTCAAAGGAGTTGCAAGCACTGGGTCCCATTACAATGACAAATAGAAAAAAGATTTCGAAAGGGGGAAAGGAAGGCAAGGTTACCCTTCCACCTCACCTTTCGACGTGGATGGATTCACATATATAAGAAAGGCATGGGGTTTCGTCACTGTAAATTTACTACTTAAAGAAATGATTCCAACATACCTTTTGAAAGAAAGAACAAGCCTTTCGAAATGGTCTGAAACCTCCGGAAGCATGATAAAAATATATACGGAGTCCAAGAGTCCTTTTGCTAAGACCCAGTTGTCACTCCCATCAATTTCGAAGCAATGCAAAAGCTCAACTCATCTCTCATTTGAAATAGTTTAGCAACACAAAGCAAAGAGCTCTTCTAACCCCCCCTCACCTCGATGGAGTCGAAAGCAGTACGGTAAAAAAGCAAAGTAAAAGAGGAACTCAAAATTTAGTAGCGGTAAATGTTGTAAAGGTATCCTTTCGACCGGGTTGAAAGGTGTGGAATGAAATGGTGGAGGCGTAAGAATGGATAAGAAAGGTCAAAAGAAAAGCCTTTTGACTGCATCGAATGGAGGCGCGCATAGAGATGAGGGAAGACCTTTCGGCCATGTCGGAAGGATACATGTGGAAGATTGAAGGAAGACCTTTCGACCTTGTCGAAAGGATGCATGCGAAAGATTAAAGGAAGACCTTTCAACTGAAGCGAAAGGATAGGCGTGAAAGGGGGCCGACCTACATCTATAAGTATGACCCTAGGGATCCGATTTTGAGGACAGAATTTTGGAATCCTAAACTCATTCTCCTATTTTTTAGCAAAATCAAATCTTTGTAACCCTAACAATATGGGGAAAAGCACTATTAATTGTTACTCAATTTGGATTAATGTTAAAAGAGGAAGCGAATGGATTTAGTAAAGATTTTGATCATCAAGGAGATCATTTCGATCATTAGCTTGAGTAATGATCAATTACACATGATGCTTGCTTATCTTCTTAATTCCTTTTTGACATGCGATGCCATGGGATTAACTTGGATAATATGCATACGAATCACATTATCATTGGGTTATGATATCAAATGACAAACAAAGATGATGATGATGTTTCGATCTTAGTAAGTTCATGGAACTTATGTTATCTGAGATGATATTCCATTGCACATATGACATAGAGCTTTTATGTTGTACACATGATCTACTTCAAAAGAGCAAAACCCCTTTCGACTTGATCAAAAGGAAAGTGTCCAAAGGGGTCTAATCTATGATATATGGATGAATATCTTCAAAAGGTGTACAAACACTACAATAAACACACCCCTTTCGAAGGAGTTCTTTCCAAAAGAGCATAAATTACGATGTCTAAAGCAAATACTTCTCCTTAAGGGAAGAATAGTCCTTTCGACACAGTCGAAAGAAATGAATGTCTGATATCAATAACCTCTTTCGACTCACCCAAAAAGAGGTTTTGAAAGGGGTGCTTTCTCCTTAACCTTCAATTCAATAGGGTTGATTGGATCTATTAACTACCATTAATATTTTCGTAAGACCAATCTCCGAAAGCTTATTGTCCAAATCAACCCAATCGAAAGGGGTCTCAAAGGGAGTGATCGCTTCTAAAAATCTTCTTTTGAAGCGTAAATAATATTTCTTGTTAACCTCGTAGCTTTAAGGATATTGACATGTTTTCTTGTTAATGATTTCCCTAGTAACTTATTGCTCACGAACCTCCACACTCATCATATCCCATCATATACTGGCTAATCCTTTAAACTACCCAGATACTAGCTTTACTTTCTAGGTTTCTGGAAGCTCCAAATCTCCACAAATCCTATCACACATTCCATGTAGGAAATGCGGATTATGGATCTTAAGGCAGAATTAACACTAAAGGGAGGGTGAATAGTGGTTAATTAATTTTATGAATCTTTTTGAAATCTTTTCAAATTAAATCCAAACAGATGCAATTCACAAACACAGAAACAATCACAAAATCAGACAAAGATGCAAATAGTAAATAAAAGCAGTAAAGGAAAGAACATACTAGAATTTTACACTGTTCGAAGTTACCCTACATCCAGTCCCACATAATTTCTTGTGCAGATTTCTTTTCAAATACAATGCAGATATTACAACCTTAATTTAAAGGCCATGGGTTATACCCTCCTGTCTTCGAGTTTAGAGCAAACTCTCTTGATTTAACCAGGCTACATGATCACCTAATTGATTTACGGGCCATAATCACACCCGATTGATTTACGGGCCACAATCACACTGGTTCCAAAATTACTTTGATATATAGAGAGACTCGATACACATCTTTGATTACAAATGATCCTATAACCCTGAATAGCACTGAGATCTTTGAGAGAGAGTGGTAGAGAATCAAACTAGAGATGATTAAGTTTGATTCACTTAGGATTTTGGCAGAGCTTTGTTAAAATATAAGAGAATATTTGAGTATAGAAGAAGGAGTGAAGATATGAAGAAATGCTAACTTAAAATTTGTTAAAAACAACTAATATTTATAGAAGAACAAAGTCATGTCCATTCGTATAAGGTTATGACGAATAGATACTTCATTTGAAAATTTGAAATTTGAATTTCTACGGTCACCATGTCGACATGGTGGGATGTGGTATGTCAACATGCCCTAGTGAATTAGTAATGATTGAAATAGGTTGATTAACTTAACTTATTTAGTATTGATTGAATATTATCCTCTTATTTAAACATAAAAAACAAATGAAGCCTTTTGTTGTGACTCGTCAAGACATAAAGTAGAAAATATCTTCAAGGAGTTGGTAAATTAGTAATTGGGTAGTTTCTTATTGGATTGAGTAGTTTCTTTTGAATCTAACTAAAAATTAAAAAAAAATGTAAAAGAAAATGGATATAATTTTAAGTGAGATCTTAGAATGAGATTTTGATCCATATTTCGGATAAGATCTAAATATTTTGCACGAGAGGAGTGTCAAGGAAGATATGCAGGAGATTCGAAGTCTAGTTTCGTCTAAATGTGAAAAGGATATCTCGAAGGAGATATCGATTAAGGTATAGGAGGTTTAGGATCATGGTCATGCCCGATATATGAAGATACTGAGATGAACAAATAACCAATTATATACCCTGATTTTACAACAGCAGAAATAGAATAGCTTTTATTTTCTACAAGGCTCCTACTTCATCCTTGGAGTCTATATTCTTCTTCCAATAGTGACATGTCCAATCCATAAACTAAGTCCTGTCGAATGAGCACCCTTGAGTTTTTAAGGAGAAAAAATAACAAAAAAAGGGTCAAACATAAAGCCTGGTATGATTAATACTTATTTTACACATATATTATATAGTGAGACAATGCTGATAATGCATGGAATAGGTTTTCTACTCACTATTAAAAACAAACATAACAAAGGAGTGGACATCTTCATATGGCATAACTACAACCATCACTATATTTGTACATGTCCTTTACTTACTTGCAATATCATACTTAGTTCTTTAGTTAGTTTATTCAATACCATAGAAATTTAAAATTTGAATTTCTACGGTCACCATGTCGACATAGGGGTATGGGGTATGTCAACATGCCCTAGTGAATTAGCAATGATTCAGCATAGTAAAATTTTCCATGACCAACAGCATCGGGCCTCTTGGTACATTTAAGGCTTGTCATGGTAGTTGTTATGGCGCCAAGTTCATCATATACTATTGGAAAAGCACATTCATGTCAATTTCCCATAACTAGGACAGTGTCGTATCTCGTACCTATACTCCAATATTTGGGCCACCTTCCCTCCTTGTCCACTTGTTTGCGTACTAGAAGTTCCTCTACTAGAATTTTCTCTTACTCCTCCCATCATTAAATGTTCACTTTGCATTTCCATTCTTGCCTTCTGCATAAGCAAATGTTTGTGAGAAATGGAAGTAAATAGAATGAGAGCAATAGTAAAAGGATATATATATCCCCCTATATATCTATATCAAAATACAAGTGCGTCATACATATATATAATGCATACCCATCCCTAAGGTGTTTGTTTACTAATTATCTAATTTTTACTTCTCTTGGTTTTACTTAAATGTCTCATAACCTAAGCTTTGATATCAAGTTGTAACATACTTCATTTCAAGGCCCAAAAATGAACAACAATGATGTGTTTTTAAGCGGTGAAACAGGATCGGTAATTTTCACTACATTAAGTAAATAGAGCAACTAAATATTTTCATTACATATAATATTAAATTATGTTTTGGTGTTTCTAATTCGTGCTATTGTAAGGGAAAATATAATAAAACATAAATAACAGCGCTATGCCAAAGGTTTTAAATTTCAAATTTCAGTCGTGTTTCATCTCGGAATTTTCATACAAGCTATCTCATATCGGAGGAGATCTCTAAGTATATCTCAAGTATACATTTCAGTTTGGCACCTTAGATCTTATTGTACATCTTGGGAATATTTGAAAGTAATTTTTGTGTCTAAAATTGATGTTTTAGTGATTTATTTAATAGCTACAATCTTTAAAGTAATATAAAAATTATAACATACTTACTTGTATAGCAACAGATTTGAAATTATTTATTTGGACAAGATGGTAGGTTGATTTACTTAATTTATTTAGTAATGATTGAATATGATCCTCTTATTTAAACATCAAAAATAAATGAAGCCTTTTGTTGTGACTCGTCAAGACATAAAGTAGAAAATATCTTCAAGGAGTTGGTAAATTAGTAATTGGGTAGTTTCTTATTGGATTTGAGTAGTTTCTTTTGAATCTAATTAAAAATTAAAAAATATTATGTAAATGAAAAAGGATATAATTTTAAGTGAGATCTCAAAATGAGATTGTGGTCCATATGTTGGATGAGATCTAAATATTTTGTACAAGACGAGTGCTAAGGAAGATATGAAGGAGATTCGAAGTCTTGTTTCGTCTAAATGTGAAAAGGATATCTCGAAGGAGATCTCGAATGAGATATAGGAGATTTAGAATCATGGTCATGCCTGATATATTAAGATGCCAACATGAACAATTAGCCAAATATATACCTTAATTTTACAATTGTAGAAATAGAATAGCTTTATTTTCTATAAGGCTCCTATTTCATCCTTGGAGTCTGTACTCTTCTTCCAATAGTGACCTGTCCAATCCATAAACTAAGTCCGGTCGAATGAGCACCCTTGAGTTTATAAGGAAAAAAATTAACAAAAAAAGGTCAGATAGAAAGCCTGGTATGGTTAATACTTATCCTAAATTATATAATGAGACAACGCTGTTAATGCGTGGAATGGGTTTTCTACTCACTATAAAAAATAAACATAACAAAGGAGTGAACATCTTCATACGGCTTAACTATAACCATCACTACATTTGTACATGTCCTTTACTTACTTGTAATATCATACTTATTTCTTTGGTTAGTTTATTCAATTTGTTCTTCTAGGCTATTTCTATCGTTTAGGAATCATGTAATGAAAAGACCTTTGGTTGTTATGTATGGCCATACACCACACCTATTCTTTTATGTCAAAAATTGACCTTCAGATGACACTTATAGCCTTACAACAAAATTGTTGCCATCTGTTATGAATAGTCACTCAAATGCAACTTATGACCTTATACCAAAGTTCTCATCATTTTTCTAAATATACTTTTAGATGCCACTTATGGCCTCACAATGAAGTTCTTTTCTTTTTTGTAATTGGACTTTCGGATGCCACTTATTTCCTCACATCGAAGTTCTCATCATTTCTCGTGAATAGACTTTCAAATGTCATTTATGGCCTTATACTGAAGTTCACGTCATCATTTTGAAGGTTATTAATTACCCTTAATTTTCTTCCATAAACTTAATTTCATCTTTGCATTTATAATATGTCTTCAGAGTTTAACTTATTATTCTCTTTGGTAGATTCAACCTTAAGAAATTCTCAATCGTCACTTTGGAAATTGGCTTCTAAAGTGCAACTAAAAATTCACTAATTCTACTTAGGAAATTTAACACCACTTGTTATCACAATTGTAACTATTATTGACCTAGTTTAAAAGCTATCACATGCCATGATATAGAGCTATTGTATGTCAATTTTTAGGTGCTATCACATGCCATAATTTGAAATTATCATGGGTCTCAATTTAAAGGTATCAAAGGCCAAGATATCACATGTCACAACTTAGAGATATCGAGGGTCACGCCATAGGGGTTATCGCAATGCCATTGAAGGTCAAGCTATCACATGTCACCGTCAAAACTGTTAAAGGTTATGAAATTGCATGCCAAGCTATCGCATCCCACATTCTAAAGATATCAAGGTAAAGCTATCAAATGCTAACCTATATCATGCCACATTCTAAAGTTATCTAGGGTTAAACTTTTGCATGCCAACCTATTACATGCTAAGCTATTGCATGTCACGTTTTAAAGCTATCAAAGGTTAAGCTATTACATGCCAATCTCTCTCACGCCAAGCTCTCGCATGTAACATTCTAAAGCTACCAAAGGTTAAGCTATCATAAGCTAACCTGTCGCATGCCAAGCTATCATATATCATCTTGGCAGTTTTGTAATTATTTTGAAAACTGTTTATTGCCAAGCTATCTTATTATTCTTCAAACTTTCATTGGTTACTTTGAATCTATACAGTTATCTTTAAGAAAATAAGAGATATAGTTTCTCTTGTCCCAAAATGGTAATTAATCCTATAGTTAATTATTTATTCACCGCTTAATGTTAACTTTTCCTTTGGCTAGGAAAGTCATATAAATCAAATCTAGCAAGGAAAATTCCCAAAAAATCACATAAATTCATAAAATTGTTCTTTAACCCTGGTAAATTTTTTGGATCAAACTATTAAAAGTAAATATTTTTAAATATTAAATTAGACCCATAAATGACAGTTATTAGTTAGAAAATTCGAAGTTAATTTTTCCTTCACCCAAAAACTGCAAATATTTCTAATTTACTATGAGAAACGTCATGCTAAAATTTGAAAGCATTTGGAGAGGATTAATACTCATTATTCCTAGAAAAAAAATCCAAAAATTCATTCATTCGGTTGTTTAACCATATACAAAATCATTCGTTATCATCCAAATGTGTTTATCGTCATTAAAACCCATAAAACGCATTAAACCCAAATCAAAATAGGTTTAGAGGAAATTAGAGTGAATATTACTCATCTAGATTTGTAAAACTTGGTTAAAACCCTATTTTTCTTCTTAGAGATGAAATCTTCTCGTTTAGATTTGGATTTTTTTTTTCTTCTCTTTGCAAATGGTAGCCGACCTTAACTTGTGTTTTTTTGGAAGTGAAGTAAGAATGAATGGAGTGCATGAAATAGCCAAGGCTTATACCTTAATGATTTTGACTTGGGCTAAAATCCCATATTGCATAATCTCATTCATTTCTTTTTCTAATGTGAAATCATCTTCATCCAATGTTAAAATTAATTTATTCTTATTCATAAAACCTAATTTAATTTCCCTAACTACTCTTGGTCCGTTTAATTAACCCATTAAAGATTAATTAGTTAAATCTCACTTAAATACTTCCTTTAACCAAATTCTCCTAATTCTCTCTTTTTTCCTTGGCAAACTATAGTATTATTTATCTCCCCCATATTATGGCTCTCTATAACATGGGGTGTTACAGTTATAAATCATAGGTTTTGATGTATGTGCTCATAATAAAGTCGAGCATGTGATTATGTAATGTGATCTGTTTACCCTAGATTATACGATGTCATCCATTTACCCTTGACTGTGCGTTGTGATATAATTGCTAACTATATGATATGGTGCGGGTTGAAGCATTTATAGAACTGATATGTTGAGTAGTCTCTGATCATATGAGTTATGGTATTTCTAACGACACCTAAATGAGAAATGTAAGATTGCTTGATGGTTGAAATATTTGTTATGCTTGCAAAAACTTGCTGCATTTGATTGGGATGTTCTTGATGTAGATATTATTAAGTTGTATACCTAGACGCCCATGCTATACTTGAGTAGTAGCACACCCTTATGATGATGATTGTAGACTAGCATATATCGATGTTATGTGCAAACTTGTTGGATGAACAAAAAAGTCAATTATAATTCCCCATTCCTTGTGTTCGTATTTACTATATCAACTTTTATAGTATTTTGAGATTATAGATCGCTCATACAAGACTATTGCCTGTCACAAGGTTATTTGCTTTGCTTCTTATCAGCCGATTTACTCTTAAATGAGTAAATCAGAGGCACCAGGTGTAACAAACCTACTAGAGATAATCCTAAATAAATAATTTTGGAATATGAATATATATAATAATGGGATTTTTAGTTGAATTTTTTTGGAAAAATAGTAATTTTAATATTTTTGGGATTTATAAATGAACAAATTTCATAAGTAAAATTTTTGTAAAGATAAAAAGGAAGCAAATATTTTGGGAATTGGATAATATTATTTTTAGTAAAATTAAATGATGGAATTTTGTAAAATAAAGTTAAAGAGGAAATAAAAAAGATAGCCATGGATTTAAAATTTTATTGATCTAATTCTCATAAGTAGGTAAACTAATTATTTTAAAAAGGGAATTCAAACAGATTAGAATTTTTGTAAAAGATTATTTTTTTATAGACGAAAATGATGTAAAGTTTTAAATTGGAATTTATATGTTACACGATTCCATATTATAATTTATGAAAAAATAAAATAGATTTTAAACAAGGGTTTGATAAGTTCAAAATGTAAAGGGTGTCATTTCCATTTTAATAGAGATTCTATTTCTAAAATTAAAGATAATATTGATAAGCATAATAGAAATATTATAAATGGTTGAAATAACCAGCTTTATATAAGAAAACGAGTTTTAAGAGTTTCCATGTGAATTAATTATATTTATATGGTTCTAAATGTTGTTTTAAAAATGAATTACAATGGAGAAAGAAGTTTTATTTAATTAAACATTAGGTTAATGGGTTTAACATAATACCTATTTAGGCCCAAATAACATAAGGGAAAGTAGTTTTTCCCTTTAGCTTTTCACTGAATATACAATCTTATTCTCAGCTGAAACAAAAAGGAATTTCTCAATCTCATTTCCTACCCAAACCCTAGAACAAAGATTCACCAAAATAAATTTAAAATAATTTCCTAAAAATTGCTATAAAATCAAGGGATGTTTCTAAGCCGAAGCTACATCGCTAGGAGCAGCCAATTTCATATTTGGAGTGGTTTTGGCCGTCTCGGTTTTTGGGGCCGCAAGGTATTTTCGAAGAGCGGTGAATTTTGGAGCAAGGATGAGTTTTAGCTTGCTTTTATGCTCTAAGGTGAGTAAATTAACTCACTACTATGTCTAATTGCTGAATGGACTAGTATTTTGCCATTGAAGGGTTATTTTGGTTAAATTATCATTGTTTCGTTAACATTGGTTGTTTTGGTGCTAAAAATATGACTTTGCAATCGTAATGTTGTCCATTTGGTGTTTGTATGCTATATGCGTATACCTCGGTGCATGTTACAGTTACGAATAGTTTATCATTGAAGAGTGATTCAAGTCATTAGAATATTGCCAGAATCTGAGAAAAGGTCAAACCTGGAGCTAAAAACTGCTCCACTTTTCATGACCATCGATCCATTAGTGGCCTAAAGTCTAGAGCTATTCAGCTCCAGGCATATATTGTGTGTTTATTTCAATTCTTTGCTTAATGTTTTATTTGTTTTGATTGTACTGAAATTCATTTTCTACTAACATCTTCTGTACTTTCTAAATCCATATAAAATTATATTTTATTATTTAATGATCGGTTTTGTAATATCCTAATTTATTATAAAATATGAATGTTTTATTTACACAACCTTTGAAAGCTATTTTATTCGATTAAAATCTTTGTAAGTTATTATTAAATTCTATTTCAACTCTACAATTATGGTTTTATTAGAATAGATTAAAAATTATTATTTCAAAAAAGTTTGGGAAAAGAATTTTAGTTGAAAATAAATAATTATCCAACTATCATTGAAAGAAGTATATTTACAAGAGTATTTTAGTAAATATATTTAGTAAAGGTTGTCTGGATATACAAGTTCCTTTTAAATAAAATAAGTAAATTTTAAGATTTATAGAAAGTATGAATCTCTTTTATAAGTATGAATTAAAAGTTTTATGATGAATTTTGAAAAGGGATTTGCTTTATGAAGTCTATGTTTAAAAGAAAAGTTTTAAGAGGATTCTCGAGAGGGGATTTTGAGTATACAAATTCACTTTGAAGATAAGTAGATTGTGAAATATTTTAATGGTTTTAAGAGCCCAAAAATATAAATCCCTTTTCATACATATACACACATACATACATATATATATATATATATATATATATATATATATATATGTATGTATGTATGTATGTATGTATGTATATGTATATGTATATTTATATTTATATATATAACATTACATAACATGATTATAAAGGTAAATTCTAAGACATTCTACAATTTCAAATCTCATAATGGAAGGAATTAAAATATGTACTGAAAAATGGACATTTCAAAAAAATAGTCTCCAAAATACTTAATCTCCATATACAATATCATATACATTATTTCCAAAACACATACAAGTTTACAAGCTTTTAATACAATAAGTAACCACAAGATGAACAATAAATAATATAAGAACTCTAACATGAAGCTCCTTTCTTCGTGTCTTCTGCTCAGTTAGCTACTAACCTATCATCCTATGGTCGGGGAAAATAAAATGAAATGGGGTGGGTCAGGCAAAAGTCTGGTGAACGGGTACAAATCTAATATGTGATGATCATGTGCAGTTGGCTTTAATTCTACTATAAATGATGTAGGGTAAGTGTCTAAGAATCCCTAAGGTCCATTACCTAAGGGTACTTGTCCAATACACACTTATACTATAACTTGCAAAGACTGCAATAAGGATAGAACTACGGATCGAACCACACAACTAATGATCGACCATTGAACTACGGATCGAACCTCACAACTAATGATTGGCCATTGAACTACGGATCGAATCTCACAACTAATGATCAGCCACCATTCCTAAAGCTACCGAATAAGAAATCACTTCCCGTAGGGTACTATGGGAACTACTCTCCTATAAATGCCTATAACCCAAAACCACGCTTGGAGAGGGAGAACTCGAGAGATTGACTTGTCGTTATGTCTCATCATCTACACCTATATTCACCTCTCGATCATAGTGTAATGCATCTTATCGTACTGCATCAGTGTCTACCTGTATCACCTCAAGCCAGAACCGTGCATACAAGAACTCCCGTTAGTTCCAGGCAACTTCTTTAACTATATTGCCACTTATCATGCTGCATCGGGCCTGACTATCTGTATAGAATCCCCCACTAGCACTAAGCACACCCGTTGCATCTGTTAATGTCGTGCGTGCACTGTAGAACGTCCCCATGAGTCTTTATATCATGAAAATACATTGCCCAAATCTATCACTCGAATCTCAATTAGGTAAACAACATTTTACCAAACTTTGAAATGACCTAGCATCGTCTGCAAGGGAACTAGTTTCCCCACAGTCTCTAGCATGCATATATAGCCACAAAATAGGCTCAATGAAGCATTAACATTTATATAAAAAAAATCTTAAATTATATAATTTTTATTTCTAACATGGGCCTTCGGCCGAGGTTTAGATTCTACATTTCACGTGTCGATTGGTCGACCACTAACCCTAACCGGTCGACCACTATCAATTGATTACTAGGGATCAATAGTCAACCGGTGTAGGCTAAAATTTGGGTTTACATAATTTTTGATGTTGATTATTGATTTTCTTTTAATTTTCGATGATTGTAGTTTTACGATGAACCCTAACGCTAATTTGACCAGTCCATGTTTTCAATTTCAATATCAAATTCAAATTAGGATTTACAGATTTAGGGTTTATTGATTTCAGGGTTTTACAAGTTAATAATAAAAGAGATGTGCTAGCATCAATGTTAGGTTTATAAAATTACACTAATTCTAATTTCTACCCTAAGTAATAGGTTTCAAATCAGGGTTGTATAGTTTTAATTTACAGACATCCTAAATCAATTAAAATAGTTTAAACCTAATTGTAATAATCATCTAATCAAAATTGTTCCCACTCACCTCAAGCCTAATCTCTTTCTATTTCTTTGCTTGAGAATTGTCCCTCCGTATGTTAGCTCCAATTTGTCCATCTAGACCCAGTTACTTATCTTCTTCTAGATTGATTTTATTTTCATTTTTAAAGAATCTTAGGGTTAGGGAACATATTAGAATTAGAAAGAGTGTCATTATACCGAACTGTTATATTAATTTTAGGGTTGGATTAGGCTTTGAATTTAAAGGCTTTGGAAAATAGTCTAGGCCATTGGATTTATGCTGGTGGATCTTTGCATCGATTATGCACACTCATCTAAAACATGGCAATGAAGCAGTGAATCTAAACCATCCGAACACATCAAAGAAGTCTTGATTTGGCAAAGGCAATGGTCGACCGCCCCATCCCTAGTGTCGGCCACCACCGGTCAACCAGTTGCTATGCTAATTTGTGTATTTTTTTATTTCTATGCCTTTATTCTATTTTCAATTCTTCCAAAGCTCGTAACATTTTCGCATTAACTCCGATTTCAAAGTGTTATATATGAGAATCGTTCAGACAATTGCTACGAACGTAATGGTGCAAGTTTCATAGCTAGATTCAGATGTTTTTCAAAGATTTCTTATTAGTCCTTGTTTTATTTAACTTAATTTTCTTTTAAAATTTAAGTTAAATTTTAGGGTGTTACATTCTCTCCATTTAAAAGGATTGCCTCCTTGAAATCTCAAAGGGCCGAAAAATTTAACTTAAACACACAACAACCAACTAGCTACAACCGTATAATCATCCATGGGAAAATCATGGTCTTTAGAATTTTTCTAATTCAATATGTACATATATATGCAACGTTAAATGCATGTGAAACTACACTGATGCAAAAAGTAGGCGGTTCCCTAATCTAGTCGACCTCGTGTCATGTAAATGCTCATGCCATGCATCCAAAATATACGCAACATCCTAAATAAATATACAAGTAATGCTACATATATTTGCAACCATACCATCCGTATGTAACATCCACATGCATAATGCTCAAACAGAATAAATAGAAACCAAGCATCCATATAAATAATATCTAGCTACCTAACTAATATGTAAGAGGCTATGTGAATGTGTGTACTACCTATAGGATATACTGTTCTAAAAGTGTATAAGAAACAATCCAAACAATACATCCAGTAGCATCCATCATCCATAACATGTCCTAATAATATGTTGCAACCATTCCTACCATCCAATGGTCTTTACATAAGCTAGAACCTAATTACAAAAATAATCTATACTTTTCTGACTAAAATGGAAACATGCTAGAAAAGAGTTTGGGATGGGTAACTCGAACTTTCTCCTAAAACTCTCATGTACTCTCAACTGGATCGTCTCCTCACTAGACTCTAATCAGTTTAATTATTTCATTAAAGAGTCCATTTATCCCATGCCCAAAAATACGAGTTGCTGCATGGTGAACCAGGGACTCGCCTATTCTTTTTGACATTCCCCAACTAACATAGCTTCACCGTGATAGCTACATTGCATAGACACTTTCCCAAATACCTAATGATGACTTGCCAATAATTTAACCATATATTATCCTGCCTTAGTGATTTTCTACTTGTCCGCTTCCTATTATTGTCTCAGCTCCATGGGCTGTAGAGGACTCGGCGTCTTGGATTATAGTGGAATCACCTCCACAGACTACCCTATGTATCACTAATTAGTACTTGATTTTCCTCCTACCTTGTGCAGTCCTTGTCTCTCGATGAAACAAACCCATCCATTTTTTTCAACTGCACTTCTCATCCTTTACCATTGGCATAAAACTTTAATCCAAATGTATGTGCATAGGTAATTTTTGGCAATCCTTACTATTGACTCAAATGATGCCGACTAGCACCAAGCTGAATAACTTAAGCATAAATATTTCCAGCAAAACCGTAGCTCTATGTAATCCTCAATGCACACAGATTTTGTTCTCATCCATTGATAAACCTAATCAACTCAACTTCTAGATACCAAGTGAGACAACTCAAATGTGGACGGTGTCTCTTCCATTGTACTTCCTGCTTAGCTCTTTATTATTTCCCCACTTTATCCAAGGGTATCCAAACTTGGTGATTTCTTAAATTTAAAAATCGCCAAAACTTCTTTTCCAATTCTATTTAATTTAAATCATCTTATTTTACTTCTAAATGGTTTCTTCAGTCTTTCAAAAATCATGGTACCTAGTTATCATGTTTAGAGTCTATAGGGATCCTTTTCAAGTGAATGTTTGGTCTGTCTTCCCATTCAACCTTAACAACAAAAGTCCCAAAATTAATTAAACTCACAATCTAGAATCACTCTAACATTGGTGCTAATCACCTAAGTGGTACTTTGTTCATGTGCTATTGCTATGCAAACAACTCTGTATTTTAAGTTAGTCTTCCATGAATTTCCTCTAGTAAATAATCCGCTTCCAATCTGAGAGATAATAAAAAAAGAATCCATTTTATCCCTTCCATTAAGTCTTATCAAAATTTCATGATCTTATTTTCCATGAAAATCACCTTAGCATTCTCAATACGTGCAAATAACAATATTGCAAATAACAATATATTTTTCTTGATTGAGACCCAAATCATTGAATATACCATCAATTGAAAATCTTAATTATAACTTTATCTAGGATATCTTTTATGGGTTTAACTTCCAAAATTTTACCATTTCTTAATGTCCTCCCATAAATGAGACTTTTCGTACCAAATATAACCTCATATCATCTTATTCCAATTATTTCATGGTTGAGACAACTCACTATGTAATGGTGCCTTTCCATTTTAATCCAATAAACATAATGACCAATGCTTTGGTTTATACTTGGAGATTTTTGTATTTTAATGCATTGGTACTACATCTTTCCTAAAGGAAAGATTAACGGTATAAATTTCCATGGCTTATCCCAAAAGGAGAATTTGTGTTATATTTGAAATTACAAGGAATTACCTTTTCAGATATTATTGAAATAGATAGTATAAAATAAGGTAAACATTCATATTTTGTACATTTCTTTCTTTGGGTATATTCCTTGTTATTTCAAACGATACATTGCTACACACTTCATTCCAATGGATTTAAATTACTATCTAGATCCCTTTAAATTTGAAACAACTTCCAGTTATGTTTATTAACAAATATTGATTACCCAATAAAACCTGGAATACCATATAATTTACTTAATGAAGTTTCTCATTAGTTTATGGACTACTTTCCCTTATTTTCCATATTCAAGCGTATATTATACTTAACCCTACAATTCCTAGATATACATAGGCATACATGGAACATAACTATTATGATATAAATCCAATAACATGTATAAAATATATACTTTCCCATTCATGCCCACCTAGTCCACCTGTAACCTTTAGGGAAATAACCCAATACCAGGACCACCCATAGCCTACATGCGTCATATCTTCACCTATATGGTACCATCCTTGGTACTATAGCGTCGAACTTATACCTACCATTCCAAATTGGATTGCTTTATGTAATCAAGGAATTTCCCCCTTTTCTCTTAATGCGCTATATAATAAGTAGACCCTACTTGACCCTTTTTACTCTTCAAACCGCCAAAACTCCTTGTATATACAGCATCCCTTGATAATAATAACCATCTTTTCTTACTCTTTTCTTGCTCTGGAATGTGTTTTTCCCATATCATACTTCCTAAACTTCCTCACATAGAGATGCTATGCTTAAACCATATTTTGGTAAAAAGACACAAGGTGGTGCTCACCCTTCACTACTATGGGGAGTTTAACCTGGTACTTTGTCTATCCAATTCAACCTTTGACTAAAAAGGTCACAAAATTCCCATGTTTCCTTTTTTTTTCTCTGTCCTAACCATTTCAAGGCTTTTAAATTTCATTGTCCGTTATATCCTAGTGAGTTGTTTAATCCTCTATATCTATTTTAGATCTATTACTTTCCTTCTAAGTTTAAGTGATAGTCATAATATTTTCACTTTATCCTTTTAATTTAAATCAAGACCTTTGATTTTAACTTTATTTTCACAAAACTAGTTGGTTTTATAACTGTAAAACTCTCTTTTCATTTTTAACAAGCGTTTCCTTCTTACTAAGATCATGATATTTTCTTTTATTAAATTATAAAAAAAGATTAAAATTAACTTAGCAAAAATGTACATAAAAGCAAATCTTTCTCAAATGTTCTTTTATAAATAAGGGATCTTTACAAAAGCATATTTTAAAGATAATGTAGTATATTTTTATCATATTATTATTATTATAGAGTATAAAGATACATTTATGAAACATTTTTGAATACATAACCATTTCTTATTTACAAAAGGAGTTCAAAAGTTGGGCCTTGTATACTTCTCGATTTTTATTTTTCAAGAGTCCTATTGTTAAAAGCAAAGTGCACATTGAGGTAGGCGCAACAATGTGCTTAAAAGACAGAATAAAAGCTTTAAAATAGTTATTGAAAAATCTCTTTTTATTTTATTATCTAATTTTTACTTTTTAAACAAATTCCATGAAGTTTGTTTGATTAGTTTATATAAAATCATAATCCAACTTTCTACTTCTATGTAAAATATTAGACATCTATAGTTTCTAACTTTTAGAAAACATTTTCATTGATTTATCACTTAAATTGGTGTATAAAATAGCAACTTGATTACCTAAGCCCACTTATATCTAACAATTCTTTAAGTGCATAAGGTTTCTGTCCATCTTTTTAAAGGTGGTTAGCTTAAGTTTATTTTTCAATACGGTGTCCAATTTTAATATAGAAATACTCTAACCATTTCTTGACATAAATAGGAGTCCTTGCAACCACTACCAATAGGAGAGTAGGGTCTCTACTTTTATAGAGGAATTTGCCTTAAATTTGTAAAATCCTCCTCCATGTCCCCTTATGCGATAAAAATCATATTCCTCTTATATGGGTCTCATGGTACTAATCTTCTTTATTCACAATAAAGTTCATAATTTTCTCACTACAGCTAGTTGGTATAAGAAAACTCTACTAGCCTTTCTTTATGGGGTAAACCCCAGTAAATGTGAAAAGTTTATTTTTCACCTCAACTGTTACAACCTTAACATTTATTCTGGCCTACAATTGTCTGCTTACATAAGGGAAAAGCCAAAAACCACCTTATGAGTCAAAATATATAGGGTGTTGTGTATTAATACACATACCAAAAAATTATAATAACTATCCCCTAGTCTAGTTAGGCACATATTGTCTCTTCGCTTGTAGAAACCACCAGAATCATATAGAGATGTTTACACTTGGAATCTTAGCTGCCTTTCTAGAGCCATTCCCCTAAAACTTGTACTCATTCTCACTATTTGTGTTTGAGAATTATTTTCAACTTTCCCACAGATAGTAGAGGCATGAATAAAAGAAATTTTGATATACGATAAAATCTTTGGAAATTATTTTAGAAATTTATTTATATTTATATATATTCAAAACACATTTTTGAAAACTTTTTGGAAAACATTTTGGAAAAGCTATTGAAAGCTATTTCTTTTCAAAAACCATTCAAGTACGATCGCTCAACATGTACCTAAATCCTAGGGAATCGTAAACCTAAGCTTCGATACCAAATGTAACAACTCACACTTCCTAACACACCAATTCAAAGCATAGTATGACTTTCAGACTCACGTCGTGCCAAGAAATACAAGCTGCTGGGTTTTGAACATTACATAACATTATTACTAATGTAAATTCTAAGACATTTACATTTTTAGATCTCACAGTAGAAGGAATTAAAATATATGTACTAAAATAGACATTTCAGAAAAACAGTCTCTAAAATACTTAATTTCCATATACACTATTATATACATTGTTTCCAAAATACAATATAAGTTTAGAGGCTTTTATTCAATAAGTAACTACAAGATGAACAATAAATAATATGAGAACTCCAACGTGAAGCTTCTTTCTCCTCGTATTATGCTTAATTAATTACTAACATGTCATTCTATGGTAAGGGAAATGAAAAGAAAGGGGTTGGTTAGACAAAAGTTTGGCGAACGAGTACAAACTCAACATGTGGTGATCATGTACAGTTAACTTTAATCCTACTCTATATGACATAGGGTGTGCTACAGGTGTCTATGAATTCCAAAGATCTACTGCCTAAGGGTTCTTATATAATACACAGCTACACTAAACTTGCGCAGGCTACTACAAGGATCAAGCTATGGATTGAAACTCACAACTAACAATCAACCACCGCTCCTAAAGCTATCCAATAAGAAAAAACTGCCTATATGCTACTTTTGGAACCACTCTTCCATAAATAACCATAACTATGCCTGAAGAGGAGAACCCGAGATAAAACTCGTCGATAGGTCATATCATGTACACTCGTGTTCTTTTCTCGATCATAGTGTAATGCCTCTTATCATACCGCATTGATGCCCAACTGTATCATATCGCATCAAAACCGTGCATACAAGAACTCTTTTTAGTACTAGGCCACTTCTTTACCTACATTAATGCTTATCATGTTGCATCATGCTTGACTGTTCGTATAAAATCTCCCATTAGCGCCCGACTCACTTACTGGCATCCGTCAGTGTTGTGCATCCACTATTGAACCACCCATGATTGCCTATATTGTAAAAATACAACACCCTAGTCAATCACTCGAGTATCAGTTGGGTAAGAAATTTTTTTCCAACTTTGTAATGATCTAGCATCCTCTAATAGGGAACATGTTTCCCCACTATCTCTAGCATATATATATATATATATATATATATATATATATATATATATATTTTACCACAAAACAAACTCAAATAAACAGTTGACATTTATATTATTTTTATCTATAGATAGAGCCTTATGCCGAGGTTCAGATTCTGTATTTTAAATGTTGATCGGTCGACCGCTAACCCTAACTGGTCGAGCGTCAACGGTCGACCACGGGGATCAATGGCCAATCGATCGTAGGCTAAAATTAGGGTTTACATAATTTTTATTGTTGATTACTAATTTTCATTCAATTGCCGTCAATTGCAGTTTTACATTTACCCCAATGCTAAATTGACAGGTTCATGTTTTCAATATAAAGTTCAATTTAGGATTCACAGATTTAGGGTTTACTGATTTTAGGGTTTTACAAGTTAATAATAATAGAGGTGTGCTAGCATCAATGTTAGGTTCATCAAATTACTCTAATTCTAGTTTCTACCCTAGGTTACTGGTCTAAAATCAGGGTTTATAGTTTTAATTTTAATTTACTGACAACTTAAATCGATTAAAATAGTTTAAACCTAATTGTAATAATCATCTAATCCAAATTGTTCCCACTCATCTCAAGCTTAGGCTCTTATGATTGTTGTGCTTGAGAATCACCCTTCTGTACGCTAGCTCTGCTTTCTCCGTCTAGACCCAATTGCTTTGTACGTTGATTTTATTTTGATTTTTGAATAATTCAAGGGTTAGGGAAGAGATTAGAATTGGGTAGAGTTTTGTTACAGTGAACTGTTATGTTGGTTTTTGGGTTAGGTTAGGCTTTGAATTTATAGGGTTTGGAAAATAGTTTAGGCCATTGGATCTATGTTGGAGAATCTCTATAGTGGTTACACATAATCATCTAAAACGTGCAACAAAGCAATGCATCTGAACCATCCGACATATCATATAACTCTCGATTTGACACAGGTGACGGTTGATCGTTCCATCCTTTACCATTGACCCTCCTGGGTCGATCAATTATTATGTTAATTTATGTGTTTTTTATTTTTAGGTTTTATTCTATCTTTAGTTTTTTTAATGCCTGGTTTTTCATATTAACTCCAATTTCAAAGTGTTATACATAAAATCATCTAGAAAATTACTACAAATGCAGTGGTGCAAAATCCATAACCAAATTTGGATGTTTTTGAAAATTTTATTTTATTGTTTGTTTTATTTAATTTATTTTTTTTACTAAATTTCTGTTAAATTTTGGGGTGTAATAGTGTATGCGTATGTGTGTGTGTGTGTGTGTGTGAATACAGACACATACGGATATACATACATATATATCTATGTGTGTAAATTCTATATGAAGAGAATTTTGAGTAAAGGATTAAGTAGTATCAAGCAGTTTATGACATTTAGTAATACCTTTCTAATTACTCTCTTCACTCCTCATACAGAATATTTGATTGTTTTGGGATTCATTTCTATATAATGAGGCTATCGAATAAATGGATTAGTAATTCCAAGTGGTATGGGATGCTCCGTAATGTTTATGGTTATTTTATTTCCTCATGTTATAGAATATCTGATGATTTGGTGAGTGTTGTTCACAGTAAACGTTTGAGTAATACCGAGTGGTATGGGACGCATAAGTAATACTTGTTCGATTACTACTTGTGAGTAGATGTCACTTATACCTTGAGAAAGGTTTGTCATTTTGGGGACATCGTTTAAAGGTGCGGCTTGCTTTGTTCTCACCACGCTTGTTTTGCGCTCATTATAACTTTCTTTGTACCTTTTGACTTTTTTCTAATTCATTCTACTTTATGTTTGTGTCCATAGGCTATGGCTCGTCATATTGTGTTATGTCAAGATTAGGCTAGTATTCGTCTTAATGGATGATCAAACGGTCGTGTCAAAACGACGAGAAATTTTTAACTTTTTGAATAGGAATATTTAGTCTATTTAACTATTCAAGTTTGATTCAAATATACTATAAAATATAAAAATCAATTGTTAATAAAATGACTTAATTTTAATGATGTATTTTTAAATGAATTTATAGAATTTTTCATAAATTTTAATTTGAAAAATATTTAAATTTTCGTTTGATGCGATTTGCGGCAAACATTGGTATTTTTGAAACTACACAGGATAAATTAACCTATGTGTTTTTGTGTTGTTTTATGATCATATCACATTATTGGGGGTGATTGTATTTTTAGTTTTATTGTTTACGATTCATATGCGGACGTGATATAGTGTAGCGGGGTACCCAAAACAAATCAAATCAAAAGTAAACTTTTGCAATAAGCCATAAATTATGGATCTTGAGTTGATTTGATGGAAGCGCATCATATCTTTTACTTTCCTACTACCTATATCAACTCAACATAGAACAGTACACGACATTATCCTCCTTCTTCTTTTCCTATTTCTCATAAATGGAAACTAACTCCCTCTTGAATTCAAAAATCCATATCTCCATAACTAAAGAAGATTAGCCAAAACTTCCAACCACAAAGCTGTAGAGCTAGGTCTCTAATATTTTCTAAAAATAGTCACTCATTGTTTCATTAAGTGGGGTGGTAGAAATTTCTCAATAACAGTGGTTGTCAAATATTGAGGGTTTTTTGATGAAAGAAAATTTGATAATGGAGGGTATGGTTGTGTTCATCATAGCGAATCATGATTTTTTATGATGTTCTTGAGAATTTTAGTGTCTAGAATCATCATGGGGAGATGGATAAGTGATTTCCATTCATCTTGAGATTTTCGATGATGTAGGCAACTAGGGAATCAACGGAGGATGTTGGGAGCAAACTTGGGACAAGGTAGAGGCATTGGGTTTGGTCAAAGGAGTCTTAGTGGTCAGAATCGTCGGGATGAGCTTGATTTAGGGTTTAATGGTTGTTTGTTTTAGGTTTTCATATTTGTTGCTAGCAGTGATGGACGACGTTGAGTTTGACGGGGCTTCGACTGGAGGTGCGTTGGTCAGGAGGAGTTGAATGGCAAGGGAGTTGGTAGTCATGGATTGCCGAGTCGGTGGAGTTAGGAGGAGAGAGGATCAGGTTTTGGTGCGTGTTTTCTAACAGGCGCGATTTTTAAATTTTAGGGAAGATATACTGTTGAAGGCTAGTTTGGGTTTGGTTGTGCAAGCAGGTTGGGCGTTGTATGGATTTGAGTGAGAATTTTTATTTATTTAGTTGTTTAATTATATTAGTGAAATGTGTTAACTTTAAAATGAGATACCATGCCTATTTTAATCCGATTAACCCATGGATTTTTGCATTAGGTACTTATCGTTAGTCAGAAAATGATAATATAACTTGTTGATAGTATAAATTATTGATAAATCAATAGTAATTATGTTGATTCAAACAATAACATAGTTTTATTAATCATACTTTGTTTATGATATCTATTTGACAGAATATAACATCATTCTGATATAAATAAATTAAATAAATTATTTTGGATATCTATCTAGTAGAATAAATCCTCGTTCTATTGTTGTAAGGTAAAAAAACAATTTTTGAAGTTAATTAATATATGGATTAATTAATGCTAGATAAATGATGTATTAGCTATTGATTGTTAATTATTGATAATATTTGTTTATTATTGTTGTTGTTATTCCCGCTTTAGAAAGAAAATGATATATGAAATAAAGTACAAGGAACTTAGGAAATTTTGTAACGGGATCCTACGGTATTCCTCGGCATTATTGATTTTTAATTTCATTCAAATACTTGTTGTATAAATTGTTGAATGTCAAAACTTAGTAGCTTGGCCTTATTGGATGTGACTTTATAATGTCGCAAAAGTTGAACACTTTAGTGTAGATAAATGGAAGCACTCGTTAAGTGCTATGGTAGCCCTATGCCTTATTTTGGAATTTGAGATACTATTATTTGCAGTTTTTGATTTGAAATGGTTTTGATTCAAAGGATGATTTTAATGTGACTTTTGGAATTTTCTATGGCATTTTATTTAGAAAAGGTTTTTGAACTTCTCTATTTTACTTCAATCATTCTGTTAATCCTTTCTAACATATATGGAGATGTTTTAAAAGTATTCCAGGAAATATTATTATACAAAAAGGTTAATATGATGTTTATTGTGAAGAAAAAGAGGTTTACCTTTTATAATAAAGTGGTTCTTTTCTTAAAAAGGATAGAAATATTTTGGAGTAAATATTTGTGATGCGCTTTTTATAAAATGTGATATGGAAAGATAGATTTAAAAATGGTGTTTTATAAATAAAAGAATAGATTTATAAATGATATTTTATAGAAGATAAATGATATCATTTTGATAAATTGGAATAATAATTCACATTTTTGAATTTATAGTGATACATGAAATGATGGTTTTATGGAAGTATTTAGTCCTATCTTGAAACTTAAGATTTGTGGTATGTATATGAGATTTAATATTTGGAGATTTATAAAAAGGAGTTTATAATTAGAAAAGAGATTTATATAAAAGGGTTTTGTAAATATAAAAGGGTTTAATAAAAGGAGTTATATAAAAGGAAATGAGAGTTGATTTCTCTAACATCAATTTAAACTATGGTGGTATGGAAAGTATTCTTTTCATACTTAGCACCAAATTCTGAGGTGTGCAATCTCATCTCTATCTGTGAGAATTAAGAATGTATGTCGAGGCAAGGATAGTTTACTTATCCTATTTCATTGTTGATTGGGGATAGTACATGTTTGAAATTGGAAAGTGGTGACAAATATATTTGGTTTAATATCCATACTATCGATTTACATACAACAAAAAATGAGTTTGGATTTATTATAAACAATGTTTATAAATGACATTTGTTTTGGCTTATTTAAATATTATATTGGAAATATGAAATCGTTCATAAGGTTTGTGAATATACTTGTACCGTTGAGACAAACATATCGATACATTATCTAAGTACATAAAATGTAGGGTTTTGTTAATATACTTATAATGTTGATAAAAGTAATGGAAAAGTTTTGTAGGATTTGAAAGTGAAATGTTTTGTGAGTACACTTATACAGTTGAGATAAGTATATCGATATTTTTAAATATTGAAAAGAGTATAGAGGGTTTGTGAATATACCTTTTGTACAATATATTTTTATACAAGTATTTACAAAATGTTTTTTAATTAATGAAAGGATTAATTAAAGAGGCTTAGTGGTTGCTTATGTGCTTAATCATGCTTGGTTTCCATATAAAATTAAAAGTCTGGTTTGATTGTTTGTTTATTTGATAGTTAAGTACCGACTATCAAACCTTGGCTAGTTTTGAAACTATCGATCATTGATTTGGAGAGATTGGGATTGGATAAACATGAGTTATTCGAAAACCACTGCGAACTGGCACAAATATTTAAATTGGGACATCTTGAAGATGACAGAATTGAAGACAGAGTTCTTTTAATTGCAAGGGCTATTTGCTGCTAATCCTAAGGGTAATTTCAAAAGGGATGTGGTGCCTTCAATTTTTTTATATCTTGAAAAACTTGTATGGATGAATGCTGGCATTTCATTACTTCCTGGAGGGAAATGTTAGCAATCCAAGTGGGATTTTCTAAAGACTTAAGCCTCACACCCCATAATGACAAAAACATGGGATATGCATTAGGGCTATATGGTTCTCTACCATTAGAGTCTGGTCATCACCCAATATAGATCGATATTTATGGATTTGTATATGTTAGTGACTCGATACAGTTGTTGGCCGTAACCGGGGTGAACGCATATTCGGTATTATCCAAGATAGGGTAGGCCGATTATGTGTTGGAAGGAGTCCATGTGAGGCCCTCGGTACATTTTTCTAAAGGTGTATTATGCCAGATGGTACCCCGATGCCTTGTCATTGATGGAATCCATTCACTAATATGTGCCTTTATGGACTTAGTTGTATAATAGATATGATGTTGAATGTATTTAATACACCCATTCCGGCTATTTTAAATATTTTTCTAGAGGTGTATTATGCCAGGTGGTACCCTGATGCCTTGTCATTGATGGAATCCATTCACCAATATGTGCCTTTACGGACTTAGTTGTATAATAGATATGATGTTGAATGTATTTAATGCACCCATTCCGGCTATTTTAAATATTTGTTTCAAACCCTAGACATTATTATCATATCATTATATTTTCTAATAAAATAGTTTTGGTTATCGTTAGGTAAAACCCATCTTTGTTTACTTGCGGTGTGGTCTTATGTTTTGAAAGGTTTTATAACATTAAAAATCCACACGATTTGAGTTTTATCATGATACCAGATTGATCCGGGCGTTATTTTCTTACAATGCTCAGGTCAGCCTTGGGTAGATTTTAGATTTAGTTATGGATGCTTTGGTGCTTTAGGAGATGAGCTGGATGCTTCCAGGACGTAATCATATATCTTTTATTTCTGCTATATTTCTTGTATTTTATTTATCTGTGTTTGTGTGAACAGGCTGTTATAACTGTTTAGGCTGATGGTAGGTTAATTTGCTCAAATTGATGTATGTATATTACATTCTTCTTTTGTAAAGATCATGTGTATATTATATATCAATCGTCATAGTGTGAGATTTTGTTTTGTCTTTTATTTTCTTTCAACCAACAATCTGTCTTTCCAGCACTCGAATACTCAGCACATGAATACCATGGATGTATTGGTGTTAACTTTTGAGGGTCGAAAAGATCAGTCGTTACATAGATTGCAACATCATATTTTTTGTTTTGTGCTTATATTGCTATGTTCTCATCTTATTATGCGCTATTGTTGTGTGTTATTTCTTGTGCTCTATGCCCGGATGTCACAGAGCCAAGCAATATGTTACTATAGAACAGCAGAGGTTGTAACCAAGTATCTTGTTGCCTTACCATTGATGGACATCGATTTACGATTATCGAGAGTAAATAGAGACTATAAGAGTAAGTTGTGTATTAAGCTTTGTGCATTAGACTCCTAGACCGATATTGTGTGTCTGTCAATCTTCAATTTGGAATCCCATTTAATGGGACATATTATATTTACCTCATGTAGATGATTATTATATCGTCTATGCCTTTCTTTGTTGTGGAAATTGTTGTGTGCTCTTATCTGGGTTTGCTTTGTGTTTGTCTCCTATTCAGACTTGTTGTGTACTCGTCCATTGCTTTATGGCTTATATGATTATTTTCTTCTTTCAAATGCTTGTGAGCTCACTATAGCTTGGACTTGTTGTATGCTTGTCTAAATGATTTATTTGATTATCTTAATTATTTTATGATCATTTTGAGAGGGATTATTACCATTATTATTATCCTTGAGTATTTTTGACATTAGAGACTTGTGATGTGCTATTCGGTCATTTTGGTTAGCCCAACTCGAAGATTAGTTGAGAAGCTTGTCTTTCATTTAAAAATAGAAACTTGTTGTGTGCTTATTCATCTTTTTCTCATAAGATACCGTGGCTGAGATATATATTCTAGTATGATTTGTTATTTCTATATCTTAGGACCATTTAGTCGAGAATTTCTCCTCTCCAAAGTCGTCATCATCTTTTCTTTTTTCCTTCTTCTTTTCCGTTTCCTGCTCCGGACAGTCCGATCATCCATACATTAATTTCAGCATCCTCAGCTTCGAAGTCTTCCTGATGCAAATACCTCTTAGCTTTATAGTATAATTCTGCAAGATCCATAAGTGGATCCCTTTTTAGTGTAGCTTTAAAGTCAGTCTTGCTCACGAATCCAGATACTACTACCATTAGGATTAATGATGGATCTGACTTGTCGACTACAACCACTGCTTCATTACATCTTTTCAAATAGCTTCTCAAGGTTTCTTCGGGCCTTTGTTTCACACTTGGCAGCATCATCACATTCTTCGGTCATCAGATGTGAACTCTGAACTGTCTTAATAATCTGCTTACCAATTCAACCCATGTGCTAATGGAACCATTCTCCAGCTATCTGAACCACATCGCTGCCAAGTACATTAAGTATAATGAGAAGCACCACCCTATTACCTCCTCAGAAGCACCTAATACCTCCATATGTCAGATATATCTCATCAGATGAATCTGCCTTTCCATCGTACATTTCCTGGTCGGAAGCTTGAAATAGGGAGGGTTTCTTGTGTTACGAATATTAGAAGTGAATAAATTCATGTTTGCATCCTCCAAACCCTGGTCTAGGGGCCATCCTCTAACTATTCTTCTTACCGATGTAGCAAATCGGTTTTCACTGTCCAATGAAGGTCTTCATCCCAGAGCGATATTCTGCCCCTTGCTTCTATAGGGGAATTCTGATGCATACTCTAGCACGTATTCCTCTACCTGCACATTTTCATTTTGACTCACATTTCTAACTCCAGCATTATCCATTCCCGACATCCCAGCAGCCATTCTGACATTGCACCTGAGTATAGTTCTCTCGGTACTGAGTAGATTTAGGTTAATACCGAGTTGTTCTATTTGTAGGGAATCATTCTAGTTTGATCCACTCCAACTCCAAATGTTTCTACATTAGCGATTTGTCCTTGGTTTTGAACCCCTACAACTTTAGCTATTCCTTATTGTCCTATCCTTCAGAAAATCTTTCAAGCATTTCCTATTATCTAGTTATGACTCTATCCTACATCTCCTTCATCGTTCTCTCTAGTTCTTCTTTGGTCACGTAGTTGAATTGATAAGAATTCGAGGACACCTCCTGATTGTCCCCATGCTCGGGTTGACTAGCTCTGGTTTTAGATCGGGTGTTAGGACTCTTTATCTTCTCAGATTTAAGCTTTAAGTCTAGCTTTTGGTTCTCAGTGAAAGCACCAAAGTTAATCCAAAATTTGTCCAACACCCAGAATCAAAAGCACTACTTCAGACAAAAGTAAATGAAAAAACAAAATAAAAAATAGACAAGAACACTTAGAAATTTTTATAGTGGTTCGACGTAATCTTCGACCTACGTCCACTTTAATATATTTTATTAATGGTTCCATCTCTAGATTAAAGTATTTTTCTTAGATCTGACCATAATCTAGTGGATCTCATATTTACAATGGAGTTTCTAACTGTTTTAAGAGGAGAGTAAGAGTGAAGAAGTTCTAGATCCTAGAGTTAGAAAGTTGGAAGAGAAGAGCAAATAAAGATCTCTCTTTGGTTGCAGGTATATTTGCATTTATAGGAAAATAATCATGTTGGGCCAGAAATACATCTAGAGCAGATTCTAGACATTAGCAATGAAGTCACATGCCAAACTGTAGAATCTCCTGACTTAACCAAACACGTTAGTACCTACTTAAACATGTCGGTACCTACATGTTTCCTTAGTTCGAATCATTTCAAATCTTCTTGCATCCTTCATCTTACTTCATTATAATGTATCCCATGTTATTTTCATTGATCGTCCAAAACCAGTCGATACCTACTTATTGTCCAAAACAACTTGGTTCCAACCTATTTGCCCAAATAAATTGATACCGACCTATTTCCTTAGTTCGAAACAAATTGTTCTCTTTTGCAACATTTTTCTAATTCCACGTTGAGGTGTACCAAGAAGTTGCAACATCTACTGAGTTGTGAAACAAGTCAATACCTACTTGTTGTCCAAAACAAGTCGGTACCTGCTTGTTTCGTTAGTGTATTTACTTCCTTGTTTCATCTAAGCTTGCATGCCAAGTTTCAAGTCGTTTTGTCCTCATTTGGATCTTCTAAGTCCAACTGAAATATGCTTTGGCTCAAAAGTGGATTAACATAAATAAAAGTACCATTTAAATAAACATTATACTATATCGAAAAATAACCCATATTAGTAAACATTATATAATATCAAACAAACACCTTACACATTTATTAATAGCAAACAAAATAAAAATTAAATCCAACTTACTACTTTAACATAAATATACAAATATTTAACCATCAATAATAAAAATTAATTCAACACAAACAATTATCAATAACCAAACAAAAATAAGTAATAAAGACTAATGCACTCAGTGGAAAATCAGTTTACCAATTTCCGCTACGTGCTTTGATCCAATTCGAACCAAAACACAACAATTCAATATTAAGCACCCAAAGTCAATCAATTTATGTTTATCTGCATAATTAAAATATCAAAATCCAAATAGTTTGTATATATATAAATAACAAATACATCCCTAGATAATTACCGTAGTAATTATCCTATATACATTGATTCCTTCTATTCCTTATTATAGGGTAACTACCCAACCCACCTAAAAGGATAGGGACTCTAAGTCTTATATAAATTCTTGACACGTGTCTCTTATATATGATGTATTGTTCTAAACTTGCTTTGGTACTAAATATAAAAACCCTACCTCTATACCATACTATCCTAGAGTATAATTGAGTAATATCGTCAGATAATATAGAGAATGAGGCTATATGGTGTACACATGTGAATATTCCCTTGGGCTAACATGTTATGTATTGAAACATCAAACAAAAAACTTACTTAAATGTACACAGTATCGGCATAAAATAATTAACACGTATGCCACTAGGACAGAATAATACACAACATGCAGTAAATATCAAAGAAAAATAAGAATCGCAACGATAATATGTAATGTACGATATACAATGCAGGTCTAAAACACAACTTAAGAATATACATCCGTGAAGTACATTGTATATAATAATAATAATATGTAACAAAACTATATAACAAGCCTCTACTATGCCTAGTAAAAACAAGTTGGTCTCATCATCCCTGACCCTGAAATGTCTCGGACTGACCCAAGTATTATAAATAACAAATAGGTCAGACTATGTCTAAATCAAGGGTTAATTTACAAAGGTAACTCAATGTATGTAGGGTATATAAAGTATTCATAATATCAATAAATATGCAATAACGTATGCATGATATATATGCACATATAACAATTGAAAATATCCTAGACAATCTCAAAATGCGTCACATAACATCAAAGTATCATAAGACCATGCATAAAGATGTCATCACACATATAAAATCATACCAAATGTTGTCCAATCGAAAGAGTATTGAAAGGGTGAATCATCCATATCTAGAATCCATCATCAAAACCCTAAAATAATTAAATATGAGATATTCCCAAGTATAGTTAGACTAGCATATAGCATTGCCCAAGTATAACTCCTAATCTCAATAATAAAATATCAACATTAATATAAATTATAAAAATATAGACTGCCTATCAATGAATCATACATAATAAAAATATATTAGATTCCACTATACTCTGGACACTGTCTGAGATACAATCTCATCTCCTCATATGGAATATCATAGAATGTATCATAACAGATAAATGACTATACATAAAACATGAAGTCCTAGGTTGATTCGTATCTTATATGAATATAAATAAATAGTACATTGCTATCTTGTAACGACTTGCCATTTGGACGGTTTAAATCATCGATAAACCACACACATCAAACTCAAACCACTTAAAAGGGCAGACTATTATGAGGTAAATAAGAAAAAGCAGAGAAAGTAAGAAAACAAGTACAGAATCTCATAGCGAAATGACAAAATATTATAATCAAATAAACAGTTCATGGAGCTGTTACAAATAACAGTGATTATACTTTTATAATACAGATCAAAGTTACATACAACAAGAATAAATAAATAAAGGCAACGGAACAGCATGATGTAGTGGAATAAATATAATAAATAATTGCAGTACAAAATCTTCGTCTTCATCCTCCAAAAAGCAGTCTTCGATAAACTGAAAAGCTTAGACTGACCCGAGCGAATTGAAAAGACAAAACCCTCGAGTCAGAATTAAAAGATCTTATGAAAATTAAATAAACAGTATATAAATACGAGTGTAATGGTGTCAGAGACGTTTACGGGTTTGACATCTCCTATCCAGTGTCCAACGTAAGTGCAATAATTTAAGAGATGTTCGGGATTACCATCTCCTAAGGATCCGTTAAACTATCTACTATGTAGTCCAATATGCTATTATAATAGTGTCTATAGTAAAGCAAAGTATTAAAATAACGTTAAGGCGTTACCCATATCCCCCTTAACACATTTTTATATATTCCCATAGTCCACACAGTACCGTAGTTCCTCCGTAAACTGGCAGGCTCTCAGAGGGCACTCCATAGGTATGGTACAAATCGAACTCGATGAAGACACGATAGGGCATGTGAATATGGCACTCGAGGCAATGTCATGATAGATATATCGATTGCGGATCCGGACAGGTGATAACGCATAGCAGCTACTACCATCTATCTCGAAACACACTCACATAATCAAAATCAAGGGGTAGCCACCAAATCATCACAAAGTCATATATGGTATCAAAGAAGCATGTCCAATAGGAGGAATGACCTCACTTTGCCTGGCATGGCTCCTGTTTTAGTCACATCTAAGCTGACTCACGGGAGTCAGGGTCATGTAAATACCTCATACAGAACCATTCACCATACCATCCTACTTCATTTCTAGAATCTCCACCACATACATAGTTGTTAAAGTGGTTTTCAGTGTTGGCAGAGAGTATGACAATATTCGACCCCGGTCACTTTAACAACCAAATGCCCATTACACACCGGATAGTTTTTTACATTCCAATACCATTTCATATCGATATCAAAATATCATATTCAATCAAACCATGCCACTTTCGAAATTATATTCACAATTTAGGTTAAATTCTCATTTCAAAATCATCATATGTACTCAAATATGTCGTTTCACCAGCAAATATCATTTCAAATCAAACCATACGTTATAACATTATTAAACCTTATTCGTTTTAAAATCAAAGTTCTAATTATAACATTTCCACTTTACACCATCTTAAATTTAAAAAATAATTTAGATTGTTATAAATAGTTTAATTAGTTTAACATAGTTTTAAATAGATATAAATTAAGTTAAATAGGTTTAAAATAGATTAAATAAATTTAAAGTAGATTAAAATACATTAAATGATTTAAAATAGTTTAAATGGTTTAAAATAGATTAAATGAATTTAAAATAGATTAAATGGAATTAAAATAGATTAAATAGATTAAATAGTTTAAAATAAATTAAAATAGTTTAATAAAGTTTAAATGATTTAAAATAGATCAAAATATATTGAAATAGATTAAATAGATTAAAATAGATTAAGATAGGTTAAATAGGTTAATTAGTTTAAAGTAGGTTAAATTGGATTAAAATAAATTAAATAGTTCAAATTGATTACGTTGGTTTAAAATAGATTAACTTATTTTAATAGTTGAAAATCTTAAAATTAGAATTTAAAAGAACATTTACAGTTTATATTGAGAAAATAAATTTGTGTAACTAACATCATATTTAACCATTCCTTCAATTCCAGCAAATTTGGACCATGTCTTGATTTCAAATCAAAACCCAATTTCAAATCTTGAAATATCAAATTTAACTATTCCAATCTTAATAGATTTTCAAAGTTACGGTTTCCAACATTTCAGTAGCTTAATTTCGATGAATGTCATTTATACTTCAAATTCAACTTTAAAATTTCAATTTAAATCCTTTAAATAATTACTTAAAACAACTCAATTATATCAGTCAAATTATATTTCAAATATTGTTTAACTGGGTTCAAAGTTTAAAGATTTAAAATCATTAAATTTAACCAATCCGATGTCCGTATATAATTCTCCACCTTATGGTCAAGTAATACGGATATTTATCATTTCGGTCCGAAATTTAAAATTTTACGGTATATATCATTTTAACCCGAAATCCTAGAATTTAATTTAAATACATGAAACCGCTCGAGTCTATCATTTCAACCCATAACGATTTTTCCCTATTCTATTAGATCGTTCGGTTATGTATCATTTCAACCCATAGGGAACTTGCAGTGTTATAACAATATAAAATATAACATCCAGTCAACCAATATCAACAATCAAACATCCATCACAATCATCATCTCAATCAACTAATAAACATTAATATATAACTAATTATTATTAACAGGTATTAAATTGACAATTAAATTCAGTATTAAATTAAATGATGATTAAATACAATAAAAATCATATTTAACTGGAATAATAGTTTAAATATACAAAATATCTATCATTCAATTTCTAATCACATCAAAAATTTAATTTAACTAACATAAGATAATTTAGTAGTTGTGAGTGGGTTAAAACACACCTTGATTACAAATCGATTTGAAATCCAAAATAAGGCCCAAAAATCGATGGTCTTAGAATTCGTCCAAACAAGTTCCAAAATGTCCGAAATTTTGATACGATCCCAATGAAGAAAACCGCGCATGAATCTAAGCTCGTACGTAAAAGATATGATTAAATCAACATCGATAAATAATTAAAATTTATCCAACATATTAATAATATAATTAAATAAGAAATGGATACTCTTCTTCCACTAGCCTTCTTTTAACACGTATGAATCAGCCCAGGTCTTCGAAACGCTTCAGCTGTTCGGTCGCCACCCTATCCATCATCGTTTGCTGCCTGACACGATCGCAACTACCCCCAAGCCTCGCCATGACCTCGCCTGAACCATCCCCATAACCTCCGACCCACGCATGGCTAGACGCCACCTAATCAAGCTTGAGATCCACCCGGCCGCCACCATAAACACTTGACCTAATTGAATTTTTTTTGCAGGTGATCTAGCCATTGAATCTCCAAACGACCACCGCTAATGCACTCAACTCGTTGCTCACAACATCCCAGTACCCTCCTTCAACGATCCGACGAAGTTGATCAACGCACGATGAATAGCTGAGATTAGTTCATGAAATTCTAGACAAATGATGATTCAAATGCAAAAACGAATTGCAGATCTGGGTTACGCTCGTTGAGAGCTTTGAAACAGTATATAATATGACATAATTTTGAGGAGTTTGATTTTTCGATTTGATTTTGATTTGCAATTGAATCTAGAAATTTGGGTTTCTACCATTTGAGAAGGAGGAACAGACAGATGTAGTTGCACGTACTGGAATGAGAAAATGACTGCTAGGATTTTGGGAAACGCGACTATTAATGAACAGGGACAAATAAGAAAATAAACATGTATCTAATTAGTACGAACGACAATGACGATCGGAAAAGCCCATTTCGTCTCCGAAATGAAAGTGGGTCATCCCATATATCAAAATAGATGTTTTCGATGTTTTTAAACTCAATGGAACAGGTTTTAAGTCCTAATACCACTGTATAAAGAAGTTAGCTTTTAAAATCATCTTATTTCAGTTGAATTTAATTAAATTGATTTCTACGCATTTTGAGTCCGTACGATCAAACGACAAATCTGATCGCTACGAACTAAAAACCTTACAATAATTCGTTGTTACGGATCTGATGGAAATGGTTTCATCGAAATCCAAGTCAGTAGACAAAATGGCTATTTTCACGTTAGTTAAATAAATTATTATTAAATTGATTAAATCACTTTTTAATTCCACTTTTAATAACTAACAAATTTTTATCATTTTTAATTACTTGGACCTTTACAATAGTTTAAAAAAAAATTCACCTGTCAATTCAATGTTAATTATTTTACTGATTATAGTGTTTAATTTCAAATGTAATTATATCCAATTAATTGAAATTTAAATTCAATAAATTGATTAAATTTGATTTCAATCTTTTTATTCAACCAGTCATTACTCTCTAGGCATAGCTAACATTTATTTATATTTTATTACACTAATAAACAATTATCATCCTTTACCATACTAGTTGCAATATTTCAATTGTATTGACTTTTTGTCAATTTTCACATTAATTATAATTTTAAATCCTAATTAATTAGTTTATCTTGGTTTCACTCTTTTATTAAATCAATTATTGTCCTATGAATATAATTGGCATTTCTATATAGTTTATTACATTCACAATTTGCACTTATCGTTTTAACTCATATTCAAGTAACATTTAGTTGCATTTAATTATAATTGATTGAATAAATTGGTAACAAATAACAATTGTCACCTTTTCTACATTTAATCACATATGTACATTTATTATTTACAAACAAATGTTATAACAACATACACAATACTAATTCTATCCAATTACAATTTATTACACATTATTTCATTAGTTAATACAACCATTAAATTATCAATTACTCTTTTAATCCAATTATCAATTATTACACACATTATTACAATAAATTTACAATCTATCACCAATTATAACTTTTTTAATCATTTCAGTTAATTGGAATTACATTTAAAACAATTATCAATTACCTTAAACTAATAATATTATATTTCATTCCAGCTATATTCTTTTTATTAAATCACAATTTTTTTATTTCTTCCAACATTAAATCATAAAACCTTATTAAATTAACTATTGTAGTTATCGAAAATTATGGGTCGTTACATATCTACCACATAAACACGAAATCAAATGGGAGACTGACAACAGTCTGTCTACTCCAGGAGCCTCACATGTATTCTTTAGACACTACTCCTATAGTCATCGATTACCTCCCTATTGACATCATGATAAGATCCACCTTTTTGCTCGTCTATGTGAGGACTTTCCATGGTCACGATCCATCACATGCCTCTATATGTAATTGACTACTTGCCTGGGTGACACAAGGGAAAACACACATATGTCGACACATAGTAAGAGGCCAACACAAGGCCAAATATATAAAGTGGTCTCATAGATCCGAGGCACGACGACCGTGATTAGACCATTGCGGTCGATACTAGATAATATGGTTCACTTTCAAAAGATAAAAGAAGATGGACAAGTCAAATATACATATAGTACATATATTCATAAGCTAACACATAGCTCCACATAAATGCAGACACATGACCCTATATTGCCGACATGTGACTTGGTGTGATTTTCCAAACACTGCTTGATACAAATTGTCGACAAAAGGCACGATACAATTGCCGACACATGGCTCGACACAATTGCCGACACATGACTCGATAAAATTTTTGAAACGCGGATATATACATGGTTCACTATAGCAAATCTCTCTACAAATTCTTGTTACATGAATGTCATCTACATACAGTGAATAACCAAGTAAATATTACAACGACGTCCCATACACTTGATACCTAACGACCTAGAATTTTGGACACTTCATATTTAAATATCTGAATTATTTAAATATTTGAATCTTGGATTAAATGTTTATAAATTGATTTAATAAACTTTTTAACCCCCTTTTTAAAACATACATAATGATGGTAAACTTGTTTCAGAAAAATGTTTACAAAAATAATACTTTGAAAATATACCCATAATGCGAACGAAAATCATTTTATCGATAAACAGCCTTTTAACCATCAGAAGTTGTTCATATTTTTTTTACATATACTTTGCATAGGAAATAAAGAAAATGAAATAAAAATATTTCCCATTTATGGAAATAAACTTTATGGATGAAATCATGCATGACGTAAGGGAAGATATTTAGGAAACGAGCTTAAATGGAAAGTCTTAACGTTAAGTAAAATGATAAAAGAGAAGTGATGTTTTTAATTAATGTTATGAGGGTTTTGTGGTCTTTTCCCATCACATTCCTAAGCCTACATAAGTAAGGGTGCACCCTTAGGAAATAATCACAAATATTCACAAAGCTTGAGATGAAGTTGGAGGGTTGAAAATGGTGAAAATGCTTAAGTACTAATCCACTTATTACTCTCTAACTTTTCAAAAGTTAACCAAATATTTACAAATCTCTTATAAACTTTGGCTTTGGGCCTAAGACATCATGGAGGCATGATTAGCAAGTAAGAAGTAGGAGAAGGTGAGAAGTAGAGGGGGATCCATGGAGGGCCTTGAGCGTGGGAGGAGGAGGATTAGGTGTGGCTTTAGTTTAGAAGTGCTAAAGGTTGGATTTTTAGGCTTGTGTTGATGGAAGGAGGTGGTTTTTTTGGTTCTTGTGGCTTTGTGCTTGGGTTTGGAATGTACTAAGTGAGTTATCTTACTATCTTATAAGCATATATTGTGTATGTATATGTTGTGTTTTAATTATAAAGTTTAAGTGACATTAACTAATTAAAGTAATAAACTTTAGACCCCTCTTGCTTTTGAAAGAAAATGATAACTTTATATCATATAAAATCACTTTTACTACTCTCTTAAACATATGGAGTGGCCATGATTTGATGTTTAAATGGCTGCTTAATTTGCGTGTTAAATTGAAGAAAGTTTGAAAGTGTTTTAAATGAGAATAGTCATTATAAGTGCACTTCAGAATTTCTTATTTTCAGGAATTTTATAAGCAAATGGGAAGATATTCTTAGAGATTTTATTCTGTGGCTTTTAATTACCCTAAGAATAGTATTTACATTAAAAAAAATTAAAGTCTTAAATCATTTGTTTAAGTGGTTAAAACTAGTCGTTAAGATTGTGCTTTTCAATGTTGTCTTAACAAGTCTTTTAATAGCATTTACAGATGTGGTAGTAAGTCATTTATTGTTTTAAGTGTTTAAAATGTGAAGTTTTTACTGGATTTTCGTAATCTAAATGGTTTTTATATTCATTTTTTATAAAATCTTTTATGGAAGTTCTTATAAAATGTATTTGAGTGTGAAAAGGAATAGAAGTTTAAATATTGTTTTAGTAATAATTTACTAATATTGAAAGTAAAGTGCTGCAAAATGTAAAACATGTTTTTAATCAAACTTCCAAATTAGCTATTTTCGAGTAATATTTTACATAAATATTTAAAACTTATTCACAAGTATTTCTAAAGTATTATTTTATGTATAAATTTTGACAAAGGTGATTGACTAGGCTTACACCAAAAGGAGATGAGCAAACTAATTTGTTTGTGGGATTCAAGAATAAAGTTTCTAGCAAGGCTTTAATGCAACCAGTGATCTAACTTACCCGGCTTCACTCTTGAACGAGGAACGGTATAAGTTGAAATGTCAAAAACGTGTTAATCATGTTGTTTACTTGTTTAAAAAGTAATTTACTTTGCTTAACGGTTATGCTTATCACTTTCTCAAAGTTAAAGACTGATGTCGAGTAGGGAATATCGAAAATGGATTAAGCATGTTGTTACTTGTTAATAGAAACCATTACTACAACACTTAACATTAAAAACCGATGAAGTAGACTTATCCATTTCAAAGAGTTAAATATTGATGTCCAGTAGGGATAGAGAAATAGAGCTCTAACCTATCGGTTTTCCCTCCTGAACAAGGAAAGGTTAAGTCGAGAATGTTAGAAACGAGTTAAGTATATGAACGTTGATTTGTACAAGCAACTATTTTAACTAGATAATCGATTAGTTGACTATTGAACTTAAGTTGTTATTAAACTTAAATCTTTAAAAAGGATGATTCAAAGAAAATACAAGTATGGATTTTTTTTTGGGATTTTTGTCACAATGTGTTAATAACATTCGTCTTTAACCCTTTTTTATTATACTTATGAATATAAATAGATCTTTAGAAGAATGTTTTAAAGATAAGCATAAGTGAAATGGTTTTGGTTTTGTAGTGACATTGTTTAAGTAACATTAATCTTAAACCTTTTGAATGGATTTGTGAAAGTAATTAGATCCTTAAGATGGATATTTTGAAGGAAATTATAAGGAAAGAATATTTTGGAAAAGATAGAAAAAGTAAAGGTTTTAAGTAAGAAATATTGTTAATGATTTGTGAATATACTTATACCATTTGAGATAATTATATGAATACCTTTTAAAGTATGAGAAGAGTACAAAAGAATAATAGAAATTCATAAATGATGTTTTATTAAGCAAAAGAAGTTTTACTAATAAAAGAGGTTTTAATCAATAAAAGACTAATTAAACCAAAAGGGGATTAGAAGTCACTTATGTGACTTAAATCGTGATTTGTACGACTTGGTCATGCTTTGTTTGTTTCCTTATTTATGGAAAACATTTAGTCGTATACTTAACACTAAAAGCCAATGAAGTAAGCTTATCTATCTGTGGGAATTAAGACCGATGTTTATTTAGGGACATGAGCAATCTAACCGATCGGATTCACTCTTGATCATGGGATAGTATGAAATGAAAATATTAAAAACGTGGTAAGTATACGAGACTTAGTTTACATATGAATTTCTTTCATTATCATTGAATAACAAAAGTTGTCGATTCAGTCATGGAGAGACTAGGGTTGTTATGCGTTTTACTTACCAAAAACCACTTCAAGGCTGAGATACGTGTTATATCTCTTAGAAGTGGACATATTCAAGATGTTGGAATCCATATGTGGTTTCGTGATCTAGTCGAGATGTGAGAATCCAATTGGGGATTCGGGTTTTTTTTGGAGGGAAGAACACTCATGTGAAAGATGTCGAATGTGACCTCCACATCCAAAAAGACTAAAGATAGATTAAACCACACAGTCCGGGGTTTGTCTAACCCACGATAGGATATTATCAACTTTAGATTTAGAGTATGCTTATCGATGTTATGCACATGAGTTAATGGTATTTAGTACCATGTGGTTCGTGTTCATATTCGAGCATGGGCCTTTGTGTTTTCTTTATGGTATAACTTATCTAAAGATATACAACGCTTTCTTCTGATCCTTGTGCATGGAGTTTGGATTCGACATCTCTGAAGAGATCTCGATGGAAAATCCAATATGCAGACGTTTTTTACTAGGTTTTGATTGAACTCACAATATGTTGTTGAATGTAACTATTCCATCTATGTTATAATATTTATATTCTACACCCTAGACATTATCTATTATATCACCTTTTGTGCCCATTGGATGGTGGTTCTTTTAAGGGGACAATTGTTATGGCATTTCATGGGGTCTTATATTACTATTATATGTTGGTTACATATTTCTTGAGATTCTCGTATCAGATTTATGTCTAACGCTTGGTTTTTCTTTTCCTAAAATTCCTCGCATGCATTTTTGAGTAGTTTGAGAAAGACAGGCTTTTGTTGATGTTCTTTGGAGCTTGAGAAGATGAGCTGGATTTCCGCCTACCATAGTATTCTTATTTCCACTGCATTACTATATTGTACATATCAGCATGTGAGGACAGATTATTATAACTGTCCAGGCTGATGATAATACTCGGTTTTCGTAACATCGAAATTTCTATACCGGAGCAACTCATTGCATTGTTCCTTTGATATTATATATTACCATTCCATTGTGAGATTCTGATATTGTGTTCTCCTCCTTCTTGTTCGATTTTCTTTTTATTTTACCCTAACAATTCATTTCCTTTTGGCACCTGGATGTTCGGCACACGAATACCTTGGATGTATTGGTGTCAACATTCAAGGGCCGAGAAGGTTAAACGAGAACCGTAGGCTTGGTGGGGTATGACACATTAAGGGATAAAGCAATGGAATTCCCTAGCATGAGTTGAGTGTATTATACATATAAGAGCATATTTGTAATTGTTATAAATGTATTCTTTAGTGGTAATTATATCTGCAAAAAATTAAAGATCTTATATAAGGTAACTTATATAAGTGAATTATCAAAGTATAGTTTAATTTAATGTAGAGGTCAATTATCTATTACCCCTTGTTAATTAGTTTAGTTATGCTCGGCCAGTTTATGAGCAATGACTATCATTTATTGATTGTTGATTTATGCTTCACTAGTTTATGAGCATTTTTACCTTTTTACTGCATGTGTTGGTAAATAGTATTCGATGATGCATTGAAATGAACACCATGTGAATTAATTTCACAATTTGACTTTAAGGCATTTGGTGGCATGTTGGATTAAAAGCTAACTTATATAAAAGTTGAATTTAGGAAAAGATGTTTATTTTAATAGAGAAGATAAGTTAGTTTGGAAATAACCATTTGTGAAAAGAATTTATATAAGAAAGTAATTTTATATAATTATGTTTAATAAACATGATTAATAAACAAGAAGGATTTAACTGATGCTTTGAGAACTCAAATCTCAGTGTCTTCGAAAATGTTTTTCAGAATTTCAAGAAAATAGTAGCAATATTATTTGAAAGTAAATATTTGGGAAATTGGTTTATTAAATTGAGATCATGGTATTTAGTAATATTAGGAAGTATTTGATACCATTTTGAAACGATTTTGGTTAAGTCCGAAAGGCATGAATTAGATGTATTGAACTCACTCCTATTCCTTGAAAATAATTCTTGTGATGACTTCAACATCATCAGCGTTAACTTTTGAGTTTCTAAGTGGGATATAGGGTTGTTTAGTAAAATGAATTTCAAATTGATTCCAAAAGTATGATTTGTTATACAAAAGATATATATATATATTATTTCAAAAATGATTTGGAATTAACCCCGTTGTTTAGTTCTAAAGATTTTCTTTGGAAAGAAGTTTGATATGAAATTTTTGTGTAGAAAATTTTTATATGTAGGGTGCCCGAGTGGTAGTGGCATTGCCTAGAATAAATGTTGGAACTTTTAATGTTTTCTCTTTTTGGGTAAAGGGTGTTTAATAAATTGCTAAAATTTGTTAAGATATTTTATGGACACATGTAGCCTATGCATTAGGATTGTATGGATGTGCATCACATTATGATATGTTGTTTGGCAGATTTCATTTGTTAAAATAAAACGAGATTTATGACTATTTTGGACAATTGGTAACTTTTGAGTAATTATAGGATTTGAAAGTAAATGTTTTTGTGAAAATATAAAAGTTAAGTATATGTAACACTTGAATAAAGAAGGTAGTAAGTTAAAACAGGTTTTGAATTTCTTGAACACTTTTATTAAGTAAAATGAATTTGATGTTTTATATATACACTTAGGATATAGTGGAGTATTATACGAGTATGAGTTTAAGTCATATAATGTTTGTAAACTTAAAGTTATGTTTTTATGAAGATTAATAAATGATTTTAGTATTGAGATATACTATTTGGATATAAGAATGTGTGATAAAAGATGTTGGTGTAGTTGAGAAACCAATAGGATAAAGTACGTTAGTTGTACTTAGATCATTTTATTCGCATGACTATTCTTGATCCGGTATTTGAATAGATGATTTCGAGGTGCTTTACACTAGTCCAAACAATGATTTTTCACTAAATTCTTAATGACAAACACTTGATACGGATTCTTGATATGATCCCAAAGTTTTCTATCATAGTATATGGCTATGTAAGGAGAAAGGAGGTTTTTAATCAAGCAACCTGATCGGATTCCGTACTAGAGAGTTCAAATGATCAACAGTAGTTGAGAAGTGAAATTTATGTGATCGAACAACTGATCGGATTTGATATTGCACATGGATGATCCAGTACATGTATTGGTTTTAGTATATTTGCATGCTAGGTTTTATTGGCTTATGGGGAGTTAGGTTATGACTCTTCGATTTGTTATGAGGTAGCATGAATAATCGTCTACGTAATAACATGAGGGTATCAACCTTGTGTGATGAGAGGATTTTGAACTTGAGTAAACCATGATTTTTGTTTTCTAAGTGATTTTGAATACTATCAAGTATTTCTATGTGACTATTTCTATGGTTTCACGTGTTGGAATTTCGAGGATGAAATATTCTAAGTATGAGAGATGTAACGACCCGAAATTTTGGACATTTCGTATTTATATATCTAAATTATTTAAATATTTGAATTTGGATTAAATGTTGTGAAAATTATTTAATAAGCTTTTGAACCCCTTTTATAAATCATAACTAATGATGGTAAACTTGTTTCAAAAAAATGTTTACAAAAATAAAAAGTTTGAAAAAATATCGATAATGTGACCAAAAATAGTTTTATTGATAAACAGCTTTTTAACCGCCAAAAATTATTCAGTTTTTTTGCATACACTTATTCACGTAGGAATTAAAGAAAATGAAATAAAATATTTTTTCATTTATGGAAATAAACTTTATGGATGATGTCATGCATGAGGCAAAGGAAGTTACTTAGGAAATGAGCTTAAATGGAAAGTCTTAAAAGTTAAGTAAAATGATAAAGGAGAAGTGATGTTTGTAATTAATGATAGAAAGTTTTTGAGGGTTTTTTGATCTTTTCCCATCACATTCCTAATCCTATATAAGGAGGGGTGCACTCTTAGGAAGTAATCACAAATATTCAAAAAGCTTGAGGTATAGTAGGAGGGTTGAAAATTGTGGAATTTCTTAAGCACTAATCCACTTTTTACTCTCTAACTGTTTCAAAAGCTAACCAAATCTTCTCAAATCTGTTCTAAATTTGGCTTTGGGCCTAAGACATCATGTGAGGCATGATTAGCAAGTAAGAAATAGGAGAAGGTGTGGGTTTGGTTTGGAAGTGTGAAAGGTTGGACCTTTAGGCTTGAGTTGATGGAAGGAGGTGACTTATTGGTTCTTGTGGCTTTGTTCTTGGGTTTATAATGGATCTAAGTGAGTTATCCTACTATCTTATAAGTATATATTGTGTATGTATACGCTGTGTTTATTTAATAAAGTTAAAGTGATATTAACTAGTTAAAATTATAAACTTTAGATCCCTCTTTCTTTTGAAAGCAAATGATACTTTTATATTGTATAAAATTACTTATGTTACCCTTTTAAACATATGGTATGGCCTTGACCTGATGTTTAAAAGGTTGTTTGACTTGTTTGTTAAGTTAAAAAGTTAAAAAGTGTTTTAAACGAGAATAGTCGTTTATAAGTGCATTGCCAAACCCTTTATTTTCGAGATTTTTTATAAATAAGCAGGAAGATATTCTTAAGGATTTATTTCCATGGCCTTTAAGTACCATAAGGGTAGTACTTACAACAAAAATTTCAAGTCTTAAATCATTTGTTTATGAAGTCAACAATAGCCACAGAGATTGTGTTTTTAAATGTTGTTTTAACAAGGACTTTTAACAACATTTTAAAGTGTTGTGGTAAGTCACTTATTGTTTTAAGTGTTTAAAATGTGATATTTTGACTAGTTTTTCATAATTTAAATGCTTTCTATATTCTCTTCTTGTGATGACCCAGATTTCTAATGCTTGTTAACTGGGTAAGTAGCTGATTTAAATTACTGGGAGATAAATTTTAATTAAGTCAAATAATTAAATTCTAGATATTTAAATGCCTGGCTATGTAAATTAACTTAAAAGCCATATCAAATATTGAAGCATAAAATGACTGGATATGGTAGAACAAGCATCAGAAATCCAGGTCATCACATTTCTTTACAAAATCTCTTTATGGACGTTCTTACAAAAATGCACTTGAGTATGAAAAAAAGTAAAAAAAAAGTTTAAATATAAGTTTAATGGTTATTTACGAATTTTGAAAGTAAAGTGTTGCAGAATGTAAAACACGTTTTTAATCAAACTTCTAAATTAGTTATTTTCAAGCAATGTTTACATAGATATTTAAAACCTATTTATAAGGTTTTATAAAGTATTAGTTTATATATATAAATTTTGACAAAGGTGATTAACTAGGCTTAACACTAAAAGCCAACGAGTAAACTTATCTGTTTGTGAGATTCAAGAATGAAGTGTCTAAGCAAGTCTGCAACTAGTGCTCTAACTTATCTAACTTCACACTTGAACGAGGAATGATATAAGTTGAAATGTCGAAAATGTGTTAATCTTGTCGTTTACTTACTTATTTAAAAATGTAATTAACTTTGCTTAACGATAAAAGCCTATGAAGTATACTTATTTATTTCTGAGAGTTAAAGATTGATGTCGAGTAGGGATGGAGCAATATAGCTCTAGCCTACCTATTTTCCTCTTGAACGAGGAATAGTTAAGTTGGGAATGTTTCGAAAATGGGTTAGGCATGTTGTTGCTTGTTTGTGGAAACCATTAGTAGTACACTTAGCACTAAAAGTCGACGAAGTAGGCTTACCTATTTCTAAGAGTTAATGATTGATGTCGAGTAGGGACAGATCAATAGAGCTCTAATCTATATTTCCCTCTTGAATGAGGAATATTTAAGTCGAGAATATCAAAATCGATTTAAATATACGAACATTGATTTGCATAAGCAACTATTTTAACTAGATAATCGATCAGTCGACTATCGAACTTAACTTATTATTAAACTTAAGTCTTTAAAAGGATATTTTAAAGAAAATATAAGTATGGAATAGTTTTGGGTTTGTTGTGACTATGTTTTAATAACATTCGTCTCTAGCCCTTTCTGATTATATTTACGAATGTTAATAGATCTTTAAAAGAATGATTTAAAGATAAGCAGAAGTGAAATTATTTTGGGTTTGTAATGAAAATATTTAAATACCAATAGTACTAAACCTTTTGAATGGATTTGTTAAAGTACTTAGATCCTTAGAATGGATATTTTGAAGGAAATTATAAGTTCGGAATCTTTTGGAAGAAAAAGAAAGGGTTTTAAGTAAGAAATCTTGTTAATAATTTGTAAATATACCTATACCATTTGAGATAAGTATATGAATATTTTTGAAGTATATAAAGAGTAAAAATGAATAATAGAAATTCATAAATGATGTTTTATTAAGTAAAAGAAGTTTTACTACTAAAAGAGGTTTTATTTAATAAAGAATTAATTAAACAAAGGGGATTATAAGTTGCTTATGTGACTTAATCATGCTTTGTATGTGACTTGATCGTGCTTTGTAAGTTTCCTCCTATATGGAAAACATTTAGTTGTATACTTAGCACTAAAAGCCAATGAAGTAGGCTTTTCTATCTGTTGAAATTAAGACTGATGTTTGTGTAGGGATATGAGCAATAGAGCTCTAATCTACCAGCTTCACTATTGATCGTGGCATAGTGTGAGATGTGATAAATGTACGATACTTGGTTTCCATATGTGATTGCTCTCATTATCATTGAGTGACCAAATTCGTCGATTCAGCCTTAGAGACACTGGGATCAGTAAGTATTTTACTTACCAAAAACTACTTCAAGGTTGGGATATGTGTTCTACCTCTTGGTAGTGGATATGTTTGAGATGATGGAATCCATATGTGGTTTCGAGATTTGTTCAAGATGTGAGAATCCAAGTGAAGATTTGTGTTTTGTTGGAGTGATGAAGATTTATGTGAATTATGTTGAACGTGACCTTGACATTAAAAATGGCTAAAGACAAAGTAGGCTGCACAATTTGAGGTTTAGCTGACCTACGACTAAATGTTATCAACTCCAGATCTAGAGTATGCTTATCGATGTTGTGCATGGGAATTGATGGTATTTAGTACCTGTGGTTCATGTTTATGTTCGGGCGCAGGCCTTTATGATTTCCTTATGCTATATTTTATCTTGAGATATACGACTCTTGGAAGGTAACTTCTGATCCTTATACATGGAGTTTGGATTTGGGTTCTCTAAAGAAATCTCCACGAAAAATCCAATATGCGAACGTTCCTTATCGGGTTTTGATTGTACTCATAATATGTCATTGAATGTAATCAATGTAACCATTCCAGCTATGTTACAATATTTATATTCTACACCCCAGACTTATCTGTTATATCACCTTATGTACCTATTAGATGATGGTTCTTTTGAGAGGATAATCGTTATGGCATTCCATACGGTCTCATAAGTACTGTTATTTGTTGAGCACATATTCCTTGAGTTTCTCATAGCAGACTTATGTCTGAGGCTTGGTTTTTTTTTCTCTAAATCTCTCATGTACTCTTTCAAGTAGTTAGAGAAAGACAGGGTTTTTTTGATATCCTTTATAGCTCGAGAAGACGAGTTGATATTTCACTTACCGTAGTATTATTATTTCCGCTACATTATATTGTACATATCAGTATATATGAGGACATGTTATTATAACTATCCAAGCTGATGATAATACTTAGGTTTTGGTAACTCCGAAATTTCTGTATCGGAGCAACCTTTTGTATTATTCCTTTGATATTATATATTATCATTCTGCAGTGAGGTTTTGATATTGTATTCTCTTCTTTCTTATTCTATTGTTGTTCCTTTTATTTTACCCTAACAATTCATCCTTTCGGCACTTGGATGCTCGGCTCATGAATACCGTGGATGTATTAGTGTCTACACTTAAGCGTCAAGAGGGCTGGTCATTACATGATACTCAAATGTTTATTCATTGCTTATAAACTACACTCAATCTCCATAACATTCTATATAATGAGTCAAAATAATATCGGAGAAATATTACCAAATTCCCTATCCCTAACTATATTATAACTTCGTTTGTTCAGATTTTTCGCTACACAAAATTGAAATCATCATGAATAAAAATACAAAAATAACAATGTCAAGAATCAATATAGGAGGAAGTCATCACCGTATCATATCAACACATTAACCAAATCAATATCAATGGTAAATCATCCACATGTTCCGATTTAATATTAAGGATGGAGGAATCAGAAAAGCAAAATAAAATATATTAATAGAAATACACAGATATATGTATGTGCTAACAAATCAATATTCAATAATAAATCATTCTCAACATTTAAGCTTAGTATCATAAAATAAATACATAGAAGTGGAAAATAAATATATATTTTTTCCAGGATTAAACTATATAATCAACCAAACTAGAAATAAAATTTTCTTTCCTAATTGATTAATAATTTCTCAACCTTTTATAAATTTAATATTCATCAATAACATTAGAAAACTCATTTCTTCCTTTTAAAACCCAAAAATAGTTTGCATTACTAAATATTGCATATTATAATCATTACATACTTCTTCATAATTAAATATTATTTTTAAATAATTTTATAAGTTCTTAATCAATTTAATATATTCATAATCTATCAAGTATATTTTTTAAAACTTTAATTAATAAAAAGTACAAATATATTTTGAAATTATTTAATATTACTTAGGAACAATTTCATTTATTACTAGAATTTTATAAGACTTTTATAGATTTACTAAAATTAAAAACTAAATTTTTCATTAAATAATCAATATCTAAATTAAATAAATAAAAATTAATATTAAATAAAAAAAATTCTCTAATTAATTTATATATATAACATCTTTTCATATACAAATACTTTTATTTATATAAATTTATAATATATATTAGTTAAATAAAATCGTAAAAAATACACAAGCACATACAAAATTATGCACGACCGGTCACTGCTACTAGGTGATGGTAAGCAGTCGACCGGTAACCCTAGGTAGTCGACCGGTCTGTCACAAAATTGTGTAATTGATCGTTGATTCAGGCGATCGACTCCTCCATCTTCTATTCTTACTTCTCCATTTTGATGCTCAAGTACTGTATTTAACCGAACAATAATCCAAACATATCATATGCCAAGAGATAGATGATTTAGGCAAATATTTGTGAGTGTGTTCGCTCACTTGTACATCGTCTTCTTCTTTCTCCCTATTTTCATGCTCTAAAAATCCAACACAGCAACTAAAAGCTCTTGAATTCCGCCATTTGTTTAATTGTCGAGATACATATATTTGAATTTCCTAATTTATAATAATATATAATAGTTTATATGATTTATTAATCAATTTAAAAAAGGAAGATGATAGCGGGAGAAGTATCAAAAAGAAGATAATTTATTCGAGGAAGAATACATGAAATAAATTAGTAAATGGGGAAAGATTTCGAATGAGAAAAGTCTGGAAATGGATTTGGGCTTGGGATACATGAGCTTGGGCTTTGGAAAATATAAAATAAGAATATATGTGTGTGTGTGTGTGTATACCTTTTCCATTTCTTTTAAATATAATACTAATTTTAATTTTAATTCAAATTACTATAAAATTACAAATACAATTTATATTTACAATACTAAATTATTTACCCAATAGTAAAAATAATTCTAGAATTTATTTCTCATATTTTAGTTGATTTAAATTTAAATACCCAATGTTCTCATTTTAAGACCAATACTAAATAATTTTCAAATTATTTTATTTCACATTCGTTTTAACAAATATTTATTCCGAAATTATTTAATTCTATCACCAATTAATTTATTATATATTTCAATTTTCTAAAATAAATTTAAATTATTCATTTTTAATTCCAAAATTCCATTTTTAATTAATTAAACTATTATTATTAATTACCGCTATAAACCAGGTTATTACATTCGTTTAACGTTGCAACCAAGTTGATGAAATAAATAGCTTAAAGTCGAGGCGTGGCAATGTTAAATAAATACACACACATACATATACACTACAACAAAAGTAACCTATTACAACGCCTTTTTAACAACGGGGATTGGCTGACTGTTGTAATAGAAGGCTATTACAACGGGCCATTCAAGCCCGTTGTAGTAGATGCCCTATACAATGGCTTTTTTACAACGAGCAATGACTGTCCGTTGTAATAGACTTCTATTACAACGGTCCTTCCATGTCCGTTGTAATATATGCTAATTTTACAACTGTCAGAAAATGCCCGTTGTAAAAGGTGCCAATTTTACAACGCTAAGGCCCGTTGTAAAAGTTTTTAACGCCTCGTTTTCGGCTAAATTTCATTTCCCGCTTTGCTTGCCCCATTTTTCCTTAATCTAATTTCCAAATACCCGCTGAATTCCAAAACAAAATCGTTTCCTTTCTCCACCAAAATACCACAATACTACCCGTGCCTAGATCTGAAGCCCTATCAACAAACAAACCTCCTAATTGCCCTTGATGGCCTTTCTCGATTCAAACCAAAGCTCCAAACAGGATCGTGTCGATGAACGATGTATGTGAGGCGATGGAGCTGATTGACCTAACACTACCGTCGATATTGACAAACTCTGAGTCGTCGCAACCGATGGTTAAAGGTATCCGGTCTTTATTTGTGATATGAACTTATGAACTTGTAACGACCCGCCGCTCTGACCGTCCCTAGTCGGTAATTAAACCAACTAGAAACGTTCAAAATGATGGATTGTTATTTAGTTTATAACATTTAAACAGAATCAGTCACAGAATCACAGAAACAATAATATATTTTATAAATAAACTTTTCTTTTGTATACAAATATCAGAGTTATACAATACATTACATTTTATACAGCGGAAACAATTTATTTTATTAAGTACAAAAAAAGAAATTTCTGAAAAGCTTTAGTGCAGTGCTTTAATCCCCCTCTCTCAAACTTCGCTGCCTGAAAATCTTCAAGCTGTAAAAAATACTCGGATCTGACCCGAGCGTTTATTGCAAAACAAAAAAAACACTCGAGTCAGGATTAATCTTAATTCAAGTAAATAAATTTGCAATGAATTGAAATAAAATGGTAACAGAGATGACGAATCACATGAATCAATTTAAATCTATTATGGATTTTCATATTAACAACTTCAAATTTTAAAATCTATCAATCCTGTGTGGCTGCAGTACACACGTATAGTTACACACATGTGCACTGCCTCGCCAACACGTGTGCACAGCTCCATTCAGAAATACAAAATGACCAAACAGCAATGCAAATGCAGTAATGGGTGAACAGACCACAAAAGTGCAACACAGTGAAGATGACAAGTAAAAAAAACAAGTCCAAATGGAAGCAGTGATACAAGGGCCAGAACAAAGCCCAAACAAAGAACTTCAACCAAACAGGGTTACAACAGGGACAATACTTTTAAAATTTATGTTGTTTCTAAACTGTAGTTACAACAGGGACAAGGTATATTCACATACAGTCCTCTACATTCATATACCCAAAGCCACAGAACAGAACAGAGAAAGTTACAGCATGCCCACAAATACATTTCACACCAAAGCTTTATCAATACACATACAATACTTATTTATATCCAACCATGCTAGCATGCAACCTAATTAATAATTTTTTTTATTTTATTTAGAAGTTATTCACAGGCATTTTAAAAATAAGAAAAGTGAAGTTTTGCTCACTTGGTGATTTCAGATAGACAGAGATAGTGAGGTATCATCTTATTTTTTTTGAAAACAGGAACTGTTGTCTTAAATTTTTTCCTCTGAATTTTCTTTAAGAAAATGGACCTGACTCACAACAGAGATATGCATTTATACATACTCATACATTTACATCCATAAAAATGTGTAAATTCAAACATGCAGTCATCTAACCCATCATACTTCAGGCATCATCAAAGCAGATTCAAAGCTTCAACAGATCAGAACAGAATGGAAGCAGTAATTCAAGGTAAACTAGCAACAAACATGAAGTGAATCATGTCAAAGGCAATACACGAGAGCATACAAGTGCAGACAACAGGGCTCAAACCAGTGTCAACAAAACAGCAATTAAGCACATGTATGCAGACCAGTCAAGTAAATGTAGAGAACAAGCTACATGATGAACAAGTGCAGACCAAATGCAGTGAAACCCAAGTATACAATGCACTATGCAGTGCACACTAAGTCTAGCTACTCAAATGAACACAGCATGTACAAGTTACAAAAACTCAAGTGAAACAAGTACAGTGTGACAGTGAATGGGAAAGCATGTGAACATAGCAACTGCCACAAGAAATGCGACGGTGTCCAACTCAAATGACAGCAATGCACAAATGCAAAATGGAGTAAATGCCAACATGAAATGATCAAGAATCAAAATAGAGACAAGGTAAATCAAGGCAGTGCATCAAATGACCAATGATATAACCCAGTGAAACAACTCAGTGATCAACACAGCAGCTCGAAGACAGAGTACATGCAAATGCATCAAAGCATCATGAACATACACAAATGACCAAGCTACAAGTATGGCAGTGAAACAACTCAAGAGATCAACAATGCAACACTTGATTGATCTACAGACAGGTTTAGACTAAAGTTTGAACTTGCTTTCATTTATTTCTGAAAATATAGAACAGGTCTTAAACCAAAGTTAAGCTTGTTTACAATTTTTTTTTCAAAAGCAAAGAGGAGGAGAAGGATTTAAAACCTGGTGTGAGCCTGTAACTCAAACAAGTTAAACCAAATTCCAACTTACTTATTTATTTATTTTATTTTATTTTTTTATAAAACTGGAGCATGGATGAGAACAGAGTATCATGTTTACAGGTATTCAAACTGTTAAATAAATATGCATTCAATCTTTAAATCAAGCATGCAAACATTGATATTTTGTTCATTATAACATTCATGCCCCAGAACAAAAATATGAAGGATTTAAAACTGTTTTTAAAAGATGTTTATTCACATTTAAAAATGCAGAGATCCCCTTTGAAGCTGGAAAGGGATTTGCATGCTCATGTTTTTTTTTTATTCCAGAAACTTTAAAATTTTGAAAATTGCATCTTGATGTTTGATTTCAGAAATTTAAATTTCTTGAAACATTAAGAAAACATTAAGACAGAAATGCTTTGAAGCTTGTTTTCAGGTTGAACTCATGGACACTGGTTTCCCTTTATTATTTTTACAGACGTTGTTTTTAGCTTGTTTAAACAGAGACACACATCCCTGTAACATTCATGCATACAATTTCACACACACATACTTATATAAACATGCAACATTATCATTCTTGCACCACATTACTTCTTGAATCAATCCCAACATCAAGCTGTAATAGGTTAAGTTTGCACACAAACAAAAGTAAACATATTCAGGCTTAATATCTATTTCCAGATTTTATGCATAAAGAAGATATATACACACAGGCATCACCCAACATCATACTAATCAGATCATCACATACAATAGATATTCAAACAAACCTAAGGCTTTAAGATTAAAGGGTTGCTCACAAATAAACACATGCAAGCACAAATAACATATATCAGAGAAGAAAGTAAATGCAGGCACTCATGCATGACAGATTTAAGGCCAAGTTTAAATAGCATCTGTTCTTATCAGTTTAAAAATAAATTCCAAATTGTTTCTGTTCTTATCAGTTTAAAACGAATTATCAGAGCAAATGATAGCAAATAACACCCCAAATCATAGCATGCAACCAAACACCCAATTCAAACAAATCTAAAAGCTTGAAATAAAATTAATCGTGAGAAAACTCACCATATCTCGAATCGAATACGGCCGAGGTGGGAATGAGCACACTCGAACGAAGAATGAAGCCCCAAATTAGATCGCAAGCCCTAGTTGAGACGATCGGAGGAAGAAGGAACGAAAGAGGATTCGTGGCCGCCATTTTTTTTCTCTTCGTGATTTTTTTGTTTAGGGTTTAAAAAATGGAAATGGTAAAGTGAAATAAAGGGAATCGGGTATCGGGTTGAAAGTAAAGGCAGTGGTTCTTTTCTTCTTTATTTTATGTTTATTTTATTCTTATTATTTTATTTTATTTTTATATATTTTTCTTCTTTCATTCTATGTTTATTTTTCTATTATATTTTTTTTTCTTCTTTCATTTTAAATCCAATTTGTTTTGTGTAATTTATTTTCTTTACTTTGTTTTGTAAATCTTGTTTAAATTATGTTATTAAAATTTCTCCAATATAGCTACATTATGTTTTTCATATTAAACTTGAACAATTCAAATTACTTCACAGTTTCCAAATCAAAATTTAATTCAATTTTTTATTTACGTAAGTAATAATCCTTAAATCCAAATTATTTTTCTAAGTCATTAGTCCGAATTTTTAAATATAAATTTAATATTCAATCTCAACTCCAAAGTCAAATTTAAATTTTTATTCAACTCTTTATAGATTAAATTTCAAAATTTAATCACCAATTTCATTGTTATATTGGAAATTCAATTTAAATTATCATTCAAATATTTAAAATTAATTAAATATTCACAATTTAAATTGTTCAAAATTTAGGATCGTTACAATCTCCCCTCCTTAAAAGAATTTCGTCCCGAAATTACAAGTAAGGAGAAATGATTGTTGAAATTTCACTAATATTTATATTTTAACAATTTTATCTAGTTCGAAACTTATTAGAAATAAATGAATATAGGATTCATTCCATTTGTTTTATCTCACTAGCTTTGTTTATTAACTCATTTGTCTATTATTTTTCTACAATCAAGACACAAAAATCTTTACTAAAATTTTCAAGTTACAAAACCCAAATTTTAAATTTGAACTTCTTCATTTAAGAAATTTACATAGTATAACTTTTCCAAAGCTGTGGACTTTTCAAAACATTCCAAAAATCCTCTTCCTTAATTTATTAGGTTGGAATTTATATCACTTTAATTTCAGATAATTGATTTTCTATTTAAAGTTTGAAAATACTTGCTAACTCGAAATTTAACAAGTCTATTGTCGTTCTTAAAGACATTAGGCATACGCTGGCCAGGCGCAAGTCTAACAATCTCCAAGTACTAAATATACTTGCTTCAATTCCCAGTGAAAATAGTTTTTAAAAATTCTTTTTAAAAAAAATGGATATGGAAAGCACATTCCCCCATGGATCACAGTTTACTCGGCGGTTCCGCTACTATCCCAGTAGAGTCGCTTGTAACTGTGGATATCTCATCCCTTGAATTTCGCCATGGTTGTTGCCAAAGATCGCGGTTCACACGGCGGTTACGCTACTATCCCAGTAGAATCGCTCGTGACCGTATGCATCTCGCCCCTCGAATTACGCTTTGGTTTTTAGATTGCAGTTTACACGGCGGTTACGCCACTATCCCAGTGGAATCGCTTGTAACTGTAGGCATCACGCCCCTCAAATTACGCTACAACCTGAGTGTATCTAGATCGCAGTATACTCGGCGGTTACGCCACTATCCCAGTGGAATCGCTTGTAACCATAGGCCTCTCGCCCCTCGAATTACGCTAGTACACTATCCCATCATGATAAACATGAGGGATACCAGTCCAAAAGGACAATCCAACTAATGGAAATACAAATAATCACTCCAACTAATGGAAATACAACGTAGCTACGATTTTCAAATGGACACTCATATAGAGTTCCAACAACCTTCACAAAGTTTTAAATGGAAGGTACTTTTCCATATCCTCAATTTGGAAAACATAATATCATACATACATATATAATATTTCATTTCACACTTAGTACATATCATACTCATGTACTTACATAAGTTTTCCACAACAATTACTTTTCCAAACTAATTGGTTTTCGAATTAATCGTATTCACAAATATACGTTATGAAAACCACAACATTTCATACCCATAACAAATAGAGGATTCACAAATTTTCCATTTCATCATCCATTTAAAATTTTCCTCTAAGTCGATTTGGAAATTTTTAAGGTTATCTCAAACCAAATTCACATTCATAATCCAATTTATTATCGACTTCACACTCGATTTGGATTTCACGTTACATCGTCAATCCTCAACACATAATTGATGTCTATCGATATATAACCTCTGAGCTCGTACGTCTCAGAGAAGGGTGTTAAGCTAAGAGAATAAATTCTCCGCCACCAACAGATATATATTTAATAGAGATCAATTGATATGTCGTCAATTCACGACGTTAGACATACCATCCAAATCATCCTTAAAATTCAAAGTTCAACTTACATTGTTTTTGGGTGTCAAAGTTAAACTCAATTTTAACTCAAGATTCAATCTTTTTGAAAAATTTCCAAGTTGAACTAATTGTTCAAATTTCTCAAAATAATATCTTTACAAGATATATAATTTTCACACTTAGCCATTTGAAACAAATTTCAAATATTCATTTTTCAATTTATCTTCAAAAGATAACATTTTAACCCTTACACTTCATATTGGAAAATATTTCCATACTTATTCAATAATAAGTAATTCACAAATCCATTTATTTTCAACAATTTTGAAAATATTCGATATACTTAAACCAAAATCAAGTATATATTCCATTCTTAAGGAAATCATTCTTTTAAACACATTTATTTGAGTCAAAACGAATGTTGCGTAAAACATCGTTACGACGACTCAAAATTACTAGTATAGGGATTCGAATTTAAGATAGATGTATAAATCCCAATACTAAATAAAACATTTCCTTTTGGAAATCATTTACTATAACAACAGTGTTATAGTCCACCATTTCCTTTCTTACTCTCGAAAACGTCTATTTCAACAACGAATGTTGAAATCTGTGCTTTCGATTCTTAACACATTTTCAAAATGGATTACTTCATTTCATAGTGTTGCTTCCCAAAAACATTCTCATTTAAGTTTTTCAACTTCAACTTAATTCATAGTTTGAATTCTGCATACATTTCAAAATATTGGTTTTAAACCAACTTCAAATTTCCAATATTAAGTTTTCCACTTAACTTATTTCCATGCCCATTCAAATTCAAATTCTTCATTGAATCTATTTAAATCTCTTATAAATTTTCATTAGATTCATATCTCCTTTTATATCTCATTTATTGTCCAAAACCATAGATATAACACCTTTAATAAGTTACAATAATTTACTTATCAAAATAAGTCATTTGCGGATTTTATAAACATCTTTAGAAATTACATTTCTATTTATAAACTTTGTTTTATAATCTCCTTTACTAATTTGATTCAATTCAATTCATATAACTTAGTTATATACCCAAAATCCATATTATAAGTTAAATACTTATAATCCATTTATTTACTAAATCGTTCTTCACAACATTTGAAATCAATTTTCAAAAGAATTCAAAATTAAATTTCCAAGTTATAGTTCAATAATCCATTTGATTATAATCAAATTGACATATCATTTTATTTTCCAATTACTACTTTGAAGATATTCAAAATATTTGATTTAAGCCAATTTAAACCAATTCATTAATTCTCTTAACTCATGTTTCATTTTCCATAACTCTCAAAAATTCGATAATGAGTTTCCGAATGATCGAAACTCAAGTCTAACGAGACCTCACCGAAGAGAAACGGTCGCAAACCTAAATTTAGAGAGGGGAATCTCCGAAAATGATTCTAATTTTCAAAATACCCTTTATTTTAAAGAAATTTTTTTTTATACTTCTTTAGATTTGAAAACACTTTCTTTAAAGTGATTCTAGTAACTATTCATATTAAATGCCATAAACTAAGCTTTGTGTAAACCAAAGCTCTGATACCACTTTGTAACGACCCGCCGCTCTGACCGTCTCTAGTCGGTAATTAAACCAACTAGAAACGTTCAAAATGACGGATTGTTATTTAGTTTATAACATTTAAACAGAATCAGTCACAGAATCACAGAAACAATAATATATTTTATAAATAAACTTTTCTTTTGTATACAAATATCAGAGTTATACAATACATTACATTTTATACAGCGGAAACAATTTATTTTATTAAGTACAAAAAAAGAAATTTCTGAAAAGCTTTAGTGGAGTGCTTTAATCCCCCTCTCTCAAACTTCGCTGCCTGAAAATCTTCAAGCTGTAAAAAATACTCGGATCTGACCCGAGCGTTTATTGCAAAACACAAAAACACTCGAGTCAGGATTAATCTTAATTCAGGTAAATAAATTTGCAATGAATTGAAATAAAATGGTAACAGAGATGACGAATCACATGAATCAATTTAAATCTATTATGGATTTTCATATTAACAACTTCAAATTTTAAAATCTGTCAATCCTGTGTGGCTGCAGTACACACGTATAGTTACACACATGTGCACTGCCTCGCCAACACGTGTGCACAGCTCCATTCAGAAATACAAAATGACCAAACAGCAATGCAAATGCAGTAATGGGTGAACAGACCACAAAAGTGCAACACAGTGAAGATGACAAGTAAAAAAAACAAGTCCAAATGGAAGCAGTGATACAAGGGCCAGAACAAAGCCCAAACAAAGAACTTCAACCAAACAGGGTTACAACAGGGACAATACTTTTAAAATTTATGTTGTTTCTAAACTGTAGTTACAACAGGGACAAGGTATATTCACATACAGTCCTCTACATTCATATACCCAAAGCCACAGAACAGAACAGAGAAAGTTACAGCATGCCCACAAATACATTTCACACCAGAGCTTTATCAATACACATACAATACTTATTTATATCCAACCATGCTAGCATGCAACCTAATTAATAATTTTTTTTTTTATTTAGAAGTTATTCACAGGCATTTTAAAAATAAGAAAAGTGAAGTTTTGCTCACTTGGTGATTTCAGATAGACAGAGATAGTGAGGTATCATCTTATTTTTTTTGAAAACAGGAACTGTTGTCTTAAATTTTTTCCTCTGAATTTTCTTTAAGAAAATGGACCTGACTCACAACAGAGATATGCATTTATACATACTCATACATTTACATCCATAAAAATGTGTAAATTCAAACATGCAGTCATCTAACCCATCATACTTCAGGCATCATCAAAGCAGATTCAAAGCTTCAACAGATCAGAACAGAATGGAAGCAGTAATTCAAGGTAAACTAGCAACAAACATGAAGTGAATCATGTCAAAGGCAATACACGAGAGCATACAAGTGCAGACAACAGGGCTCAAACCAGTGTCAACAAAACAGCAATTAAGCACATGTATGCAGACCAGTCAAGTAAATGTAGAGAACAAGCTACATGATGAACAAGTGCAGACCAAATGCAGTGAAACCCAAGTATACAATGCACTATGCAGTGCACACTAAGTCTAGCTACTCAAATGAACACAGCATGTACAAGTTACAAAAACTCAAGTGAAACAAGTACAGTGTGACAGTGAATGGGAAAGCATGTGAACATAGCAACTGCCACAAGAAATGCGACGGTGTCCAACTCAAATGACAGCAATGCACAAATGCAAAATGGAGTAAATGCCAACATGAAATGATCAAGAATCAAAATAGAGACAAGGTAAATCAAGGCAGTGCATCAAATGACCAATGATATAACCCAGTGAAACAACTCAGTGATCAACACAGCAGCTCGAAGACAGAGTACATGCAAATGCATCAAAGCATCATGAACATACACAAATGACCAAGCTACAAGTATGGCAGTGAAACAACTCAAGAGATCAACAATGCAACACTTGATTGATCTACAGACAGGTTTAGACTAAAGTTTGAACTTGCTTTCATTTATTTCTGAAAATATAGAACAGGTCTTAAACCAAAGTTAAGCTTGTTTACAATTTTTTTTTCAAAAGCAAAGAGGAGGAGAAGGATTTAAAACCTGGTGTGAGCCTGTAACTCAAACAAGTTAAACCAAATTCCAACTTACTTATTTATTTATTTTATTTTATTTTTTTATAAAACTGGAGCATGGATGAGAACAGAGTATCATGTTTACAGGTATTCAAACTGTTAAATAAATATGCATTCAATCTTTAAATCAAGCATGCAAACATTGATATTTTGTTCATTATAACATTCATGCCCCAGAACAAAAATATGAAGGATTTAAAACTGTTTTTAAAAGATGTTTATTCACATTTAAAAATGCAGAGATCCCCTTTGAAGCTGGAAAGGGATTTGCATGCTCATGTTTTTTTTTTATTCCAGAAACTTTAAAATTTTGAAAATTGCATCTTGATGTTTGATTTCAGAAATTTAAATTTCTTGAAACATTAAGAAAACATTAAGACAGAAATGCTTTGAAGCTTGTTTTCAGGTTGAACTCATGGACACTGGTTTCCCTTTATTATTTTTACAGACGTTGTTTTTAGCTTGTTTAAACAGAGACACACATCCCTGTAACATTCATGCATACAATTTCACACACACATACTTATATAAACATGCAACATTATCATTCTTGCACCACATTACTTCTTGAATCAATCCCAACATCAAGCTGTAATAGGTTAAGTTTGCACACAAACAAAAGTAAACATATTCAGGCTTAATATCTATTTCCAGATTTTATGCATAAAGAAGATATATACACACAGGCATCACCCAACATCATACTAATCAGATCATCACATACAATAGATATTCAAACAAACCTAAGGCTTTAAGATTAAAGGGTTGCTCACAAATAAACACATGCAAGCACAAATAACATATATCAGAGAAGAAAGTAAATGCAGGCACTCATGCATGACAGATTTAAGGCCAAGTTTAAATAGCATCTGTTCTTATCAGTTTAAAAATAAATTCCAAATTGTTTCTGTTCTTATCAGTTTAAAACGAATTATCAGAGCAAATGATAGCAAATAACACCCCAAATCATAGCATGCAACCAAACACCCAATTCAAACAAATCTAAAAGCTTGAAATAAAATTAATCGTGAGAAAACTCACCATATCTCGAATCGAATACGGCCGATGTGGGAATGAGCACACTCGAACGAAGAATGAAGCCCCAAATTAGATCGCAAGCCCTAGTTGAGACGATCGGAGGAAGAAGGAACGAAAGAGGATTCGTGGCCGCCATTTTTTTTCTCTTCGTGATTTTTTTGTTTAGGGTTTAAAAAATGGAAATGGTAAAGTGAAATAAAGGGAATCGGGTATCGGGTTGAAAGTAAAGGCAGTGGTTCTTTTCTTCTTTATTTTATGTTTATTTTATTCTTATTATTTTATTTTATTTTTATATATTTTTCTTCTTTCATTCTATGTTTATTTTTCTACTATATTTTTTTTTCTTCTTTCATTTTAAATCCAATTTGTTTTGTGTAATTTATTTTCTTTACTTTGTTTTGTAAATCTTGTTTAAATTATGTTATTAAAATTTCTCCAATATAGTTACATTATGTTTTTCATATTAAACTTGAACAATTCAAATTACTTCACAGTTTCCAAATCAAAATTTAATTCAATTTTTTATTTACGTAAGTAATAATCCTTAAATCCAAATTATTTTTCTAAGTCATTAGTCCGAATTTTTAAATATAAATTTAATATTCAATCTCAACTCCAAAGTCAAATTTAAATTTTTATTCAACTCTTTATAGATTAAATTTTAAAATTTAATCACCAATTTCATTGTTATATTGGAAATTCAATTTAAATTATCATTCAAATATTTAAAATTAATTAAATATTCACAATTTAAATTGTTCAAAATTTAGGATCGTTACAGAACTATTTTCCATATGAACTTATGCTCCTAAATTTTAAATTTGGGGTCACTATTCCACTGGTTCGACAAAGAAACTGCATATGAATGCATATAGACGCATTCACACAAATAGATATTTAGTAAAACATGTTATGTTCATGTAGATAAGTCAAAACAACAAGCAGAGTATACAAAAAACGGACTTTGAGATTCGCTAATGCAAAAATAAAAAAGATATAGTGCATCGGTAACAAATTTGGAAATGAATATAAAACTAACTTTTGAAATACAAAATTCAACTTTAGCCTGAAACTAATTGTTAGTTTCCATTGAGGATGGGATTGAGTTTGATTGACTTTAGTTTTTTCATATTCAGTTATGTTCTTTTTTTTTACTTTTTAATAGTTGGTTAGTTGTTCAATGCAATGAATTGCTTCATAATTTAGATTGATTGTGAAGCTTCTGAAACTGGCAGGATTAGCTATTTCAAATAAAATTGATATAACAATTTGGATGGTTGCTTTTTAAAAGGTTTTCAAAATGTTATACAACAAATTTCACTATGGACTACCTTTAATTTGAACAGAATATACATCTTTAGCTATACTGCTTTAACCATCGCTGCCACTGATGTTGACAAACTGAATAAGGATTTGTGATAAATCATCATCCTTATTTTTATGAGAATTTTTGACAATTTCTTTTGTTGATGAGCCTTATCAACCCGAACAAAGGTTTTCTATTTGGATTTTCAATTGATCGAAAAAATGAAAACTCGAAATTGCAAGGCAATTGTTTGAGTTAATGCTGTAATCACTACAAAAAAAATAAATTTCTACGGATAATTGCATATTTCAGGAAGTATTTTCTAAAAGAAATAGATTTTGTTAGTTATAGACAACTTACTGATAGTTATAAACAATTGTAGGCTTGGGAATTAGTTCAGATACTTCTTCTTCACACAAGAACATGCCCTTTTGTGTTGGGTTAGGTAATCTTTACTGCTACTTATTCTTAATGTACGTTCAAATTTAATTTTTATTTTATTTTGTTTGAATTTTATTAAAATAAAACAGGGATAAGGAGAGAAATCAATTTTTCCAAAATATTGCATAAGCATGATTATACCTGTACCACTACGTCTATTGGAAAAAGTTGACATTATGCTACAGGGTTGCATCGAAGTTCCAGAGTGTGTAATACAGGTGCCCTACAGTAGATTCACGTATTTACAAAGAAATATTATCTTTTATCCCAACCTTTATTTGGAATGCAAATAGAATTGGCCAGCTAACTAAATTTATAGATAGATAATCATACAATCGTACACGATCGTGAATGACTAAAGGTGTTTTACTTTCAAATTTTATTTTATAATTTCTGACTTTATCTAACTCTCAAACTCAGACCCAAAGGTGCGATCACAAGATTCAGTGAACGGTGTGGCTGCGATTTTGATGTAGTTGATGGCAGTGCACTGGGGCAGCAGTAGTGTAGGGGGATGGTTGGAATGTAGTGTGATGATATTGGATAGATTTGAAGAATGTACTGTGGTTTTGGAGATGGTCAGGCAAGTTGTTGTGTTGATGATGGTATGTGATGTAGAGGATGACTGTAGGAATGTTGTTGTTTTGGATAAAGCAGTAGAAAGTGTTTATGGTAGTAGGAAGGTTGATTGAATTGAAGGTAGGGACTTGTTTCTGGGATTTGCGTGGTTTGTTTGGCAGTGGAATGGGGGACTGGAGTGAGTAGTGTGTTTAGGCTAGTTGTTGCAATTTTTTGATGGTGATAATCTGTGGTTGATAATGGTGGAGTTTTGTGGAATTGTAGATGAAATGGTTGTAGTTGTCAGTGCAGTGGAGATTGTCAAGCAGTTTGGTGAGTTACTGGTGGTGGTGTAACTAGAGGGTTGGTCAGCGATGGTAGTTGTAAGTATGGCACTGTGCAGCGATTGTTGGTGGTTATGATAGTTTGGAGGAGGTATAATGTTGCAATAACAGTGTAGGGAGGTTTGTGAATGGTATGGTGAATGTTTTGTTAATGGAAGCTTTGCGGTAGAACTGTGATGTGCAAATGCAGTGGTATGGGAAGGTCTATGGTGAAGTGGATATGTGCAGCTGTATGATTGTGGATGTTGATGTTAAGGGGATGGTAGCAGGTTGAACTGGGAATGCTGATGGTTGGTGGTGTTTGGGATAGTGGATAGTAAGGTTGCAGTGTCTAGAAGTACGGTGATGGAGGTGATTGAACAAAGTTGTTGTATTGAAGTTGCACTAGTGATGCATGGAACTGGGTAAGTCAGTGATGTGGTGAATGAAAATGGGAAGATGTTTGTGATGTGTAGCGGTGTAAGAGGATGACTGGTGTTTGTATAAAGTTTTGATTGGCTGGTATAATGTATTGATGGTTGATGGCAGTTCAGGTCAGGGGGTACGTGCACAGAGCATGCACAGTGTGATGTTGGAAGTGTACCCGATGGTTTTGGTGGCTGCGGGGGGATGTTAAAGAAGTTGAGTTTTGTAAAGGTGTAAGAGACGTTTTATGTTCGATGAAGCAAGTTTGAAGGTTGAAGTATATGGGTAGGTTGTTGAAAAGTGCAGTGACAGTTTAGTAAATGTGGCAGTTTACATAAATGCAGGAACTGTTGTAAGGGGTGGTGGTGGAAGTTGTTTGGTAGGGCAGTTTTCTGAAGGGTGATGTGCACTGATGTAGTTGGTTGGTGGAGTGAAGATGTTTGGTATGGTGGACAGAGGAGAGGTGCACAATGTTTATGCACAGTCAAAGTGGTGATATGATGTAGGGGGTAGTTTGTTTTGAATGAGGAATGGTAGGTTAGGGGGTCTGCTGTTTGAAGTGCTGGTAGAATGGCAGAAGAGGGGTTGTCAGAGGAAGTAAAATGGTGATGGTAAGGCAATTTTGAGTTGGTGTCTTGGTTATGTGAAGTGCTGAAATGGTGTCAGGCAGTGAAGATTGTGAAGGGGAGAAGTAGTGGTTGTTGGTTTGTATATATGGGTGAACTATGGTGAGGTGTTGAAGGCAAGTGTAGCAGTGGTTGTCGTGAGATATGCACAGCAGGTGGTTTGACTGGAAATGTATGCTAGAAAGTATCATTGTGCAGGTAGTTATGTGTATGCTGTAGCAGTGAGAATAGCAGTGTAATGTGACAGAGTTAACTGTAGAATGGAGGAAGTTGATGATTTGTATGAATAGGCTGCGATGACTAGGTAGTGTGAACTGATTAAGGTGGTGGGTAGTTGAGGAGCAATGCAACAGTGATACAAAATGTAAATATAATGTGTTAATACTTTATGTATTTGGCATGTAAACTTAACTAACTTTTTGGAGCGTTAAAATTCTATGACTCTAGCGTTTAGTCTTTTCGTATGTGATTTTAATTATTTTATGACAATATTTAGTATTAGTATGCATGTATTGCATGGATGCTGCTGTATTTTTTTTAAATTTGCATTTATTTTGCAACGGGCAATGTTCGTTGTTATATGAGCTTCTTACAACGGTCAATGAACGTTGTTATATAAGATTTTTACAACGGGTTATGGACGTTATAAAAAAGTATACTGCAACGGTTTTTACAACGTGCTTTTCCCCTTGTAAAATGTGGTGGATCTATTACAACAAGACCTATTACAACGAGCACATGTCCGTTGTGAAAACCATATTACAACGGGCAATGCCCGTTGTAAAAAGACTGTTTTTTTGTAGTGATATCTATGTATTTATTATGTATTATATAGTCTTTCGAATAAGTATTTTGTTACTTTATTTATATAGTTTTGAAATTTTTCTCAGAGAAACCTTTTTTGATGAAAATGTATACAAAATAACGAGTATATATTGAAATTTGAAAATTTAACTAGAAAATAGATTTAAATAGAAAGAAGCATATGTTTTAGAAAATTGATTAATATTCGATAAGATACGTAAAAGGCACCTAAAGGAAAGGCGTAAGCCTAATTATCGAATAATTTAGAATGGATTCTGACTCATGCTTATTTTGTGTTGTATGTGCATAAAAGTAGATGGATGTAGTGGCTAAAATAACCCTGTTATGGATTCTCCTAAGGTGAAATTGTGTGGACGCAATTTTCTTAATGCAGGAGATTGTAACAACCTTAGTTGAGACACTCCGGAATAGATAATTTTGAAATATGAATATAAATAAAAAAGGAATTTTGGAACGAAAATGTTCGAAAAATAGGAATTTTAATATTTTTCGGATTTATAAATGAACAATTTCATAAATAAGAAATTTATAAAAATAAGAAAGGAAGTGAGTATTTTTGAGAAATGGAAAATATTATTTTTAATAAAAATAAAAGATGGAAATTTGATAAAATAAAGTTGAAGTGGAAATAAAAATGGTCACCATAGATTTCAAAATTTATTGATCTAATTCTTATAAGTATATAAACTAATTATTTTAAAAACGGAATTCCATAAGATTTGAACTTTTGTAAAAGATTAATTGTAACGTCCCGGAAATTCCGATCCCGAAATTTCCGAATAGTTAGAAAAAGAAGAAAAGAAGAACAGAAACACCAACATCTCACATTCGCAGCGGACAAATTATAATATTAAATAATAATAACAGTTATACAAAGGAAAACTGTATCTGTACATTTATTATTATACACCAGAGTTACAACCATTATCAATTACTGGACAGTTTAAAACAACATGTCCTAGTTACACAACTATAATATATACAGCGGGTACGCTCCATACGCTCCTGCTATCCAGCTCGCCTCCTAAGCTCCAGAACGTCCTTTCCTGAAAATCTGTAATACTCGGTCTGACCCGAGCATTACATCAAAGTAACACCCGGGTCAGGCTGGAAACCAGCGTGAGTAAACCCATCTAACTTGGAATACAAAAGCATACAACTTATATAAACCCGGTAACTTATCAATATACAACTTCACAAACTGTTATAGGTATTGCTTATTTCACACATCCATTTCTAAGTGCCAAACTTATATTAAATGGTCCAATTCACTTAAATCATTCCAAACAGGCTTATTGATTTCACATATCAATCTATAAAGAATCGAAGAGGTTTCGGGTATTTACTAATACCCGACACCTGTTTCTTCGAATTCAATCCCATCTCATCGCAAATTATACAAATGATACACAATTCATACTTCAAATACAGGGTGTCGCCTACATACATTAATTCATTATCGATGGATAACCACTTTATCTTGGTTTAAACCCAACTTATCACATAGCATTATTAATCACATATCCAAGATATCAACCAATCTAAGGCATGCAATATTTTTCAATCATACACAAGCAAGATAAATAAATCATATCGTTTCTAATTAATTTAACCATTAAATTAATTATTTCAATCACCCTTAATCCAGCTTATTTAACATTAATTAATTATTAATTAATTAACCGTTCTTTAATTATTCATTTAGTTAATCATTCTTGATTAATTATCTTTAATTACATAAAGTAATTATCCTTTAATTAATCATACAAATTAATTACCCTCAAATAATTTAATTCATTAATCAATCCTGATTAATCACATTAGTAATTAATTTTCCTTAATTACTTATATCCATTAAACCCATCCCTTGATTTGCTACATTAATTAATCTTTTAATTACATTAAGTAATTATCCCTTAATTACTTCCCTAAGAAATTATCCTCTAATTACTTCCCAATAAGTATTCCTTTAATTTAATTACATCGAGTAATTATTCATTCATTACTTCACTAAGTAATTATATCTCATAAATTATATTAAGTAATTATACTTAATCCTTAATTAATTTTATTTATTAATCACCCTTGGTTAGTCTCATTCTGTAATTTCATTACTGATTTCTTCATTAAGTAATAACTCTTTTAATCAAAAGAATCTTATTTAATAACCTAAGGAATAATTCATCATTAACTTAACCCTTAAGTTTGACTAATGATTAAACATCTTTAATCACATTATTGATTAGGTTTTAAATAAATTCCAAGTATCATTGTACTAAGTTAAAGTAAATTATACAACTTAATTAAATCAACATTCAAATAATCTCCTTTATTTCTAATAATGCTTAAGTGAATTATTAAAACTTAATTATGGTATTTCCCGAAACAGAAACTAATTTACCCGAGACGACTCGGTATTTCCCGAAACAGAAACTGACTTCATCTCCTTATCCCGAGCTTTATTCTTTTCCTTTTCTTCTTAACAACTTAGTTTTAACAAATCCAAAACAAAGCTGGAACAACAATCATGCGCACGAGCACAAACCCGAGCTTGAGCTTCAATTGCTTGGAGAAAAACCCACATGTTCCCGAGCAAACTTCTAACTGTTCCCTCTCTTTCCTTATCCTTCTCAAATAATAGCCACCACAAAATATCCATGGTGCACCGTGCAATGTGCACAACACATCGGAACTTCCTCGATCAACTTCATCACTCCAATCAGTCGCCGGTGGCATGCCGATCAACATTAGCCACCCAAATTTACGAATGTCCCCTCCAATCAAAATTTCGAACTTCGAACAAACCTAAAATTTGACCAGACCGACTTCAATTGCCTCGTCTTCGCCATTCCACCCACCATCAACCGCCAGACTTCGCCAGATCCATCACCACAACCCCTTCTTACCTTACCCCAAATTTGGTTCAACTCGACATCGCCCCGATACCGAAATAGATGCGAAATGATCAAAACCCGAAACGACATCTAAACCCTAAAATCCAATCGTCCAGCCACCATCGTAACTGAAAAATTCAGTGACTAATTTTGTCAACTTCGCCTACCTCCAAGGCAGCTCCAGCCACAAACTTGAAACCCCAAACTTCGCCAATCACCAAAGAACACTCGAAACCCAAATTTCGACTATCATACAATTTATCTTGATATAAAAGTCTAAAAATCATAATTTCTCTTTTAAAAATCATAGATTCTGAAATCAAATCCAATTATATACTTGATTCCAGAAATTATTAAAGTCAACTTTTTTGCTATGATTAAGAATCCCAGTGTTCTTTTTTTTTTTAAAAAGAAACAGCTTAAAATTTATCTGGGAGTGATTTCAGATCAAACTTCTTATCACTACATACAAGTTTGTATATACACCAGGTTTTAAAATGGATCAGGGAAAGAAATATTTAAATCTGATCATATGTTTTGAAACTGTATAACTAGAACAGAGTGTTCATCTTGTATCCACACATGCACACTATAAATCATATATATATCTACATGTAATTCGTATAAATAAACATGCAATACTTAATATACTTTGTTTCAAGTAATTACTGCATGCAACAGAATTTGTAAACATATTAACACTTGATTTACTCACCATTATGCAGAGAACAGAAAACTATACTTGTATCCATGCTCCTGAATTTTCAGACATGCAGAGAACAGCTTTTGAAGTTTGAAACATGAATGCCTTAGCCTTTTAAAAGAAAACTGGAGTTGCTTGCAGATTTATATTTTTCCTTTATCTCAGATTTGAAAAATAGGAACAGACCTTGATCTTTGAACTTGCTTTCGAAGATGGTTAATAATTTTCTGGTTTTTATCTTGAAAATGGATTACAGGGTATTCAATTTATTTTCTGGTTTGAGGAGGATGTTACAGATTTTGTTTTTAATTCCAACTTCTCTTGATTTTGGCATTGAAAACAAATGAGAGATGAAGAAAGAAAGTAGATCTGAGAACGTGGAAAATGGATTTGCATTCTAATTCTTTAAACATTAAATTCATATATTTTCATTAGAAGGCACTAATGCCACTTGTAAACCATGCATAAAATCTTGGTTGCAAATGCTAATTCATGAGTTATTTCCCTAAAAATGTTTAACTCTTTTTTTTAAAAAAATTTTTAAGTCTTTATATGAATATAGTTTATTTCAAGTGTAAAGAAATATTTTATTCTTTCATTTAGATCCTTTTTAAACTATCATACCCTTTTTTAAAATTAATAATTATTGATCTTAAGTATTTAGAAACCCAAATTTTCATATTAAATTCAAACAAAACTTCTAATCACAATAGATATACATACATATGTTATAAATATCTTATGTAAATGTTAATGCTATATATACCCTTATCAAACTTTCAAATATTCAACTTCCTAATGCAAACATACATATATATGTATATATATATATATATATATCAATACAAAAACAACATGTAATTTATTAGCTTTTGAAAAGATAAATTTTGTCTATTTTAATGATTATACTTTCACACTGAATTCGTATATGTGTATACTTAAGATTTACAATCATTATAGAGTTTACTCATATCCATTTATATATTTAATTATTTATTATAAGAGTCGTTATTTTAAAATTTTAACTATTATTATAGTTTTCAATCCACTATAAATAAGTTTACAAGTGTTTTTAATGTTTAATTAATAATTTACCAATGTCAATTTCTTATTTATAAATTTATTTAAGTTACGAATAAGTAATTATGTAATATTCACATAAATATAATGTGTATTCATTTTATATAAATAAGCTTTAGATTTTTGTAAATATATATATATATATATGAATTTTATATAAACATTTATTTATACATAACTTATGTTTTTGATCAAATTAATATAACATATATCTAAAATATACTTCCTTTTTTAAATTTCAAATTCAAATTCAATCCTTTAAATTCCATTAAAAATCTAATTCAAGATCAATTCAAAATAAACACATATATTTAACACTATTTATCTAAAAATAACACATAAATATTTACGATTAGATTCATTTGTTAAATTTTATGATTCAGTATTTCTACTAATTAACCCAATTATTATCAATTACAGATGTCCCGGAAATCCGGGTTATCACATTCCTCCCTCCTTTGAATCTTTTCGTTCTCGAAATGGAACGAAGCCAGAATTTATTAAAATGCTTAAAATCAGATGAATTTTTATTTGATCATTTCAAAAACACTTTAAAACCTATATAGTATTGCAGTAATGGTTTCATAAAAATACTTTTATAACTTGATGTCCCAATAAGTCCATCCTCGTTCTCATAGAAATTCGGTCATACGGTGATCAGGCGTAGGACTGAAAATCTATAAGTACTTAGCAAACCCATTATCAACACCCAGTAAAAATACTTGGAAAATAATTTTATTGAAAATTTAGAAAACAATTTTGAAAATAGAGGATATATCTTTGGTGAGAATGCTCTGGAAATCATCACCCCCATCCATGGTCGCAGTTAACCCGATGGTTACGTTGCCGTCCCGACAAAATCCACAGATAACTGTAGGCCTCCGCGCCTCTCGATTACACCATGGAACCCGCTACAGATCGCAGTTACAACTGGGGTTACGTAGCTATCACAGCAAAAACCCATATAACTGTAGGCATCAGCGCCCTCGAATTTCGCTGCCAAAAGAATGAAACTTCTCCACCCCACTTAACCATAGATCGCAGTCTACCGATGTTGCGTTGCCTTCCCGGCAAAATCAAGTGTAGACCGTTGACACTCATCCTCCACACGATTTTCGCTATGGTCCCCACAGTAGATCGCAGTGACATCGAGTTACACTGTCGTCACAACATAACCCAAATGCCCCTGTAGGCATCAGCGCCCTTGACTTTCGCTACCCAATAATCCTCAGGAACTAGTTTGTCCGGACTCCTCACAGGATCAACTTTAGAACCCCCCTTGGGGCTCAAGGCAGCACCACCCGGTGGCACTTCTGAGAAGTCCATTCCAAGGGAGCGCCTTTTTCCCCAGAGCCATCATTAAAACATTTTATACTATACATATATAGTATCTTTAAATCATACACCTAGTATGATCTCATACAAAGCTCCTTTACTCAAAATCGATTATTCCAAAATCGATAATTCTCAAACTAGGCTTTCCAAATTCTCATATTGATTTACCCAAAAATCAAAAGCCTTTCCAAATCCAAAGGTTCCCAAAACCCTTTTTCCAAAATCCTTATATGATCCTTTATATATATATAATACTTGATAGAAATCTTTGGATCATTTTAAACTTGTATAAAATCCTTTTATACTTCAAACATTTCCAAAACCCTTTCTTATGGCAATAGATTCATCAAGGGGAGTTTTATCTTATATAACCAAGATATATAACTTTATTTATCCAAAATCAGTTATTCAAATTTGATTAATCCTTTCAATATTATTTCATTCAAATCCGTACGATGTACACATATCATTCGTACGCTATACCAATCTGATCGCTCACTCGATCACACAATTTCACTTCCGAACTAGTATCGTCCACCCGACTTTCTAGTGCGGACACAGATCTTCTTTCTTGATCAGAAACCGTCACTCTCCTTGCATAGTCATAACTATGATAGAGAATATCTAGAACCAATCAACAATCCATATCCAGGTTCGCCGTTGAAAATCGAGTGAAAAATCCCAACTCGGATCGACTTAATTATCTCGAAATTCTGTGCTCGAATTTGGATCAAATTATTATGCGAATATAATAATATACGTACATCCTACGTATTTAACTTCATTGATTATTAGCCCAAATCAATTTCTCTTTCTATTCACATTTCCTTTAGATTCTATCCACTTACTTAAAATTGCTTTAATCCACATTTGGATTATCACCTCTATTCTTATCTCGATTGGGTATTTAACCAATAACAGTTTGAACTCCGACCAGTTTATTTAGAAAATAGCTTGAAAAATTTTAAAAATAAATAAGTAGTTGGAAAATAATTACTAGTTTGTAAAATGGCTGTAAAATAGTTAAGTAATTGTAAAATAGTTGGAAATAATTAATTAGCTATAGAAATTTTAAATAATTACAAAATAGCTATAAAATAGTAATTAGTAGTTGAAAATAGTAATTAGTTTATAAAATAGTTAGAAAATTGTTAAACAGCTTCAAAAATAATTGTAAAACAAGTATAAGATAGTTTGGCTTATAAAAGAAAGGTTGTATATATAATAAATAGCTTGGAAAAATAGGTTTATATTAAAACAATTTATATTAAAAATAGTCCAGAGTCAAAACTGCTCACTTCCCAATCTCCATTCTCATCAATTCAATTTAAATTTCCACTTTCATTTAAATTGACCCAATTCAATTTTAAATAATTCCAATTTCCATTGGACTTGATTTATTCCAAATTCAAGTTGAATTAGTTCTCAATTCCTTTTCAAATTTAAATCAAATTCCATTTGATTTTAAACATATTCAACTTTAATTACAATCCCAAGTTAATCCAATCACTTTGGACTAATATCCATTTTGATTGAACCCACTTCAATTCCAATCCATTTCAACTCCAGTTTGAATTAATCCCAATTTCAAATTCCATTTCCAAATCAATTGAATTATTCTTGATTTCCTCCCAAATTTAATTCAAATTCCATTTGAATTTAAATTATTCAATTTAGTTACAATTCCAAATTATTCAAATCAATCCAATTCAAATTTTCAATTTGAATTTTATACTTATACATCTTCAATCACAATTTCAATTAATTCAAATCAAATTCAGTTTGAACTAATTCAAATTTCAAATTCAAATCATCTCGAATTATATAAATTCGAGTTAATACTTTAAATGTTGATTTAATTCTTTTAAGTCAATTTACCTTTTTAAAAAAAATTCTTAAATAATTCAATTCTGAATCCAAATTTCAAAATTTCATTTTAAATTATCCTTATTCAACTCATTACAAGGTTCAAGTAAGAGTTTCAAACAATTTTAATTTACAAATTTATTTCTTAACATTCAAATCTTAAATTTAAAGGAATTCCATATCCTCAATTTTAAATTTAAGTTAAATTTTATTTATCTCTACAATGGATATATTACCACAATCCATTTCCTTGTTTATTTAAACAAATCAATTTGCAATTTAAAAGATTTTTAATAGCAATAGGATAATATCATCCAATTATTTCAAAACATCCATTTCCAATTTTCGGATCTCAAAACCAATTTGAGATCACTCAAATTCTCAAATATAATCGATCATTTAACTTTCCAAGTTAAATCTTAATTTCATCTTCAAATTTTCATATCAGGTTGATCATTCAAACTTAATTAATTTTTTCCCAAGTCAAACTCAATTTACTTAATCTAGTCAACCTTACCCTATTTGAACTTCCATTTCAAATTTTAAACTTCTCATAAATAATCTTCCCACTTATTAAATTCAAAAAACTTATCACTTTGGGTATCATATCACCTTCCCAATTTAAAACTCAATATTTAGAGTTTATTTCAAAATTATCCTTGATATCATGTATATCCATACATATATACATATTTATTTCTTTTACCAAGTTATACTTTAAAATTTTAAACCACCTTTGGTTTTCAAAACAAATTTCTTTTAAATTTTCGAACAACTCTTGTTTGAAATAGGACCAATTCATTCAATTGCCTTAAATAATATTATTTATTATTTCTTTAAATTAATTACATCATTAATTAATTCCAATTAATCACATTCGGTAATTAACTTATTTCTTAATTACCTTCATTAAGTATTTGTCCTTTGAATTATTTACTTCTAGTTACTTCATTAAGTAACTTTATCTTTTCAATTATTATCCATAAATTAATCTTATTAAATAAAGTTTAATTAATTTCATAAATTAATTATCCTTATCCTGAAACCTTTCCCAAATTCAAGATTTAATTTTGGTTTGAATCCATTTCAAACTTGTCTTCAAATTTAATTTTAATTTGGTTGTAAGTATTACCACTTAATTCTTACCATTACTTTTAGTTTAATTGATACTAAAATCAATTTCCTTAATATAATAGATAATCTATTTCTTATATATGATTCATTTACTTTTGAAATCATTTAAAATCCTTTACATAAGAAAATAACAAGTACGCTCTCTTATATTTATACACTCAATTCATTATAGGGTACCTCTTACCCTATCCTTAATAAGTAATCCCACCAGAGCCAAGGTTCTCGCTTAACCTTCAGCTCTGATACCAAATGTAACGTCCCGGAAATTCCGATCCCGAAATTTCCAGATAGTTAGAAAAGAAGAAAATAGAAAGAAGAAAAGAAGAACAGAAACACCAACATCTCACATTCGCAGCGGACAAATTATAATATTAAATAATAATAACAGTTATACAAAGGAAAACTGTATCTGTACATTTATTATTATACATCAGAGTTACAACCATTATCAATTACTGAACAGTTTAAAACAACATGTCCTAGTTACACAACTATAATATATACAGCGGGTACGCTCCATACGCTCCTGCTATCCAGCTCGCCTCCTGAGCTCCAGAACGTCCTTTCCTGAAAATCTGTAATACTCGGTCTGACCCGAGCATTACATCAAAGTAACACCCGGGTCAGGCTGGAAACCAGCGTGAGTAAACCCATCTAACTTGGAATACAAAAGCATACAACTTATATAAACCCGGTAACTTATCAATATACAACTTCACAAACTGTTATAGGTATTGCTTATTTCACACATCCATTTCTAAGTGCCAAACTTATATTAAATGGTCCAATTCACTTAAATCATTCCAAACAGGCTTATTGATTTCACATATCAATCTATAAAGAATCGAAGTGGTTTCGGGTATTTACTAATACTCGACACCTGTTTCTTCGAATTCAATACCATCTCATCGCAAATTATACAAATGATACACAATTCATACTTCAAATATAGGGTGTCGCCTCCACACATTAATTCATTATCGATGGATAACCACTTTATCTTGGTTTAAACCCAACATATCACATAGCATTATTAATCACATATCCAAGATATCAACCAATCTAAGGCATGCAATATTTTTCAATCATACACAAGCAAGATAAATAAATCATATCGTTTCTAATTAATTTAACCATTAAATTAATTATTTCAATCACCCTTAATCCAGCTTATTTAACATTAATTAATTATTAATTAATTAACCGTTCTTTAATTATTCATTTAGTTAATCATTCTTGATTAATTATCTTTAATTACATAAAGTAATTATCCTTTAATTAATCATACAAATTAATTACCCTCAAACAATTTAATTCATTAATCAATCCTGATTAATCACATTAGTAATTAATTTTCCTTAATTACTTATATCCATTAAACCCACCCCTTGATTTGCTATATTAATTAATCTTTTAATTACATTAAGTAATTATCCCTTAATTACTTCCCTAAGAAATTATCCTTTAATTACTTCCCGATAAGTAATTTCCTTTAATTTAATTACATCGAGTAATTATTCATTCATTACTTCACTAAGTAATTATATCTCGTAAATTTTATTAAGTAATTATACTTAATCCTTAATTAATTTTATTTATTAATTACCCTTGGTTAGTCTCATTCTGTAATTTCATTACTGATTTCTTCATTAAGTAATAACTCTTTTAATCAAAAGAATCTTATTTAATAACCTAGGGAATAATTCATCATTAACTTAACCCTTAAGTTTAACTAATGATTAAACATCTTTAATCACATTATTGATTAGGTTTTAAATAAATTCCAAATATCATTGTACTAAGTTAAAGTAAATTATACAACTTAATTAAATCAACATTCAAATAATCTCCTTTATTTCTAATAATGTTTAAGTGAATTATTGAAACTTAATTATGTTATCCTTAACATTTGTAACATAACTAATTTACCCGAGACGACTCGGTATTTCCCCAAACAGAAATTGACTTCATCTCCTTATCCCGAGCTTCATTCTTTTCCTTTTGTTCTTAACAACTTAGTTTTGAAAAATCCAAAACAAAGCTGGAACAACAATCATGCGCACGAGCACAGACCTGAGCTTGAGCTTCAATTGCTTGGAGAAAAACCCACATGTTCTCGAGCAAACTTCTAACTGCTCCCTCTCTTTCCTTATCCTTCTCAAATAACAGCCACCACAAAATATCCATGGTGCACCGTGCAATGTGCACAACACATCGGAACTTCCCCGATCAACTTCATCACTCCAATCAGTCGCTGGTGGCATGCCGATCAACATTAGCCACCCAAATTTACGAATGTCCCCTCCAATCAAAATTTCGAACTTCGAACAAACCTAAAATTTGAACAGACCGACTTCAATTGCCTCGCCTTTGCCATTCCACCCACCATCATCCGCCAGACTTCGCCAGATCCATCACCACAACCCCTTCTTACCTTACCCCAAATTTGGTTCAACTCGACATCGCCCCGATACCGAAATAGATGCGAAATGATCAAAACCCGAAACGACATCTAAACCCTAAAATCCAATCGTCCAGCCACCATCGTAACGGAAAAATTCAGAGACTAATTTTGTCAACTTCGCCTACCTCCAAGGCAGCTCCAGCCACAAACTTGAAACCCCAAACTTCGCCAATCACCAAAGAACACTCGAAACCCAAATTTCGACTATCATACAATTTATCTTGATATAAAAGTCTAAAAATCATAATTTCTCTTTTAAAAATCATAGATTCTGAAATCAAATCCAATTATATACTTGATTCCAGAAATTATTAAAGTCAACTTTTTTGCTATGATTAAGAATCCCAGTTTTCTTTTTTTTTTTAAAAGAAACAGCTTAAAATTTATCTGGGAGTGATTTCAGATCAAACTTCTTATCACTACATACAAGTTTGTATATACACCAGGTTTTAAAATGGATCAGGGAAAGAAATATTTAAATCTGATCATATGATTTGAAACTGTATAACTAGAACAGAGTGTTCATCTTGTATCCACACATGCACACTATAAATCATATATATATCTACATGTAATTCATATAAATAAACATGCAATACTTAATATACTTTGTTTCAAGTAATTACTGCATGCAACAGAATTTGTAAACATATTAACACTTGATTTACTCACCATTATGCAGAGAACAGAAAACTATACTTGTATCCATGCTCCTGAATTTTCAGACATGCAGAGAACAGCTTTTGAAGTTTGAAACATGAATGCCTTAGCCTTTTAAAAGAAAACTGGAGTTGCTTGCAGATTTATATTTTTCCTTTATCTCAGATTTGAAAAATAGGAACAGACCTTGATCTTTGAACTTGCTTTTGAAGATGGTAAATAATTTTCTGGTTTTTATCTTGAAAATGGATTACAGGGTATTCAATTTATTTTTTGGTTTGAGGAGGATGTTACAGATTTTGTTTTTAATTCCAACTTCTCTTGATTTTGGCATTGAAAACAAATGAGAGATGAAGAAAGAAAGTAGATCCGAGAACGTGGAAAATGGATTTGCATTCTAATTTTTTAAACATTAAATTCATATATTTTCATTAGAAGGCACTAATGCCACTTGTAAACCATGCATAAAATCTTGGTTACAAATGCTAATTCATGAGTTATTTCCCTAAAAATGTTTAACTCTTTTTTTTAAAAAAAAATTTAAGTCTTTATATGAATATTTTTTATTTCAATTGTAAAAGAAATATTTTATTCTTTCATTTAGATCCTTTTTAAACTATCATACCCTTTTTTAAAATTAATAATTATTGATCTTAAGTATTTAGAAACCAAAATTTTTGTATTAAATTCAAACAAAACTTCTAATCACAATAGATATACATACGTGTGTTATAAATATCTTATGTAAATGTTAATGTTATATATACCCTTACTTCAAACTTTCAAATATTCAACTTCCTAATGCAAACATACATATACATGTATATATATATATACATATATATATATATACATATATATATATATATACATATATATATATATATATCAATACAAAAACAACATGTAATTTATTAGCTTTTGAAAAGATAAATTTTGTCTATTTTAATGATTATACTTTAACACTGAATTCGTATATGTAGATACTTAAGATTTACAATCATTATAGAGTTTACTCATATCCATTTATATATTTAATTATTTATTATAAGAGTCGCTATTTTAAAATTTTAACTATTATTATAGTTTTCAATCCACTATAAATAAGTTTACAAGTGTTTTTAATGTTTAATTAATAATTTACCAATGTCACTTTCTTATTTATAAATTTATTTAAGTTATGAATAAGTAATTATGTAATATTCACATAAATATAATGTGTATTCATTTTATATAAATAAGCTTTAGATTTTTGTAAATATATATATGAATTTTATATAAACATTTATTTATACATAACTTATGTTTTTGATCAAATTAATATAACATATATCTAAAATATACTTCCTTTTCTAAATTTCAAATTCAATTCAATCCTTTAAATTCCATTAAAAATCTAATTCAAGATCAATTCAAAATAAACATATATATTTAACACTATTTACCTAAAAATAACACATAAATATTTACGATTAGATTCATTTGTTAAATTTTACGATTCAGTATTTCTACTAATTAACCCAATTATTATCAATTACAGATGTCCCGTAAATCCGGGTTATCTCATTAATTTTGTATATATGAAGAAATATTAAATGGAAAATGATTTTAATTTTAAAGTGGAATTTATATGTTACACAACTCTACAGTATGATTTGTGAAAAAACTAAAATAAAGTTTAGATAAGGCTTTGTTAAGATTAATTTAAAAGGTATCGTGTTTATTTTAATAGAAATTTTATTTTTAAATTTACAGATAATATGGTTAAGGAAAATAGAAATATTATAAATAGTTGAATAACTGGCTATATGTAAGAAAATGAGTTTTAAGAGTCTCTAAGTGAATTAAATAATTTTATATGGTTCTATACGTGTTGTTTTTAAAATGAATGAAAATGGAGAAAGCAGTTTTATTTAATTAAATTTTAGGGTAATGGGTTTTAATGTATTCCCCATTTAGGCCCAAATAACATAAGGGAAAGATAGTTTTTCCCTTTAGCTTTTGCTGAACATTCGATCTTCTTCTCAGCTCACACAAAAAGTAATTTTTCAGTTTCTGTAACAGCCCTAGTTTTAGCTATTTATTTTATTATTTAATTTTGAAATATATTTATATAAATTGTGTTTAACAATATAGTTTAATTATTTAATTTGAAGATATATTTTATAGATTTGTGTATGTCAATAAAATTTAATAATAACTATGAAAATTTAATCTAAGATTGAACAGTTAAATTTCGCGTTTGACAGACGCGTCAATTATAGGGTATAAAGCAACGTAACAAAACGTGTGTTTTTAAAATGTTATTTTTCCAGAAATTTTTGATGTTTTAACCTGCATCTATTTAACGTAGTATAAAAATCAAGTTTTCAAATTATTTTGAAGAAATATATCAGTCAGTAGTTTTATAGCAACCGTTACGTTGTTTTAACGAACGGTCTGATTTCAAATAAATTGTATACGTTTTCTCTACATAAATATTCACCTTACTATTTATTGTCATCAAACCAAAATTAAAATTCAGCTAAATTAAAAACAAATCACGTATAACGTTCAAACTTTATTAACAAAGCATATGTCACGCAAGCATTGATAAAAACTGTGTAACGTTTGCATTTGCCTTCTTTCACCTCTACTCTTTTCAAATGCCTTACATTTATGGCAGCACTCAACATATTCTCTGATCTAGTGCCTTCATTTATGTTGCATACGTTCCTTTCTTTTGCCATTTCTCTCCCCTAAGATCACGCAAGCTTTAAAAATTTAGAAGTAACCTCTGTTCGTACCAAATACACCAAACCCTTTCATCACGCAAAAATATAACTCTGGTCTTATAAACATCATCAAGTTCCAAATTTAAAACCTCTGGCCTTAAATACATCAGATACATTTTTGATCTCTCGGCCTCATCTGATATTCCAAAACGTTCAAACAAATTTTAACTGGAAACCCTTCATTTCCATTCTTCTTTGCTTTAATCACGCGCAGCATTTATCAAAGAAAAACTGACATGTTTATTTACCTTCAATTCGAAAGCCTTGCCTATAAAAAATCCATTATCCCTTGCACCTATTTGCTCGGTCTTCATCATATTCTTCTGCTCAGATCCTATCAGGTAAGTAGTTTATGTTATTTGCTTCTCTTTGTTCAGATATTTCTCCTTTCTTTGGCATCTTGCTCGGCCAGTCCTCCATTGTTTCACGACCATGCCATACCTTATAGTGTCTGCTTTTGGCCAATGTTTAGAGATTGTACAGATCAAATTCTGTAGTTCCTAATACATCCTCAGAGATCTGGCAAATATAACACTAGAAATCTTAGATCTAGTAACATACCATAAATCTGAAAGCTTAATAAGGGATATGATAGTCCACTTAGATAAAGATAGGCTTGGGGTTTAGGCATGATCAGTTCAGTCTGAAAGAATTTAAAACATAAGATGAGTGGTAAGGTTAGGAAATGATGTAAAACTAAGTGTAAGCATATGTAGAAGTTTTGATAAGAATGGACTGAGTATTGCATAAATCCCTTTTGCATAGGATATCTTATATAATAAAATAGGTAAGGGACTTGGATATGAAATAGATTCAGACAGTGACATGCATATTTATAAGTCTGGAAGGTGGTGTTGATTAAATGAATTAAATTTTTAAAACGAACAGTAGGAGATGGACACAAGTAGTAGAGTTGTTTAGGACTGGAAGATGGGTATGGGTTTGAGTGAGTGGCTGTATCATGTAGCCTGGAAGTCCAGATTTTTGAATACCTAAGAAAGGATAGTGGCACTTAGGACAACAGTAGTAAATGTGCATACATGTCTAGGTTAAGTTGTTGAAAATTGGAGTTCCAGTAGATACTTACTTAGGTGAGTACTATAGGAAGAATAATCTGTATACTTGAAGTTTGAAATAGGGTGTGCATGTTGGTGTCACTGCGTGCATGTGCATGTATCAGTGATTGAGTTTGGGAAAGGAAGTGTTGTCTGGAAATATGGTTTCAAAGTTAGTTCATATAGGCTGAAAGTTGATTGTAGATGAAGATTTGTAAAGGACCAGAAGACATATTTGAACCAGTAGACTTGATATAGGATGGAGCAATGAAAAGAATGATGGTTGTGTCTGTTTTTGAACTAATAAACTGGAAACTTGGGTAAGCACATAGAAGCTTAGTACCTATGGAAGTGATAGGAAGCAGTTAAGAGTCGAGTCTGATGTATACTAGTGAATGGAAATAGGCAGTAGTGTTGATCAGAGAGTGTGAGGAGTAGTTCCAGTGTTGAGGTAATAGGAGGTTGTTTGCATTTGGCTTGTCTGCATTTTTCCAACTGTGTCAGCATGGGCATATATCACAACCTCAACTGGCATGGTGTATATGTCAGAAGCATATAGTATGATATAGATTGCATGTATGCATACAGATCCGGTGAGATTGGATACTGGTGTGTGAAGTTGGAAGGGAAGAAAACATTTTAGAAGTGATGTTCAGTTCAGTTAAGTGAAGTTGGAAGGATACTGGTGTGCACGTAGAATCTGAAGTGTTTTAGGTGGTAGTATTAGTGTGCACGTATGTGTTGGCGTGAACGTAGTGTGCACGTGTGCACGTGCATATCACGGCATATAGTAGAGAGACTTCACCTTTTGTCAGTCGGCCTTTAGAAATTTTGTCGTAAAATTTTAGGGTTAGCCGGTTCACATTTTGGGTACATTTTGGTCATATTACACGGTGGAGTGGTCGAGCAAGTCAAATCATCCTCGTTCTATTTTAATTTTCTTTGACCATAAATTCTAAAGTCGCATTTCAAAATATTTGAATTTTGTTCTAGATTTGAATCTAGGCGACATCCGAGAAATTTGATCGTTTCCCTCTGTTACTCTTTACCAGTGAAACGTCGTTTGAAATTCAATTTTTCTGCAACTTTCAGGTGAGTATTTCTCACCAGACATACGTATTTATATTTCGTAAATTTTTGCAAGTGTATGTGTAAAATTTTATGTCACTATTATCTGTCTGTAGTGTAATATAAAATGATGAACCCCATTTAAATTGACACCTCATCAGTTATTATCTGTTGTATTATATCTGCAGTTATATTATGTTATTGTTTATGTACTGCTTAAATCACACTGCAAGTTCCCTGTTAAATATATATATTGTCATGGGCTGAAATGATAGGCCAAATTGATTATTACTGTTCACTTGTTCTGTTAACTGCTGTAAATTTACTTGGGATTGCGGGTTTGAAATGATAGAACCCGGGGTTTTGTAAATTACGGATTGAAATGATATACATCCGTATCACTTGACCTAGGCTAGAAAAATTTTATGTCACTATTATCTGTCTGTAGTGTAATATAAAATGATGAACCCCATTTAAATTGACACCTCATCAGTTATTATCTGTTGTATTATATCTGCAGTTATATTATGTTATTGTTTATGTACTGCTTAAATCACACTGCAAGTTCCCTGTTAAATATATATATTGTCATGGGCTGAAATGATAGGCCAAATTGATTATTACTGTTCACTTGTTCTGTTAACTGCTGTAAATTTACTTGGGATTGCGGGTTTGAAATGATAGAACCCGGGGTTTTGTAAATTACGGATTGAAATGATATACATCCGTATCACTTGACCTAGGCTAGAAAACTATATACAGGCCCGTGGTCCTTATAATAATTTCTGAATTATTTAAAATTATTCTGGAAGTTAAATATTTGGTTTATATCTTTAAAGGAATTTATATTGACCTTTAGTAAGTATAAATAAAGAAATAAATAAATATTTGAATAAATGGAATATAACTTATTTTGGTAATTCAGGATTTTTGAAAGAATAAGATTTCAATTAAGAAAATATATAAATAAATAAGTTATATTTGGAAATATTTATTAAGTTAAACAATCTATTACAGCATTTAAATGCCGTCTTTTAAAATTGGACCATTTTAAACCCATAACTTTAGATAGCATTTCATAAGTACTGTAGAAATTGAAATTTGATTTATTTAGAAAATTTATGAAAATTTATTTTGGGAATAAGTTAAGATTTTTGGAATTTAAATATGTAATAAATAAAAGAATTTAGAAATTGATTTTGGGTGGGTTTAAAGGGAGAAATTGATTTCTATTTTTTTTAAAAAGTCCAAATTTAATTAAATGATTTGAAATGGTATATTATCAAAAGAGATGTTTAATCAAGGATTGATATTGAAGGTATTTGAAATATATATTTGATTTGAAAATATAAATACCATTTTCAAACTATAAGTTTTAATCAAGGATTGATATTGAAGGTATTTGAAATATATATTTGATTTGAAAAGATAAATACCATTTTTCAAAACTATAACCACGGGTTATAATAACGTTTGGTTGGCAAAGAGACCGGGATCGGATATGGACATACTCTCTGTCGATACCGAAAACCACTTTGACTAACCGTGTACGCGGTGGAGATTCCAGAATGAAGTAGGTTGGTGGTGACGGTTTCTTGAAAGGTATATACGTGGACCCGACTCCCGTGAGTTGGCATAAGGTGGCTAAAACAGGAGCGATTCTCGGATTAATGAGGTAGCTCCTCTGATCGAACGCACTTCTTCAAATACCATTCTATTACTCTTGTGATTGTTTGGGTGCACCCTTGATTTGGGAGTGTTGTTCGAGGTGGGCGGTTGCTGCGGCTTCGCGTTACCACCGGTCCGGATAGCAATTGGTATATCTACCCTGGCATTGCCTAGTTGTGCCGTGTCACCTACCATATCGAGCCTTGTACGAGTTTGGTTTTCTCCCGTAGCCCGTGTGGTATCCTCTAGTTGCTTCCCGATCAGGAGGAGCTATGATATTGGATGGACTACTGGGACTATTACGTGTTAAGGGCTATATGGGTAACCCCTTAATGCTAAGAAATAAGTATGTTTACTTTATAAATAGACACTATTATAATAGCGCAATATACTACATAGTAAATAGTTTAACGGATCCTTAGAGGATGGGCGGTCCCAAGCATCCTTTAAGTTACTTGCTATATATTACAGTACACTTGATTTAGCTTACATTATATAAGTATGTATGTCCTGACTCGAGTGTTTGTTTTATTGTACGCTCGGGTCAGCCTGAGTTGCAGCTTCAGTTTCTTCTCCGTAGCTAGGACACTCAGTAGATCATTCGTGCTGTTGGAAGTTGATTCAGCCTTTATCCTTTCTGGAATTCAAGACTTTGAAGACTCTATCTCTATTTATGTCTTAACATTGTATTGAGTATTATAGACAATGTAAGTTCTGTTTTGTAAAAGTTATATCAGTGGCTTCATGAACCACTAAATTTTTAATTTCCGCTGCGAGATTCTGATATCTGTGTATGTGATTCTGTGATTTATTTATTGTATATTCTGAGTTTTTGCCAAATTTATTCTACAACGCAGTATTTTGAACAATTCAAAGTCCGACATGTGCGGATGCGAAGGGTTGAAAATACTGGGTCGTTACATTTGGTATCAGAGCCAGGTTCTAGGCAAAATTTAGAATATATGGTAAATTTGATTTACAGAATCACCTTCATTCGAGACTGAATCTCGTCCTTTCGAATTTTGGAACATTCCCTGTGGTTCCAAAGTTCACTTGTGTCCCTCATTTTTCATCTTCTTTAAATTCTGGAGTATCCCATAACTCCACTTCGGAGGATCTTTATAGTGAATTGGCGGTCCCGCCATTATTCTAATAAAGGGGTGAAACTCCTTTACCATTAGCATTGATTCACCAGAGGTTTATATTTATCCTCGGTTTATATGCTAGTATCTTTGGTTATTCTGAACTCTATCTCTTCAGATCAATGTAGATTTAACCCAACCACATCGATCTGACTCTGTAAGTCACGGTTGACCCGGTCAAGGTTGCCCGCGACTTATATATCTTACCCAGTTCCTTATTTTGTTAGTTAATCATCAGATTTTCTGATCCCAACATATCTTGGATTCTATTCGATTTGAGTTCATCAAAATTTGAGTCTCTATCCTTGTTTTGGAAAATTTATTCCTATATTTGAAAATAAAATCTAATATTATATATAAGTATGATTTTCAGAATTTATAATTAATCTAACTATGTGTCAAGAGATAATAGTTTTGATTTATTTTTGATTTTGTAAACCATGTGCTTGTCTAATATAAAAATTTAAATATAAACAATGGGTATAAATTAATTTAGAAACAGGAATGAATTTAAACAAGAACTTGAGAATTTAATTTCCGATGGATTCAAACCTTGTGTAAAAAAAAAAAAAAAAAAAAAAAAAAGGGGATATCCTATTTAAAGTATTTTCGAATAGAAGTTTGTTTCCAAAGAAATTTTAAAATTAGTGCTTTTCTCTTTGTCGCTGGAAAATAATTTCGGTGATGACTGCAGCATCATCGACATTCATTTTCGAGTTCGGAGTGAAAAGACCATTCTGTAGTCTGGCTACAGTGTTACCTTGAAAATTTAATTGATTTGAATTTCTAAAGTATGACTTAATATATTTATATATATAATTAAAATTGATTTGACATATTATGTATATATGGCTATCTATCTCTAAATGGGTTGAAGGGAATCAGAAATTTAATTCTTAAAATTTACCTTAAGAGAAATTTCAATAAAAGGAAAATAAAATTTTGAATAAGAAATTCCAACTGGAAATAATTGAATTTGGAAGTTTTAGTTGTATAATACTCAATTTCATTTCAATATAACTTACCTTGATTTTCAAAAGTTAAAAATGAATTTGGATAATATACAATATAAAAAGGATGTTATAAATAAAATTTGGGTGGTTATAATAAATGTTATACACTTAAATTTTAGTTATAAAAGATTAATAAGGGTAAATAAGGAAAAGGGAATTTAAGAAATTTATTTAAATAACTTAATAATCAAATTTGATTTGATATGGAACCCTAGATCTAACCAAGAGATTTCAATAAAAATTCTTTTCCTGAAGGGAATATGTTCATAAATTATTGAAGAGATATTTTGTAGTAAGGATTATTTATCTTAAAAATCATAGTTTAATTGATGTTGGATGAATAAATATTTTATTTGAGAAATAGACATATTTTAATATCAGTAAAATTTGATAATTGAAATTTGGTTTCAAATGGAAATTTCAAGAGTAACTTATTAAAAATATCTTATTTATAAAATAGGTATTTTAAAATAAGTGTTAGGTTATTTTTTAAATTAAGAGTTAAGTAAAATAATGAACTTGACTTAATAAATGAAGTTGAATATCCCATTCATAAAGGTTATTTATAAAATATAAGTAAATAATATCCAAATGAATATTTCAGAAATTGAACTGATTTGAATTACTAATATATCTACTATAGCATATTATAAGTGCTGCGGTTCTAAAAATAAAATGTTTTGGAAAATTATAATTGAGTAAATGAAGATTTTTTTTAAAGTGTTTTGGTTTTGGTAGTATGATTTCCAAATGATAATATCTATAAAATCTTATTGACTTTCAAAGTATTATGATTTCAAAAGAATTATGATTTCAAAGTTATTATCTTATTTTGTTTAAAACTATCTTTGAGTGTCCTTGGTTTCCCTATCTGCTACAGAATGGGGAGGCTATTGCTTATACCAGTCTATTTAGAAATCTTTCGATAACCTTTGAAATCTTTTTACTCATCAGGACCCGAGCACCGTTTATCACCCATGGACTGACGGTCAAACTAAAGGAGTAAAACCGATGCTAGAGGATTTTCTTCGTGTTTCAAATCCGGAACTATTCGGTTAAGATTCTTGTTTATCTAGCTTATCTTCTTTTGTTTCTCTTCTTTCGTTCCTTTTCGAGGACGAAAAGTTCTTAAGTGGGGGAGAGTGTAACAGCCCTAGTTTTAGCTATTTATTTTATTATTTAATTTTGAAATATATTTATATAAATTGTGTTTAACAATATAGTTTAATTATTTAATTTGAAGATATATTTTATAGATTTGTGTATGTCAATAAAATTTAATAATAACTATGAAAATTTAATCTAAGATTGAACAGTTAAATTTCGCGTTTGACAGACGCGTCAATTATAGGGTATAAAGCAACGTAACAAAACGTGTGTTTTTAAAATGTTATTTTTCCAGAAATTTTTGATGTTTTAACCTGCATCTATTTAACGTAGTATAAAAATCAAGTTTTCAAATTATTTTGAAGAAATATATCAGTCAGTAGTTTTATAGCAACCGTTACGTTGTTTTAACGAACGGTCTGATTTCAAATAAATTGTATACGTTTTCTCTACATAAATATTCACCTTACTATTTATTGTCATCAAACCAAAATTAAAATTCAGCTAAATTAAAAACAAATCACGTATAACGTTCAAACTTTATTAACAAAGCATATGTCACGCAAGCATTGATAAAAACTGTGTAACGTTTGCATTTGCCTTCTTTCACCTCTACTCTTTTCAAATGCCTTACATTTATGGCAGCACTCAACATATTCTCTGATCTAGTGCCTTCATTTATGTTGCATACGTTCCTTTCTTTTGCCATTTCTCTCCCCTAAGATCACGCAAGCTTTAAAAATTTAGAAGTAACCTCTGTTCGTACCAAATACACCAAACCCTTTCATCACGCAAAAATATAACTCTGGTCTTATAAACATCATCAAGTTCCAAATTTAAAACCTCTGGCCTTAAATACATCAGATACATTTTTGATCTCTCGGCCTCATCTGATATTCCAAAACGTTCAAACAAATTTTAACTGGAAACCCTTCATTTCCATTCTTCTTTGCTTTAATCACGCGCAGCATTTATCAAAGAAAAACTGACATGTTTATTTACCTTCAATTCGAAAGCCTTGCCTATAAAAAATCCATTATCCCTTGCACCTATTTGCTCGGTCTTCATCATATTCTTCTGCTCAGATCCTATCAGGTAAGTAGTTTATGTTATTTGCTTCTCTTTGTTCAGATATTTCTCCTTTCTTTGGCATCTTGCTCGGCCAGTCCTCCATTGTTTCACGACCATGCCATACCTTATAGTGTCTGCTTTTGGCCAATGTTTAGAGATTGTACAGATCAAATTCTGTAGTTCCTAATACATCCTCAGAGATCTGGCAAATATAACACTAGAAATCTTAGATCTAGTAACATACCATAAATCTGAAAGCTTAATAAGGGATATGATAGTCCACTTAGATAAAGATAGGCTTGGGGTTTAGGCATGATCAGTTCAGTCTGAAAGAATTTAAAACATAAGATGAGTGGTAAGGTTAGGAAATGATGTAAAACTAAGTGTAAGCATATGTAGAAGTTTTGATAAGAATGGACTGAGTATTGCATAAATCCCTTTTGCATAGGATATCTTATATAATAAAATAGGTAAGGGACTTGGATATGAAATAGATTCAGACAGTGACATGCATATTTATAAGTCTGGAAGGTGGTGTTGATTAAATGAATTAAATTTTTAAAACGAACAGTAGGAGATGGACACAAGTAGTAGAGTTGTTTAGGACTGGAAGATGGGTATGGGTTTGAGTGAGTGGCTGTATCATGTAGCCTGGAAGTCCAGATTTTTGAATACCTAAGAAAGGATAGTGGCACTTAGGACAACAGTAGTAAATGTGCATACATGTCTAGGTTAAGTTGTTGAAAATTGGAGTTCCAGTAGATACTTACTTAGGTGAGTACTATAGGAAGAATAATCTGTATACTTGAAGTTTGAAATAGGGTGTGCATGTTGGTGTCACTGCGTGCATGTGCATGTATCAGTGATTGAGTTTGGGAAAGGAAGTGTTGTCTGGAAATATGGTTTCAAAGTTAGTTCATATAGGCTGAAAGTTGATTGTAGATGAAGATTTGTAAAGGACCAGAAGACATATTTGAACCAGTAGACTTGATATAGGATGGAGCAATGAAAAGAATGATGGTTGTGTCTGTTTTTGAACTAATAAACTGGAAACTTGGGTAAGCACATAGAAGCTTAGTACCTATGGAAGTGATAGGAAGCAGTTAAGAGTCGAGTCTGATGTATACTAGTGAATGGAAATAGGCAGTAGTGTTGATCAGAGAGTGTGAGGAGTAGTTCCAGTGTTGAGGTAATAGGAGGTTGTTTGCATTTGGCTTGTCTGCATTTTTCCAACTGTGTCAGCATGGGCATATATCACAACCTCAACTGGCATGGTGTATATGTCAGAAGCATATAGTATGATATAGATTGCATGTATGCATACAGATCCGGTGAGATTGGATACTGGTGTGTGAAGTTGGAAGGGAAGAAAACATTTTAGAAGTGATGTTCAGTTCAGTTAAGTGAAGTTGGAAGGATACTGGTGTGCACGTAGAATCTGAAGTGTTTTAGGTGGTAGTATTAGTGTGCACGTATGTGTTGGCGTGAACGTAGTGTGCACGTGTGCACGTGCATATCACGGCATATAGTAGAGAGACTTCACCTTTTGTCAGTCGGCCTTTAGAAATTTTGTCGTAAAATTTTAGGGTTAGCCGGTTCACATTTTGGGTACATTTTGGTCATATTACACGGTGGAGTGGTCGAGCAAGTCAAATCATCCTCGTTCTATTTTAATTTTCTTTGACCATAAATTCTAAAGTCGCATTTCAAAATATTTGAATTTTGTTCTAGATTTGAATCTAGGCGACATCCGAGAAATTTGATCGTTTCCCTCTGTTACTCTTTACCAGTGAAACGTCGTTTGAAATTCAATTTTTCTGCAACTTTCAGGTGAGTATTTCTCACCAGACATACGTATTTATATTTCGTAAATTTTTGCAAGTGTATGTGTAAAATTTTATGTCACTATTATCTGTCTGTAGTGTAATATAAAATGATGAACCCCATTTAAATTGACACCTCATCAGTTATTATCTGTTGTATTATATCTGCAGTTATATTATGTTATTGTTTATGTACTGCTTAAATCACACTGCAAGTTCCCTGTTAAATATATATATTGTCATGGGCTGAAATGATAGGCCAAATTGATTATTACTGTTCACTTGTTCTGTTAACTGCTGTAAATTTACTTGGGATTGCGGGTTTGAAATGATAGAACCCGGGGTTTTGTAAATTACGGATTGAAATGATATACATCCGTATCACTTGACCTAGGCTAGAAAAATTTTATGTCACTATTATCTGTCTGTAGTGTAATATAAAATGATGAACCCCATTTAAATTGACACCTCATCAGTTATTATCTGTTGTATTATATCTGCAGTTATATTATGTTATTGTTTATGTACTGCTTAAATCACACTGCAAGTTCCCTGTTAAATATATATATTGTCATGGGCTGAAATGATAGGCCAAATTGATTATTACTGTTCACTTGTTCTGTTAACTGCTGTAAATTTACTTGGGATTGCGGGTTTGAAATGATAGAACCCGGGGTTTTGTAAATTACGGATTGAAATGATATACATCCGTATCACTTGACCTAGGCTAGAAAACTATATACAGGCCCGTGGTCCTTATAATAATTTCTGAATTATTTAAAATTATTCTGGAAGTTAAATATTTGGTTTATATCTTTAAAGGAATTTATATTGACCTTTAGTAAGTATAAATAAAGAAATAAATAAATATTTGAATAAATGGAATATAACTTATTTTGGTAATTCAGGATTTTTGAAAGAATAAGATTTCAATTAAGAAAATATATAAATAAATAAGTTATATTTGGAAATATTTATTAAGTTAAACAATCTATTACAGCATTTAAATGCCGTCTTTTAAAATTGGACCATTTTAAACCCATAACTTTAGATAGCATTTCATAAGTACTGTAGAAATTGAAATTTGATTTATTTAGAAAATTTATGAAAATTTATTTTGGGAATAAGTTAAGATTTTTGGAATTTAAATATGTAATAAATAAAAGAATTTAGAAATTGATTTTGGGTGGGTTTAAAGGGAGAAATTGATTTCTATTTTTTTTAAAAAGTCCAAATTTAATTAAATGATTTGAAATGGTATATTATCAAAAGAGATGTTTAATCAAGGATTGATATTGAAGGTATTTGAAATATATATTTGATTTGAAAATATAAATACCATTTTCAAACTATAAGTTTTAATCAAGGATTGATATTGAAGGTATTTGAAATATATATTTGATTTGAAAAGATAAATACCATTTTTCAAAACTATAACCACGGGTTATAATAACGTTTGGTTGGCAAAGAGACCGGGATCGGATATGGACATACTCTCTGTCGATACCGAAAACCACTTTGACTAACCGTGTACGCGGTGGAGATTCCAGAATGAAGTAGGTTGGTGGTGACGGTTTCTTGAAAGGTATATACGTGGACCCGACTCCCGTGAGTTGGCATAAGGTGGCTAAAACAGGAGCGATTCTCGGATTAATGAGGTAGCTCCTCTGATCGAACGCACTTCTTCAAATACCATTCTATTACTCTTGTGATTGTTTGGGTGCACCCTTGATTTGGGAGTGTTGTTCGAGGTGGGCGGTTGCTGCGGCTTCGCGTTACCACCGGTCCGGATAGCAATTGGTATATCTACCCTGGCATTGCCTAGTTGTGCCGTGTCACCTACCATATCGAGCCTTGTACGAGTTTGGTTTTCTCCCGTAGCCCGTGTGGTATCCTCTAGTTGCTTCCCGATCAGGAGGAGCTATGATATTGGATGGACTACTGGGACTATTACGTGTTAAGGGCTATATGGGTAACCCCTTAATGCTAAGAAATAAGTATGTTTACTTTATAAATAGACACTATTATAATAGCGCAATATACTACATAGTAAATAGTTTAACGGATCCTTAGAGGATGGGCGGTCCCAAGCATCCTTTAAGTTACTTGCTATATATTACAGTACACTTGATTTAGCTTACATTATATAAGTATGTATGTCCTGACTCGAGTGTTTGTTTTATTGTACGCTCGGGTCAGCCTGAGTTGCAGCTTCAGTTTCTTCTCCGTAGCTAGGACACTCAGTAGATCATTCGTGCTGTTGGAAGTTGATTCAGCCTTTATCCTTTCTGGAATTCAAGACTTTGAAGACTCTATCTCTATTTATGTCTTAACATTGTATTGAGTATTATAGACAATGTAAGTTCTGTTTTGTAAAAGTTATATCAGTGGCTTCATGAACCACTAAATTTTTAATTTCCGCTGCGAGATTCTGATATCTGTGTATGTGATTCTGTGATTTATTTATTGTATATTCTGAGTTTTTGCCAAATTTATTCTACAACGCAGTATTTTGAACAATTCAAAGTCCGACATGTGCGGATGCGAAGGGTTGAAAATACTGGGTCGTTACATTTGGTATCAGAGCCAGGTTCTAGGCAAAATTTAGAATATATGGTAAATTTGATTTACAGAATCACCTTCATTCGAGACTGAATCTCGTCCTTTCGAATTTTGGAACATTCCCTGTGGTTCCAAAGTTCACTTGTGTCCCTCATTTTTCATCTTCTTTAAATTCTGGAGTATCCCATAACTCCACTTCGGAGGATCTTTATAGTGAATTGGCGGTCCCGCCATTATTCTAATAAAGGGGTGAAACTCCTTTACCATTAGCATTGATTCACCAGAGGTTTATATTTATCCTCGGTTTATATGCTAGTATCTTTGGTTATTCTGAACTCTATCTCTTCAGATCAATGTAGATTTAACCCAACCACATCGATCTGACTCTGTAAGTCACGGTTGACCCGGTCAAGGTTGCCCGCGACTTATATATCTTACCCAGTTCCTTATTTTGTTAGTTAATCATCAGATTTTCTGATCCCAACATATCTTGGATTCTATTCGATTTGAGTTCATCAAAATTTGAGTCTCTATCCTTGTTTTGGAAAATTTATTCCTATATTTGAAAATAAAATCTAATATTATATATAAGTATGATTTTCAGAATTTATAATTAATCTAACTATGTGTCAAGAGATAATAGTTTTGATTTATTTTTGATTTTGTAAACCATGTGCTTGTCTAATATAAAAATTTAAATATAAACAATGGGTATAAATTAATTTAGAAACAGGAATGAATTTAAACAAGAACTTGAGAATTTAATTTCCGATGGATTCAAACCTTGTGTAAAAAAAAAAAAAAAAAAAAAAAAAAGGGGATATCCTATTTAAAGTATTTTCGAATAGAAGTTTGTTTCCAAAGAAATTTTAAAATTAGTGCTTTTCTCTTTGTCGCTGGAAAATAATTTCGGTGATGACTGCAGCATCATCGACATTCATTTTCGAGTTCGGAGTGAAAAGACCATTCTGTAGTCTGGCTACAGTGTTACCTTGAAAATTTAATTGATTTGAATTTCTAAAGTATGACTTAATATATTTATATATATAATTAAAATTGATTTGACATATTATGTATATATGGCTATCTATCTCTAAATGGGTTGAAGGGAATCAGAAATTTAATTCTTAAAATTTACCTTAAGAGAAATTTCAATAAAAGGAAAATAAAATTTTGAATAAGAAATTCCAACTGGAAATAATTGAATTTGGAAGTTTTAGTTGTATAATACTCAATTTCATTTCAATATAACTTACCTTGATTTTCAAAAGTTAAAAATGAATTTGGATAATATACAATATAAAAAGGATGTTATAAATAAAATTTGGGTGGTTATAATAAATGTTATACACTTAAATTTTAGTTATAAAAGATTAATAAGGGTAAATAAGGAAAAGGGAATTTAAGAAATTTATTTAAATAACTTAATAATCAAATTTGATTTAATATGGAACCCTAGATCTAACCAAGAGATTTCAATAAAAATTCTTTTCCTGAAGGGAATATGTTCATAAATTATTGAAGAGATATTTTGTAGTAAGGATTATTTATCTTAAAAATCATAGTTTAATTGATGTTGGATGAATAAATATTTTATTTGAGAAATAGACATATTTTAATATCAGTAAAATTTGATAATTGAAATTTGGTTTCAAATGGAAATTTCAAGAGTAACTTATTAAAAATATCTTATTTATAAAATAGGTATTTTAAAATAAGTGTTAGGTTATTTTTTAAATTAAGAGTTAAGTAAAATAATGAACTTGACTTAATAAATGAAGTTGAATATCCCATTCATAAAGGTTATTTATAAAATATAAGTAAATAATATCCAAATGAATATTTCAGAAATTGAACTGATTTGAATTACTAATATATCTACTATAGCATATTATAAGTGCTGCGGTTCTAAAAATAAAATGTTTTGGAAAATTATAATTGAGTAAATGAAGATTTTTTTTAAAGTGTTTTGGTTTTGGTAGTATGATTTCCAAATGATAATATCTATAAAATCTTATTGACTTTCAAAGTATTATGATTTCAAAAGAATTATGATTTCAAAGTTATTATCTTATTTTGTTTAAAACTATCTTTGAGTGTCCTTGGTTTCCCTATCTGCTACAGAATGGGGAGGCTATTGCTTATACCAGTCTATTTAGAAATCTTTCGATAACCTTTGAAATCTTTTTACTCATCAGGACCCGAGCACCGTTTATCACCCATGGACTGACGGTCAAACTAAAGGAGTAAAACCGATGCTAGAGGATTTTCTTCGTGTTTCAAATCCGGAACTATTCGGTTAAGATTCTTGTTTATCTAGCTTATCTTCTTTTGTTTCTCTTCTTTCGTTCCTTTTCGAGGACGAAAAGTTCTTAAGTGGGGGAGAGTGTAACAGCCCTAGTTTTAGCTATTTATTTTATTATTTAATTTTGAAATATATTTATATAAATTGTGTTTAACAATATAGTTTAATTATTTAATTTGAAGATATATTTTATAGATTTGTGTATGTCAATAAAATTTAATAATAACTATGAAAATTTAATCTAAGATTGAACAGTTAAATTTCGCGTTTGACAGACGCGTCAATTATAGGGTATAAAGCAACGTAACAAAACGTGTGTTTTTAAAATGTTATTTTTCCAGAAATTTTTGATGTTTTAACCTGCATCTATTTAACGTAGTATAAAAATCAAGTTTTCAAATTATTTTGAAGAAATATATCAGTCAGTAGTTTTATAGCAACCGTTACGTTGTTTTAACGAACGGTCTGATTTCAAATAAATTGTATACGTTTTCTCTACATAAATATTCACCTTACTATTTATTGTCATCAAACCAAAATTAAAATTCAGCTAAATTAAAAACAAATCACGTATAACGTTCAAACTTTATTAACAAAGCATATGTCACGCAAGCATTGATAAAAACTGTGTAACGTTTGCATTTGCCTTCTTTCACCTCTACTCTTTTCAAATGCCTTACATTTATGGCAGCACTCAACATATTCTCTGATCTAGTGCCTTCATTTATGTTGCATACGTTCCTTTCTTTTGCCATTTCTCTCCCCTAAGATCACGCAAGCTTTAAAAATTTAGAAGTAACCTCTGTTCGTACCAAATACACCAAACCCTTTCATCACGCAAAAATATAACTCTGGTCTTATAAACATCATCAAGTTCCAAATTTAAAACCTCTGGCCTTAAATACATCAGATACATTTTTGATCTCTCGGCCTCATCTGATATTCCAAAACGTTCAAACAAATTTTAACTGGAAACCCTTCATTTCCATTCTTCTTTGCTTTAATCACGCGCAGCATTTATCAAAGAAAAACTGACATGTTTATTTACCTTCAATTCGAAAGCCTTGCCTATAAAAAATCCATTATCCCTTGCACCTATTTGCTCGGTCTTCATCATATTCTTCTGCTCAGATCCTATCAGGTAAGTAGTTTATGTTATTTGCTTCTCTTTGTTCAGATATTTCTCCTTTCTTTGGCATCTTGCTCGGCCAGTCCTCCATTGTTTCACGACCATGCCATACCTTATAGTGTCTGCTTTTGGCCAATGTTTAGAGATTGTACAGATCAAATTCTGTAGTTCCTAATACATCCTCAGAGATCTGGCAAATATAACACTAGAAATCTTAGATCTAGTAACATACCATAAATCTGAAAGCTTAATAAGGGATATGATAGTCCACTTAGATAAAGATAGGCTTGGGGTTTAGGCATGATCAGTTCAGTCTGAAAGAATTTAAAACATAAGATGAGTGGTAAGGTTAGGAAATGATGTAAAACTAAGTGTAAGCATATGTAGAAGTTTTGATAAGAATGGACTGAGTATTGCATAAATCCCTTTTGCATAGGATATCTTATATAATAAAATAGGTAAGGGACTTGGATATGAAATAGATTCAGACAGTGACATGCATATTTATAAGTCTGGAAGGTGGTGTTGATTAAATGAATTAAATTTTTAAAACGAACAGTAGGAGATGGACACAAGTAGTAGAGTTGTTTAGGACTGGAAGATGGGTATGGGTTTGAGTGAGTGGCTGTATCATGTAGCCTGGAAGTCCAGATTTTTGAATACCTAAGAAAGGATAGTGGCACTTAGGACAACAGTAGTAAATGTGCATACATGTCTAGGTTAAGTTGTTGAAAATTGGAGTTCCAGTAGATACTTACTTAGGTGAGTACTATAGGAAGAATAATCTGTATACTTGAAGTTTGAAATAGGGTGTGCATGTTGGTGTCACTGCGTGCATGTGCATGTATCAGTGATTGAGTTTGGGAAAGGAAGTGTTGTCTGGAAATATGGTTTCAAAGTTAGTTCATATAGGCTGAAAGTTGATTGTAGATGAAGATTTGTAAAGGACCAGAAGACATATTTGAACCAGTAGACTTGATATAGGATGGAGCAATGAAAAGAATGATGGTTGTGTCTGTTTTTGAACTAATAAACTGGAAACTTGGGTAAGCACATAGAAGCTTAGTACCTATGGAAGTGATAGGAAGCAGTTAAGAGTCGAGTCTGATGTATACTAGTGAATGGAAATAGGCAGTAGTGTTGATCAGAGAGTGTGAGGAGTAGTTCCAGTGTTGAGGTAATAGGAGGTTGTTTGCATTTGGCTTGTCTGCATTTTTCCAACTGTGTCAGCATGGGCATATATCACAACCTCAACTGGCATGGTGTATATGTCAGAAGCATATAGTATGATATAGATTGCATGTATGCATACAGATCCGGTGAGATTGGATACTGGTGTGTGAAGTTGGAAGGGAAGAAAACATTTTAGAAGTGATGTTCAGTTCAGTTAAGTGAAGTTGGAAGGATACTGGTGTGCACGTAGAATCTGAAGTGTTTTAGGTGGTAGTATTAGTGTGCACGTATGTGTTGGCGTGAACGTAGTGTGCACGTGTGCATGTGCATATCACGGCATATAGTAGAGAGACTTCACCTTTTGTCAGTCGGCCTTTAGAAATTTTGTCGTAAAATTTTAGGGTTAGCCGGTTCACATTTTGGGTACATTTTGGTCATATTACACGGTGGAGTGGTCGAGCAAGTCAAATCATCCTCGTTCTATTTTAATTTTCTTTGACCATAAATTCTAAAGTCGCATTTCAAAATATTTGAATTTTGTTCTAGATTTGAATCTAGGCGACATTCGAGAAATTTGATCGTTTCCCTCTGTTACTCTTTACCAGTGAAACGTCGTTTGAAATTCAATTTTTCTGCAACTTTCAGGTGAGTATTTCTCACCAGACATACGTATTTATATTTCGTAAATTTTTGCAAGTGTATGTGTAAAATTTTATGTCACTATTATCTGTCTGTAGTGTAATATAAAATGATGAACCCCATTTAAATTGACACCTCATCAGTTATTATCTGTTGTATTATATCTGCAGTTATATTATGTTATTGTTTATGTACTGCTTAAATCACACTGCAAGTTCCCTGTTAAATATATATATTGTCATGGGCTGAAATGATAGGCCAAATTGATTATTACTGTTCACTTGTTCTGTTAACTGCTGTAAATTTACTTGGGATTGCGGGTTTGAAATGATAGAACCCGGGGTTTTGTAAATTACGGATTGAAATGATATACATCCGTATCACTTGACCTAGGCTAGAAAAATTTTATGTCACTATTATCTGTCTGTAGTGTAATATAAAATGATGAACCTCATTTAAATTGACACCTCATCAGTTATTATCTGTTGTATTATATCTGCAGTTATATTATGTTATTGTTTATGTACTGCTTAAATCACACTGCAAGTTCCCTGTTAAATATATATATTGTCATGGGCTGAAATGATAGGCCAAATTGATTATTACTGTTCACTTGTTCTGTTAACTGCTGTAAATTTACTTGGGATTGCGGGTTTGAAATGATAGAACCCGGGGTTTTGTAAATTACGGATTGAAATGATATACATCCGTATCACTTGACCTAGGCTAGAAAACTATATACAGGCCCGTGGTCCTTATAATAATTTCTGAATTATTTAAAATTATTCTGGAAGTTAAATATTTGGTTTATATCTTTAAAGGAATTTATATTGACCTTTAGTAAGTATAAATAAAGAAATAAATAAATATTTGAATAAATGGAATATAACTTATTTTGGTAATTCAGGATTTTTGAAAGAATAAGATTTCAATTAAGAAAATATATAAATAAATAAGTTATATTTGGAAATATTTATTAAGTTAAACAATCTATTACAGCATTTAAATGCCGTCTTTTAAAATTGGACCATTTTAAACCCATAACTTTAGATAGCATTTCATAAGTACTGTAGAAATTGAAATTTGATTTATTTAGAAAATTTATGAAAATTTATTTTGGGAATAAGTTAAGATTTTTGGAATTTAAATATGTAATAAATAAAAGAATTTAGAAATTGATTTTGGGTGGGTTTAAAGGGAGAAATTGATTTCTATTTTTTTTAAAAAGTCCAAATTTAATTAAATGATTTGAAATGGTATATTATCAAAAGAGATGTTTAATCAAGGATTGATATTGAAGGTATTTGAAATATATATTTGATTTGAAAATATAAATACCATTTTCAAACTATAAGTTTTAATCAAGGATTGATATTGAAGGTATTTGAAATATATATTTGATTTGAAAAGATAAATACCATTTTTCAAAACTATAACCACGGGTTATAATAACGTTTGGTTGGCAAAGAGACCGGGATCGGATATGGACATACTCTCTGTCGATACCGAAAACCACTTTGACTAACCGTGTACGCGGTGGAGATTCCAGAATGAAGTAGGTTGGTGGTGACGGTTTCTTGAAAGGTATATACGTGGACCCGACTCCCGTGAGTTGGCATAAGGTGGCTAAAACAGGAGCGATTCTCGGATTAATGAGGTAGCTCCTCTGATCGAACGCACTTCTTCAAATACCATTCTATTACTCTTGTGATTGTTTGGGTGCACCCTTGATTTGGGAGTGTTGTTCGAGGTGGGCGGTTGCTGCGGCTTCGCGTTACCACCGGTCCGGATAGCAATTGGTATATCTACCCTGGCATTGCCTAGTTGTGCCGTGTCACCTACCATATCGAGCCTTGTACGAGTTTGGTTTTCTCCCGTAGCCCGTGTGGTATCCTCTAGTTGCTTCCCGATCAGGAGGAGCTATGATATTGGATGGACTACTGGGACTATTACGTGTTAAGGGCTATATGGGTAACCCCTTAATGCTAAGAAATAAGTATGTTTACTTTATAAATAGACACTATTATAATAGCGCAATATACTACATAGTAAATAGTTTAACGGATCCTTAGAGGATGGGCGGTCCCAAGCATCCTTTAAGTTACTTGCTATATATTACAGTACACTTGATTTAGCTTACATTATATAAGTATGTATGTCCTGACTCGAGTGTTTGTTTTATTGTACGCTCGGGTCAGCCTGAGTTGCAGCTTCAGTTTCTTCTCCGTAGCTAGGACACTCAGTAGATCATTCGTGCTGTTGGAAGTTGATTCAGCCTTTATCCTTTCTGGAATTCAAGACTTTGAAGACTCTATCTCTATTTATGTCTTAACATTGTATTGAGTATTATAGACAATGTAAGTTCTGTTTTGTAAAAGTTATATCAGTGGCTTCATGAACCACTAAATTTTTAATTTCCGCTGCGAGATTCTGATATCTGTGTATGTTATTCTGTGATTTATTTATTGTATATTCTGAGTTTTTGCCAAATTTATTCTACAACGCAGTATTTTGAACAATTCAAAGTCCGACATGTGCGGATGCGAAGGGTTGAAAATACTGGGTCGTTACAGTTTCATTTCCTACTTTAACCCTAGAACAAAAATCCCCTAAAATAAAATTAAAATGAATTCCAAAAAATTCCTCTAAAATTAAGGGACGTTTCTCAACCGAACCTACATCCCTAGGTGCAGCCAATTTCATATGTGGACTGGATTTGGGCATCTCAGTTTTTCAAACAACAAGGTATTTTCGAAGAACTGTGAATTTTGGAGCAAGGAGGAGTTTTTACCTAGCTTTTCGAGCTAAGGTGAGTTAAATTATCTCTCAACTATGTCTAATTGCTACATGCACTTCTATTTTGTCGTTGTTGATCTATTTTGGTTAAACTGTTATTATTTGGTTTGTATAGGACGTTTTATGTGCTGAAAATCCAAACAGAATATTTTCTGTTTGATTTTTGTATGTTATATGCTTATACCTAGTGCATGCTAAGGTCAAGAATAGTCTGAGATCGTCGAAGGGCGACTTAGGTCATCAAAACATTACTAGAATATGAGAAATGGTTGAACTTGGAGCTGAAAAAAGATCCAACTTTCAAGACCGTCGGTCCACTGGTTGGCATGAGCGGTCCACTGGTGGACTAAGTCTGGAGCTATTCGGCTCCAGGCATATAAAGGATTGTATATTTATTTTAATTATTCGCTTAATTTGTATTTATTTTGATTGTTTTGATATAACTCCTGCACTTTGTAAATCCATATTAAGATATATTTAATTACTAAATGATCAATTTGTAAAATCCAAATTTATTATACAATATATGTATAATATATTTATGTAACTTTGAAAGCTATTTTATTTGATTAAAATCTCTATAAATTATTAATAAAATTTTATTTCAAATATGGAATTTTGGTTTTATTGGAATAGATTATAAATTAATATTTATAAAAGTTTTGGGAAAGGAATTTTAGTTAAAATAAAGAATTATCCAACTACTATTAAAAGAAGTGTATTTATAATAGTCTTTTGAAAGGAAATATATATACTAAAGGTGATTTAGATATGGAAGTTCCTTTTTAAATAAAATAACTGAATTTTAATATTTGTAGAAAATATGGAACTTTATGAAGTATTTCTATAAAGGAATTTCTTTTATAAAGTGTATATTTAAGAGAAAAAATTCAAATGTATTTTCAAACAAGGATTTTGAGTGTACAAATCTAATTTGAAGATATGCCAATTGTAAAATATCTGGAAGAGTTTATAAATCCCTTAACACATACATACGTACGTATGTACATACATACGTACATACGTATGTATGTATGAGTACACACACACACACACACACATATATATATAGTTTGATTTGAAATTGGGTTATATGGATGGTTGTGTGAAATTTTATGTGAAGAGAATTTTTAGTAAAACGATAAGAAATACCAAGTAGTATGCGATGTTTGGTAATACTTTTTTGATTACTCTCTTGACTTCTCATACGGAATATTTGATAATTTTAGGATTTATTTCTATATAATGAGGATATCGAATAAACATATTAGAAATGCCAGGCGGTATAGGACATTCGGTAATATTTTCTGGTTATTCTTATTTCTTATGTTATAGAATATTTTTTGATTTGATGAGTGGAGTTTACTAGCTTTTAGTAAACGTTAGAGTAATACTGAGTGGTATGGGATGCTCGAGTAATACGTATTCGATTACTAATTGTGAGTAGATATCACTTATATTTTGAGATGGGTTAGGCATTTTAGGGAAATCGTCTATATGTGCAGCTTGCTCTATTCTTGCCAAGCTTGTTATGTGATCGCCATAACTTGCTTTATACATATTGGTCATGTGCATATTTCTTGTATGTGTGTTTATGTCTATAGGCTATATGTCGCCATGCTATGTGCTAATTTTGCATGCTATATCTAGATTAAGTTATTATCCGTCGTAGCGACTGATTATGGGATCATGCCTTGGATCATGACATCGGTTGTTCTTGCTGTGTGCTTGAGTACTTGTTATGTGCTTGTATTACTGTGTGATGTCTTATTGTATGCTATTGCTCTGTTCTAATATGCTCAGATGTCACCAAGCTAAGCATTATATTACCATAGGGAAAAAGGGGTCGTAACCAGGTATACTATTGTCTTACCACTGGTGGACCAAAATGTATGGTTATAGGGAGTAACAAAAGACTATAGAAGTAAGTTGTGTGCATTAGACACCTTGGAGTGGTACCGTTTGTATGTCATTCTCCCGTTCAGATTATCTTTCAATGGGACACGTTATATTTACCTCATGCAGATGATTATTATATGGTTTATGACTTTCTTTATAGTGGACATGTTATGTGTTGTCCGCTTATTTAGGTTCACTTTATGTTCGTCTCATATTCAGAATTGTAGTGTGCTCATCCATTGTTTTATGGCTTATATGATTATTTACTTCTTTTCATTGTTTATGAGCTCACTATAACCTGGATTGGCTGTGCGCTTGTCAACATCACTTATTTGATTATCTTGCTGATTTGTAACCTTTTCGAGACACGATTATTATCTTTATTATTATCCTTGAGTATTTTTTATACTAGAGATTTGCGACGGCTCATCCATCATTTTGGTTAGCCTAACCTAAAGGTTAGCTGAGAAGCTTGTTTTTATTTAATTTGGAACTTGTTGTATGCTCATTCGTTATTTTCTCATAAGATCCTATGGCTGAGATATATATTGTAGTATGATTTGTTGTTTTCATCTCTTAGGACCATTCAATCGAGAGTTTCACCTCTCCAAAGACTATGGGTCGAGATAAATTGTTTTGTACATTGAATATTTTATGGACTTTGATTGTTTGTTCGATTCTACATTCCTTGATATATCTCTAAGGGCTTAATAGTCGGATGTCATTACTTCCATTAGGACTGTAAGTCGAGATAATTTACTTGGGTATTAATTTTTGTATTTTTTATGAATTGTGAAGTATTTACGTTCAGCATTTCTTGATATCTCCAAGCGCTTATCAGCCAGAATTCTTTACTTCCATTAGGACTATAAATCAAGGTAATAAGCTTGTTATTATTATTTTTGATTGTTTATTTGGATTATGTATTTCATGTTATTTCTTCCAGTGCTTTACAGACGGAAAAACTCCACTTCTGTAAGGACTATAAGTTAAGATATATATCTTTGTTATACATTTTTGTATTCTGTATGAATTGAATTTCATACTTTTAGCCATGACTCTTTATAATGGACATATTATGTGCTTGTCCTCAGTGTTTGATGCCTCTGTCTGTTCATTTTACATAACTAAAGTTCTTTATGCTACGATCCTTTAATTATTTATATGTTGCATGGGTGATCATATTTATATGATTGCATAGTATATTGCTGATTATGCTATATTGGATATTATGATTTACCTTATTCATGTTATACCTTTCATTATTGGGTTACAGTATTATGTACTCACATTTGAATTTAGATACAGTCTAGCCCAGTTATTATTTTATATAATACTCGGCTTAGCCCAGGAGTTTTCAAGTACAAGGACACTTAAATTATGGATGATGGGGACATATTTGGAGGCAATTTAGTTCCTATATTTTGAAAAAGTAGTATATATTTATTGTAATGTGTCTCCCTGTACGTATTGATGTATGATACTTGTGGTGTATCTTTAGATCTGTCTCGTACCTATTTATGTGTATCTTTTGGTTGTGGGTCAGATACTCTTTTATAGACTTAATTTTTATGTTATGTGATATATTATATTTTCTTTTGCAATTTGTTACTCTATGATCTTACATTATATTGTGCATTTTTTTGTCTTGGAAAACCCACATGTTTATTGCTTTATCCTGATACTGAATTCATATATTTGTTAATTCTTATGAGGTAAGAATACCTATCGATGTTGGACCAAGGGAATATTCACGCATGTTTGCTCCTAACTAGTCACATTGTCTTTATTACCAGATATATTACCCTTTAATTCTCTTTGGAAGTCTGGGAATAGAGGTAGGGCATTGTAGCAGGCATGAGAAAGCTGATGGAGCTGTGCGGAGGTTGAGAAGGTGGCTATCGATTTCATATACTTACTTTCGAAGCCATTACTATTATTTTGCTCTACAGTACTATGGAGCTATTATTAGTACTATTTATTTATTAGAGACATCTTTTCCTTTGTAAATTATTTATTTTTATATAAAAACTATATTCTACTTATTTTGTACAATGGATCTGATGCACTCTGATTGGTTTTGATCATATACTAATATTGTTATCTTGCCTATTTATTTCTATGTTGATTATTATGTTTTATTCTCTGCGCTATGAGATATACGATGGGTTCTATCAGAAGTTATTTTACCTTAAGTGCCATTCTACATTGATTGGAAAATGCAATGGCACACTCTTTGGTCTATTTTGGTGTCGTAGGTGTAAGGTAATCGTCATGACAATGTCTGGGGAACCTCGTAGTGTGGCTCCTTTATGAACATCAAAGGAGCATCGTATGAAGGAAGTTGATGGGCGTTGGATGGTTTGTGGTGGTGGTTGAAGTAGTAGCCGACAATGACCTAGCAGCAATAGCTGGTGTGGAAGAAGTAAAAATTGTTGATAAGGTCATAAAAAGACGAAGAGAGAGTTTAGTCTCAATATATTAACCGATAATCTTTAATGATGTGCATGGTTAGGTATATCCTATTTATTTTTTATACTTATATGTTAATCCCTAGTGCAGCCAATGTATGGCATCTAACAGACATTTATATATATTGACTCATTGGATTAGGTACATCAAACCCCCCCTCTAGTTTTTGTGCCTAAGGTATTTTGTTTATCCATGTCTTATGATGACATATAGAAGCATGTTATAGAGTAAAAGCATGATCGTGCTGGCAAACAAGCTCCAGCACAAGGTGGAACGACGTATCAGATTGGATTTATTAATGAAGCAACTACATTAATAATCTAGGTAGATCCAACATGAACAAGAACTTTAACTGTCAATCAACACATCCTAGAGAGACTCTATAATCTTCAAAGATTAAAGGTTCTGAGCAATGAGTATAAGTATTGATGGATTGCCGGAATGTGTATTCCAAATCATGTCAACACTCATGTTCATTAGGATTCTTAGTTTGTTGATAAGAAGTATACTGAGAAATCCCTAAATCAATGTTTTTACTCTTATAATCACATCGACTAAGGGAAATCTATCTATCTCATCTTAGTTTTCCATCAACTAAGTAGACCAATTCCTCGTTCTACCCAAACCCATGCCAATCTTTCTCTCATCATTAAGGGTTCACCTCGATATAGTCAGAGAATGTTCAGTGAAGAATGATGGATAGCAGTAGCGATTTAAATGAGGATTTGATTTGTAGTGATGGCAGCAATATGGGAAAGAGGCCGATGGTGGAAAAATTGAATACATGTAGTAGAAAGGTATCGATCTACCTTAGATGGGTGATTGATGACTCGACAAAGGAGTGGATGCCGAAGCAAAGAAAAGGAATTTGAGAGCAAAGAAAAAGTAAAAAGTGAAAATTTTCTAAATCCCAATTACGTATTAAAGAAAATATCGATTGACACCAATCCATACTGATCAATATATGGGTCAGTACGGATCCATAATATTTTTTGGAAAAAATGGTATGATGATAAGAATGAGATATTTTAACCAGACCATAGATGAGAGCAACTCTTAGATAATTCAAAATGATGAATTGAGTGAATAAGCTTTTTAGACTGCAAAATAACAATATTTATATCTGACTAAAAAATGTGAGTCGATGATTGTGTGGAAGAAAAATGTTTGGATTCTTAGTGAAAATGCAATACTCCATCAAAACGGTTCGAGTAATGGAAGCGTCTGTATAGGTCAGAATTTGATTGCTTGTCTTGGTTCATGGCATGCTTTACGTTCGTAGAAGCATACTTTGGGGGCAAAAGTTATTCAATATTTTTTCATTTGCAATATTTCGACGGAATTGGACAATGAAATGATGGAGGAATAGATTCCAAACTTAATGATGGTCCATTTTGAAGAGCAACCATGAAAGGAGGGGAAAATTTTAAGTCCATAGACTAGTATTGATCCATGGATGGATCACTACCAATCCAACAGGTTAACTATTTTCCCTTACTCTCAAAGATTTTAAAGATATCAAAGCATTGAAAAAATGGAAAATTTTAGCTAAGTCCATGGATCAATGCAGATCCATAGATTCAGTTCATAAAGTCAAATTTCTCGGTGGATACTCAAAGGAATAAGCTAAGAGAAACAAAGAAAGATTGATTCAAAGAAGGGAGTATCAATACCAGAAGGATGAGAAAAAACATAAGTAGTAGGCCAAGGGAATGGATAAGTATCAATCCATTCATGAATTGGTATCGACCCATAAAGATCTCAGGATTTGGCATATTCTTCCTCCTAATATTTTGGATCTTACTTGTTGATGATTTCTATATCAATATGATGATCAAAAGCCTAATCACAGCCAATTTCATATTTAAATAGGACGCAACCTCCAACAAAAATGGGCTTTGGTACTTTGCTTATTCATATCTAAGGGAGACTCTTTCATTACCAACTTTGGAATAAAATTCCAAGTTGTACTTGCAATTTGGTATACCTAGACTGAATCAAGAAATAAAGTATTATTAAATTAGACTTAGGAATAGCCTAACCACTATAAGGCTATCGTTATTGCTATTATTACCTTTCTTCTTCTATTCTATATTTTTCTTACTAATTTACTACTCATTGATGCATTTATGTGATATAGAATATGTTATCCCTTCAGAATTAGTGAGTTGAGGGTGTTAGACCAATTTTCTAGCTAACACAAGATGAATTAATATTTGAAAAGAAAGATACAAATAGAGAATATAAGTTTAGTAAGAAGAGAAAGAATGGAAAAAGAACGTGAACGAAAAATAGGAAATAATCTCAAAATAATCTCCTTGTAAGATGATATATAACATATACCACCCTAATTGATCTATAAAAAACATATTTTTGACTATTTAAAACTTGGTTTCATATGAGCTTCCAACACCATTCAAGGAGGTAAATGCTGCTACGAAATAGGGAAATACTATAGTTCCCATATGTTTGCTTGGCAAGATACTATCGAATGCCGACATTTGAGATATGTGTATTCAAAGAAGAAGATTCATTAGTTTGTCTATAATCATCAACCCGTTTAGCCTAGTCAACTTCATCAATCACAACAACAATGAGTTCCCTTCATGCTTTGTATTTTGCACCTAGCATTTCCCATGCTAGCGGCATGCTGAGAAAACAAAATGTCCTTATACTTTGATGATCTTGGAGGCCACATGAGGTGGAGGTGAATAAAGGTTCCATTGAACACTTAGTCAATAAGGCGTGATAATGAAATGTTATATGATGCAGAAGAGATGCTTAAAACATCGTCGATTGAATGAGTAGGATATCATTTTTAGTAGGAAAGATTTGGAAGAGGGAGTTAGTTATAACAGCTAAAATAGAGGTTCCCTTTAGTTAGCTGAATCTTAGTCCATAATAGAAGTTCTATCAATATTTTATTTAAGAATACTTTTGACAAAATTAAGTTATTAATGGATGATGTCTGTTCCCCTGCAACATATCTATACATAGGTTCAAAAGAGAAAAATTGTTTCTTATTGGGAAGATTGAGCTACCTATTACCATTAGGAAATATCAACAGCGTGTTACTCGCCTTTTTGGTTAACTAGTATTATATACAGTTGATAAAAATTATTGAATGGTTGTTTGGATGAATTATTATATTAATTAGTTGGATTGAATATTCCTAACTATTGGAGTGGATGAGACCCTATTGTGTTCACGTGTAAGAGCGGATGACCCTTTGTATACGAATTCCGCCTCGAAGTGGTTGATTTATATTTTATGATTGGATAACGTTTGTGATGCAGATAAGCAGGTTGGAGGGATCCAACGGGATTCCTCGCTATTATTGAATTGTTCAATGATATTTCTTTCATATGGTTTATTGAACAATAAATATGATTGCAGACACTATGATTATGACGTCGTTATATGTTTGAAAATGAAACCCAGTAGTGATAAGAAAATCAATATCGATATTAGTTAAGTGTTGGATGGCTATAGGCCTCAAATTAGTATTTTAAAAATACTATAAATTGTCGTTTAAGTCGGAATTGGGTTTTGAGGCAAGAAACGATTTTTAAATCTGAAATTAGGTTTCGAAAACAAGTTGTTTAAGGATTAGTTAAGTTAATTAAATATGTTAATATTGTTTTAATTTATTAAATTATAAATACTAATTTAAGGTTATCTAATTATAATAATATTCTTTTAAAGTTATTCAATTATATTACAATTGTTTTAAAGTTATATAATCATACTAATATTATTTTAAAGTTATTTAATTATTCTAAATTTATTTAAATTTATTTAAATTTATTTGTTAATAGTTAATATGTTTTAAGAATTTATAAAAAGGTTAGTAAATTGAAAGATTAATTATTTAAGAGTAATTATGGTTTGAAATTAATAATAAGGATTATTAATAACGTTTTAAAACAAATTATTATTATTTATAAAATGGTAAATATTAATTATAATTATTATTTCTTAAAAAATATTTTGGAATGATTAATTATTATTTAAGATATTTAAATCAAATGATTTCCATTTATTTATAATGTTCATTGTTAATAATATATTATATAATAATGTTTTGAAGTAAATGATTTTAATCATTTATAAATGTTTCCGAGACTATAAATAGAGTTGAAAGACTTGCATTTTATAAAGAAATTTTTAAAATGGACTGAAGACATAAGGAAAGGTTATTTGCAAGGAGAAAGAGTTTATAAATAGTTAGATGTTTATAAACGAATTTTAGAAATAGGTCTATAGATTTATAAAAGAAGTCTATATAAATGCTTTATGGATTCATAATGGGTTTATAAGTGATTCTGAAATGTATAAAAAGCTTATAAGGGATTGAATTTTTATAAAAGAATTATAAATGGTTTTTGGAAGGCTTATAAAATGATTTATAAATAGTTTGGAGAATTGTAAGGAAATTTATAAATGATTTGAGAGTTGAATGAAAAGAGAAACTTTCTCAGTTTTGTAAATATACTTTTACTATTAAGATAACTATATAGATATTTTTTAAGTATTGAAAATATAGGAATCGGTGGATATATCTTGTAAAAGTATTCATATACAAGAAATTTACAAGTGGTTTTTATTTGTAAAAGGTTTATAAAATGAGGCTAGTGGTTGCATATATGCTTAACCAATGTTGGTTTTCCTTGTGAAATAAATTCCTGATTGAATGTTGTTATTCGATAAATAAATAACCAACTATCGAGGTTGGGCCCGAACTTAACTTTGGAAATATTTAGGAGAAACATTGGGTTATATGGCACAGTCATCTCCAATGATGTTATACTATGTGTATAAATCTCGTTTCGTTTTCTTAGGTCATTGATAGGGAAATCCTTCCACTTACAGTTAGGAGGTAATCTCCGTTCTTATCTTTGACTGTTTGTTTTCTAAAAACTAGGGTTGAGTTTACCGAAAATTATCGAAAGTTGTTTCGATCAGACCGAGATCGGATATGTTTCCATTAGTTGGATTAACGTGATAGGGAGTTCTAGCTTTCTGTTTGGTGACGAGCAAGAGACTCTTACCCCCTACACATCCCGGAGAGGTAGTATAAAGCCTTGATGGGTTGGTTTGGTATGTGCCTACAGTCACAAGGCTGGCCGTAAAAGCAGATTCGAGGTACAAATGTATGCCACGGTAGGGCCAGGATGGTTGAAAAGCCTACCGGTCATCATTGCCAGATGTTTAAAAAGCATATGGTTCATTACATTTGGTATCAGAGCTGAAGATTAAGCAAGAAACTTGGCATTGGTGGGGCAACTCGTTAGAGATAGGGTCAGTAACACCCTAGAATGACTTTGAGTGTGTGTGTTTATATATAAGTGCATATTTGTTAGTGATATAAAAAAAATTATATTGTGTTGGTTGATTGTTGAATGTCTTATGGATTCTGATCAATACGAGTAATTAACGTTATTGATAAGGGATCCCTAAACACTTGAACAGAGCAATTCGACACGGTATTGGTTTGAAATTGGGTAAATGAAATAATTTTACCCTGATTATATTTTATATATAAAGGAATAATTTTTAGAAATTATCATAATATATAGGTTGTTAGAGAATGATAAGGTTGATTATTATCATTTGTTGTTTGTTATTGTGCTCTAATAAAGGTTGTCATTATTATAATGCAAACAAATATTAACAACAAAGAATTAATTTAATATAACCAAATGGTATTATATAGATATGATTTATAACTATGATTAGTAAATGGAAAGGAAATGAAATTTCAAAAGTATATTATAAATATTATTTATAAAAAGGATTTAAAAACTGGGAATTTGAGAACTTAAATCCCGTTGGTTTTGGAATAAATTTTCAAATTTTAGAAAATAGTAATAGTGTTATTTAGAAAATATTTTTGAGTGGAAATATTTTTTTAAAGAGTTTTAAAAGGGATAAAAGCACTGAGCTCACTTCGGTCTTGGGAAAATAATTTCAGTGATGACTACAGCATCATCGATGTTTGTTTTCGAGTTTCTAGAGAGGAATTGCTACCATGGAGTTTTGTTTTTGTAAAACTAGTTTTTATTTGAAATCCAAAAGAATAATTTGATACACTAAGGGAATTATGTATATATAATTTCAAAATGATTTGAAATGAAAAATGATAGGGTGTTTAAACTTTGGAAAAATTTCAATTAGTTATTTTACGAAAATATGAGAAAATAAGTTTGATAACTTATAAAATTTGAAAATGAGTAAGTTAAAGCAATGTATTAAATTTTAAATGTAAATACAAGAAAAGTAAAATTTGAAATTTGATTTATGGAATTAAATTAAATTTAATCTAAGTTAAATAAAGTGAATTTTTAAAATTTAGCCTAAGTTAGGCCAAAAAAATAATTTTTGGAAATGGAATTGATTAAGATTTGAAATAAATTAATGAAGTGAACTAATTAAATTAATTAGTGAACTGGATATGGTTTGGAATTTTGATTGATAGAATTGAATGTCGAAATTGGAAAATGAAATTGAACTTGGTTAGAAATGGTTGTTGATGTTTTCATCGAGGAATGGCGGCGTTTGGCTGTGCATGCGTGGATGTATGCACTGTCGACTTCGTGCATAGAGGACATCAGTTTAGGGAAGAAGATATGTGACATAGTTGTAATTTAGGTGAAGCTTTTATTAGTTTATTTATATTATTTTTATTTTAAATTTGTAATAATTTATAAAATTTATAACTCCTTCATACGAGATCCAATCAAGACGAAACTTTTTGTGTTGCACTCGTGACAACAAAAGCTTCACAATGGAACTGGTTTAGACAAATTTCAAGACTGTTGAAATTTGGGCTAAAATTGAAGTTAATAACCAGAACGTCTCGGCGACAACAGAAAATTTTGGTGAGTTCAACTCCTCTTTTTGGTTAACTAGTATGATATATAGTTGATAAAAATTATTGAATGATTATTTGCTTGAACTATTATATTTATTAGTTGGATTGAATATTCCCGCCTATTTGAGCGGATGAGACCCTATTGCATTCCCATACAAGAGCGGACGACTCTTTGTATACGAATCTCACCTTGAAGAGGTTGATTTATATTTTATGATTGGATAAATTTGTGATGCAAGGAAGCAGGTTGAAGGGATCCAACAGGATTCCTCGCTATTATTGAATTGTTCAATGATATTTATTTCATATAGCTTATTGAATAATAAATATGATTGCAGACACTATGATTATAACGTCATTATATGTTTGAAAATAAAACCCAATAGTGATAAGAAAATCATAATCGATATTAGTTAAGTGTTGGGTAGTTAAGTGTTGGGTAGTTATCGGCCTGGATAGACCGAATATGCTATCCTCGGGTGTTACCACCCTTTTTCGAGCTTTTTCCACAAATCATAGTAATAATATCCACGGATATCTAGAAAGGTGATAGACATATCCTACTTGGGTGCGACCCATTTAGCCTTGTTGCAACCCCCCTAATTTTCACCCATTCTCGATTGATGAGGCTAGAGGCTACGATTAACTTTTTATAAAGCTTTCACTTAGAATGCTCATTGCCCTCCAATGACAATGTACTGATAGCATTCAACCATACAAATTTGTTCCGGGTTCGAACGGAACTGAAGGCACTACTCCTACTACATCCATTTTGAAATCACCATCAGGATTAGTGTAACGAACGGGGTTTTTCGGACCCGCCTCGGTAGGCTTTTCAACCATCCCGCTACCCTTCTGCTTTTCAACATGGACGCACTCCTGCTTTTCAACATGGAGGCGACTACATGTGGTACCTCGAATCTGCTTTTACGGCAAGCCTCTCGACTATCAACCAACCCTTTCACACTAGGGACATGTAAGGGTAAGAGTCTAAGCTTCATCACTGTTCATAAAGTGAGAATCCTCTATCATGCTTTACATAATTAAGCAAATCCGATACCCGGTTTGGCAGGTCGGATGGCGGCGGCGCGCGCGTGGTGGTTATGCATGACTTCCCTCCTCTCAACAAAGCACACATATGAAATTTCTTTATTATAAGAAATAAATATATTTTTATTTAGAAAAATAATTTTAAAATACTATATAACAATAATTTAAAATGTCCATATATTTCAAAAATAGTTTTAGTGAAAACAGTTCTCGAAAATAATGAAAATTAAGAAGGATATCTCAAAAATGCTAACTTGAAGTCAATACGAATACAATTCAAATTTATCCCAAAATCAATTTAAATTCGATTTAAATATGAATTTCAAATTCTTCCAATATTGCTAGCCTGTTGACAGGCATCATAGCTCTCAAAATATCTCAAAAACAACATCAAAACCGAATGAGAATGAGAGCAAAAACGAGCTAATACAATTCTAAGGTCAATGATTGTTATTGCTGTCATTTTGCACTCAGGACAGCAACATACAAACATAATCTCGACCAAGCCAACTTCAAAATTTCAAAAAATTCAAAGCATGAAACTTGTAGTACATGATCTATGATTTCCGGAACATCTAAAATTATTGAATTTGGTTCAGAACCGAAAGAGTTATGGTTAATTCCGTTTCATATTCAAACACAGAGCAAATGTTAGTTTTGCTCTCGCGATAGCAATAGAAACACTCTATTTTGACCCGGATAACTTCAAAATTATGAAAAACTCTAAACAAGAAACTTGTAGCACTATGTCTGAGCTCTCCAGAACATCCAAAATTATTAAATTTGGATTATAAACGAGTAACTTATTGATGTAGCACGACCTATAGAAGTCCAGAAGTTAAACCATTCACGAGTTAATGAAGTAACTTTAAGTCGTTTGAGAAGCATAAGTCACTCACGACTTAACAAAGATTGTTCACAAGCTAATAAAGAGGCCTTAAGTCGTTTCCGAGTTAACAGGGTCAAGGATGACGAGTTACGAGCTATGGAAGAAAGGCCACGAGTTAACAAGCCAAGGGGAAAGGGAAGCCGACTTCACAAAGCATTGAGTCGTCACCGACCTAACAGAGGTATATTGGGTCGTCTCCGACCTAAGGAAGCAGGAGTGGGAAAGGTGCGAGTTAATGAAGAAGGGATGAGTCGGGACCGAGCTAAGGGAGATCAGCGAGACAGTTGCGCCGGGCTAACAAGCTACAACTTAAGATGAGTCGGTACTGATAAGTGGCAGCATCTATAAGTCGTCATACAGTTGAGTCGTGCTGTATTGAAGGTCGTTACCGACCTATGGGTGTTGTGAGATGTATGAGACAAGTTGTGTGCGACTTAAATGTTGAGTCGGTTCTGTATGTAATTACGTTGAGTCGTATGTTGTAAGTAGGTCGTACTTGGTTAAGTCGGCCAGGTTTTGAGTCGTTACATTGTGCTGTGTTGTAAAAGCTTGAGTCGCCATTGTATAAGTCGGTACCGACTTAGTTAAGTCGTAAGTCGCCTGCCGACCTAAGAGTTAGGTGTTAATGTGTTGTGTTGGGTTGTAACACCTATATATACGAGTGTGTTGTACATTTTTTGGTTGTTGATTTTGGAATAAAATTCTCTCTTTTGTTAGCTTTGTGCTTTCATACTAATTGGTAGTTGAGTGTAATCTCCTATCTCCTCTTTCGGTTAATCGAGTGCGCTCGATTCAACGATCGAAGAAGCCGATTCACGGAATCTAGTGCGCTAGATCAACGTGCGAAGAATCGTAGATCTTTGAACACGGTATAGTGCGCTATCAACGTGTTTGAGATAGCTAGAGTTCGGTATCTTTGGATCAACGAACTTGGGCATTTTGGTATCTTCAACTCACCGATTGCTACATTTCATCGATTGAAGTTTTGTTTGATTAATCCGCTGCGTCATTTATTGGTATCAGAGCCATACTTAGCCAATCATAGCTAAGTTGATTCTTGGAGCCAAGTTTTTGAAGTTTTTGAAGTTTGAAGGAATTCATCGTGTTCATATTGAAGTTGCATCAAGTTTGGAGTGTTTGATCCATTTCATTTTGGATCGAGGAGTTGGACTTTGTTTGGACTTTGAATTGGTGTTTGCGCGCCAATTTTTGGAGGGTTTTGGAGTAAGTTTGAAGCCAAGTCGTGAAGTGTCAAGGCCGAGACAAGGGGGAGCCGACCTTACTTGAATTGTTAACTCGTTGCCGAGTTAGTGTGAGCCGAGACAAGCATAGCCGTGTATTGTTGAGCTTAGATTGCTTTGTTGAGAGGAAAGTTTGAAGTCTTGTGTTGAATTTTTGAAGTCTTGAGAAATTTACAACCATGCCACCAAGGAGAGCTAATCGTCATCAAAACGTTGAAGCTTTGTATCGTAGAGAAGAAGCCGAGCTTATGGAACAACGTATTAATGAAAAGTTTGATGAGGGCATTGGTAAATTGGAGAAATTGATGAATGATTTGAATCAAAGGAGGAGGTCACCAAACTCGAACCATGGAGGAAACCGAGTTTCGCCATCGGTTACGGAAGCGAGGAGGGTATCGCCACATTCATGTAGAAGAGAAACATCAATTTCATCACGAAGAGATCATCATGACTATGCACATGAAGAGGGAAGAAGTCGACGTGAATTTGAACATGAAGCATATAGAGATGAAGAGAGACATAGTCAAAGAAGCATGCATGAACGAAGGGATGATAATGGTCGAGATCGATGTAGACGTACTTTTGATTTTGTTGAAGAAGGTGATAGAGCTAGTATTCATTATCGAGATCGAGACCAAGTTCGAAATTCTTATCGAGATGTTGAAGATGATCGTCGATGGGAATCGGGTATGAAAATGGAGATTCCGGAGTTTAAAGGCGGGATGGTTGCTGAGGAGTTTTTAGATTGGTTATCTAATGTGGAGGAAATCTTTGATTTAAAGGAGGTGCCGGAGAATCGAAGGGTGAAGTTAGTTGCTACAAGGCTGAGGGGGAGAGCTTTGGCGTGGTGGCAACAAACTAAACTTACTAGGGAGAGAATGGGAAAGTCAAAGATAGAATCGTGGGATAAGATGAAGAAGTTGATGAGATCTACTTTCTTACCTTACAATTATCAGTCACTTATGTACCAAAGGTTGCAGAATCTGAGGCAAGGGACGAAGACTGTTAGTGATTATGCTGATGAATTTTACCAACTCATTGCTAGAAATGATATTATGGAGACAGAAGAACAGCTGACAGCTAGATTCATTGGGGGATTGAGAATGCAGATCCAGGATATGGTTAATATGTTTGATCCTAGATCTGTAGCGGAGGCACATCAGAAAGCGTTAGCTTGGGAGAAACAGGGAAGGCGTGGAGGTGGTGTGTTTACTAATTCTAATAATCCAGTGAAGGGGGCCAGTGGTAGTCCTAATGTTCCTAGACCTGTCACAAAACCAGTGATGAAAGAGACTGAGAAGGCAAAGGCTAGCAGTGTTTTCAAATGTTACAATTGTCAGGAGTTGGGTCACAAAAGTAATGAATGTCCGAAGCCGAAGAAGAGAACCATGGTTGCAGAAGTTGAGGAGGATGATGGTGAGGAGGCAGAATGTTCAAATACACCTTATGTTGAGGAGGAAGAAGAATTGTTTGGAGATGAAGGTTGTAATCTTATGATGAGGAGAAGTTGTTTGACACCAAAGCAAGAGGAGGATTGTAGTTGGTTGAGAAGCAATATTTTTCAATCGACATGCACTATTTTGGGAAAAGTTTGCAAGTTCGTTATTGATGCGGGAAGTTGTGATAATATTATTTCTACAGAGGCAGTTAGAAAGTTGAACTTGAAGACTGAGAAGCATCCTAAACCGTACAAGCTAGCATGGTTAAGGAAGGGTGGAGAAGTGAAAGTATGTCGAAGAGCTTGTGTTAATTTTTCTATTGGGAAGAAGTACAAAGATGAAATTTGGTGTGATGTCGTGGATATGGATGTTTGTCATTTGTTGCTGGGCAGACCGTGGCAGTTTGATAGAGCAGTACAACATGATGGTCGTGCCAATAGTTACAGTTTCATGTTCGAGGGTACTAAAATCACTTTGGTTCCTAAGAAACAACAGCAGAAGGAGAGCAAGCTAGAAGAGATTGAAGAATTAAAAACTTTGTTGACTTTGAAAGAGTTTGTCAAGGAAGTGGAGGAAGAACCTGAAGTATTTTTGTTGATTGGGCGAGAGAGCAGTGAAGAAGTTGAAATCCCGGAAGAAGCAAAGCCAGTTTTGAAAGAATTTGAGGATGTCTTTCCAGAAGAATTGCCAAAGGAGTTACCGCCACTTAGAGACATTCAACATCAAATTGATCTTGTTCCAGGAGCAGTGTTACCACATCGACCACATTACCGAATGAGTCCGAAGGAACATGAGGAGTTACGAAGGCAAGTGGAAGAGTTATTAGAACAGGGACGTGTTCAGGAAAGCTTGAGTCCTTGTGCCGTGCCAGCATTATTAGTACCAAAGAAGGACGGAACTTGGAGGATGTGCACTGATAGTAGAGCTTTGAATAAGATCACTGTTCGTTATAGATTTCCTATGCCGAGGTTGGATGATTTGTTAGATCAATTGAGTGGGGCAACTATATTTTCAAAGATTGATTTGAAGAGTGGTTATCATCAAATTCGAATCAGACCTGGGGACGAATGGAAGACAGCTTTCAAGACAAGAGAAGGATTATACGAATGGTTGGTTATGCCATTTGGTTTGTCAAATGCACCTAGTACATTCATGCGGGTGATGAATCAAATATTTAGACCATTCATTGGAAAGTTTGTTGTGGTTTACTTCGATGATATTCTGATTTATAGCAGGAGTACGGAGGAGCATGTTCTACATTTGAGGGAAGTGTTGCTTATTCTTCGTGAAGAACAATTTTATGCTGCTACAAAGAAATGTGTGTTTATGACGCCTAGTGTTTTATTCCTAGGTTATGTTGTTTCAGGGAAAGGTATTCAAGTTGACCAGAGTAAAGTTGAAGCAGTCAGGAATTGGCCACAGCCAAAGTCAATTACGGAAGTGAGAAGTTTTCATGGGCTAGCGTCATTCTACCGAAGATTCATTCCACACTTCAGTAGCGTGATGGCTCCAGTGACTGATTGCATGAAAGGGAAACAATTTGTGTGGTCAGAAGAAGCGGTGGTTGCCTTTGAGAAGATAAAGGAATTGTTGACGTCTGCACCAATTCTTGTTCTACCTAATTTTCAGTTATTGTTTGAATTGCATACTGATGCATCGAAGGTTGGTATTGGAGGAGTTCTGAGTCAGAATGGGAAGCCAGTTGCATATTTCAGTGAAAAGTTGTCAGGGGCGAAGATGAGATACAGTACATATGACGTTTGAATTTTATGCTGCTGTTCAGGCTGTTAAGCATTGGAGACATTACTTATTTCAGAAGGAATTTGTTCTGTACACTGATCACGAAGCTTTGAAACATTTACAGGGGCAGGATAAAATTTCAGCGAGACATGCATCATGGATTGCTTATCTGCAGCAGTTTACTTTTGTCGTTAAGCACAAATCAGGGGTGACAAATCGGGTAGCTGATGCTTTGAGTAGGAGGAGTCATTTACTAACGACAATAAAGATTGAAGTGACGGGGTTCGAAATGTTGCCTGAGATGATTGAAGGAGATCCTTACTTTGAGAAATATGTTGAGAAAGTGAAGGATGGGAGTACCGATGAATTCATGTTAGTTGATGGTTTTCTGTTTAAAGGAAATCGTTTATGTATTCCGGATTGTAGTTTGAGGATGAAGATTGTGAAGGAGTTGCATGAGGAAGGACATGTAGGCCGTGATCGTACTTTGCAGTTGATTTCGCAATCTTACTTTTGGCCGTCGATGAGGAAAGAGGTGGAAAGATTTGTGGAGCGATGCCATATTTGCCAAGTTTCAAAGGGGACAGCAACAAATGCAGGGTTGTATATGCCATTACCTGTACCGACTAAGCCATGGGTTGATATTAGCATGGATTTCGTTTTGGGTTTGCCGCGAACTCAAAGGGGAAATGATTCGATATTTGTTGTGGTGGACAGGTTTTCAAAGATGGCACATTTTGTTGCTTGCAAGAAGACAGCAGATGCAGTTCGAGTGGCACAGTTATTTTTCAAGGAGATTTATCGACTTCATGGTTTACCAAAATCTATTGTTTCTGATCGAGATACTCGTTTTCTGAGTCACTTTTGGTTGAGTTTGTGGAAAATGGTGGGAACGAAGTTGAATTTTAGCAGTGCTTATCATCCACAAACAGATGGGCAGACAGAAGTTGTTAACAGGTCATTGGGAAATTTGTTGCGCTGTCTTGTGCAGGATAATTTGAGAAGTTGGGACATGAAGATATGCCAGGCAGAATTTGCTCATAATCATGCAGTAAATCGAAGCACAGGATTCAGTCCGTTTCAGATTGTTTATTCAAATTTACCCAGGGGGCCATTGGATTTAGCAGTTGTACCACAGTCAAAGAGAACAGTTAAACGAGCTGCTGATTTTGTTGATGAGCTGACTGAATGTCATAAAATCGTTCAGGAACGATTGGAGAAATCGAATGAGAAGTATAAGAAGTCTGCAGATTTGAAACGTCGAAATGTTGAATTTAAAGAAGGTGATTTGGTTTATGCCGTATTAACAAAGGATCGTTTTCCGGTGGGTGCTTATAACAAGTTGAAGGCACGAAAAATTGGTCCAGTTGAAGTTTTGAAGAAAATTAATGAGAATGCTTATCGATTAAAGTTACCAAATGATGTTTATACTTCTGATGTTTTTAACGTTAAACATTTAATTCCATATCATGGGGGTGAGATGGTTGAGGAAGAATTTACAAATTCGAGGTCGAATTTTTCTCAACCAGGGGAGGATGATGTAGCACGACCTATAGAAGTCCAGAAGTTAAACCATTCACGAGTTAATGAAGTAACTTTAAGTCGTTTGAGAAGCATAAGTCACTCACGACTTAACAAAGATTGTTCACAAGCTAATAAAGAGGCCTTAAGTCGTTTCCGAGTTAACAGGGTCAAGGATGACGAGTTACGAGCTATGGAAGAAAGGCCACGAGTTAACAAGCCAAGGGGAAAGGGAAGCCGACTTCACAAAGCATTGAGTCGTCACCGACCTAACAGAGGTATATTGGGTCGTCTCCGACCTAAGGAAGCAGGAGTGGGAAAGGTGCGAGTTAATGAAGAAGGGATGAGTCGGGACCGAGCTAAGGGAGATCAGCGAGACAGTTGCGCCGGGCTAACAAGCTACAACTTAAGATGAGTCGGTACTGATAAGTGGCAGCATCTATAAGTCGTCATACAGTTGAGTCGTGCTGTATTGAAGGTCGTTACCGACCTATGGGTGTTGTGAGATGTATGAGACAAGTTGTGTGCGACTTAAATGTTGAGTCGGTTCTGTATGTAATTACGTTGAGTCGTATGTTGTAAGTAGGTCGTACTTGGTTAAGTCGGCCAGGTTTTGAGTCGTTACATTGTGCTGTGTTTTAAAAGCTTGAGTCGCCATTGTATAAGTCGGTACCGACTTAGTTAAGTCGTAAGTCGCCTGCCGACCTAAGAGTTAGGTGTTAATGTGTTGTGTTGGGTTGTAACACCTATATATACGAGTGTGTTGTACATTTTTTGGTTGTTGATTTTGGAATAAAATTCTCTCTTTTGTTAGCTTTGTGCTTTCATACTAATTGGTAGTTGAGTGTAATCTCCTATCTCCTCTTTCGGTTAATCGAGTGCGCTCGATTCAACGATCGAAGAAGCCGATTCACGGAATCTAGTGCGCTAGATCAACGTGCGAAGAATCGTAGATCTTTGAACACGGTATAGTGCGCTATCAACGTGTTTGAGATAGCTAGAGTTCGGTATCTTTGGATCAACGAACTTGGGCATTTTGGTATCTTCAACTCACCGATTGCTACATTTCATCGATTGAAGTTTTGTTTGATTAATCCGCTGCGTCACTTATGGCCAAAAAAATTCTAAGGCCTATGATTGTTGTTGCCGTCGATTTGCTCTTAGGAAAACAACCAACAAGCACGATTTTGATCAATAAAACATTAAAATTTTAAAAAACTCAATACATGGATCTTGTAACACTATGTCTAAGCTTTCCAAAACATCCAAAATTATTAAATTTGGACAAGAAACGAAAATGTTATGGCAAAATTCGTTTCAGCCCCAATCTCAAACAAATTTTACTGTAATGATTTTCTTATATTTTTGTAAGTTTGTCCAGGTCTGAAATGAGTAGAACAACTTTCATTTTATAAAGTTCTTTAGATTTTGTTGTTTGTTGGGTCAAAACAGTCTTCTTTACAACAAGTCTAAAATGAAATTGATTTATTTCTCCTTAATAGTTAAGTGTAGCACTTCTTATTTATGAACATGAACTAATATCATCTATCTGAGTTAAGTACAGGTGAAAAGAGGATTGTTGGACTATACTTTGAGCAAAAAGAATATATATAAGTTTGTGCAAACTCGCTTTAAATATGCTAAAAAGGAAGGAATGTTTTTGGATTAATTTTAAAGTATTAAATGATGATATATATTGTGTTTCCGACCTAATGGTCGACGTATATTATATAAATCACTTTTATAATATTGCATACGTCCCTCCGAACAAAGGAGACTCCATCGATTTTTATTTTTTTGAAAATTTCTAACACTTAGAAAATTTGAAAAAAAAATTGAAAAATATGTATGTTGCAAACTAGAGAATACCTATAGAAGAATTAGAGAATAAACAACTTAAACTTTATTTACTCTGATGGAGAGTAATGAATTTAAATATAAAACTTAAGTAAAAAGTTTTGAGAAAAAATTTCAAGTGTTGAAAATTGTGGTTATAATTATAAAGATACTGAAATTTTGAAACTCTAAGAATTTTTGATTGAGAGTACATACATATATTTTAGCTCCTAATGTTTATCTTACTCTCGTGTTATTTTCTAACGACATGCATTTAAGTAGTCATTTGAGTTTGGTGGCCTTCGAAGAAACCACCTTTTGGTTGATCTATCTTGTCTTTTTTGTGTTTTCCTTGTACCAGTGTGGTTCCTTCCACAGTGTCATATGGAAAATCATATCAATAATCATTTTGTTGGTTAAAATTCGGGTTGGAGTTGTGCTTAATCCCAACTCTACTCTAGGAGCTTACGAGAAATCAATCTCATTTGATTGATCCTTTGTGTAGCATTTTGTTGTGTTCTCATTCGAATGTGAGACGCCTTCGAAATCTTGTGTGTTGCTCGGAAAATTAAATAGTTCGCTAATTCCATATTAGCACTTTGGAAACCATAGAATTAATCGAGCGAGTCTTATCTTGGTTTTCTACCATTTTATTTTGAGAGTAAGAGAATTTTAAAGTGGAGCTTGTCTATCTTCCTTTGCTTGATGAAGTAATTTGTGTTGAATACAGCTCCTCTCTGGAAATTGCGAGGATGCAATTTTTATAGGGAGGGTCTGTAATAATCCAGGTTTTGGTGATTATCTGTAATATTAAATTATAACGGTGGTTATAATTTAATATTGTGAAACAAAATAAATTGGAGATTTAAAATTTGTTTATTTGGAATAAAAATGGATTTTAAATCTAAAAAGAGAAAATAAAGTTTTTAAAACTTTATCTTGGTTGTTGAGATGGAAATGAGTGAAATATGATTTTTAATTTATGAAATGCACTAATTCTTGTGATTATTACCAAATATTTCTTTTAATGATTTTAAAAGAAGTATTTGTTTTAAAATACGTTTATTATAAATAAAAGGGTGAAATTTAGTTTAAAAATAACTTTTGGATGTAAAAATGAAGTTTACAAGGTTCGTTGTATTTGTTTTGGCAAGAAAATAATTTTTATATAAATTTTAATGATAAAAATGGTGTTTTATGTAATAAAAAGTGTGAATTGGTGTATTTAAGTAAAATTATGGTTTTAATGACAGAAATTAATTTTTATAGCTAAAATAATTTTTGTTATATTGTGAAAAACATTCTAGTTTACATAAACGATTGCTGTAAAAAAATTATTTGGTTGAACTTTATGTAAATATATGAATATATTGAGAATAAATGGTGAAAACATCGAATACTTAGTAAAATTTTCACTATGTATTGATATTGGACTATTGAATATTGTGTTCCAATCCAATACCCATTTCTGAAATCATCTGAGAGAAAGGAAAAAAATGTGTATGTACTTTCTTCCTCTCAAATGCTTCTTCCTCTCTAAACATACAGTAAAAAGAATAATGGCATCCACTCACTAGTTTGCCAAATTTGCTTCTAATTTACTGAAGTTAAAGATAATTCTTGCAAATAATAGATTATAACAGGTAATCACAACCAATATCTCAAACTATTTCATCAAATTTTGATTTTGAAAAGAGAATTATCTGTAACAATTTTCTTTTGCCGTGCGTGCATCTTTTTTACTTTTTACAGGTTTCTAGAGCCTCAATTCTTCTAAAAAGATTGTTGCTTACACCTAAAACCTTTGCTAAATCGTTAGGTGAGTTTAAAACTCACATTTTCTAGCATTGATTGAGATTTCAAGGTAAGAAATCTCAATTTTGCTTGTTGCATGTTCATTTGTGAATCGCTGTCAGTAAATTAGGCATGTCTCTTTCGTTTTTAATTGGAATTTAATTTTCTTTGAAGTTATAGAAAGCTTGAAAAGAGTGTGATAACTTTCCTGTTAAACACTATCGAAAATTTTGAGCATAAAGGGTCGAAAAAACAAATTCAAACTCCTTGCCCTGTCATTGTAAAACTGTGACTTTCTATGCTTATTGTTGGTAGTTTGAGCATATCTTTTTCGTTTGATGTCCAAATTTGATGATTCTTGTTGTTCCTATAAGCTTAGACTATCTGTTACAACTTTCTTTTTTTGGATTTTGTTAAATTTTGATATTTACATGGTCGAAAGTTCATTTTATTATCGCTGTCCCAAAACAAGAACGACAGCTGTAGTGAACTTCAGACCTGGAAATTTTTTTGGCCATATCTTTCACGTTTCTTGTCAAAATTAAATAATTTTAGATGTTTAGAAAAGCTTAGACTTTGTGTTAAAATTTTAATATTTTGAGTTTTTTAAACGTTTGAAGTTTGCTTGGTCAAAACTGTGTTTATTTGTTGCTGTCCCAAGAGCAAAATGACGGCAATAACAATCATTGACTTGAGAATCGTATTTGTTTATTTTTGCTCTCAATCTTGTTCGATATTGATGTTGTTTTTGACATGTTTTAAGAGTTATGATGCCTATCAATGGGCTAGATATACTTGAAGAATTTTCAATTAAAATTTAGATAGAATTTGAAATTCAAACTTAAATAGAATTTGAATTGATTTTGGTTTAAATTTAAATTAAATTCCTATTGAATTCAAGTTATCGGTCTTGGTTATCTTTCTTGTTTTTCATTGTTTTCGAGCACGGTTTCCATTAAACCATTTTTGAGGTGATTTTTGAAGTAAATAAACATTTCGAATTATTATATAGTATTTAAAATTAGTTTTCTAATATAAAATCTATTTATTTCCTATAATAAAGGAATTTCAAATGTTGGTTTTATTAATCTTTTCGAGAAAAAGTTTTACAAGCTTGTTTTCTCTAGTAAACTATTTTAAATATAAAACATATACTTTTACTCTATTCGAACGTATGAGAAAGAGAATTAAACGATTTAACACGCGGTATGGGACATGTGCGTTTACTATTTCGGTTAATTCCGGACTTGTACAATCGAAGCTATTTGAGATTATTGATTCTGAGATGTTTTGCCATTTTATAGCGTATTTTGAGCTTTATAATTCATGTTTATTGGAATTATTTAAGATAGCCAATATTTGGCAAGTATTATGGTTTGAGATCTCCTATGTACGGGTATGATCGATAAGAACTATCACGATGTTTTATTTACTTGCCAATGATATAAGGCAAGTCTTGAGTATTTGACTTCATATTTTAAGATTTATGGTTTATAAGGAACCATCACGATGTTTTCACTTATCTATGAGATGAGACAGGTTACGATGCCATTTAATACTTGTCGATGAGATAAGACAAGTATGGTGTCTCTTTATCACTTGCTAATGAGATGAGGCGAGATATGATTTTCTGAATTCTGTGATGTTCCTAGTGTGGTATCGACTAGCAACTAGTAAATCGCTAAGTGAAAACATGTGGTACGGGACACACGTTAACTCTTTTTGGATTCCTATCCGTGAGTTAGCGACCTTGTCGTGAGGACGAACTGCATTGGGAGGTGTTAGCAACTTGTTAGGGCTGACAAAACGGCTTGGAGAGGTGTCAGCGACCTTGTCATGAGGACGAACTACTTTGGGAAGTGTTAGCGACCTTGTCTGAGGCTTCGGCCGTCTAAGTTTAGTACGTGCAGCATTGCTTCGGTATTGCAATCGCGGATTTGGCCAATCCGAGTATTCTGACTTTTTTGTTTTATTGTGATTTCACCATTTTAAGATGTTTTATTACATCAATAGCCTAGTGCTATATGAAATGTTATATATATGGTGATTTCACTTATGATGTTTTGAACTCTTATCGAGTTCCTTGAGTTATGAGTTTGGATGATTTCATGAATTTGTAGGATATTATGGGTTTTGTCATTTTGGCGAGTTGAGATTTATATACATTCATACCGATGAGATGAGGTATAATTGCATTTGGAGATTCTTCTATATTTGAGTTTTGGATCATCCTATGTAAGAATGTTTTATGCTTTCCATTTTGACGAGAGTTTGTATTGATGTTTATCCTTTTGAGGAGATATGGTTTATGGTAACCATGTAGACATCTTGGGATGTCGCTGATGATATAAGGCGAACGTTTATATTATTTAAGTATTATTATTGAATTTACCTCTTTTGAGGTCTTTGTATACTTAAGTGACATTAATTCACTTATGTCAAGGGTTGTATTATTTCTGTTTCCTCTTCTCATTCGAAAATAATTATCATCATGCATCTTATGCTTCATATTATCGTCCATCCTCATTAACTGATTGTTTTAGCTAGACCGACCCATGTATTTTGCACTCAGGTTAGACCGGGTTGTTTCAGGTTAGCTATTAGTTAAGGGACTTAGCTTTTGATGCATCTGCTTGGATATCTGCCAAGCACTTTTATGTAGCTTATATTTCTTTCCACTTGACTCTGATTTGTATTTAATTAGATGCATATAGTGTGGTCTCTGTACCACTTTTGTGTATCAGTTTGTATCATACTGGGATGTATCTGTGTATATATATTTATGATGTGCACATAAATGTGCATATTTTTACCACCATATTTAATCTATTAAATTGAATAATTGATCATATTGGGTATTTTAACTTGTTTAAACTAAAATTCAAATTATTTTCAAATTTTCACATATTCATCTTCATACAGGGGTAAAATGGTCATTTTTGTGCATTTATTATATTGTGAAAATTTACTTGGAATTTTCTTTGTTGTCTTGTAGGAAATTTGGTGAATTTTACAAGTGGTTTTATGATGAAATATGCATGCACAAAGAAGATACAAAAGTATAAAGATGGAAATAATTCAAAGTGAACAATATGGAGGAACCCACCCACTTACCTTGATTTTCAATTAGAGGCTAATGCACATGCTTATGGAGTTTGTAGCTTCATATACAATTAAATGATTAGTAGAAGCTAATGATTACTTGTCCACCATACTTTCTCAAGGGTATTTTGGAAATTCTCCAAAAATATAAATTAGGGATTAACACATGTATATATACCCCTTATGTTTCATATAACTCTCTTCTTACTTAGTCTCTCTTAGTTTTAGTTTAGGCTCTAAATAAAAAGACAAGCTCTATTTCTCTTTTCATGTCCACTTAGTCATTTCTATTTTATGTAATTTTATTTTCTTTTTATGCAATGTTAATTAGTGTTTTATTTTACTTACATGTTCTCTTTCTTTCATGCTAGTAGTGTAGATTTTCTTTTATGCGAGTAAATTAGTTTTTCTTTCTTTCATTTAGCTCTCTTTTCCTCTTTGTTTTGTTCTATGTTGCAAGCTATATTTGTTGACATGATAACAAATATGAGAAGTTAAACCCCTTCAATTTAGTGGCAACGAAGCTCTCTAATTATATAGCTTCAATATTTTGATAAATGTCAGACTCACTTTTTGTGCTTCATGGAAAATGATGTTTTTGTAATTTTATGCTTATTATTGAGTTTGATAGCTTATGTTGTTCAAAACAAATAGGCTATGCTTAGTCATATGAATCACAAATCGCCTCTTCACCTATATATGATTATGGTAAAGAAGTGAATGTTTAAATCAAAATTTGATGGCTTATATTTCTAAACAATGGTTAATAGGTCATGCTTAAAATAGATTTTCATTTTCAACTTTGTTGTCATTTTTATGAGAACTAAAAGTGGTTTAAAGGTGGTGTTATAGTTTGATGGCTTGTGTTGAGCTAATTAATAGCACAAATGAGTCATACTTATGATAAACACGTCATTTAAATTCACTAATGACAAAAAAAGATCATAATTTCATATGTTTTGAACTATGTGATATAGAGAGTGAAAATTACCTCTAAACTGTCATTTGTTCTCATATTTTTATCAATTTCCTTTTGTTAGTTTTCTACATTTTTAGCTAATCACACTCTAAATCTTTGGTTAATTTGATTGAATAGAAATTTAATATCAACAATTCCCTGCGGATCGATCCATATTCGCCACGTACTACATGTGTACGTCGTGCGCTTGCGGTTAAATTTAAATTGAAATTTCTCGACTATTTTCTAAATCGATAGATATTTAGTCGATTAACAAGTTTTTGGCGCCGTTGTCGCGGAATTTGCTTTGATTTTATTTTTCTATTCTTCGAATTATATCTATTTGATTTTCGTGTGTTCTATTTTGTGTGTTTGTTTGCATTTTAAAAAAAAATTGTGTGTGTTTGTGTGATTTTTATTTTTAATTTTGTTTGTGTACTTATTGTTGCTTATTTGCACTTGACATTTGCTCGTCTATTATAAAAAAAAACATTCAAAAATTTCAAAACAAAAATATTTTTATTTCCATTTCATTTACAACTTGCATTTCATTTTTACATTGCAGTTACAATTTACATTAAAAAAAAGCATTGCACCGACTTTATTTGCACTCCTCTGTCTCTCTGTTTACTGCACCTGCATCCTGCATACTTCACTGCTTCCACATCTCAACTTCAAACATTTCCTTTGCCATATCATTCTGTCACACTCCAACAAGCCTCCCTGCAGTTCCATATATCTCCACCCCATTCACTTACATTTCACATACCACCTGCTCCTCTGTACATCAACAACCACATCACCAAAACTTCACTTCAAAACTGCTTGACCATTCCACTGACCATTTTTTGCTCTTGAACAAAATTGTACCTTCCTATACTTCAACTTCAAACCAGAGAGCAATCAAATATCCATTTGCGCCGAAACAACTTCGTCTCCATCATCCAAATCAAACTGCAGCTCCTCCAACCGCCTACTACACACAGACTCCTCTACCAGCCAGTATCCCAGTCAACCACACGACCACTGTCATACTTATACGACCACCCCGAGTCCGTGACCATTATTTCAACAACTTACAGCCAAACTTTTTCAAACACCACAGTCCAATCACACTGCTGCACACCATATTGCCATCTGCATATATAAACAACCTTCATACCACCAACATACATCTTCTTCCTTTCACAGAACATCTCTACCAAAAAAACAAAAAAACAAAAAAACAAACAAAACTGTGCAACATCATAGTGCACAGACCACACTTCAACTCCTCAAACATCACTCATCATTCTCAACCATATCAGTTCACCAAACAGCAGTTCACCATCACATCATTGCCTTTAATCCACTCTAGTGCACAGCTATTCACAATATCATTTCATCCATCCCACCATCACCACTTCAATACAAAAAAAAACACACAAAAAAAAACAACTGCTGTCACTGCGACATTCATAAAACTGCCTCGACATCAAATTGACCAAACCGATCCCTTGCCACGTCTAACTGTGCTGCCACCTCCACTTCATCTAGTTCCATCATCCAATCCGCGATACCCCTACCTCTGCAAACCACCGCCAGCATATCAGTCGCCACCCTGCAACCATCGCCAATTGCCAGAAATTCTTCATCGAACAACTTGTAAAATTGTAATCGCGACTTCAACCAGAACTCACCTGAATCTCAATCTCGGAACCGCGACTTCGAACTCAAACCATCCTCTATCGAACATCCCAAATCATCAACAACTACACGCGACCTCAATTTCCTCAACCACTAGGAGAACCGCTTTCCACTGTCGTGCTTCATCACTCGCAATCAATAGCCACACCCAAATCAACAAACAACTAAAATCGCAACCATCTCAGCAATCCTACAGGAATCGGATTTTAGTTTGAGCCTTAATTTTGATTGATCGAATAAGAAGAAAATGATTTCTTTTGATTCTGAAGTCAGTGGTCATTTTAATTTTGGTGGAAGGTTTTCTTTGGTATGCGAATTTATTTGGGCCGGGTTGGCTAGAAGCTTAATTGCTTAGTTGGATTTGTTTTAATTGTTGTTTCTTTTTGTTTTTTTAATTGTTTCTTGAACCCTTTTTTTGAAATTATTTAGTGTCCTTGTTAAAAAAACCAATTTGTTTTGTTTCAAATTTTTCTTAGTTCCTTTCTAAAAAAAGTTGTTTTAGTTTTGTTTGTTATATTTCTTAATAAAGATTTTCATTTGTTTCGTTTTAAAGTTGTTTTAGATTTTCCTTGATTAAAAAAAAAACTTTGCAAATTTGATTAAAAAAAGAGGGTTGTTTTGAATTTGTTTGTTCTAGTTTTGCTTTGTTTTAGTTTCCTCTTTGATATATATAAAAAACCGTATATATATCTTGTTTTTATTTTCAGGTTGCCTAAGCAGATTGGAGAAGGAATTGTTTCGTTTAGCTTGCTTAAAAAAACTGCTTGCTTGCTTTATAAAAAAGTTATCGCTTTGAAATAATTGCTCAATAATTCTGCACATTCCAGTATTATGCTTTTATTTCTTATTTGTCCTTGCATTGTTGATTACTTGCATTTGTTAAAAAATCAGAAAAAAAAATTAATTCTAGTTGCATTGTTAATACACATTTTATTTAAGCTTTGCATTTCATCTTAGAATTTGGTTAAATAATACTCAAATAATAACTCACTTAATTGTATATTGACGATTAGTCTTCTTTGAACAATTTAATTTCTTGGTGTCTAGGCTATGGCAGAGCAATAATCAGTTATAAATATTACGGTGATTTGTAAATATTATACTGATTTGTTTCTCTGAAGGTACTTAAACCTTCGGCTGCATTGCTGCGGTGATTCGTGGTGCACCGATAACTCCTGCCCATTACCTGGCAAAGAACCATCTTGTTGATTTAAGACAAAGTGTAATTATACAATATTGGGTTAACTTAGGATAATAATTTGTAATCAACCCCTACATTTATTTAGTTGCATTAGTTCATACATATTTAAAAAAATAAAAAAAATCCAAAATCCAAAAGTAAAAAGTAAATTTTTTTTGTAAATATTCCTTAATTGTGTTTTTAAATCCTTTCTTTTGAATTTTTTTCATCAAAAACAAAAATCCAAAAAAAATTAGAAAAACCAAAATTCAAAAAAAAATTATAAACCTTTCCAAAAACAAAGAAAAAAATTGAAAAAAAAAAATTCAATTTCCCTTTTGAAAAATATATTCTATTTGTAAATATTTTTCCTTTATAAAAAAAAACCAAAAAAAATTCTTGAAAATGATCGAGTTTCATTTTTCTTACTCACTTGAATTTAGTTGTGAAAATCAATATAATCCATATGAGTACACTCCAAATTCGTATAGATATTTTAACACCAACTATTATTTAAACAATTCGAATTTTGAACCACAAGATTTTCAAAATAACGGTCAATCCTCAACTCTTGAAAATAGCTGTAACGATCCGGATTTTCCAATCCTGAAAATTCCAAATAGTTAGGGAAAAGAAGAAAAGAGATAGAAGAATAAGAAGAAACATAAACACCAAAACACAAATTCTCACATTCGCAACGGATCTAAATATAATATCAAATATAATAGCAGTTACACAAAGGAAAAATGTATCAGTTAATTTACATCAATACATCAGATTTACAACATTTACACAAAACTCTGGACAGTTAAAAATCAACATGCCCCAGATAAGCTATAATATATCACAGCGGAATACTCTCCATACGTTCCTGCCATCCAGCTCGCCTCCTGAGCTCTAGAACGTCCTTGCTTGGAAATCTATAATACTCGGTCTGACACGAGCATACAACAAAGTAACACCGGGTCAGGCTGGAAACCAGCGTGAGTAAACCCATAAAATTTGAAATACTAAGTTTTAAAACATAACTGAAATTCCAGCTAACTCATACCTTTCTACGAGTTATTAACTTGTTAAAGTCAAACACATATTATAAAATGGTATCTAAGAAATGTTACTCGGTTTAAATATCCATGATATTTACTTATTTCATTCCAGCCTGTTTGATTCCACACATCAAATTTATAAAGAATTTAGATTATTGATCGAAGTGGTTTCGGGTATTTACTGATACCCGACCCCGGTCTCTTTGAATTCATTGTCATCTTAAATCCAGTTTAAGTGGATACAATCAATTAAATACATGGTATCATAATTCACACGGCAATTCATTATCGATGGATAACCCACAATATCATTGCTCAATCCATCATATCATATCACAATACATCATACTCAAAATCAGAGATATTCAAAATCCAAGTCATCCAATATCATTCAATCATCCATAAGCAAGATTTATTAGATATATAATTCCTAGTTAATTTAATTTATCTCCAATTAAATTAATTGCCAACTTCAATCACTTCGATTACCTTAATTAATTTCAACCCAATTAATGATCCATCTTAATTAATCATACTTGATTAATTATCTTATAATTACATTCAGTAATTGTCTTTTAATTAATCACATAGATTAATTAGCCTTAACCATTAATTAATCTTTAATTAATTAATGACATTCATTAATGATCCTCTAATCACTTCCAGTAATGAATTATTCTTTTAATTAATTACATTAACAAGTAACCTTTAAATTAATCACATTCATTACTTAATCTTAATTAATCGTAGACAGTAAGTAACCATCTTGTCATCACTTACCTTAATTAATTAACTCCTTAATTAATTATATTAATCCTCTGATTAATTACACTTAAGTAATTAATCCTTAATTACTTCCATTAAGTAATTTTCTTTAATTACTTTCCATTAACTAATTATCTCTAAATTAATTACATTTAGTAATTAACCCCAATTAATTACATTTAGTAACTATCCATTTCTTACTTCACTAAGTAATTATACTTAATTAATTCATAAGTGATTATCTTTAATTAATCGAACAAATCAATTAACTTAAAGTTAATTATATTAATTAATTAATCAATTAATTCATCACTCTAACACTAGTTAATGATTCTATTCTTAATTATATTTGATTAATTACCCTTTAATATTAATTAGCTAGTTCTTAATTATTTATCAATTAATCAATAATTCATTTTTAATTACTTATTAATTAATCTTTAATTATTAATCAATTAATCAATTAAATGATAAATCATTTATCTTAATTATCCTCTTACTTTATTATTAACAATCTTTCTAAATAACCTCGGAATTAAATTATCGTTAACTTAAAAAGCCTTTAAGTTAAAAATTAAAACACTATATTTTTTCAATTGACTACTTCATTTCATGATTAATTAAGTTTTAAAAATGACTTTAAGAATTACTAATTAACATAAGTTAAAATAAATACAATACTTTAATTAACGAATCATTTAATTAAACCATTATTGATTTAAAACCTGAATATCGTTCCAACTTTAAAACATGCTAAACTCAAACAATATCCCGATTAAGACCCAAGTCCATACCCGTGCCATCACTCATTATTCCAGAGTAAATTTCCTTTCAAAACTTTGTTTTGATTAAGTTTAAAAATCCTATTACACATCGAAAAACAAGCGAGCATCTTCAAGCCGATCCCTACGTTTGCACGAGAACGAACCAGAAAAAACTTCCTCTTTACCATTACTTCTTCTTCTTTTTCCCTAAATTCGGTTCTACCGCACACAAGCAACCCTCGTGCACATGCACACGGCTCCGCCTTACTCGAACACGTCGCCGACCCTATCCACAAACCACCTCCGACCTTCTAAATCACCTAATTACCTCAAAAACCCGATACCTCCAACCAAAGCGAAAACGACATTCCACCCTGCCAGAAACAACATTTTCTACCATAGAAACCTAACGCTCCGACCATCCACGTTCGTCTAAAACCCTGCCACCATGACCAAAACTTCATCGAGAACCTACGATGCCATTCCCCTACCTTCGATGGAGTTCAACTCGATGACGAGGCCATATTTACTTCGAATACGACATCAACTCAGACAGGGTTTAAAACCCTAAATCATCGTCGTCAGGTTGCTCCGGCGATCAGAAAAGCATCTGAGTATTTTTCCAATGCTCCCCGCCACTCATTCCTCCTTCAGCAGCGAGCGCAACCACACTTGTTACACCAATCACCGGAATTTGGTCGAGACACCATTCGCGTTCAACTCCGCAATCCTCGACATCCACTAGCTTAAAAGTCACCATATCACTATTAAAATTCATCAATTTTGTAGATGAATTCAATTATAAAATCAAGCATGTAAATTTGAAAAATCAAAATTTTGACATTGATCTGTTCTTCACCGTAATATTTTACTTTCTGAGATACTTACTAACATTTTTACTGGCATTAAATTTTAAAAACGAAGTTTCTCACTTACCAATATTTTTACTCAGAGATCAAGGCCTAAAAATCATTTTAGCAGAAGATTTGAATTTTAAACTAGGTTTAAAACCTATAATGATTTTAAACAGAGACATGCCTTTGCTTGTTCCAGTCATGAGCACAGATACTAACAACCTTTATATATATATAAAATCATTTTAACAACATGCATAACATATTTCATATTACACTTCAAGGATTAATCACAAGCAAATTCAGATAAATCAGGTATTAAGAAGTTTACTCACAGTTTAAAAAAAGGTAGAGGATTGAAATGGATTGAAAACTTTGAAATGGCTTTGATCAGAAAACAGGAAAGCTGATGCTTTGATTTGAAAACTTGAATTGCAGAAGAAAATGTTTTGAAACTTGAAAGTTTGCACTGGAAATCCTTGATCTTATTTGCTGGAACTTGAATGCTTTAAGACTTTGATTTGCAAATGAAACTTGTTTGATAATTTGTTACAGGCTTTGGTTTCTGATTTGAAAAAAAATGTTTGCAGGGTTTTGATTTAGGTTTGAGGAATTTTACAGGCTTGTTTTTCTGGTTTGGAAATGAATTAAGGGTTTTTAATTTCTTAGTTAGCCTTTGAAAATGTGAAGATAAGAAAAGAATTGAAAAGAGAAGAGATGAGTTTATATAAAGTTAATTTAGAATTTATTTAAAATAAAAGAAAATAAAAACAAATTATGACACTTGTTAATACAACTTACATTTGTCATTTACTATACCTTATTAAATTACACATGTATTTAACATGATTAAGAAGCTAACACTTGTAATAATGCATAATCATTTATTTTAAAATGATTAAAAAGCCTTTGTATTTATTTTCCTAATTAATAAGTATATTTCTTAATTTATAAATTCTTTTCTAAATATATATAAATAAAACTTTTAAAAGAAATAAAATAAAAACCAATTAGATTCTAAATAAAATCACATAAAAATATATTTAATCCATTTTTAAATGTTAGTATACAACTTTTGTATTTATTTTATGTTAAATAAATACTTCCTAAATTTATATAAATAAATTCCTTTTAAAGAAAATATTATAAAACAAATCTTATTTTTAACTTTATTCATATATTTTATATTCAAAATATTTTTAAGATATATATCCTTTAAATTCAAATTTAAATCCATATTCAAATTCAAATTCAATTTAAAATCCAACTTAAAAATCAACTCAAATATATATATATATATATATATATAAACAAACATATTTCTAAATTTGTAAATAATTATTCTATCTAAAATCAACTTAAATACATACATATATATACATTTAAACAACACTTATTAAATTTGAAAATAATAAGTCTATTTAAAATCTATTTATATCTATATTAAAAAACATTACATTATTATTTATTGTTTGAAAATAATAATTTTACCAACTTAAATAATTTATAAAAGAGATTGTCATGTTTTAAACTTCTTTGAAATTCCGGGATATTTCAATAGCTTTTCGTTATTACTTGAACTCTCTACACAACAAACTCAAGAGATAAATGAGTTGTGTGATTCATATTTATGCGATAATTCAAATCAAAGTTTTCAAAATAATCAAAATTTGAATTCACTTCAAAATTCAAATAATTTCGAGTATAACCCATGCCAATTCAATTTCAAACTCCAAAATGAATTTCAAACTCAAAATGAAAATGGAAATAAGTTTTCAAACGAATTTGGCAATATGAATAATCTCGACTACGATGCAATTGAAAAATTTTGTTCTCAACAAATCCAAATAGAAAATTCTCAAGTTAATAACTACAAATTGGATTTTGTTGAACAAATGAATTAAATTTACTATGATCACACTGATTCGTTGTTTGAAACATATATGAAACAACGTGATAAACAAAATCAAATCTCAATGTATGACGAGTCAAGTGATAATCTACCATTTACCCAAATCGATGATTTTCAAATAACATTTTTTGAAATTGAAAACGAAAATCTTAACGAAGTTGTTGAAAACGTGGTAATTGAGTTGGATTTCAATTCTTTTGAGGGTGTGGAACCAAATTTAAAATTCGACTTCCCTTTTCTCGATTTCAAAAATTTAAATACAACAACTTTGGATTTTGAACTTGAGATACACAATGAAGCTGTTGAGAATCCAACAAAGGAAGACGAATTTAATGAACATGATTTCTTTGGACTTTTTGAAAACGAGTTGTTGAATTCTAAAGGGGAAGATTTAAAACACCATTTTGATTTTGAAATTGATAATTTTGAAAAATTTATCAATAACGAGTTTGAATTTCAAAATGGTGAAAATAAACTTGAATTTCAACCAATTGTTTTATCAACCCCAAAAATCATCCAAAATAAAACAACTCGTATAATTTTTAATAAAACGACATTCATTTTTCCAAATCAACATTCAACTTTGAAATCTATTATGATTTGGTTTCCTGCGCTTAAGCTGTGTCTCGCGTACTTGGCGAGTCAAATGAATCGGTTTTTGAAAGATCGGTTCATTTACTCTTTAACGGCTTACTTTCTGATGTCATGTAAATAATCATCTTTTCATTTAAATAAAGGTTATGTTTTTATTTTCTCCTTCCACTTAGGTTGACTGTGGGGACACAGTCAAAATCAAGTGTGGGGGGAGACACACTTCATTTTCTATTTTTCATGATTTATTTTTACTTTTTCTTTGCAAAATTAAAAAAAATCTCAAAAACAAAAAAAAATTATTTAAGCATTTTTGATTTATTTTTAAAGAAACATTATAAAATAAATATATGATTTTGGTTATTAAATTGAAATTATTGAAAATGATTTGTCTTAAAAAAAATGAAGTTTGGTTACTAATAATGATAGGTTAACTAAAATATAGGAAGGTTCATACGTGATAATTATGAAATATATCCTAACTGAAAACCTTTGTTTTAAAAAGTGGTTGATTTAAACTAAAGGATATAACTTTTTTTATCTTCTAAGTTAAGTGGTGCAAAGATTATTTTGCAAAACTCTTTCTTTCAAAAAAATTTGAAAAAAAAAACATATAAAAACAAAAACAAAACATTTGTATATATGTAAATATTTTCTATTAACACCCACAGTCGACAGGTGTACACAATTGTGTGTACACTCGCCATGCTCTGTACCTTTCTCACGTAAGCCAGAAAGGCAGTGCACGATCGGTATATCTGGCCTCAGTTTATCTAAGCTGGGTGTGTATATAAAAATTCTTTTTAATAACGCCTACAGTCAGTAGGTGTTCACACTCCCGTGTTCACTCACCACACTCTTTACTCCCCTCACATAGGTCCGCAAGACAATGCATGGGTAATATATCTGGCCTCGGTTTATCTGAGTTAGGCATATGTAAATATTGTAAATATCAAAAAAAAATTCAAAAAAATAAGAGAGAGTAAGCAAATGAAATCCATGCCCTGTTTTAGCTTATTTGATTTGACTTGTTATTGAACAGAAATAAAAATACAACTTTGATAAACTTTGCTAATCAACTAAGGATCCATTTCACAATTACACTTTGTTAAATAACGAGTTAAACTATTGTCTATTTGTTATGATAACTTGATTTTTGTTGGAAATTTTGATGAGTAAATGACTTAAAATTTCAAGATAATGACCAAAACCTATATTTAACTTATTTATATCGATCTAAAAATAAATCCTTCATTTGTAAGTATTTCAAAAATTCGCATTCATCTCTTTGTAAATAAATCTTGCATTTTGTAAATATTTTCATCCTGCATTTGGATTTTGTGGATAGTATCAGCTGGAAACCCTCACGAGACAACACTCGTCCTATTAGGGGCACCTAGAGGTTTAACGGCTTGTTGCATACGCTCAATGCAATCGTGCTCCCTATGAAAATGGATTTATCTTAGTTTTTCATTATTCGAGGACGAATAAAAAGATAAGTATGGAGGTATTAGATATGCACGTAAATATGCGTATTTTTACCACCATATTTAATTTATTTAAATTGAATAAATGATCATATTGGGTAATTTAACTTGTTTAAAACAAAATTCAAATTATTTTCAAATCGCCACATATTCATCTTCATATAGAGGTAAAATGGTCATTTTTGTGCATTTATTAAATTGTGAAAATTTACTTGGAACTTTCTATGTTGTCTTATAGGAAATTTGGTGAATTTCACAAGTGGTTTCATGATGAAATATGGATGCACAAAGAAGATACAAAAGGATGAAGATGGAAATAATTCAAAGTGAAGAACATGGAGGACCCCACTCGCTTACCTTGTTTTTCAATTAGAGGCTAATGCGCATGCTTATGGAGTTTATGGCTTCATGTACACTTAAATGATGATTAGTAGAAGCTAATGATTACTTGGCCTCCACACTTTCTCAAGGGTATTTTGGACATTCTCTAAAACTATGAATTAGGACTTAACACATGTATATATATCCCTTATGTGTCATATAAATCTCTTCTTACTTAGTCTCTTTTAGTTTTAGTTGAGGCTCAAAAAAAAGGCAAGCTCTCTTTCACTTTTCATGGCTACTTAGCCATTTTTATTTTATGTAATTTTCTTTTATTTTTATGCAATGTTAATTAGTATTTTATTTTACTTACATGCTCTCTTTCTTTCATGCTAGTTGTGTAGATTTTCTCTTTTATGCAAGTAGATTAGTTTTTTTTCTTTCATTTAGATCTCTTTTCCTCTTTGTTTGTTCTATGTTGCAAGCTATATTTGTTGACATGATAACAAATACGAGAATCTAAACTCCTTCAATTTAGGGGTAATGTAGCTCTCTAATTATATAGCTTCAACATTTGGTAAATGTTATGCTCTCTTTTTGTGCTTCATAGAAAATGATGTTTTTGTAATTTTGTGCTTATTATTGAGTTTGATAGCTTATGTTGTTCAAAACAAATAGGCTATGCTTAGTCATATGAATCATAAATTGTCCCTTCATCTATATATGATAATGGCAAAGAAGTGAATGTTTAAATCAAAATTTGATGGCCTATATTTCTAAACAATAGTTCATAGGTCATGCTTAAAATAGATTTTCCTTTTCAACTTTGTTGTCATTTTCATGATAATTAAAAGTGGTTTAAAGATTGTGTTATAGTTTGATGGCTAATGTTGATCTAATTAATAACATAAATGAGCCATACATATGATAAACACATCATTTAAATTGACTAATGACCAAAAAAAGAGATCATAATTTCATATGTGTTGAACTATGTGATTTAGAGAGTGAAAATTACCGTTAAATTGTCATTTATTCTCATATTTTTATTAATTTTCAGTTTTCTACATTTTTAGCTAATCACACTCTAAATCTTTGGTTAATTTGGTTGAATAGAAATTTAATATCAGTAATTCCCTACGGATCGACCTGTATTCGCCACGTACTACAAGTGTACGCCGTGCGCTTGCAGTTGAATTTAAACTAAAATTTATCGACTATTTTCTAAATCGGTAGATATTTAGTCGATTACCAATTTAAATATATGATGATTACCATTCTATGATGTGATATGCATTCTGTTATTGTATTTTGTTCTAATAGATCCATTAGCCTCCTATTGTTTTGTATTACGCATTTATTAGATATGTCTATCCACTTGAAGTAGAAAAAAATGTAGAGCGTTTATCGATGTATGTAGTAGATGTTTAAGACAAGATTATAGATGGTCGCTCATAACCAGCCCTATTCTCTGCATTAGCAGATAGAATTACCTAGTAATTCTCTTTGTTAATGTGGGTCTTGGGGTGGGGCATCACAGCTTGGTTTGATACCATTGTAACAGCCCGCACCTCACTTAACGTAGATATTGTTTCCAATTTAGTCACCTCCGCCTCATGGGCCAAGTCAAAGTATGAGGTTTTGTTCCTCAAAAGGCATCGACGTTATTATAAGGTGAAGACGTTGGTATATAAGCACCCAATTCATAGTGTGTTTCCACGATGTGGTACTATTATTATCATTTTGAAGGGGTGTTACAATCTCCCCCTCCTTAGAGCACATCGCCCTCGTTGGCTCATGTACACAACACCACCCAGGCATCGTGACTGTAATATGTACATACCACAATTCCGACAGGGTATGGCTTTGATACCATTGTAACAGTCAACACTTCGCTTAACGTAGATATTATCTCCAATTTAGTCACCTCTGCCTCATAGGCCAAGCCAAGGTTTGAGGTTTTGTTCCTCAAAAGGCCTTGACGTTATTGTGAGGTGAAGGCTTTAGTATATAAGCACCCACTTCATAGTAGTTTTCCGCGATGTGGTACTATTATTCCCACTTTGAAGGGGTGTTAAAATTAGTAACGATTATCCCTTGCACTTCACTGCTCCATCTTCGACTCCGTGCTCTTGCCTTTATTTTGAAAACGTACTCCTTGGGTCGAAGTGTTTTTTGGATAACAAATCCGATCTCGGTCTCTTCGAAACAACATTCGCTATTTTTGGTAAACTCAACCCCGGTTCTTTAGAAAATAATCAGGCAAAAATAAGATCGGAGATCACCTCCTAGCCGTTAGTGAATGGATTTCCTTATAAACGTCCTAGAAAAAAAAACGAGTTTACACGTACAGTATAGCACTTTGAACGGTAATTGTATTATATAAACTCGTGCTTCTTCTAGATATCTCCAAAGTTATATTTAGGTCCAGATTTGATAGTCGGTTATTTCACTATCAAATAAAAAATCAATTCAACCAAATACTTCATTTTCACTGACAAACACCAAGTCTTACTTAAATTAAATTTTAAATAAATTAAATCTCTTTATCCAGAGTTTGTACTTATCTTATCGAATTTAGTATATTCACAAATCAACCTTTTCAAAAATATTTGAAATCCCTTTTTAAATAATATGGAAAGTACCACTATGGTATCAAAACAATGGATCACAGCTCAATGGTTATGTCTCTATTCCAGAGAAATCCAAAATTTACCTGCAGGCACTCACTGCCTCCGATTTACGCCATGCGAGTATACTATTACTTCACAAAACTTTATTTTAAAATTATCTCAAAATAATGCTTGTAAATTCTAAAATAAATTTTCATGTTTAATCTAGGCAATCACACTTAAATAAAAGTTATTATACAAAGCCATATTAAAATTTAAAAATTATCTTTTAAAACAAAAATGCCGACTAGTTCTTAAATAATAATAAACCGTTGATAATTATTATAAAGTAACTAATTAATAATTAAATATGCTTTAACAATTTAAAATAATTAAATAATAATTTCCAGAATATTTTAACACTTTTAAGTTACCTAATCTATTATTACAAATTCTCTTTTTAAAACAAGCCCAATTTCTTGATTCTAATTTCATCTCGTAAATTTGGAAATCTTACCGAACTCCGGTATAACAAATTTTATACTTATTTCCAAATTCACTTCTATTCTAAAAAATATCCAAAATCTCGATTTTAAAACCTTCTTTATATTTAACAAAATACCCTTTTAAGGATTTATTATTTAAAAATTCTTTTATATACTTTTATTCCTATAAATCCCTGTTTACAAAAACCCAAAATAGTTATCTTACCATTTCAAAACCATTTACTTTATCCAATACATTTACCCAAAAACTCTATACAAATATTTTACTTCAAAGTCCCTATTTACAATTCTTTACTAATTTAAACCATATTTTATTGGTATTTAAAAATACCCAAAGCCAGTTAAAACTTTCATATCGATCAATCAATTTAAATCACACAATAACTTATCACAGATTACTCCAACAAAATATATATCACTATATATGAAATTGAATTTCACATTTTTGAGGAATCCAGTTGGATCCCTCCAATGTTTTTACTGCATCCACAAATGTTAGCACAATATAAAAATACTAGTTCCGCTTCGAGGCGGAATATCACGGTATATAGGGTCATCCTCTATTATGCGGGGCGCATATGGTCTTATCCGCTATATATATATATATATATATATATATATATATATATATATATATATATATTTATGTGTGTGTGTGGCAATATCAATCACTCTAATATATATATATATATGTGTGTGTGTGTGTGTGTGTGTATGTATATGCATGTATGCATGTATGTATGTATATACTACTATATATAATATCACATCCAACTAATAATAATGCATCAATTTAACCAATCAATCATTTATTAAGTTTAGCTATTTTAAAATTAAAGCCAGCAGTCCAAAATTGAGTGAGATTAACTCACCTTGATTTTTAATTCGCCAAACGCGCCAATTTTAAATTAAATCAAACACATTCAATTTAACCTAAAATTTACGCTAGCTCCGATCGACTCCGAATCTGTTCCACGGCGTAGTGTTCTTCCCTGCGATTCTGACGCCGGTAGTTTCATCCGATTCCGACCTCGTATGGAGAAGATATGCATTTTATAAGTTTCAATATAAATTTATACAATAAAAATTCTTATTTTTATACAACCTAGATTGGCCTGATCATTTACGCTTGAGGAAATCAATCCCGCTGGTTCCATCTTCTTCGTCCCAGACCCTTCACGAACAAAGAAAACCTACGTCGCCATCCCTTTGTCTATCGCCGCACCCACCACAAGAAGCCGGAGGTTGATCCAATAGCGCCACCGAATGCGCCGCCCCAAGCTCTACCATTGCCCAAGGTATTGTTGAACTCGGTGCTCCCTCCATCTCGAAAAACGTGCTCAAACCCGTGGCCTTCCCCTTCGATTTACCTCCGATCCTCACCACTATACATGATCCTAACTGTATAGATTAGAAGCTCTTAGAAATCTCTACGATATCTTAGTTGAAAGATTTTTTTTTTTTTAAATGTATGGATTGAATGAAAATAGGAGGAGATATAAGTGATTGTCGGCCATTGAAACGGCTCTGTGAAAAAAACTAGGGTTTACTGCGTACAAGTATATATATACACGTATACAAATTATTTTAATATTATTTTCAATTTTAATGTGCATTTTGAAACAATCTCCAAACGAGATTTGTTGCCGGGCATTTATAAATGTTTACCCTTATTCCGAACACAATGAAATATGTTTCGAGGCCTAATACGATTGTACGTGGAAAATAACTTTTTGAATCAAATTAAAATATTAAATTTTCGATATTTCTCTCAACCCGTTTCTACCCCGTACGACCAAACAGAAACTCCAAATACAACAAAATTTGAAATTCGAAAATAATACACTATTACGGATCTAATGGAACTGTTTTGTCAAATTCTGAGAGTGTGTCCTGGAAGGCTATTTTAACTCGTCGATTAAATCGAGCGAATTTCAAAATCGTCGAAATTGTTTAAAATTTTGATTTTTAAAACTTACTAACTCCATCATAATTCAAATAGAATTTATATCCATATTAGAAATCACTTTGATTCATATTAAATCAAAAATCAATTATTTACACCATTACCATATATTAAATTTCACCATTAAATTAATATATAAATTCCCAATTTTAAATTTATCAACTTTTAAATCCCATTCAAAAGTCCATATTACAATTCTAATCCAAAATGAGTTTAAATAAATTTTAGGCATCATTCCCATGTCCAATTATTTCCAGATTCACATATTATCCCAATTTCCAATATTAAATTTATATTTACCAAATCCAATTAATCGCTATATCTGAAATGTTAAACTATTTTACTGATTCTTTCAAAACCTCCATATCAAAATCAATTAATAATTCAAATTCAACGTTTAAAATAAATTAAATATTCAAAATCAAAGGACCAAAATTCTAGGTCGTTACATTCCTCACCTCTTATAAAATTTTCGTCCTCGGAATTTTCTAAGGTCGAAAAAATGCTCCTAAACCCATTAACTTTCCCAAAACCCACTTAACTAAAATCCTATATTCACTTCTATAATCCTTTTTTTCCCAAGACTATTTTTTTCCATTCCTAACTCAAAAACTTTTTATTACAATTTCAATTCAAAAACCAACTTTTGTAGTTAACAAAAATTTTCCAAAAAATTCCTGACAACCTAAATTTTTGAAAAACTGATAGAGTCTCATTTGTATGGAGAGCCTTCTACAATATGACAAGGGAGATAAATATATATACATCGACCCACACGATCAGAAAACAAAATATATACAATATATATTATCATTTATTTATTTTATTGCGTAGGTGTACCTCATCTTAGCATTTCTAAACGAGCAACTTATTTTATATGCATTTACGTAATCCAAAATCTATCCAACAGCTCCCTGTACCTGTACTTACTCAAAAAAGCACATACGTTTTCAAAATCATGAAATTTTAATAAAATTTCATTACTTTAACTAGCTAAACACATGAACTTCCTAACCCGCACATGCCAATTGTAACGACCGGAATTTTGACAGTAGTATTATAATAAGTATTTAATCTAATTTAAATAAAATACAAGTTTTTCATTTATAAATAAATAAGATTTTTGGGCATTTTCTAGTTATATATATGTTTGTAAAGGAAATTTTGATTTGAAAATTTAAAATAGATTTTTTCAAAAATATTTATAATAAAGTCTGTCCTATTCAATTAAAATTAAAAGGTTCTATATTATTAATATTTGATATAGTATACATATAAAATGTAGTCTTGATAATAATGTTTAAATTTAAACAATCCTATCAATATTAAATGTAAATATAAGATATAAGATATAATTATAAAATATATATATACAAATATATGTTCTAAATCAAATGTTTGAAAATTAAATTACAAATAGAAATTAAATTATGAAGCTATGCTAACAATAACTATAATAATCTTACATAAATATACATGATAAGTTTAGAAAAGAAGACAAATTATTTACATAACCTGTATAACATATATGTACAATGCAAAGAAACAAAGAAGACAAACTATTCACATAAATATACAAAATATCTTTGTACAAAATATAAATATAAGCAAAACCATAATTAGATGTAAACATATAGGAAGACAATTGCATTTAATGCTTTCATCTCAGCACAAAAATATGTTCAGCCGAAATATACAATATCATTTCAAATTTGCAGTATATCAAACACAAAATCTCTGATCAAAACAAGTTGATGTTGTACCAGTTATAACCTACACTGTCCAAACCTATTTCCTTTATATAAACATCATACAATACTTGTTCGTTTACAAAAATTAGTAAACCTGAAGAAAGAAAAAAAAACAAAAAAAAAACATCATCTTTATAAACTCAACTTCATTCAACAAGGCAAAACAGATTTACAGGGACAATTAAACTCCAGCTCTTCAAAACAAGAATTATTCTCTGTTTCTACACTTTCCTGTGAGTAAACATCGACTTTAAAACTTTAAGTTTAAATTAAAATAGTTAAGATGATTCACTGATTATGGTGTGTTGTATGTGTTTCATTTTGAATATGAATTTATGTTTATATAAAGGTTGTTCTTGAATTTATTGTTCTCCTCTGTTATTAGTTACAGGATGGAATATTATTCAAACTCAATTTTTTGTTTTCTTATAATCATTATTAAGCTTTAATTTTTCAACAAAATGAGATGCTTAAACTTCAATTAGGATTTATAAAAGCTGTTTTAAAAAGGATAGAGGAATATACTTCTGGAAATTATACTTTACAGGCAACAAGAACTACTTTGATAAATTTGATTGTTATAAATTATTAATTCAAGTTCACAACTTGAATCTTCAATGCAAAATAGGATTTTTAAAGCAAGAATGATAATTTTTAGTGTAGAGATTTACGAGCAGTTTACAGATGAACTAAAATTACATTTTTACAAATTTCTGTTGATTTAACGAATTTTTGATGTTGAAATTTGTGGTGAAGTTAGCTTGATGGTTTTCGAATCCAGGAAAAATGTTCAAAAAATTATCTAATGCAAGAATTTTTAAGGCGAATCGAGTTTAGGGTTTAGGGTTTTGGGGTTCAAGTTGCAGTGGTTTGTAAATTGGTGGATTTTGTCACCATGGGTCGACCGAGCTGCATGCAATTCTGGGAGATGGTAGAGGGGGATATGGCCATGGTGTGGCCGGAGCCGCGTCGTCACTGGTGGTCGACGTTGGGTGGTCATGGCAATTTTCTGTTGGTACATTCGAATTGCGGTTCGAACAAATGAGTATATTTTTGTTATCGAGTTTTCGCGTCAAATTGGTTCTTGAGTTCGAGTGTGGTGTCATTTTGTGGCTTGCCAGAGACGTCGGGGTTCGCCAGAGTGACGACAAATTGCCGTGCATGTGCACGGCATCGATGGGTGGCAGCAGCTTCGTGTGTGGGTCGTCTCGAGTTATTACTCGAGAAAATGGGGAGTTTGCGCGAGTGATGACCTGGGTGTGTGCGTGAGTGTGTTTGAGATACTTTGTTAATAACTTAAACTTAAACTAAATAAAAAAAGAGGAAGTATACGAGTAGAAGAAGGACGCGGGGGAAATTGGAAGGAAACTCGGGTTGCTACTTGAGAAAGCAGGGTGTTTAACTCGGGTCCATTTTCTAGTGAATTAGCCTAATAACCTTTTTAAGTTATTTTGTTATACTAAGTTGAGTATTGATTAAATAAATAATGTTGACAAATTTTAAGCTAAGATTTGATTTAAAATTATTAAGCAAGGTTTGCAAATGTAAGATGATCAATTAATTTAAAGTATAAGTTGATTAAGAATGTAAATTAATTTATAATCGTAATTAACTAAAGTAATTTAAGATTAAATAAATTTGTAATTAAAGATTGTTATTAACAATTATGTGTTTAATCAATTTGTAATTACGAAGTTTAATTAACTACTTAAGTTGATTAATGCATGATTAGTAGTTAATTAATTAAGTAATTTAAATTACAAATTAATAATTTATTAATTAAGTAATTAGTGATTAATTAATGGTAATTAAGTTTTATTAATTAATAATTAAGGTTATTAATTAATAATTAAGAATTATTTAATTAAGTGAGTAATTAAGTAGAAATTAATAAATCTAATAAGTTGATTAATTAGTGATTTACTAAGCAGAATAAAATGGTTTATTCTTAAGTAATTAATTGAGTTTAAATTAATCAAACTATTTTGATGTGAATTGATGATTCTTGACTCTGATATTTATTTGATGATATTCTGTGATACTTTGTGATATATTCTGGATATATCTGTGATGACTGTGTATGATTAATCTGTGATAAATGTTATGTGAATTCAGAGTATTGAATTTAAATTGTTTAAATTATTTAAACAACTTAGCCTCTAAAATGGCGTTTGGATTTGATGAGACCGGGATCGGGTGTCAATTTGATATTCCGAAAACCACATCGATCCAAATTAAACGTTAGGTCGTGGCATCTCAAGTGAAGGTCGAAATGGTGTTTCAGAATGCAAGGGTTATTGTCGTTACCTCATAGGGTGATTCCAAAACGAGTGTAACGAGATAATGCCTTCAGTTTCGTTCAAACCCGAAACGAACTTATATGGATTGAATGCTTTCAGCACATCGTCGGGCGGATGATGAGCATTCTAAGAGATATGTTCTATAAAGGTAATCGCAGCCTCAAGCCTCATCAATCGAGAATGGTTAAAACAGGGGATGTGCAGCAAGGTTAGTTGGGTAGCACCCAAGCAGGACAAGATATATCCCTGTCTAGATGTCCCTTTTTATTCGGCTGTGTGGGCAGTTGGATCTACAGCCAACTGCGGGGTTATCTTGTTCGGGACTGTTCAGCAAGGAATGGTTCCGGCCTTGTGTTGCTGGGGATTTAGGGTGGATCCTCGGTACGGTGATCTAGGCCAAGTACTGTGACGGGCGGTACCCCAGTAGCCCTGCCATTGTATGGAATCCAATTTCCAATAAGAGCCGTACGTTTTGATTGTGCCCAACTATGTTGGAATGTGAGATGTAAGCATTTCAGCTATTTCTGTATTTTACTTGAAAACCCTAGACACTATTATAATATCACTGGATTTCCTATAAAATGTTTTGGTTAGCGTAAGGTAAAACTTACCCATGTTTATGTGTGGGGAGTCTTACGTGATACCTTTATTTTCAAATGATTTTCAAAGTCAAACAACTTTAACCCGTTTACTCACACCAGACCCATGTCTGACCTAGAGTTTATATTTTGTTTTTCATAAACTCTTGGGTACTCAAATTTTTATGAGTAGCCAAGTGATAGGTCTTGTGATATCCTGGAGTTTCTGATAATATAAATTTAATAATCTGTATTTAAAATTAAATTGATTTGATAATTTTTGTAAATAAATTTGAATTTATTTAATAATCTTACTTTAATAAATATTTAATTAGTGAATTTATCTTTTAAAAGCTAATTAAATTGTTTTCTATTTATAATGTATATATTTGTATATATTATAAATAGATAAGTTTTTTTTTAAATTTAATAAATAAATAAATCTTATTTTCTAATTCTACTATTTTTGGTAAATTGGAAATTTGTTTTTTTAATATAAGCTTTTCAAAAGCTATTTAATAAAATAACTATATGGTTTTAAAAATACTTTGAGTAAGTATTATTTATTTAAAATATCTTTTAATTTAGATTTTTAAATAAGATTAATAATAAGATTTGTTTAACATTCTTTTTAAAATATTTATTAATAAATATGATTTGTAAATTAGCTATGAAAGTTTAAAATACAACTAATGAATGAAACATTTATTCGTTTAAATAATAAGTAATTTATAACCTCTTTTATAAATTTTATTTAAATTATCTAAAATGTTATTTTTAAATAATAAAGTAATGTATTGTTTTTATTTTTTAAATATAAATGGTTTTATTTCCTTAAAAAAATTAGTTATATATACATAACTAAGTATTTGTAAATTAATTAAGTTTAAAACTTTATTTAACACTTAATTATAAATACTAATTACTCTAGAGACATGTGTAAACATCCTAGAGCTTTAATAACTTGTGTTAATTTATTAATTAAGGTAAGCGACAAATGTAAAGATTTAATACAAGTGTCATGTTTTAATTCCATTTTTCTCTGATTTTTAAATAAATCATAAATTTAGTTATATAAACATATACTTCTTCCATTCTTTTCTTTTTCTCTTTCATTTCATAGCAAAGAAAATTTTCAGCTGAAACATTTTACTCTAAAACAATCTTCGTTTCATAATGAAAATTTTCATTTCCTCTAAAACCAGTTTTCTCATCAACCTGTAACCAAGTACAAACCACTCTTCAAAATCATTTCCTGTAACTCATTTTCAAAAAAATGCATAGCAAAAATCCCTGTAACATTTTCCAGCATGCATGCAAAAGCAAATCTGAAGCTAACTCGTACATTTTTAAACAAAAGCAAACTGCATCCTCCAAAAATCTGTAGCCTGCATTCATTTCTTCAAAATCTGGAAATCAAGCCGGAAGCATTTTAAAGCAACATTCAAGTTTAAAGTTTTAAAAGCATTCAAGTAAGTTTTCAAAAGATTCAAAAGGTTATCAAAATCTGGTGCTCTGTTCATCAAATTTCAGGTGAGTAACTTTTATTTAAAAAGCTTAAGTATGAAATATTTGTTTGCATGAGGATAAATAGAAATGAGTATGCTTTGAATGTTTATATTGTGATGAAATTTTGTGTGTATATATATGTATTGTTATGTACCTGTTACCTGTTCTGTTTTTAAAAAAAACTAAGATTTTGATTAAAAAATTCCATTACCACCTGATCTTAGTTAGAAATTATGATATAAACAAAAGTTGTTGGTTTAATATGGATTTATGTTTATAAATTATAATTAATATAAAATAAAAGTTGGCTGTCTCTGTTTAACTACAAGAACAGTAATTGTTTAAAATAAGCAAAATCTCAATCATCTTAAAACACCAATTCAGGTTTATAACTTGAATTCTTATCTGAATTCATGAATTTTAAACCTAAAATTACAATTTTTAGTGCTAGAATCAAAGAGCAGTTCTCTTTTGACTGTATTATGTATTTTGAGGCATTTCTGTTGCCACAAATGTTTGGAGGTGTCGAGAGTGCTCCTGGAGGTGGAGGAGTTATCATGGATGATGGGAAAATTATCAGATTTTATTACATTTCATTTTGGAGATGATGGTTATGATTTAAAGTGTGGAACCTTAGTTTATATGGGTTTGAGTTTTGTTATTGGTTCGACTTCCTCAGTGGATCGAGTGCATGGAGGACTTGGGTACTGGAAGTGTAACAACCCGCATATTTATCGAGTTTGTATTTAAATATTTTATTTAAATATTAACTCGTTAATCGGATTTTGGTCCGAAAAGCTACTTTTTGCAAACGGTCAAATTAGGACTCGAGACCACTTCCATTGAGTTCGAAATGTCATTTACAACTTTTTTAAGTATAAACATCGATAGGTTTGGAGTTAGTGAAATTTCACTAACTTTTCCCGCTTTGGACTTTGGGTTAGTTTAGCCTATTAAGCCCAAGTTCCAACCCTCTTCTCCTCACTCTTCATAAATTTCCTAACTAATCAAGCTTTGGCATTAATGGTGGAGGGAATGGGAAATTAAAATTCCAAAACTCAAATTCAATTGCAATCCATCTTTCTACTCCAAATTCAAGAAGAAGACATTGGATTCAAGCTTCTTGTGCTTAGATAGAAGAAGGATTGATTCTTGCTTGCTTAAAACTTCATTTTCATTGATATTTGGTGCAAAGGTGAGATTTTTATCTCACAATTCTAGCCTATAACTATATTGGACTGTTGGGAATGATTCCCTATCATTTTTGCATGCATGTTAGCATTTGGTTTGGATTGGATTGGCGAAAAACTCCAATTTTTAGCGTTTTGTTGAATTTTCTGCACTTGAGTCGTTCTGGCCATTTTTAGGTCGTTCGGAGTTAAGTCGTTCGTCCATAGGTCGTGAGTCGTTCACGAGTTAACCCTAGGTCATTCTGGCCATTTTTAGCTCTTTCGGAGTTAAGTCGTTCATCCATAAGTCGTTAGGTCGTATGACCCTTGAGTCGTTAGATCGTATGACCCTTGAGTCGTTAGGTCGTATGACCCTTGAGTCGTTAGGTCGTATGACCCTTGAGTCGTTAGGTCGTTAGACCCTTGAGTCGTTAGGTCGTTAGACCTCATTTTGTCTTCACTAGGTCGTACCGTTTTGGTCGGGGCGCTGCCCCGCACCCCGCCTGGGGCGCTGCCCCCTGGACCCCCGCGACCTGACCGGGCAGGTCGAACCCCGTAAGCGGTGGCGTTGCCCCCGCACCCCCACCTTGGGGGATTGCCACCCCCCCGGACCCCCCCTCCGTAGGCGATCTTATCCGAAAAACATTCAACAGAACTTGCTTTGTTGAGATGCTGAGTTGACCATTCTTCGAGACAAACCATCTCTGGTTATCTCGGCCACGTTTGGTCGTTGGGGAACTTCCACTTTGATGCTTTTGAGCTGATTTCCTTGGATTTTATTCACATCTCCGAATGTGATCTTTGTGATGATTGTTTCTACAATCTCTTCTGTGATTTGTCATTTTAAAAAAATATAAAGGTTTCAATACTAGTAGTAAATATCAAAACTCTTTTAACAAACAATTTCAACTCTATTTTTAATAACAAAGCTCTTTTCTTAAACCGTTTTCCAATCTATTAGTATATACAAACCTTTACCTCACTCGGATGATAAATCTAATTAAACGACTTAGTAAAACAAGTGGTATGAAACGCTTGCGTTCACTTCGTCGGTTAATTCCTGGACTTGTTCGATTGAACCTCTTGTGACAATTTTATTAGTGAAGATTTACAGTTTGTTCGTAAATATTTAAGTTAAGCAAGTGGTTATGGGACATGAAGCTAAACTTCTATATTTACTAGCTTAGTGTAATTGACACTTCTCGTTGATCATGACGATCATTCTGATGATTTAGACTAGCAACTGTGCGATGTCTCTTGTTGCGAGGTTAGACTAGACACCACTTGTGTGATTCCACTCACACATACCTTTTTGCTTTTTGGTTAGTCTGGACCTTAATCTGTGTGATTCTATTCACACATGTGGGGTAGCTCCCCTTGGTCTTCGGACCATCATGTGATAGGCCTCTTTCTCTTTTCTATGATTTCTGGACTTCTTGCATTGATTTCTAGAATTTATGTCATTGACTTGTTATGAGTACAAGTTTGGGGTATGATGCCCTTTCCGAATCTTTGAGAAGATTCTTGTGATATTGATTATCTCTTATTGATTGATCTTCTGTTGATCATTATTTACATACTTATAGCGGTATGTCATTATGGATGTTTATGTTTATGCCATATCTTTTATGTTATCTCATGTCATCTGATATTTATAGCTAGACTGATCCGTTTATTATTTTCTTAAATAATACTCGGGTCAGACCGAGATGTTACAGGTGCTTCTGCTTGACTTCTTCCCTGGGATTCATCACTCTGACTTTTGGCTAACTGTTTAGATTAGCAGTTTTTGTTGTATACACTTGAGATATAGACTCATAGTTGTATTCTTTTGTATAGCACGTGTTGCTATTCTTTTGTATTATCGTGGATCTTACTGACCACTACTCTGATGTACACTTTCATGTGTTAGTTATATATTCATATCTTCTTCCGCCTTTGTGATATGGATATCTGTGATTGATTTGTGATATGATTATTTCTATGTTTGTTTTCGAAGATTATTTATAGCCACCGTGTGATAAGCAATTACATGGATGGTCGCTCCTCAACAGCCTTATTCTCCGTGCTAGTTGACAGCACTACTCCGGAGTGTTCTTGGCTAGCGTGGGTATAGAGGTGGGGCGTCACAGGAAGTTAGTGGGTTGACGAGGACTTCATCGGAGTTTCAGAGGCGATGGTGGTAGGAGCTTCAATGGCGAGGCGTTGACAGGTTTGGATGTTGTGGTTACTGCTGGTTCCAGGTTTGGGTGTAAAGCTTGTTTTTGAATTCAAGTTTGGATGGATGTTGTGGTGATCGGATTTTGGTGAGAGGAGGATCGCCTTTCTGCTCGAGGGTGTGGAGTCGACAGGAGTTGGTCGGTGGCACTGTGCTTGTGCACGGTGCACTAGTTTCTGATGATCTCTGTAGTTTAGTTTAGATGGTTATAGGATTTAGTTGCCTCGCGTTTGTCTCAGGTGATTCAAGTTTTACCTCGAAGCAGATAAGGTTTTGACTCGAAGTCATGACAGGGAAGGCTCGAGTAAATGTTGTTTACAGGTTTAAAAATAAAAACAGAAACCTGTTCTGTTTTTATATTTTTGAAGAAAAGTATAAAATGTAAACAAAAATTTAAACTAAGTTCAAACCTGAGTTGAATCTGAATTCAAGTAGTTTGAATCTATATTGTGAAATAATTTAAATTTTGAAATTCAAATTTGGTTTTAACAACTTTTAAGTGTAAAGGTATATTGGGTTTTGAATTTAAACTAGAAAGTTTAAATTGTAAAATAGAAATTTTAAATAAGTTTAAATCTAGTTTTAAAAATCTAGAATTTAGGTTTGAGTTTCAGTTTTTAAAATAAAATAAAGTTTTGAATTTAAATTGTCTAATTACTTTAAAATATGGTTAAATGATTTGAAATTTAAAATGAAGTTTAAATGTAAGTATGTTTTGAAGCTAAGTAATTTGGAATCAAAATCTAAGATGTATTCCAGTATGAAATAAATGGAAATTTTTAAATTTAAAATGATTTAAACAATTTTGTTAGTTGAAGTGTATTTTTTAAATTGATTTGAATTTAAAAATGAATTGGGTTTTAAATTCTTTTAAAACTTCTTTATAAAATGGATATTTCTTTAACATGTGAGATAAAAAGATTTTGAATTGTTTTTAAACTTTGTTTAGATAAATTTGTATTCATTTTAAAATCTTAAATTTAAAATGAAGTTTAAATGAAATTTAAAGTTAATTTGGAAACAATTTGTTTTTAAATGCTTTGATTAAGTAAGAAATATTTTTCTTAAATTAATTACAATTTAATGATTTTTAATTCATTAAATTATTAAGTTAATTAAATGGATAATTAATTATTTAATGATATGGATGATTAATTAAGTAATTAAGAGTTTTTAAATTGATTAATTAAGACTTAAGATTAATTAATTAAGGATAATTAGTTTGTAATTAAGGATTATTAATTAGATTTTAATTAATGATTAAAGATTAATTAACAAGTAATTAAGGATTAATTAAGTTGCAGATAACACTTAATTAATTAAATAATTAGAGATTAATTAATTGGTAATTAAATATTAACTAATTTGTAATTAATAATGGTTAATCTAAATTAATTTCTTAATAAAGAAATTAAAGAATAGTTAATGAAGGTCATTAACTTAAGATTATTTAACAATTAAATAACGTGATTAATTTTAATAATTAATTAGATTAGTTAATTAATAATAATCATTTGTGAAATTGTTTAAGTTTAATTACTTAATAGAAGTAATTAATGAATTAATTACTTAATGTAAATAATTGAGTTTAATGTGATTAGTTTAAGTTAATTAATTAAGTTTAATTAATTTAAACACTTGATGATTTGATAAATAATTACTTAATGTAATTAATGGAATTGTAATTACTTAGAGAAGTAATTAATTGATAATTACTAGATGTAATTAAAGATGTTTTAATAATGTGGGTGATTTGGATTAAATTACTTTGTAATTAATCAAGGGATTAATTGAGATGGTTAATTAAGGGTAATTAATTTTTGAAATGAAGTACTTAAGTGTAGTTAATTACTGAATGGGATTAATCAAGGGATTAATTAGAGAATAAATTAAGGAGTAATTTATTTAATGAAGTAATTAAGGGTAGTTAATTACTGGATGTTATTAATCAAGGGTGATTAACATATGTGGTTTAATTGAAGATTAATTACTTAATGTAATTAATTTAAATAGAGAGATTAATTAAAAATGTAATTAGAAATCATTAATTAATAAAATTAATGATGTAAATTTAGAATTGATTAATTAAGGAATAATTAATAAATGAAGTAATTAATTAATAAAGGATTAATGTAGTAAATTTTAGTTGATTAATTGATTAAGTAATTAAAAGTTAATTATTGTAAAGGGTTAAGTATAATTAACTTGTGTAATTAATTTAAAGGCTAATTACTTACTGTAATTAGAAAATTGTTAATCAGGAATGATTAATTAAAATGAATAATGAGATGGTGATTAATTAATTGATTTGTAATTAATTAATGGTTAAGTTAAGCAGGATTATAAGGATGAAGCAATTAATTTAATTCACTTTAAATTAATTAGAGATGCAATAATTGATTTAATTCGCTTTAAATTAATTATAGACGGTGATCATTAAATCATTGCTTATGTATGAATGGATGATATTGGTTGCCTTGAGTGGTTTGTAATCTCAGCTATGAGATGAGTAATGCTGTGTGATATGGATGCTTTGGTTGCATTGGAATGACAATATGAATTATCTGTTATAATAATGACATGGATTATCTGTTTATGATGATAGTGTTGATTATCTATTGTGATGTTGTGAATTATCTATTCGTGAGTATATAGATAATGAATTGAAATTGTTTTAAACTCTTAAACAACTTGGCCTTAAAAGATACGTTTTGGATTCAGTGAGACCGGGATCGGGTTTCCATATTTAGATATCCGAAAACCACATCGATCCAAATTAACGATAGGTCGTGAATCTCAAGTGAAGATGAAGATTAAGAGTGCAAAGGTTATCGTCGTTAACTCTAAGGATGATTCCAAAATGAGTGTAACGAGATAATGCCTTCGGTTTCGTTCGAACCCGGAACGAACTTGTATGGATTGAATGCTTTCAGAACATCGTCAGGTGGACTATGAGCATTCTAAGTGATGTGTTCTATAAAGGTAATCGTAGCCTCAAGCCTCATCAACCGGGAATGGCTAAAATAGGGGAGGGGCAACAAGGCTAAGTGGGTCATGCCCAAGTAGCACGAAATTTTCCCCTGTCTAGATGTCCCTTTTATTTCGGCTGTGTGGTGTGGTTGCTGATCACAACTGCGGGATGGTCTTGTTCGGAACTGTTCAGTAAGGAATTGTTCCGGCTTTGTGTTGCAAGGGATTGGGAGTAATCCTCGGTACGGTGATCTAGGCCCCGTATTGTGACGGGCGGTACCTCGGTAGCTCTGCCATTGTATGGAATCCAAAATCCAATAAGTGCCATCAGTTTTGATTGTATTACCCACTTTTGTGGCTAGTAGCTGGAATTTAATAATGTAACAATTTCGGCTATTTTCTATTTACTTGAAAACCCTAGACCTATTATAATATCTCCGGATTTCCTATCAAATGTTTTGGTTAGCGTAAGGTAAAAAATTTCCATATTTATGTGTGGGAAGTCTTACGTGATACCTTTTATTTCCAAAGGTTTTCAAAATTAAGCAACTTTAACCTGTTATTCACACCAGACCCATGTATGACTCGGAGTTTATTTCTGTTTTTCTTCAACTCTTGGGTACTCAAATTTTTACGAGTAGCCATGGAATTCAGGTTAGCTTGACGAATTGTGGAGGAGCAATGGAGCAGGAGGCTTCTGCATTATAATTATATATAGTGTTCCGCTGTGTTGGTATCTCTGAGCGGTTTCTTGTATTGTATTGAGTTAATAACTAGACAGGTGTTTATAACTGTCTAGTATGTGATGTATTGTCTGTGTAACTCTGACAATTGTTGTATACTATGTAATACTTGTGTATTAATATAATTTATTCGTTTTGCTGTTGAGATTCTGTTGTTGTTTCTTCTTTCTCTTCTTTCTTTTCTCTTTTCTACCCCTTTCTTTCTTCAAGATGATGCGACTTTCTGGTCGTTGAAAGTCGGGTCGTCATGGTTGGTATCAGAGCGCTAGGTTGAGCGAATACCTAAGCTCTGGAGTAGTGTCTATCTTGAGAGAGCGTATTTGTAATTTTAGTATATATATATATATTTATATAATTATTTCTACCTATTTGGGTTACCTGTTCGGGTTTTCCAATATAAGTTATAAAGGTAGACGAGGTAGTGGTGTGTGTAACACAACTACCATTGGTTGGAGTTTGAGTGATGAGGTTGGAAGTGGATCTGTCGAGACTGTAGACCTAATACCGTCTCGAGTGAGCTTTGCTTGGTGTAAGGATTTCATCGATCTCTGAAGGAAACCTTTTTGAAGGTTTGGAGTCTATCTTTGAAATTGGAAAAGTAGAGTTTGGGTCTGTCGGTTGGGCAGAAGCAAGTGAGTGATGGTATCTTGGTACCTCAGGAAGTAGTGGCTGCGTGATGAGATGCAGTGATTATGGATGTTTCCAAAGATGTTTCTTTGGAACAAGTTTAAGGAAGTGTGTCTGTTTCGGTGTTGTGGTTGGGTCCAGCGGGGTGTTTCTGTTTGCTTTGAGGTCCGAGTCTCTCTAAGAGCTTTGGATTAGGAATTCTTTGGCATTAGTGTAGGCAGTGCAGCTCGGAGTGTTCGGTGTTGGCAGGAAGTTTTCTGGCTGAGTAGTTTTTCTGAAGGAGGAGTTCAGAAATAGCAGAGTGGACCCGTTTCTTCGGTGAATTAGATAGGCCAGCGTAAGCTGTTCTGATTAGTAAAGAGAGAGCAGTTTCTTTGGATATTAGGCTGGGTTGATCGCGAAAGTGACTTGCGATAGGTTGAGTGTTCTCTTGGGTTGTTGGGGATTGTCCGGATGTCTTCAGGGAAGTCAGAGGTTTGTCCGCATCTGGAGATCGAGTTTTCTTATCGATTTGGATTCCAAGACTGGTATTGGTGGTTCAATCAGCAGAAGGATGGTTCCTGGTGATAGAGTTGATGAAGCAACTCAGGTTTCGGAGGAATTTTTAGGTTTTATTTATGGATCTGTTGAATCATATTTCTGAGATGTGTTTTCTAGTCTGTGCTCGTGTTCTTCATCAGCATTTTCATCTACTTCGAATCAGAGTTGTGCAGTGGAAGCAGTTAGGAGTGCATCTGTTTTGTCTTTTTCGGATAAGGAGAAGTGAGTTCAGTCTTCTGTTGTTAAGGAGTAGAGTTTGTGTTCTTGGTTTTGGATTGATCTTGAGGAGATCATGGTGATGGGTTGTTTTGGTCCAGTCTGTTTCTAGAGGCATCAACTAGGGTTGAGCTGATCAGGAAGGATGTAGGCAGCCCAGGATCGTCCGAAGAATTTTATGGATAAGAGACGGAGGAATTTGGATTCCGGAATCGGAGATTGGGTTTTGGTTAAGTTTTCTCTGATCGAAGGAGCTATAAGTTTTGGTAAGTTTAGGAAGCTAGCTCTGAGGTGTTTTGGATTTCTTCTGTGTTTTGGTAAGATAACTGTTTGGTCTAAGATTGAATTGCTAGATTGGATAACTAGGATTCAGTATGTTTCACGTATCTCTGAGGGGATATATTTCTGGTTGTAGAACCAGCAGTTCAGGAAGGTTTGGTTGTTGAAACAGACTCGTCTGTAGTCTCATATCCTATTTAGTTTTGTAGATTTAGATGAGTGGGAGCTTTATAGCTTAGTAGTATTGATTGTTTGGATTCTATAGAGCGAGTATCCCGATATTTAGACCGGGGAAACTCGAGGAAGTTCTATCCAGAATTTTTCTGGATAATTAGATTTATTTTGATTAGATGAATTGATTGCTTTGGTAGTTAGCATATGATTAATATATGTTGTCTTTTAAAATTAAATCTTTAATAAGATTATTAAATTACCTTTGTTTTAAATTTCGAGGACGAAATTCTTTTAAGGGGGGAGGATTGTGATATCCCGGAGTTTTTGACAATATAAATTTAATAATCTGTATTTAAAATTAAATTGATTTGATAATTTTTGTAAATAATTTGAATTTATTTAATAATCTTACTTTAATAAATATTTAATTAGTGAATTTATCTTTTAAAAGCTAATTAAATTGTTTTCTATTTATAATGTATATATTTGTATATATTATAAATAGATAAGTTTTTGTTTTAAATTTAATAAATAAATAAACCTTATTTTCTAATTCTACTATTTTTGGTAAATAGGAAATTTGTTTTTTTTTAACATAAGCTTTTCAAAAGCTATTTAATAAAATAACTATATGGTTTTAAAAATACTTTGGGTAAGTATTATTTATTTAAAATATCTTTTAATTTAGATTTTTAAATAAGATTAATAATAAGATTTTTTAACATTCTTTTTAAAATATTTATTAATAAATATGATTTGTAAATTAGCTATGAAAGTTTAAAATACAACTAATAAATGAAACATTTATTCATTTAAATAATAAGTAATTTATAACCTCTTTTATAAATTTTATTTAAATTATCGAAAATGTTATTTTCAAATAATAAAGTAATGTATTATTTTTATTTTTTAAATATAAATGGTTTTATTTCCTTAAAAAAATTAGCTATATATATATATATATATATATAACTAAGTATTTGTAAATTAATTAAGTTTAAAACTTTATTTAACACTTAATTATAAATACTAATTACCTTAGAGACATGTGTAAACATCCTAGAGCTTTAATAACATGTGTTAATTTATTAATTAAGGTAAGTGACATATGTAAAGATTTAATACAAGTGTCATGTTTTAATTCCATTTTTCTTTGATTTTTAAATAAATCATAAATTTAGTTATATAAACATATACTTCTTCCATTCCTTTCTTTTTCTCATTTTCATTTCATAGTAAAGAAAATTTTCAGCTGAAACATTTTACTCTAAAACAATCTTCATTTCATAATGAAAATTTTCATTTCCTCTAAAACCAGTTTTCTCATCAACCTGTAACCAAGTGCAAATCACTCTTCCAAATCATTTCCTGTAACTCATTTTCAAAAAAATGCATAGCAAAAATCCCTGTAACTTTTTCCAACATGCATGCAAAAGCAAATCTGAAGCTAACTTGTACATTTTTAAACAAAAGCAAACTACATTCTCCAAAAATCGGTAGCCTACATTCATTTCTTCAAAATCTGGAAATCAAGCTGGAAGCATTTTAAAACAACATTCAAGTTTAAAGTTTTAAAAGCATTCAAGCAAGTTTTCAAAAGATTTTCAAAACCTGGTGCTCTGTTCACCAAATTTTAGGTGAGTAACTTTTATTTAAAAAGCTTAAGTATGAAATATTTGTTTGCATGAGGATAAATAGAAATGAGTACGCTTTGAATGTTTATATTGTGATGAAATTTTCTGTGTATATATATGTATTGCTATGTACCTGTTACCTGTTCCGTTTTTAAAAAAAACTAAGATTTTGATAAAAAAATCCTTTACCACTTGATCTGATCTTAGTTAGGAATTATGATATAAACAAAAGTTGTTTGTTTAATATGGATTTATGTTTATAAATTATAATTAAGATAAAATAAAATTTGGTTGTCTCTGTTTAACTACGAGAACAGTAATTGTTTAAAATAAGCAAAATCTCAATCATCTTAAAACATCAATTCAGGTTTATAACTTGTATTCTTATCTGAAATCATGAATTTTAAACCTAAAATTACAATTTTTAGTGCTAGAATCAAAAAGCAGTTCTCTTTTGACCGTATTATGTATTTTGAGGCATTTCTGTTGCCACAAATGTTTGGAGGTGTCGAGAGTGCTCCTGGAGGTGGAGGAGTTATCATGGATGATGGGAAAATTATCAGATTTTGGTGCATTTCATTTTGGAGATGATGGTTATGATTTGAAGTGTGGAACCCTAGTTTATATGGGTTTGAGTTTTGTTATTGGTTCACTTCCTCAGTGGATCGAGTGCATCGAGGACTTCGGTACTGGAAGTTAGTGGGTTGACGAGGACTTCGTCGAAGTTTTAGAGGCGACGGTGGTCGGAGCTTCAATGGCGAGGCGTTGACAGGTTTGGATGTTTTGGTTACTGTTGGTTCCAGGTTTGGGTGTAAATCTTGTTTTCGAATTCAAGTTTGGATGGATGTTGTGGTGATCAGATTTTGGTGAGAGGAGGATCACCGTTCTGCTCGAGGGTGTGGAGTCGACAAGGGTTAGTCGGTGGCACCGTGCATGTGCACGGTGCACTAGTTTCTGATGATCTCTGTAGTTTAGTTTGTATGGTTACAGGATTTAGTGGCCTCGCGTTTGTCCCAGGTGATTCAAGTTTTAACTCGAAGCAAATAAAGTTTTGACTCGAAGTCATGACAGGGAAGGATCGAGTAAATGTTGTTTACAGGTTAAAAAATAAAAACAGAAACCTATTCTGTTTTTATATTTTTAAAGAAAAGTATAAAATGTAAACAAAAATTTAAACTAAGTTTAAACAAAACTTGAATCTGAATTCAAGTTTTGAATCTATATTTTGAAATAATTTAAATTTTGAAATTCAAATTTGGTTTTAACAACTTTTAAGTGTAAAAGTATATTGGGTTTTGAATTTAAACTGGAAAGTTTAAATTGTAAAATAGAAATTTTAAATAAGTTTAAATCTAGTTTTAAAAATCTGGAATTTAGGTTTGAGTTTCAGTTTTTAAAATAAAATAAAGTTTTAAATTTAAATTGTTTAATTACTTTAAAATATGGTTAAATGATTTGAAATTTAAAATGAAGTTTAAATGTGAGTAGTTTTGAATCTAAGTAATTTGGAATCAAAATTTAAGATGTATTCCAGTTTGAAATAAATGGAAATTTTTAAATTTAAAATGATTTAAACAATTTTGTTAGTTGAAGTGTATTTTTTTAAATTGATTTGAATTTAAAAATGAATTGGGTTATAAATTCTTTCAAAACTTCTTTATAAAATAGATATTTCTTTAACTCGTGAGATAAAAAGATTTTGAATTGTTTTTAAACTTTGTTTAGATAAATTTGTATTCATTTTAAAATCTTAAATTTAAAATGAATTTTAAATGAAATTTAAAGTTAATTTGGAAAAAATTTGTTTTTAAATGCTTTGATTAAGTAAGAAATATTTTTCTTAAATTAATTAGAATTTAATGATTTTTAATTCATTAAATTATTAAGTTAATTAAATGGATAATTAATTATTTAATGATATGGATGATTAATTAAGTAATTAAGAGTTTTTAAATTGATTAATTTAGACTTAAGATTAATTAATTAAGGATAATTAGTTTGTAATTAAAGATTATTAATTAGATTTTAATTAATGATTAAAGATTAATTAACAAGTAATTAAGGATTAATTAAGTTGCAGATAACACTTAATTAATTAAATAATTAGAGATTAATTAATTGGTAATTAAATATTAACTAATTTGTAATTAATAATGGTTAATCTAAATTAATTTCTTAATAAAGAAATTAAAGAATAGTTAATGAAGGTCATTAACTTAAGATTATTTAACGATTAATTAACGTGATTAATTTTAATAATTACTTAGAGTGATTAATTAATAATAATCATTTGTGAAATTGTTTAAGTTTAATTACTTAATAGAAGTAATTAATGAATTAATTACTTAATGTAATTAATTGAGTTTAATGTGATTAGTTTAAGTTAATTAATTAAGTTTAATTAATTTAAACACTTGATGATTTGATAAATAATTACTTAATGTAATTAATGGAATTGTAATTACTTAGAGAAGTAATTAATTGATAATTACTGGATGTAATTAAAGATGTTTTAATAATAGGGGTGATTTGGATTAAATTACTTTGTAATTAATCAAGGGATTAATTGAGATGGTTAATTAAGGGTAATTAATTTTTGAAATGAAGTAATTAAGTGTAGTTAATTACTGAATGGGATTAATCAAGGGATTAATTAGAGAATAAATTAAGGAGTAATTTATTTAATGAAGTAATTGGGGTAGTTAATTACTGGATGTTATTAATCAAGGGTGATTAACATATGTGGTTTAATTGAAGATTAATTACTTAATGTAATTAATTTAAATAGAGAGATTAATTAAAAATGTAATTAGAAATCATTAATTAATAAAATTAATGATGTAAATTTAGAATTGATTAATTAAGGAATAATTAATAAATGAAGTAATTAATTAATAAAGGATTAATGTAGTAAATTTTAGTTGATTAATTGATTAAGTAATTAAAAGTTAATTATTGTAAAGGGTTAAGTATAATTAACTTGTGTAATTAATTTAAAGGGTAATTACTTACTGTAATTAGAAAATTGTTAATCAGGAATGATTAATTAAAATGAATAATGAGATGGTGATTAATTAATTGATTTGTAATTAATTAATGGTTAAGTTAAGCAGGATTATAATGATGAAGCAATTAATTTAATTCACTTTAAATTAATTAGAGATGAAATGATTAATTTAATTCACTTTAAATTAATTATAGGCGATGTGATCATTAAATCATTGCTTATGTATGAATGGATGATATTGGTTGCCTTGAATGGTTTGTAATCTCAGCTATGAGATGAGTAATGCTGTGTGATATGGATGCTTTGGTTGCATTGGAATGATAATATGGATTATCTGTTATAATAATGATATGGATTATCTGTTTATGATGATAATGTTGATTATCTATTGTAATGTTGTGAATTATCTATCTGTGAGTATATAGATAATGAATTGAAATTGTTTTAAACTCTTAAACAACTTGGCCTTAAAAGATACGTTTTGGATTCGGTGAGACCGGGATCGGGTTTCCATATTTGGATATCCGAAAACCAGATCGATCCAAATTAACGATAGGTCGTGAATCCCTAGTGAAGATGAAGATTAAGAGTGCAAGGGTTATCGTCGTTAACTCTGAGGGTGATTCCAAAATGAGTGTAACGAGATAATGCCTTCGGTTTCGTTCGAACCCCGAACGAACTTGTATGGATTGAATGCTTTCAGAACATCGTCATGTGGACGATGAGCATTCTAAGTGATGTGTTTTATAAAGGTAATCGTAGCCTCAAGCCTCATCAACCGAGAATGGCTAAAACAGGGGAGATGCAGCAAGGCTAAGTGGGTCATGCCCAAGTAGGACGAGATTTACCCCTGTCTAGATGTCCCTTTTATTTCGGCTGTGTGGTGCGGTTGCTGATCACAACTGCGGGGTGGCCTTGTTCGGAACTGTTCAGTAAGGAATGGTACCGGCTTTGTGTTGCAGGGAATTGGGAGTAATCCTCAGTACGGTGATCTAGGCCCCGTACTGTAACGGGCGATACCCCGATAGCCCTATCATTGTATGGAATCCAAAATCCAATAAGTGTCATCGGTTTTGATTGTATTACCCACTTTTGTGGCTGGTAGCTAGAATTTAATAATGTAACAATTTCGGCTATTTTTTGTTTACTTGAAAACCCTAGACCTATTATAATATCACTGGATTTCCTATCAAATGTTTTGGTTAGCGTAAGGTAAAAACTTTTCCATGTTTATGTGTGGGAAGTCTTACGTGATACCTTTTATTTCCAAAGGTTTTCAAAGTTAAGCAACCTTAACCTGTTACTCACACCAGACCCATGTCTGACCCGGAGTTTATTTCTGTTTTTCTTAAACTCTTAGGTACTCAAATTTTTAGGAGTAGCCAAGGGATTCAAGTTAGCTTGACGAATTGTGGAGGAGCAACGGAGCAGGAGGCTTCTACGTTATAGTTATATATAGTGTTCCGCTGTGTTGGTATCTCTGAGTGGTTTCTTGTATTGTATTGAGTTGTAATAACTAGACAGGTGTTTATAACTGTCTAGTATGTGATGTATTTTTCTGTGTAACTCTGATAATTGTTGTATACTATGTAATACTTGTGTTATTAATATAATTTATTCGTTCCACTATTGAGATTCCGTTGTTATTTCTTCTTTCTCTTCTTTCTTTTCTCTTTTGTATCCCTTTCTTTCTTTCTTTAAGATCATGCGACTTTCTGGTCGTTGAGAGTCGGGTCGTCATAGGTTTTGGGATTGTTGAGTTCCGGAGGAGCTTGGAGCAGGAGTTCCAGACGTATCTATATATCTATCTAGTTCCGTTGTGTAGTTGATGTATGTTGTATTTTGGATGTATGTATTGACAGTTATGTATATGACTATCCTGTTGTATGATGTTGTGTAACTCTGATGTATGTAAAAACTATGTAATAGCTATGTTGATGTATTATATTTTGTTCCGTTCCGCTGTGAGATTCGGATGTTGTTATTCTTTCTTTCTATCTCTTCTATTTCTATCCATTTCTTTTCTTATTGATGATACGTCTTTCTGGGGTTAGAAAGGCGGGTCGTCACACCAATCATATATTACAAGCAATTTATAAGGTTCCATCACTAATTTAATTTTCTTTCATGGACCCATTTATCATTTCATTCAATTCGAAATGACTTACAACCAAATTTATTGCATTCAGTTTATATTTTCAGCAATCAACTCATATCCACTCCAATTTGATTTATACGTGCTTTACATACATAAATTCACTTTTATTCAATTTCCAAATTGATTCACAATCAATTTATTTTCGTTCCATTCATTTTTTTTCTTTCATTATATGCAAAGCCATTTAATTAAACTTCAATTTATTTAATTTCCATTTGATTTCCATTTATGCTATTCACCAACTTTGTTTACTTTATGTCATATTAAACAACATTCCAATCCATGTTAATTTATCTATGAACCCGTTCCATAAATAATCATTTAAGTTAAGTTCCCATTGCAACCAAAATCTAATTCATTTTAAATTGAATCCCATTCAATTTACTTGTTTTCATTAACCTAGTATATCCAGTCTATATTATATCATTGAGGAATCATTTTATTTAATTTTAAACAATTCATTATATCACAACATGGTTCATGCACTTGCATTCCTATTTACTTCACTTCCAACTTATATTACATCTTCCCCATTCATTATATTTAATTTACATAGTGCTATTCACTTTATTTTATAGTGAACGACATTTTATTTCATGATAATTTCTTTATAAACCATTTCACAAAATTATTTCTAAGTTTATTATAAGCATTCCATATCACTGCTTAAGTTATATTCAGCTTTTAAAACTTAAGTTCATACCCAACTTACCCAATCCATATTCCAAATCATATTCAATTCATTAACCCTTTCATTGAACCCACTTCTTGTTATCAATTTCTTAACCATTTTAACTTGGTTATGCTTTTCCACTTCTTTAGTTTAATAAGTTATACAACTTATTTATTTACAATTTCTAAATTTTTCCCACTTAAGTTTATTCACATTCTATATTTATAACATACAATTATAAAATTACTTCATAATTCACCTTTATAATCAATTTGCTCCATTTTAATTCACTCTCCATTTAAAATTTAAAATTTGAATTTTCCATTTGTTTTATCATAATATCAAACCATTTCCATTTAGGTCTTACCATTGCATTTTCAATCCATAAGTTCAAAAACTTATTTACTTAAAATCTTATATTGCTTCCTGAGTCCATTTACATTTTATAATTATAACTCTGGATTATCTATATCACTTAATAGCGTAAGTATATCCATCTCATTCATTAATTATAACTTATAGTTATATAACCTTTTTGCATTTCACTTTATATTTCATTCAATTCAAATCCAATTCCAATTTTATTTAATTTATCTTAGGTTAAACTTTAACTCATAATATTCATTTAACTTATCCAATTAAATTTTAATTTCGGGATTAAAATTCACATTTTTCCTTTCTTATCTATATCAACCTCAATTTATAGGTTCAATGACAAATTCTCTTAACTTTACAAAACATTTAAATGGAAATCCCAAAATTCAATCTCCCAGTTTTTATTTCAAAACATTTTAAAATCATAATATACATATATTCCCTTGGTATATCAAATTATAGTTTTGAAATCTCAAAGCCACTTGGTTTTTCCAAAAATAATTCCCCTTTGGAATTCCTAAAACAAAACTTGTCTAGCAAACAGGTCCAAACAAATAACCACAACCAATCACTATGGTAGCAATCCATCACATAGAAACTCGAAAATGAATACGGATGATGTGGCCATCATCACCAGGATTATGTTCCAGCGACTGAAGTGAGTTTAGTGCTTCCTTGCTTCCAAAAATTCATTTTAAAACATTTTCTATTTAAAAAGAATTTTCAAATAATACTCCATTATTCCTTACAAACCATTTTGGAAAATACTTCCAAAATTCTCAAGATTAAAAATTCCCAAACGTTTAGTTTAAATTCATTTAAAACATTTTCAAAATTTTCGGGATTTAAATTCTAGTTTAAATCAAATTTTAATTATACTCGTTTGTATAAATAATATTTATATATAATTTCTATTTGGTTATATATATAAGTCATTTCAAGTTTATAATCTTATTTTGATTATAATATTAGCAACCAACATTCCAAGCATATACACTATAATAACTTCAGATAATTATTTCTTTTACAACAAAATATAATTTTGGGTAAAATTGTTTCATTTACCCATTTCAAACAATACTATGTCGATTTATCTTGTCTAAGAGTTTAGAAACCCTTGTCGATGCGGTTGTACTTTCCGTACCGACCAGAATCCATAAACACTCAACCGATAAGTCAACACAATATAAAATCATTTTATATTCACCAACAAATATGTGCTCATAGCTATCAATACACTCAAACTCATTCTAGAGTACTATTGACTCTATCTCTATTGATACCACAATGTCATGACTCGCCCTTTCGCCTCGAAAAATCGACATAAATACGCTCATCGTATAACATGCCGAACGATCAAGTTCCAGGAAGAAAGATTGTTGAGGGAAAAGAAAATAGGTATAAGAAGAAGAAAACTAACAAGAAAATCTCACAGAGGACTGAATAACATACAATCTAAACAGTTCTTTACACAAGTGAAAAACTGTAATATACATATCTCACATCAGAGTACACAAATCAATAATTACCCGCCTGGACAGTTATAACAACCTTCCCTCACAATTTTTGGTAATTTCAAACAAAACACTACAACGGAAATAAACAAGTACGAGAACACGTCTTGGTCTTCAGCTCATCTCCTGAGCTCCAAAACATCCTAACCTGAACCTATAATACTCGATCTGATTCGAGAAACACCCGAGTCAGTCTGGAAAACCAGCGTGAGAAAACTCACTCAATTTGAATTATTAAAGCTATCAAAATCCTTTGAAAATCAAAGGTATCTCGTAAGATGACACCGCACATAAACACGACGGGTTTATACCTTATGATAACCAAAACATTTTATATCAAAATCCTCTGATATTATGATAGTGTCTAAGTACAAATACTTATTCTAATAGCTGAAATTGTTACATTAATTAAATTCCAGCATATTAGGCTCTACAATCAAAACTGTAAAGGCACGTATTGGAGAATGGATTCCGTACAAATGATTAGGCCCTGGGGTACCACCTGTCACAGTACACGTCTAGAATAGCATGTAGAGGACCACGTTGGGATCCCCTACGATGCAAGACCGGACTATCCCTAACCTGGATAGACCGAATACGCTATCACCCTAGGTGTTCCCACCCTTTTTCGAGCTTCTTCCATAAATCATAGTAATAATATCCGGGGGTATCTAGAAAGGTGATAGACATACCCTATTTGGGTTCGACCCACTTAGCCTTGCTGCATCACCCCTGATTTTCAGTCATTCCCGATTGATGATGCTATGACTACCTTTTTAGAAAGATTTTACTTAGAATGCTCATTGTCCTTCATTGACAATGTAGTGATAGCATTTATCCATACGAGTACATTCCAGGTTCGAACGGAACCGAAGGCACTACTCTTACTACATCCACTTTGAAATCACCCTTAGGATTAGTAGCGATTACCCCTTGCACTTCACTGCTCCATTTTTGAATCTATGTTCATGTCTTCATTTCAAAAACGTACTCGTTGGATCGAAGTGGTTTTTGGATAACAAATCTGATCACGGTCTCTTCGAAACAACATTCACTATTTCCGGTAAACTCAATCCCAATTCTTTAGGAAATAATCAGGCGAAAATAAGATCGGAGAACACCTCCTAACTGTTAGTGGACAGATTTCCTTATAAACGTCCTAGAAAAAACAAAAGAGTTTACATGTACAGTATAGCACCTCGAATGGTAACTGTACCATATAATCACATGCTTCTTCTAGATATCTCCAAGGTTATATTTAGGTCCAGATTTGATAGTCAGTAATTTAACTATCAAATAAATAATCAATTCAACCAAATACTTCATTTTCACTGAAAAAATCAAGTCTTACTTAGATTAAATTTTAAATAAATTAAATATCTTTATCCAGAGTTTGTACTTATCTTATCGAATTCAGTGTATTCACAAATTATCCTTTTCAAAAATATTTGAAAACACTTTTAAAATAATGTGGAAAGTACCAGTATGGTATCAAACCATGGATCACAGCTCAATTGTTACGTCTCTATCCTAGAGAAATCCACAACTTAACTGCAGGCACTCATTGCCTCCGATTTACGTCACACGAGTATACCATTACTTCCCGAAACTTTATTTAAAAACTATCTCAAAATAATGCTTGTAAATTCTAAAATAAGTTTTCATGTTTAATCTAGGAAATTATACTTAAATAAAAGTTATTATACAAAGCTATATTAAAATTTAAAAATTATCTTAAATAATAATAAATCCTTAATAATCATTATAAAGTAACTAATTAATAATTAAATATGCTTTAACAATTTAAAATAATTAAATAACTAATTTCCAGAATTTTTAACACTTTTAAGTTACCTAGTCAATAAACAAATCTTCTTTTTAAAACAAGCCCAATTTCTCGATTCTAATTTCATCTCGTAAATTTGGAAATCTTACTGAACTCCAGTATAACAAATTTTATACTTATTTCCAAATTCACTTCTATTCTTCAAAAATATCCAAAATCTCGATTTCAAAACCTTCTTTATATTTGACAAAGTACCCTATTAAGGATTTATTATTTAAAAATTCTTTATATACTTTTACTCCTAAAAATCTCTGTTCACAATAACCCGAAATAGTTATATTACCATTTTGAAACCATTTACTTTATCCAATAGATTTATCCAAAAACTCTATATAAACATTTTACTTCAAAATCCTTATTTACAATTCTTTACCAATTTAAACCATAAATATTGGTATTTAAAAATACCCAAATCCAGCTAAAACTGTCATATTAATCACTCAATTTAAATCACACAATAACCTTTCAAAGATTACTCCAACAAAACTTATATCACTATATATGAAATTAAATTTTACATTTTTGAGGAATCCAGTTGGATCCCTCCAATCTGTTCCCTGCATCCACAGATATTACCATAATATAAAAATACCAATTCCGCTACAAGGCGGAATATCGCGGTATATAGGGTCATCCGCTATTATGCGGGGCACATAGGGTCTCCTCCGTTTTATATACGCGGGAATATTAATCACTCCAATATATATATATATAAACACACTACAGTATATAATATCACATCCAACTAATAAAAATGCATCAATTTAACTAATCGATCATTTATTAATTTTAACTATTTTAAAATTAAAGCCAGCAGTCTAAAATTGAGTGAGATTAACTCACCTTGATTTTTAATTTGCCAAACACTCCAATTTTAAATTAAATCGAACACGTTCGATTTAAATTTAAACTTTTGCTAGTTCTGATCGACTCCAGATTCATTCCACAGCGTAGTGTTCGTCGTTGCGATTCCGACGGCGTTTGTTTCGTCTGATTCCGACCTTGTACAGAGAAGATATGCATTTTATACGTTTCAATATAAATTTATATAATAATTTTTTTTTTATACATAACCTAGATCGGCGGGTTCATTTATGCTTGAGGAAATCAAGCTTGCTGGTTCCATCTTCTTCGTCCCAGGCCTTTCACGAACAAAGAAAACCCACGTCGCCATCTCTTCGTCCATCGCTGCACCAACCACAAGCAGCTGGAGGTTGATCGAGTAGCGCCACCGAACGCGCCGCCCCAGGCTCTACCATTGCCCAAGGTATTTTCGAACTCAATGCTCTCTCTATCTCAAAAAACATGCTCGAACCCATAGCCTTCCCCTTCGATTTCCCACCGATCCTCGTCGCTATACATGACTTTAACTGTATAGATTAGAAGCTCTCAAAAATCTCTAAGATATCTTAGTTGAAAGATTTTTGTAAAAATGTATGGATTGAATGAAAACAGGAGAAGAACATAAGTGATTATTGGCCATTGAAATAGGAAAACGGTGGCTCTGTGAAAAAAACAAGGGTTTACTGTGTACAAGTATATATATATACACACACACACGTATACGAGTTATTTTAATATTAATTTCAATTTAAACATGCTTTTTCAAACAATCTTCGAACGAGATGTGCCGCCAGTGATTTATAAATTTTTACCCCTATTCCAAACATAATGAAATATGTTTTGAGGCCTAATTCGATCGTATGTGGAAGATAGCTTTTTGAATCGAATTAAAATATTAAATTTTCGATATTTCTCTCAACGCGTTTCTACCCCGTACAACCAAATGGTAACTCCAAATGCTACGAAATTTGAAACTCGATAATAATACACTATTACGGATCCAATGAAACTAGTTTCGTCGAATTCTGAGATTGTGCCATGGAAGGATATTTTAAATCGTCGGTTAAATCGAGCGATTTTCAAAATTGTCGAAATTGTTTAAAATTTTGATTTTTAAAACTTACTAACTCCATCATAATTCAAATAGAATTTATATTCATATTAGAAATCACTCCGATTCATATTAAATCATAATTCAATTATTTACACTATTGCCATATATTAAATTTCACCATTAAATTAATATATAAATTCCCAATTTTAAATTTATCGACTTTTAAATCCCATTCAAAAGCCCATATTACAATTCTAATCCAAAAAGAATTTAAATAAATTTTAGGCATCATTCTCATGTCCATTTATTTCCAAATTCACATATTATCCGAATTTCCAATATTAAATTTGTATTTACCAAATTCAATTCATCACTATATCTAAAATGTTAAACTATTTTACCGATTCTTTCAAAATATCAATATTCAAAATCAATTAATAATTCAAATTCAACATTTAAAATAAATTTAATGTTCAAAATCAAACGACCAAAATTACAGGTCGTTACAATATGCATGCTATTTACCTTATCTAAGTCTTCGATAGAAAAATTGTCATTATTCATAAGCAAAACACTATAAATATCAGTGTCGACAATGGCATACTCAATATTGGCTCCATTAATAAGTTTTAATTTGTTGTTTATCAATCTTTCAATGATTTGTTTATCAACCATGTATATTTTTTCAAATAAATTAACAATGAAAAAATGCATTACAATTTGAGAACCAAACTTGTCATTAGATTATATACTAGGCAGTGGCGCATCTTTATTTGTGTCATCTTTAGGAAAAAGATTGATAACTTTATTCGAAGGTAAACTTTGTGATACTTCATTCTCGGGAGCATAAAGGTTTATGAGTTAGTTGATATCGATTATTTTCTTCATATGATTTCCTTTTTATTGCTTGGGCAACATTACGCCTGGTGTAACGATCACCTTTTCAATCCACGATTACCGAAACTAATACATCCACGGTATTCATATGTCGAGCACCCAAGTGAAAAGGACCGAATGTTAAGGTAAAGAAAAAGAAGAAAAGAAAAATGACAAGAAAGAGGAGAAAAAACATCCGAATCTCACAAACGGAACGGTAACATATCATACCAAAATGATTCTTTTACAAAGAAAACTATATGGATACAATAATCAGAGCAAATAACATAACATCAGTCTAAACAATTATAACTGCATGTCTTTACAATTACTGATATATAAACAAAGTAATGCGGTGGAAATAAAAATTATGGTAGGTAATCATCCACCTCCTCTTCAAGAGCTCAAATGAATATCAACGAAATTTGGAAAAATATATGGGATTGACCCAAGCATTATAAAAAAAATAACACTCGGATCTGTCTAGTAAACCAGCATGAGAAACTTAAGTCCTTTGAATTATTTAATGTTATAAAACCTTTCAAAATAATGGTTCTTCGTAAGACCACACAACCGATAAACACAGATGGGTTTTTACGTTACGGTAACCAAACCATTTCTATTAAAAACTTTAGTGATATTATAATAATCACCCTAGGGTGTGTAATATAAATACATAACATAGCCAGAAGGCTTGCAACTCACATTCCAGCATATTAGAGTACATTTAAAACCACTTAAGATGCGTCCGTATAAATGGACTTTCTAGGGAGACCTCCCCAGCAAACAGAGGCCGACCTCCCATGACAAGGATCAGAAGATACATTTTCGAATGTCGTATACTTTAGATAAAATATACCATAAGGAAAACATAGCTGGCCCAAAGTCCAAACACTTCCATGAACAACCTAACCCAAGTATCAAAAACTCCTTGGGCGTAACATCTATAAGCATCCTCTAGATAATGGAGTTGAAGTGCCTCTTAAGTTAGCTAAACCCTAGATTGTGCAACCTACTCTATATTTAGACATATTTCCAATGTTGAGACTACATTCGGCATCTTCATACGAGTCTTTAACACTCGAACAAATAATGAAACCCACATGGATTCCATAATCTCAACAGATTTCAGAACCACGCATGGATTCCATCATTCCACTTTCAAAACATAGAACCCGTATCCCAGTCTTGAAGTGGTTTTCGATAAGGAGAACACTTGTCGATCCTAATCTCTCCAAGAATAAATCGATGAATTTGGTCATATTTAAAAATAATGTGAACGATCGCATAAGGGAACCAAGTCTCGTATACTCTCTATAAGCAAGTAAACAAACAAGCACTATCAATTCATCCAAAGCACGATTAAGTCACACAAACGACTTTTAATCCCTTTTTAACTAATTTAACATTTATTAGTTACAAAACCTTTACCTTTTATCGAATAAAACTTCTTTCATTAATCAAAACTTACTTTATTAATTTATATTCCTTTATCAATTAAAATTTCTTATATATGCTTGTGTATATATATTTAATTTCTCCTTATAAAAGATATATACTTGTATTTTACTATCTCGCTATAAGTTTATACTTTTTTCAGTACTTAAAAATTATTCATATACTTATCCCAACAATATAAGTATATTTACAAATCACTTAGCAAAGTATTCCTTACTTAAAATATAATCAAAGAGGTTAAAAACAATTGTTACCAAAACATTATTACTATAAAACCCTTTTCTTTATAAATTAAACATATAACTTTTCCAATCTTTTGATAAAATATTTAATACTTGTTATTATCGTTAAAATTTCATTATTAAAGATCTAATTATATTTATAATATTTTTCCACTTTAAAATATATTTCAAGGGTTCAAAAACAATTGCTACTAAAAATTTCTTTTACTACAAACTCAACACATTTAATCATTATCCTCAAAACTCTCTTTTAAAGGTTTGATTACATTTAAAAGGGTTAAGATAGTGTTACTCAAACATTATTACAACATACCCAAATCATTTTATACTCTAAAAACCTTTCTCTTTAAACTTGCTTTTAAAGATTTAATTATATTTAAGGGTTAAAGACAATTATACATAACATTTGTCACAAAAAACCTAAACCATTTACTTATATTTATCTACTAAATATTCATTAGTAAATATCTAATTATAATCCTAAGTATAAGGGTTAAAAACAATTTTTACTATTTACAACAACCCAAAACCTTTTACTTCCTATCATTAACTCTAAAACATTTATTTTAAAGATCAAGGCATGTCAACGCTTACTAACTAAGATTATACACTTTTAATAAATTTCACAAACATTTATTTGGCTTAAGTGTTAAAAAACCAAACATTCTTCATTATATTTAGAAAATACTTAATTTGCTTTTTTTTTAAAAACTCAAAAACACATACATATGGAATACCTTTAAAATACTTACTAATATTAAAAAACTTTTAAACTACTTAAAAATATATGATAATTAATTATATGTAATACTCTGTAAAAATAAAGAATTTTGAAATAAATAGAAAAACCAAAATAAACATATTTTATTTTAAAAGCCACTTAGCTTAAAAATTCATATTAATTGTTAAAAATATACTTAAACATAAAGCCAATTTTAGAAAACTCTATTATAAGTTAGAAGACCACCCTAAAAAGCTTAAAGAAAAATACATGATTTAAATACCAATTTTACATAATTTATTTGTTCAAATAGCAAAGATAGCATTTCTAGAAATGCAATCTAAAGCTCTGTTACATGTTTTAAACCTTTTTTACTACAACGTTACACCTAGTTCTCAATGCCTTAGTAAGTGACTTTAGATCCATTATTTTTACAGTAGTTAGTTTACTTTGGGTACTTGAAAATTATGAAGAAAATCCTAAAGAATGCCTTTTAGTTATTTTATAGAAATTTTCGAAAACAAGGTATTTGTTCAAAGTGCTCATATAACGACTATTTCGCTATGATTTTTGCCTCTTCATTCAACTAACTACCAAATGAATTTAAAAAAATTACAATAAGAATAATTACAATAAGAATAATATATTATTCTTGTTCAAGTGATAAAGAAGCCCCTAAGGAAGTTTCCACAAAAATAAATTATTTCCCAAAAACAAAGAATTTAAAGAGGATAATATAGCAACCTTTATACTTCAAACTTTTACAAATTTAGTTTACATTTTCTATAACTTTCCCAACATATTCTTTTCTTTTAAAACTCTTATAGAAGAGAATATAATAACCAAAATAAGTTATATTAAGATATGTTCATAAATCACCAAATTACACTATAGTTAAGGAATTCAAAGTGTGTTTATAGTGACTGTCGCTATACGGAAAATTTCATATTCAATTCAATATTTAATATTACTCAATTATATATACTTATGTGATTCCCAAATTCAAACCACATCACTGTTAAACTTGTGTTAACATATGTACTTAATTAATATGTCTATATTAAATGTTTTAATGTATTTAATATAAACAACATAGATCAAAGTTATTTTAGGCAAGTTATTTTAAAAATACATGTAAGCACATAGTTAAGGGTTATAAATTTAAGTGGTTAGGGTATTTTATCACAGTTTTTAGCAAGCGAATTTAGCAAGTTATTAACAAATAATTTTAACAAGTTTATAAATTTCATTCAAAGTGAGATAATTCACTTTCCTTCAACCTATACACTTTCTACCAACTTTCAATCAATCAAACACTCCCATTATCACTTCCTTTGCACATAGCCATTACCTCCTCCCCTCTTTTGGTTCACACCCATCACCTCCTTCCCACTCCTACCTTACGTCATCACCTCCTTCCCTCGCCTAGCTGACGGCTTAGCCTCCTCCTTTACCATAGTACACGACCCAAGGCCACCTTTCCTTCCATAATACTCAAAGCCTAAGGCCATTATCACTTCTCATGCTCATAGCCATGGGGAAGAAGAGGGGAAAAGAGAGAAAGAAGACAGTTGTTTAGAAGTGGAGTGGTGTAGAAATGAAGAGGCCTCTTCCACCTATTTATAAGCTTATGATTCCATGGTAAAATATCACAAAAACGCCTCCTTAGTCATGAAGCAATATGGCTTTACATGACAAAGCCATACCATTACACACCATACTCTCCTTAATCCATGCCTTAAATCATTCCTTGATTTAAGTGGCCTTTAGTCCTCTCTTACTAGTACTACTTTAATGCTTAGTTGAATCAATCTTTTCTTAAAAAAAGAGAGATGTTTAATACATGTTAATGTGTTTATATGATAACATACTAGTGTACAAATATTCTAACATCTTATATTCAATACGAAGTTGATTTTTAACAAAATGTTTTTCGGATACATTTTCAGTACTTATTCAAAGTGTATATTTTTGTCAACACGTTTTAAAAACATGTTTTCTAACATTAGTTATTAATTAAAAAGTGTTAAACAAGGTTATAAAGTCTATTAAATCACATTAAATCTTAAATTCTAATATTTGAATAAGAAGTGATCGGAATTCCACGTCGTTATATTTACCCCTACCCCTCTTTAGAATATTTCGTCCTCGAGGTTTCAACACAAGCAACCAAAGAAGTAACCATACATTAATATGTAATATTATTACAATTATTAGCAACAGAGCTAACTATCTTGTCTAGGTTCAAAACCTTCTTGTTGTTCAAGAATGATAAATAAACTACTAAGCGTACCTTCTGCTCAACTGCTTTAGGTTATTACTTAGTCGATTATTCATATTATCTTTAAATATTTCGAAGATTCCTTCCTGAAACTCTCCATAAGCCAAAAAAATATAGTATTCTAATATATTAAAACTCGTACGTACATGTACCATTCGTATGCGATATCGAATCCGATCACTTGCTCAATCACATAAATTCCACTTCCGAACTAGTATATCTCACTTAGCTTCTTTAGTACGGACACTGATCTGTTTAATTGAATAGACATTTTCGTTCTCCTTACATAGCTATATACTATGATGGAAAACTACAGAATCATATCAAAAATCCTTATCAAGTGTTCGCCATTAAGAATCTAGTGCAAAGTCCTTATTCGGACTAGTGTAAATCACCCCGAAATCATGTACTCGATTCCTAGATCGAAAACTGTTATGCGAATAAAATGATCATTGTACACCTTACGCATTTAATTCAATTGGTTTCTTTATTACACCAATTTCTTTCAAGTTCTTATTTATATACACAAAATCATTTCTTATATGATACTAAATTCATTTATGCAACATTTCTTAAAATATTACTTTAGTTTATAAACATTTCATAAAGGCTTACCTATAAAACATTTTATCAAAACAAAACTTCATTTTAAAACATTCAGGACTTAAGTTTATTACTCGTATAATACTCCATTATATCCTAAGAGTATATACAAAACATTGTTTTACAATTTACTTCTTAAAATTTTAATGAAGGTCCATAAATAACTTTGGTCCTTATAATTGGGTCAAGCTTCTAGAATTCTTTATATATTTGGTTAGGCAAGTAGCTAAGTAGACTAGGTTTCTAGTATCCAACTCAAGACTAGAGTCTACTTTCCTTAGACAACCCTAAAGTAAAGACTTTATTGGTTGGCCCAATAACATCGATTGTTCTATTTAATAAGGATGCTTAAAAAAATTTAAAATTATTTCTTTTCAGATGAAGACTTATAAAAATTCATCCTTTATAGTTTTACAAAAATACTTAGCTTCGATTTCTATATCAATTCGGAAGTTTCAGACTATTCGAAATCGCCAAAAACTTCATTTTCTTTAAATAATAATAGTAAACAACATATCATAATAAGATGCACAACCAAACTGCCATAATGCAAAGGATACATCCATCCATAATATAACTTAAAAGAAAACTTAAGAATTAAATACCGGGTTTTATCATTTGAAATAGTAATATACGTATATCTTTCTGGATATCAAAATCATACATTTTGGAAGTAAACCAGAATCATTTTCAAAATGGTATATAATACTTCATACATATTCCTTAGTACCATGATATTAATTTCATAAACCAATTTTCCAAATATTTACTCTCAAATAATACGACTATTGTTTTCAAAAATCATAGGAAACCAATTTTTTAAAAACACCGAGATTTAAGTTCTCAAATTCTCAGTGTAAATCCTTTTTATTTATAAACTATATTTATGATATGTATACAATTCACTTTCTTATATAAAAATACTACACAAGTATTTATCTTTTAAATATTTTACCTTTCCGATTAAACTATAATAAGAACTTTTATTAATGTTAAACCTTTTGACCTAACATTAAAATTACATACCTTATAGTCAATGTGAAACTTAATTCACAAGGTGTTCATTCAATGTTCCCATAAATTACTATCTACCCAACCCATATTGAAGAAGATAAGCCATTTACAAATCGCCAAACAATAGTCAATGCTCATAAACTGGCCGAGCACAACTAATCAAACAATAAACAATAACAATTTAATATTATCATTTCCTAACAAACAACCACATCATAAATAAGTGTAACGACCCGTAATTTTTGATAATTAAAAATTGTTAATTTAATAATTTTTGTAATTTAATGTTGGAAGAAATAAAAATTTGTGATTTAATAATAAGAATATAACTGAAATAAAGTGAAATAGTATTAATTTAAGGTAATTGATAACTGCTTTAAATTTAATTCCAATTAAATTAAAATGATTAAAAGAGTTATAATTGGATATATATTGTAATTAATTATAATAATGTGTGTATTAATTGATAATTGGATTAGAAGAGTAATTGATGATTAAAATGTTAATTAATTAATAAAAATAAGTTGTAACAAATTTTAATTGGATAGAATTAGTATAGTGTAAGTTGTTATAACATTTGTTTGATAAAAAATTTAAACTTACAAATGTTATTAAATGTAGCAAAGGTGACGATTGTTGGTTGTTACCAATTTATTTAAATCAATTGCAATTCAATGTGATTAAATGTTACATTAATGTGAGTTGAGACAATAACTGAAATTTGTGAACGTAACAAAATGAATAGAAATGTTAATTTTATTCATAAGTTAATAACTAATTTAATAAAAGAATGAAATTAAGACAAATAAATTAATTAGGATTTAAATTTCAATCAATGTGTAAAATTGACAAAAATGCAATATAATTGAAATATAGTAGTTAATGCAAATAAAAGATGGAAATTGTAGCATATTAGTGAAATTAGAGATAAACAAATGTTAACTATATTAATAGAGTAATAATTGATTAAACAAAAGGATTGAAATCAAACTAAATCAATTTATTGAAATAAGTTATAATAATTTGATTTAAGTACAGTTGACATTGAACATTGTAATTAGTAAATAACTAACATCAAATTGACATGTAAATTTGTTTTACATTATGGTAAATGTCTAAATAATCAAAAATTATGAAAAAATTTAGTCATTAAATTTGAAATTGAAAAGTGATTTTGTTAATTTATTATTTATTTATTTAATTAACGTGAAAATAGCCATTTTAGCCACTGACTCGGATTTCGACGAAACTAGTTTCATCGGATCCGTAACGGTGAATTATTGTAGGATTTCATGTTTCGTAGCAATCGGACTTGTTGTTTGATCATACGGGCTCGAAACGCCTAGAAATTAATTTAATTGAAATCAATTTGAAATAAGCTGATTTTTAGCTAACTCTGTTCCATTTTAAAATATCAAAAACATCTATTTTGATATATGGGACGACCCATTTTTGTTTCGGGAACGGAACGGGCTTTTTGGGTTGTTTATCGTACAACTTTCAAATCAATCTGATCCATTCATTTCTATTTCTAACCTACCTATAAATAGCCCATTATAAACCCTAATTGTTTCTCATATTCACATTTATAGTGCGCACAGTTCTTTCTGCTCCTCTCATTCTAATGACAGACAAACCAAATGTAATGATCCGCCATCCGTCTCCACAGAATAACGCATCATTAATAAAAAAGAAAGGGATAGAAAAAAAATAAAATAAAGAAGAGAAGAAGAAACAACACAGAATCTTAACAGCGGAACGAAAAAATTATATTGATAACATAAATATTACATAGTTTACGATTATTATCAGAGTTACACAGATTAAACATCTCATGCTAGACAGTTATAAACAACTGTCTAGTTATTACAACTCAATACAAAACAAGAAACTACTCAGAGAAATCTACACAGCGGAAAACTATATATCTACTCGCAGAAACCTCCTGCTCCATTGCTCCTCCACAATTCATTAAAGCCAACCTGAATCCCTTGGCTACTCGTAAAAATTTGAGTACCCAAGAGTTTAAGAAAACAAACGATAAACTCCGGGTCAGACATGGGTCTGGTGTGAGTAATAGGTTAAGGTTGCTTAACTTTTCAAAAACCTTTTGAAAAGAAAGGTATCACGTAAGACTTCCCACACATAAACATGGAAAAGTTTTTACCTCACGCTAACCAAAACATTTGATAGGAAATCCGATGATATTATAATAAGCTCTAGGGTTTTCAAATAAATATGAAATAGCCGAAATTGTTACATGATTAAATTCTAGCTACTAGCCACAAAAGTGGGTAATACAATCAAAACCGTTAGCACTTATTGGATTTTGGATTCCATACAATGGCAGGGCTATTGGGGTACCACCCGTCACAGTACGTGGCCTAGATCAATGTACCGAGGAGTACGCCCACTCCCCTGCAACACAAGGTTGGAACCATTCCTTACTGAAAAGTTCCGAACGAGACAACCCCGACAGTTGGAGCTCAATAACTGTCCACACAGCCGAAATAAAGGGACCTCTAGACAGGGGTAAATCTCACTCTCCAGTGGGGGCTACCCACGAAGCCTTACTGCACCTCCCCTGTTTTAGCCATTCCGGGTTGATGAGGATTGAGTCTACGATTGCCTTTATAGGACATCTCACTTAGAATGCTCATCGTCCACCTGACGATGTTCTGAAAGCATTCAATCCATACAAGTTCGCTCCGGGTTCGAACGAAACCGAAGGCATTATCTCGTTACACTCATTTTGGAATCACCCTCAGAGGTAACGACGATAACCGTTGCACTCTGAATCACCATCTCGAGCCTGTAAGTACTATTTCCATCAAACTCATCATGGAACCACCCCAGAGTTATACTGACGAATAGTCCTTACACCTCGAGTCTTCACTCTTCACAAGAGATTCACGACCTATCGTTAATTTGGATCGATGTGGTTTTCGGATATCCAAATATGGAAAGCCGATCCCGGTCTCATCGAAAACCAAAACGTGTCTTTTAGGTCCAAGTTGTTTAGAGTTTAAAACCATTTAATTATCTATATGCACAGATAGATAACTCACAAATCACAATTGATAATCAACATTATCAAATAACAGGTAATCCACATTATAAATATCAAAATGGATAATCCATATATCACCATCACAATAGATAATCTATGTTATCATCACAATGCAACCAAGCATTCATACCACACAACATTACTTATCTCATTTCTGAGATCACAAAGCATCCAAGACAATCAATGTCATCCATTCATATATAAGCAATGATTTATTTCATCACAATATAATTAGTTTAAAATAAATTAAATTAACTATCTCTATCTCTAATTAATTTAAAATGAATTAAATTAATTACTTCATCTTTAATTAATTTAAAATAAATTAAATTAAATTAATTACTACATCAATATATATCTTGCTTACTCAACCATTTAATTGATTACCATCAATTACTTAATCATCCAAAATAATCACCTAAATTAATCACCCTTGATTAATTATCCTTAATTACATTCATGTAATTATCCTTAATTAATTTCACCAATTAATTATTCTTAACCAAAAACAGTAATTAACCCTTAATTACTTCAATTAATTAATTAACTATAATTAATTACCTTAACCCTTAATTAATTACAATAATTAATTTACCTTTACTCACTTATCATTAATCTTAATTAATCAACTTTAATTACATTATTAATTATAATAATTGATGACCCTTAATTATATTTAATAAATTATCTTCCTGAATTAATTACCTTAAGTAATTAACCCATAATTATTAATCCCTTCTGATTAACCATATTAAGTAATTAACTCACTTAATTACTTTATAAAAACAAATTAATTATTCCTTAATTAACTTCTTAATTAATCCCTTGATTAATTTCTAAGTAATTATACTCCAAATTACTTCATTCTTAAACATCTTCAATTAATTACAACTTGTAATTATCAATCAATTACTTTACTAAGTAATTTTCAATCCATTAATTACGTAAAGTAATTATCTCTAAACCTCAAGTATTTAAAATTAATTAAACTTAATTAATTAAAATAAACAATCACATTTAACACAATTAATTACCTTAAGTAATTAATTTCTTAATTACTTCGTTAAGTAATTATTCTCAACAATTCACAATTGATTATTATTAAATTAATTAATCTAATTAATTATTAAAAATTAACCACATTAATTAATTACTAAATAATCTTGGTTAATGACCTTCATTAACCATTCTCTAATTATTTTTATTAAGTAATTAACTGAGATTAATTACAAATTTAATTATCTTTAATCATTCATTAATGAAAGTCTAATTATTTAATTAATTAACCTTGATTAAAACTTAATTACTTAATTAATAATTCTTTAATCATTAGTTAAAAATCAAATTAATGATCTTAATTATAATTGATTAACCATTAATTAATATTTATTAGTTCCAAATCATTAATTAATTAAATTAATTAACCATTCCTTAATTACTCCATTAATTAAATTAAATTTCAAAATATTAATCTTAATTAATTTTAGGATAGAACATTTCTAAATTATGTTTAAAAACAAATTTAATTTGAAACAAAGTACTTTTGACTTGCTTACAAATTTCATTTTAAATACAAGTTTTAAAATGAAAATAATTTAAACTTATCAATGTTTAAACAATTTATAACTTTTAACATTTCAATAACTTCAATTTATATTTAGTTTAAATCTTCAAATTTAAATCTTCTTCTAATTTTTAAAAACTGAAATTCATTTTTTAAATTTCCAGATTTAAAATTGAATTTCAAATCTTGCTCATATTTTAACAAAACTTCACTTTTAAAATGTTCAAACTACTTTTACCAAAATAAAGTAGTTAAACAAGTTTTAAAGTTTAAAACTTTATTTTTTTATTTAAAATCTGAGATTTTAAATTTAACTTGGATTTCAAAAATTCAATCTTTGAATTTAAAATTTTGTTAAACTTTTCTTTACATTTAAAAGTTCCAGAGTTTACAAATTTTTAAAACACAGAAGCTACAGGTTTTTAAAAATTTTAAACACAGAGTTACAGGTTTTGAAAAACCTGAAACAAACAAATCAACCCGAGAACATAACAAACTGCTTCGAGTTATTCCCTCCCTGGCTTCGAGTCAAGCACTCGAATAAATCGAGTTATTTCGAATTCAAAACTGCACTCCACAAAAACAATTCTTCTGAACTTCAACTGCACGGTGCACGTGCACCGTAGCTTTGGCCATCACCGGCCATTCACCAATGCTTCTACTCATCAGTAATCACCTCCAAACTCGAATACGAACACCAGAAACCACCACAGTAGCTCCAATCAAAAACGAGCTAACTACCCAAACCTGGAAACAGCAAAATCAGGTTTTCTTCAAAACCTGTCAACGACAAGTCTTCGTCGCTCCGACCACCAGATGATCAACCCCTCCGGCCTCAACTTCAACCACACACCAACTACCAAATCCCAAAACATCAAAGCACACCAACTACCAAATCCCAAAACATCAAAGCACTCGGTCACTTATTCAGATCGAAAAGTTCGATTCTTTAAACCGCCTTAAAACTAGGGTCCAAAATGAAATCTCAAAACTGCAACTACCCCGATGGTTTTCAACACCAACAAATAATTTTTCCGGCATCTCCTCACACTCCTCCCTCACCTGGAAGAACCTCGTGCCTTCCAGTAACATAGATCACCCGAAACCAAATATTCCCTTTTCCAGTTCATCACAAAACTAAGCCTTCAACTCTTTTCTAAAATTATGATTCTTGATTTAAAAATCATGTTTCAGTTGATGTTTTCGTTTTATAATGCTGAATTTACAAATTTAAAGGTTTGAGTATTGATTTTATCTAACATGCACAGAGGTTTCTATATTTTGCAGAGACTACATGCTAAATTTTTGACTTACTTAAATATTTAAATATTAATCTAAGGTAAATCAAACAATTTTGATTTATAAATTATATACAATCTGCAACTAATTAAAAGAATAGAAATTTAAATATAAATCTTAAGCCTAGTACAAAACAGAGCATACTATACATACACTACTGCATACAATCAATATCCACATCCAATTTCACCTATATTCACAATCAATTACTTATTTATATTTAACCCTTTAAGCATGCAACCTAATTTATATTTTAAGGTTTTAAAGTTACTCACTGTTTAGAAAAAAGCAGAGCCTGGTATTTGAAAAGCCTTGAATTGAGTTGCTGAAGACATCTGCAAGTGAACTTGATTCCCAGATTCAACTTGTATTTGAGTTTTAAAACTTGGGTTTGCAGACTTTTCTTTTGTAGATGCTAAATTCCCAGGTGCATGCAAAGTTTATTTCATTTCCAGGTTTTATAAAAAGAACGCAGACCTTTTGATTTTGAGGATATGCATATTTGTTTTAGGATAGCAAATGCAGGTTTTTGAAGCTACAGGATATAGTTTTTTTTTTTTGAAATTGCAGGGATTTTGATTTTGTTTTGAACTAGAAGGATGTTTTACTGATTTTTAGATCATGGGGGGTGGGTTTGATTTTTGAAGAGATGTTTTGAAGATTTCTTTTGATTTTAGGAAATGAGAAAAAGAATGGAAATGAATGAATGTATACTTATATAGGTTAATTTCAGATTTAATTTAATAAAAGAAAATTAAAACCAAAATGTGCCACTTGTAAAAAAATTCTACATTTGTCAAATTGAGTGTTTAAGTTTGTAACATTGGTTTAATTAAACTTAAGAATGCAACACTTGTCTTAATTAGAGTAATTAATATTTAATTTACAAGTTATTATGTATATTAAGCCAAATTTTAATTTGTTAATTAATATTTAAATATGTATATAAAGTTATAAAAAGAAATAAAAACAAATCATGTTTATAAATAAAACTTATACATATGAAAATTAAAACAATTAAAATCTATACTTTGGAATTTAAATTCAAATTAAATTCAAAATCTAATATTTTAAAATCAAGTTATAATTACAATTAAACTTTGAAATAACAATTGCCATTTTTATTCAAAATCTATTTATAAAGACAATATACTATTAATACTGTTTTTTTATAAATATCTTATTTATAAAAACAATTTTTAATAGAAATTATATTTTTATTAATAAATTATCTATTTTATTAAGCTATAAAACTTTTTTTTGTTTTGTTAATTCATTTTGAATTTAAAACTCAAGCCAAAATTATTTTAAACATTTAAACGTTTTTTTCTTAACAAATTAAAAATCATTTATTTATTTATTATATAGTTTTGAAAACTTAATATTTAATTAAATCAAATTTCCAAATTATTAACGTATATTATTAGAATTTTAAATCATGATTCATTTATTAATTTAAACCAAGATCATTTATTTTATAACTTTGAAAACTTAATATTAAATAAAAACAAATTTACAAATTACTAAAAATATTAGAATAAGAAAATATGCTTTACTTATTAAAATTAAAACAATGCAAATCTATTTAAAATATAAACTATATATTTATATTATAAATAGAAACTAATTTATTATTTTTAAAAGATAAAATAACCAATTTAAATATTTATTGAAGAAGATTATTAAATCAAATTGAATTATTATTAACAAAAATATCAATATCAATTTAATTTTTAATACAGATTATTAAATTGATATTGTTAAAAATTCCGGGATGTTACACCAAAACTAATTCAAAATTCAATTGCAAACCAAATTCAAATCCAAAATTTAAACTCCTCAAAATATATCGAATTATATATCGATTTGAAGCTCTCGACGAGCGTAATCTTATGCAATAATTCGTTTTTCATTTCGGTTCATTGTTTGATCAGAAAGCGTTGAAGAAGTCTCGACCGTCAAAACTAGGGTTCATCGTTTAACGATGGAGCAACATCATGGAGTCAATCTGTAGGCGCCAAGGAGAGCATGCTAGGTTGATCGGTATGGCTCGTTGGTACTGCAGGTCAACTGAATCGATAGAAAATAGCGTGGAAGCTCGCGGCGGTGGGTTGCTTTTGGTGGCATCTCGGAGCGCAGCGTATGGGGCCAGGGGTCGGCCTGAGGAGAGATGTCCAATGTCGTGCTCTGGTCGTGATGGATAGGCTTCATGATGGCGCGGCAAGTCTTTGATGGTGGCCACTGAATCTAGGGTTCGCGTACAAGAATTCGAATCGAGCTAGGGTAATGCGTGAAGAAGGAAGGTCTGACGTATTAATCCATAACTATTATTTTATTTTATTATAAATTAAAATCATGTAACTTCAAAACATAATATCTTTTGCATATGGACTCGGATTCATGCGCGGTTTGTTCCGCTAGGATCATATTGAAATTCCAAACATTTTGATACTAGTTTGGATGAAGTCTGAGACCGTTCAAATTTTGGGCTTAAGTTGGACTTTAATTCGATTTAAAATCGAAGGTGGGTGTTTTAACCCACTTACAACTACTAAATATTCTTATGTTAGTTAAATTAAATTTATGTGTGACTGGAAATTAATTGATCTATGTTTGGTATATTTAAATTGTTATTCTAGTCAATTTTGGCTTTTATTTAATTATCGTTTAATTTAATATTGAATTTAAATTGTCAATTTAATACCTGTATTGATGATCAGTTACCTATAGATGTTTGTCGATTGATTTGGATGATGATTGCGATGTATGTTTCATTGCGGATATTGGATGACTAGATGTTGTATTTTATATTGTTATAAACTACAAGTTCACTATGAGTTGAAATGATACATACCCGAACGATCTATATATTAGGAAAAAATCATTATGGGTTGAAATGATAAACTCGAGGGATTTTATGGATTTTTATTAAATTCGAGATTGCAGTTTGAAATGATATATAACCGTAAAATTGTAAACTATGGATTGTAATGATAAATATCCGTAAACTTGACCCTAGGGTAGAAAATTATATACGGACACCGGGTTGGTTCAATTAAATGATTTTTGAATCTTTGAAATTTTGAATTCAGTTAACTTTTATTTTGAAATAGAAATTGTTTAAATAAACTAAATTATTTTTGATAATCCAAGTGTTAATGCTTAAATTGGAATTGATCTTATGAATTGTTCAAAGGATTTAAATTGAAATTTCAAAGTTGAAGTGTCAAATATAAATGAATTATCGAAATTGAGTTATTGAAATGCTTGGATATAACTTTGAAATCCATTTTAAAACTAATTTAAACTATTTTAATTAAATTAACTATTTTAATTAATTTAAACCATTTTAATTTATTTTAATCTATTATAATCTATTAATACATTTTAACTTATTTTACCTATTTTAAACAAATTAAATTTATTTAATCTATTTTAAATCTATTTAATGTAAGCTAAATATATTTAATATATTTTAAATTTATTTAATATATTAAAAAATTTATTTAATATATTAAAAAATTTACTTAATATAACTTAACTCTATTTAATCTATAATTAATCTATTTAAACATTTTAAATCTAATTAAATTTATTTAATCTATATTTAATCAATTTAAATCTAGTTAAATCAAATTTAAATCTATTTAAAATATTTTAATATTTAAACTATTTTAATCTATTTAAACTATTTTTAAACTATTGCACTATTCATGACTATCTAAACTATTTTCTAAAATTTCAGACCGTGTAAAGTTGAAGTATTTATATTTAAATCCTTAATGATGATACAACCTAAGTTGTTATATGGAATTGATATCTTTTTGAAAATTTACATATTGAGTGAATATGATTTTTGAAAGTGAAATATGATTTGAAAGTAAATATGATTACTGAAGTGTATATGGTTTTGAAAGTGAATATGATTTCGAAAGTGATATAGTTTGAAATCGAGTATGATATTTTGGTATTAAGTATAAATTGACTTTTGAAATGTAAAAGAACCATCCGGTGTGAAATAAGTGTTAGGTTGTTAAAAAGACCGGGATTGGATATTGTCATACTCTCTACCAATATCCAAAACCACTTTAACAACTGTGTACGTGTGGAGATTCCAAAAATGAAGTAGGATGGTTTGGCGAATGTTTTCTATATGAAATATTGACGTAAGCCTGACTCCTGTGAGTCAGCTTAGAGTTACTAAAATAGGAGCCATGCCGGGCCAAGTGAGGTCATTCTCCTATCGGGCACATTTCTTCATTACCATTCTATTACTTTGTGATTAATTTGGTGGCCACCCTTGATTGATTTAGGAGTATGTCCGAGGTGGGCGGTAGTAGCTGCTATGCTTTACCACCAGCCCGAATCCGCAATTGGTATATCTATTCTGGCACTACCTCTAGTGTCGTGTTCACATGCCGTAGCGCGCCTTCTACGAGTTTGATTTGTACCATACTCATGGAGTGCCCTCTGATAGCCCTCTAGTTTACGGAGGAATTACGGTACTGAATAGTCTATGGAAATATATAAAAATATGTTAAGGGGCATATAAGTAACGCCTTAACACTATTTTAATACTTTACTTCACCGTAGACATATTATAATAGCGTATTGTACTGCATAGTAGATAGTTTAATGGATCCTTAGGAGACGTAAATCCCGAACATCTCTTAAGTTATTGCACTCACGTTAGACACTGGATAGGAGATATCAAACCCCGTAAACATCTCTGACGCCATCACACTCCATTGATTTAACTCACATAAGATCTTTTAGTTCTGACTCGAGTGTTTTGTCTTTTCATTTCACTCGGGTCAGCCTGAGCATTTCAGGGTTGAAGACCTTATTTCTGGAGGACGAAGATGAAGATTTGTGCTATTATTATTTATTATGTTTAGTCCACTCCATCATGTTGTTCCGCTGCATTTATTTATTTATTCCTTTTTTCTGTAACTTTGATTTTATGTTGCAAAAGAATAATCAAATGTATTTATAAAATAGCTTCATGAACTGTTATTTGATTATTATATTTTGTCATTCCGCTCCAAGATTCTGTATTTGTTTTTTTGCTTCTTTTTTTTCTTATTCACACCCAATAACAGTCTGCCCTTTTATATGGTTTGAGTTTGATGTGTGTGGTTTATCGTTGATTTAAACTGTCCAAAAAGGTAGGTAGTTACAATAACTAAGTAAATTTTCTTTTATATACAAAACAAATCCTACGTAAAATTATTTAATTTAGCAATTTCAAAAATAATATTGTGGCGGGTTGCCTTGTTTAACTATTCAGAAACCCCCATTGATACCATGACATCACATGCATCGACCGTAATCCATAAATCAATCAACATGCCAATTAACACAATATAAAACATTTTTATAAAACTAGCAAATACGTGCACTCGTATATATAAGACACTCGACTCATAATAAATCATTTCATTGCTATATTTCTTAATGAGTTATACCCCCGAATGCCAAGGTTCTCGCTTAACCTTCAGCTCGGATACCAAGATGCAACGATCGCCTTTTCCATCCACGAATGTCAATACTAATACATCCATGGTAATCACATGCCAAGCACCCAAGTTCATGAAAAACAGAATGTTAGAGTAAATAAAAAGAAGAAAAGAAAACGAGCAAGAAAGAGGATAACAAAACATCCGAATCTCACAACAGAATGATAATATATAATATGAAAATGGTCTTTTACTAAGAAAACTGTACGGATACATAATCAGAGCAAACTGACCTATCATCAGCCTAGACAGTTATAACTATATATGTCCTTACAGTTGTTGATATATAATCAAAGTAATGTGGTGGAAATAAAAACTAAGGTAGGTGATCATCCACCTCTTCTCCAAAAGCTCCAATGAACATCAATGAAATCTGAAAAAATACACGGGGCTGACCCGAGCATTATAAGAAAATAATATCCAAATCAATCTGGTTAACCAGTGGGACATACTCAAGTCATTTGAATTATTTAATATTATAAAACCTTTCAAAAATAAAGGAATTTTGTAAGACCACATCATAAATAAACACGGATGAGTTTTTACCTTACCATAACTAAACCATTTCTATTAGAAACTCCCATGGTATTATAATAATATCAAGGGTGTGTAATGTAAATATATAACATAGCTGGAAGGCTTGCATCTCACATTCCAGCATATTAAAGTACAACTAAAATCACTATGGTGCGTTCCTATAAATGGATTTTCCATAGAGATCTTCTTAGTAAACTAAGATGAACCACCTTTGACAAGGATCAGAAGATACCTTTTCGAGTGTCGTATATCTATAAATAAAATATACCATAAGGAAAACACAACTGGCCTAAAGTTCGAACACTTTCATGAACAACCAAAACAAAGTCTCATCAACTCCTCGCATGCAACATCTATAAGCATGCTCTAGATAATGGAGTTGAAGTACCCCCTTGAGTTAGCTAAATCTGGGATTGTGCAGCCTACTCTATGTTTAGTTATTTTTTCGACGTCGAGGATACCTTCGGCATCTTCACACACATCTTCGATACTGGAACAAATAATGATTCCCAAGTGGATTCCATCATCTCAACAGATTTTGAAACCACATGGAACTCATATCTCAGACTTGAAGTGGTTGTCAATAAGTAGAACACTTGCCGATCTCAGTCTCTCCATGACTAAATCGATGATTTTGGACTTATTCAACAATAATGTAAATGATCATATATAGAAACTAAGTCCTGTATACTCTCCATCAGCAAGTAAACATACAAGCACTATCTATTCATCCAAAGCACGATCAAGTCACATAAACGACTTTTAATTCCTTTTTAATTAATTTAACCTTTACTAATTACAAATAATTTTAGTAAAATATCTTTTATCGAATAAAATTTCTTTGATTAATCAATACTTCCTTTATTAATTAATACTCCTTTATTAATTAAAACTTCCCTTATATGCTTTTGCGTGTGTGTAATTTCTCTTTATAAAAGATGTATACTTGTATTCTACTATCTCACTATAAATTTATGCTCTTTTCATTACTTAAAAAGTATTCATATACTTATTCCAACACTATTTACAAATCATTTAGCAATGTTTTCCATACTTAAAATATAATCAAAGCGGTTAAAAACAAATGTTGCTAAAACATTATTACTATAAACCCCTTCTCTTTATAAATTAAACATATAACATTTTCTATCTTGTTATAAAAGATTTCAATACTATTTATTATCTTTAGAATTCCATTATTAAAGATCTAATCATATTTATAAAAAAATTCCACTTTAAAATATAATTCAAGGGTTTAAAAACAATTATTACTAAAATATTTTTTTACTATAAACCCAAAACATTTCACATTTAATCATGATCTTTAAAACTCTCTTTTAAAGGTTTAGTTACATTTAAAAGGGTTTAGGATAAGGGTTACTCAAACATTGTCATAACAAACCCAAATCATTTCATACTTTAAAACCTCTCTTTAAATTTTCTTTTATAGATTTAATTACGTTTAAGGGTTAATGACAATTGTTAGTTAAAAATTTATCACAGCAAGCCCAAAACCATTCACTTATAGTTACCTACTAAATATACATTAGTAAGTATCTAATTATAATCCTAAGTATAAGCTTAAAATAGCTGTTACTTAAACAATGTGTAACATCCCGCTACTTAGAGGCTAAAACTAATGGCTACGGATGCTGCAGTCGTCCATAGTTATTAATCATCGGCGACCAAATACGGCGCTGTTAGATACATTGATACACTGATCACAAAAATATGAAACTTTTTAACAAATTAAAAGCACATTTTCACATTCCATTCAAGACATATCATGTTCATTACATAATCCCACAACCGTTAACCACATTCAAAAAAATATAATTATTACATATACGTCAAGAACGACATATGAAAATGCCCTCTTGGTTGATCAAAGTATATAATAAGGCTAATAAGTCTACCTTCACATCCTAAAATATACAGCAGAAAAAGATAACTAACTGCCTCCTAGACGCCTCCGGAAGCTTTATTCATCTAAGAAGAGAACCTGAAAACCTTAAATCTCAATCTACTAGAAATCAATTTAGTACCCAAGGGTATAAAGGGAAAACATAAACTTCGAGTCAGCCATAAAGCCCTGTATGAATAATAATCTACCATCTCAAATCATTTAGATATCTAGTCAGACCACGCCGCTTAGTGAAACAGGTTTCCCCTCACTAGTATCATAAAACCTTTTATAAAACCATATACCGTGCAACTACATCTGCAATGGTTAAAACATAATCATCTCAAAACATTATGATGATATGCAAACACATTAAAACATACTGGATTCCTCATCCTCTATTTAATTGATTCCTGTCATATTTTATAGTTTTTAGGGTCAATACTAACTTGTTAGTTTTCATGGGCTTACTAATAACCTATTTATAATGTATGGACTCCCTTCCTATTCCATAGTTTTCATGGATGCACTATGAACCTATTGGCCCCCAACCAATTAACTTAATTAATTCATGGGTTCCTCTAAACCTATCGATAACTCCAATAACTTCTCTCTTATTCTAGTTTTCATGGGTTGACTAGGAACCTAGTGACAACTGTCAATAACTTAATCCAGATATAGTTTTCATGGGTGTACCATAAACTAATTGGCCCCCACCAACCACCTTTATAACATAGTTTTCATGGGATCAGTATGAACCTAATGGTAACCCCAATAACTTTCTAGTTAAAGTTTTCATGGAACCACTATGAACCTGTCTCCTTGACAACTTTCAAATTTAGGCATCCTATATTTAGGTCTCCCTGACCTCTTGGATGCAAATCTATTCATCTAGGAGTTCACTTAATTTATATTCACTATTGGGTCAAACCAGCTGGTTATTCTGCCCTTTCCCAAAATACAGTTATGGGATTCGAAACAATGTGAATATATTTATATTAGAAGAAGTAAACATGATAATTAAAATTATACCACTCAAGTGGGTTTAAGGTAAAGCTTCTTCCAATTTACATGCTTGAAATCCTTTCAAAACTTCTTTATTTAGCCATTGGTTTTTCTTTTAAAATTTGAGTTTGGGTTTAAAAAGCCTTTCGACATCTTTGAAACCTTTCTTTTGACCTCATAGAATGACCTCCTTCGAAAACATTAAAATCTAACTTTAAAACATTAGGCTCCTGCCTTTCAAATACTTTAAAACCTTTCTTTCGAAACATTTCGACCGTGTTAAAGTATTATCATATAAGTATAGAAGCTTCGAAACCATTTGAAAGTACCCCTTTCGAAACCATTGAAGGTTACCTTTCAAAACCATTGAAAGTCCCTCTTTCGAATGCATTGGGCTTATATTTAAAACATCAATTTGGGTCAAAGTGAACATAAGCGAAAGCAACTCTTTAAAAACCATTCTTCAATTCATAAATGTATTGGGGAATCTTGAAGGTGTCAAAACCATCCTTTCGAAAGCATAAAACATCTGGGTAAAACAATTAAAGGTTGGCTTCGAAACCCTTTTCGAAACCATTTCCTTTGAAACCCCTAACTCCTTTCGAAAGCAGTAGGAAGTGGCTTATATTTTTTTTTAAAAGGTACCTTTTGATGAAATTGATGGCTTCAATATAATCAAAAGACATCAAATTAAAAAAGGGTTTCTGCTTGATCGAAGCTACCTCTTTCGAAGGCTTTAAATAAAAACTAAGTAACTTCGTCGAAAGCTACTACTTTAAAACAAAGGCGGCAGCTCTCCTTCGAAAGCTTCTTTAGAAGTACCCTTACGAAACCATTGGTTTTGACTACTTCGAAACCCTTTTGCAAATAGGCAAGCGATTTTCTTTTAAAACAAAACAAAACAAAGGAACCAACCCCTTCAGAAGCTATGTTTTGACACCCTACCTTCCGCCTTTCTCCAATCCACTACGTACCGGCTAGATGATACCATGTGTATTAGTTTACTGTTTCGACCTAGAAGGTTTCGACTAGGTTGGAGGTAGAAGCTCTGGGTTAAAAGCTCCTTCCAAAGGAGGCGAAACTTACTTTTCTAAGTAAAAGGTAGTTTTTACCAAATAAAGTAAACTTTTTGTAACAAATTTGCCCACATGCAAACACCTGATTGGTTACATAAACTTTCAAATTATTTTGCTAATATTTGCCGCAATTTTCTTAGATCAAAAACCAATTAACACTTGACAAATAAGCCCTTCCCATTAACAAAGCAATTAAATCATTTAGGTCATCCTTTTAAAATAATTTAATTTCCATACCAAATCACTTAGCAAAAATCCCCAAAAATTCCAAAAATTCACTTTAATGATGTTGCCTACCATACTAAAATTTCTGACCCAAATTCTTAATATTATTTCTGAAATAAACTTATAAACCCAATTAACCATATTTTCCTTTGAAAATTCATATCCCCACGGCATGGAAAATTATAAAAATTGAGACCCAACTCCGAAATCATGTTTCTCATAACGTAAAGTTTTTCGATGGCATTTAAATATCATCAAAAATCGGTTTTACCCTAAAACCGTGTATATCCCTATTTAAACAATCTTGTTTAAATTAAACAAATCAATATTCTAGCATGTCATCATCCAATTTATCATAAAAATGAATTTACCCTTAAATTCAAAAACATATGATTCAAACTAAAATAAAAATAGAATTATTATTCACCTTAGATTGGATAAGGAAATTGGAGTTTGATTGAGATTGATTCCTTCTAGCTTGATCCTAAGCCTTTACTTTGATTTGTCTTCTTATCTTCCTCCTAATGGCCGGCCTTGATATTTGCTTTCTTACATTTGTTTTACTTATAAAAATGAACGTGAATGGTCTTAGGGAAAATAGTATAAGGGTAGGAACGTGGGCGGTAATTTACTCCAATACCCTTTATTTTTATTTAGTTAATACCTAACCATTTATAAGCTCCTTCATTTTTAAATAAGCACGACCACTAAATTTATTAATCAATCTCGATCTCCTTATCACTCTATAATATTCTATTTAATTTTTTCTAGTTGAATCTTTGGAATAATGTTATCAAAAATTAAGGGTGTTAAATAATGTTTATTACAACAAAAAACCATTTACTTATAATTATCGTTAATTCTAAAACATTTTTTTAAGGATCAAAGCATGTCCACACTTATTAAGTTAGATTATACACTTTTACTTAATTTAACTAATCATTTATTTGACTTAAGTGCTAAAATCCAAACATCCTTTATTATATTTATAAAATACTTAAATTACTTTTTTTCTAAAAACTACACACACACACAAATACACACACACACACACATATATTTATATATGAGTACCTTTAAAATACTTATTAATATGTTAAAACACTTTTAAACTACTTAAAAATATATAATAATCATTTGTTTAGGATATTATGTAAAAGTAAGCAATTTTGAAATAAACAGAAAAACTTAAATAAACATGTGTTATTTTAAATAAAAGCCACCTAGTTTAAAAATTCATAATTAATTGTTTATAATATATCTAAACTTGAAACCAATTTTAAAACAGTCTACTATAAGTTAGAAAACAACCCTAAAATGATTATAGAAAAATACATAATTTAAATGTCATTTTTGCATAATTTATTGTTCAAATAGCAAATAAAGCATTTCTAGAAATGCTATATAGTTCTGTTACATGTTTTAAAACTGTTTTACTACAACTTTGCACCTAGTTCTCAATGCCTTAACAAATGATTTTAGGTCCATTCCTTTTATAATAGTTAGTTTACTTTGAGTACTTGAAAAACATGAAGAAAAATCCAAAAGAATATCTTTTAATTATTTTATATAATTTTTTGAAAATATGGTACTTTTCTAAAGTGCTTATGTAGCGACTATTTCGCTATAACTTTTGCCTCTTCATCCAGCTAACTATTAAATGATTTAAAAAAATTTGCAATAAGAATAATATATTATTTACTTGTTTAAATGGTAAAGAAACCCCAAAGAAGTTTCCATAAAAATAAACGTTATTACCTAAAAACAAGGAATTTAAATGTATCGGTATAGCGACCTTTTTACTTCAAAATTTTACAAATTTAGTTTACATTTTCTATAACTTTCCTAACATATTCTTTGCTTTTCAAAACACTTACAGAAGTATAGATAATAGCCAAAACAAGTTATATTAAGATATGTTCACAAATCACCAAATTACACAAGTTATAGTTAAGGGATTCAAAGTGCGTTCATAGCCACTATCGCTATACAGACAATTTTGTATTCAATTCAATATTTAATATTACTCAATTATATAAACTTATATGATTCCCAAATTCAAACCACATTACCACTAAATATAAATTAACATATATACTTAATTAATATGTCCAAATGTACACATATTAATTAAGTATATATTACATAATTAAAGGTTATAACATTAAGTAGTTAGGGTATATTATCATAGTTTTTAGCAAGAAAATTTAGCGAGTTATTTACAAACAATTTTAACAAGTTCATAGATTTCATTCATAGTGAGATAACTCACTTTCATTCAACCACACTTCCTACCAATGTTTAACTAATCAAACACTCCCTCTATCACTTCCTTTGTACATGACCATCACCTCCTCCCCTTTCCTATCTCATGTCCATCACCTCCTTCCCTTTCCCAGTTCACGTCCATCACCTCCTTCCCCTTCCTAGCTCACGGCCAAGCCTCCTCCTCCACTATAGTACACGACCCCATGGCTACCTTTCCCTCTATAGTACTCACGGCCTAAGGCCATTATCACCTCTCATGCTGTGACGCCCCACCCCGAGACCCACGTTAGTAAAGGGAATTAACGAGTAATTTCGTCTACTACGCAGAGAATAGGGTTGGATAAGGGCGACCAACATAGCATACACTAGCTAAGAACTAAACATGTCAAGTAGTGTCATCATTTTTTTTCATTTACCTCATATGTGGTTGACATGTCTAGTCCATAACTATTGCACACTATGGCGGTTTACAAACATTTCAGAACTAATGTAATATACATATATGTGGAAAGTAAATAGAAGTCACAGAACAACAAACCCAGACCAGATATATATATACACCACCATACATGCCCACATATTACATCATACACGAGTGCCAAAAAGGGGTACTGATAATCACATACAATCATCCCACAAAAAGAATATACATCATGATAGTCAACAAAAAGGTCTAAAGATAAAAGCTAGCCAAATCGATATGTCCCACAAAAGGCGATAAGCTGATCCAAAAAAGAGAAGCTGTCCATGCTAACCTGCAACTCGGTCTGACCCGAGTGAAAAACACACGGTCGGGCAACTAAACTCATCAGTAGATAAGGGCCTCAATGATGATAAGTGATAATGAGATAATCATTCCGTTGTTCCCAACAGAACGAATATAAGGTTCATCATGAATATACATCTATGAGAATCATGAAGGATCATTCTTATATCATAAGAAGGGAAATTATTTCGAAGTACTTCAAATAAATCATAAAGATCGTCAAACTTCATAAATCACATAATCTCAAACAAGTAATAATAATATGGTCGAAACATCATGGACCATCATATAATGTCGCCTCATTCTTACTCGAGGCTATTTAAAACATAAACATCACCCAAAAAGATTAACATCAAAATCATCAATAAAAAGAGTTCTTCGCACGTGCTATTTACTTCCACTAGTACTGTACTTCGGTACCATACATCAAGGGATTGGGATCACCTTCATTTCTACCTCTCCTGCCTATGCACACGACTACAAAGCCTATAATTTCCTCCATCCCAATCGGTGACGTCAAAAGACCCGGGTAATAATAATATCATAATGCTTCGGGGTTGACTACTAATCTGCAACCCCACTTCACTCGAGGTCCATAGTACTAGTCCAAACTTCCATGTGTCTCAACTTTATGACTAGGAACCCAAAAGGTATTAACACACGTCCCATACCATGCGTCAGTACCTAATGGTTTACTAATCGTCGGTCGATACCACATCGTAAAGTAATTATAAATTACATCAAACCCTATAAAATAAATTATATACATCGCCTCATTTCGTCGGCAAAATGTAGAAAATTCCAACTCATCGTATTTCGTACCACGACGACTTCAATGTGACTACTACACTTGTCTCCTTTCATCGACAAGTATCATGATAATAAATAAACTCGCCTCATATCCTCGGCAAGTGTAAATCTACATCCATATGGTCCTCTATCGAATATACTCCTAATTAGGAGTCGTCGGACCATATCTGCATAATATTAGTCAAATGGACTAATATGATAAAATGCTTCAAACACAATCAAAACGTCAAATATACACCCGAATAATATAAAAATGAATAAAATAAACAAAATTACTTATAAATTATTTTTCCATAGAAACAGGTTTTTTTTTAATAATTTATACAAGCCTTGGAAATAAGGAATGCTTGTTTTAAAAACCCTTAAAAATGCTTAAAAGCATTTATGATTTCAGCATAGAAAACGCCAAAATTTGGCAATGCGATTAAAAACAAAGTGATAGCTTAGTTTCTAAGCTTTCCGGAATGACCAAGATCGTTAAATTTCGATCAGCGGTCTAAAAATTAGGATCTTTTTACTAAAAATCTTAAACAAGGCCTGTAGCATATAGTATGTATATATATATAATGACAGGACTGAGATAAATATTTTCAATTTCAGCACAGTAAATATTCGAATCTGGCAATATGACTAAAGAAAAAGTTGTAGCTTATGAAATGGGCTTTCCAAAACATCTAAGATTATCGAATTCGGCCTAAAAACGAAAAAGTTATGGCCGATTCCGTTTCAGATTCAACAACAGGGAAATTCTAGTTTTGCTCTCGGGTTAGCAGTACAAAAATTCAATTTTGTCATAGATAGCTTAAAAATAACAGAAAACTCAACAAATGGAAGTTGTAGTATATGAAATATGCTTTTCGGAATGGCCAAAATTATCAAAATCCGATCTGTGGTTCAAAAGTTATAGCTGTTTTGCTAACAAATTCAAACTCCACCTGATTTGTGAATGACAGAATCGGGCTTCTGTCTTCAACCTCATTTCAGGTCATTAAAATTGCAAAATATCAGAATACAACCTGGAAACAAATTGTTTCTTATTGAATATAGTTTCCAACAACAAAAAGTTGAGGTAAAACGGACAAAAAACGTGAAAGTTATGACCGTTTTACTATGATGCATTCTCAGCAAAACGCGGTATAAGAAAAACTTCAGAAACTAGTACGAATTTGCAACAAATAGCTACAGATTTTGCACAGGTTTTCAATTTAGTTGCTGTAAGTTGTATACTTACAATTTGCAGCAAAAGATGGTGGTTTTAAGCAGCAAATGCAAAGCTTTTGGCGAATTCAAGCTCCTGCAGGACCTGTAGAAGCTGGCTATTCTCAATTTAGAAAATTCTCTTCATAATTAGCTGCAAAAATTGAGTAGAAATGGAATTTTTTTTTTTAGATGAAGATAGCCATGGTTTACTGTCTTTGTTTAGAAGAAGAAGAAAGGAATGAGTAAAGAGGAAAATAATGTACATGTTATTTTTCTTCTTTCCTGAGGCTTCTAGAATGGGTTTGGATCTAAACCATATGCCCGTTAAGCCCATAACAATACTTAGTGAAATTTACCAAGTAAATGCACACATTTCACCTATTTAACAATATAAACTCATGTTTTCCTATTTTGAAGCAAAGTTAAATTTATACATAAAGTGCATGTAAACATAAATTGTTTTCTCAACCAAATAAAATTTATTTTAACAATAAAATTTTATTTTTTAACATTAAAACCCCATATTTAATAATATTTTACATGTTACACAATTTTAGTGTAAAACACCGTTTTTAACATAACAAACTAAATAAAAATTTCTTTCTTGCCAAATAAATTTGCAATAAATCATTCTAACACTTTTAAAAACCACAAAATAATATTTTTGCACAATATTTCATCCTTTATTTTATTAAAAGACATGTTTTCTTCATATTTTTCCTTTTATATTCAATAAAAGGCTAATATTGGCAATAATTATCAATACTATAACATTGACTTAATTAAAATACAGTAAATGACTAACTTCACTCCAGTACCTCAAAATAAAGTTTTTAAAACTTTATTTCCATCAATTTAAATGTTATTTTAGCACTAAACTCTCATTTTCTACTATTTGCATATTTTGTCAAAATAATGCAAATTTGGACATATTTTGCAAAATAAAACTATATTTTCCAACCAATAAAGTGTAAATAAATGTTTTAACACTTTTAAAACATTAATACACTATTATATATCATTTTATTAAACCCAAATAAATTTACAACCCATCCCAAGACTCATATAAAGTGATCAACTTTATTTTCTTCATTTCATTAGCTCAATTTACTCAACATCATTGTTTATATTAAATAAACAATATTTTCACCATTTTACCTCTAATTAATTTAATTAATTCCAATATTAAATTATAATCATCATTATAATTTAATATTAGCGGTAATCTCCTAACCGGGTTTGTTACAGACTCCCCTCCTTAACAAAATTGCGTCCTCGCAATTTCTAGGGAAACCGTAACAAATATAACGATTTAACCCAAAAGGAATAAGAAATAGCTTGAGATAATAGTTCTCACCATCCTCAAATGAAGATAGAAAACTCGGAAAAGAACGCTCGATAGATTCTCTAGTTTCCCAAGTGCAATCATTGAGATTCTCCGACCATTGAATCTTAACAAGAGGAACTTCTTGCTTCGAAGGCGCCTCACTTCCGAATCAAGCACGCGAATAGGCCGTTGAACGGTGGATCAACTCGGTGAGATCTCAAGCTCAAGCTGCTCGGAAGGATCAACAACGGAATCGGAACCTCAAATGCACTTCTTAAGCTGAGAGACGTAGAAAACATCATGAATACCAGATAAATGAGGCGGAAGTGACACTCGATAAGCAACCGGACCGATGCGCTCGGTAATCGAAAATGGTCCTATAAAGCGAGGAGCCAATTTCCCAGTGGAGCTAAAGCACATCACTCCCTTCATCGGAGATATACGAACGAACACATGGTCACCGACGGAGAATTGAAGGGGTTTCCTAAGGTTGTCCGCGTAGAATTTCTGACGGCTCTATGCCTCTTTCATTCTCTGTCTAATAAGGGAACTCTTCTTCGAAGAATCACGAATTGAATCCGGCCCAAGAATAAGCTTCTCGTCAGATTCTAACCAACAAGATGGAGAACGACACGGCCTACCATAAAGTGCCTTGAATGGTGCCATACCGATGCTGGACTGAAAGCTGTTGTTATAGGAGAATTCTACCAATGGAAGGTGATCCTCCCAAGAACCACCAAAATCAAGAATGCATGCACGAAGTAGGTCCTCAAGAATACAATTCACCCTCTCTGTCTGTCCATCAGACTGAGGATGATAAGCAGTCGAAAGATTTAGCTTTGTTCCCAAAGCTTGCTGAAAGCTGGACCAGAAATGACTGGTAAATAGAGGATCACGGTCACAAATGATCGATGAAGGAACACCATGCAATCGAACAATTTCCTTAATATAGAGCTTCGCCAAAAGAGGAGCATTCCTATTAGACTTAATAGGGATGAAATGAGCTGACTTCGTGAGGCGATCAACAATTACCCAAATGCTCGAATGACCCGACCTCGAACGAGGATGGCCGTCAATGAAGTCCATCGAAACTTGGTCCTACTTCCACAATGGAACCTCTAGAGGCTGAAGAAGACCAGATGGCCGCTGATGCTCGGCCTTGATAAGCTGACACGTCATGCAATTGATTACATAACTTGCAATGTCATGCTTCATGCCTTCCCAATAATAAAGTTGATGCATATCCGCATACATCTTACTACTACCCGGATGAATGGTGTACTTAGAGCGATGACAATCGTCAAGTATGTCACGTCTAAGTGCTGAGCCAGAAGGCACAACAATGCGATTCTTCAAATGGAGGCAACTGTGAGAATCAATGGAATAATCCTGCAACTCCTTATCACGGGAGTCAGTAGAACAAGACTGGATGAGGCGAATCGTATGAACATCGTGCCTCTGAGCCTCAGAAATACGATCAAGAAGAAATGGTCGAGCATCTATACTAAACAATAAAGCAGGAGAATCGGATGATGGAACTCTATTACGAATATCACAACAAGATAGTGTCGTCAGAACATCCCATCCGGCTAACATCATAGAAACCACGGCCGAATGCTTGCGACTAAGTGCATCAGCAACTCGATTACCCTTACCAGGGGTATACTCAATATCGAAATCATATGAGGCGAGAAACTCTAACCATCGTTGTTGCCTCATATTCAAATCCTTTTGAGAAAAGAGATACTTAAGAGATTTGTGATTGGTATAGAGGATAAAATGCTCTCCCAAAAGATAATGACGCCAAATCTTCAAAGCGAAGACAATGGCTGCAAGCTCAAGGTCATGAGTAGCATATCGAACCTCGTTCGGTCTCAACTGTCTCAAAGCATTAGCTACTACCCGGTCTTTCTAATCAGGACTGCACCGAGGCCACTGTGGCTGGCATCGGTATATACAATAAGATCTTGGTTCCCTTGAGGAACCACAAGGACGGAAGCATTAGTGAGAAGCTCTTTTAATCTCTGAAAAGAAGCTTCACACTTATCGGACCAAATAAATCGAACGCCTTTCCTCGTAAGGCTAGTCAAAGGAAGCACAATGCGGGAAAAGTCTTTGATGAAATGACGATAATAACTCGCTAATCCCAGAAAGGAACGAATCTCGTGAACATTCTCAGGCCTCATCCAATTCTGAATAGCCTCGATCTTAGAAGGATCGACAGAGATGCCATTGGAAGATATGACATGGCCTAAGAATTTCACTTGCTTTTCCCAAAAATGACACTTAGAAAGCTTTGCTTTAAGTTGATGCTGTCGGAGAGTACTCAAAATAATTCTAAGATGTCGAGCATGATCTACTTCGGACTTCGAATAAACCAAAATGTCATCAATGAAAACAAGAACAAACTTATCGAGATATTCCCGGAATACTCGATTCATGAGATCGACGAAATAAGCAGGAGCGTTCGTCAAACCGAATGGCATGACGAGCCACTCATAAGAACCATAGAGAGTGCGGAATGCGGTGAGAGGAACACTATCTTCCGCAACTCGAAGCTGATGAAAACCACTGGCCAGATCTAACTGAGAAAAGACCTTAGCACCACTCAACTGATCGAATATATCATCAATTCTGGGTAAAGGTATAACGGTTCTTGATGGTTAGCTCATTAAGCTTGCGATAGTCGACGCAAAGCCTAAGAAATCCATCGGATTTCTTCAAAAATACCACTGCGGCAGCCCATGGTGAAGAGCTAGATCGAATAAAATGCTTGGCTTCAAGCTCGAGAAGTTGCTTCTTGAGTTCCTCATTCTCTCGCGTAGACATCCTCGTGGGAGGACGACTAATGGGCCGAGCACCAAGGATAAGATCAATACGGAACTCAATGGCTCGCTTAGGAGGCAAACCAGAAACAGGCACAAATAAATCGGTGAAGTCACAAACAACTGGAATATGGGACACATCATCATCAGTATCGAGGGAATCAAGAGCAAATAAAGAGGTTGTAGAACCACAATCGGAATCATGAAGCGAGAGAGATAACTGATTAGAAGAATCTGGATGTCGAAGATAAAGAACTCGCTCCAAACATAAAATCTTAGCATCGTACTGAACTAGCCAGTCCATACCTAAAATCATGTCAAAGCCAAGGAAAGGAATCACATGCAGATTCGCATGGAAAGGAAAACCACAAATCAAGATCTCAACGTCATCACAAAATAACCTAAGGGTGGCGGATCCTCCAATAGGATTAGCAATTCGCAACGAAGTAAGCAAGCATGAAACATCCAACTCCAAAGCATCTACGAGTTCCTTCGATACAAATGAGTGAGAAGCACCCGTATCGAAAAGCACTCGGATAATACGATAATGAAATAATAAGGAACCTTCTAAAATGGAAGAGTGTGTACCTCTAGGCTGAGAAGCACCACCAAAGGTAGAAGCCACATTAAGCTGACCCTGACGTGAACCTTTCCCCTTAATGGGGCAAGCAGCAACTAAGTGTCCCTCTTTCTTGCAATGGAGGCAACGCTTGGGTTTGGGACACTCTCTAACAGGATGATCAGGGGAGCCATAATTGAAGCATGCAAAAGGCTTCGCTGAAGGAGTAGACCGAGGCTGAGAAGAAGAACCACCTTGCTTCTTCTTCTTCTTCTTAGGAGGAAAGGGCTTAGACTTGCAAAAGAACTTCTTCTTATTCGGGTGGGCCCGAACCCTAACATCATCACTATACTCTTCCTTCTCGGCCGCTTCAAGCTGAAGGGCCTATCAACAAGCTTCTCAAAAGTAAGCTCAACGCGAAGCATAAGGGCCTTCTTCAAATACTTCTTAAGTCTGGAAATGAACCTAAGATTCTTCTTGTATGGAGTAGGAATATGTTCAAGCCCATACTTGGAAAGAGCCTCAAACGAAGCAGCATACTCAGGAACATAAAGCTTTCCATGCTTGAGCTCAAGGAAGCGACGAGCTAGGGTAGCTCTCTCAGAATCAGGAATAAACTTGAGCTCAAACCTCTCACGGAACCGATCCCACTCAAGTGTGGATTCATCAATCTCAGCAATCAGAAGGTCATACCAATGAAGAGCTCATTTTTGCAACATAGTGGATGCTACAAGAACACGGTGATGGCTAGATATCTCCATACGGCCAAAAATACGCTCACAAGTACTGAGCCAGGCCTCAACATCAAGAACAGACTCGGTGCCTTTAAAGGCCTTGCCACCGAGATGAGTGAAATCACTGCACATACGTGCAAAAGCCGATTGGCGAGGAGAGGCAGGAGTAGCAGTAGTGGGAGGCTGAACGCTCCGCACTAACTCAAGAATCTGATCAGTGGACATATATACACCCTCAGGACGAGAACCACTGGACGGTCCCGCCGCTGAATGGCGTCCTCTACCTCGATGAGACATAGCTGAGAGAAAAAATTAAAAGGATCATTCGCAGGGTAAATAGATATATTAGAAATTCAAATACAGAAAATAAGGAATACTATGAAATATACTGAACATTCCTAGACGTATTCCTTTCTATCTACCCCAAAGAATCGAAAAGGGACACGGGTCAAAACATGGGTAAGGAAAAAATTAAAAGTAAGGTGAACCGAATCATGATTATGGGATGATACATGTAGATGTATTATACTTGATGCATGGTATCTCGTGTACTGTTCTGTATATATCACATTATATTCTGAAATGATGCTCTGATACCAAGCTGTGACGCCCCACCTTAGACCCATGTTAGTAAAGGGAATTAACAAGTAATTCTGTCTACTAACGCAGAGAATAGGGTTGGATAAGGGCGACCAACATAGCACACACTAGCTAAGAACTAAACATGTCAAGCAGTCATCATTTTTTTTTCATTTACCTCATATGTGGTTGACATGTCTAGTCCATAACTATTGCACAATATGGCGGTTTACAAATATTTCAGAACTAATGTAATATACATATATGTGGAAAGTAAATAGCAGTCACAGAACAGCAAACCCAGACCAGATATATATATACACAGACACCACCATACATGCCCACATATTACATTATACACGAGTGCCAAAAAGGGGTACTGATAATCACATACAATCATCCAATAAAAAGAATATACATCATGATAGTCAACAAAACGGTCTAAAGATAAAGGCTATCCAAATCGATATGTCCCACAAAAGGTGATAAGCTGATCCAAAAAGAGAAGCTGTCCATGCTAGTCTGACCCGAGTGAAAAACACACGGGTCAGGCAACTAAACTCATCAGTAGATAAGGGCCTCAATGATGATAAGTGATAATGAGATAATCATTCCGTTGTTCCCAACGGAACGAATATAAGGTTCATCATGAATATACATCTATGAGAATCATCAAGGATCATTCTTATATCATAAGAAGGGAAATTATTTTGAAGTACTTCAAATCAATCATAAAGATCGTCAAACTTCATAAATCACATAATCTCAAACAAGTAGTAATAATATGGTCGAAACATCATGGACCATCATATAATGTCGCCTCATTCTTACTCGAGGCTATTTAAAACATAAACATCACCCAAAAAGATTAACATCAAAATCATCAATAAAAAGAGTACTTCGCACGTGCTATTTACTTCCACTAGTACTGTACTTCGGTACCATACATCATGGGATTGGGATCACCTTCATTTCTACCTCTCCTGCCTACGCACACGACTACGTAGCCTATAATTTCCTCCATCCCAATCGGTGACGTCAAAAGACCCGAGTAATAATAATATCATAATGCTTTGGGGTTGACTACTAATCTGCAACCCCACTTCACTCGAGGTCCGTAGTACTAGTCCAAACTTCCATGTGTCTCAACTTTACGACTAGGAACCCAAAAGGTATTAACACACGTCCCATACCATGCATCAGAACCCAATGGTTTGCTAATCGTCGGTCGATACCGCATCGTAAAGTAATTATAAATTAACATCAAACCCTACAAAAAAATTATATACATCGTGTGACGACCCGACTTTCTAGCCCCAGAAAGTCATTTCATCTTGAAGAAAGAAAGGGATGAGAAAATAGAAAAGATAGAGAAGAAAGAACAACAACATCAGAATCTCACAGCGGAATGAATAAATTATATTAATCACATAAGTATTTACATAATATACAACATCAATCAGAGTTATACAGATAATACATCACATACTAGACAGTTATAGACACCTGTCTAGTTATACAATTCAACACACAAAACAACACAGAGATACCAACACAGCGTAACTATATATATATATCTACAACGCTGAAGCCTCCTGCTCCATTGCTCCTCTAGATTTCGTCAAAGCAAACCTGAATCCCTTGGCTACTCGTAAAAACTTGAGTACCCGAGAGTTTAGGAAAAACAGAAATAAACTCCGGGTCAGACATGGGTCTGGTGTGAGTAACAGGTTAAAGTTGCTTAACTTTGAAAATATTTGAAAAAAAAGGTATCACGTAAGACTTCCCACAAATAAACATGGTAAGTTTTTACCTTACGCTAACCAAAATATTTGATAGGAAATTCTGTGATATTATAATAGTGTCTAGGGTTTTCAAGTAAATATGAAATAGCCGAAATTGTTACATTATTAAATTCCAGCTACTAGCCAAAAAAGTGGGTAATACAATCAAAACCGTTGGCACTTATTGGATTTTGGATTCCATGCAATGGCAGGGCTACTGGGGTACCGCCCGTCACAGCACGTGGCCTAGATCAACGTACCGAGGAGTACGCCCGCTCCCCTACAACACAAGGCCGGAGCCATTCCTTACTGAACAGTCCCGAACAAGATAACCCCGACAGTTGGAGCTCAAAACTGCCCACACAGCCGAAATAAAAGGGACATCTAGACAGGGGGAAATCTCGTCCTGCTTGGGCATGACCCACATAACCTTGCTGCACCTCCCCTGTTTTAGCCATTCCCGGTTGATGAGGCTTGAGGCTGCGATTACCTTTAGAGAACACATCTCTTAGAATGCTCATCGCCCACCTGACGATGTTCTGAAAGCATTCAGTCCATATAAGTTCGTTCCGGGTTCGAACGAAACCGAAGGCATTATCTCGTTACACTCATTTTGGAATCACCCTCAGAGTTAATGACGATAACCATTGCACTCTGAATCTTCACTTGAGAATTCACGACCTAACGATTAATTTGGATCTATGTGGTTTTTGGATGTCCAAATATGGAAACCCGATCCCGATCTCATCGAAATCCAAACGCCATCTTTTAAGGCCAAGTTGTTTTAAAGTTTAAAACAATTCAGTTCAATTACCCATATACACACAGATAGATGATTCACAATATCATAATAGATAGTCAACATCATCATAAACAGATAATCCATATTATCATCCAATAGATAATCCATATTATCACATTCTTAAATCAAAACATATATTTCACATGGCATTCGTTAATCTCATATTGAGATTTCAAACCATTCAAGGTAAACAATATCATCAATCCATATATAAGCAGTCACATCAGCTATAATTAATTTAAAATGAATTAAATTAATTATTGCATCTCTAATTAATTTAAATTAAATTAAATTAATTAATTCACCAATATAAATCTTGCTTATATAACTATTAGTCAATTTCCAATCAATTAATTTCTCATCATCCAATTATTCAATTTAATTAATCACCTTTGATTAATTAATTTTTGATTACATTCAAGTAATTGTCTTTTAATTTATTTTCACAAATTAATTATTCTTAACTAAACGCAAAAATTAACCTCTAATTACCTCATAAATAAATTAATTTTAATTAATTACATTAATTTTTAATTACACTAATTAATTACTCTTTAATTACTTCTTATCGGTTAATTAATCTCAATTGATCAACCCTTAAATTCATCATTTAATTATATTTATAAATGATTTGTAATTCATCTTAATTAATTATCCTTTTAATATTAGTTACCTTAAGTAATTTACCTCAATTAAACCACATTTATTAATCACCCCTGATTAATACCATTCAATAATTAACTACCCTTAATTACTCCATCAAATACATCAATTATTTCTTAATTAATTTTCTTTAAATTAATCCCTTGATTAATTATGCAAAGTAATTACATTCCAATTACTTTCATCATTAAATCATATCCAGTTAATTACATCAAGTAATTATCATTAATTACTTCCCTAAGTAATTATACTTATCACATCATCAAATAATTATTTAAATTAATTAAACTTAATTAACTTAAACAATTCATATTAAACTGAATTAATTACAATGAATAATTAATTCCTTAATTACTTCCATTAAGTAATTATACTTAAGTAATTCATAATTGCTTATCTTGAATTAATTAATTTAACTAGTTATTAAATTTTATTCCATTAATTAATTATCTTAGTAAATGTCCTTCATTAACTATTTATAATTTTTTAATTACTTTTCCTAAAGTAATTAACTAAGATTTATTATCAATTACATTTTTAATTAATGATTCTTAATTACCAATTGATTTACCTCAAATTAATTAACTTATACCTTATTTAAATAAATTTAATCTCATATTTACTAAGTTAATTAATTCAAGTCATTAATTATCCATTTAATTAACTTAATAATTACAAATCCTTAAGTCTTTAAAACATTTTTCTATTTAATGATCAATTTATCATTAATAAGGTATTTAAAACAATTTAATTTAAATTTACTTTTAAATTTCATTTTAAATTTAAGATTTAAAATGGAATCAAATTAATCTTAACAAGTTTAAAACAATTCCAAACTTCTTTTTATTTCACAACTTAAAGAATAATTATCTTAAAATAGAAGATTAAAAGAATTTAAACACGATTCCATTTCGAATTCAAATCAAATTTTAAAATTTACTTTATCACTCAAATTTGTTTAAAACAATTTAAAATCTCTTTTTATTTCAAATCTAAGATTCAAATTTATGTTGAATCCAGATTTAAATCTTTTTATTTTAAACCTCACTTCCAATTTAAACTTCGTTTTTTTTAAACCTTAGATTCAAAAGTTCATTTAAATCTATACTGTAAACTTTTAATTTAAAACACAGTTTAAAAATCCTGTTTTTAAATTTCGAACAAAATTTAAACCTGAAACAATTAGGTTCGCCAAAAACTGAAATAGGTTACTGAGTCGAGCCAAACCAAAATTGCCTCGAGTTCTCACCTTCCCTGCTTCGAGTTCGACATGAAGTTTCCCCGAGTCAAACCCTTAAAGACTCGATTAACTCGTGAATTAACTCGAGTGAAAAACTCGAGTACCCTCTGCTTCAACAAACTCCTCCAGGCACAACACAGTGCATCGTGCATATGCACGGTGCCGATGGTCGTCGCTGATCAACATCGATGATCCTCCCACATCATCCATCACCCAAACACCCCCTCGCAAGCATCAACACGACATATTCAACTCGAAATCAAATTCGAGGGTTCGAGCCAGCAATCTGGAAACACAGACAACCCAACTTCCAAAAACCTGGAAATTCGCCATCCTCGCCACCTCGTCCACCAGAGACGCTAAATTTCTGGCCATCACCACGTCTACGTACCCTCTACCTCCCATCAAGAGCACGTAACGCTCAATCACACACAGAGAGAGAACGAATCGAAGACTCAGCCTTACAAAAATTTAGGTCTACAAAAAAGAAAACGTCGCCGGCGCCACCACGTCCACCTGACAAACCTTCCACTATTTTTCTCATAACCCCTACTCATTCTTCTATCACCAGAAGAAACCCCGGTCACCCCGAAACTCGAGATCACCAGAAAACCCTTAAATACTCATTTCTGGTCAAACCAGAAATGCACTCTAATCCCATCACTAAAATTTGTAATTTTAGTTTTATAAATCAAGTTTTAGTTCGAGCATTTGATTTATACACCTGAATTCGTGAAACATTTAAATTGGAATTTGACTTATTTAAGTTGCACTGTTGTTTTATTTATTTCCAGAGTAGATACAGATTATTTCAACTTAAACAAATTTTTAAACCTAAAACTATGGTATAACAAACAAACTTTGTTCAACACTTAAGCCTTAACAAAATTTGGCTAAAGAGCAACTGATTTTTGTTTGTAGAATTTCAACCTAGAACTAGAATCAGAGAAGAAGAACACTGTTCACAGCATGCACACCAACATATTTATGCATAAACACATAGCTTTTACTTTTAAATGAATTCATAACACATATGTTTTCAGAGATGAATATGCAACATAATTATATACTTGAACTATTTAGATTGTGATGTTACTCACAGATTTGAAGAATGAAGACAGAGCTTTGAAAACTGTTTTGAACTTCTAAAACTGTAAAATATTTTTGCTTTGATCTTCCTATTTTAAAACTCCTTGCTTTTGTTTAGTTGTATGATGTTGTTTATCGATATGCTTTCTTTTCTTTCTTTCTGGTTTGCTAAGTTATGAAAGAAAATGGAACAAAGAGCATTGCATATATAGAGGACACAGGCTTTGTACAGGGAGGTGTCTTCTGGTATAGGCTATTTTAGTTTGTTCAGAGATATTTTCTTTACTTTTGTTTTATCAGGCAAGATTATTTTATTTTGGAGGCTGAATTGAGTTTATACATTTCGGCTGAAATGATTTTTATACATTTCTAGTAGACCAAATGGTGTGCTAGTATTAAATGAAATGTCCTTCATGTTGTATACATGTCTTATTTTGTATGTATTAAGATATTTTCTCTTTTATCTTATTTCTTTCTTTGTTCTTGCATACTACCTTACAGGCAACATTCATATATAATTTACTTACCTAGATTGCTTTATATCCTATGTACATGTATTTCTTTACATACTTTGTTCTAGCATATTCTTACAGGCAAGATTTTTTACAAAGCCTGGTTGCTTTTATACTTATATGGAGTTGTTTTAGTTACTGTTATAAATTTCAAACTTAAGCATTTAATTCAATTTCTAACCCAATTACATATTTTTGTCTTTCTTTTTACTTTAAAACTATAAAATACTTAATTTACTTATTATTATTATTATTATTTTATTTTCATACTTATGTTAATATCATACATTTGGTTTATACTTAAGTTTAATATTTATAAAGTTTTATTTTATTTTAAACATTTTTGAAAGAATTTATTTTAAATTTACAAATCATAGCTTTCCAATATATATATATATATATACATATATATATATAAATAAATTTTAAAATAACAATTTCTATTTGTATTAAAAATCCATTTGTAAAGACATTCATTATTAATATTGTTTAAAAATAACTCATTATTAAATTAAAATAATTCATAAAAGAATTTGTCTCTTATTTAATAAATTACCTATTTTATCAAGCTATATTTAAAAAGGACAAAACAACTCTTTTTGTTTAAATTTAAATCTAGGCTAGAATTATTTTTAAACAAATTAACTTTTATCCTAAGTATCTTAAAATCATATGGTTATTTAATAGCTTAATATTAATTTAATTCAAATTTCAAAATTACTAAAAATATTAGAATTAGAAGACATGACTTATTTATTAAATTAAAAACACAACTTATCTATTTACAATATATACAAATATGTATACATTACAAATAGAAAACAATTTATTAGCCTTTAAAGATAAATTATCAGTTTAAATATTTATTTTAAAGAAGATTATTAAATCTAATTCAAATTCATTATTAACATTATTATCAAATCAATTAAATTTTGACATAAATTATTAAATTGTTATTGTCAAAATTTCCGGGATATCACACTCCTTCCCCCTTAAAAGAATTTCATCCCAGAAATTAAAACAAAGGTAATTTAATAATCTAATTAAAAATTAATTTTAAAAACACCAGCATATATCAATCATATGCTAACAACCATAGCAACAAATTCAACTAATCAACAAATTTAATTATCCAGATAAAAATTCTAAATAGAATTTTATCGAGTTTCCCAAGTAAAAATACCGGGATACTCGCTCCATAGAATACAAACAATCAATACTACTAAGCTATAAAACTTCCACTCTTCTAGATCTACAAAAAAAAATCAAGATATCAGACCAAACTCAAGTCTGACTCAACAACCGAAATTCCCTGAACTGCTAGTTCTACAATCAGAGATAGCTCATACACGTACTCTCTCAGAGATACGTGAAACACTCTGAATTCCAGTTATCCAAACTGGCAATTTACTCCTGAAGACCAATCACTAATCCTAAGAAGAGAATAACAGAAAAAGATCCAAATATCTCGGAGCTAGCTTCCCAATCTTATCCAATCTTATAGCCCCCATTGATCGGAGAAAACCTCAACAACAACGAAGTCTCTAACTTCGAATTTCCAAATTCTCCGTCTTTTATTCACAATACTCTTCTGACGATCCTGGGCTGCCTACACCCATACTGATCGGCCCAACCCTTGCTGATACCCCCAGAAACAAATTGAACCAAAACAATCCAACAAAATGATCTTTCCATGATTAACTTCGAAAATCAGAAAACAACTCAATTCCAAAATCAAGAGATTGATCTTACTTCTCTCATATGGAAAGATAATACAGATGCATTCCAATCTGGTCTTAAGATCCTAAAAAATTTCCAGTAGAAACTCTCTAATCCAAAACACAGCAAATTCCAGTTGTTTCCACACCAAACAGCTGCCACCATGCTTCCACTGCGCAACTCTAACCAGAGCATATGAAAATGATAATGATGATCCCGAGGACAAACTGGACAACACATCTTAGAACTATGGTTCAACAGATCCTTAAAAGAAACTCAGAAGTTTCTCCAAAACCCGAGCTGCTTCACCAAACTCATTCTCCAAAAATCATCCTACTACTAAGCTGAACCATCGGTACCACTCCTGGCATCCAGTCGATACCAAACTCAATCTCCAGACACAGACAAAACTCTGACTTCCTGAAGACATCCAGAAAATTCAGGTATCCCAAGAGAACACTCAGCTATCGCAAGTCACTTTTGCGATCTATCTAGCCCACTAAAGAAAAACTGTTCTCTCTTTACCAAACAGAACAGCCTACGCTTAATTAGCCAATCCATCGAAGAAATGGATCTACTCTACTGCTTCTGAAGTTACCCCAGGAAAAACTGCTAAGCCAGAAGATCTCCTTGATGGCACACAGAACACTCCGAGCTGCATGCTGACTCAGATGCCAAGACTTCCTATCCAAAGCTCTTCGAGAAACTCGGACCTCGAACCAACAGAAACATTCTACTGAACTCAGCCCCAACATCAAAGCAGATACACTTCCTTAACTGATTCCAAAGAAACATCTTTGGAGACTTCCATAGTCACTGTGTCTCATCACACAGCTACTACATCCTAAGGTAAGATATCTGAACTTGCTCATGCAAAACCGATAGGTCCAAACTCTAGCTCATCCAAACTTACGCTTCAAAAGTGAACTCCGAACCTTAACAGGTTTCCTTCAGAGTTCAATGAAATCTTCCATCGCTGCAAAGCTCACTCGAGACGGTATTAGGTCTACAGTCTCGTTCGATACACTACCAAACTCAAATATTCAAACTCAACCATTGGTGGTCGTATTACACACACCACTACCATATCTACCTTTATAACTTATATTGGAAAACCCGAACAGGTAACCCAACAAATAGGTAGAAATAAATATAAATATATTTATATATCAAAATTACAAATACGCTCTCTCAAGATAGAAATCACTCAAGAGCCTAGGTATTCGCTCAACCTAGCGCTCTGATACCACCTGTGACGACCCGACTTTCTAGCCCTAGAAATTCGTTTCATCTTGAAGAAAGAAAGGGATGAGAAAATAGAAAAGATAGAGAAGAAAGAACAACAACATCAAAATCTCACAGCGGAACGAATAAATTATATTAATCACATATGTATTTACATAATATACAACATCAATCAGAGTTATACATATAATACATCACATACTAGACAGTTGTAGACACCTGTCTAGTTATACAATTAAATACACAAAACAACACAGAGATACCAACACAGCGGAACTATATATATCTACAACGCTGAAGCCTCCTGCTCCATTGCTCCTCCAGATTTCGTCAAAGCAAACCTGAATCCCTTGGCTACTCGTAAAAATTTGAGTACCCGAGAGTTTAGGAAAAACAGAAATAGACTCCGGGTCAGACATGGGTCTAGTGTGAGTAACAGGTTAAAGTTGCTTAACTTTGAAAATATTTGAAAACAAAAGGTATCACGTAAGACTTCCCACAAATAAACATGGTAAGTTTTTACCTTACGCTAGCCAAAACATTTGATAGGAAATTCTGTGATATTATAATAGTGTCTAGGGTTTTCAAGTAAATATGAAATAGCCGAAATTGTTACATTATTAAATTCCAGCTACTAGCCATAAAAGTGGGTAATACAATCAAAACCGTTGGCACCTATTGGATTTTGGATTCCATACAATGGCAGGGCTACTTAGGTACTGCCCGTCATAGTACGTGGCCTATATCAACGTACCGAGGAGTATGCCCGCTCCCCTGCAACACAAGGCCAGAACCATTCCTTACTGAACAGTCCCGAACAAGATAACCCCGGCAGTTGGTGCTCAGAACTGCCCACACAGCTGAAATAAAAGGGACATCTAGACAGGGGAAAATTGGGTCCTGCTTGGGAATGACCCACCTAACCTTGCTGCACCTCCCCTATTTTAGCCATTCCCAGTTGATGAGGCTTGAGGCTGCGATTACCTTTAGAGAACACATCTCTTAGAATGCTCATCGCCCACCTGACGATGTTCTGAAAGCATTCAGTCCATACAAGTTCGTTCCGGGTTCGAACGAAACCGAAGGCATTATCTCATTACACTAATTTTGGAATCACCCTCAGAGTTAACGACGATAACCCTTGCACTCTGAATCTTCACTTGAGAATTCACGACCTAACGATTAATTTGGATCGATGTGGTTTTCGGATGTCCAAATATGGAAACCCGATCCCGGTCTCATCGAAATCCAAACGCCATCTTTTAAGGCCAAGTTGTTTTAAAGTTTAAAACAATTCAGTCAATTACCCATATACACACAGATAGATGATTCACAATATCATAATAGATAGTCAACATCATCATAAACAGATAATCCATTTTATCATCCAATAGATAATCCATATTATCACATTCTTAAATCAAAACATACATTTCACATGGCATTCGTTAATCTCATATTGAGATTTCAAACCATTGAAGGTAAACAATATCATCAATCCATATATAAGCAGTCACATCAGCTATAATTAATTTAAAATGAATTAAATTAATTATTGCATCTCTAATTAATTTAATTTCAATTAAATTAATTAATTCACCAATATAAATCTTGCTTATATAACTATTAGTCAATTTCCAATCAATTAATTTCTCATCATCCAATTATTCAATTTAATTAATCACCTTTGATTAATTAACTTTTGATTACATTCAAGTAATTGTCTTTTAATTTATTTTCACAAATTAATTATTTTTAACTAAACGCAAAAATTAACCTCTAATTACCTCATAAATAAATTAATCTTTAATTAATTACATTAATTTTTAATTACACTAATTAATTACTCTTTAATGACTTCTTATTGGTTAATTAATCTCAATTGATCAACCCTTAAATTCATCATTTAATTATATTTATAAATGATTTCTAATTCATCTTAATTAATTATCCTTTTAATATTACTTACCTTAAGTAATTTACCTCAATTAAACCACATTTATTAATCACCCCTGATTAATACCATTCGGTAATTAACTACCCTTAATTACTCCATCAAATACATCAATTATTTCTTAATTAATTTTCTTTAAATTAATCCCTTGATTAATTATGCAAAGTAATTACATTCCAATTACTTTCATTATTAAATCATATTCAGTTAATTACATTAAGTAATTATCATTAATTACTTCCCTAAGTAATTATACTTATCACATCATCAAATAATTATTTAAATTAATTAAACTTAATTAACTTAAACAATTCATATTAAACTGAATTAATTATAATGAATAATTAATTCCTTAATTACTTCCATTAAGTAATTATACTTAAGTAATTCATAATTGCTTATCTTGAATTAATTAATTTAACTAGTTATTAAAATTTATTCCATTAATTAATTATCTTAGTAAATGTCCTTCATTAACTATTTATAATTCTTTAATTACTTTTCCTAAAGTAATTAACTAAGATTTATTATCAATTACATTTTTAATTAACGGTTCTTAATTACCAATTGATTTACCTCAAATTAATTAACTTATACCTTATTTAAATAAATTTAATCTCTTATTTACTAAGTTAATTAATTCAAGTCATTAATTATCCATTTAATTAACTTAATAATTACAAATCCTTAAGTCTTTAAAACCTTTTTCTATTTAATGATCAATTTATCATTAATAAGGTATTTAAAACAATTTAATTTAAATTTACTTTTAAATTTCATTTTAAATTTAAGATTTAAAATGGAATCAAATTAATCTTAACAAGTTTAAAACAATTCCAAACTTCTTTTTATTTCACAACTTAAAGAATAATTATCTTAAAACAGAAGATTAAAAGAATTTAAACATGATTCCATTTCGAATTCAAATCAAATTTTAAAATTTACTTTATCATTCAAATTTGTTTAAAACAATTTAAAATCTCCTTTTATTTCAAATCTAAGATTCAAATTTATGTTGAATCCAGATTTAAATCTTTTTATTTTAAACCTCACTTCCAATTTAAACTTCGTTTTTTTAAAAAACCTTAGATTCAAAAGTTCATTTAAATCTATACTTTCTACTTTTAATTTAAAACACAGTTTAAAAATCCTGTTTTTAAATTTTGAACAAAATTTAAACCTGAAACAATCAGGTTTGCCAAAAACTGAAACAACTTACTGACTCGAGCCAAACCAAAATCGCCTTGAGTTCTCACCTTCCCTGCTTCGAGTTCGACATGAAGTTTCCCCGAGTCAAACCCTTAAAGACTCGAGTAACTCGCAAATTAACTCGAGTGAAAAACTTGAGTACCCTCTGCTTCAACAAACTACTCCAAGCACAACACAGTGCACCGTGCATATGCACGGTGCCGATGGTCGTCGCTGATCATCATCGATGATCCTCCCACGTCATCCATCACCCAAACACCCCCTCGTAAGCATCAACAAGACATCTTCAACTCGAAATTAAATTCGAGGGTTCGAGCCACCAACCTCGAAACACAGACAACCCAACTTTCAAGAACCTGGAAGTTCGCCGTCCTCGCCACCTCGTCCACCAGAGACGCTGAATTTTTGGCCATCACCACGTCTACGTACCCTCTACCTCCCGTCAAGAGCACATAACGCTCGATCGCATAGAGAGGGAGAACGAACCGAAGACTCAGCCTTACAAAAATTTAGGTCTACGAAAAAGAAAACGTCGTCGGCGCCACCACTTCCACCTGACGAACCTTCCACTATTTTTCTCAGAACCCCTACTCATTCTTCTATCACCAAAAGAAACCCCGGTCACCCCGAAACTCGAGATCACCAGAAAACCCTTAAATACTCATTTCTGGTCAAACCAGAAATGCACTCTAATCCCATCACTAAAATTTGTAATTTGTAATTTTAGTTTTATAAATCAAGTTTTAGTGCGAGCATTTGATTTATACACCTGAATTCGTGAAACATTTAAATTGGAATTTGACTTATTTAAGTTGCACTGTTGTTTTATTTATTTCCAGAGTAAATACAGATTATTTCAACTTAAACAAATTTTTAAACCTAAAACTATGGCATAACAAATAAACTTTGTTCAAGACTTAAGTCTTAACAAAATTTGGATGAAGAACACTGATTTTTGTTTGTAGAATTTCAACCTAGAACTAGAATCAAAGAAGAAGAACACAGTTCACAGCATGCACACCAACATATTTATGCATAAACACAGAGCTTTTACTTTTAAATGAATTCATAACACATATGTTTTCAGAGATGAATATGCAACATAATTATATACTTGAACTATTTAGATTGTGATGTTACTCACAGATTTGAAGAATGAAGACAGAGCTTTGAAAACTGTTTTGAACTTCTAAAACTGTAAAATATTTTTGCTTTGATCTTCCTGTTTTAAAACTCCTTGCTTTTGTTTAGTTGTATGATGTTGTTTATGGATATGCTTTCTTTTCTTTCTTTTTGGTTTGCTAAGTTATGAAAGAAAATGGAACAAAGAGCATTGCATATATATAGAGGAGACAGGCTTTGTACAGGGAGGTGTCTTCTGGTATAGGCTATTTTAGTTTGTTCAGAGATATTTTCTTTACTTTTGTTTTATCAGGCAAGATTATTTTATTTTGGAGGCTGAATTGAGTTTATACATTTCGGCTGAAATGATTTTTATACATTTCTAGTAGACCAAATGGTGTGCTAGTATTAAATGAAATGTCCTTTATGTTGTATACATGTCTTATTTTGTATGTATTAAGATATTTTCTCTTTTGTCTTATTTCTTTCTTTGTTCTTGCATACTACCTTACAGGCAACATTCATATATAATTTACTTACCTAGATTGCTTTATATCTTATGTACATATATTTCTTTACATACTTTGTTCTAGCATATTCTTACAGGCAAGATTTTTTACAAAGCCTGGTTGCTTTTATACTTATATGGAGTTGTTTTAGTTACTGTTATAAATTTCTAACTTAAGTATTTAATTCAATTTCTAACGCAATTACATATTTTTGTCTTTCTTTTTACTTTAAAACTATAAAATACTTAATTTACTTATTATTATTATTATTATTATTATTATTTTCATACTTATGTTAATATCATACATTTGGTTTATACTTAAGTTTAATATTTAAAAGTTTTATTTTATTTTAAACATTGTTGAAAGAATTTATTTTAAATTTGCAAATCATAGATTTCCAAAATACATATATATACATATGTATATATAAATAAATTTTAAAATAACAATTTCTATTTGTATTAAAAATCCATTTGTAAAGACATTCATTATTAATATTGTTTAAAAATAACTAATTATTAAATTAAAATAATTCATAAAAGAATTTGTCTCTTATTTAATAAATTAACTATTTTATCAAGCTATATTTGAAAAGGACAAAACAACTCTTTTTGTATAAATTTAAATCTAGGCTAGAATTATTTTTAAACAAATTAACTTTTATCCTAAGTATCTTAAAATCATATGGTTATTTAATAGCTTAATATTAATTTAATTCAAATTTCAAAATTACCAAAATTATTAGAATTAGAAGACATGACTTATTTATTAAATTAAAAACACAACTTATCTATTTACATTATATACAAATATGTATACATTACAAATAGAAAACAATTTATTAGCCTTTAAAGATAAATTATCAGTTTAAATATTTATTTTAAAGAAGATTATTAAATCTAATTCAAATTCATTATTAACATTATTGTCAAATCAATTAAATTTTGACATAAATTATTAAATTGTTATTGTCAAAATTTCCGGGATATCACACATCGCCTCATTTCATGGGCAAAATGTAGAAAATTCCAACACATCGTATTTCGTACCACGACGAGTTCAATGTGACTACCACACTTGTCTCCATTCATCGACAAGTATCATAATAATAAATTACCTCGCCTCATATCCTCGGCAAGTGTAAATCTACATCCATATGGTCCTCTATCGAATATACTCCTAATTAGGAGTCATCCGACCATATCTGCATAATATTAGTCAAATGGACTAATATGATAAAATGCTTCAAACACAATCAAAACGTCAAATATACATCCGAATAATATAAAAATGATTAAAATAAATAAAATTATTTATAAAATATTTTTCCATAGAAAACAGGTTTTTTTTAATGATTTATAAAAGCCTTGGAAATAAGGAATACTTGTTTTAAAAACCCTTAAAAATGCTTAAAAACATTTATGATTTCAGCATAGAAAATGCCAAAATTTGGCAATGCGATTAAAAACAAAGTTTTAGCTTAGTTTCTAAGCTTTACGGAATAACCAAGATCGTCAAATTCCGATCAGCGGTCTAAAAATTATGATCTTTTTACTAAAAATATTAAACAAGGCCTGTAGCATATAGTATGTATATATATACATATATATATATAATGACAGGACTAAGATAAATATTTACAATTTCAGAATAGTAAACATCCGAATCTGGCAATATGACTAAAGAAAAAGTTGTAGCTTATGAAATGGGCTTTCCAGAACATCTAAGATTATCGAATTCGGCCTAAAAACGAAAATGTTATGGCCGGTTCCGTTTCAGATTCAACAACAGAGAAATTCTAGTTTTGCTCTCGGGTTAGCAGTACAAAAATTCAAATTTTTCATAGATAGCTTCAAAATAACAGAAATATCAACAAATGGAAGTTGTAGTATAGGTAACATGCTTTCCGGAATGGTCAAGATTATCAAAATTCGATCTGTGGTTCAAAAGTTATGGCTGTTTTGCTAACACATTCAAACTCCACCTGATTTGTTAAAGACAGAATCGGGCTTCTGTCTTCAACCTCATTTCAGGTCATTAAAATTGCAAAATCTCAGGATACAGCCTGAAAACAAATTGTTTCTTATTGAATCTAGTTTGCAACAAAAAGAATTTGAGGTAAAACGGACAAAAAACGTTAAAGTTATGACCGTTTTACTATGATGCATTCTAAGCAAAACGTGGTATAAGAAAAACTTCAGAAACTAGTACGAATTTGCAACAAATAGCGACAGATTTTGCGCAGGTTTTCAATTTAGTTGCTGTAAGTTCTATACTTACAATTTGCAGCAAAAGATGGTGGTTTTAGGCAGCAAATGCAAAGCTTTTGACGAATTCAAGCTCCTGCAGGACCTGTAGAAGCTGGCTATTCTCAATTTAGAAAATTCTCTTTGTAATTAGCAGCAAAAATTGAGTAGAAATAGAACTTTTTTTTTAGATGAAGATAGCCATGGTTTACTGTCTTTGTTTTAGAAGAAGAAGAAAGGAATGAGTAAAGAGGAAAATAATGTACATGTTATTTTTCTTCTTTCCTAAGGCTTCTAGAATGGGTTTGGATCTAAACCATATACCCGTTAAGCCCAATAACAATACTTAGTGAAATTTACTAAGTAAATGCACATATTTCACCTATTTAACAATATAAACTCATGTTTTCCTATTTTAAAGCAAAGTTAAATTTATACATAAAGTGCATGTAAACATAAATTGTTTTCTCAACCAAATAAAATTTATTTTAATAATAAAAAATTATTTTTTTAACGTTAAAACCCCATATTTAATAATATTTTATGCAATTTTAGTGTAAAGCACCATTTTTAACATAACAAACTAAATAAAAATTTCTTTCTTGCCAAATAAATTTGCAATAAATCATTCTAACACTTTTAAAAACCACCAAATAATATTTTTTTCACAATATTTCATCTTTTATTTTATTAAAAGACATGTTTTCTTTATATTTTTCCTTTTATATTCAATAAAAGGCTAATATTGGCAATAATTATCAATACTATCACATTGACTTAATTAAAATACAGTAAATGACTAATTTCACTCCAATACCTCAAGATAAAGTTTTTAAAACTTTATTTCCATCAATTTAAATGTTATTTTAGCACTAAACTCTCATTTTCTACAAATTTGCATATTTTGTCAAAATAATGCAAATTTGGACATATTTTGCAAAATAAAACTATATTTTCCAACCAATAAAGTGTAAATAAATGTTTTAACACTTTTAAAACATTAATACACTATTATATATCATTTTATTAAACCCAAATAAATTTACAACCCATCCCAAGACTCAAATAAAGTGATCAACTTTATTTTCTTCATTTCATTAGCTCAATTTACTCAACTTCATTGTTTATATTAAATAAACAATATTTTCACCATTTTACCTCTAATTAATTTAATTAATTCCAATATTAAATTATAGTCATCATTATAATTTAATATTAGCGGTAATCTCCAAACCGGGTTTGTTACACATGCTCATGACCATTGGGAAGAAGAGGGAAAAGAGAGAAAAAGACAGTTGTTTAGAAGTGGAGTGGTGTAGAAATGAAGAGGCGCCTCCCATCTTTTTATAAGCTTAGGAATTCATGGTAAAAGATCATAGAAACCCCTCCTTATCAATGAAGCAAAAAGTCTCCACATGGTAAAGCCATATCCTTACACACCATATCCTCCTTAACCCATGCTTTAAATCACTGATGTAAGGGTCCTTTAGCCCTCCCTTACTTTTACTACTTTAATGCTTAGTTTAATTAATATTTTGTTATAAAAAGAGAGATGTTTAATTCTTGTTAATGTGTTCATATGATAACATAATAGTGTACAAATATTCTAACAACTTTTATTCAAAGTTTATTTTAACAAAACGTTTTCCGATCACATTTTCAGTATTTATTCAAAGTGTATATTTTTGTAAACACGATTAAAAAATAAGTTTTATGACAATAGTTATTAATTAAAAAGTGTTTAACAAGATTATAAAATCATATTAAATCTTAGATACTAATATTTAAATAATTCAAATATATAAATAAGAAGTGATTAAAATTTTGGGTCGTTACACTTGGCTTCGGGAATAGCATGTCTATCAACACCCTGAATACTTAGTGAACTCAACGGTGCTTGAAAACCATGAAAGTCATGTCCAAGTCTTGCACTATCCATTAGTTTGACGACCTGCCTTTATAGACGTTTTAAGCAGACACACATGCTGACTCAAAACGTACAAAGAGGCAGATTGTTATTGGGTAAACAAGAAAAAAGAAAAAAAACAAAATAGTATCTCACAACGGAATGAAAAATTTATAATAATCAAATAACAGTTCATGAAGCTGTTTACAAAACAGTTGATTATATTTATACAATACAGAATCAGAGTAACACATATCAGAGATAAATAAATAACGCAGCGGAACAGTATGAATGCATTGGAATAAATATAGTAACTAATAGTAGCATAAATCTTCATCTTCGTCCTCCAGAAATATAGCCTTCAACCCTGAAATGCTCAGGCTGACCCGAGCGAATTGAAAAGACAAAACACTCGAGTCAAAACTAAAAGATCTTATGTAAGTTAAATCAACAATAAATAAATATGAGTGTAAACGGCGTCAGAGATGTTTACGAGGTTCGACATCTCCTATCCAATGTCTAACGTGAGTGCAATAACTAAATAGATGTTTGGGATTCACATCTCCTAAGGATCCATTAAACTATCTACTATGTAGTACAATACGCTATTATAATAGGTCTACAGTAAAGTTAAAGTATTAAAATAGCGTTAAGGCGTTACCCATATCCCTCTTAACACATTTTATATATTCCTATAGTCTATACAGTACAGTACGCTCCTCCGAGAGGTTTACACAGAGGGCACCCCATAGGTATGGTACAAAACAAAATCGTAGAAGGCGTGCTAGGGCATGTGAACACGGCCACGAGGAAATGCCAAAGTAGGTATACCGCTTGCATATCCGGATTGGTGGTAACGCATAACAGCTACTACCGTCCACCTCGGAACACAATCCCATATTAAAAATCAAGGGTGGCCACCAAATCAATCACAAAGTTAGAATATAGTACCGAAGAAGTGTGCCTGATCGAAAGAATGACCACACTTGGCCCGGCATGGCTTCTGATTTTAGTCACATCTAAGCTGACTCACGGGAGTCAGGGTTACGTCATACCTCATACAGAAACCGTTCGCTAAATCATCCTACTTCATTTCTGGATCTCCACGATGTACACAGTTGTTAAAGTGGTTTTCGGTATTGGCAGAGAGTATGACAATATCTGATCCTGGTCTCTTTAACAACCAAACGCTTATTACGTACCAGATAATTCTTTTACATTTCAAAAGTCAATTCAGAATTTATATCAAAATATAATATTCTCTTTCATATCATATATTTTTCAAAATCATATCCACTTCAAACATATTAACTTTCAAATCATATCGTTTCAAAATCATAATTTCATTCAAAATCATATTCCCAAAATAGGTTAAATCCTTTCTTCAAAATCATCATATTCAAATAAATTGTAACTTTTAAATCCCAACTTAGGTTATAACATCATTTAACCGTATTCTCTTTCAAATCAATAAATTGAATATAAATACTTCTACTTTACTTAGTCTGGAAATTTAGAAAATAGTTTAAATAGTTATAAATAGTTAAAATAGTTGTAATTAGTTAAAATACTCTAAATAGTTTGGTTATAGATTTAAAGATACTGTTAAATTGACTTAAGATAGTTAAATAGATTTGAAATAGATTAAATACAATTAACGTTGATTAGATAGCTTTAAATTAGACTAATTAGATTTAAAATGGTTAAAATGGGTTAATTAGTTTAAAAGTTTGAAAATCTTAATAATTAAAGTCTTTAAAATAATATTTTTTTAAAACAGTTTATGTTAAAAATATGAAATCTGAAAATTAAATCAATTTTAAATAATTTATTTCAATCCAACACATTTGGACCATTTCAAGATCCAAAACCCAATTTCAAATTTTCCAATTCAAATTCTCAATACAGTATTAAAGTTCAATATCGCTTCCAAAACCCTGTTTGAAATATCAATTTAAATTACTCACATTTCAATATATTTCAAAGTTATATTTCAAACAATTTCAATAACTCAATTTCGTTTAATTCTATTTATACTTCAAAATTCAACTTACAGTTTAAAATCTAATTTCCTTAACAATTCGTTTAACCAATTCAAATTTCAATATAACTTGATTTTCAATAATGATTCAATTTATATAAAACAAGTTTATTTCAAAAATATCATTCAATTAAATTCGAAAATTAATGATTTAAGGTCATTTAATTTAACCAATCCGGTGTCTGTATATAATTCTTTACCCTAGGGTCAAGTGATACCGATATTTATCATTTCAGTCTGCAATTTAATATTTTACGGTTATATAATATCTTAAACTGCAATTCTGAATTAGATAATGAAATCCATAAAATCGCTTGAGTCTATCATTTCAACTCATAATGAATTTTCCAAATCTATAGATCATTCGAGTATGTATCATTTCAACCTATAGTAAACTTGAAGTTTATAACGATATAAAATACAACATTCATTCATACAATATCAAAAATCAAGCATCCACATCATCCAAATCAACCAAACAAGTATCAGCAATTAACTAATTTACAATAACGGGTATTTAAGTGACAATTTAATTTCAATAATTAATTAAATAATGATTTAATTCAAATAAATTCAAATTAACCAAGATGACGATATAAAATATACCATGCAGTCGTGAATAAATTTCCAATCACATCATAAATTTTATTTAACAAACATAAGAAATTTTAGAAGTTGTGAGTGGGTCAAAACACTCACCTTTGAATTTAAATTAAATTTAAGTCCGATTTAAACCCAAAATTCAAACAGTCTTCGAATTTGTCCAAACGAGCTTAAGATGTCTAGAGTTTCGATACGATCCTAGCAGAGCAAACCGCGCGTGAAATGTACCTCATGTGTGAAAATTATTAGCATTAGAAGTTACACGGTTTTAAATTAAATAAATAAAATAAAAAGAAGGTACACAACACCAAGCAGTCACGTGGTATAGCAGCAATCAAGGCCTAGTCTGCTCAAAAATGTAGTCGCCTCAAAACCCTCATACGGCCGCTGGCTTTCGCCCTCTATCGACGATGCTCCACGTCATGAGTCCATGATCTGAACAACAAGCCGAGCTCCATGCATCGAGGCGCACTACCCAGGCACGCGCGCCGTGCTCCATTTCCCCCTGCCAGATCGCGCCGCTGCCGCCAAAAGTGGTCGTTTCTGGCGAATTTCTGCGCCTTGGTCATGAACGAAACCGATGGATCTACAGCTCCTGACGCACTCTACAATCCCACACCACCCGATCGCCGCCAAGATGACGATCCACAGTTAAAATTGAAACCATCTAATGAACGGCCGACGATAAACTAGCCAATTCCGGCCACATAGCAACCCAGATCGAGAAACGAATCACATAATTGACTTGCGCTCTTCGAGAGCTTCAAATCAATATATATTTAGGAGTTTAAATTTTTGATTTGATTTTTGATTTGAAATTGAATTGAGAAGCTTGTTTTGTTTGTCTGCCATTGAGAAGGAGGAGAAATTGAAGTGTATGTATTGACAAATGAAAATGAGGAGTGGCTAGGGTTTATAACAACTATTTATGGATAAAGATAGAAAAAGAAAGAAAGGAACAGATTGATTGAACGATGCACAACCCGAAAAGCCTGTTCTGCCTCCGGAATGAAAAAGGGTCATCCCATATATCAAAATAGATGCTTTTGATGATTTTAAATTCAATGGAATGGGTTTCAAGTCCTAATTCCATCGTATGAAGAAGTTATGATAAAATCTGCTTGTTTTAAATTGGTTTCAATTGATTTCAATTAAATTGATTTCTAGGCTTTTCGAGTCCGTACGATCAAACGACAAGTTCGATCGCTACGAAACTTGAAATCCTATAATAATTCACTGTTACGGATCTGATGAAAAGGGTTTCGTCGAAATCCGAGTCAGTAGCCAAAATGGCTATTTTCACATTAATTTTTTTTTTTGGCAAGGCCAGCCAGTTTTTTGAGTGGACAGTCCACTTTTAATAGAAACATAAAAGAAAAAAGATACAAAGCTTAGAGAAGCTTAAACAAAAGGAAAATACAAAGGCATAGACGCAAGCAAACTGACTGCATGAAAAAAAACAAAACAAGAAGCAAATTAGCTAATAATTTTGCCCAACACAGCAGTTATGGAAGAGTGTTTATTGGCAAATCTACGATTATTTCTCTCTTCCCATATGGCAGCCACCGTTAACTTGAGGTATTTGAGAAGGCAAAAGGAAGATTGCGTTTTCCATCGAGTAGCTTTGAAGATACGAATCCATTCAATTTTGTAGTTACGAACAGGCGGATGTTCATTTAAATGTAATAGAGTATGACGCCAAAGTTGAAAGGAGAAGAGACAGTTGAAAAGAAGATGGCCAACGTTCTCAGGAGCACGGTTACAAAGAATGCATTTAGAGTGGTCGATGAAATTCCTCCTCACTAGGTTGTCTTGAGTATGCAGAGCATTATTGAGGCATTTCCAGAGAAGTAAGTTATGCTTTGGTTTAGATCCCGTTTGCCAAATTCTTGAGTGCCAGGCAAAGTTAGAATTGGAAGTGCTGCATATAATCGAATTGTAAACATTAGAGATGTTGTGGGATTTATCACACCATGCCAGACCTTCTAAATTGGGTTTAGAGAAGTTTTCTCTGATAAGTCTCCATACATAAATCAGAGAGGTCGAGGAAACATGGGGCAATTGAATACCATCATCAGTGATATAGTCATTAGCAGTCGCATGGAGAGGGATACCAGAGTTGGAGATAAGATTGTAGTCAACAAGAGAAGATAGAATCATACCTGGTGAGCACCAAGGAGAGAACTAGAAAGCATTGTTTTTATCACATTGAACCATAGGTAAAAATTGCTTCCTATGCTTTAATATTTTTTTCCAGTGATAACTAGCATTGGTATCAGGTTTCATAGTCCAGAAATTATTATTTTTGAGATTATAGTGCCTATTCCAGGCAGCCCAAAGACCATTCTTATCAGTGAGAAGTTTGTTGACATGAGTAGAGTTAGCAGCAATATTCCATATTTTGAGATTGATAATGCCAAGACCACCCATTTTAAAAGGTGTGATAATCTTTTTATATGCAATAGGAATAAGATTGTTTGAGTAAATATTTCCATGCCAAATAAAGTGATTAAAAGCACGGTTAAGCATGATAATAAGTTTAATAGGTATGATAAATAAACGAAAATAATAAGTGCACATGGCAGTGGCAATGCTTTTAATGATCATTAGCCTACCAGCTTGAGATATGTTAGAAGTGTTCATAAAATTAAGTTTTTGTGTTATTTTTTCGAACATAGGGAGACATTGTGTAGTGTTTATTCTAGTTTTCACATTAATTGAATAATTTAATAGTAAATTAACCAAATCAAATTTTCAATTCAAATTTTATAATTCCCAATTTTATCACCTTAAGTCACTTAGTAATTTATAATCCTCTAAAACACATCTCTATATCAATTCATTATTGACTATTTCAAAATTTACAGTGTTTGATTTACAACTGCCATTAATCCTATTAATTACAATTTAATTCAAATAAATTGTTTTTATTTAGTTTCAATCTTTATACTCAATCAATTATTACTCAAATAACCTAGTTGATATTTATTTGTATTTCATTACATTAATATGCTCCAATTTCCATCTTTTCTTATATTAACTACTATAACTCAATTATATTGAAATTTTGTCAATTTCATACATTAATTAAGATTTTAGATCCAATTAATTATTTTGTCTTGGTTCCATTTTTTATTACATCAAATATTACTTTATGAATAAAATTAGCATTTCTTATTCATTTTGTTACATTCACGGTCTCAATTATTTTTTCATAAATAAATCCCAAATTTTATTTCTTTCAATGTTATATTAGCAAAATCTCATTATATTAACAAATTTAAATTATCGAATATTATGGGTCGTTACACTCTCCCCTACTCAAAACTTTTCGTCCCGAAAAAGGAAAGAAGAGGGAAAAGAAGGGATTAGGCAATCAATATATCTTATTCAAAATATTAAATTTATAATAAACTAATTTACAAAATAAATAGTTTAAATATAATATATCAATTTATAAACAATTAAATCCTTTTATATTCAAGTTAACAAACTTTTGTAAACATTTCATAAAATTTTCTAAGTCCAAAATTTATGAAAAATCTCGACAGAGTCTCCTTTGTATGGAGAAGCTCGAGAGAAATAATAATATCAATGATAATAATATATCAAAATTTTCAAAATAATATATCCCAACAGCGGGAAAATAATATAATTATCGCTAGAAAACCGTAATCCGAGAACGTACCTATTTGTCAGTCAATTTACGCTTATTTTATGAAAACAAAAGCAGTAGCTATTGCTTCTGTAACATGTATTTCACTTATACAATCTAAAACAAGTTAATAATTATATAAAAGTGAAATATTTAAGTTGTTTCAACTAATAACAAAACAAATCAATGCAGCATAAAACAATCACTTACAAAGAAGCATACTATCATTACAAGAATCAAAGTAATCAACTATTCATCCAAATCAAACAAAACAAATGATGGGTTTAGACATTTCTAATTCACATAAAATGACAAATGAACTACTAAGTATACCATCTACTCAACAGTCTTAGATAAAACTCAATAAATTATTCATACATCAAAACAATTAGGAGTATCCTTGCCCAAACAATCCATAAGTCAAACAAACATCAAATTCCAAACATTATTCAGGTTATTCTTATTAGTTTCTTTTCACAAGATTTACAGTTCATTTTTCTTTTAATACATACAAGGTTTATTTCTTTAATTACGTTTATTTATCACAAATTCAAGTTCCCGTTTGTTTATTCAGTACTTAATTCCATTTATTTACATTCGTTTATTCACATATGTTATTTACATTTTCTTACATATTTTACTCATACACAAATTTTTAAACATATGTAAATCAATTCTTAAAGTACTACATAGGTTTCTTTGTAAAAAAATATTTCACATCCACTCATTTAATACTTAATTTCATTTATTTCATACTGTAAATTTCTTTTATTACTTTACATTCATTTCTTACAATAAGTTATTTCCATTCAAATGAATTTATTACTTAAGCATTACATACATTTTCTTGCAGTTTAGTTCACATTATAAATTTATATACTAGATTTCAATTAAACATTAATATTCATTAGTGCATAAGTTCATATTTAAGTTTCTTCCCATCTTAATTTACATTCATTCTCTTATTTAATGTCATTGAGTATCAAATCCAATTTCTAAATCATTTTAGCCTTCCTGAAGTAATAAGCATGTAATTTAGTATAGTATTCATTTTATCATTTTCTTTAATTATTCATAGTTTCAAACATAAACTTAGGTCCAAAATCTTTTACTTACAGTGTTCATCTTTGTACTTATTTTTATTAATAACTTCAAACATTTACTTAAGTTTATTATCATTTATTTACAATACTCACTTTTTTATTATATTTACCTAGTAGCATTTCAATTATAACCTAAGTTTATAACAACTATAATATCACAGTTTTTATTTATAAAGGAATTTCATTGAGCACTTTCATTACTGTAAGTTTTACTTGTATAATATCCCATTACACTTCTTTATTAAACATTACAAGTTTTAATATTTGGAAAGTTATATATATGTCTTTAAGGATGCAATTGAAAATTACACCAGTTTATCTTACTTTATTTTAGTAAATAAATATTCAATAGTTACCATTTCCTTTATTTCATATTCCTATTTATTTACAGGTTACCAATTTCAAATTTCTTATATGCTTCATTTGTACCTTAGCATTTAATTTCTTATTTTCATTTAGAAGTTCCAATTATTAAATAGTTAAATTCCATTTCATTTTCAATAATTAAAACTTCTAATTTATAGAAATTTAAGAACTAAATGCCGGGTTCTATTTCAAAACATTTAAAAATAATAGATAGATGTATATACTTACAACTTATATATCCAATTATGTTTAAACAATTCAAAGTTTATATTTGTTTATCAAAATAAATCTACAGTATATAGTGGCCTTCCCACTTTGAAACAGAAAATGAATGTCGATGATGCGTGCACTCATCCTCGAAATTATTTTCCAATGACAAAGAGGGAAGTGCAGAACTTATTCCTTTCCAAAAAATTTTGAAAACATTTCTTTCAAATCATATAGGAATATTTATATCAGAAAATACTTCCAAATAATAATAATATTATTATATTTCAAAATCATTCAAAAGAAATTTCCAAAAATCTCGGAATTTAAGTTCTAAATTTTCCAATTTATATTTATTTTATTTATAGATCTTTATTTTCAACCAATATTTTTAAATTTCACTACCTATCAACCAAATATATAGCAATCAACTATATTATGTATAAAATTTATCATTTTATATACAGAATATATAATAGGAAAAATTATTTCATTTACCTTTATTTCAAAACAATATTGTGTCGGTCTGTCCTATTAAGTGTTTAGAAATCCCTATCGATGTCATAGCGTCCTATGTACCGACCAGAATTTATAATCACAAAACGGAACAAAGTAACATAATATAACAACCTTTTTATAACATGAACAAGTACGTTCTCTCATATATATGTACATTCAGCGACTCATTCTAGGGTGTTACTACCCTATTTAATATGAGTCAGACCCCACAACGCTAAGGTTACCGCTAAACCAAAGCTCTGATACCAACTGTAACGACCTGCCTTTACGGACGTTTTAATCAGACACACAAGCCGACTTAAAACATACAAAGAGGGATATTGTTGTTGGGGTAAATAAGAAAAGAGAAAAAAACAAAACAGAATCTCACAGCGGAATGACAAATATATAATAATCAAATAACAGTTCATGAAGCTGTTTACAAAACATTTGATTATATTTATACAACACAGAATCATAGTAACACATATCAGAGAAAAATAAATAATGCAGTGGAAGAGTATGAATGCAGTGGAATAAATATAGTAATTAATAGTAGCACAAATCTGCGTCTTCATCTTCCAGAAATATAGCCTTCGACCCTGAAATGCTCAGGCTGACCCGAGCGAATTGAAAAGACAAAACACTTGAGTTAGAATTAAAAGATCATATGTAAGTTAAATCAACGCTAAATAAATATGAGTGTAAACGGCGTCCGAGGTGTTTATGGGGTTTGACATCTCCTATCCAGTGTCTAACGTAAGTGCAATAACTCAAGAGATGTTCGGGATTCACATCTCCTAAGGCGTTACCCATATCCCCCTAAACACATTTTATATATTCTCATAGTCTATACAGTACCGTACGCTTCTCCGAGAGGTTTACACAGAGGGCACCCTGTAGGTATGGTACAAAACAAATTCGTAGAAGGCGCTAGGGCATGTGAACATGGCACACGAGGAAATGCCAGGGTAGATATACCGTTTGCGTATCCAGAGTGGTGGCAACGCATAGCAGCTACTACCTCCCATCTCGGAACACACTCCCATATCAAAAATCAAGGGTGGCACCAAATCAATCACAAAGCCAGAATATAGTATCGAAGGAGTGTGCCCGATCGGAGGAATGAACTCACCTCGCTCGGCGTGGCTCCTGATTTTAGTCACATCTAAGTTGACTCACGGGAGTCAGGGCCACGTCATACCTCATACAGAAATCATTCGCCAAACCCTCCTACTTCATTTCTAGAATCTCCACCACGTACATAGTTGTTAAAGTGGTTTTTGGTATTGGCAGAGAGTATGACAATATCCGATTCCGGTCTCTTTAACAACCAAACACTTATTACACACCGGATGGTTTTTTACATTTCAAAAGTCAATTCACAATTTATATCAAAATACCATATTCTCTTTCAAATCATATCTCTTTCAAAATCATATCCACTTCAAACCATATTCACTTTCAAATCATATCGTTTCCAAAATCATAATTTCTTTCAAAATCATATTTCCAAAATAGGTTAAATCCTTTCTTCAAAATCATGATATTCAAATAAATTATTACTTTTAAATCCCAACTTAGGTTATAACATCATTTAACCGTATTCTCTTTCAAATCAATAAATTGAATATAAACACTTGTACTTTACTTAGTCTGGAAATTTAGAAAATAGTTTAAATAATTATAAATAGTTAAAATAGTTATAATTAGTTAAAATACTCTAAAATAGTTTGGTTATAGATTCAAAGATACTGTTAAATTGATTTAAGATAGTTAAACAGATTTGAAATAGATTAAATAGAATTAAAGTAGATTAAATAGCTTTAAATTAGATCAATTAGATTTAAATAGTTAAAATGGGTTAATTAGTCTAGAAGTTTGAAAATCTTAATAATTAAAGTCTTTAAAATAATATATTTTTAAAACATTTTATGTTAAAAATATGAAATCTGAAAATTATATTAATTTTAAACTATTTATTTCAATCCAACACATTTGGACCATTTCAATATCCAAAACCCGATTTCAAATTTTCCAATTCAAATTCACAATACAATGTTATATTTCAATATCGCTTCCAAAACCCTGTTTGAAATATCAATTTAAATTACTCACATTTCAATATATTTCAAAGTTATATTTCAAACAATTTCAATAACTCAATTCCGTTTAATTATATTTATACTTCAAAATTCTACTTAGTATTTTATATCTAATTTCCTTAACAATTCCTTTAACCAATTCAAATTTCAATGTAATTTGATTTTCAATAATGATTCAATTTATATAAAACAAGTTTATTTCAAAAATATCATTCAATTAAATTCGAAAATAATGATTTAAAGTCATTTAATTTAACCAATTTGGTGTCTGTATATAATTCTCTACCATAGGGTCAAGTGAAATGGATATTTATCATTTCAGTCAGCAATTTAATATTTTACGGTTATATATTATCTCAAACCGCAATCTCGAATTAAATAATAAATCCATAAAATCGCTTGAGTCTATCATTTCAACCCATAATGATTTTTCCTAATCTATAGATTTTTCAGATATGTGTCATTTCATCTCATAGTAAACTTGCAGTTTATAACGATATAAAATACAACATCCATTCATCCAATATCAAAAACCAAGCATCCATCACAGCCATCATCCAAATCAACCAAATAAATATCAGCAATTAACTAATCACAATAACGGGTATTTAAGTGGCAATTTAATTTCAATAATAAATTAAATAATGATTTAATTCAAATAAATTCAAATTAACCGAGATGTTGATATAAAATATACCAAACAGTCATAAATAAATTCCCAATTACATCATAAACTTTATTTAACAAACATAAGAAATTTTAGAAGTTGTGAGTGAGTCAAAACACCCACCTTTGAATTTAAATACAAAATTCAAATAGTCTTCGAATTCGTCTAAACCAGCGTCATGATGTCTAGAATTTTGATACGATCCTAGTGGAGGAAACCACGCGTGAAACGGACCTCGTATGTGAAAAATATTAGAAGTTACACGATTTCAAATTTAATAAATAAAATAAAAAGAAGGTACACATCACCAAGAATACAACAACAATCAAGCCTTATGTAACATCCGCCTTTTCGCACGATTTAAACAGACACACGTGCCGATTCAAACCATACATAAGGGCGGATTGTTATGGGATAAATAAGAATACAGAGAAATAAAAAACTAAACAGAATCTCACAGCGGAAGGATAAAATATAATAATAAATATACAGTTCATAAATCTGTTTACAAAATCTTTGATTTTATTTATACCGTACATATCAGAGTACACATACCATATAACAATGCAGCGGAACAATATGAGTGTGGTACAATAATATAAATAATAGTAATACGAATCTTCGTCTACGTACTCCAGAGCTAAAACTTCAATCCTGAAATGCTCGGACTGACCCGAGCGAATTGAAAAGACAAAACACTCGAGTCAGAGCTAAAAGATCTAATGTGAGTTAAATTTTTAGAAATAAATATGAGTGCAATAACTCAAGAGATGCTCGGGATTTACATCTCCTAAGGATCCGTTAAACTATTTACTATGTAGTATATTTCGCTATTATAATAGTGCCTAATTGTAAAATAAACTTACTTTTAAATAGCGTTAAGGCTTTACATTTTCCACCTTAACACGTAAAATGCCAATAGTCTATACAGTACCGTAATACCTCCTGATCGGGAGGCTACCAGAGGATACTCCATAGGTACGACACAAATAGAAACTCATAGTAAAGGCTCGATATGGTAGGTGACACGACACAACTAGGCAATGCCAGGGTAGATATACCAATTGCTATCCGGGCTGATGGAAACGCGCAACGCGCAGCTACCGCCCACCTCGAACAAACTCCCCCAAAATCAATAAATAAATAAAGTGGCCACTGAATCAATCCAAAGTCAAAGTATAGTATCGAATAGGAGTGTCCGATCAGAGGTATGACCTCATTGGCCCGAGAATCACTCCTGTTTTAGCCACCTTATGCCAACTCACAGGAGTCGGGTCCACGTATTTACCTTACAGGAAACACCGCCACCAACCTACTTTATTCTGGAATCTCCACCGCGTACACGGTTAGTCAAAGTGGTTTTCGGTATCGACAGAGAGTATGTCCATATCCGATCCCGGTCTCTTTTTCAACCAATCGTTATTATAACACCGCGGTCATTTAAAAATAATTATACTTTTAAAACCAAAATAAAATATCCATTTAAAACCCATATAAAAACGATATCATTTTTATTCTTAAAACCCCAAATCAATACGATATCATTTTATTTTCCAATATATATTATTTCCAAAATCATAGGTTTTCCAAAGTAAAATATTTAGAAATCAAAACCCTTGAATATAATATTTCCAACTTATACTACCTTGGAAAAAACATAGCTTTGAAACAAATTTCCATCTCTCAAATGGTTAAATATTTAACTACTTTTATAAAACAAAATAGCTTCTTTAGATTTCACAAATCAATTCTAAATATCGATTTAAACTTCCAAATACCATTTCAATTCTTATGGTTAAAAGCTTTAAATATTTCACCATTTCAAAAACAAACTTATTTGACAAACCCATATGTATCAAATCCAATTACTTATTATTTATACTTGAAATGTATACTTATTGAATTCAATATAATTTAAGTAAACCTTTAACTTCACATAACTGGAAAAAATTTCAATTTATTTAACTTGATATATTCATTTAAAACAACCTGATACTCATTTAAATCACTTTACACACAATCAAGTTATAAATCATATCCTTTAAAAATTTAACTTTTATTTAAATTCCGATTTAACTTAATATTCCACTTCCAATTTTATTCTCATTTAAGTCAATAGAACTACGAGAAATTAAATTTTAATTAAATGCTTAATCGTATTTGATCTTAAAATCAAACTTCGGTTTATACTTCAAATCAATTTTTATACAAAGCCTAAAACCGGAAAATTTCTATATATATATATATATATATATATATAGCTTTTATTAATGATCATATCAAAAACCATAAACCATATATATATGTATAGCTTTACAAAACCATAGTAAAACATTTCTAAAAATAATTTTATATATTTACCGCGGTGCCTGTATAAAATTTTCTATCCTATGGTCAAGTGATACGGATGTTTATCATTTCAATCCGCAATTTAAAATAAAAAAAATGCGGTTGTATATCATTTCAAACCGCAATCCCGAATGAAATGAAAATGCATGATGACTTGCAGTTTATACAATATAAATATAGCATCCATTCATCCAAATATCAATCATCAACCATTATTTGCAATCATCGTCCAATTTAAACAGTCATCGATATAGAGCATATAAATTATACAGGTAATAAATAGCAGTTTATATTCAATAATAAATTTAATAACTGTTAACTAGCAGTTTATATGCAAAATAAATTCTAACTGTAAATTTATATGCAATAATTAAAATAATAAACAGTTAAATAAATAAAAATGCGAATTAACTGAGAAGATGAATAAAACATGCCAAATAAATCATATATAAATTTCTACTCATATCTAAAAATCAATTTAACAAACATAAAATATTTTAGAAGTTGTGAGTGGGTTAAAACACTCACCTTTTGAATTTAAATTGGATTTAAATCCAATTTAAACCCAAAATTTCGCAGTCTCCAAATTCATCCAAACCAGCGTCAACAGATCTGAAATTTCAATACGATCCTAACAAAAATAATCTGGCGTGAATCGGACACGGTATGTGAAAATTACACAAGTTAAACGTTAAAGAAATTGTATTGAAAATCAAATAAACTAAAATAAAGAATACCTCTCTTCGAGAACTATGACATATAAATTTTTCTGGAATTTATAGAGGAGTTTGAATTTTTATTTATATTTTGGACTGTAATTGGATCTAGAATTTTGCAGCCATTGGAAAAGAAGAAGTTGAAGAAAAGAACACATAGAGAAATGAAGATAGATGGAGGCTAGGGTTTACACAGCCTATTTATAGACAAAGTGAAAACGAATAGGTAGGCACGAATTTTAAACGCGCAAAACGGTTGTTGGCCTACCAGAATATTTCATATTAATTGGATACGTTACGGATTAGTAAATAAATAAATTTCTTCCTCAAACATTTACATTGAATTTTAAACGTATTTACAAATATAAATTTAGACGCTTTATTTAAGTTTCAATATAATTTCATTAAATTTCAAATTCATAAATAATTTCCATTTTTTACTAAATTTCAAATTACCGTAATAATTATCTTAGATTCTTATTCATTCCCAATAGATTTAATTATTGTAAATCGACTAAGTTTACATACTATAAAATCCACATTCCGATGTATATATAGTTTTGAATTCCATACTATAAATATTTTATTAACATTTCGCAAATACGTAAATTGGTATTGCACTGTTACTTAAATAAATAGCCTATACCAATCACTAATTAAATGGGTTACCAAATTTTGGATTTGTTAATAATTATTAATTATTGCTTCATTTCTTAATTATACACTTGCATGGGTTATGCTTGTCTAATTATATTCCCATATTAATTAATGTTTCCAACAAACAATAAGCTTTCCTTAGTCCCACCCTTTTTACCAAATATTTCCCTGCAAATAATTCATTTTCCATACATACTTCCATTTACACCTAAACTTATTATACCTCTTTATTTTCTCAAACAAATTACAATGATTAAACAAATTTAAATGAAAATTTGAGTTGATAGATTCATAGATTCAAATATTTACTTTATTTCAATATCTACTAAACTTTGAAATTATAACATAGACTCCAAAATAAAATCCTCCACTCTAGTCATACAAGTCTTATTGAACTAAAATGTATCTACCCTATTTTTAGGTCTTGATTCCTAATATCCACCCATTTTGACTTAATTTAAAATAGCGTACAAATTACATTACCTTTAATTGCAATAAATCCTATCATTGCCATTTATATTCCAAATGAATAAATTATTAATAGGTTAATTGAATCAGATTTACAACTCAACTTTAAATATTTGCAAATTTTGTCAGTTTGGATTACTTGGTAAATTTAGAATCCCTTAAACAACTTCCTACATAAATTTATTATAGAATAATTCAAAATTAACGTACCATTCCAATTTATGCAGCGATTACAACTTAAATTTCAAGGAATTTATTTATTTAGGTTTTAAATCCTATTATTCACTAAAACATCCCATGTATACAATCCACATTGGTTTGTATTTATTCCATTTACCTCTTTAGTCATAACGTAAATTTCTCATTAATGCACATTAAAGTCCACTAAATTTCAACTGCCTCTTAATTTCCATTTATAAGTCTTAGCACCCTAAATTTGACCACTTCTAACATGGTATTACTTCTCATATTAAATGTAACTTTTATTTAGTGTATTAACATTTATTTCTATTTAAATTTCATCAACCAAATTAAACATGTAACTTATAACTATTTCTTACAATCCAAATTATTACACCCATTGTCATATTCTGAATGGAGCCAGCATTTAATTACACAATTTATCTAAATTACATTAGGACAATATTTAATTCTCTTTGGTAATATTAAATCCCCAATTTATCAAATGGAATCAATATATCTTTCTTTATATACTGTATGTAACGACCCGCCGCTCTGACCGTCTCTAGTCGGTAATTAAACCAACTAGAAACGTTCAAAATGACGGATTGTTATTTAGTTTATAACATTTAAACAGAATCAGTCACAGAATCACAGAAACAATAATATATTTTATAAACAAACTTTTCTTTTATATACAAATATCAGAGTTTACAATACATTACATTTTATACAGCGGAAACAATTTATAAATTTAAGTACAAGAGAAAAAAAATTTAGCTAAAACTTTAGTGGTGCTGAAATCCCCCTCTCTCTAACTTCGCTGCGAGCAAATCTTTAAGCTGCAAAAATACTCGGTCTGACCCGAGCGTTATTGCAAAACACAAAAACACTCGAGTCAGGATTAATCTTTATTCAAGTAAATAAATTTGAAATGAACTGAAATAAATGGTTACAGAGATGGTGAAACAAATGAATCGGTCTAATCTATTATGGACTTTACATTAACAATTTCAATTTTTTAAATTCTGTCAAACGTGTGTGGCTGTAGTACACACGTATGTTTACACACATGTGCACTGCCTTGCCGACACGTATGCAAGTGCAATCACAAAGACCACAAAGATACAATAACAAGCCAGAACAGAAACAACACAGCAGGTCAAAGGCAGAGAGCACAAGTACAGGCCGCAATGCACAACAATTTCAGCAGCCCCAAATACAACTACAAGCACAAGGCATATCAACAACCATAGAATCAACATGTATGCACAACAACCCAGCTACACAAGTAGTGCAGACCACAAGGCTGAGGTAATAGAACTCAAATACAAACCCAAGTGCTCAGTGCAGACTACACAATCAGTGCCACAACTCAATGCCAACAATATGGACTGGACAGTGCCAATTTGAACAAGTATACATGTATCAGAGGGAACTGGGAACTGTGTGCACAGGGAGAACACTACACAGTTCAAATGGAATGCAAACATGTATCAGAGGATATGTACAGTAATAGGCAGTGACCAACACAAGTGACGGTGTCAATTTGAACGAGTATACATGTATCTGAGGGAACTGGCTACAAAATTTTAAGTAAGACCAACAACAAGTTGGACTGCAACAGTCAATATGCAGACCATACCAGCAAAGAACCATAAATACAAGTAGAGAGCAAGCTACAAAATACATATGCAACATCACTACAGACTGCAACATGCACAGAGAAGTGAATGGACATGCAAACTGCCACAAACCAAAGTGCATGAACACAGGGAAGACTTAAATGAAGACTGAATACATCAGGCATGCAAAATGGAATGGATATGAAGACTGAACATATCAAAGTTTTGGAAATACAAGGTGTTCAAAATGAACACAGTAAGCTTCAGTTACAAAACTTAAGTGAAACAAGTAATGCAACAGTAGCAAGTACAACATGACAGTATAAAAGTATCACAAGTTCAAGTGCAGATGGAACAAACAAGTTTCATTTGAAACCTAAGTTTTAAACAGAGGCTAGATTAAGTGGTTTTGAGTTTAAATCAAAACTTTAGAGAAACTGAAGTTATAGACATAGAGTATTCTGGAAATAACAACACAAAAGAACCTGGAAAAGCATACAGTGATTTCCAAAGCAAAGAAAAAAAATATACAAATCAAACAGAGCTTCAGTTTTCAACTCAGTTCAAAGCAAAATGTTAATCTGGAAATCAATTCAAGTAGTAATGCACTCTCAGGAAAACAGTTTTCAAAAGAAGAAAATGGAGTGCAAGGCAAAAATGAATTTTGTTTCAAACAGCAGTTCATCCTAGAGACAAAATCCAGTAAGAATTCTTTTCAAATCATTAGTTATAAACAGAAGATTTAATCAGAGGATTTCCTACATTTGTTTTGCTTGAATAAGATTTTTTTAAACTTAAATTAATGTTTAAACAAGCATATCATGTTCAAACCTTAAATCCTAACAAGGAACTGATCAGAAGATTTGAATTCTTCTTCTATTCTTACTCTCTGTAGTTTAAAACAGAGAAGAGCAATCCAAGTAAATACAGGCACAAGTCATTTAATTCATACACACAGATCATATACTTATATATACTCATGCAAGCATCAATTATATCAGAAATTTGTCAAGCAAAATATAACTAACCACTTAAGTTATAATTAAAATGTTCATTCACCTAGCAGTTTAAAACAGAGAAGCTACTTGATGCTTACTAACATTTTAATAAATTGTTTTACACCATCACAACCTACTTCCATTTGAGCATCCCATGCTAAAGATAATCAGATAAATGGATTTACTTTTTCCCCTTTTTAACATATTATTCATATGTGCACATTTTCAAACAGAGAGACATTTTGATATTTCATTCACATGCAAACAAATTTTAAACAAGTATACTTAGTTCAATCACATGCAAAAATGGGAATGCAGACAGGAACAACATGGATGAAGTACTAACAGTACATACAAAATGGAGATGAAGACCTGAACACCCAGGAAAACAATGACCAGACCAAAGTGCAACAGCATGGATACAACTTGACATGGAAACTGAAACATATCAGATAATGCAAATTGAAACAGAAGTTTCGAGTCAAATATGAAGACCACAAGTGAAGTGAATCAACTGCAATGCAACACATACCAGGATGCAAACAATAATGACATGAAGAGTAGAACAATCAGGAGAGCAGAGACCAGACCCAAGTGCAACAGACATGAAACAAATCATGTCGAAGATAATTCACAAAGTAAGCAAGTGCAGACAACAGGGAGCAACAGCACAATCCCGAAACACCCCAAATACATAGATCAACAGATTTTGGCAAACACCCAAGTTCCAGAAAATTTTCCAATTCATATCCAATTCAAATCTAAAAATCATAATTTTCATTTTAAAAATCATGTTTACCCAGACCAATTCAGGCTATGTATTTGGATAAGAGAATTGTAATGATTGATTTTAACATATATATATTTTTTACTGCAAATTTTAATTTCCAGTTACTATATATATACATAAAACATGTTTACACTATTTTTAAATTCACGTTCAAGTTTAAACAAACTAAATTTGTTTTGGTACTAAGGTCTAACAAAGATCAAAGAGAAGATTTTGAATTTAGATAAAAAACTTAAACCTGAACTGAGAACAGAGATATTCAAGAACAACAGTCATGCATGCTTTCAAACAGATTCATATACATATGCAACACATTCATATACATAGCTAATACATATATATATATATTCATGCAAACATAAGCATTTCAGAAATCTATATAAGCAACAGATCGTTATTTCTCAAGATTTTTAAGTTGATGTTTACTCACTAGCATAATTATAGGAATGAATCAGGAATGAAAGTTTGTTTACTGGTTTTAAAACAAAGGGACTGCACTGTTTAAGCATGAGACAGCATTTTCAAACTTAAGTGAACATGCAAGATCAATCTTTCAACAGCAAGCATAACAGAAGTGCAAGCATAGGTGAATGTGCAGACAACATCAAGTATGCTTACAGAGATGTTTGCATGTTTGTTTATGGTTACAGAGATGCCCAAACAAACATGCACATGAAAATTTATAGGCAAACACAAATGGAATTGAAGACTGAAGCAACATGAGGCATGCAATACTCAAGACATATCTTTATTACAAGAACAATTTTGCACTTCAACTACTTAGTTAAACAAAATATTTTAGTAGCATCTGTACTTACCAATTTAATAACAAGATAAACATAGCATCTGTTCTTAACAGTTTAACAATTCAAGCAAATCGAGCAAATGACAGCAAATAGCAACCGAAAATCCAACATGCAGTAACCAATCTACCCATATCAGTTTCAAATTAAATTAGCCGAGCAAAAGATAACAAAATCACCCCAAAACATAGCATGCAACCAATATTCAATCCAAACAAATTTAAACACCTGAATTAAAAATTAATCGTGAGCAAAAAACTCACCATAACAAAGTCGAAATAGCCCCAAATTTTCCAAAGCAGAACGAGTCGAGAAGAACGAAGCCGCCATATTTTTTTTCTCGTGCTTTTTTTTTTTTTTTTTTTAGGGTTAAAAAAAAAATGGGAACGGGTAAAGTGAAATGGAAGGGGATCGGGTTAAAGATAAAGGCAGTAGTATTCAAACGTGGGCCGGTATAAATTTCAAAGCCCAAACCATAAACAAGTTTTCCTCTTATTTTTTTTTCTATTTATCTAAATCCAATTTGTTTTGTCTAATTATTTTCATTACTTTGTTTTGTAAATTTTTGTTTAAGTTATGTTGTTAAATTTTTTTACTAAGTGTATTTGTTTATTTTATTTTGTATTGATTTTTTTTTTATTTAAGCTAAAGAAAAGAATGTTATTAAAATTTTAACCATCAGTTTATTAATTTACATAAATAAAAATTCTTGTATCCAAATTATTTTCTTAAGTCATTAGTTTGAATTTCAATTACAAATTAAATATTCAATTTCAACTCCAAAGTCAAGTTTAAATTTTTCTTCAGCTTTGTATAGATTAAATTTTAAATATTTAATCACCAATTTCATTGTTATATCGGAAATTCAGTTTAAATTATCATTCAAATATTCAAAATTAATTAAATATTCACAATTTAAATTGTTCAAAATTTAGGATCGTTACAATCTCCCCTCCTTAAAAGAATTTCGTCCCGAAATTACAAGTAAGGAAAAATGATTGTTAAAATTTCACTAATATTTATATTTTACTCAATTTTATCAAGTTCAACACTTATTAAAGATGAATGAATGTAGGATTCATTCTATTTGTTTTATCTCGCTAGCTTTGCTAATTAACTCTTTTGTTTATTATTTTCTACAATCAAGACACAAAAATCTTTACTAAAATTTTCAACTTACAACCCAAAATTTTAAATTTGAAACACTTTATATTAGAGATTTACATATTATAACTTTTCCAAAGCTGTGGACTTTCAAAACCCTTCAAAAATCCTCTTCCTTAATTCATTAGGTTGGAATTATGCGAATTCTAATTCTAGATAATTGATTTTCTATTAAAGTTCGAAAATACTTGCTAACTCGAAATTTAACAAGTCTACTGTCGTTCTTAAAGACATTAGGCATACGCTGGCCAGGCGCAAGTCTAACAATCTCCAAGTACTAAATATACTTGCTTCAATTCCCAGTGAAAATACTTTTAAAAATTCTTTTAAAAATGGATATGGAAAGCACATTCCCCCATGGATCACAGTTTACTCGGCGGTTCCGCTACTATCCCAGTAGAGTCGCTTGTAACTGTGGATATCTCATCCCTTGAATTACGCCATGGTTGTTGCCAAAGATCGCGGTTCACACGGCGGTTACGCTACTATCCCAGTAGAATCGCTCGTGACCGTAGGCATCTCGCCCCTCGAATTACGCTTTGGTTTGTAGATTGCAGTTTACACGGCGGTTACGCCACTATCCCAGTGGAATCGCTTGTAACTGTAGGCATCACGCCCCTCAAATTACGCTACCACCCGAGTGTAACTAGATCGCGGTATACTCGGCGGTTACGCCACTATCCCAGTGGAATCGCTTGTAACCATAGGCATCTCGCCCCTCGAATTACGCTAGCACACTATACCAGTCCAAAAGGACATTCCAACTAATGGAAATACAAAAGGTCATCCAACTAATGGAAATATAAATGGTCATCCAACTAATGGAAATATAAATGGTCATCCAACTAATGGAAATACTACGTAGCTACGATTTTTAAATGGATACTCATCTCGAGTTCCATCACCATCACACAGTCACACAGTATAAATGGAAGGTACCTTTCCATATCCTCAATTTTGGAAAACATAATATTATACATACATATATAATATTTCACTTCACACTTAGTACAACCCATGTACTTAAATAAGTTTTCCACAACAATTACTTTTCCAAACTAATTGGTTTTCGAATTTATCGTATTCACACATATACGTTATGAAAACCACAACATTTCATACCCATAACAAATAGAGGATTCACAATTTTCCATTTCACTAACCATTTAAAATTTTCCTCTAAGTCGATTTGGAATTTTAAGGTTATATCAAACCTAATACACATTCACAATCCAATTTATTATCGACTTCACACACTCGATTTGGATTTCACGCTACATCGTCAATTCTCAACACATAATTGATGTCTATCGATATATAACCTCTGAGCTCGTACGTCTCAGAGAAGGGTGTTAAGCTAAGAGAATAAATTCCCCGCCACCAACAGATATATATTTAATAGAAATCAACTGATATGTCGTCAATTCACGACGTTAGACATACAATCCAAATCATCCATTTAAAATTCAAAGTTCAACTTACTTTGTTTTGGGTGACAAAGTTAAACTCAATTTAGCTCAAATTTCAATCATTTGAAAAATTTCAAATTAAACTAATTGTTCAAATTTCCCAAAAATAATATCTTTACAAGATATATAATTTCACACTTAACCATTTGAAAACAAATTTCAAACCATTTCTTCACCTTTTAATCTTTGAAAACAAATTTCAAAGCGATTTCCTTAAACGGAAACATTTCCAAATTATCTATGAATATACGATTTTCAAATCGATTTCACCTATTCATTTTCAATTTATCTTTAAAAGATAAAATTTCAAACCATTCATTTCATATAGGAAAACATACCCATACTTATTCAATAATAAGTAATTTACAAATCCACTTATTTTCAACACTTTGAAAATATTCAATATACTTCAAACCAAAATCAAGTATATATTCATTCTTAAAAAAACCATTCTTTTAAACACATTTTATTTGAGTCAAAACGAATGTTGCGTAAAACATCGTTACGACGACTCAAAACCACTAGTATAAGGATTCAAATTTAAAAATAGATATGTAAATCCCAATACTAAACAAAATCATTTCCCTTTTGAAATTATTTACTATAACAACAAATGTTATAATCTACCATTTCCATTTTTCCACTCGAAAACGTCTATTTCAACAACAAGTGTTGAAATCTATGCTTTCGATTCTTAACACATTTCAAAATGAATTATCTTCATTTACATAATGTTTCTTCCCAAAAACATTCCCATTTAAGTTTTCAACTTCAACTTAATTCATGGTTTGAATTCCACATACACTTCAAAAATATTGGTTTTAAACCGATTTCAAATTCCCAATACTAAGTTTTCCACTCAACTTAATTCCATGCCCGTTCAAATTCAAATGCATCATTGAATCTATTTAAATCTATTTCGAATTTTCATTAGATTCATATCTCTTTTGATATTTTATTCACCGTTCAAAAACCATAGATATAATTCCTTTAATAAGTTACAACAATTTACTTATCAAAATAAGTCGTTTGCGGATTTTACAAACATCTCTAGAAATTCCATTTCTATTTATAAAACTTCGTTTTATAATCTCCTTTCTTAATTTGATTCAATTCAATTTATATAACTTAGTTATATACACCAAAAGTCCATATTATAAGTTAAATACTTATAATCCATTCATTTACTAAATCGTTCTTCACCACATTTGAAATCAATTTTTCAAAAGAATTCAAAATTAAATTTCCAAGTTATAGTTCAATAATCCATTTGATTATAATCAAATTGACATATCATTTTATTTTCCAATTACTACTTGGGAGATATTCAAAATATTTGATTTAAGTCAATTTAAACCAATTCATTAATTCAATTAACTCATATTTCAGTTTCCATAAATCTCAACAATTTGATAATGAGTTTCCGAACGATCGAAACTCAAGTCTAACGAGACCTCACCGAATATAAACTATCGCAATCCTAACTTTTAGAGAGGGGAATTTCCAAAAATAATTTTAATTTTCAAAATACCTCTTATTTAAAGAAAACAATTTTAACTCCTTTAGATTTGAAAACACTTTCTTTAAAGTGATTCTAGTAACTATTCATATTAAACGCCATAAACTAAGCTTTGTGTAAACCAAAGCTCTGATACCACTTTGTAACGACCCGCCGCTCTGACCGTCTCTAGTCGGTAATTAAACCAACTAGAAACGTTCAAAATGACGGATTGTTATTTATTTTATAACATTTAAACAGAATCAGTCACAGAATCACAGAAACAATAATATATTTTATAAACAAACTTTTCTTTTATATACAAATATCAGAGTTTACAATACATTACATTTTATACAGCGGAAACAATTTATAAATTTAAGTACAAGAGAAAAAAAATTTAGCTAAAACTTTAGTGGTGCTGAAATCCCCCTCTCTCTAACTTCGCTGCGAGCAAATCTTTAAGCTGCAAAAATACTCGGTCTGACCCGAGCGTTATTGCAAAACACAAAAACACTCGAGTCAGGATTAATCTTTATTCAAGTAAATAAATTTGAAATGAACTGAAATAAATGGTTACAGAGATGGTGAAACAAATGAATCGGTCTAATCTATTATGGACTTTACATTAACAATTTCAATTTTTTAAATTCTGTCAAACGTGTGTGGCTGTAGTACACACGTATGTTTACACACATGTGCACTGCCTTGCCGACACGTATGCAAGTGCAATCACAAAGACCACAAAGATACAATAACAAGCCAGAACAGAAACAACACAGCAGGTCAAAGGCAGAGAGCACAAGTACAGGCCGCAATGCACAACAATTTCAGCAGCCCCAAATACAACTACAAGCACAAGGCATATCAACAACCATAGAATCAACATGTATGCACAACAACCCAGCTACACAAGTAGTGCAGACCACAAGGCTGAGGTAATAGAACTCAAATACAAACCCAAGTGCTCAGTGCAGACTACACAATCAGTGCCACAACTCAATGCCAACAATATGGACTGGACAGTGCCAATTTGAACAAGTATACATGTATCAGAGGGAACTGGGAACTGTGTGCACAGGGAGAACACTACACAGTTCAAATGGAATGCAAACATGTATCAGAGGATATGTACAGTAATAGGCAGTGACCAACACAAGTGACGGTGTCAATTTGAACGAGTATACATGTATCTGAGGGAACTGGCTACAAAATTTTAAGTAAGACCAACAACAAGTTGGACTGCAACAGTCAATATGCAGACCATACCAGCAAAGAACCATAAATACAAGTAGAGAGCAAGCTACAAAATACATATGCAACATCACTACAGACTGCAACATGCACAGAGAAGTGAATGGACATGCAAACTGCCACAAACCAAAGTGCATGAACACAGGGAAGACTTAAATGAAGACTGAATACATCAGGCATGCAAAATGGAATGGATATGAAGACTGAACATATCAAAGTTTTGGAAATACAAGGTGTTCAAAATGAACACAGTAAGCTTCAGTTACAAAACTTAAGTGAAACAAGTAATGCAACAGTAGCAAGTACAACATGACAGTATAAAAGTATCACAAGTTCAAGTGCAGATGGAACAAACAAGTTTCATTTGAAACCTAAGTTTTAAACAGAGGCTAGATTAAGTGGTTTTGAGTTTAAATCAAAACTTTAGAGAAACTGAAGTTATAGACATAGAGTATTCTGGAAATAACAACACAAAAGAACCTGGAAAAGCATACAGTGATTTCCAAAGCAAAGAAAAAAAATATACAAATCAAACAGAGCTTCAGTTTTCAACTCAGTTCAAAGCAAAATGTTAATCTGGAAATCAATTCAAGTAGTAATGCACTCTCAGGAAAACAGTTTTCAAAAGAAGAAAATGGAGTGCAAGGCAAAAATGAATTTTGTTTCAAACAGCAGTTCATCCTAGAGACAAAATCCAGTAAGAATTCTTTTCAAATCATTAGTTATAAACAGAAGATTTAATCAGAGGATTTCCTACATTTGTTTTGCTTGAATAAGATTTTTTTAAACTTAAATTAATGTTTAAACAAGCATATCATGTTCAAACCTTAAATCCTAACAAGGAACTGATCAGAAGATTTGAATTCTTCTTCTATTCTTACTCTCTGTAGTTTAAAACAGAGAAGAGCAATCCAAGTAAATACAGGCACAAGTCATTTAATTCATACACACAGATCATATACTTATATATACTCATGCAAGCATCAATTATATCAGAAATTTGTCAAGCAAAATATAACTAACCACTTAAGTTATAATTAAAATGTTCATTCACCTAGCAGTTTAAAACAGAGAAGCTACTTGATGCTTACTAACATTTTAATAAATTGTTTTACACCATCACAACCTACTTCCATTTGAGCATCCCATGCTAAAGATAATCAGATAAATGGATTTACTTTTTCCCCTTTTTAACATATTATTCATATGTGCACATTTTCAAACAGAGAGACATTTTGATATTTCATTCACATGCAAACAAATTTTAAACAAGTATACTTAGTTCAATCACATGCAAAAATGGGAATGCAGACAGGAACAACATGGATGAAGTACTAACAGTACATACAAAATGGAGATGAAGACCTGAACACCCAGGAAAACAATGACCAGACCAAAGTGCAACAGCATGGATACAACTTGACATGGAAACTGAAACATATCAGATAATGCAAATTGAAACAGAAGTTTCGAGTCAAATATGAAGACCACAAGTGAAGTGAATCAACTGCAATGCAACACATACCAGGATGCAAACAATAATGACATGAAGAGTAGAACAATCAGGAGAGCAGAGACCAGACCCAAGTGCAACAGACATGAAACAAATCATGTCGAAGATAATTCACAAAGTAAGCAAGTGCAGACAACAGGGAGCAACAGCACAATCCCGAAACACCCCAAATACATAGATCAACAGATTTTGGCAAACACCCAAGTTCCAGAAAATTTTCCAATTCATATCCAATTCAAATCTAAAAATCATAATTTTCATTTTAAAAATCATGTTTACCCAGACCAATTCAGGCTATGTATTTGGATAAGAGAATTGTAATGATTGATTTTAACATATATATATTTTTTACTGCAAATTTTAATTTCCAGTTACTATATATATACATAAAACATGTTTACACTATTTTTAAATTCACGTTCAAGTTTAAACAAACTAAATTTGTTTTGGTACTAAGGTCTAACAAAGATCAAAGAGAAGATTTTGAATTTAGATAAAAAACTTAAACCTGAACTGAGAACAGAGATATTCAAGAACAACAGTCATGCATGCTTTCAAACAGATTCATATACATATGCAACACATTCATATACATAGCTAATACATATATATATATATATATTCATGCAAACATAAGCATTTCAGAAATCTATATAAGCAACAGATCGTTATTTCTCAAGATTTTTAAGTTGATGTTTACTCACTAGCATAATTATAGGAATGAATCAGGAATGAAAGTTTGTTTACTGGTTTTAAAACAAAGGGACTGCACTGTTTAAGCATGAGACAGCATTTTCAAACTTAAGTGAACATGCAAGATCAATCTTTCAACAACAAGCATAACAGAAGTGCAAGCATAGGTGAATGTGCAGACAACATCAAGTATGCTTACAGAGATGTTTGCATGTTTGTTTATGGTTACAGAGATGCCCAAACAAACATGCACATGAAAATTTATAGGCAAACACAAATGGAATTGAAGACTGAAGCAACATGAGGCATGCAATACTCAAGACATATCTTTATTACAAGAACAATTTTGCACTTCAACTACTTAGTTAAACAAAATATTTTAGTAGCATCTGTACTTACCAATTTAATAACAAGATAAACATAGCATCTGTTCTTAACAGTTTAACAATTCAAGCAAATCGAGCAAATGACAGCAAATAGCAACCGAAAATCCAACATGCAGTAACCAATCTACCCATATCAGTTTCAAATTAAATTAGCCGAGCAAAAGATAACAAAATCACCCCAAAACATAGCATGCAACCAATATTCAATCCAAACAAATTTAAACACCTGAATTAAAAATTAATCGTGAGCAAAAAACTCACCATAACAAAGTCGAAATAGCCCCAAATTTTCCAAAGCAGAACGAGTCGAGAAGAACGAAGCCGCCATATTTTTTTTCTCGTGCTTTTTTTTTTTTTTTTTTTAGGGTTAAAAAAAAAATGGGAACGGGTAAAGTGAAATGGAAGGGGATCGGGTTAAAGATAAAGGCAGTAGTATTCAAACGTGGGCCGGTATAAATTTCAAAGCCCAAACCATAAACAAGTTTTCCTCTTATTTTTTTTTCTATTTATCTAAATCCAATTTGTTTTGTCTAATTATTTTCATTACTTTGTTTTGTAAATTTTTGTTTAAGTTATGTTGTTAAATTTTTTTACTAAGTGTATTTGTTTATTTTATTTTGTATTGATTTTTTTTTTTATTTAAGCTAAAGAAAAGAATGTTATTAAAATTTTAACCATCAGTTTATTAATTTACATAAATAAAAATTCTTGTATCCAAATTATTTTCTTAAGTCATTAGTTTGAATTTCAATTACAAATTAAATATTCAATTTCAACTCCAAAGTCAAGTTTAAATTTTTCTTCAGCTTTGTATAGATTAAATTTTAAATATTTAATCACCAATTTCATTGTTATATCGGAAATTCAGTTTAAATTATCATTCAAATATTCAAAATTAATTAAATATTCACAATTTAAATTGTTCAAAATTTAGGATCGTTACACTGTACGTCTAAATATCTTAATTATCAAATTTCAACTTATCCCTCAACCCCAAATAACGTTATCAAAAATCTTCATATTATAATTAATACTAACCTTTATTTCATCTTATAGAATCAACTATCTTTATTGACAAATTAACCTACCTTACTACACAACTTAAGAAAATTAATTGCAAATATGATCTCACATTAGACTTCATAAATTATCAGTTGAAATCTACATAAAACCATTTATTTAATTAAAACCTTGCTATTATACATATTGACTCTTTACATGGAATTAGATTACATTCCTTAATTTCATTAAAACTTTATTTCTCACCTAAATCGCAAAATAGTAAATTTCAATTACTATAGAAATTTTATTTAAGATGAATTTGAATCCCAATCAATTGTTATTGCACTCCTTATTACATTAAATTACATTCAGTTTACACATTTTAGAATTAAATTCAAATTACCTACAAATCTTATTTCATTCATAAATGCCATCATTTACCACATTATTGCATGGTTTCATTTAATTATATTCATGCTATTCATGTTTCTATTAAACTTGCATACATACTTCCGTTATTATTTAATCAATTATTAAACATTATGACCAAATCATCTAACAAAATTGTATAATTTTCCATTTATTAACATTCAGTTACTATTCAACATGTTTAATTCATTAGATAAATCAAATAATTACGCTTGCTTTTCTCATTTGATTTTATAACCTAATATACCATTCATATTAAACCTATTTCATTCAATTCATACAAATTCAGCTAGATTAACTTTACTATCTAGATTTTCATGCAGTTACTTTTAATAAATCGAATATTGCATTGGATAATTTTACTGCTTACCTTTCATATATATAAAAAATTCAAAGTGTACGCTCTCACTACTACCTTTATTAGGATTTATTCCCTATACTAATATTTAGTTTTATTTACCCTTTATATTTTATCTCTTTTTAAATTAAATTACAAAATCTTAATTAAATTAACCAACTTAAATTGTCGAAATTTACGGGTCGTTACATTCTCCCCCACTCAAAACTTTTCGTCCCTGAAAAGGAAAAGGAAGGGAAAAGAAGGATTTAGAATCTACATATCTTATTCAAAACATTACCTTATAAACAATTAAATTTACAGTATCTGTTACTTTTCTTAAAATATACAAATTTACAACATTATCTTTTTATACTTAAATTTATTAGAGTTTGGAGAACATTTTAAAATATTTCTAAGTCCAAAATTTAAATATCTAAGTAGTTCCAATCATTAATCATCCAAATTAATACAACAACCATCAATTTTCTCGAACAGCATACATACAATTACAAAACAACCATATAATCACACAAATCAAATAGTTGTTTGGGTTCAAACTTGAAATTGTACAGAATGAAAAATAACTATCAAGTGCATCATTTACTCAACAGTCTTAGATGGAATAAATTATTTATTCATCCAACAACTTCAAATTTCCTTACCCAACCAAACATAAATCAAACAATAACCATTCAACCCAACAATCAATCTAACTTATTATAAATCTTTATTTCATACTTTAGTTGTTTGATTTCCTTTCTTTCATTAATGAGTGATTACCTCATTTATTTTCATTTATTACTTACAATATTCATCTTCCATTTTAAATGTCATGTAAGTTTCTTTTTATTGCATTCCATTTATGTATTTCTAAATTTTATTTATTTATTTCTCACAGTTTCATTTATTATAGAATTTCATTCTATTTACTTAAGTTTTAAAATCATCTAATTATAATACTTACCTTTAATCATGGTAAAATTTAAATTTACAGCTTAAGTTTATAACAATAAATTCCCATTTATAACAGCAAATTCATTGAATACTTTCATTATCTCAAGCTTTACTTGTAAGATTTCCCCCTTACATTTTCTTACTAACACTGTAACTTTTATTATATGGCAAGTTATATATATGCTTTAAGAATGTAAGTGAAAATTTATACAAGTTTCTTCTCAATTCCTTTTATTTTTTTAGTGGTTCATTAATTATATATTTGTTTTATAAGTTACAATTTCAACTTACTTTTACTTTCATTCATTTATTTAATGCTAATATTTAATAATAGTAACATTTTAATTACACCTAATTTGTAACCTTATAACATCAATTCTAATAAATAAAGAATTTCCTTTATCCATTTACTATGGTTTACAACCGTTTATTTACATTACTTCTCTTCCTATTGTATTTTTTTCTAAAGGTTCAAATTTGCTACACTTAATTGTACTATTAATAAATCTGAAACTTAAGAACCAAATACCGGGTTAAATTTTTAAATCATTTAAAATAATAGATAGATATCTACACTTAACATATATATCCAATTATAATTAAAACGATAAAATTTTCTTAACAATTCTGCAGTAAATTACTACAGTGGCCTTCCCACTTCGAAACTCGAAAATGAATGTCGATGATGCATGCACTCATCACCGAAATTATTTTCCAACGACAGAGAGGAAAGTACAAAACTTATTTTCTCCAAAAATCTTCTTTAAAACAATTTCTCTTAAATTATATTAAATATTCATATCAGAAAATACTTATAACAATTATATTCCAAAAAATTTACGAAAAATTCCAAAACCCCGGATCTTAAGTCCTAAATTTCCAAATTTCATTTATCTTTTTTTTAAATCTTATTTCTATCATTATTCAAAACCTTCATTACCTAACAACCAATCTATTACAACCAAATATATATATTATTTTGAAAAATTATTTTATAGAAAATATAATACGTAAAATTATTTCATTCACAAATATTATGTCGGTCTGTCCTATTAAGTGTTTAGAAACCCCTATTGATGTCACAGCGTCCCATGCACCAACCAGAGTTTATAAATACAAAACGGAACAGATTAACACAATATTAAAACCTTTTTATAACACTAACAAATACACTCTCTCATATATATACACTCAGTGACTCCCATAGGGTATTACTACCCTATTAGTAAAGAGTCAAACCCCACAAAGCTAAGGTTTATCGCTAAACCAAAGCTCTGATACCAACTGTAACATCCGCCTTTTCGCACGATTTAAACAGACACATGTGCCGATTCAAACCATATGTAAGGGCGGATTGTTATGGGATAAATAAGAATATAGAGAAAGAAAAAACTAAACAGAATCTCACGGTGGAAGGATAAAATATAATAATAAATATACAGTTCATAAATCTGTTTACAAAACCTTTGATTTTATTTATACCATACATATCAGAGTACACATACCATATAACAATGCAGCGGAACAATATGAGTGTGGTACGATAATATAAATAATAGTAATACGAATCTTCGTCTTCGTCCTCCAGAGCTAAAACTTCAATCCTGAAACGCTCGGACTAACTCGAGCGAATTGAAAAGAAAAAACACTCGAGTCAGAACTAAAAGATCTTATGTGAGTTAAATTTTTAGAAATAAATATGAGTGCAGTAACTCAAGAGATGCTCGGGATTTACATCTCCTAAGGATCCGTTAAACTATTTACTATGTAGTATATTTCGCTATTATAATAGTGCCTAATTGTAAAATAAACTTACTTTTAAATAGCGTTAAGGCTTTACATTTTCCACCTTAACACGTAAAATGCCAATAGTCTATACAGTACCGTAATACCTCCTGATCGGGAGGCTACCAGAGGATACTCCATAGGTACGACACAAATAGAAACTCGTAGTAAAGGCTCGATATGGTAGGTGACACGGCACAACTAGGCAATGCCAGGGTAGATATACCAATTGCTATCCGGGCTGATGGAAACGCGCAGCTAGCGCCCACCTCGAACAAACTCCTCCAAAATCAAAAATAAAAATAAAGTGACCACTGAATCAATCCAAAGTCAAAGTATAGTATCGAAGAGGAGTGTCCGATCAGAGGTATGACCTCATTGGCCCGAGAATCACTCCTGTTTTAGCCACCTTATGCCAACTCACGGGAGTCGGGTCCACGTATTTACCTTACAGGAAACGCCGCCACCAACCTACTTCATTCTGGAATCTCCACCGCGTACTAGTCAAAGTGGGTTTCGGTATCGACAGAGAGTATGTCCATATCCGATCCCGGTCTCTTTGCCAACCAATCGTTATTATAACACCGCGGTCATTTAAAAATAATTATACTTTTAAAACCAAAATAAAATATCCATTTAAAACCCATATAAAAACGATATCATTTTTATTCTTAAAACCCCAAATCAATACGATATCATTTTATTTTCCAATATATATTATTTCTAAAATCATAGGGTTTCCAAAGTAAAATATTTAGAAATCAAAACTCTTGAATATAATATTTCCAACTTATACTACCTTGGAAAAAACATAGCTTTGAAACAAATTTCCATCTCTCAAATGGTTAAATATTTAACTACTTTTATAAAACAAAATAGCTTCTTTAGATTTCACAAATCAATTCTAAATATCGATTTAAACTTCCAAATACCATTTCAATTCTTATGGTTAAAAGCTTTAAATATTTCACCATTTCAAAAACAAACTTATTTGACAAACCCATATGTATCAAATCCAATTACTTATTATTTAGACTTGAAATGTTTACTTATTGAATTCAATATAATTTAAGTAAACCTTTAACTTCACATAACTGGAAAAAATTTCAATTTATTTAACTTGATATATTCATTTAAAACAACCTGATACTCATTTAAATCACTTTACACACAATCAAGTTATAAATCATATCCTTTAAAAATTTAACTTTTATTTAAATTCCGATTTAACTTAATATTCCACTTCCAATTTTATTCTCATTTAAGTCAATAGAACTACGAGAAATTAAATTTTAATTAAATGCTTAATCGTATTTGATCTTAAAATCAAACTTCGGTTTATACTTCAAATCAATTTTTATACAAAGCCTAAAACCGGAAAATTTCTATATATATATATATATATATATATATATATATATATAGCTTTTATTAAAGATCAAATCAAAACCCATAAACCATACATATATGTATAGCTTTACAAAACCATAGTAAAACATTTCTAAAAATAATTTTATATATTTACCGCGGTGCCTGTATAAAATTTTCTATCCTATGGTCAAGTGATACGGATGTTTATCATTTCAATCCGCAATTTAAAATAAAAAAAATGCGGTTGTATATCATTTCAAACGCAATCCCGAATGAAATGAAAATGCATGATGACTTGCAGTTTATACAATATAAATATAGCATCCATTCATCCAAATATCAATCATCAACCATTATTTGCAATAATCGTCCAATTTAAACAGTCATCGATATAGAGCATATAAATTATACAGGTAATAAATAACAGTTTATATTCAATAATAAATTTAATAACTGTTAACTAGCAGTTTATATGCAAAATAAATTCTAACTGTAAATTTATATGCAATAATTAAAATAATAAACAGTTAAATAAATAAAAATGCGAATTAACTGAGAAGATGAATAAAACATGCCAAACAAATCATATATAAATTTCTACTCATATCTAAAAATCAATTTAACAAACATAAAATATTTTAGAAGTTGTGAGTGGGTTAAAACACTCACCTTTTGAATTCAAATTGAATTTAAATCTAATTTAAACCCAAAATTTCGCAGTCTCCAAATTCATCCAAACCAGCGTCAACAGATCTGAAATTTCAATACGATCCTAACAGAAATAATCTGGCGTGAATCGGACACGGTATGTGAAAATTACACAAGTTAAACGTTAAAGAAATTGTATTGAAAATCAAATAAACTAAAATAAAGAATACCTCTCTTCGAGAACTATGACATATAATTTTTTCTGGAATTTTTAGAGGAGTTTGAATTTTTATTTATATTTTGGACTATAATTGGATCTAGAATTTTGCAGCCGTTGGAAAAGAAGAAGTTGAAGAAAAGAACACACAGAGAAATGAAGATAGATGGAGGCTAGGGTTTACACAGCCTATTAATAGACAAAGTGAAAACGAATAGGTAGGCACGAATTTTAAACCCGCAAAACGGTTGTTGGCCCACCAGAATATTTCATATTAATTAGATACGTTACGGATTAGTAAATAAATAAATTTCTTTCTCAAACATTTACATTGAATTTTAAACGTATTTACAAATATCAATTTAGACGCTTTATTTAAGTTAATGTCATTAAATTTCAAATTCATAAATAATTTCCATTTTTAACTAAATTTCAAATTACCGTAATAATTATCTTAGATTCTTATTCATTCCCAATAGATTTAGCTATTGTAAATCGACTAAGTTTACATACTATAAAATCCACATTCCTATGTATATATAGCTTGGAATTCCATACTATAAATATTTTATTAACATTTCGCAAATACGTAAATTGGTATTGCACTGTTATTTAAATAAATAGCCTATACCAATCACTAATTAAATGGGTTACCAAATTTTGGATTGGTTAATAATTATTAATTATTGCTTCATTTCTTAATTATACACTTGCATGGGTTATGCTTATCTAATTATATTCCCATATTAATTAATGTTTCCAACAAGCAATAACCTTTCCTTAGTCCCACCCTTTTTACCAAATATTTCCCTGCAAATAATTCATTTTCCCACACATACTTCCATTTACACCTAAACTTATTATACCTCTTTATTTTCTCAAACAAATTACAATGATTAAACAAATTTAAATGAAAATTTGAGTTGATAGATTCATAGATTCAAATGTTTACTTTATTTCAATATCTACTAAACTTTGAAATTATAACATAGACTCCAAAATAAAATCCTCCACTCTAGTCATACAAGTCTTATTGAACTAAAATGTATCTACCCTATTTTTAGGTCTTGGTTCCTAATATCCACCCGTTTTGACTTAATTTAAAATAGCGTACAAATTACGTTACCTTTAATTGCAATAAATCCTATCATTGCCATTTATATTCCAAATGAATAAATTATTAATAGGTTAATTGAATCAGATTTACAACTCAACTTTAAATATTTGCAAATTTTGTCAGTTTGGATTACTTGGTAAATTTAGAATCCCTTAAACAACTTCCTACATAAATTTATTATAGAATAATTCAAAATTAACGTACAATTCCAATTTATGCAGCGATTACAACTTAAATTTCAAGGAATTTATTTATTTAGGTTTTAAATCCTATTATTCACTAAAATTGTCATCCCATGTATACAATCCACATTGGTTTGTATTTATTCCATTTACCTCTTTAGTCATAGCGTAAATTTCTCATTAATGCACATTAAAGTCCACTAAATTTCAACTGCCTCTTAATTTCCATTTATAAGTCTTAACACCCTAAATTTGACCACTTCTAACATGGTATTACTTCTCATATTAAATGTAACTTTTATTTAGTGTATTAACATTTATTTCTATTTAAATTTCATCAACCAAATTAAACATGTAACTTATAACTATTTCTTACAATCCTAATTATTACACCCATTGTCATATTCTGAATGGAGCCAGCATTTAATTACACAATATATCTAAATTACATTAGGACAATATTTAATTCTCTTTGATAATATTAAATCCCCAATTTATCAAATGAATCAATATATCTTTCTTTATATACTGTACGTCTAAATATCTTAATTATCAAATTTCAACTTATCCCTCAACCCCAAATAACGTTATCAAAAATCTTCATATTATAATTAATACTAACCTTTATTTCTTCTTATAGAATCAACTATCTTTATTGACAAATTAACCTACCTTACTGCACAACTTAAGAAAATTAATTGCAAATATGATCTCACACTAGACTTCATAAATTATCAGTTGAAATCTACATAAAACCATTTATTTAATTAAAACCTTGCTATTATACATATTAACTCTTTACATGGAATTAGATTACATTCCTTAATTTCATTAAAACTTTATTTCTCACCTAAATCGCAAAATAGTAAATTTCAATTACTATAGAAATTTTATTTAAGATGAATTTGAATCCCAATCAATTGTTATTGCACTCCTTATTACATTAAATTACATTCAGTTTACACATTTTAGAATTAAATTCAAATTACTAACAAATCTTATTTCATTCATAAATGCCATCATTTACCACATTATTGCATGGTTTCATTTAATTATATTCATGCTATTCATGTTTCTATTAAACTTGCATACATACTTCCGTTATTATTTAATCAATTATTAAACATTATGACCAAATCATCTAACAAAATTGTATAATTTTCCATTTATTAACATTCAGTTACTATTCAACATGTTTAATTCATTAGATAAATCAAATAATTACGCTTGCTTTTCTCATTTGATTTTATAACCTAATATACCATTCATATTAAACCTATTTCATTCAATTCATACAAATTCAGCTAGATTAACTTTACTGTCTAGATTTTCATGCAGTTACTTTTAATAAATCGAATATTGCATTGGATAATTTTACTGCTTACCTTTCATATAAAAAAAAAATTCAAAGTGTACGCTCTCACTACTACCTTTATTAGGATTTATTCCCTATACTAATATTTAGTTTTATTTACCCTTTATATTTCATCTCTTTTTAAATTAAATTACAAAATCTTAATTAAATTAACCAACTTAAATTGTCAAAATTTACGGCGAACAACGTAGCAGCCTCAAAACCCTCATATAGCCGCCGACTTTTGCTCTCCATCAGCGATGCTCCATGTCACGAGTCCATGATCTGAACACCTAGCCAAGCTCCACGTATCGAGGCGCACTACCCAGGTGCGTGCGCCATGCTCCGTTACCTTCTGCTAGATCGCGCCGCCGCCACCAAAAGTGACCGTTTCTGGCAAATTTCTGCCCCTTGGTCATGAACGAAACCGATGGATCTACAGCTCCTGACGCCCTCTACAATCCCGCACCACCCGATCATCACCAAGATGACGATCCACAGTTAAAACCGAAACCATCTAATGAATGGTCGGGGATAAACTAGCCAATTCCGGCCATACAGCAACCCAGATCGAGAAATGAATTGCATAATTGACTTGCGCTCTTCGAGAGCTTCAAATCGATATATAATTCGATATATATTGACGAGTTTAAATTTTTGATTCGATTTTTGATTTGAAATTGAATTGAGAAGCTTGTTTGGTTTGTCTACCATTGCGAAGGAGAAGAAACTAAAATGTACATATAGACAAATGAAAATGAGGAGTAGCTAGGCTTTATAACGAGCTATTTATAGACAAAGCTAGAAGCAGAAAGAATGTACCAGATTGATTGAACGATACACAACCCGAAAAGCCTGTTCTGCCCCCAAAACGAAAATGGGTCATCCCATATATCAAAATAAATGCTTTGATGATTTTAAATTCGATGGAATAATTTTCAAGTTCTAATTCCATTGTATGAAGAAGTTATGATAAAATCAGCTTATTTCTAATTGAATTCAATTAAATTGATTTCTAGACATTTCGAGTCTATACGATCAAACGACAAGTCCGATCGCTTTGAAACTTGAAATCCTATAATAATTCAGTTTTACGGATCCGATGAAACTGATTTCGTCGAAATCCGAATCAGTGGCCAAAATGGCTATTTTCACATTAATTAAATAATTTAATATTAAATTAATTGAATCAAATCTAATTTTCAATTCAAATTTTATATTTCACAATTTCTATCACCTTAAGTCACTTTGTAATTTATAATCCTCTAAAACAAATCTTTATATCAATTCATTATTGACTATTTCGAAATTTACAGTGTTTGATTTACAACTGCCATTAATCCTATTAATTATAATTTAATTCAAATAAATTGTTTTTATTTGGTTTCAATCTTTATACTCAATCAATTATTACTCAAATAACCTACTTGATATTTATTTTTCTTTCATTACATTAATATGCTCCAATTTCCATCTTTTTTATATTAACCACTATAATTCAATTATATTGAAATTTTGTCCATTTCACACATTAATTAAGATTTTAAATCCAATTAATTATTTTATCTTGGTTCCATTATTTTATTACATCAACTATTACTTTATGAAAAAAATTAGCATTTCTTATTCATTTTGTTACATTCACAGTCTCAGTTATTGTTTCATAAATAAATCCCAAATTTTATTTCTTTCAATATTATATTAACCAAAATCTCATTATATTAATAGATTTAAATTATCAAAAATTACTGGTCGTTACAATTAGTCCGAAAATCAAGGCGTCCTTCAAATTTTCTTATAATTTTTTTTCGAGTTTGTTTCTCACCAATTTCAGTATGATCTGATTTGTGCCTTTTGAACTTATTTATTTTTCCTACAACCATTAGTTTTGATACCAAGTACTGAGTTGGTTATGGTCTTTACCTTAACAAGTAAACAAGGTTGATTGATTTTGTGTGATGTAATTCCATTGAAAATAGAGGCACTTTCAAAACAATTGTTACAAAGATCAAAATTATAAATATTTTGCAATTTATTCATTCTTTTGGACACATCCTTCCTACATATGTTGCAAAAATAATCCCCTTCTAAGCATCCATCAAATGGTTTGAGAACAACTTTTTTTCTTCTCAAATATAGAGCATGAATCTATTCTCACTTTCTTTGACATAGAAGTTTTTACATTGTTATCAATAATTAAGGAAGAAGGGATGCTCTTACCTACTGTAGAAGCATCAACACCATCAATATTAGATCTCAATCCAGGGTTTGAATCCTATCTGAAATACTATATATCCATTTAACGACAGACATTACACACACACTCCTTGTAGATGGTTCCTTGGTTGAGCAACACAAATAGAAGAGTCAAATAGTATTGGTGCTTGCAGTTCAGTGATGATGATATTTTTAACATATCCATAAGGATCAACACTTGATGAAGAACTTTTACCATGCTTGGATAGATTTTGTGGTGAATCATAACTAACAAACTCCAATTAAATATCATTTGAAATCCGAATTTATTGTTTGAATTGGATTTTGAATCAGATCTAAAAATTGGAGAACCACTTGGCTCTGATAACAATTGCGATAGTTTCACATTATAAATCTCCATTTGAAGAATGATAAAGGGAAGGAAGGAAGAATGAGTTGAGAAATTAGTCGAACTTAGGTTGGAAAGAACAATGAGATGAAGAAGAAGAAAAACTACTTAAGAGGTTGGAGTTTCTTTAGTTTTTTAGACGAATCCATTACAATCAAATATCACTTGTTGGCCTACTAACATTCACTACAACAATAATGGACCAAGCCATAATATGCAGCCCAACAATTAAATGCTAACACACACATACACACAAATATATCATACACACACACACACACACGTATGCATGTATGTATATATGTATAATGGTACGTAACAATTTTTGCATATAGATTTATAGTTCAAAAAATGCTAGGTATAACTAACAGTAAAAAAAAGTGTTACTCAATTTTACAGTATAATGTTCTTTGGTTAGACGGTTCGACTTTGGTACGATAGATCATAGGTTCGAAACTTACGAAGCGTGTTTCAAACATATATTGACATGTAGTATGGTTTATACTATTAAGATTTTGTAGTACTAATAGGTACTACTATCTAAGTATCCAACTTTTTTTAAAAAGCTAACTACATTTAACATCGTTTAACTGATACTTCAAATAATAATAATGTAATATATATCTATACTATCAATAATGTAAATTCTATCCGTAGAATTTCCACCGTGTATTTTTAAAATTTTGAAAATATCCTAGATGGCATCTTCTCTTGATCATTATCAACAGAATCGCACCATCTACTTGCAATCTCCACTATCATCCCTTCCTAATCACCCATCAACGTAAACCCACTGTCGATTTGCTACTTTAACCACCAACTATGATTGTCTTGCTTGAAATAAAGGCGCATTCGACAATCAAGGCTTTTGCGTTGATACTGCAACATGATAAAATGAGTGCGTGCATTCATACTGATAATAATGAGTGTAATAATAATAATCGTCACCGGCCACCGTTATCTTTTCCTACACCATGGTCGATGTCATACTTTTACCTGGTTTCACTACCAAACCGACACCATCCATTTTCACCTCGCCATGATCAAAATATGTAACCTCCTTTTAATCACCTTAGACGTAAATACACGGTGTTGCCGCCACCACACTCCGTTGCTATTGGCGCTCTCTTTCAATCAACGCCTCTCCGATTGTTCTGAAAGTGCATGGCCCAACTGCCATTTTTGCCTATAGTTGTCATCTTGTTGCTGGAAGGTGGATTTGTACGGAATTTTTTTTTGATCTTAGTAATTTATTGTTAAAAATTTCGTATTAAGATAAAACTAAAAGTTAATTTGTTTAATGCTGGCGACCATTTTCTTGAGATGGATTTTGGTCGTATCAATGTAATCAACAGTTGCCCACTCTTGTGGGTTCCACTTTTGTACTCCCAGTCATCTTCTACTACGCCGTAGTAGGTGCGAAATAAACTGGTCGTAGTAGGTGCCTAAAACACACACCGCAATTTCTCGCCCACGTTATTTTCAATTCTGCGGGTTCCACTGTATATACTAATCGACGCATGTCCCTCCCTCATGCAATTAATCCTCTTTTAAAATCAGGGGGTACGATTGTAATTCCTAGCTAGCGTAATCGAGGAAGAATGTCATTAATTTAGTGGATATATCAATCATAAAAAAGAATGGATAGTTATTTATTTACATAAAAGCCGAGATATCGTATTATTAATAACAAGAAGAAAACCGACTACTGGGTTTATTTCTATCCATCTTCATTTTCTGTTCTGTTTTGGATTGGATCTCGATTTGACAAAGAGGTATGTGATTTCCTTAAATTTTCAGTTTAGTTTGTTTTCTTGTATTGAACTTCTTGTTTGATGCTTCGTGGATGCGATTTTGACTGGATAGCATGAAATTTGCTCGCTTGTTTGAATTTTCATTTGATGGCTACGATTGGCTGTAATTTGAAAGGGGAAGCTTGATTGTGGGTTGATTGCATTGGGTTGAAGTTAGAAAATTGAAGCCAGTAATTTTTTTCCTCTATATATATGAGTGTACTCGCAAAAAATTAGTACTCGCTGCAGATCATTAACTAGTTCTGTTACTATTTAACTTATCGGAATGTTCATTCACGGAATGTAATTGTAATCGCATAAGCATTGATATTTTATCTTTTGCAGTTTCAATTCATGCTTCACCCACTTACCGTTTGATGTATTTCTGCGAACATTATGCACATAGAATGTAGTTAATGAAACTCTGAGCGCACGTGTGCTTATTAGGTACAAACATTGTACTGTATATATATCTGCAAAATTCAAGTAATGACGTAGATGACTGCTTTGGAATTTTATGCTATGAACTTGGTTAAAGCAATATTTACAACATCCCCTGGCTATAACCATGTGAAAATTTTCAACCCTAATATTAAGCATAAACTTGGTTATTCTTCTTTTTTGTTTTTTCATTAGTTGCTTTAATGGAATATATAGACAATGTCAACAATTAGGGATAGCAATGTATTTTCTATAGAACTTTCTGCTCATCTTCTGTGTATTATCGTACTTGTCTAATATCAAAGTATAATCTGTTAATTGAACAAAGTTGCCCTTTGTATTTAATCTGTAGCTGGAAATGGAACATTCAATGCATTAAGGCATAATACCCTTGTTTACATCACAGATAAATAGTTTTCATTCAAGAATGAACAGATAAATGGCAGCAGCAGAGGCACGAGCAGCTTGGCAACGTACATCAAACCGTTGCTTTTTTCAAGAAGACGCTAGAAGAGCTCCAAAATTCGCTTCATCGTCACCATTACAAAATGATTCAACTCATAGTACTACCACAAATGGACAAGAAGAACCTAATTCCAATTTTATCCCTCTAAATTGGAACCCTATGAATTCAAACTTACCCCCAGACACAAAATGGTGGCTTCAACTGCAATCAAATTTCGGGCATCAACATAATTTCACTTACGAGCAGTTGAGTGTTATAGGACATGAGCTTAAAGAGAAGATAAATGAAACCACAGACTTTGAAAATAGCGATTTTGAAACAATTGTCGATGAAATCAAATTAATAAACAAGAAATATGAATCGGATTGGGTGGGAAATGGCAAGTGTGAGCCATGGTGGCGCGTAGCTGATCAAGAAGAATTGGCTTCTTTGGTGGCGCAGAAATCAGTAGAACATATTGAAAACTGTGACCTTCCTAGACCGAGTCAAACAGTGCATTGCAGTAGAAATCCATTTGGCCGTGTTGATGTTTTAGATGGTAATAGAAGATTCATGTCGGCAACTAGTTCTAAGTTGCCAAGTTTTGCCTCTGTGAGCACAGATGATAATGGGCTTTCTAGTGAACACAGTTATCTTCCTTCTTCGAATGATGAGAAACTGTTCAGGTATGGTTATGATTAAATATTCAGATGCATAATTAGTCTTACTTTTATTAGGTATTTGGGATGGTTTCAGTGAATTGCACTTTTCGTTAATGAATTTCTTATTATGTTTTCAATTATGATGCGTGATTCTTGTAATGGTAGACTTGGTAATTAAACATAACATGTTTAAGTATGTGTCACATTAGTCAAGGGTCCAACACAGAGAAGAGTTTTATTTTTTCTACATCATCTCATCAATTGAACTAACATAGAAAGTAATGCAGTAAAAGCATATGATATCATCAATTATAGTCAACGAAATGATTTAAAAAGTAATGCAATAAAACCATATGAAAGACCTATTCATTACTTCCACTGAAAATTCTGTTGCATCATTTATCTTATCAAAATTAATTATTGCTAATATCATACCAGTCTTTTTAAGTTTTTGAAGGGTTTACAATAAGGGAGGACAGCATTCTTCAGATGCTCAGAATTTCTATCCCAATATTCTGTAATATGCCCATTGACTAATTCAATTGTCCTCTGGGAAACATATGTAAATATGTAGGGAAGTAGGAGACAAGTTATACTGTTAATTCGGCAGCATTAGCAAACAACTGAGTTCTAGTGAACACAGTTTTCAATGTATATTTTAAACCTGTTCTTGTACGATGTTCATGCAAATTAATTGTTACAATCTGATATAAGCTCATTTACACATAATCACATTCAACCACAAAAAGGGAAACATGGATTTGTGTTCAATGCATTAACTGATGGGCTTAGCCTCTTTCAGATGTAATACCCAATACATGGTCGAATTTGAGTTCGAATGTGGATAATGATTATTTATTTGTGTTTGTTGATAACTTTAAGCATATCAATGGGTACAGGGCTACAAGAAACAGACACATCTTGGTCTGCGAAGTGCAAGTGTATAATTCTAAGGAGTAAGGCCACCAACCTGATAATTTTATAATATGTTTGTAACCAATTTAATGAGTGTGACCATTAAACATGACAATAATATGTCATACAAACCTTCATCTATTTATGAATAATACCACTGACACTGTTAATATGGGCTATCCACGTGATGTGCATCAGACTAAAGTCTATATACAACATACAGTGTTTGGCGAACTAGATTTTTTGTCGCTATTAAGGGCAAAGATAATAAAGTCTTCAGCTACAGATATATAGTATGTCTTTGTTAATTAACATTAATTGTTTGGACATCATAGGCTTGCGTGTGATCCTTGCATTTCAACTTGCGCTATAATTTGACAATTACAAGACTTATCAGTAATTTATGAATTCTATTCAATTGCATTTAACTTTATGTACTAACATGTGTATGAAATCAGGTCAGACAGCGATTCAAGCAGAGCCGAGCTATTAGAAGCTCTCTGCCATTCACAGACAAGAGCAAGAGAAGCAGAGATAGCAGCAGAGAAAGCATACAACGAAAAGGAGCACATCATCAAACTCTTCTTTAAACAAGCATCGCATCTCTTCGCATATAAACAATGGCTATATATGCTACAATTAGAGAACCTTTACCTCCAATTCAAGCTCAAAGAACAACAAATTTCAACTATTTTTCCTACTTTACCTTGGATGCCTTTAAACCGAAAAGAATCCAAGAATAGAGGAAAGAAACATAAGAGGAGGCGAGGCTTTTGTAAGTACGTGATGGCCTTTGCTGTTGGTTTGGGTTTAACAGGTGCTGGTTTGCTTTTGGGTTGGACTCTTGGTTGGTTATTTCCTTATTTTTGATTAGTTTGGATTCAAGCTTTGTGTCTATTAATTTGCTGTAGATGGAAGTGGGTTGGTTTGTATATATGTTGCGTTGATATTTATATTCAGTGTACATGTGAAATTCGGCTAATTTCTTGGTCAGTCGTTACTCAGTCTGAAATTTTTAGGTATATATGTAATAGATACGTACCAGATGTTACAAATGGGATAAATATGTTCGAACCTTTGTGAATCACCCGCTTTTCTAAGTATACAGTCATCCGTCTACAAATAAATTTCGAAAGACAAATATTTTTGCACTTTTCCAACAAAAAACCGTTCTATTATCAACCAGATGACTTGCAGCTGGTGACCGGTGTTTTCATTATTTCAATGTGCAAAGAGTCAATATTAAGAGAGTTATTTTTTAGAATATGAGTATAAATTAACTAATTTTATTTTGTGGATATTTGTTTTAAGGACGAGATTGTTTTTCTTTTATTTTAAAAAACAATCAACTTATGTTATTCACATCAATGACAACTTTTAAGTTATAATTGAATAAGATTCAAATATTTTAAATTAAGTACATATTGACATTTCATAAATAATAAAAATTAATTGCGAAAACATTTTTATGACAATTTGAGAAAAAATTATAAAAATAAAAAAAATTGATTACGGAAACATTTTTTTCTTGTGACCGTGGGAGAAAAATATATTGAAGAAAACAAGACGAAAAGTCGAATATACATAGCTTTACCATTTACTGCTAACATTTTTCAGATGCTAAATGGGATTAGCTTTCAAATTGCTTGATTCTATATTTTCGGTGCTATAATGGAAATTATAAAGCTATTTGAGCCCTCTGTTGCACATACTTCTCGTAAAAAAACAATACCCTAAGGGTTAAAGGTGCCACAAGTTGAAACGGACAGGCACAACTTAATCCATTTTAGAGGTTGTCGATCCACCGTCTCTATCGAGGCTCCTCTGTATTATGGAGTTTCCCAAAAAAAAGCTATTTTTAAGTTATAAAGTCATTTAGCTTTCCGAACTTTTTACTTCTATATTTTTATGGTAACATTAACCGATTAAAACATTTTTGAAATTACTTTTTTTTTTTTGCAATTTCGAGTGTCATTCTTTGTTTTTTTAATTACTTTAATGAAGTTGAGTAATTAAAATGAATTTAAGGTTTAATAATCTAATGGGGCCTTTGTCCTTAATCTAATTATTAAAGTTAGTTGTCATTGGATCTAATTTTTCTCTAAAATGTTCCCTTAAAACTAAATAGCCCTTTTATATTGTATAGTCGGACGAACAAAAATGTTATTTTGAGGTAAGTTAAAACCACTGTGTATTTGGAGTGTTCTCTCAAACATAAGATGATGATAATATACTCAACCAATCAACATAATAAATTCTATTTAAATTTTCATAAGATCATTACACTTCTCATTTTGGATTTTATGTAATCGAAAATTAATTTATGAAGTCTAACGCTTTGGTATATAATTTACCACTATATACATTTTTGTTCATCAATACCGCATCACATATTTTTATGTTTTTGGGTAAATTATAACACCACATGAGTTTTATTCAACTTTGTATATCTATTTCAAACATATAAATGGAGATGCGAGGCAAAATAAAAAACATTTTGGATGTAGGTTCAAATTTTGGGTGATTATAGATAAACCGAATAGATTGTGGATTTTTTTTGCATCATCAAATTGATCGTTGATTTTTCGACTTCGCTTTTATTGATATAAGTCGGTAATATTTGGTAACTGAGAATATTGTTAAAAAGAAGATGTCAGGAGAACTGGAAAAATAGAGTGCGAAGGCAAGGAATATACGCTTGGAAGGTGGATATTAAGAGATATTAAGATTTAAAGGTCCCATATACACCCGTTCCTATTTACCTGGTTGAAGTAGCATATTTGTTGTTAAACTAGTCTACCGATTTAAGAATCTAACTGGCCAATAAAGAAAACGAGACTACAGATTTAAAGATCAAGGTGACCCAAGTCGAGAAGGACACCGAAGCCACTCTTCTTAAATTCTTTGCAAATGTTATTGAAATGCAGAATCTTAAGTGGTTGGGAAGTAGCCATCCCCTCACATTAGTCGAGGCATGGGAGGAGACTATGAAAAGGACCAAAGAGTTTGGTAATGAGGTCGATGAAGAGAAGCCGAAGAGCGAGATTCTAAATAAAGTCCTAATAACCTTGGAGGAGAGCACGAAAATCAACGTGGTGGAGCCTGTAACTGGAGCATGGGTATCTACCGAGACTCCCGCTGGCCTCAGCTCTTAGGATCATGTGGATGACACCACTTTTTCCCAAAAAGAGTCTAAATTAGAAATTTTCACCTCTACAGCGACCGCTCTTGAGGCTGCTGTAATTGAAACACCAATATCTGTCGCTCCTAAGATCGCTGCTGCTGCCACCCCTGAAGTTTACAACCAGACATTCTGGCTTTCATTCCTTAGGCAGTAGCTCCTACTTTTCCTATACCTCTAAAAGCGAAGAAGAGGAAATCGTCAAGCCTCCTCCAAAAGAAACTTCAGCTGCTCATGGTATATCACTTGTATCTTTGGTCTTTGAGAAAATTCAGTTTTCTCATGGAGACAACACTAACTACATCATTATATTTCCTGACTTGCAGGACAACTACCAACGTTGTTGTCTCCGCCATAGGTCATTCCTGCCACAAGCTTTAATACTGTCACAACTATGTCTACCACTATCACCACAACGTCTATTCTTCCGCCTCTACACTCCAGCTCCGGTTACCGACTCTGAGAAGATAGGGGCATTGGAGTATCTAAATGATGTTGATGTCTCCATTAATGATGAAGTGGCTATCATCGCCGAGAACAGACCCAAAACAACTCCAATGGTGGAGAAAATGGCGATGAACCTCTTCAAAACAGTGAAGATCAAGCTTCAACTAAGCACGAAGAAGATCTATCCTTCATTATCAACCACCCATCCTAGCCTGAGTATCCATATCAAGCCTCCGGCTGGGCCCACCTAGACCCTTTTTGTACGTACCCTTGGATTTGTCCCTAGTCATCAATAGTCTTGCCCTAATGATGATGACGAGAAGCCACTCTCTGAATCTCTAAAAGGGGGAAAGTGCAAGCCACCAAAGAAGGATGGTGCCCCATCAAAGAAACAAAAAAGGAAGTAGGGCCTTCAGCTCCATGAAGATCGCTTTTTGGATTTTGTACTTTGTCTTTTCCATTCGTATTAATATCACCCTATTCACTCCACTCTAGGCTAAAATCGATCCTACAAGTGGTAACAAAGCTAGGAACAAAGCCAGTTTTTGCTTTAAATTTTGATTTTTCAAGACAAATTTTTGTTTAATTTTTTTTAAATGGCTTCTTTTAATAATGCTTTTGCCGAGGGTCAGTCCATAGTTAGACTATCTATGTTCAATGGTGAATATGCTTACTGGAAAAATAGAATGAAGATTTTTTTGAAAATCATTGATGCTTGGAATATTGTTGAGACAGGATATAGGACACCAATTATAGTGGCAGATAATCAGGAAATTGAAAAACCAATGGATCAATGGACGGATTTTGAAAATAAACTACAGAATGCTAATGCTAAAGCTATGAATTCTATTATTTGTTCATTAGATCAAATTGAATTTAATCGTGTCTCATATTGTCTAACTGCACAGAAAATCTGGCACACACTTGAAGTGACTCACGAAGGAACGTCTCTAGTCAAAGAATCTCGCCATGCCATGCTTAGTAGTGAATACGAGAACTTCACAATGGCCAAGGATGAAAATGTCAAAGAGATGTATGGATGACTTTCCAATCTCATATACAAATAAAAAACTCTTGGAAGATCATACATAGAGTTGGAAATAGTTTGAAAAATCCTCAAAGTCCTTCCATGAAATTTTGAAACAAAAGTTACAGCCATTCAAGAATCAAAAGATCTGAAACAAATTAAAGTTGAAGAACTCATCGGAAATCTCACCACTTATGAGCTAGAAATGAAATTCAAGGAAGAACGTAAAAGACGTGATATGTGAAAGAAATCAATAGCTCTCAAAGGAACAACGGAAAGTGATGATGATGGTGGAGCAACTGAATTGGAACTATTTATAAAGAGATTGAAAAGGTTGAATCACAAATACAGAAATCCAGCTCTAAATCAACAATTGAAAAGCAGAATAGTCAAAGTACTGGATAACTCAAAAGAGTAGGAGATCATTTGTCACAAGTGCAATAAACTTGGTCATAACAAGCCCAATTTTCCTCAGAATCGATTCAGCCAAGGAAATAAACCGAAAAGGAAAAATTTTGCAGCTACTTAGGATGAAACCGATGAAGCTGATAAAAGCAATGGCAGTGAGAGTGAAAAAGAAAATTTGTGTCTTCAAGGAGAAACAACCGACAGTGATGATGACGAGCCAAGCGAGGTATCAAAAGTTACTCATTCGGAATTACTCATATATTTTCACGAAGTAAATGGTTGTTTTGAAAGACTTATGGAGACATATGCTAAAATTGAATCACAAAGAGATATTTTGATAGAACCAAATAAACAGCTCGATTAATTGGTTAAAAACTATCGAAACAAGTGCCCCAAGTGTGATAAGTGTCCATCATTTGATGAAAAGATTAAAAAATCAAAAATTAAAATTAAATCACTTGAAAATGAAATTCTGATTTTGAAAGAAAGTGAAAATTTTAGGAGAGAAAATTCTATTAAAAAGTGCACTCAATTATTGAATGAAAATGAATCTCTCAAAACACAAGTCCAACAATTGTCTACATCTTTAGAAAAAAATTTCAAAGGAGAAATATTGTTAAATATGCTATTAGGGAAACAAACTATTAATACCGTTAGACAAGGACTTGGGTATAATCAATCTGAACGTGTTAGAAGTGAAATTAATCAAGTCAATTCCAAGTGTACAATTTGTGGAAAAACTGGACATAATCACAATTATTGTTGGTATAGAACCAAATACGTGAATGCAATTCCAATTTGGATTCCAAAATGCATGAATTTAAAAATGCCTTGAAGTCAAATAGATCTGGATGCCAAAAGGAACAAATATAAATAGTCTTGGGTCTACACAAACATATTTTTTAAAATCTTTTTCCACTAACAACCATGGACCTATAAAAATAAATAGGTCACAAAAATCTTTTCTAGTGTAAGTGTGGTGGCAAACTAAGGAACAACAACGGTGGTACGTGGATTCTGGCTGTTCCAGGCATATAATGGCCGACAAATCAAAGTTCCTTAGCCTAGTATAAAGGTGGCAGAATGACAATGGGCAATAATAAAAAATTATCGTGAAGGTAAAATAGATAACAGTATATTTATCTTGAATGATTTATTAAATGTGAAAATTTGCACCGTAATCTAATTTAAATCAGCCAGTTATGTGATAATGAATGTTGATTATGATACTAATTTATGCATAATTGTTGGCTAATTATCTTTTTATGCCGAGAACACCACATATACATCTACAATCTTTGAACTAGTTCATACAGATTTATTTCGACTACTGATTGTGTTTTATTGATTGATGATTACTCACGATACACGTGGATATATTTGTTTATTTTATGGCTTCTAAATCTCACACTATGTTCATTGTTGTTTATTTGCACAGTTTCAGTTCAAATTTAAAAGAATTTCAGTTAAAAGCTGTAAAAATGGTTTTAAGGAATTTGTTGCAACTTCATGATTTAGTCTAAGATATCTATCTAATGATAACCTTGAGTCAGAAATTCAGATGCAGATTGCACTGGTAATCTAGTTGATAGGAAAATTGCTAGAGGAACGTGTTTTATGTAGAGACATTCATTAGTTGCATCACATTTTCAAAGGAAATATTCGCATATTTTTCATTTCAAATGATTTGAAATTAGCAGACATTTTCTTTTATAAAATCCCTTCCAAAAAATAGTTTTTGTTGACCTTGTTTCAGATTAGTTATTTTAGAAAATTTGATTTTATAATTATTTTTGGATTTGACCTTAAATGACTACATTAACTAATCTGACTCCCTACTAATTATCGAAAAGATAATTAGTGATTGAAAAAGTGATAAGTGTTGATATTAATCATATATTATGACTTGAGACAGTATATTTAGTAAATTTCTTTAAAATTTTAAACAAGATTTATAATAACTTTTGATTAGTAAAAATTCCATGACCATCTCTATTTCTATCATATTTCTAACAACCATCACTCATTAAAATCCAACATAGTATATCAAAATGTGGCATCTTTAAACAGGAAATTATTCGTTTTATTTTACTTATTTTTTTAAATAAATATGTCCAAAGTATTCGCTCTCATTTAAAAGTCCTCACGATTATGCATGGGTGAATTAGTTGGAATATTTGTATATGTGCTTTCATGCTCATTTAAAAGTCCTCACGGTTATGCATATATGGAACACATATCAAAATTGATCATTAAATAGACAAGTTGATACTAATCCCATTTAAAAATCCTCACAGTTATGCGTGGTTAGAAGATGCTTGAAATTCGTTTTTTATATAAAATTTGGGAATACTACTAATCTCATTTAAAAGTCCTAACCGTTATGCATGGCTAGTAGATATTCAAATTCCTGATATAAATATAACATAAAAAGACACAACTATGTGGTCTTATATGCCGACATCATCTCAATCATTCTAAAGTGGAATATGCACCTAACAGAGTATTTATGATTTTTGTTTGATTTTTTACTGAAATCTAATATTGATACTCGATTGGGTATTAATGTTGTATTAATGTCTATCATTATCTCTATTTTTCTAACACTGATACTCTTTTGTTGATAACAAAAGGGGGAGAGAAAGGTTAAGATTATGGCAAATAAAGATCAAATATTTTAGTTTTTATTTGCATATTCCCATATAGATTCATTTTCATATTTTATTTATCTTCATGCATATATGAAGGGGGAGCATTGTTGTAGAGAGGGAGCATTCAAATAGGGGAAGCAAATAGAGTTCATCAATGACCAAATACATTTGATAAATTCAAAATCTTAAATATATGTTTGTTATCATCAAATGGGGGAGATTGTTGAATATGCTAGTATATGATTTTTGTTTGATGATAATAAACATATATATATATATATATATATTCATTTAAATGTATTTGTTATTGTACTATTTTATTTTCACATAATTAAATAAATATTTTCTAAATAAAATAAATAACGTAGAACTTAAATTCAAACAGATATTTTATTCAAACAAATATTTTATTACAATTTTAAATAGTACAAATTTAAACTCTCACTATACACTTACACTTTGTCATTCTATAATACAATTTCATTTACAACACAACTTCAATTACATTTCAATTTACATAACTTTTCTCACTACATATCACTCGTTCACTCATATTTGTTCTTTAACTGTATTCCAATTTGTATCCAGCATCTGAATTATCTGCAAAATAAACACCGATGTAGTAAAATTGAAAAAGAAATATTTTTGCAGTGTAAAATAAAATGTGTATTTTGAAAATGTTATCTGCCTCAGTTATTTGGGTTGTTCGTCATCATTTTCATTTGATTCCATTCATACACGAACAACTTGTGACATGCACAGTGTACCAGCGTACATGCCACAAGGCCGTGCACACTGATATACACTCAATAAAACTACAGGGACAAGTGAGCACAAGGTCAAAATCGAGCCAAAGCTAGGTTCAGCTCAAGTGCAATATAAATAAAGTCATGACATGAGCACAAGGTCAAACCCGAGTTATAAGCTGGATTCAACTCAGGTGCAATACGAAAAATAAATCCAGATGAAAGTGTACACAAAACTTCAGACTGTAAACAACACAGGTATAAAGTGATGTACACATGAAGCCAGCAACAACAGGTTCAACTAAACCCAAAAATCAAGACTCAAATGTATCAAGACATCAAAACCAAACATCAAATGGAACAAGTGCAGCCTCAACAGTGAAGATCAGTGAGCAAATCAATCAAGACTCCAAGCATGCAAATACAAGGCATTTTTTCAAATCGATAATCACAAGAACAAAAATGAACACAAATGTCAATTGCACCAGGGCAGTGCACAAGAAAACAATGAAGCATGGTCAAATATGGAACCAGATACAAATGGTCAAGTACAAGTTTCAATGATTGGAACAAGCTCGAACAACATGAACCAGACCATGCTAACTCGAGGCAGGTCCATATAACTCTCGATCAAAACAAAGTCACAAAGTTCCAAATGCACCATACATGTATGCATACACATATCATGTTCCACATATAAAATCAGAACAACAAAGGCAAAAGGAGGCACACAAACCAAAAAGAACATAAACATAATTGAGACCATATTTCAGTACATATGTACAGCAGTGTAGAGCATGACATGATCAACCATTCTACCAGTTCAGGCATCAAGTTCACCAAACAAAATGAAACAGTGAAGCAACATTGATACCGAAGACTACAAGACCACGACAACATGTAGACTCAACAATGAATTGATCAAAAGCAACCACATGCAATTTAAGCTTCAACATAGACAAGACTGCAAACACAAAGGCAAGAAACATACTATACATGAATACACATGTATACATACATACATACATACATACATACATACATACATACATACATACATATACATATACATATACATACATATATATATATATATATATATATATATATATGCAGAAAACAGCTCAAATGAGCATTTTAGACAAGACCAAGTCTTAAACAAAAGCAACTCAGGAATGAACAAACTTCGAATGCAATTGGACATTTAGCTCGATGTAAAAATGCAGACATTTACATTAGAGTTCAAGTCTCGACCAAAACAATGTCCACATCAAAATAAGGTATGAACAACCAAAGTGTAGAGAAGACTTAACACACCAGTACAACAAGATATATATGCAAAGTCTCAACACAAAAGAGGAATAGTACTGGTGCACATACATACAACTCAACAATAACTGTACACATGAATGCATACATGTGACAACATACATAAAGCAAGCCAGTGAAATAAAGTGCAATCACATATATGACAACAATACAGACAGCTCCACACGAAACCAGACTCCATGAACACACACATATGTACATGAATGTATGTATACAAGTGGAGATGACTAGCATTCAAAGTGCAGAAAAATTCAAAAATCAAGATGAAGCCAGTGAAACCAGACTAGACGCCAAACAAATGAACACAACAATTAAACTACTAACACTACAACCAGACACATTTGAATATCAATATAAATCAAGCAGAACAAGGCATCACATCATATAGTTATATATGCATGAACACACGCATATATGCAATGGAAATCAGATCCAATCCAAGCAAACAATGAATGATGATATATACAACTATTACAACATGAAGCAGAGTTTACAAATAAAAATCAATCAGATGATCAAATGTTACAGGTCGAACAATATTCAAGGTAGTAGTTCAAAATCTAATTCAAAGCAGGTGATAATACTGATTGAATTAAAAAGCCAAAGTCATGACCAAAGTAAAATCGAACAAGTCGAAGGCAATTTATCATCTCAAAATATTATCACAAATTCAAAGCGACCGAAGTCAAACCAGAAAAGAACGGAACTAAATCACATGTATTCAAGCAAAATCGAACGGCAGAGCAAAATTAACCGACGAATTCAAATGAAAAATATGAACGAAAATAAAGGGAATCAATCCCTATTTAAAATATTAACATCATTGGCAATCAAATCATTCGAGTTTAAGCAATTATCAGAGCAAGGCATTGGAATAAATCATAAGCCAATAATTCGAACCAAAGTCGAGTATTATCAAATATCGAAAAAGGGAAAAATCGCACATCATTTTAACATTCGAACTCGACAAATTGGAGCAGCCGAAGGCGCTCAAGCCAGAAGTCGATTGACAAATAAAAATAAAGATAATTCCTCAGATCAATCGATCATAAAGCGGCGGCTTCTTCTCAAAGCCCTAATTTTTAGAAGAGGAACAAACATTCTTGAGTAAAAGAAAAAGAAGCAGACACGAAATAAAGGATACGGGCCGAAATAAAGAAAAGGGAGACATTTGTTATATAATTAAATGGGCCGGCTTTATTAGTATTTTGGACTTTAATTTTATATAGGGTTTTGAGTTAGTTTGTATTTTGTATTTTAATTTTAAACTTTTATAAAATTTTAGTCGTGTGACTAGAGGACGAACTACGGTGGTGTAGTTCAAGAATTCGCAACTCAGTGGCTGAGTTGTGGCAGGGTTTTGAGCGTAGTGTTAGGTTAGTCGATAGCAGGTGTCGTGAGTTTACATGTGTAAGCGTCTGACTACTTAATTTCTAGTAGAAGCCTTAGGGGTAGCACGTGGGTAGGGTTTTGCCGAAGCTAGGTAAATCTGTGTTGTTCTATTCTGCTTTTATTATTCTGCTATTATCCGTGCTCAGTTATTTTATATATTTCCACATTAATTTTTATATTTATTAATATCACCCTATTCACCCCCATATAGGGTGAAATCGATCCTACAATTCGTACATGCCGTCTTTGTATAGGAGAGTCCCCTACAATCCTTTTACCCAAAGATATGTAAATAAAGATTATTTTCTAATCAATCTCCGTCTTATTCACATTTATGCATCTTTGATTTATTTTTCCCATATAGACTTGTATACATGGATAAATATTATCATCTATAATTCAGTTACTTATATATTATACCTACCAGTATTTGCGATCAGTGCAATGTTGTTATTTACTGTAACTCTGTGCATATAAATATTATGATTTCTTGGTGTTATTATGGTTACTTAGCTTTTTTTATCATCAACTAAACATATCTCACTTGGCTAAACAAAATCGCTTCACATCGATCAACCTTTTTTTATCATCGACCAAACATGTCAACTTCAATCATAAACAAGGTCGTCTTATCGATATGGCTGCGAATACATGGATTATCTCTTCATGTTGATATGAACACTGATATATTTCAATAGTGTACTTGCAAAAAGATTCAATTCCATGCTAATTCCTATCCTGGGAATTAGTGTTTTGGATGCCTATCTTCGGACATCAATTCCAAACGTCATCTATCTCCGGGTGTTGGTCAAAGACTAGATGTGTAGTGACAAATCGTTTCATCAACCCCAGTGCGATTATACTCACATGACCTGATTATAGATCAAAGAAGCTCATCGGTACCTATCTCCAGATACCTTGACATCTGGTTTTTCAAAATATAGAATATCTGATTGTGCCACTAATCACGTTGCATCAAGTTGAACTTTAAGAATATGGTTCCATTGGGTTTAAGTCAACTTTATTTATGAATAAAAGGACGATAAACAATGCCTTATTACATTAAATCCTAATGATAGGGCGTCTTATTTGGAAAAAGGAATTTAGATGAAATAGCTTAAGTGCTCGTTATTCCTTGTCCATGGAATTGGGATCCCATCGACAGTCAATAGCTCGAAAGTTTCATCTCAACCTTCTATGCAATCACATATGGATCTTCCCAATTTGGACCAAATGCCTAGTACCTGGAAAAACCCATGTCACAATGAGGTCGCCTACCTCAAAGGCATGGTTTTTGACCTCGGCATGGAACTGCTTTGCTACTCTAATTTTATGAGCAGCTACCCTTAGATTAGTCTTTTCACGCTTTTCTTCAACCAAGTCAAAGGGGCTAGAGCAAGTTTTCCTCCTTCATCTTGGTATCATAGTGCAATCTTCAGTCAGAAGGGACTTTTTCTTCGATTGGTAACATGACCATAGTTTCATAGGACAAAGCGAATGACGTATGGTCAGTCACAGACTTATGAGTTGTCTACTAAGCTTATAATGCCAGTAGTAAGCCATCCTCCCAATTTTTCTTGGTTCTCTTCAGTCTCTTCTTGATGATGGACATAATGATCTTGTTCATCGCCTCTACCCGTCCATTCACTTTTGGGAGTGTTGCTGCCGAGCAGCTCTTCTCAATTAAGTACTGAGTCTAATTTTCTTTGAACTCGGCACTCTTAAATTGAGTTTCGTTGTCAGTGATTGTCATCTTTGGAACTATGAACCTGCATAAAATATTCTTCACTACAAAGTCGATCACTTTCTTCGAAGTAATCATTGTGAAGTAGTTCATAGCCACTATCGCATACTTTTCTCCACCTCTAGCCATCGGCATCGCACTAATTATATATTTTCTCCATATTGCAAATGACCACGAGCTAACCATTTGCATAAGCTCAGTGGATCTGGCTCCTGGTACCTTTGCAAAACTCTCTTTTAAAATAGTCAATCACATCCCAGTTGAATGTTAGCCACAAGTATCCATAGCGAAGAATTTTCTTTGCTATCGTCTGCCCTCTAGGGTGATCACACAACTTCCTTTTTATAAATATGCAATTATTTTTCTTTCTTTGTCTTTAGTGCTACACCTTACTAAGGGCATTGATAATCCTCACATGTGTAACACTCCTTCTTGCATAATAAATTAAGGTAGCTTTCGCTGTTTATTTCTTTCATTCAAGAGAGTCCTATTTAGAAAATATTCCTTGATAAGTGTTTTCCATGACTCCTCTCTTCCTTGATATCCAGGATCAAATCGAAGTCCATCTTGTCAATGCTTCCAACTTTTAGAGTTTCTACTAGCATAGTTACCAAAAGACGCACATCCTAGAACCTGCCAATTTAGCTAATTAATCTATGTCTATATTCTCTTCTCTACGGATGTTCATTATCATGTAGTGATCCATATTGCCCAATAATTCCAGCACCTTCATCGGGTAAGGAAGAAGTCTCATTCCCTTAGCCTAAAATACCTTCTTCACCTAATATACCACCAACCGAAAGTCGTCGAATATATATAGTGTCCTGACTTCCGGTTCCTTCACTACCTTGAGTCCCACGATCAATGCTTCAAATTCTTCTTCATTGTTTATCGCTTATAACTCCACCTTCAATGAATAAAATATCCTCCATTCTTTTGGGGTCACAAGAACTACTATTGCCTTAGAGTTATGCTCATTTAAGGCTCTGTCTACGTACAACTTCCATCAAGAAAGCTAAACCCATTCTTCTTCCACTTCAACATCCCGGATGGCGAATTTAGCATTGGAATATGCTAATGTCAGTCCTCATGTCCCCTTTCTAGGTTGATATGTTATATTATATAAGCTTAACTCAATCTTATACTTCATCGATTTTCCCGAAGTCTTGGGTCGATTTAGCACTTGTCTCAGTGGCTAATCGGTCAGCACATTTGTTGGACGAGCCTGGAAGTATAGCTTCATCTTCCTATCATCAGTCAAAAAATAGTATGCCCAGTTTGTCTAGCTTTTGAAAATTCTTTTCAGCTCTAGTAAACTATTTGTCGATATAGCACACTAGCCTTTGGCTTTTCTCACTTACAAATGCTGCACTCAGTGCATGAGTAGACACTGCTAGTAAATAAATAGATCTTCTCCTTCTAAAGATTTTGACAATACTAGTGGCCTCTCCATATGATCCAACATGTTTTGAAAGCATCTTAACATTCTTTCATCCAAATGAAATTTTCTCTCTTTGTTGAGGACATCAAAGAACGATATGCATTTTCGTATCACTTTCAAAATGAATCAACTCAGTGTGATGACCTTCTGGTTCATGCTCAACATCACCCTCCTCGTCTTCAGGGTCGTAACCTCTCAATGCTTTTATCTATTCCGGGTTAGCTTCAATGCCCTTCGAGATTATGGTGAAACCTAAAAACTGTCCTGATGCGACTCCAAAAGAACACTTTAGTGGATTGAGCTTCATTCCATATTTTCAAAGTACATCGAACATCCTAGGAGACCGCCTATGTGATCCACCAATCGCTTCGACTTCATTAGCATATCATCCATATAGACCTCCGTATATGTCCAATATGATCTTTAAACATTATATTCATCGAGCACTGGTAAGTAGCTCTAGAATTGTTTAGACCAAATGGCATGACTTGGTAATAATATAGTCCTAAATCTATGATGAAACTCGTTTTCTCCTGATTTGGGATGTGCATCACTTCTTGTTGTAGCCGGAGTATGCAACCATAAAGGATAGCCCGTTAATGTTTGTTTTTTCCATATATAAGTTAGTAGATCCTTGGAAAAGGGAAATAATTCTTCGGGTATGCCTTATTTAGGTTGGAATAGTCAATGCATGTCCACCACTTTCCGTTCACTATTTTGACCAATATAGGATTCGATACCACTTCTGGGTAAGGTGCATATAATGAAGTCATTTGCCTTTAGCTTATCCACTTATTCCATCAAAGTAGGAGATCGCTTCGTTCCATATTGTGACTTTTTTTGCTTCGCAGGAGGTTATCTTGGGTCCACATCCAAGGCATAACACACTTTCTCTAGCGAAATTCTACACATATCGAAATGCATCTAGGCAAACATATTCATGCTCGGCCGGAGAAACCCTACCAGCTCCTTCCTCATTTTCAAGCTAAACTATGACCCGATCTTAAGACCTTTATAGGATCATCATCATCAATCAGAATGTTGATCGTCAGCTCTACCGGAGCCGCCCTCACTTCCTTTGACTCTTTCCGTGGTTCCATGGGATTATGAAATTTGCTATTGGACCTTCACTAGGGCTTGGGCGTGTGGAGTATATGTCTTGTTTGTTGATAACAAATATACATTTTTAAATTTGATTTTTCTTTTCAGAGCGTGTTATAGTTAGAAAAACATCAGAGCACAATTTTGTTTTCATCCAACTTGTTATATATTATTTTTCAATCAATACAGCACATAGCAAACACATACATTTTTATTTGTAAAGATAATATATGTTTATTATTATAAAAAAAGAAATATTATTAGATATTATGATTAATTTCTATTTGATATTAATAAACATATGTTGTATTTAATATGTTTGTTTAGTGTCATGTATTTACATGGTACTGATTTCAGTAAAAGATGTAATTGGATTCACTTGTAGACCTCATCATATTTGTAGATCTTCTATATATTCTCAAAATTAAGGAACAATATAAAGTACAAGAATTATCATCTTAAAAATATTGGACATGAAATTTCCCTTTTAAGCCAAATCTCATAATACATCAACAAATATCAAAGATGAAGATTCTTTCAAATAAGAAAAGGAAAATATCATACTATTTATGCAATCATTTAAGTATAGATTGTACTGCTATATAATCTGGAGCTACAAACTCAAAGGAGTTATTAGATATATATAAAGAAGTACAAATATCAATTTTTTATATTTGATCATCAAATCAACACCATGATCCAGAAATCACAAAAATAACTTTTTTTCTTTAAAATAGTAATTCTATATCTATTATTTCAAAATTCAATATCTAAGGCGGTATTCATTTTCAAAGCGTCATCATCATCACAATAGTCTCAATATTACAACATAATTCATCTTTATTTAATCAACAACCAAAATCTCCATATCCATTTCTCATCGGTACATAGGGTAAGTTTGAGGGGAATAGAAATGGGGTATTTGAACGAGCTGTTTGAGCGGGAAGTTGAGTGAATGGAGATTGTGTTTGGGGCTATGAACAGGGTATTTGAGTGGGATATTTGAAGGGGAGGATGAGGAGAGTAAAGGAATCAACAACTTTTGATATCAACCATTGGGGACGCGTCCGACGCATCTGATGCTAATGTACCTTCCACCACCATTCCCGTAATAGAGTTGGGAACGGGGCTAACCCCATTATGGCGTCCAATGCATCCCCAATGGGAACGGGCCAACAATCTCAGTACATCTCCATATCGATCGCATCTCTATATCCATATCTCCACGTAGATAGCATAGTTCAGCTTCAATATTCAGATCAGGTACAACCAGATCTCTCGAAAAAAACATCATCATATAAACCAAAGTCAAAGCACAACCAAAACACCGCTACAGCCATACTTTCAAAATTGGCAACTTTTCTTAAGCAAAACAATCCACTATTCCTCAATCTTGTTCACATCTGCACATCCAAATACTTAAACCAACAACATAGTCATCATCGTCCATGCAAAACCATCTCAACTAAGTCGACGACTCCAAGTAGTGGTTACAACAACCAACGACAGATAAGACAAGTGGTTCTGATGTCAAACAGCAGCATCCATCTTTTCGCTGGAATAAATAGCCAAGTTCCTTAGGCTAACTTTGACGCAAAGCAAAGGTGAAGCATTAACTTCGACAACGGCATCAGATTAACATCGTATCATAGCGGCATCTATTTTTAGGCAAGCGTAGCGACCAAGCCTCAAGGAAGAAGCTCCAACTCCAAATCAAAGCCAAAACTCATTCGACGCATCTAGATATCAAGTGACATCATTAGGCTATTCCAACCTTATCGTTTTGGATCCAAGCCTCCTCTTTACTTTGTAGCAACATCACCTAAGCCTTTCTTTGCAACCGCAATTTAGCTCGTTTCTTATAAATGGCAGGTGCACCATTTCAAGGTTGAGGTTCTTTCTCTCTCCAAATTTGGCTGTAGCACTTCAAAGGTAGAAAGTGGTGACAGATTAAATAAAAAAATTGAAAATTAGGGAAATATCTCTCTTTTTTAAACTTAATTGTTTTACATCATTTTCTTTTAGAAACTATTTTTTACATCCATCTTTTTTGAATTTCTTTCTTTTTTACATCTCTCGTTTCAAAATTAAAAGTGGCCGCTCAGATGTGTATTACGACGGTTATGAAATATGTACTTATACTGAATAGCGCAAGTTAAGGATAATATATTCATAAAATACCCCCAAGAATATCACCCTTTTTTTAAAATAGGGATGTAATTTATAAAATAAAATTGGAAGTGACCTTGGGCTAATTATTTATAATCATAAGGATGTATCCTAAAATTTTCCTTAAAAATGGGGAGGAATTTTATTTTGTCCATGGAAGGAGATTTATTTTTGGAAGAAGAGTTTACTGAAGTAAAATAAGGAAAAGGATGGTCATAGTTGTATATGGGAAATTTTAATTTTAGCCCCGTATTTTTTAAGATTTATTTTAACTATATTTAGGGGCAATTTTTACCTTTATTTTGTTTTGTATTTCCTATTTTAATTTTGAACTCTACATTTTCCAGGTTGAGCTATGATTCATAGTTTCAGGATTCTTGACTTGAGGATAAAATCTAGGCAGTTTACTAGGTATAAGATTAGTATATTCAAGTAAACATAGAGTGTGAATTTATAGGTGTTGTAAGTGTTCAAATATATAATTCTAGTAGTAACTTTGGAGGCAATAATAAGAACTAATGGGTTAGTGGCCCAAGCTGGGTATATTTGTATGTTCTTTATTTTTTGCACTTACTTTTCTGCATTTTATTTTATCTATTTATAAGTAAAAAGTTAAATACCATGTTCACCCCACCCCTAGGGTATACTGGACGATCCTGACAAATAGTTTCCAGGCCAAGTTGCTAGGAAAAAATCTAATATTATATCTTACCCTAGTTGTAGATTTAGCAAGAGCCAGTCCATTGTTAGTTCACCTATTTTTAACGGAATAAAATTTTCAAATTGAAAATTCAAAGTGGAATTTGTTTAAAATCGGTTAATTTTAAAATATGGAATATCATTGAAAATTGCTATGATTTGGTAGATGATGATGATATTTCATTTAATTTTAAAGTTATAAATATTATCTCTTTAATTGATAGAGCAGAGTTTAACTATATCTCTCATTGTTTTACTACATGGAAAATGTAGAACACTTCTGATGCAAACTATGGTGAAAAATTTAGCAATGATGAAGAACTCCCTAAAGTTGATACACCAACAGTTCTATATCAAATGAGATTCACAAAAATAATTTAGATAATGACAATGAAGATGGCGATGGCGATGGCATAATGCATGATGAGATAAGTGATTTTGTACTTACAGATTTAGTTATCTTCTGCCATAAATTAACTAAAACTGCTAATGATCTTGAACTAAAAAATTACAAGTTGAAACACAAAAAATCTAAACTGCATCAGAAAAATGGTAAATTGGAAAAGGATCTTAAAAACTTTAAGAAAGTTAAACATTTTGACTGCAAAAAGGGTTTAAATTATGAAATAGATTCTTCTTCGCTTCAATGAAAATTTTCAAAAGGTTGAAAAAGAAATTTGAATTTGAAAGAAAAATGAAACTGAGCTAATTGCAAGAATAACATTTTATAAAGAGAGTTAGAGAATTTCATTTTTTTTGAAAATTCCAAATGTGTAAAATGTGCAGATATTGAAAAAGAATTGATTAAAATTGTAGGGACCCGTAATTTTTAACGTTTTCGAATGAGAATATTTAATTTATTTAAATATTCAAATCTAATTCAAAGTTAATAAATAATAAGAAAATTAATTGTTATTAAAACGGCTTGATTTTTAGGGAAGTATTTTGAAATGAATTTATATAACTTTTCAATAATTTTAAATTGAAAAATATTTAAATTATCGTTTAGTGTTTTTTTGGCAAATGTTGGCATTTTTGAAATTTCACAGAATAAGATAACCAGTGTATTTTATTATTGTTTTGTGATCATATTGCATTGTGGTGCGCGATCGTATTATTATTTATGTTGTTCGTGGTTCCTATGCGAACGTGATAGTATCCAGTGAAGTATCGGAATTTTAAAATATAATAACCTAAACACTTAACCTATTTTCATTATTTCCTCTTTTCTTCTTTTCTTTCTTTTCCTGTAACCAAAGAATAAAATAAGCCATCACTTTAAAAAATCAAAATCCAGAGCTATGAGCCCTGGTAAATTATGAAATTTGATCCATGAGTTTGTTTGGGAATAGGCTTTGAATATAGGTGGGTTTTTGGGCATGTGGCATTGATTGGGATGATCAACGTGAGTGGGTCAAGGTAGGGTTAGGAAACGGTGATGATATATGTGGAGCTAGGTCATGATGTTGGTTTCATTGAGTTTGTCGCATGAAGGAGTATCGACGATGGAAGTTTTGTAACATCCCCCTACTTGGAGGTCCAAAATTAACGGCTACGGATGTTGCAGTCATCCATAGTTATTAATCCTCGACGACCAAATACGGCGGTGTTAGATTTATTGATATACAGAAAAACATGAATATGGAAAAAATTTATAACATCAAACAAGATCACATTCCATTTCAAAACATTTCCAATTCATTATATAATCCCACAATCGTTAACCACGTTAAGAGAAAATATATTTATTACAACATATGCCAAGAGCGACATATGAAGATGCCCTCTTGGATGATCAGAGTATATATAGGCAATATAACAACTTTGCCAATACAAACAATACAACAGAATCAAATAAAAGAGAACTATAGATATCTATCATGCCTCTTGCACGTCTCCGGAAGCTTTTTTAGTCTAATGAAGTACCATAAAACCTTAACTCACATACTACTCAAAATCAATTGAGTACTCGAGAGTTTAAGGGAAAAATATAAACTTCAAGTCAGACATAAAGCCTGTTATGAATAATAATCTACCATCTTAAATCATTTAGATATTTAGTGAGACCATGCCGCTTAGCGGAACGGATTTTCCCCTCACTAGTATCCTAAACCCTTTTTAAAACCATATACTATGCTCCTGCATCCACAATGATTAAAAGAATTCACAACAATATAATACGATGATATGCAAGAATCAATTCTGGATTACCTATCCCCATTCATTCTGACTATCTGTCTCAATTATAGTTTCAAGGATTACTATTAACATATTACTTTTCATGGGCTGACTAATAACCGATAAAATGTTTAAGGACTCCCTGCCCAATTACATGGCTTTCATGGGATCATTATGAACCTATTGGTAGCTCTAACATCTTTACTCTTATCCTAGTTTTCATGGGTTGACTTGGAACCTATTGATGACTCTAATGTCTTTTCTTCAATCCCTAGTTTTCATGGGTTGACTAGGAACCTATTGAAATCTGTCAATATCTTAATTCGGATATAGTTTTCATGGTCTAACTACAAACCTACTATCCCCTGCCAATATGAAATCATAGTTTTCATGGGCTTACTATTAACCTGTCATTCTGACATCTTCATTTATACATAGTTTTAGTGGGATTACTATGAATCTATTGGCCCATGCCAATATCTTTTCCTATATACAGTTTTTATGGGCTTACTGAGAACCCATTGGCCCATGCTAATATTTTCTTTTAATATCTTAGCATCCTATGTTATGGTCTTCCTGACCCCTTGGATGAAATTCTACTTATTTTATATTCACTATGGGTCAACCTAGTTGGTTATTCTGTCCTTCCCTAAAATTCAGTTACGGATCCATTACAATGTGAATATATACCTATATGAAGAAGCATACACAATAACTTAGCTAATCCCTTTAACCTTTTAACCAAAGAAAACTTCTTTAAAATCTTCTTTTCAAAACACTTTATTTATCTATGCCATGGTTTTCTTTCAAAATGAGATTGGGTTATTTGCACTGAAAAACTAAGGCTGTCGAAACCTCCAAACCTTGCTTCCGACTTTACTAGATAACCTCCTTTGAAAGCATATAAATCTCTTTTCAAAACATTAGGCCACTGTCTTTCGAAACACTTTACAAATTCTCTTTTGAAACCTTTCAAATGTAATAAAGTATTACTTATTATCTTTTAGAAGCATAGCCTCGAAATCATTGAAAGTACCCATTTCGAAACTTTTGGAAGCATCTCTTCTGAAACCCCATTGAAAGCCCCCCTTGAAAAACCATTGGAAGCATCCCTTCCAAAAACCATTGAAAGTCCCCCTTTCGAAACTATTGGGTTTATACTTCAAATATTATTTGGGCCAAATTGAATATAAACGAAAGTATCTCTTTCAAAACCATCCTATATCATATAAAAATATTAGGAAAACTTGATGGCATTGGCACCATCCCTTTCGAAAGCTTCATATCATTTAAACAAAATACTGAAGGATAGCATGGAAATCCCCTTTCGTAGCCATTGCCTTGGAAACCCTTGGACCCTTTCAAAAGAATTTAGGAAGTGGCTTAAAACATCTTTAAAAACAAGCACTACCTTTCGAAAGCATCGATGACTTCAATACACTCGAAAGGCTAAAGAACGACAGCAGGGCTTCGACCTGGTCGGAAAAACCCTTCTTTCGAAAGCACTATTTTTATAAGCAAAGAAATCCATTCGAAAGCTTGTTCATTAAAACATAAGTTGTTGGCAACCCCTTCAAAAGAATTTACGATACCTCTTTCAAAAACATATGCTTCGACTCCTTCATAGGCTTTAATTAAAACAAAGGCAGGCGCTTTACTTTTAAAATAAACAAAAAGGTATCGACCACATCGAAAGCTATGCTTTCGACACCTAGCCTTCCACCTTTATCTAATCACTACGTACCATCTATGTGATACCTTGTGTATTGGTTTTGGCTGAGTGGGGACTTGATTGAAGGCAGAAGCTCTGAGTCGAAAGGTGACCTGATTTAATACTAATTAAAGCAAACACTTTCTAACTATCCCACCACATGTAAACCCAAAATTGGTTGCCTTAACTTTTCAAATTCTTTACTAAAATAACTGCAGCTAATTTCAGATCTAAACCATGGTTAAGTTAGCGAATAAGCCCTTCCATTAAGCATAACTAATATTGCAAAGAAGTCCGTCTTCTAAAATAATTTAATTTGCTTAGGAAATCACTTAGGAAAAATCCCCAAAAATTCTAGAAATTCACTTTAATCATGCTATCTAACATATCAAAATTTCAAATTCAAATTCTCAATATATTTTCCAAAATAAATTTATAAACCCAATTAACCCAATTTTTCTTTGAAAATTCACAATAATCTTTCCATAGCTTGGAAAATTATCAAAATTAAAACCCAACTCCAAAATCATATTTTACATAACATCAAATTTTTCCATGGTATTTAAACATCAACGTAAATTAGTTTTACCCTAAAACCGCATATAATTTAATATAAACATTCTTATTTGAATCAAACAATTTGCAATTCAAGCATATCATCATCCAAATCATCGTAAAAACGAATTTTCCCTTAAATACGAAAACATATGATTATAAAACAAAACAGGGATGGAATAGATTATTATTTAACTTGATTAAGATAAGGAGATTGGATTGAGATTAATTTCCCCTAAGCTTTAATCTTTAGCTTTACTTTGATTTCTCTTCTCTTTTGATTATGGCGGACTCCTCTTTCTACGTTTGTGTATTGTTTTCAAAATGACGTGAATGGTAAATGAAATGGTAGGAACGAGAATATATATAAGGGTAAGGGTTATGTGCACAAATCCCAAATATACCCTTATGTAAATTAATTAAATTATAACCCATTCTTAAGCCCATTTAATTAATTAATTGAGCACGAGCTTAATTATATTTATTCAAATCTCAACCCCCTTATCACTTAACACTTACATTATTCTATTTAATTTACCTAATTAAATCTCTTGAATAATGTTATCAAAAATTAGGGGTGTTAAAGGCTCCCTTCCTTAAAGAATTTCATCCTCGAAATTCAATATGGACTAAATACTAAACATAGCAATCATCTATAACTACTCTTAACAACTATACCAATCTACCTAACTAGGAATTATCTATATAAATCTAATATAGACATACCCTCGACTTTCACCAACTTGACTATCTTGTTCCTCAATGTTTTCTCATCTTTTGCTTCAACCCAAACTGGTTGTCTAATAAAAGTCAAATCAGGCTCTACTATTAAGTCTTCCAACCCTATCGGAGGAATAGTAGTCTCTAGATCATGCACATACTTGCGAAGATGAGACACATGAAATACATTGGACACCTGCCATACTGCTTGGCAGCTCTACTCTGTATGCGATCTTTCCAATCCTCTCTACGATTTGGAATGGACCAACATATCTCGGTGCCAGTTTCCCTGACTTTCTGAACCGTGATACCTTAATGAAAACCCTATCTCCAATTGAGACCTCTTTATGCCTTTTATCTACATAACTCTTCTGTTTGGATTGAGCTTCCTTCATCCTTTCTCATATCAACTCCATCTTCTTTGACGCCTCCCAAGCCAAATGTAGACCTAAGACCAACCTGTCTTCAGTCTCCAACCAACATATTGGTGACTTGCATGGCCTTTCATCCAAACCTTCAAAAGGCTCCATTCCTATACTAGTCTGATGACTATTATTATAGAAAAATTCAACCAAATGTAGGTGATCCTCCCAAGATCCACCAAAGTCCAATACACAAGCTCTCAACAAATCCTGAGTATCTTATTAACTCTCTCTGTCTGTCTATCCGTTTAAGGGTGATATGCAGTACTCATCTTGAGCTAAGTGCCTAACACATCCAAAAGACTCTTCCATAATTCGCTAGTGAACAAAGCATCTCTATCTCTGACAATGCTACTAGGAACTCCATGTAGTCTAACTATGTTCTTCATGAACAACTTTGCCAAAATAGGTGCTGTCCTGATTGACTTTACTGGAAAGAAATAGGCACTCTTGGTCAACCTATCCATAATAATTCATATACTTTCATTTCCTCTATTTGACCTTGGCAACCCGTCTATAAAATCCATGGATATCAAATCCCATTTTCAAACTGGAACCTTTAGAGGATGAAGCAACCCACTCAGCTTCTGATGTTCGGCTTTCACTTGTTGACAGTTTGCACACTTCCTAACCCATAAGCCAACATCCCTCTTCATACCTTTCCAATAGAAGCCCCTCTTCATATCTTGATACATCTTGGTTCGTCCAAGATGAATCATAAAAATGGATCGATGACATTCCCCAAGAACTTCTTTCCTCAAGTTCTCAACATCTGGAACACATAATCGCCCCTTCTTTCTCCACCATCCTCTCTGGTTAAGAAAAAAAATCTTTCAAATCATTTATCTCAGTTCCAACCTCAAGCCTTCTGATCTTCTCGGCAAATAACGGATCCTCTTTTTGCTTAGAAGCAATTCTCTCTATCAACACTGCTCAAACTTCTAAACAGGACAACATGGCAGTACTCTGATTAGAACTAGCAGTTGATCTTAACTGCACATCATAACTTGTCAAAACATCTAGATCCCTCCATTCAGCCAACATAGCCAACACCATATTCTGATGTCTTCTGCTAAGAGCATCCGCTACATTATTACCTTTCCCTGGAGTATATTCTATTCCAAAATCATATGCAGTCAAAAACTCCAGCCACCTCTATTGTCTTATATTCAACTCCTTCTAAGAGAATAAGTATCTTAAAGACTTATGATCTGTGTATAGCTCAAATCTATCTCTTAAGAGATAATGAATCCAAATCTTCAATGTGAAGATCACCGCAGCCAACTCCAAATCATGAGTAGGATATCTCACTTCATGCGATTTAAGCTATCATGAAGCGTGGAAACCACTTTACCGTTCTGCATCAACACAACTCCCAATCCAGTCCCATATGCATCAGTATACACCACCAACCCGTGGTTTCCTTCTAGAACTACCAACACTGGTGCATTGATCAACAAATGCTTTAAATTAAGGAATACTTCCTCACATTTTTCGAACCAAAAAAACTTCACCTCCTTCCTGGTTAGCCTAGTCAAAGGCGCTGCTATCTACGAGAAATCCTTTATAAATGTCCAGTAATAGAAAGCAAGTCCAAGAAAACTTCTAATCTCAGTCACCGTCTCTGGTCTCTTCCAATTATTAACAGCTTTGATCTTATTTGGATTGACTGACAACCCTTTCTCTGAAACCACGTAACCAATAAAATTAACCTCTTTCTTCCAAAAATAACACTTGTAAAACTTCGCCTTTAGCTGATTCTGCCTCAGCGTCTCAAGACAACTCTAAGATGATCTTCATGCTCTCTTTTATCTTTAGAGTATACCAAAATGTCATCTATAAACACCAACACGAATCTGTCCAAATACTCTCGGAAGACTCGATTTATCATATCCACGAAGAAAGCAGGTGCATTCGTTAACCCGAACTGCAATAATAACTACTCATACGAACCATATCTAGTCCGAAATGCTATCAAAGGAATGTTGTCCTCTGCCACTCTTATTTGATGGAAACATATCGCCAAATCAATTGGGAAAACACTCTGGCTCCACTCAACTGATCAAATAGATCATCAATCCTCAGCAAAGGATAATTATTCTTTATCATCCTCTCGTTCAGCTTACGATAGTCGATACACATCCTCGACGATCCATCTGATTTCTTCACGAATATCGCGGTCGCTTCCTAAGGCGAACTGTTTGGTCTAATAAAATTTCTTCCTTCTAGAACCATTAGATGCACCTTCAATTCCTTCATCTTAGTCGGTTTCATCCTGCTAGGTGGTCTACTCATAGATTCAGCCTCTGACACAAGATCTATCCGAAACTCAACAGCTCATTTTGGTGGTAGTCCTGTGGCTGGCTCAAAGACATCTACAAACTCTTTTGCTACTTAAACCTGACTTAGCTCTTCTTCCACTTCCATTGTAGTTGAAAATGCACAACTACTCTTGTCGGAATTCTGTACCAAGAATATAACTCGTTTATGACTATCAGGGTGTCTTAGTGATATCTCCCCATCCTGGCAAAATATCTTGACCTCATACCTTCTCAACCAACCCATACACAAAATGATTCTGAAATCTACGAAATAAAAAACATACAAACTGCATGCAAACTTATGGCCTAACAAATCAATTTCTTACTTGTCACATCTCATCCCTAGAGTTGCATACCTTCATTTTGGATTCGCAACCCTTAAGGAATAACAAGGTATGTGGGTTCTAAGCATAACTTATTAACCAAACACTGGGATATAAATGAGTGTGATGTACCGGTATCAAATAGCATCCTAACTGGTACATTCTGAATCAAAAACGTAACTTCCATTACAGTCTTTCCCTTTTCAACTGCAGTTGGCTTAGCAGATGATGGTCCAATAGCAAAAACCTTCCCTTTGTCCTCCCTAACTAGCTATGGACACTGGTTCTTATAATGCCCAACTTGGTCACAGCTAAAGCACTTCACATTCTTCTTGTTTGCAGCCTTCATCCCCTTGTTTGACGGGCACTCATTTGCGTAGTGACCCTTCTTGTCACATTTGTAGCAAACTAAATCAGCCTTTGCCTTCTTGGCAGCATCTTCCTTCTAGGCTCTCTTTTTCTTAAAGAACTTTCTCTTCTTTCCCCAAGAACCTTTGTTTTCAAATGGCTTCTCTTTAGCATAAACAACAAGCATTTCTTCATGGCGAATTGTCATCTCCACAACCACATTATAAGGATCATGGATATGTGTCATGGTTTCCCTAGCAAGCTCGGGCCTCAAACCCTGAATGAATTTCTTCCTTCTAATGTCAGTGTTAATAATAGCATACCCATATAGGGACAACTCATCAAACCTAGTGGCATAATCGATAGCCGACATCTCTCCCTGAACTAGATCCATAAATTTCCTCATCAACACTGACTTAGCAACCTCAGAAAAAACCTCTATTCGAATCTCCTTTTGAACTCAACCCATGTAAACTCCTCCTCCGGAACTATAGCAGTAACACTATTCCACCAATGAAGTGCTGACCCTAGAAGATGTCTAGAGGCCAACCTTCTCTTCTGCTCATCATCTAAACCTAGATTAGCTAAGATACGCTCATAATGCAACAACCAATTCTCTACTTCTATGGCATCCTCCATTCCTATAAACAGCTTTCGAGACTGGTGCAATCTCTGCTAAGCTTAGCATTGTTATTCCCAACCGGAGCCATATAATTAGCTCCTCAACATTCCTAGCAACTCCAACATTAGCTCTCGCTTGCATCAAATTGACGAAGAACTGATACATCGCCCCCATATCTACGGGTAGATTTTTAGCATCTACATTGGCTTCGACATTTTGGTTAGCATTAGCCTGTCGACCTAGGTTCCTCCTGGTATTAGGTCGAGCATTTCCATTGGTTGTGCTGCTTCCTCCACCAAGATTTCTTCTTCCTTTTCCTGCTTCCATATCCTCTTTATCGTAAATCTACATACGAGCCTTAGGAAGATACAGAAGAACAGTCTAAGAGAGAGGGGAATATACTTATATATATATATCTATATATTAAATACAAGTATGTTACTATAGCGTTATACCAAACCTCGATCATTTTTCTAATTCATTGGATTATGTTTTAAAAAGATTTTAGGTTTAATTTATTTTAAAGTTTCATAAACCCATGCCCCGATAACAACTTGTAACATCCCCCTACTTGGAGGCCCAAAACAAATGGCTATAGATGCTATAGTCATCCATAGTTATTAATCTTCTGTGATAAAATACGGCGGTGTTAGATTCGTTGATATTCAGAAATACAAGAATATGGAAAAAAATTAAAATATCAAACAAGATCACATTCCATTTCAAAACATTTCAAATTCATTACATAATCCCATAATATTTAACCACGTTCATAGAAAATGTATTTATTACAACATACGCCAAGAGTGACATATAAAGATGCCCCTTTGGATGATAAGAGTAATACAAGGAATATAATAACTTTTCCGTTACAAACAACGTAGCAGAATCGAATAAAAAAGAACTCTAGATACCTATCATGCCTTCTGCACGTCTCTGAAAGCTTTATTCATCTAATGAGGTATATAAAAATCTCAACTCTCAAACTACTCAAAATCAATTGAGTACCCAAGAGTTTAAGGGGAAAACGTAAACTTCAGGTCATCCATAAAGCCTAGTAAGAATAATAATCTACCATCTCAAATCATTTAGATATTTAATGAGACGATGCTGCTTAGTGGAACAAGTTTTCCCCTCACTGGTATCCTAAATCCTTTTTAAAACCATATACTATGCTCTTGCATCCACAATGGTTAAAAGAATTCAAAACAATATAATATAATGATATGCAAAACAAATGAATCAATTCTGCATTATCCATCCTCATTCATTCTGACAAGTTTTTAGGATTACTATTAACCTGTTAGTTTTCATGGGCTGACTAATAACCGGTAAAATGTTTAAGTACTCCCTGTCCAATTACATGGTTTTCCTCGGATCACTATGAACTTATTGGTAACTCCAATATCTTTACTCTTACCCTAGTTTTAATGGGTTGACTGGAAACCTATTGGTGACTCCAATATCTTTTTTTTTTCTTTCCCTAGTTTTCATGGGCTGACTAGGAACCTATTGACATCTGTCAATATCGTAATTCAGATATAGTTTTCATGGGATAACTACAAACCTACTAGCCCTTTTCAGTACCAAATTATAGTTTTCATGGGTTTACCATGAACCTATCATTCTGACATCTTCATTTATACTTAATTTGCATGGGCTTACTATGAACCTATGGGCCTCTGCTAATATCTTTTCCTATACATAGTTTTCATGGGCTTATTGAGAACCTATTGGCCCCTACCAATATATTCCTTTAATATCTTAGCATCTTTTATTCTGGTCTTCTTGACCTCTTGGATGCAATCCTACACATTTAAGAGTTAACTTAATTTATATTCACTACGGGATCAACCTAGTTGGTTATTTTATCCTTCCCCAAAATTCAGTTAAGGGTCCATTACAATGTGAATATATGCCTATATGAAGAAGTATACACAATAACTTGGTTAGTCCCTTTAACCTTTTAATCAAAGATAACTTCTTCAAAAACTCCTTTTCAAAACACTTCATTTATTTATGCCATGATTTTCTTTCAAAAATGAGATTGGATTATTTTCTTTGAAAAGCTGAGGCTGTCGAAACCTTCAAACCTTGCTTCCGACTTCACTAGATAACCTCCTTCGAAAGCATATAAATCTCTTTCCAAAACATTAGGCCTCCGCCTTTTGAAACACTTTAAACTTCTCTTTCGAAACCTTTCGAATGTAATAAAATATTACTTATTATCTTTTAGAAGCATAGCCTCGAAACCATTGAAAGTACCCCTTTCGAAACCTTCGAAAGTAACTCTTTTGAAACCATTGAAAGTCCCCCTTCTGTAACCATTGGAAGTATCCCTTCCAAAACCATTGAAAGTCCCCCTTTTGAAACCATTGGGTTTATACTTAAAATATTATTTGGATCAAAGTGAATATAGATGAAACTATCTCTTTCGAAACCATCCTTTATCATATAAAAATATTAGGGAAAACTTGATGGCGTCGGCACCATCCCTTACGAAAGCTCAAATTATTTAAACAAAACACCGAAGGATGGCATCGAAACCCCTTTTCGAAGCCATTCCCTTTGTAACCCTTGGACCAATTCGAAATCATTTAGGAAATGGCTTAAAAAATCTTTAAAAACAAGCACTACCTTTCGAAAGTGTTGATGACTTCAATAAACTCGAAAGGCTAAAGAACCGTAGCAGGGCTTTGACGAGGTTGGAATCCCTTCTTTCGAAAGCACTTTTTTTATAAATAAAGAAACCCAATCGAAAGCTTGTTCTTTAAAACATAAGTTGTTGGCAACCCCTTCAAAAGAATTTAGGAAACCTCTTTCAAAAATATATGCTTCGACTCCTTTGAAGGCTTTAATTAAAACAAAGGCATGCACTTTACTTTTAAAACAAACAAAAAGGTATCGACCCCATCGGAAGCTATGCTTTCGATACCTAGCCTTCCTCCTTTCTCCAATCCACTACGTATCATCTAAGTGATATATTGTGTATTGGTTTTGGCTGAGTGGGGACTTGATTGAAGGCGGAAGTTCTGAGTCGAAAGGTACTTCAAAAAAAGGCGGAACCAACTTTCTGGGTAAACCTGATTTAATACTAATTGAAGCAAACACTTTCTAACTAACCTGCCATGGGTAAACACAATATTGGTTGCCTTAACTTTTCAAATTCTTTACTAAAATAACTGTTGCTAATTTCAGATCTAAACCATGGTTAAGTTAGCAAATAAGCCCTTTCATTATGCAAAACCACTATTGCAAAGAAGTCCCTCTTCTGAAATGATTTAATTTGCTTAGAAAATCACTTAGGAAAATCCCCAAAAATTCCAGAAATTCACTTTAATCATGTTATCTAACATATCAAAATTCCAGACCCAAATTAACCCCATTTTTCTTTGAAAATTCATATTAATCTATCCATAGCTTGAAAATTATCAAAATTAAAACCCAACTCCAAAATCATGTTTTGCATAACATAAATTTTTTCCATGGCATTTAAACATCGATATAAATCGGTTTTGCCCTTAAACCGCATATAATCATAGTTAAACATTCTTGTTTAAATCAAACAATTTGTAATTCAAGCAAATAATCATCCAAATCATCATAAAATCAAATTTACCCTTAAATCCGAATACACATGATTATAAAATAAAATAGAGATGGAATGGATTATTATTCACCTTGAGTAAGACAAGAAGATTGGATTGAGATTAATTTCCCCTAAGCTTTGGTTCTTAGCTTTACTTTGATTTCCGTTCTCTTTGATTATAGTCGGCTCCTCTTTTTACATTTTCCTTTTTGTTTTCAAAATGATGTGAATGGGAAATGAAATGGTAGGAACGAGAATATATATAAGGGTAAGGGTTACGTGCATAAATCCCTAATATACCCTTGTGTAAATTACTTAGCTTATAACCTATTCTTAAGCCCATTTAATTATTTAATTGAGCATGACCTTAAGTATATTTGTTCAAATCTCAACCCCCTTATCACTTAACGTTTACATTATTCTATTTAATTTATCTAATTAAATCTCCTGAACAATGTTATCAAAAATTATAGGTGTTATAAATTTGGTATGGTCCGACCATCTAAGGGAGAATGCAATAATTTGGAATAGTGCTCGGTCGGTAGCAGCTCGTGGTGGCTTTGAGGAAATTAAGTTTGGTCTCGTCCGGTCCATGGCCAAGCTTATGCAAAGTGGAGTTGACCAGAATCGACGATGCTTGATTTCGTGGAGGATTGGTTACGATAGGGGCATGCATACATGGTGGCTTTAGGTTCGTGTACAAGAGCATGCATGGGGTCGAAAATAGAGAGAGGGGGAAGAAGGATCATTGAGTAATTAGTATTTAATTAAGCAACTAATTAATTTGATTTATCTCAAAAGTTATAAAATGAATATCTTCTCCATGCGAGGTCTAATCGAGACGTAGTCATTTACATTGCGCTCGTAGGAGCATTATCTACGCACTGTATTTGATTTAATGAAGTTTGCGTTAAGTAAATTTTTGAGCTAAAGTCGAACATCGTTCGATTTTAGATCGAACCAAAATGCTTAAGCATCAACTATAATTTTGGTGAGTTAACTCATTTTTGGATGAACAATATATGATATATGATAGATAAAAATTATTGTTTTCGTATTTGAATGATTTATTGTTTTGGTTTGGTTGAATTTTTGCTTCGAAAGTAATGAAATATAAAATGAAATGTAGGGAAGTTGATAAGGGAATCTGGATTCCTTCCCATTGTTGATTTTATGTACTTATCATATAAATTTTGAATGTCAATGTTTGGCCATATTGGATGTGACTTTGATATATATTAAAAGTTGATCCTTTTAAGTGACAAAGATGCAATAACATTGGTTAAATGCTATGGTAGCTATTGGCCTCTTTATTGTATTTTGAAAGTATTATTATTTGCTGTTTTGATTTGAAATGGTTTTATTTCGGAGAATGAATTCAAATGTGATTTTTGGAATTTCGCCGTGTTTTATTTAGAAATGCCTTTTGAACTTCTCTATTTCACTTTAACCTTTTTATTAGTCTTTTCAAATTTATAAGGAAATTTTTCAAAGTATTTCTTGAAATATTAGTTTTAGAGAAAAGTTAATATAATAACGAATGTTTATTTTAAAGAAAAGGAGGAATTTATCTTTTATAATAAAGCGATTCTGTTTTAAAAGAAGACTGAAATATTTTAGAAGAAATATTTAAGAAATGCTTTGTATAGTATGTTGTATAGAAAGATAGATTTATAAATGGTATTTTATAAATAAAAGAATATATTAATTATTGATATTTTATAAAAGGAAAATGATATCATTTTAATGAATTGGAATAATAAATCCCATTTTTAAATCTACAAGGGTAGATCGGATAATCATGCTATGAAAAGTACTTAGTCTTATCTTGAAATTGAAGATTTTTGATAAGTATATGAGATTTAAAACAGAGTTCTATAAGAAGTTTTATAAATAGAAAAGAGTTCTATAAAAAGAAGTTTTATAAATAGAAAAGAGTTTTATAAATGAGATTTACAAATAGAAATAAATTTAAAAATTATTAGTAGAAAAGAGTTTTATAAATAGAAATGAATATATAGTTTTATAAATATGAAAGAGATTTACGAAAAGGAGTTTAGGAAAGGAACGAAGTTTGATTTCTATAAATCATCATTTTGAATTATGGTGATATAGAAAATATTTTTTCATACTTAACATTGAATTTCAAAGGAGGGAAACACATCCCTATCCTAAGATTTAAGAATATGTGTTAAGGAAAGAATAATATGTTGACTTGTTCGACTACATTGTTAATCAAGGGATAATACAAGTTTCAAATCGGAAAATGGTGGTAAGTGTATTTGGTATAATTTCTATATGATCAATTTACTTACACTAAAAGGATTGTGTTCTGGGTTTATAGTAAATAATGCTTTTTAGATGACATTTGTTTTTGACCCATTAGATATGGTTGTGAATAAAATCTTTCTTAAAATTTGTGAATATACTTATACCTTTGAGATAAATATATGGAAAAAATTTCTAAGTATTGAAAGTGAAATTTTTTATGAGTATACTTATACAGTTAAGATTAGTATATCAATATCTTTTAGGTATTGGAAAGAGTAGAGATGGCTTGTGAGAATATCTTTTGTGAAAGGAATTTTAAAACAAATATTTTAAAGGAGATTTTAATTAACGATAGGAATAATTAAATAGGCTTAGTGGTTGCTTATGTGCTTAATCAGGATTGGTTTCCGTATAGAATTAACTATATGATTGGATTGTTTGTTTATTTGGTAGATAACTATTAAATCTTAGCCAGTTTTGAAACTATCGTTTGTAGGTTTGGAGAGACTGGAATCAGATATGTTAACCGAAAACCACTACAAACCAGCATAAGCATTCGAATTAGGGACATCCTGAAGATGATGGAATCAAAGACGGGATTCTTTGAAGTGCATGGCTACTTGCTACTAATCCTGAGGGTGATTTCAGAAAGGATGTAATAGAAGTAGTTCATTCGGTTTGTTCATATCCTGAACAATTTTTATGGATGAATGCTGGCATTGCATGATTGCTTGGATGGAAATGTTAGCATTCTAGATGGGATTTGCTAAGAAGATAAAATGTGGCCTCAAGCCTCACAATAGGTAATGACTGAAATAGAGGAGATACGACAGGGCTATGTGGTTCGCTACTATTGGTCATCACTCGATCTTGACCGTTATTGACCTATTTATGTATGCTAGTGACTCAGCACAGTAGTTTGTCGGTAACCAGGGCGATGGCATATTTGATACTATCCAAGAAGAGGTAGCCCTATGTTTACAGGGGGTCCATGTAAGGCCATCGGTACATTTTTCTAGAGGTGCATTGTGACAGGAGATACCCTGGTAGTCTTGTCATTGTATGGAATCTATTCTCCAATAAGTGCATTACGAACTTAGTTGTGCCCAAATATGTTGGAACATGAGATGCAAGCATTTTAGCTATGTTATATATTTATTTTAAACACTCGATTTTATTATAATATCAGTAGATTTCTTATGGAAATATTTTGGTTATCGTAAGGTAAAAACCCGTCCGTGTTTATGTACGGCGTGATCTTGCACGACACCTTTATTTTTGAAAGATTTTATAACATTAAAATTTGGTTTGTGTTTCTCACGCTGGTTTACTAGACTGATCTGGGTGTTATTTTCTTATAATGCTCAGGTTAGCCCCGAGTATATTTCAAATTTAATTATAGATGCCTCCAAGACATATTCACGTATCTTTTATTTTCGCTGCATTTGTTGTTTTGTATTTATCAGCATTTGTGAGAACGGATGGTTATATCTGTCCAGGCTGATGATTAGTTATTATACTCTGATTGATGTATGTATATTACAGTTTTCTTTTGTGAAGATCTTGCATATATATTATATATTACTTATCATGATGTGATATTTCGTTCTGCCTTTTCTTGTCTTTCACCCTAACAATTCGTCTTTCCGACACTTGGATGCTCGACAAGTGAACACTAAGGATGTATTAGCATCGACTTTTGAGGGTTGAAAGGGTGGGTCTTTATATAAATTAAAGAAAATTTCAAAACCCTTGAAAATGAAAGATTGATTTTGAAAAGTAGCAATGCTAAAATTATTCGAACAAATCATGAATTTGAAAACAAGATTGAAAAAAAAATCAAGGAATTTGAAAAGCTTTAACTTAAAATAGGCCAACCTTTTGAACTTAAAATGCTTGAAGTTAAGACCAAAATAAAAGAGCTCGAAAACGAAAATATAGTCATGAAGGAAAACAATTTTTGAAAAAGAGAAATTACTATTAGTCATTGTTCAAAGCCAATAAATGAAAATAATTTATTAAAATCCAAAGTCAATTATCTTGAGTTGACTCTTCAAAAAAATTCCACTGGAGAAAAGCATTTAATATGGTATTAGGACTTCAACTCTTTGCAAATAACAAATAAAGATTTGCATTTGAAAAAATGTCAAATAATATAAAAACGGCTAGCACCAATGCTAGGGGGAAGTGTGTTTCCCAAATGCATGAAGTATGACGAGATTGAAAGTTATAATAATTGTCGAAATAAGACACAAATAAATGAGTCAAACAAATTTGGGTTCCAAGGGGTATAATTATTAATATTAACGGTTTGTTATACAAACAAATTTAGGTACCAAAGGTTTTGACGTAAACAAATGTGGTCCTAGTAGAGTTAGGGGTATGCCATAAAGGCATTTCTATAATTTATTGTAAATTATGAACTCTGAAAAAGAAGCTTTTCCTTCTGTTATATACTTGTTAGAACATGTTATAATTAATTAATTATTCAATTTAAGTATATTTAAGAAAAAATCCATAAATGTGTGTTTGTGATAGTAATTATAAATAGTTGTAGTTATGAGTACTTTATCATAATATGATAAAAAGACATCATTTTAAATATTCCCGGTCATGATGTATAGAGACTGGATATCGATGCATCTATTGAGACTCGAGTACGTAATGCTCTCCAAACATTGGCAGTGTGTTGCTCATGACAGTTGGGGGCACCAAGTGGTTACGTATTGGTAGTTATTAGATAACTATGGGATGAATCACTTGATAGTTTTCAGTTGGTTAATATAAATAAGGTCGAAAAAAAGTATCGATACGATAAATTTACACAGTTCTCCTGAATTGAGAGTACTACTGATCTTCAATATGAAAGTTCTACTTTGATTATAGTCAAATCATGGCATGGCGTTCATTGAATGATGATAGCTAGGTTAAGTTGAAATATTGAAAGTGAAACACTGTGCAAGAGAGGATTCGTCTCCTCGGTTATATAAGGTTAGTATCATAGCCAACTAAAGTCAACTCAAAGTCAAAACCTCTGACCAGAGTAGTTCGATAATAATAATTTTATTGAACAAAGGACTTTGTGTTTGGATTATAAAGTTGAATATGAACGATATTGGAATTTTGACCATTACCAAATTCCAGATATAGTTTTAGCGAAGAGAATTGGCGTAAATGATTATCACTACCAGATAATGCATCAAAAAGTAAAATTGATTTTATCGATGCCAAATAACAATAAATTTGGCCATAATGTCATACTACCTGCTAAGTGACCTGTGAATGTTAATATTCGGTATTAATCAATGATCAAATTTACACCTTAGAGTCACAACCGAAACATTGAATCCTCCCGTTACCACCTTATTTAATTAAATTATATTTGTTATAAATTATTTATATTAATTAATATTTAAGAAATATTAATTTTAAAACTTCATCTAATGTATGTTGAACCTGTGAAATTAAAGCCCCATAAAATCCCCGCTATAGTGCATAGCGCTCTTCGATCGTTATGCTTTTTCAATATAGCATTATTAAAAAGTACATCCACTTTAAGCCCTGTTATATTCCGCTACACCCGCTAAATCAAGGCTTTAACATCCGCTATAGCAACATTAGTATAAAAATGTTGATTTGACTAATTCTTTTTTAAATCAAAACAACAAAGTTAGGGTAATAATCTAATTTTAAGGCATAAATGCTTAATATAAGTTAAAAATCTATAATAGTCATCAAATTTAGACTACATAAATCATGATATTATTTGATTTTATTATATAAGATTAAACACTATTTCTTTTTCCTACACAAATAATGTGAGATTGAGTATAAATTAACTTTAAATATTTAGTTTTATATTTGATAAAGCCTTTAATATTTGATGAAGCTTTTTGCATCCTCGTTATTTTCTGATATATTCCCACTTTATACCTGCTATAACCTTTTTCATCTTCACCACTATGCAACCGCTAAGCGCTTCAGCTCTATAGTGTTAAACAACATAAAAGGTTGTGTACAAAATAGTTATAAATACACCTATCGATATACACTATCTATACATGTTTAAATTGGATTTAAATGTGACAAATATTGTTCGGGCTTGAATCGATATTATGATCTAAGTGAAGCTTGGTTTAGCTAGCTATGGGAAAGCTAGGTGAGATTGGCTAAGTATGACATGGCATTGGGGATTCTGAAGTAAAAGATGGGATAAATGGTAAGAGAAATAAAAGGATCTAGATTTAATTTTTACTCATTTGTATCTCCTTTTTTAATCCCCTTAACTCTCACTTTTTACTTAATCATTTTGATTTTCCTCTTCATCAATTTAGACCCGTCATACCCTTTACAAAACTCAAAAATTTCAAGTCTAGACACATCATTTTAAATACAATTTGATTGTCGGTGGTAGCTATATTCGAGAGATAGCAATTTCTAGATATGGAATTGGATTCAAGGAGCTTGGTTCTTCATTTCAAAGTATGTATTCTAGGCATAAGGCAAAGGTAACTTTACTTAATTACAATTATATCAATGCTTAACAAATTTATCATATCATGTATTAGTTTAGGTGGAATCTTTTATCACGAATACAAATATCTTTGTTTTATCACATATTGGACGGTTCTACACACATGTATTAAAACAATTTGTAATCATGCATAGATGCTTAAGACCTTGATTAAAAAATTTGAAAATGTTATATATATATATATTAAATGCTTTTATTTAATTAAAAACGAAATTCATAAGAAACAATATTGTATTAAGTATAATCTATAATGCATAGAATTAATAAGCCCAATAAGACCCAAATGGAAAAATAATTTTGAAATTTACCTATTTACGCAACTTCTTGCTGGCCTAGTTGCAACAGTAGTATCAGAGCCCAATAGCATATGCAGTCTAAATTAGTCTTGTAAGGATTAATCGATTGAGCTTACGACCTAGTTAGTAGGTTATCTAGAAAGGTAGTGTCGAAGGATTCGCTTTGGATAATCAAGTTCCCAACCTACGTAGCTACCGGCCTGGCTCGAAAAGTTATGTGTGCCAATGCATGCCCCTAATAGATCTGATTTGAATTGGGCTTTGGGTTAATATTCAAAATTGTTTTGAAATTACAATAAATTTAAAATTTAAAATAAGAAATATACTATAATGATAAAATATAATTTTTCAAAAATGTTTATGAAAATAAAAAAATAAATTTTCTAAAATCATAAATATTGATAAGATTAATAAAATGTATAAATTAACTAAAAGGTTAATTCATCACAATAAATATACATACGTATAATATATATATGTATATATGAATTATGTGTTCTTGAAATGTTTAAGACAATATAACTATATATGTATATATAAAATAATTTTCAAAGTTAATAAAGTTAAAATAGTTTAATTATATAAATTAAAAAAGTTAATTAATAAATAAAATACATTTATTAAGGTATATGTGTATAACTGTAAGTGCTATAGTATACATATCAATATTAATTTTATAATTGAATAATATAAATAAATTATAATTAAATAAGATTTAATTAATATAGTATTTAGCATAAGACTATCGTATAAGTAAATAAAATTATAAAAGTTATATAATAAAACTTATATAATATGAATGTATAAATTAAAGATGGAACTTTAAAAAACCCAAATTAAACTTAAGGGAAAAATACATACGTATTGTACTTGTACCGTGATTTCTGATGTGTTTGACACTTGAATCACGATGGTATTTAATAAGAAATACATTATTCCATAAGTCTATATCACTCAATCTAATATATTAAAAATTATGAATTTTAATATAAAGTTGTCCACTACCATTTATATACTAATAAATTACTTGATACCTTCTAGTTGTTAAGCAAACTCAAGATAGAAATGTTATATGTAGTATTATTAATATATAGAATAGATAAGGTAAGATATGTATATGTAATTGTAGAGAAAAACTCAAAGTACATATGCTATACTTCGGCTGTCATGAAATGGTAGGTACAAGTGAATAATCTCTTTCGATTTGTTAAGAAAACTCAAGATCAAAATGAGATTAGGATAAGGAACCATATGTTAGGAGTTGCATATGATACAACCACTAAGGAGTTATCCATCATCTGTGGGGCTATGACTTGTTGAGCAAACTCAAGGTCTGAATCTTAAGACAAACGAGTCCTAACACCAACTAGTGAAGTCAAAAGGGCTTACATGTTTCACCTTAGGGTTTGGAGAAACATAAAAGACAAGTAGGAACTTATTAGTAAAATGAAACATATAATGTTTAATGTTAGGAATCTTATAAGAACATCTACTATGAAATATCCTAATCAACCAATTATTGTGGAAAGTTACTGCACAAAAACTATTTTCTGATAATGATAAGCTTACCAGACCCAACTATATCGATTGGCTGAGAGAGATTAAGACAACATTGACTTACGAGCGTCTTTAGTCGTTTATTATCTATGATCCTAAAGAACAATCCACTGATTATGTAGACCCCAAAGTTAAAGTTTCTTATTTAGTGAACAGTCACGTTTTGCAAGGTACGAGCTTATAAAAAGCTGTGTAATACCAAAATGACTGAAGGATAGAAAGTGGACGATTACATAAGGTTATATTGACAGGCTTCCACAAATGAATGTAGTGATAAGCAATGAGTAATAGGTTGATTTGATCGTCGGCTCTCTTATGTCTCAATATGAACCGTTCATACTGAATTATAATATGAACCAGTTGGATGTGAATTCCATGGAGCTTCCTAATATGTTGAGGTCGACTAAGTCTACATCTATGGATCACGGGACTGTTCTCGCTGTAAAGGTAGTGCATCATTTTCGAAAGGTTCGAAGAAGCTAAAGCGAGTTACTAAGAAAAGTAAGAAGACTACTACTGACAAAGGTGAGTGTCGTCTTGTCATAAGAAAGGTCATTTGAAATGGACTGTCTGGAGTAATTGAAGATTGTTAAAGAAAAGATGCAAAATAGTTCTATAGCTCCATCAGGTACATTTATGATTCAAAATTGTTTTGCAATCAATAATTTGTCTTGGGTTTTTAGATACTGGATATGGAACTCATATTTGTAATTCATTATAGGGGATTAGGAACTAGCATCGCATGGCAAAGGAGGAAATATGGCTTCATGTTGCTGATAGAACTATTGTAGATGCAATGGCAATTAAAGTCTTTCATTTGAGTTTGTTGAGTATATTTGTGTTGATATTAAATAAATGCTATTTCGTTAAAGACTTTATTTCTAGAATTGCACATGTGCCTAGATTGTATGAGGCTGGTTATATTTTTATTATGTTAATAATGATATGAATATTATTTTAGATGGTAATGAAGTTTATGATGGTTTTTTAGAAAACAGCATGTATGTGATCAATACAAATTATGTCTATTCTGCGAATAATTCTTTGAATAACAATATAATTATAATTATAATTAGTATTATATGCTTGGTCATATAAGTGAGAAACAATTACACAAATTGGAAACCGAATATTTTCTCCCGTTACTTGATTCTGAATCATTTCACATGCGTAAGTCGTGTCTCAATGGAAAAATGACCAATCACCCTTTCCGCAGGTGAAATGAAAGAGTCGATGAACTCTTGGGTCATGTACATAGTGATGTATATGGGCCGAGGTCTATAATCCCTAAGGATAATAGTTCTTACTTTGTAGCCTTCGCTAATGATTTCTCAAGACTAGGATTTGTGTATCTTATGAAGAACAAACATAGCGTATGTGAGAAATTTATTGAATATAAGAATGAGGTAGAAAACTAGATAAACCATACGATCAAAATTCTTTGATCCACTTGAGAAGGTGAGTATGTTGGACAGGAAGTCCAACAATACTTAAAATATAATGGGATCATCTCGTAGATTACTTCACCCTATACTTTGCAACCCAAAGGTTTGTCAAAGCGTAGGAACCGAACCCTATTAGATATAGTTCATTCCATGATGAGTACAGCTTAGTTACTTCTATCCTATTGGAGATATGTGCTAAAACTACAACACATATATTCAACTTGTTGCCCACTAAATCTATTCCTAAAACATCATATGAGGTGTGGAATGGGAACAAACCCCAACCCAAGTATTTGAAAATGTGAGGTTGTCTGTCCTACATTAAGAATGTTAGTTATAACAAATTTGAGGAAAGATCGTATTATGTAAATTTATAGGATATCCCAAAACCTTGAAAAGATATATACTCAACAATACTAAGGAACACAAGGTCATTGTTTCTCGTCAAGCTATCTTTTGGGAAAGGAATTTCTATCAAAAGAAATTGGCAGTGAGATTATAGACTTGGATAGGATTCAAGAATTAACACTAAGGATGGGTCAGTGGGAGAATCAAGTTTATCCGTATGCAAAAATATGCAACCTATTAGAAGGTCTAATAAGGAATCCCGCGTCTCAAGAAGGATCTTATAATTTTCTCATGGATGGCGAGAACAAAGACCATGTCTTAAGTGATGAAACCCCTCTATTATTCCAATAAGCTTTGCAGAGTAAAAGCTGTACTTTGGCTTGGAGTAATGAAATCCAAGATGGATTCCATGTATGAAAAAAAATATGGAACTTGTATAGGGATAAAACCCATTGGTTGTAAATGGATTTTTTAAGAGAAAGCTAGATGCAGATGGATAAGTAGAGACTTATAAGTCTAGGATAATTGCGAATGGATTTTATCATATTCAAGGTGTTGACTATAACAAGATATTTTCTCTCTTAGCCATGCTTAAGTCTATTTGGATAATGCCGACCATTTCTACATTCTATGATTACAAAATATGAAAAATGGTTGTAAAGAGGCATTTCTATGTGGTGATTTAGAAGAGACTGCCTATATGTCATAATCCAAGGGTTTTGTGGTCAGTGGGAGTAAGGGCAAGGCATGCAAGTTGTTTCTATCCATTTATGGACTTAAATAAGCTTCAAGCCGTTGGAAAAAGTGTTTTGATTATGTAATCAAATAGTTCGGTTTTTATCAATACATAGAAGAAACGTGCATATAGCAAAAGGAACACAGCAACGCTATTGTATTCTTAGTGCAATATGTCAACGATCTTCTATTGATTGGCAATGGCATCTCGTTATTGCAATCAAAGAAAGCTTGGCTTTTCAAGTACTTCTCCACAAAGGATCTAGGAGAAGAAACCTATATACGATGTATAAAGATCTATAGAGATAGATCTAAGAGGCTATTGGACTGTCCCAATCCTTATACATAGATACCATACTAAAACGGTTCAGTATGGAGAATTCCAAATGTGGAAATGTTCTAATGCAATCTGGAATCATTCTTTCTAAGAAGGACTCATACCGATGAGGAAAAAGAGCATATGAAGAGAATACCATATGCATCAGCCATCCGATCCATATTGTATGATATGTTATGTACTAGATCGGATGTGGCGTACATGTTAGGAAGCGTAAATCAATACTAGTCTAAACCTAGAGAAAAGCATTGGACAATTGTATAATATATACTGAAGTATTTAAGAAATACTCAGGACTTGTTTCCAATATACAGGAATAGAGACCTCCTTATGAAGGGGTATCCTGACTCTAGCTTTCAGAGTGATATCAATGATAGTAAGTCGATATTGCGTTATGTGTTTACACTTAACGGTAGGGCTATCAGTTGGAAGAGTTCCAAATAGGAAATGATAGTTGATTCCATGATGGAGGCTGAGTACATTGCCCTAAATGAAGCAGCTAAAAAGGTTGTCTGGATGCACAAGTATTTTAAGTGATCTCGAAGTGGTTCCATATAATCTGAGAATTTGTTGAGAAGAAAGAGGTTATGATATTAAGGGTATATACCAAGGGCAACATAGTAGATCCATTCACAAAGGGTCTAGTTCGATCGGTCTTCGAGAAGATAATCGAAGGAATGAGATTGAGATTCCATAATTAGCTCTAAGTGCAAGTGGGAGATTTAGAGTTAGGGCCTTATGGGAAATTTTGTAATTTACTGTAATTATTAACTCCGTAATCAATTCTTGTTCATAATAAACAGTGTTTTCTTTCTATTATATGCTTTGTTATAATATGTTATCATCTACTAATACTTAATTAATGTATATTTTATAGGAAATCCAAAAAAATTATGTTTGTGATAATAATTACAGATAGTTGTAATCATGAATATTTTATCACAACATAATAAACACATCATTTGAAATTTTCTTTGTGAAGATGTATCGAGACTAGATATTGATGCATCCTTTGAGACTTGAGTACCTAACTCTCTCCAAACATTAGGCAATGTATTGCTCATGACTGCTGAAGGCACCAAGGGGACTCATACTAATAGTTCTTGGATAACTGTGGAATGACTCACTCGATGGTTTTCTATTAGTTAATAAAATTAAGGTCATATGAAAAATATTGATGTGACAAATTTACACAGTTATTCTACCTTGAGATAAATGTTGATCTTCAATATGAAAACTCATCTTTGATTATAGTAAAATCATGGCACTACATCCGTTGACTGACTATAGTTGGGTCGAGTGGAAGTATTGAAAGTGAAATACTATTTAAGAGAGGATTCATTGCCTCGATTATATGAGCTTAGTATCATGGTCAACTGAAGTCAACTCAAAACCAAAATCTCTGGCTAGAGTAGTTCGGTTACTAATAGTTTTTATTATTGAACAAAGGACCTTTTGTTTGCATTATAAAGTTGAATATGGATGATATTGGAATATTGACCATTACCAAATTCTATAAATCCAAACAAGATACAGTTTTGATGAAGAGAATTGGTGTAAATAATTATTTTACCGATGCCAAGTAAGTGAAAAATTTGGTCATAATGTCACACCACCTGCTAAATGACGTGTGAACGTTACTATTCGAATTGTTCGATATTAATAGTTGACCAAATTTGCATAAGAGATCCACAACCGAAATGTTGAATACATCTGTTACTACCTGATTTAATTAAATTACAATTGTTAAAAATTAATTATATTAATTAATATTTATCATATATTAATTAAAAAAATTTATTTGATGTGTGTTGAACAGTATTAAACAGTTTTTATATAATAGTTATAAATACACTTATCGATATACAATATCAATATGCGCTTATTTTAGATATAAATGTGATAAATATTGCTCGGGCTTGAACTGATTTTAATGACCAAGTGGGGCTTGGTTTAGCCGGCTATGTGAGAGCCAGGTGAGGTCGACCGTGTATGACATAGTGAAGGGGATTTTGAATTAAAAAAAGAGATAAATAAATAGAAAGATCTAGATCCAATTTGTACTCTGTCATATCTTCTTTATTTAATCCTCTCAACTCTCACTTTTTATTTGATCTTTTTGTACTTTCCTCTTCATCCATTAAGGTCGGCCATACACCTTACAAATACTCAAAAAATTTCAAGCCTAAACATATCAAATGTAATATAATTCAATTATTTGTGGTAGTCGTATTCAGAAGCTAGCAACTTCTGGATATGGAATTTGATTCCAGGAGCTTGGTTCTTCATTTCAAGGTATGATTTCTAAGCGTAAGGCAAAGATAAATTTACTTAATTACAATTGTATAAATTCTTAAATAATTTATTATATATGTATTAGTTTCGATAGAATCCTTTATCAAAAATCTGTACATCATTGTGTTGCTACATATTGGACGATTATGTGTGTGCATATCTATGCGCGTGTACTTATATTAAAAAAACTATAATCATGCATAGATGCTCACTGTCTTAATTATAAAAATGAAAATGAAATATATATCTAATGTTTTTATTTAATTAATAACCAAACTCATAAGAATAAGCATAATCTATATTTCATAAAAAAATTATTCATATAAGATTTTGGAAATAATAAAAATATATTACACATATAATTTTCATTTATATCATATAAATATTTTATTTAATTTAAAATTAATTTATACAAACAAAATAATATGTATATATATCTTTATAAATAACCTAAAATGTAAGCACATAATTTTAATACAAAATATGCTATCATTTTTTGAAAATTATAAAAAAATAATTACTTTTTGCTTATTCCATACGAAATTAAAAGAATTAATTGTTAAATATGTTTAATCTGAAACAAAAAACAATTGTTTCAAGTTGAAAGTATTTATTTTCTGGATACATATATTTTATTATTTTTACTTACATTATAAGGTATTTACAAATATGTATTTAAATATAAACATTATATATATATATTATTTTAAATTTCATTTAATATATATAAGGAATTTTTTGAATTATATATAATATTATATATATTTATTTAAAATACTTTTTATATTTATATTCAAAATATTTTTCCATTCAATTATATTTTACATATGTGTGTGTGTGTATATATATATATTTATATAAATGTATTATATAAAATTTATTAATAAGTGTTATTTATTATATAAACAATTATACGTGTGTGTATTTATTTATCTATGTTATATTATTTGTATGTGTATAACACATGTATATAGAGAGGCTAATATGTCCGTTGTGGTATAAATCTAGCAATAATCCATGGGCGTGTCAAACCATGTACACCTTATTTTGTTGCAAGTGCATGTACACACATATTTGTATAAGTTACACATGTTATGTAATGTAATGAAAATCTAATTATAAAGAAAACATATTTATAAAATAAAATAAAATATTAATTTATTTGAAATAAATTTAACGAGATCTAAATAAAATTAGACTTTATAGGTCCAATAAGACCTAAATAGAAGAAATATTTTAAATTTTCCCATTTACTCCATTGCGGGCTGGCCTTGTTCTAACAAATCTTCCATCTTTATCTAGGCCATTTGCTATTTCTAATGTGTATGTACAAAGACAGGCTAAGGAACAACTAGAATAGAACCCAATTTCTAGTTCTTATATATTTGATGAGCGATAATGCAACATTCCTTGGCCTAGGAAAATAAAGCGGAGGTGCATGCATTTTGAATTAAAATGGTGAAAAGGAATGCAACTTCAAAGGTAAGTGAAGGTATGATCTTTGAGAGCTACTTCCTAGTTTTATCTCCTTCTTTTGAGTCTGGTTTTCTGACACTGCTACAGTAAAATTTTCATAACCTGAGCTTTTAAACTTCAATTCAGAAAATTCAAATTGTTTTGAAAAATAAACAAGAGATTCTACATGTTTTATTTTTGATATTTTCCAGTTTAAGATTTTAAGTCTTTGAAAAATTGCAAATAATTTAGTACATTGTTTGAAACATGTTACATAATTTCCTAACACAACTGTATTATTTTGACTATAACTTTTGATCTGATATTCCGATTCATATAATTGTAGATGTTTTGAAAATTTTACAAAAATTATACAATTTCATTCTTTTAGTTTTATATTGATCCTTTTTAGAAATTCTTGAGTAAATGCTTTCATATCAGTATTATGGTTAAAAATCATTCCAGAATTGTTTGAACATAGATGTAGTAAATTTCTTTACAATAACTTGGTCATTTAACTCCGAATTTAAAAATTATTAGAGTTCTAGAAAGCACGTGGATAACTCTATAACTCTCAGGTTTTGATATTTTTTTTGAATCTCATCGTAAAACCATGAAAAACAGTAATCAAGTCAGTATATTGCTTGATAATTACTTCTGAATTATTTGAACGAGCAATAGTATTTGGGACATAACTTTTGATCTATTGTCATTTTGTCTTGAAACTAATTTTTTGATTAGAAACTTCAAATATTAGAAAATTTCATGTTTTATGCTAAATAAAGTTATGGACTTCAAATTTATAAATAATGGTTTCAATATAGATTGATTTTTAAAAATAATGATGGCCATTGTTTGAAGATAATTTTTTACACACATATGTTTGTGATATGCTTCTACTTGATGTGATGCTATGTTTATTTCCCATGGATGATGACTAACAAAACAAATGCTTGAGAATATTTGGGTCTCCTTTTGCTTTCAGTTGACAAAGATGATTTGATTGAAAAAATCAAATGTTGAAGCCAATTTGGTTGATAATAGGGAGTATGTAGTGCGCTTGCTTGATGAAGCTATTTTTCATGCTTCATATTAGTGATATGAGTTAAAGAGGTCGGTCATAAATCTAGTGTTTGAGGTATCATTGCACACCACCACCGGCATGTAGAAAGTACAAGTGATATCATTGTTCGCCACCATAAATAGCCCATATAACAAGTGGTATCATGAAAGCGTAACTTGTTCTTTCATATCGAAACTTCTGGTATGATTTTTAGCCTTTGTGATTCCTTCATTCTGATATTTTTTTATAACTTGTATATGTCAAGGATTAACATAAATTTTACAAACTTTAATTCATGCACATGTGGAGTCCTTACATTTTTTGCTCCTTTTATTTTGTTTTCAAAAACCCGAAAACATGTTTCTCATTCTCTGAATTATTATTATTTTTAAAGAATTGAAAAACCAAAAAAACATATTATTCCTTTCTTAGGATTTTTTGTTTTGCTCTCCATATTTATTCATGATGAAAATATTTCAAAATGAGATACCTGTATCTTTGACATGAGTCTCAATGAGAAAATTTTTCTTAGAGAAGCTTGATTAAAGGATCTTTTACTTGAAAATGTTGATATAAAACTTCATGATATTAATTTTTGAATGCTTGAAACGACTCTTAGAAAACTTTGTTGCAAAATAAAATTTGACCTTTGCAAGGAACATTTTGAGATGGGTTTTTGATACTCAAACCTTGATATGATTGTTGGAGTTAAATTTTTAAAATTTTTGAGCTCTGTGATGGAATCTTTTGGGATGAGCATTTTTTTGATATATTAATGTGTATATCCTTAGACAATGTGGTTTCCTTATATAAGTTGCTCTAAAATAAATTCATATACTCTGTTCAAGGTTAGAACATAAAACTGAAGATAACATAGGATTTAATTTGAAACCAAATCATGATCGATAGAACTTTTATATGTGATTTCAAAAGTATTTATATTGACTACATTGATGATTAAGGATATTGCATTTTGTACTCGATTAATTAATGACATTGTGATATCCTTCGATAATCAAGCATACGTTAAAGTTTCTATTTTTCATTGTTGCATATCCTTCATCATCTCTGAATTAACCATTTGATATTCATATTCTATCAACTCATATTTTTGAGTTTTATGCTTGTGTTGGCTAAAATAACATGAACCGAAATATGGTAGGGATTGGTTTTAGCTAAAAAGCCAGTATAGTGGACAAGTCATGTACACCTTCTATATGAAAAATTAGACAAATTATATATTATAAATTTAAATTTAAATGGCTAATGGGCTACAAATGAAAAATAGATGTGGCATAGGCATAGAGTTATATCTCCTAAGGGTATTCAGCTTACGCTAAAAATTCTTTAGTGTTAGTGTATATATACCCATCAAGCAATGCTTCCCTCTCATCTAACAGACCATGTGGCAATACATAGGTGCAAGTATCTTGATCTCATTTATAACGAGTTAAGAAAAAAACCATCCTCACATAAAAATTCGCTTGGATTATTAATTGTAGTATGGCTAGAATGATTAAGTTTATTGTCTTTTGAACCTCGATGCATATTACTCGATTTAGTTTATCACCCTCTTTCCTCTCATGGATATGACTTTAGTCAATATAGCTACTATGCTTTATGGTTGACTTTTCATTAAATATCTAGTTGACATATTTTTATCGAGTTTCATTGTTCACTATCACTTTCTCAGTATGCTAATTTGATGATAATAAAAGGGGGGAGATCGGTCAAGATTGGTTTTATTGTGAATTCTCATTTGTAATACTGAAATAAATATTATTGGTTTAATATTTTATTCTCAGATATATAGGGGCGGCATATCAATAGGGGAAGGATGTTGTATATATTTAGACACTGTGTCATTATGATATAATTTTGATTTTTATGATATCGAATGCACACTCAACATGGGTTATACTTGTCAAATCTTAACTTGTAGTTTCTTATCATTAGAAGGGGAGATTGTGGAGTATACGTCTTGTTTGATGATGATAAACATATATATATATATATATATATATTTGTATTTTATTTTCTTTTTAGAGCATGTTATGGTTAAAAAATAATCAACGCATAATTTTGTTTTTAATCAACATGTTATGTATTATTTTTCAATCAACGCATCACTTACCAAACACATTTATTTTTATCTTTAAAAATAATATATATTAATTATTATCGAAAAAATACTATGAGATATTGCATCAATTTCTGTTCGAGAATAATAAACATATGTTGTATTTAATATGTTTGTTTAATGTTATATATCTACAGGGTATTGATTTCAATAAGAGATTTATTTTGGTTCATTGTAGATCTCATCAAATTTATGTATCTTCTTCTTTTATATACAGTACAAAACTCTCTCAAAAGCAAGGATATATATATATAACAAGCTTGCTTTTCCATCTTAAAGATATCAGATACACTAATTTCCTTTCAAGCCAAATATTACGGTATATATCAACAAATATCAAAGATGAAGAATCATTTAAACAAGGATTGGTCAAACTATTCATGGAATCATTCAAACGCAGATTGTATTACTATATAATTTGAGGCTACTAACTCAAATGAGTTATCGGATAAAATATAGAAAAGTACAAAATTCCATTTTTTATATCCAATCATCAAATCTATAACATTATCCAAAAATCACAAAAATATTTTTTTCTTTGAAGTAAAAATTCTATCTTTATGATTTCAACATTCAATAGTCGATCGAGAAATAATATTCGAAGCTTCATCATCATAGTAGTCTCAGCACTACTGCATAGTTCATATTTGTTTCATCAAACAACTAGAATCTCCATATCCATTTCTCATCAATACATAATTTTATTATATTTCCATCTTGATTGCATCTCTAATCCATATCTCCATCTCTATAACATAGTTCAATTTCAATATTCAGATCAGGTACAAACCAGATCTCTCGATAACAAACGTCTTCATACAAGCAAAAGCCTAAGCACAACCAAACAATGCTACAGCCATAGTTTCATCATTACCAACTTTTCTCAGGCAAAACAAACCACTATTCCACAACCTTGTTTACATCTCCACATCTAAATACTTAAATCCATAACACAGTCATCATCATCCACACTAAACTATCTCAACCAAGTTAGTGACTCCATGTAGTGGTTATAAAAACCAAGGGCAAATTAGACAAGTGCTTATGATATTAAACAATAGTGTCTAAAATTTTAATGGAAAAGGTAGCTGAGTTCGATAGGTAGACATCAACGCTAAGTAAAGCTAAGCATCAACTTCAACATCGTCTCAGGCTCAACAGCATATCACAACATCATCTATATTCCGACAAGCGCAGCAACCATGCCAACAGATAGAAGTTCCAACTCCAAATCCAAGTCAAAACTCCATCGATGCATCCACATTTCAAGCGACATCATTAGGATACACCTTCGGCAAATATAAGCCAGATGTTCCAACCCCATCATTCCAGATTCAAGCCTCCTCTTTACATTGTGGAGATAACACCTAAGCCTTTCTTTGTGACAATACCCAAGCTCGTTTCTTACCAGTGGTAGGAGCATCATCTCATTGTCAAGGTACTTTCTCTCTCAACATCTAGTTGCGGCACTTCAAAGGCAGAACAGCGACGGATAAAAGAAGTGTGATGATAAGGGCACTTCATTTTCCTATTCCTACTACCATTGCTAAAAGATACCATAAAATTTTACATTATGCTCTTTGTAACACCATACTTTTTATGGGACTAACAAAGATATCATTTTTGAATTTTTTTTGTATGGCGAACAACCACCGACCAACACCATTTTGTATAGCGATCAACCGATAGTTTGGTGGTTGATTGTCATTTGAAATGACTTTGGTATTAGGAAGGACATAAATTTTATCGGGTTTTTTTATGGTACTAGAAAGTGGAAAACTGGATGCCTTTAGCAACATTAAAAGAAAGGGGGATGAATTTCGTTTTAGTAAGAGGAGATTTATTTCTGGGAGAAGAGTTTACTGAAAAATCAAGTAAGGAGAAGTATGGTTATAGTTGTGTAAGGATAAATTTAATTTTAGTCCCTCATTTTCTAGGATTTATGTTTAACTATATTTATAGGCAATTTTTTTCTTTAATTTGTTTTATACACTTCTCTTTTAATTTTGTACTCTAGATTTTTATAGGTTGAGCTACGGTTCGTAGTTCAGGGATTCTCAACTTAGGGTAAAGTTGAGGTAGGTCATTATGCATAGGATTAGTATATTCATGTTTGTAGGAAGTGTGAGTTTACAGGTGTTTTAAGCGTTCGAATATATAATTTTAGGAGTAATTTTGAATGCAGCGATAGGCACTAAAAGGTTAATGGATGAAGCTGAGTATATTTGTGTGTTCTTTATTTTTCGCATTTATGTTTTTGCATTTTATTTTATTTGTTTATCTACGATATTTTTAAATACCTTATTCAATCCCCTAGGGTATACTACACGATCTTAATAGGGTGGTAATTGCTATTCCTTCGAAAATTTGATGTGGGAAAGCTTCTCCCCATCCTTCCCCTTCTCTCACCTCTTTGCCTCTTTAAGCTTTGCAGCATAGCATTCTCGACTGGTGCTCTAGTCACCTTGATTACTCCTACTCCGTTCTTGGCAGGAAACATCATCATCTGACACTATGAAGCAAGCGCAATTCTAAAACTAGCAAGGGTCGGCCTGCCTAAAAAAGCATTGTAAGCAAAAAATCCATCCACAACAACAAAAGTATGCAACTGCACTACCTTGCGGTCTCCTCTACCCAACTCAACGTGTAATTCTATGCACCTAAAAAGTTCTATGGCTTCTACAAAAATCCATGAATATGGATTTACAAGGCTTTGGATTCTACTCACTTAGGTACATATAATCAAAGGTCTTGTTAAGCAAAATGTTAACATAGCTCCCACAGTCAATAAGGACTCGATGCAATATCGCCGGCCCTATCACAGCTTAATTACCATTGGGTCAACCGTTGGTGCTATGACCTTATCTACATCTCTACTCCAAAACACAATATTATTATCTATAAATTCCCACTGCTTCACTAAGGCACATAACTTCCATTGTGCTCCATCTCGTTCCAGCTCTTTTTCGTAGGATGTAGACCTCAAAAAAAGGTATTTATCACAATCTGTTGTCTTGTTCCCTCTCCATAGGACCCATCCTAATTCCCTTCGGCAGACTCCCTTTAGGGTTGATTATTGTTTTACCCGCCAGCCGTGGGTTCCTCACATACTGCTGCAACTTCTTTTTTCGAATCAAATCTTCAATAAGGTCTCTCAAATGTCTTCTTTTGTTCATATCGTGCCCATGGTTGTCATAGAAGTGACTTGTTTCCCTGAATGTCTTTATTCTTTAGTAACCTCCCTTGCGGGCAGCTTCTTATAATGCTTCCTTGCATAGCAAGGTATATGTTTTCATTGCGTATAATCTCCTAGTCTGGTATACATCATATGCTTCTTGGTGTCCTGCTTCTTACCACCAGTGCCTTGAGTCTTCCTCTTATTATCAACGTTACTCCTAGCATTCAGCATAATTATTCTATCACCACCATGACTCTGTTTAATAGTAATGTTCACACTTCTCAGTCCGCCTTGACCATTAGCAGCCAATCCAATAGACAAATCGACCTCTTCTAAGCCCACAAATTGAGAAGCTTGATGGTAAAACTTTTCTATAGTAGATGGTTGTTTGTTTTGAGCCATCTACCGAAATTTGTCCTCGAGTGAACTCATTTATTAGTGCTCTTAATATAATCTTCTTTTTGGGTTGCTTACCGCTGCAACTATAGCATTAAATCTCTCAAAAAAGTTCTTTATATTTTCTCTAAAACTCTGATGCTCGTTTGATAAGGACATATAATCCTTTGGTCACACGGTGCAAACCTGAAATTACTCCATAAATTTCTTAGCTAACTGATCAAATGATGTGCACGTAAATGTGCATATATTTACATCCATATTTCATCTATTTTTATTTAAATAAATGTCATATTTGGGTATTTTAACATGTTTAAACCAAAATTCAATTATTTTCAAATGATCATATATTCATCTTCATATTGGTGCAAAATGGTCATTTTTGTGCATATGTCAATCGGAGAATTTTTACTTGGACATTTTTTATGATTACTATAGAAATTTGAATGCATATGGAAGATGGTTTCATGAAGACATATACATGCACAAGAGAATACAAAGGAAGGAAGATGGAAATAAATCAAATACATTATCATAGAGGACCCCACCTATTCACTTAACTAAATCTACAATTATAAGCTAATGGACAACTAAGTGGAGGTTAAAGCTTCATGCATATTTGATGATGGATTAGTTAGAGACTAATGGTTACTTGGTGGCCACACTATCTAAATGGCATTTTGGAAACACCCTAAAAGTGAATTAGGGTTTTATGTATGTATAAATTTCCCTCTGATGTACATGTAAATATTTTCTTACTCTTTGAAATACTTAGGAAATTAGATACAAGTTATAAGCTTAAAGTTTCATGAAATAAAAATGGATTTCTAGCCTCTTTCTATTTTGTTTTTTACATGCTTTTATTTACATTTATTTTCATGTTTATTTCTATGCTCTCTTTCATTTCATGTTCGTAGCTTAGATTTACATTTAAGCAATTAGTTTAATGTTATTTCATGCAAGTAGCTAATCTCCTTTCCTTTAATTATTTTTTACTTCTTTTTGATTTTTAATGTTGAAATTTACATGTGTTGGTGTGAAAACACAAATGAGTACCTAAACCCCTTCAATTTAGGGGTAACGAAGCTCTCTAACTTTATGTAAATTCAACATTTCTATGATTTACGGTCTCTTTTATTTATGCTTCATGAAAGTAAATGTTGATGTAAGTTTATACAAGTGGTTTTGATAGTCTATGTTGCATTTGCAAATGGGCTATTCTTATTCAACATAAAGACAAATTACGTCATCGTTTTCTAATTGATTTTTGATTTTGACATGAAAGTAAAAGTAAAATTTGATGATCTGTATTTCTAACTAATATTTAAAAGGTCATGCTCAAATAGATTTCATTTTCAACTTGTTGTCATTTTTCATGAGAACAAAAAGTGATTTAATGATTGTATTATAGTTTGATGGCTTATGTTGGGCTAATTAATAACACAAATATGTCATACTTATGATAAGCATATCATTTAAATCACTTATGACCAAAAAAGAGAGAACATAGTTTCATATTTTATTGAACAATATGATTTAAAGAGTGGAATTATCTCTAAATTATCATTATATTCTCATAGTTTTCATTCACTTTTGTTGTGTTAGTTTTTACATTTTTTGTAGTAAAACATTCTCTTGACTTTGCTATAATTTGATTTGAACAGAGATTTAAAATCTAATAATTCCCTACGGATCGACCCGTACTCGCCATGTACTAACATTGTATGCCATGCGCTTGCGGTAATTTTATTATATATTTTCAGCTATTTTCTAAACCGATAGAAAATTAGTCGTTATATAAGTTTTTGGTGCCATTGCCGGGGAATCGCTTTTATATTATTTTTTGTTCTTTGAATTATTTTTCGTTTAATTTTTATGCGTAATTTACATTAAAAAAATCTGGTGTGTTTGTGTGTACTTTTTGATTGCATTTGGATTGTGTGTTTTTTGTTTTCTAGTTGTATTTGCCTATACATTTCTATTTTTTTTTAAATTCACAATTTCAAAACAAATAAAAAAATATTTTATTACATTTTCGATTTGCATACCATTTTTTTCTACAAGTTTTTAATACATTGCTGTCATTATCATTCTCTGTTTTCACTGTGTATCACTGTTTTCATTCTCATTCTCTGTTTTCACTGTGTATCACTATTTTCACTCTCATTCTCTGTGTACCACTCCAGCACATCAAACAACTTCTGCCCATCACATTACATATACTTCTTCATTCATTTCTAACTACACATCTACCAAATAGAGAGTACTCTAAAACCACCATACAACTTGTTGTCTTGCTACTACATCCACCACTCTTTCCCATACCCGACTTCAACACACAGGTGTTAACATACCCACATCACAAACTGACTGTCTGCAATCCATTACAGCATCACAGTAGTCGAACCACTGCAGTTGCCTTCATCAACACACCTGTTCAAAAACCATCGACTTACTTCCTCTACTTCACTCACTACTGTCATCACACTGCATTCAACATTAGTGCAAACCGATCATACCATACAATAGATTCTCCACATTTCTATGTACATCACTTCCTTTAACAATTATTTTCCCCCACCACCGCTGCATATCAGTAACTCCACCTGTTTGAATTCTCAAAATAAGGGTGAATGAGATATGTCCTACATCGCCAAAAACATTTTCATTTTTTGGTTTATATAGTATACTCTCAATCCCTATATTGGCCCTTAGGGTCAGGTAATTTTGTATAAGGGGGAGGACCTATATAGCCATGTACTAACACACGCACGCGCCGCCGCCCGCCCGTCCGATCGATCGAACCGGGCCGGGTCGGGTGCGGGTGCATGTCCAATAATTGTGGACCGTGTTATATTTTTGCTGTACAGAAGTAAATGGTTTTCTACTGTTTAAATTCAAAAAGAAGCGACTACTGGATTGGACATGGCTATTGCAAACTGCAACAGTTTCTGGCCGTTGCAAACGAAGAGACGCGACTGTTGCAAACATCAACAGTTTCTGGCCATTGCAAACGAAGAGACGTGACTGTTGCAAATAATAACAATTTCCAGCCGTTGCAAACGAAAGGACGCGACTGTTGCGAATAGCAACAATTTTCGGCCGTTGCAAACGAAAAGGCGCGACTGTTGCAAACAACAACAGTTTTCGACCGTTGCAAAACGAAAAGGCGCGACTGTTGCGAACAGTAATGATTTTTGGCGTTGAAAATGAAGGGATGCTACTTTTCTCAACGGGTGTAGCCATTGGGAATTCAGCTATAAATAAGGAGGAAACCTGATCCCTTTTCTCACTCAATCAATTCCGAATTTTCTCTTCTTCCTCTTCGTTTCTTGATATCTATAATCTGCGCTTTTGCATATCACACAGAAGATCATACACATCACAATCTCGGGCAGATCACGTCTGTTGTATCTTGGGAGACTTTGAATAAAGTCTTAAGGAAATTGTTACGACAAGCCTCAGACGTAATTTCCTTCTTCAACTGGTTAGATTTCTAGTTGATTTATATATTTATATATATGAATATAATTTTCTTTCTACGTTGTACTATTTCTTTAAATAGTATAACGTTTAATTTAGCACTATAGTTATTATTTCTATAGTTGTTACTTTGTTGTTGTAATTAATTACAACACACCTATTGTTAGAATAACTAATACAGAATTCCAGAGTAGTGGAAATCTAAGTTGTAAACTTGTGAAACAAGTTTATTATTGATTAGTCTCTGTTTTGGTATACTAGAGGTATAATATCTTAAGACTTTCCTGTTTTTGCTAAAACAGAGATGGCAGCAGTTGAACTATCAACAAAGGCTACTACTCACAACAGGCCTGATCCGTTCAAAGGAGATGGTGATGATTTCATAACATGGCAAAATCAAATGCTATTTTATCTCACCACACTCGGTCTGCAATGGTATCTCGAGGAGGAGGAACCGGTTCTTGCACCAGGCAAAGAATCAGATGTTGATATATGAAAGCATTCCGATTTTTTTACGTAGAAACTATATTCTGAGTTGTCTCGACAAGGTGTTATACAAAGTATATCAGCCTCTAAAGACAAAAAAAGTACTCTGGAATGCACTTGCCACGAGGTATAAGATGCAGAATATAGTCTTAAGGAATTCATTGTAGATAAATTCATGGACTACAAGATGGTTGATTCCAAACCGGTGACTGCTCAACTGCATGAACTGCAAATCATTATTCATGAACTCGAAGCAGAAGGTCATAAGGTTGGAGAATCTTTTTTGGTTGAAGCCATCTTGGGAGAACTGTCGCCGTCATGAAGAGATTACCGCAATTATCTAAAGCATAAGAAGAAGGAAATCTCTTTACAGGATCTCATAGTCTGACTAAAAATTGAGGCAGATAGAGCTACAAAACCAAGCGAGGAGGCATTTGTGGCTGAAGGGTCAAAGACCAAAAACAAAAAGAAGAATTTCCAAAAGAAAAGGAAATCTCCAGACAACAAACCAAAAAATAACAAATGAACCAAAAAGTTTAATGGCGAGTGTTGGGTTTGCGGGAAGGTTGGACATGCCGCTAAAGATTGCTGACACAAAAAAGAACGCAACAAAAAGGCAAATATAGTAGACAACGTGGAAGTAGACGAGTCCAAATTCTCGTCAGTTGTATCTGAATGCAATTTGGTTTAGAATCCTAACCAATGGTGGGTGGACACAAGCGCTACTCGCCATGTTTGCTTTGATAAATCCATGTTTTCTATATACCAGAAATTCGATCATGAAGAAAAATTCTACATGGGTAATTCAGCAGTATCCATGATCGAAGGCAGTGGCACAGTAATCCTTAAGTTTACTTCTGGAGAAATTGTCAAGTTGAATGACGTGCTCCACGTTCCAAACATACGCAAGAATCTGATCTCTGGCTCGGTATTATCAAAGAAAGGATTCAAAACAGTGTTCGAGTCTGACAAGATGGTTCTGTCCAAAGCTGGAATATATATCGGAAGGGGATATTTATGTGATGGCCTATTTAAGGCAAATGTAGTCGTTATCGGCAATAAAACTATGTATTTTGATTGTGCTATTAATAAAATTAAAGTTTCTTACTAGCATGAGCATGAAATTTTACTATGGCATGATAGATTAGGACACATAAATTTCCAAAAAATGAAAACATTATCAAACTTGGGATTAATTTCGAAATTCCAAGTAGATAAGAACTACAAATGTGAGACATGTGTAGAAGAAAAAACGGTTAAAAAACCATTTCAATCTGTTGATAGAAGCACCGAACCACTAGGTTTGGTTCATACAGATTTATGTGATCTTAAATCATTACCTACAAGAGGTGGAAAAAGTACTTTATCACGTTTGTTGACGATTATATGCGATATTGCTATGTATATATTTTGAATAGTAAAGATGCAGCAATTACATCATTTATAAAATACAAGGCTGAGGTAGAAAATCAGTTAAATAAAAAGATCAAGATATTGAGATATGATCGAGGTGGAGAATATGAATCACCATTTGAAAAATTCTGTACCGAAAATGGTATAATTCATCAAACAACAACTCCATGTTCACCACAAAAAAATGGTGTAGCCGAGAGGAAGAACAGAACGTTAAAAGACATGATTAATGCCCATGCTTTTAACCTCTGGTCTACCGACGAACTTGTGGAGGGAAGCCTTAAATATGTCTAATCACATATTAAACAAAGTCCCTAACAATAAAACAGGAACAACTCCATATGAGTTATGGAAAGGAACAAACCAAGTTTAAAATACCTCAAAGTGTGGGGGTGCTTGGAAAAAGTTCAAGTTCCGCCTCCCAAGAAAGTCAAACTTGGATTAAAAAACAGTAGATTATTACTATTTAGGGCCAGCCCAAAATAGTAGTGCATACAAATTTTTGGTATTCAAGTCTGATATAGCTGATATTCATGTAAATACAATTATGGAATCTAGAGATGCCTTATTCTTTGAAGACGTGTTTCTGCACAAAAGGAATGAAGGGAATAATGTCCCTAAAAGGACAAGAGAAGAATCAAGTAATTCATATGAAGATGAAACTCATCATGAGATTGAGGAACTTGAACCAAGAAGAAACGTAAGGGCTAGGACTTCCAAGACATTTGGTTCAGATTTTTTCACATATGTGTTAGAACACGAACCTCATACGTACAAGGAAGCAATGTCATCTTCTGAATCTTCATGTTGGAAAGAAGCAATCCAAAGTGAAATTGATTCAATTCTAAGTAATAAAACTTGGGAAATTGTTGATATTCCACCAGGAATAAAACCTATTGGCTGTAAATGGATTTTCAAGAAGAAAATGAAAGCAGATGGCTCTATCGATAAGAATAAAGCCAGATTAGTAGCCAAAGGATATCGTCAAAAAGAAGGAGTAGACTTCTTTGATACATATTCGCCGGTAACACGAATAACGTCTATCAGAATGCTAATAGCAATTGCATCGATCTATAATCTAGAAATTCATCAAATGGATGCAACGACAGCAAATGGAGATCTCGATGAAGAGATCTACATGGAGCAACCTGAAGGTTTTGTTTCCAAAGGAAATGAAAACAAAGTCTGTAGATTAGTAAAATCATTATATGGACTAAAACAAGCTCCAAAACAATGGCAGCAAAATTTGATAGTGTCATGATGAGAAATGGTTTTCGTATAAATGAATGCGATAAGTGTATTTATTATAAACAAATTGGACAATCATATGTGATGATTTGTTTATGTGTAGATGATATGTTAATATTTGGTCCAAATACTTAGGTAATAGAGACCATAAAGAAGATGTTAATTTGCAATTTCGATATGAAAGACTTAGGAGTTGCAGACGTTATTTTGGGAATCAAAATAATAAGAACACCAAATGGAATTGAATTATCTCAATCACATTATGTAGACAAAGTGATTGAATTTTTTAAAATTTTAGAATTAAAGGAGTAAGAACTCCTTTTAATCCATCAGAAGTGCTGCATAAAAACACTAATGAGAGTGTAATGCAACTGGAATACTCTCGTGTAATAGGATGTCTCATATATCTCATGAATTGCACAAGACCAGATATAGCTTATGCAGTAAGTCGAATGAGCATGTATATAAGAAATCCAAGAAAGGAATACTGGAAAGCACTAATAAGAGTGCTTGGATATTTAAAAAATACCACAAATTATTCCTTACATTATGGAAAATATCCCACCGTCTTAGAAGGATATAGTGATGCGAATTGGATTGCTGATTCAAAGGAATCAAAATCAACGAGTGGTTATATCTTTACCTTAGCAGGGGCAGCAGTGTCATGGAAATCTACTAAACAAATATGCATAGCTCGATCCACTATGGAATCATAGTTCATCGCTTTAGATAAAACAGGCGAAGAAGCAGAATGGCTTCGTCATTTTTTAGAAGATATTCCATTTTGGCCTAAACCTGTATCGGCCATATCCATACACTGTGATAACCAAGCTGCGCTAAGCAGAGCGCACAACTTTGTGTATAATGGAAAGTCATGATACATCCGTCGACGCCATAACACAGTTAGGTAGTTACGCTTAAATGGAACTATTTCCATAAATTATGTGAGAACAAATGATAATCTAGCGGATCCTTTTACTAAAGGTTTATCAAGAGAGAAAATTGACTGCGCATCAGAGGAATGGCTTTAAAAGCCTAAATCACCAAGAGTTATCTTATACGAAAAACTATCCTAGAGACTAGAGATCCCACAGACTAGGATCAGTAGGCAAACCAGTTCTGAGTAACTCAAGACGTAATGCATTTTCTTGGACATAGTCCAACTCAATTCCTATGGTGCACAATATAAATGCATGCCTACAGAAGTATTTAAAGGTTAAAACTACGTTTTTTAATGATGACCATATCTTGAAAATAACAAGTGGAGTATATGTAGGATACTCTTAATGGTTGCGATCACCTATGTTAGTGTGAGCCGGGTCGGCTTTATGAGAATATTAAAGGCTTTTATTCTCTAAAAACACTCCCAGAACCAAAAATTGTTCAGGACCAAAATGAACACAACCAAGAGATTGGATGTGAAGGAAAATAATACTTTGTAAAGCTTATTGTCTGGTTATACAATAACGGTTGACGGTTCAAGATGAAATAATTCACCGATTAGCCGAGTATATCCAATAAGTTTTAACTAGGGAAAGTTCAAAGTGAAATATCTACTTATCCTCGATGTAGCACTATTTTCAAATGAACTGTGTGATATTACACTTTGTGTGGGGGAGACGTATATCGTCATTCATGTGGAGGATTGTTAGAATTCTCAAAATAAGGGTGAATGAGATATGTCCCACATCGCCAAAAATATGTTCATTTTTTGCTTGATATAGTTTGCTCTCAATCCTTATATTGGCCCTTAGGGTTAGGTAATTTGTGCGAGGGAGAGGACCTATATGGCCATGGACTAACACACACGCGTGCCGTCGCAAGTCCGTCCGGCCGACCGAACCAGGCCGGGTCGGGTCGGATGTGGGTCAAATAAGAGTGGACCGTGTTATATTTTTGCTGTACAGAAGTGAACGGTTTTCTACTGTTTAAATTAAAAAAGAAGCGACTACTTGATTGGATGCGACTGTTGTAAACTACAACAGTTTCTGGCCATTGCAAACGAAGCGATGCGACTGTTGCAAACAACAACAATTTCTGGCCGTTGCAAACGAAGAGACGCGACTGTTGCAAATAGCAACAGTTTTCGACCGTTGCAAATAAAGAGACACGACTATTGCGAATAGCAACAGTTTTCGGCCGTTGCAAACGAAGAGGCGCGACTGTTGCAAACAGCAACAGTTTTCGGCCGTTGTAAAACGAAGAGGCGTGACTGTTGCGAATAGTAATGCTTTTTGGCGTTGCAAATGAAGGGATGCTACTTTTCTCAACGGGTGTAGCCATTGGGAATTCGGCTATAAATAAGGAGGAAACCTGATCACTTTCCTCACTCATTCAATTCCGAATTTTCTCTTCTTCCTCTTCGTTTCTTAATATCTACAATCCGTGCACTTCTGCATATCACACAGAAGATCATACACATCACAATCTCGAGCAGATCACAGCTGTTGTATCTTGGGAGACTTTGAATAAAGTCTTAAGGAAATTGTTACGACAAGCCTCAGACATAATTTCCTTCTTCAACTGGTTAGATTTCTAGTTGATTTATATATATATATATCATTTTCTTTCTACGTTGTACTATTTCTTTAAATAATATAACGTTTGTTTTAGCACTATAGTTATTATTGCTGTAGTTGTTACTTTTTTGTTGTAATTAATTACAACATACTTATCGTTAAAATAACTAATACAGAATTCCAGATTAGTGGAAATCCGGGTTGTAAACTTGTGAGACAAGTTTATTATTGATTAGTCTCTGTTTTGGTATACTAGAGTTATAACACCACCTTGCAAATAGCCTTCATCATACCCACAAAAACATACACTACTTCTGACTATCACCTCATATAATACAACACCGCATTCAACTCCTATTGTCGACCATCCATTCACCCGACCACCCCCGCTGTCATCAAGACAAACTACACTGTGCACGTGCAGTTACGACTTCCACCTGAAACCACTTCTGCTTGTAACAGAACGACAGGCTACAACTAGCCTTCAATTTGCTCCTCAAAACTGCCTCTCCTCCATAGTGAAAACAACCAAACCATCATCACCTTCCTTCAACAATACCCATGCAACCTCACTTCTACTCTCCAATTTCAAATCGTCTCCAGATAAACTCACCTATTTCTCTGCCACTCTCACAACATCCCAACATCCTACAGTAGTACTTCAACCATCGAGCTTCTGATTTCACCACTGATCTGTTGCCTTCCCACTTCAACCATACTTCAAACACCTATAAACAACCAAACACGCACATAATGCCCCCACAACACCTTCCTTTCCACAACAGCAGCGCTTGCATCCAATTCAAACCAACCACTTCTCTCCCCACTAAAGCCTGCATTTCTGCTGCAATATCCTTCACCGACCGAGCTTACCCAATCTCTACTATCACTGTTCACCATCGTACTACAACACATCACCAGAAACCCAATCATCGAACTCAACCAGAAACCCGCAACCTCCAATTCACTCACGTCTTCCACCTGAAATCGCCTTCCACCACCAATCAACCATCCACATTCAAATACAGTACAAACCGCAACCCAAACCACGAATCAAATCACTAACACCTCCATCCTACGCTTCAGCGACCACAACAAGCAATCGAACCACCGTAGATCACCAAATCGAACTGTTAGGATGTCATAGAACTGATTGGAGCTGCAGAATCATTCAGCAAGTTAGAACGAGTCTCACTTATCTTGTTGTACTTAAAGTTTGAATAAGTGTTCCAGTAGAATAGGGACATGTTGTTATTTGCTTCCTGTTTATTTGCTATATTAGTTATAGCTGTTGTAGCTTGTAAAGGCTATATATATGCCTGCATCCTTTTTCTTGAAATAAGTAACAAGTTCAGAATACTTTGTCTTTACTTTGCATATAGATTTATCAATTGGTATCAGAGCAATTTAGAGGCAGCAGATCTCTAATAGTTGTGACTTGGTTAACCGATAGCAGATCGTTAACCGAAGACGAAAAATAACGATTGCAGATCGAAGATAGCAGAAGGAATGATGGTCTCAGTTGACAAATTTGTTCAACCTGCCATTCCAAAATTCGATGGTCACTTTGACCATTGGTCTATGTTAATGGAAAATTTCTTGAGGAGTAAGGAAATGTGGAGCCTGGTTGAAGAAGGAGTACCTGCACCACCTATTAGCACGTCTACTGCAAGTGATGCTCAAAGAAAGGTCTCAGATGAAGCTAAACTCAAAGACTTGAAGGTCAAAAACTTTCTCTTCCAATCCATTGATAGAGAAATACTCGAGACAATTCTAGACAAGAGCTCATCTAAGTCCATGTGGGATTCAATGAGGCAAAAATACGAAGGATCAATAAAAGTAAAGAGGACACAACTTCAAGCCCTAAGGAAGGAGTATGAGCTACTAGCAATGAAGGAGGGAGAACGCATTGATGCATACATTGCCAGGACCCTCATCATTGTCAAAAAGATGAAGGTAAATGGAGAGGTATTAACACCAAATACAGTGGTTTCAAAAATACTTCGTTCCTTAACTCCAAAACTTAATTATGTTGTATGCTCGATTGAGCAATCTAATAATTTGGATATTATGATTGTTGATGTGCTACATCGTAGTCTCTTGGTTCAAGAGCAAAGACTGTTAGGTCAGCAAGAGGATGAGCAGGTTCTGACAGTTGGTGAAGGTAAGAGTGAAGGGTAGTGGTCTGGTAGTAGAGGAAGAAGGGAATACAGAGGTGGCTCTAGAGAAAGAGGAAGAGGACAAGGAAGAGGACAAGGTAGAGGATCCTTCAACAAAACTCTTGTAGAATGCTACAGATGCCATAATCTTGGTCATTTTCAATATGACTTTCCTGAGTGGAACAAACAAGCTCAGTATGCAGAACTTGATGATGACGAGGAGATGGTGCTCATGGCCTATGTTGAAAAAGAACAAGCTATTAGGGAGAAAGTCTGGTTTATTGATTCGAGGTGTAGTAACCATATGAGTGGAGACAAGTCTTGGTTCAGTGATCTAGATGAAAAATTTAGACATTCAGTGAAGCTTGGAAACAATGCAAGAATGAGAGTCATGGGGAAAGGAAATGTCAGATTTTAAGTAAATGGCGCAACGCAGATCATAACAAACGTGTACTATATTCCTGAGTTGATGAGCAACCTGCTAAGTGTAGGCCAACTACAAGAAAGAGGAGTGGAAATACTGATTCAGACAGGATCTTGCAAGATTTACCATCCTGAGAAGGGACTAATTATTAAGAGAGAAATGAGCACAAATAGGATGTTCGTTCTCATTGCAACTGTGCTGCCAAAGGTAACCTCCTGCTTTAATACAATTATTGAGGACTCTACACACCTGTGGCACCGCAGGTATGATCATCTAAATTACAAAGGATTAAGGACCTTGAAGTTTAAGGGAATGGTGGAAGGTCTCCCAGACATTAAAGCTCCAAGCAAGCACTATCAAGATTGCATATTGGGAAAGCAGCACAGAGTAGTTTTTCTGAAGAGGAGTTTGTGGAGGGCAGCTCACAAGCTTCAACTTGTTCACTCAGACCTTTGTGGCCCAATCTCACCCGAGTCCAGCATAAAAAAGAGGTACATTGCAACTTTCATAGATGATTTTTCTAGAAAATGTTGGATATAGTTTCTACATGATAAGACACAGGTCCTCGGTATCTTTAAGAAGTTCAAAGCATTGGTGGAGAAGGAGTCAGGCCTATCAATTATGTGCCTTAGAACAGATCAAGGTGGAGAGTTTAACTCTCAAGAATTCAATGTATATTCAGTTCCTAAGGAATTAAAAGACAACTGACAACAGGCTACACTCCTCAGCAGAATAGTGTATCTGAAAGGAAGAATAGGACTATATTGAATATGGTTTGATGTATTTATTTGGAAAGGGTGTTCCTAAGAAGTACTGGCCCGAAGCTGCCTCCTGGACCATTCACCTTTTGAACCGAAGTCAAACTCTTGCTGTAAAAGATGCTACTCCCGAAGATGCATGGTCTGATAGGAAGCCTGAAGTTCACTACCTCAAAATCTTTGGCTGCATAGCATATGCACATATACCTAAACAGAAGAGAAAGAAACTGGATGACAAGAGGGTTAAGTGTGTGATGTTCGGTGTTAGTGATGAATCAAAGGCCTATCGACTGTATGAGCTAGTTGGTGATCCAATCATTATCAGTAGGGACGTGTTATTTGAGGAAGACAAGCAATGGGACCATAACTCCGATGGAAGCAACAAGGATCATACATTACAGTGGAATGATGATGAAGATTTTCAGGAAACTGAACAAATCAATCATGTGAGAATTGAGCCTGAAACTGTGGCTGATCATAGTGGCCCTAGTAGCACAGAGAGTTCAAGTCACAGAGATACTGATGATGTAAATCATCAAGGAAGAGTTCGAGGTCCACCATTCTGGATGAAAGACTACATCAGCGGTGAAGGTCTATCCGAGGAAGATGATGTTAATCAACTAGCCTTGTTCACTTCATTAGCAGATCCGAGCAACTTTGATCAAGCCTGCAAAGAAATGAAATGGAAGCATGCTATGAAGTTGGAGATGGAAGCTATTGAAAACAACCAGGCATGGGAACTATGTGATCTTCCTGAAGGAGCCAAAGCCATTGGAGTTAAGTGGCTATACAGAACAAAATTGAATGAGAATGGAGAGATAGACAACTGTAAGGCTCGTCTTATTGCGAAAGGCTATGCACAAGAGTACGGTATAGATTATACAGAGGTGTTTGCCCTCGTAGAAAGGTGGGACACTATTAGATCGATACTTGCACTTGCAGCTCAAAGAGGGTATAAGGTGTATCAGCTTGACGTGAAATCAGCATTTTTGCATGGAGAAATATCTGAAACCGTGTATGTAGAGCAGCCTCAAGGCTATGTGATTCCTAGATGTGAGAAGAAGGTATATAAATTAAAGAAGGCACTTTATGGCTTAAAGTAGGCGCCTCGTGCATGGTATAGTAGGATTGAAACCTACTTTAAGAAATCAGGTTTTTTAAAGCGTCCATTTGAGCATATGTTGTTTCTAAAGAATGATCAGGCAAGCAATGTGCTAATTTTGTCACTCTATTTAGATGATTTAATTGTTATAGGAAATAAGACATTCATGATTGAAGAATTCATGCTCTCCATGAGACCAGAATTTGCTATGTCAGATCTTGGAAAGATAAAATACTTCCTTAGAGTGGAAGTAATTCAAAAGGAGTCTGGCATCTTTATGTGTCAGCACAAGTATTCTCGTGAAATACTTGAGAGGTTTAAACTGGAATCTTGCAATCCATTTCTTAACCCTATTGTCCCTGGAGTAAAACTAGTGAAGGAAGAATCAGGGAAGCGAGAAGATGCATATATGTACAAACATATGGTTGTCTTTTTGATGTACATGGCAGCAACTCGTCCTGATCTCATGTATGCTATCAGTTTTGTTAGTAAGTTCATGGAGAATCCAATGGAAGCTCAAATGCAGGCCGTGAAACGTGTATTTCGTTACATCAAAGGCACTATGGAGTATGCATATGGTACAAAAGGGATGGAAACAAGACTCTAATCGCATTCGCTGATTCTGATTATGCTGGAGATGTTGAGAGTAGAAGGAGTACTTATGGTTATGCAATGTTGTTATCTGGTGCAGCAGTCTCATGGTCATCCACAAAACAGCCTGTTGTTACACTCTCAACTGCAGAGGCAGAGTTTGTCTCGTCAGCAGCATGTGCATGCCAGGTGATTTGGTTGCGTAGGATACTAGAAAGTATTGGCTTTGCTCAAGAAACTATTATTTGCTATGATAATATGTCAACAATCAAGCTGTCAAGGAATCCTGTTTTGCATAAGAGAAGCAAGCACATTGATGTTAGATTCCACTTCCTGCGTGATCTTGTGAATGAAGGAGTAGTCAAGTTGATATACTGTAGTACAAATGAACAAGTGGCTGATATAATGACTAAGCCTTTAAAGCGTGACACTTATGAGAAGTTAAGAGGTATGCTCGGAGTATGTTTTGTAACTAAAGTAAACTGAAGTTGGGAACTTTCAGTTTAAGGGAGGATGTGTTAGGATGTCATAGAACTGGTTGGAGCTGCAGACTCATTCAGCAAGTTAGAACGAGTCTCACTTATCTTGTAGTACTTAAAGTTTGAATAAGTGTTCCTGTAGAATAGGGACATTTGTTATTTGCTTCCTGTTTATTTGCTATATTATTTATAGCTATTGTAGCTTGTAAAGGCTATATATGCCTACATCCTTTTTCTTGAAATAAGTAACAAGTTCAGAATACTATATCTTTACTTTGCATAAAGATTTATCATGAACCTCCCAATCTCATCGTTATTCGAATGAGAATTTTTTTTTTAATTATTCAGGGATTTTTTTTTTTTAGGTGTTGGAATTAGTAAGTGGAGAGCCATTTTCTTTACCGACGTTGTAAGTTAGGAAAGAAGTTTACTTATTCAATTTTTTTTTCTTTGGGCTTTGCTGTTATTTGGGCCAGGGCCTACTGTTTAAAAAAATTAATTTCCTTTTCCATTTGTTTTTTTTACCTTTGAAATAAAAAGTTCGTTTACCTTTGGTTTTAAAAAATATATTTCAATTTGTTTTATCTTCATTTGTTTTATTTTACTAGTTTTTTCTGGTCTTCCTTTGATATATTTTTTTTTGTATATATCATGTTTTTATTTTTAGGTTGCAAAAGCAGAAAATCAAGAGGAGTTGCTTTGCTTTGCATGCTAAAATAAAATTCCCGCTAAAAAATATTTGTTAATAATTATGCACGCTCTAGTATCATGCCCTCATCTCTAGTTTTATTTTAATTGCATTGTTGGTTGCTTGCATTTGCATTATATAAGAAAAACTTGATAATCCAAAAACAAAAACAAACTTCATTTTAGTTGCTTTGTAAATTCATGTTTAATTTTTGCTTTGCGTTCATTTCATCTTGTTTAATATTCTAAGGGCAACACCCCAATTCACATAAGGTGGAGGATTTCATCACACTTTCCTTAGCCCACAAACGCATTTCAATGTAGAATTTGACTAATAATAAAGATTAGACATTCGACTTAAGGGTGTTGCGAGCTAACCTAGGTCTTAATTGTATCTTGACAATTATCTTCTTTGAAAAAGTTTATTTCTTAGTGACTAGCCTACGGCAGAGTAATAATAATTTATCAATATTACGGTGATTCATAAACATTATAGTGATTGTTCCTCTAAAGGTACTTAAACCTTCGGTTGCACTGCTACGGTGATTCGTGATGCGCCGATACCCCTGCCCATTAATTGTCTAAGAAATATTTTTGTTGACTTAAGACAAACTGTCATTATACAATTTTAGGTTAGGAGCTACTAAGGATAAAAAACTGTAATTAAGTCATTTGCATCCAATTAGGTGCATTAGTTCATGCATCCAAAAAAAAAAGAGAAAAAAAAACCCAAAATCCAAAAAAATTATAAATTTTACTTAACTTTTTTTATCCAAAAAATCCTTTTAAATCCTTTCCTTTGAAAATTTTCAATCAATAACAAAAATACAATATATATATAATCTTTTCAAAAGAAAAAAAATCCCCAAAAAATAATAATCAAACTTCTCTTTTGAAAATAAACTTCACTGGGTAAATAGTTTCCTTCCTTTCTAAAAAAAAAAAACAAAAACAATTTTTCACTTCATTTTCCAAATCATGTTTCATTCTCTAAACTCGATTCTAACTTCTTTTCTTCTCGACCTTCACTTGTGCATGAGTACTTGGACTTGTGACACAACAACAAATTTTTGGACTCGCGACTCAACAGCTAATCGGTTAACTCAAATAGACGATCCTCCCGAAATGGCGAACGAGAACGCCCCTCCACTCTTATGGATAGAATCTTTCCCGATAGAGTTTCTATTCCATCTTACATTGTGTTACCCGCCCATATGGGTAACCATTTCGAAATTCGGTCGAACCATATTGCCACGCCTCCAAAATTTGGCCATTACGAACTCGATGACCCATACATTTTCCTAACTAAACTCAACAAGTTTGCGCAACCATAAAACTCCAACAAATTTCCGATGACAGAATCAAACTTCGATTAATCCTATTCACTCTTACAGATTATGCTGAAATATGGTTGTACAACTTACCGTCTGACTCAATTAAAACTTGGGAAGAATTCGTAAAAGCTTTCATAAAAATGTTCTACCCTTTGGAAAAATCGAGTAAAATCCGAAACGAAATCGTCAATTTTCATCAATTTAGGCGAGAATCGTTTGGAAAATATTTTGAAAGATTCAAAGAGCTTTTGATAAAATGTCCACACCATAACTTCGAAAAATGAACGATTTGCTAAATCTTATATGATGGACTCGAAAACAACCCACGAACCATGCTCGAATTAATGTACCAAGGCAGCTTTCTTGCCCAATGTCACGACGATGCTTGGCAATTTCTTGAAAACCTTGTCGAAAAATCATCCCAATGGCAACGTTCAAACGAAATATCAATTTACTCACGATCGAGCGCACACTCGATAGGATCTTCTCTGGCTTTGGAAGCTAAAATCGATGCTACGATTAACAAATTCGATAAAATTTTCTCGCCTAACCAAATGAACCAAGCTTTTCAACCAGTATGTTATAAATGTAATGATCCTAATCATATAGTTGATCAGTACCCCAGTTTTGACGAACAAATCAAGGCTTTCAATAAAGCTAAAATCTTGGTTGGAGAAATCATCCGAATTTCGCTTGGAACCATAACAATCCCAACAAAAATATGGTTCGTCCCAATTTTCAAGCATTCTCGAATAATGCTTCGAATCCTCCCTTTCAACCCAATCCTTTTCTACCAGACTTTTCATGTCCATCTCATAATCAACCGCAATAATCAAATTTTCAACTAAATGCCGCTCATTTTCCCCAAGATGATAAACATTTAAGTTCACTTGAGAAAACTCTTGAAACATTGGCGAAAGCAACTACTCAAAGCCTTAAATTAAATAGCAATTTGCAAAATTTATTGACCTCATATATGCAGAACACAAATCAATCGATTGCAAAACTTGAAACACAACTGAGTCAATTAGCCACGTCTGTATATGAACGCGAATGAGGCACATTTTCAATCCATCCCATTCCAATTCCCAAAAATCAAAACACAAATCATAATCAAACCAATGTTGTTCAAGATAGAACCGTCACCCCATTGAATTCTATCACAACTCTACGTTCCAGGAAACAAATTGATAGTCAAGTCAATAATCCAAATGATTTGTCAGAAACTTCTCTCGACACTTATAAAATAACAAATGAATCTGAAAAAAGAACGTAGAGCCAAATGTTGAATCTAATGCCAATCAAAATTCTTCTTCTACTCAAGTAGGTTGGACTACTGAGTATCATGTTCCATTTCCACATCGTCCCGACCCAAGAAATACTTGGACCAAATGGAAAAGATGTTGGAAATTTTTAAACAAGTGAAAGCGAACATCCCGCTTCTTGACATCATTCAGCAAATCCCCACATACGCCAAATTTCTTGAGGACTTTTGTACCCAAAAATGACACACTCAAGTACCCAAATAGGTCTACTTAGCAGCAAGTTTGAGTGAGGTCCTATCCCAATCCATGCCCGTTAAATACAAAGATCCTGGCTGCCCCACAATCTTGTGTACAATTGGAGACAAAACGATTAACAAATGCTTGATGACTTAGGCGCAAGTGTCAATTTGTTTCCATACTCAGTGTACTAATAATTAGGCTTAGGTGAGATCAAACCGACAAAGTTCATGCTTCAATTCGCTAATCGTTCCATTAAAAAGCCCGTGGTAGAAATCGAGGGCATGCTTATTGGAGTAAGGAAATTCATATTCCCCGTTGACTTTATCGTTCTCGAAACACAACCCGTGACAAACCTTGCGAGTCAAATTCCATTGATTTTAGGCCGACTATTCTTAGCCACCTCAAATGCCTTAATCAATTATCGTAATGGTTCAATGAAAATTACTTTTGGAAACATGATTTTGGATCATAAAATTTTCAATCTTGAAGGCCAATCGAATGAACCTCGCGACCAAATGTTAGAAGTTAGTGCCATTCATGAAAACTTCAAAAACAAGACAATTAATCTTAACGATGAACTGGAGGCCAAGTATGAAAATTTGCATCATGACATCCCTAACGAGATTGATTACACACTTCCCTTTTAATCGCTTCTAGTTGAGTCCAAATCTCAACCTAATTCTTTAATTGAGCAACTCCCGATCACTTCCCGATCACCTTAAGTACACATACTTAGGTGATAACGAAACATTTCCCGTCATAATCTCTGCAACTCTCTCCCTTTATCAAGAATTTTCTTTACTTTCAATCCTTTCTAAAAACAAGGAAGCAATCAGATGGTTGATCACTGATATAAATGGAATTAGTCCCGCTCTTGTTCAACATCACATCCATTTGATTGACGATGCCAAGGCTGTTCGTGACGCGCAATGAAGGCTTAATCCAAAATGAATGATGCGGTTTGTGATGAAATTCTTAAACTCCTTAATAACAGTATCATATACCTAATCTCTGATAGTTCATGGGTTAGCCCGATTCGTGTCGTACCGAAAAAGTCTGGACTTAGCGTTGTCAAGAACGATTCGAATGAACTTATTCCAACTCGAACTCAAACGGGTTGGCGTGTTTGCATTGACTATCAAACATTAAATGCCGCAACACTTAAGGACCACTTCCCTCTTCCTTTTATTGGCCAAATGCTCGAACGTCTAGCTAGCCACGAATTCTATTACTTTCTTGATGGTTATTCCGGCTATAACCAAATTCCAATCGCTCGCGAAGATCAAGAGAAAATGAATTTCACGTGTCGATTCGGTACTTTTTCTTATCAATGAATGCCATTCTAACTTTGTAACACTCCTGCTACTTTCCAACGAGACATGGTTCGCATCTTTTGTGACATGATTGAACGCTTTCTAGAAGTTTTTATGGATGATTTCTCTATCTTTGGTGATTCTTTTTTCAATTGTTTATATCATCTCGAGTTAGTTCTAAATCGATGAAAAGAAAAATATTTGACTTTGAATTGGGAATAATGCCAATTTATGGTCAAACAAGGCATAGTCCTTGGACGTATCATCTTAAATAAAGGCATCGAGGTAGATAAAGCGAAAGTTGACGTAATTGTAAACCTACCCATTTCCAAATATGTTTATGACATTCGATCATTTCTAGGACATGCTGGCTTTTATTGATGCTTTGTGAAAGACTTTAGAAAAATCGCTCGTCCTTTGACAACTCTTCTAGAAAAAGATGTTCCTTTCTATTTCAATTCTAATTGTGTCTCTTCTTTTGAACGTCTTAAAAATGAACTCAATTCTGCTCCAATCATTTGCGCACCCCATTGGGATCTTCCTTTCGAAATAATGTGTGGCGCTTCTAACTTTGTGGTTGGTGCTTTCTTAGGACAACGCATCAACAAAATCCTTCATGCTATTTACTACGTGGGTATGACTTTAGACGACGCTCAACTCAACTACACAACGACCGAAAAAGGGCTTCTAGCTGTCATTTTTGCACTCAAAAAGTTTTGACCTTACTTAATAAATTCACACATCAAGGTCTACACTGACCATACCGCTCTTCGATACCTTTGGCCAAAAAGGATGCTAAATCTTGTTTGATTTGTTGGATCCTTTTACTTCAATAATTTGACCTTACAATCAAAGATAAAAAAGTATCTGACAATGTCATAGCATATCACTTGTCTCATCTTCCCAATGCACCGTCACCTTTGCCCATCAATGGAAACTTTCCCGATGAACAGCTTTTTCCAATTTCTATCGATCCATGGTATGCTGTTATAGTGAACTACTTAGTCACTAAAGAAACTCCATCATCTTGGTCCAAACAGGACAAATGCAGATTCATGCCCCAAGTGAAATATTTCTATTGGTATGATCCATACTTGTTTAAATATTGTCCCAAACAAATTATTCGACGTTGCATCCCAGATAATGAAATAAAGAGTGTTCTTTCATTTTTCCATGATTAAGCGTGCGGTGGGCATTTCGGTCCTTGAAAAACTGCAGAAAAGGTGCTTCAGTGTGGTTTCTATTAGCCATCTCTTTTCAAAGACTCATTCGAATTTTGCAAAACCCTTGGTCGATACCAAATGCTTGGAAAAATTTCACGATGAAATATGATGCCTCTAAACCCATTCTTACGCTTGAAACCTTTGATGTTTGGGGTATCGAAATTATGGGACCTTTTCCCAATTCCTCTAGAAATTTGTACATACTTCTTGCTATCGATTATGTCTCCAAGTGGGTCAAAGCCATTCCTTGTAAAACAAACGACCATAGAATTGTTGTGAAATTTCTCAAAGAAAAATCCTTTTTGAGGTTCGGCACACCTCGCACAATAATCAATGATAACGACACCCATTTTTGCAATCATTCTTTCAAAACATTAATGAAGAAATACTCGATAACCCACAAGTTATCCACTCCATATTATCCTCAAACTTGTGGCCAATTTGAAGTTTCAAATCGTTAAATAAAACAAATTTTGGAGAAAATAGTTAAGAAAAACCGTAAAGATTGGTCTCAGAAATTGACCGACGTGCTTTGGGCTTACCGTAATGCTTTTAAAACTAACCTTGGGATGTCCCCATTTCGTTTAGTTTATGGAAAAGCTTTCCATTTACCTGTTGAATCGATCACAAAGCATTATGGGCAATAAAGAACTTAAACTTTGATCTCAAGAAAGCTGGCGAAAACAGAGAAATGTGGCTCAACGAACTAGAAGAACTTGGGAATGACACATATGAAATTGAGAAAATATACAGAGAAAGATAAAAAGTTTTTCATGACAAGTCAATCCTAAGAAAAACATTTTCACCAAACCAGAAAGTTCTTTTATATAACTCAAGACTACATTTATTCTGTGGGAAACTTAAATCGAGATGGACCGGACCATTTATCGTACAAATTGTTTTTTCACATGGTGCCGTAGAAATAGAAAACCCCAGGGATGGATTTTTTTTCAAAGTCAATGGTCATCGTTTGAAACCGTCCTTGGAATTTCTAAGTAACTATGAGGAGGAGCTCATGATCCTTCATGATCCAAGCTATGTCTAATAAGAATGTTAACCCTCTTTTGAAAATATGTACATATTTTTCCCCATTACACTCATTATATAGTTAATTGACTGTAGGGACACAGTTAAAAATTAAGTGTGGGGGGGGGGGGGGGAGGGGGTAGGAGTCTCATCTTCATTTTTTTTTAAATTTTCATAGCATTTTGGAAATTTTATTTTTTCTTTTAACTTAAAATTTCCAAAAAAAATTCAAAAATTCTATATCTCAAAAATGTTTTCTTTTTAGCGTTTTAATTTACTTCTGAATAGGCATGATGGAGTAAGATTTTAGTTTTGTCATTAAATTGAAATTTTTGGAGAGGTACTTGTCGTAACAAATAATAAAAAGTAAAGTTTAAATTACAAGAAATTTTGGTGTAACTAGTACATAGGACTATTCGCAGGTGATGGTTATGAAATTTATTCTAAAGAAGTCCTTGTTTGAAAGAGTGGTTGATTTAAAGTATTTGCGATAAAAAATTTAATCTCTAAAGTTAGGTGGTGCTGATTTGATTTTGCAAAACTCTCTCTCTTTCAAAAAAAACAAGAAAAAAAAGAAAAGAAAAAAAAGAAGAATAATCATAAAAACCACCTATAGTCAATAGGTGTATGCACATAAGTGTGTGCACTCGCCATGCTCTGTATTCCCCTCACGTAAACCCGAAAGGCAGTGCATGGGTGGTATATCTAGCCTCGGTTTACTAGAGCTAGGTGTGTAAATAAAATAAAACTTAATCAAAAACCACCTACGGTCGATAGGTTTATGCATGTAAGTGTGTGCACTTGCCATGCTCTATATTCCCCTCACATAAGTCTGAAGGGTAGTGCATGGGTGGTATATCTGACCTCAGTTTACCTGAGCTAGATGTGTAATTTTTCTCTCAAATAAAGAGAGAGTAAGCAATTGAAACCCAAATATCATCTTAAATTTATGGATTTTACTTGCTATACAAAAAGAAATGGAGCTACTACTTTGCAAACTCGGACAATCAATTAATAAATTCATTTCATAATTGCACTATGTTTTCAACCAAGCTAGAGTCGAACGTAATATGAACTGATCTTTTGTTTGAAATTTATGATGAGTAAATGACTGAAATTTCATGATGATGATCGAAACTTATATCTAACTCACTCGTGTCGATTTAAAAAGTAAATTCTTCATATGTAAATATTTTTGAAAAATTTGCATTCACGTCTTTGTAAATAAATCTTGCATTTTGTAAATGTTTTCACTTTGCATTAAGGAAATTTCTTATTTCACATTTGGATTTTGTGGGTAGTATCCGTTAAAAACCCTCATGGGACAACACTTGTTCTACTAGGGATGCCTAGAGGTTTAACGGCTTGTTGCATATACTCAATGCAATCGTGCTCCCTACAAAAACAGATTTATCTTAGTTTTCCTTTATTCAAGGATGAATAAAAAGATAAGTGTGAGGGTATTTGATGTTCACGTAAATGTGCATATATTTACATCCGTATTTTATCAATTTTCATTTCAATAAATGTCATATTTGGTTATTTTAACATGTTTAAACCAAAATTCAATTATTTTCAAATCATCGTATATTCATCTCCATACAAGGACAAAATGGTCATTTTTGTGCATGTGTCAACATAAGAATTTTTACTTGGACATTTTTTATGATTATTATAAGAATTTGGATGCATATGGAAGAGGGTTTCATGAAAATATATGCAAGCACAAGAGAATACAAAGGAAGAAAGATGGAAATAATTCAAATATATGATCAGGAGGACCCCACCTACCCACTTACCTAAATTTATAATTAGAAGCTAATGACAACTAAGTGGAGGTTAAAACTTCATGCATATTTGACGATGAGTTAATTAGAGACTAATGGTTACTTGGTGGCCACATTTCCTAAAGGGAATTTTGAGAAGCACCCTAGAAAGTGAATTAGAGTTTTATGCATGTATAAATAGCCCTCTTGTGTACATGTAAATATCTTCTTACTCTTTGAAATACTTAGGAAATTAGATACAAGTTGTAAGATCAAAGTTTCATGAAAATGGCTTCCAAGCCTCTTTCTCTTTTCTTTTCTACATGCTTTTATTTACATTTATGTTCATGTTTATTCTATGCTCTCTTTCATTTCATGTTCATAGCTTAGATTCACATTTATGCAATTGGTTTAATGTTATTTCACGTAAGTAGTTAATCTCCATTCCTTTAATTAGTTTTTACCATGTGTTGATATAATAACACAAATGAGTAGCTAAACCACCTCAATTTAGGGATAATAAAGCTCTCTAACATTATGTAAATTCAACATTTCTATGATTTATGGTCTCTTTTATTTGTGCTTCATGAAAGTAGATGTTGATGTAAGTTTATACAAGTTGGTTTGATAGTATATGTTGCACTTGCAATTGGCTATTCTTATTCAACATAAACACAAATTACACCATCAGTTGCTAATTGACTTTTGACTTTGAAATGAAAGTATCAACAAAATTTGACGATCTATATTACTAACTACAATAGTAAATAGATCGTACTTAAAATAGATTATTCTTTGACTTATTTTCATGAGAATTGATAAGTGGTTTATTTATTGTATTATAGTTTGATGGTTTAAGTCATGTTAATTAATAACATAAATAAACCATACCTATGATAAATGTAACACTTATTTCACTTAATATCATAATTAGATATCATAAATTATTTTTTTAGTGATTTACAAAAATATGAGAGTGGATTTGCCTCTAAATTGTTTTCTAATCTCATAGTTTTTATCTCATTTTCATTCTAGTTTTAGCTTCATTTGTCTACAACTTGTAGTTAACAATCTTCTCTCCACTTTGATCTAATTTGATTGAATAGAAAATTTTAAAATCTAAAATTCCTTGCGAATCGACCCATACTCGCCATGTACTAGAATAGTACGCCGTGTGCTTGTGGTTATTTTTAATTTAAATTCGTTCGTCGGTTTTATAAAATGATAGAAAATTCATCGATGAACAAGCCGAGTAAATCATATTGTTGCTACACCATCAAGGAATGTATGGAATCACATACATTTGGCAGCATCCATTGCAAGGGCGCTATTCATACGACACCTATACTTCAATAGGTGTTGCCTTGGATCGATCGTTCCATTATAGGTTGACGTAGTTGACATCACAAACTTCTTTAAATACTCCGCCTAAAGGATATTTTCAGTGAACGGTGTTCGACTCGGGTACGAATCCCACTCCTCATCCCGTCTATATTGCCTATCACTCATACACCACTTAACCATATCAGTGATATGCTCCTCACTGCCTCGGGCAATTTGGTCGCGATCATCAAGAAAACACCTAAGCGTTTGACTTTATAAGCATTCTTGGTTATTTGCATGACATCAAGGTTCTCCTATCTCTGGAGGAACCATTCGTTCCGACCCATATTGTTCTTTCTGAGCTAGTTTTGCAACATTGGTCTGAATTCCAATAATTTGTGTTCAAATAAATTGTCCATCTCCTCCTACATCACCATGCTATAAGTCCTCTTCGTTGTCGGATAGATTCAACCTATTAGAGAACCTCTGGGTGCCAACTTGATTGGACCTATTGGCACAGACATGTTTTGATGCTGGTAAAGTTACACCATCTATTGCAAGCTTTTTCTATGCTTCCCCCGCCCCTCTCTGCATCCGTCATTTGTATTGTCTTTTATTTCGTTCTATAAAAGACCAACTTTCTAGAATCAAAAGACAAGGATTCCGTTCTACTTTTCTCTTACCCTTAAGATTCTATCCTCTGCCAAGGATGGTTCAACTTCATTAATTGATTTGCATATTTCTTATCAGTTCGATCTGAGACATTTTTTGTTCATGTCCAACACCTTCTTCTCCATTTCAGCTCTTGTCACAACTTCATTCGGCTAGGATGATGATCTGGGTTGAGCAGTCAAAGGTTGAGTTATTTCATCTTCAACATCACCTTAAGTAATTACTCCAGATCTGGTTTTCCTAAGAGCCATTTCTTCTAGATCTTACCTTTAAACTTCTCTAAATCCAAAGTGAAAGCAAAGATCTATGCCTGAAATTCTTCTTTCTTAGTAAAAGAACCATATATTTTGTTTAAAAATTAACAAAACACCACACATTAGATGAAAACGTAAATTATCAACTGAAAAATGAATATGGAAAGTAGAAATTTAGTATTTTAAAGCGATTCGGCCTCAATTCGATTGCCTACGTTCACTATTAGTTTATTTGAGATGATCCTTGCAACTACAACCACTTCTTAATATCAAGTGTAGGTCAAAAAACTAGACGATAATAAAAACAGCAGTAATTGGATGCAAGGAATCAAAAAGCTCTTATTTCATTGCAAAGACGGACATTTACGGTCAAAATCTTCCTTTAGAGTTGCTAGCTCATATAGGAAACAGTAAGAAATTAGATACGATCGTTCTGGCATAAAGAATGTGCACAATTTGTCAATCAAAACAACTTGGTACTAACATGATCACATCAGACCAACATATTTTTGTTGTCATATTTATTTGGTCCTTCTTCGTATTTGCTTTACTCTTCAAGCCTTAGACTATAGTAAATGAAATTTCCCCTTCAAATAATGTCGCTAGCGAGATTATTTGTCCTATTCGAATCTTTGTCTTTTTATTCAAAGTACAATGCAACCTCACCTACATTTTAAGAGTGGGTCCAATCTTCAAACAACTCGTTACTGACATGATCAATCATGTTGGTACCAACATGATTTGTCTAGTGCAAATCTTGGTCAAACATTTCGTACTCCATCTATTCATTATTCCTAAAACCTCCTCAGTTACGATCCACTTCTTCATCATCTTGAAATCCATATCCATAAAGATGGCGCTTAGTTCAAATCTTAGATAACACATGGCTTTTATCTGGCTCATCGAAGTGGCATGTGTCAAGGGTATGCCATAGTGGTAGGCTTAGAAGTGTTTTACACCTTAGCTTTATTTAACTAAGTGTATTTGAACTATAATTTTATAAAGTGTCAATATATAAATTTAAAATTCAGTTTAAATACGATTTTATGAAGGTTATAAATACATTAATCTAAATTATTTCAAATTTGAATTAAAATTTATAAGGTTTATAAGTATAATTTAAAATTGTTTTGAACTTGTATTTATAAATGTTATAAATAAATAAATTTAAATTTTTTTCTAAATTTATATAAATATAAATGTTAAATTTTTTAACTTATTAAAATGTTCAATTAATGCAAAGATATATATATGAATACATATATATAACTTAACAAATAACAAATGTCATAATAAATTTATATATATCCACGCACACGCACGTATGCGTGTGTGGTGTTTGTGTGTATAAAGATAATGGGAGGTTTAAATAAATTAAAATCTATAGAACGTAAGGGAGTATACACTAGATGTAGAGACATATGATGTCATGAAGTAAAACTTGTACCCCACCTCTACACCCATTCTACCGAATAGCAATACTAGACAATATGGGTTGATAATACGGAGAATGAGGTGATACTGGGCTAACAATAATATATATTTCAAAATCTTATACTACACACTTACACGTACTTGGTATCAACACAGAGAAATAAACAACTGCATAACTAGGATAGAACAATACATAATATAAAAGATAACAGAGAACACAGAGTCATTGACGAATCGATAATATATAATAAAGAATATACACAAGTCTAAATGGATTAAAAAAATCAATTATTGACTTCCTCTAAATACATACAAAGTACAAGTCAATGCATATGTCCTAACATACAACGTTCATATGTATACAAGTGACTACATAAATACAAATACAATATCTAATGGAACTAATAAACTAGCCTCCAAAGCCAGCCCATCAACCACAAGCTAGTCTGTCATCCCTGAATCATTAAGTGTCTTAGACCGACCTGAGTATTATATGAATAACACACGGGTTAGATTATATCTTGAAGGTAATGTCAATATATAATAGCAGCTAGCGTGGTATGAATACAAGTCTATCTCATGGTGACAGTGAACATTTCAAGTGCATTAACATCATCCAAAATCATGCACATATACTATTACCCATAGTAAATAATAGTCTACCATCATATCAAATTCCACATGAATGAAATGAGTGAAACATCATCCAAACAACCAAAACCAGATAAACATACTATTTACCAAAATATACTCGACTGTCAGCCCCAAGGAGAGACGAGAAGTCTTGATTGCATGACCCTAGGAGATATATAAACAATAGAATATGTAGATTCAAAATAATACACATAAATAACACAATAATCCATCTCGACTTACTGTCCTAATAAAAGACAAGAACTCTCAACCGAGTGGTCCTAAAAGATAAATATAGTAAATCACATATCTCTCAACCAAATGGTCTAAGAGGGAATGACAAATAAGAAAACCACTGGCCTCCAATGTCATATAGAAAGATGAACTTGTAGCTGTCTTGAGTTAGGTTGCCTCAGATGATAGATAAGCACACAACAAGTCTCTAATGTCACATAATCATCATCTCTAGCGAGAAACTAACATCAAATAACCTTAAGAAATGGATCTACCTAAGTCATCCAGATGTGAGACTGATGTGCCGCATCACTGCTCTAGGAAATGCAAATGACTATATTTCATTTCTTATGGTCCCTTAGTTACTCCTAGAATCATGACTCATATCCATCACATGTCATAAACACATTGCAAGAACACGATGTGCATTGGTCATGACTCCTACTTGCCATTAGTAATGGATTGTTGGCCCTTATGTGAGGTCTAGCCAATGGCTTTAATGGGAAAAATATCCTTTTGCCTCAACTTCATCAACTCATTAAATTGACACCATGGATCCGAGGTGTGACCTCCCAATCTGGGCCGCTAGGATGGATAATAACATATCTTGAGGTCCTAATCATAAGCTCTTCATAGTGGAGTGAACCTACAATGCACATTCATAACAAATACTCTCGACTAGATGAGCCCTTATGAGAGTAATAATAAGTAACTCTCGACTCCACGCATCTAAATGAGAGTATCTCAAATGATAAATCCTTGACTACTAGCCCTAAAATTAAATAATATTTCTCATCTAGTTAGCCCTTAGAGGATGAATCCATAAATACCCAACATAAATCCACCTCATAGTATTTGGATAGTAATAGACTCTCGATTACTAATCTCTATAAAAGAGTCACCTTTAGACAATGTCATAAATTACTAACCCCTTATTACAAACGAGAATAATATTTACTTACAAAAGTGATCGAACAAATATCACCGAGTCTCCTATACTACTTAGTGTTACTCGATCACTTACTAAATGCTTGTATATTAAACTCAAGACAAGCATACAATATCTATATAGCGAGTCAATGGAATAACCGAAAAAATATTACCAAACGTCCAATACTGCTCGGTATTAGTAATATGCTTATTCGAAATTTCCATTATATAGAACTGCACATTATTCAACTAGTTATTGATTAAAAGAGGGTTCTACAATTTCTCATTTCCAAAATCTCCATATTAAACTTCAAACATTTATATAAAACTTCAAAGAGATTTCAAATTATTAAATTCTCATTCTATCCAAAAATCTTAAATTAATTATAATCTTTAATATTTTGTAACCTCTTGTTTAATTGCAAAGAAAATCTTCTTTAAAACCCTTATTTAATTTAAAATTAGCCAAACTACCTTCTAGAGCAATTCGTACAATATGGAACTAACATTTATTACTTAAAACATTTATGAAGGAGGTTTATTGCCCTCATTGAACTAGCTTCATTGCCCTCATTGAACTAGCCCTTCTTCTCTATCACTTGTCTAACAATGCTCCAACACCTAAACCTTACTAACAACCACCATCTCAAATCTATCCAACTAGCCTTCAACCTCCCATGTAGCCCAAGCATCATGCTCACATTGCCAACCATGGTCATATCCCCAGCCTCGCTCCATCGTCGATTGTGCGCCTACCACCATGCATCTCCACCTCTTTCATGCATGCATGGTCCCCTCTAAAGTCATCTACACAACAACAATATTTCCTTTTTTTTCTTTGCATTTTCTTTTCTATTTATTTTTTCCTATCGATATTCTTTCTATGCAAGATTGATTTTGGCGAAACCAGGAGATAGGGCATTAAGTTTGAGTGGGTAATTGACACACAAGAAGGCTTTATAAAGAAGAGTTGAAGTGTTACTAGAAGGGATGATTAAAGAACATACTAGAGCCATTATTATTTACAAATAGGTCCTTATGCAATTTAAATTCTCATTAACCACTTTTATTCACATTTAATTCCCTATTTATTCATGTATAAAAACCATATCAATTATTTATGAATATTATCAATTTAATTGAAATAGCTATTTGCAAAAGTATATTTCACTTAATTATACAAAGTATTTAAATTCATTAATTATATATCTTCTTGGATTTATTCATTTTATTAATATCAAATAAAATTTCTTTTCATCCATTTCAACCATATATAAATTATTTACCATATATTATTATTTAATATTCATCGTAGATAATTTATTAGAATTAATTATATTTTCTTCAAATCTATTCATTAGTTAATTGAATTTATTAAAACAAAAGTCATTTATTGAACAATCACTATTCAGAAAAAAGTACTTCTAAAAAAAATCCAAAATCAGACTTAAACATATATTTATAATTAATTATTTATTACAATGATGTAGAAAGTATGGTTGTTATAAAACTCATCCACCTTACAGTGTCGATAATACTTGGATAAAATTATTTTAAATCATGAATTTAGAATAATTTCTCTCCATCATTTACAATATAAAAAGGGTTCCATGCATAATCTATGGTTTTCAGCACCTTCAAGCCCTAGAATATCCATGGCGATGTTAGTATTATACCTAGATAGGTAAGAATGTTATGTAACCTTGTTGAGCACCCTGAAGGGTTGCACAATTACTATTAGGCTATCCTGATATGATGGGTCTAGAGTATTTAGTGTACTTGATGATTTTTTGGGCATCTTTAAGGTTTAAAAAAATATTAAGAGAAAGTAAAATTATGGTTAGGAGTCATATAAGAGATATAAATAGTAAAGAGTTATTTACCATTTACGAGGACTATAATTTGTCGTGCACCCTTAATATTGTAGTAACAAGATAAAAGGAGCATAACCCCCCATTGAATGAATTTACAAATTTCATGTATCTATTTTAAAGTTTTTGAGAGATGTGCAGAATTCAATGGGAGCCTTATTAGATAAATTATAATAGACTAATCTAGTATATTTAAGAATATGTGGTCATATAATAATTAAGTAAAATAAATTTGCATAATTAATGTAGTTGATCAAATATTTTATTAATTAAACTTTACTAAATGAACTAAATTAAAGATTGATGAAGAAATGAAAAATGTATTTACTAATAAATATTTTGGCATATTGTCGCTTCGAGTCCAATGCAAGAGCCAATTTATACAACCATTAAAAACATTAGTGCTTTGCTCACTTAAGTGTTAATTTTCCCAAGACTTTGTATCATCTTCTATGAGTTTTGTAACCTAAAAAATTACAAGAGCATGGATATTTGATGCCTTTCAGTCACATACAAAATTTGTATAGTGAACAGCCGTGTTCATATTTTACGAAATCTCAATAAAATTGTTTCATTTGAAATGAGCAAAAGACCATAGTATGAGATCATGTGTTCGATGATGTTGAATACAATAAGGATTATGTTATATTAGAAACAAGACTAGACCAAGGACTGCAGACTAATCTAGGAGTTATATCACTAAAATGTCAAGTTTAATCCGTTTACTTACATGTATCTTATTAAATATCCTTAAATAATAAAGATGAACGAATGCATTTTTGTAATGAAATATGATGTAGTCTTGTAGTAAAGGATTTCTCTTTTGATAATTTCACTTTTAAAAGAGAATACAAGAGTTTGAGAATATGTATAATGTTGGCTTAGTTGGAATAAAGAGAGTGAATGTCACCTCTACTTCAAGAAGAGACATTGAAAAAAGAATTACTTTAAAAAATTTGTAAACACTTAATAGGGAACAAGAAATATGATTATATGCCAAATGTATTTTTTATATAAAAAATCTCTATAAGATTATTTCTTTGAGTTCAGGAAATATGATTTAAACTCTTAAACCTAAATTAGTTATAGTAAAAGAAATAAATAAAAATGGTTGAATACAGCTTCATATTTCAAAAATTGTTATTGTAACAACGAAAATATTGGGAGCATATCATATAAAACTAACTAGTAGATGCATCAAGGTTTGAAAGATTACTATCGTGTATACCAAATATTATTTATAAAATTATCTATTTTTTGTTTTGACCGAAAATAGAAGATGTTTTGTTTTAGTATTGATATTATGAATATTCATTATAAAATAAATTTGTTTTTGGTATTTCAATGATGGTATTTGTTTCATAATAATAGTGATGTATTAGCTATAGAAAATACGTAAGTACCTAAAATATTTAACAATTAATTTTATAATTATGGATTGTTGGAGCCAACATTGACCACTAACATCCAATTATATGTGAAAGCACCAATATCCAGTCATAAATCATAGATAATATATGATCTAGAGAATATAATATGAAGAATAATAAAATTAAAATGAAAGCGAGTAAAAGAGATAAAATTATAGTGGTTCGACTAACTCCTCCCTATGTCCACTCTAGAACAATACTTTTTTTATACCGAAGTTTGATTACAGTTACAATCCAAAATTCCAGAGTAAAAATGGCAGAGTGTCGCCTAGGTAGAAGATGAAGACAAGCAGAATCGAGGCCCCCTTTCCGAAGCCAAGTCTGTTGTATATATAGGTGAAACTTCGACTATAGGGCCTTCTCACCTACATGGGCCCACCATAACCATAGGAACGCATGATTCGTCCATAAATAATGATCGGTATAGTCATAACGATCATTATTCCTTCATCCAAATCAATGCCAATCGCTTCCGATGGGTCCTTCATGCCAATCCATATTTTCCATCATGCCGCACTGAACCATCCACCTTGAAGCATGTCGATCCCTCTTCCTCCACGAAAATGCCGATCTATCTCCTTTCAACATCCTATACTGATCCATCCTCCATGAAGCATGCCATTCCTCCTCCTTGGATACACCGATCCATCTTTTCCATGAAGATACGCTTATCGTTCCTGATTCGTGGAGGTACGTTGATCCTTTTTGATGTGGCCTGGGAAGTACATTGATCCCTCTAGCTTTATAGTTGTATGCCGATCCATCTTACTTAAAGTGTTATGCCAATCCATACTCATTCGTAATAATCCTTAGCTTACATCGTAACATGCCAATCCCTCCTCAACGAACTCTACCAACCCATTTTCTTCAACAAAGCATGTCGATCCTCTGGGTTCCACCAGTTGACGCTGATCCTTTTAATACTACCGAGCAACGTCGATGTGACAGCCCTGGTTAATCAAGCAAGTAGAAATTTAGGTCATTTGAATTTTTATTTTAAAAAAAATATATATAAATAAATAAATAAACTAATATATAAAAACAGTTTTCTGAAATATATATTTATACTGTGAAGATGTATGTAGTGGTGCATGTGCACATTGTTGCAGTGCACAAATTAGAGCAAGCAATTCAGTAAGAATCTTGCAAGAAAAAAAATATACAATAATATAAATGAATACATAAAGAAATCAGTGCATGACCATCAGGTATGTATGCATCATAGCTGAATGAAATGCATGAATACCCTGAGAAAATTTTAGCTCTAACTTTCATAGCATGAGTGCAAACACAGTAGTTTGTGTGGGTAGAGAAAATATACACACATAGGGATACACATGCATATACCCAGTAGTTAGCAGAAACACACACCTAGCTGGCCGTTCAAATAAAAATTATATGCATAAATAACACCCAGAAAAGACAAGGAATGCCTGAGCCAAAGAATTCATGCATGAAATGTGTGAAAGAACTTTGCCAAAAAGGGTTAAGACAGGGAAAAAGGAGAAGTGCAGGGAGAGGGTAAACTGTTGGGTGAAATTAGGGAATGATGATGGAATTTCTGATGAAAATAAATTACCTAACTAACCTTAAAACCCTAACAACTCCACTATATACCATACTATCTCCTACGGGTGCACATTGGAAGGCCAGAAATCAAAACACAGAAAAGGGAAGTAAGCAACAGATTAAGGAAAAACAATGGCAAACTTGAATCAAGACCTAGGAAGAAGAAACATGGTGAGTAAATCCTCACTTGGCAAGGCATTAAGACCTATGAAAGGCAGCCATAAAACCTTTAGCTTATCTTGACTTTTCTGTGATGTTTATATGCATTTTAGTTGACAATTTCCTGTTGTTTCTGGACTTTGTGTTTTGCAGTGCTTTGTTACTATTTAAATTATGACTTGGTTGTACATGTTAATTTAATGATAGTATGATAATAAATGACTTACTGGTGGAATTCTAAGTTTGAGAAAATATTTTTGGTTTAAGTATATACTAGCAAGAAAAGTAGGGTGCAAGGCAGTAAGGGGAAGGGAATCCTCTGGCTTATGTCTTGCATTTGAAAAGATGATTGAGATACAGTGGAAGTTCCACATGTTAAATCTTGATGCATCATGGGGTACCCTCTGGAAATAAGGTTATTGAGAAAATACATTATAATACATGGGATGTCTACAAGGACCTTATTGCTAGAGAACCCTAGTAGCATTCCATTTGGAAATGCTCTGAGTTATGCTTCAACCAAAAATATGTTTCTGTAGGAAATTAACTTGAAGTGACTTTCAAATATGAGTGATGGTTGAATACATGGGTTACTGAATGGTTGATGGATGTATAAAACTGCTTGTATGCATTGATTAGGAGTACAACAGGGTGGGGCATGACACTGCATAGGTAATAGGGGGTCATGGGAAAGAATTTAGTAATTAAACTCAAGGCATGGATCACCTCTATCAGGCTGGATACGAGGGAAGGGGGTATGACATGGTAGTTGGCTTGCATCAAGGTTGGGGTGTAAGTTTGCACATGACATGTTTATGTCCAAAAGCTAGTAGTGCACTGGAAAATCAAACAGTAGCTTCCAGGCAGTGTGCACCAGTGCAACTACAAAATGTGATACTGGACTCTTAAAAAAAATGTGTTATGGATTGATAAGCAAAGATGTATATGCTAAGAGTATGGTGAGTACTGGTATGAAGACCAGTTTTGATGCTTTAGCTAAATGGTAGGAGTTTTGCTTGTTCAATGGTTATGAAATGCCTGTGTAATTTGTATGATGGCTGCTATGAATTCTTGAAATAAGAATTTCTGCTAAGGAATTGGTTTAAGCACTTATACATGCATTTAACAATTCATTCATTTCACTGTAAAGACACCACAAAAATGTGTACCTGATGAAAGGGGTTAACAATTTGGTAAAACAGTTAGTATCTGAAATTAAGGAGATATGGAATCAGTTTCATAAATCTTATGTATTTGTCAATTGAACTTACTCATACCAGATTTCAATCTGACCTGTTTGTTGCTTGCATCAAATGGGTGTTTCACTTGCATTGTGAAGCAGACCCTGAGATGGTTGCAGGAAGAAAGGATGCCAAATAGTAAGATGCAGGCATATGATGCTTGAAGGAATTGCAAACTAACTAAGCTAGGATTTTGTAGGAGAGTGGTTCTTCTGTTTTGTTTTCAGTAAAAGCTTTATGTAATGATGTTTCAAATTGTGCAAGAAAAACTTTATTACTATGTAAAGGATGATTGGGAAAAGTATGTTGTAATGAACATTATTTTCAGTAAAAGATGATAAGGCCTTTAGCTTCATGTTAGAAACTGTGAACATACCTATTTCTTGAAAATTAGATAAGGAAATTGGTAGCGGGTCTGAAGCATAAGTAAACTAGTATGCTTATGTATTAATTTGTTTAGGAAAAACTAGAACCTGTTCATCTAGTCACTACTAACATCATGAGATAAGAAATACCATGGACAGAAAAGAAAAGAATAACATAGAAGGGGTAACCCAGAAGTAAAATTGCATTAGGTAATTATTGGTATAAGTGAAATTTGTAGATTCAGCTAATTCATTTCAGAATCATAGCTAAACGAAATTAGTCCACTTAAGGACCAAAGAGGAAGTAAACTGCAGTTGTGCATGATTATGTGCAAACAGTTGCACAGAAACATGCACAGTCTCAATTTGGTCATTGAAAGGGAAAGTTTTGGTAAGTTGAAATGCTATGAGTTAGTTCCCATATTTCACTTAATACACCAATGATAAACACAAGGAAACAAGTAGGAATTAGTTAAATGAATGGCGCAGAGATTCAAATGGAAGGGATCTTCTTGGTTGTTTTTGTTGTGAATGACTCAGTTTGATTTTGTTTAAAAAAATGGGCTGAGTTACTCAGAACAAAAATATGAAGAAAAAAAACATACTCTGGTATAAAAACTATGTGAATAATCAAATAGTTTTTACAATGAAGTGTATCAATATTTTTATATTGATTGGAGTGGATCTTGGGAAATAAAAAAAAAGGAAAAAAAAACAATAAGAAAATAGTTGGTCAGAAAAGAAGGCAACCCTAATTAGCCCAAACTAAATTGTGTCAAAAAAAAAATGACAAGTAGGAAAGGGTTGTCTCAGTTGGTATCAGAGCTATGTTAATAAATACATAGCCGAAATAAATATTTGTTTGAATCTGTATGCCTTGTTTGCATTGTTTGCTGCATGTTTGAGTTAGTTTTCCTGTTGTAAACAAATAAGTTCATTGTTAGTTTTAAAAAGCAAAAGTAGTGAATAAGAATCAGAACTAACTACATTAGAAATGTTCAATAGAGGCCCAGAGGAGTTAGAATCAATCCCCAAGCCACAGGAGAAAGAGAAAATGGTCAATCTTCTAATACTACTGAGCAAGCAACTAGAATGGCTGCTGGTCCCCCAATGATTAACATGCAAGATTTTGTTCAAATACTGAGGGATGGAATGGCACCTAGGGTAGATAACCCATATGAGGAGCTGTCCAAATTGCTTAAAACATATACAAATCTGGGAGGCAGTAGCTTTGATGGCACAGAAAATGCCATAGGGGTCCAGGCATGGTTAAGAACAGTGGAAAGGATTTTTGGAGATATGCAAGTCAATGATCAAAGAAGAAGGCAAATAGCTTCAAGACAGCTGAAAGGCATAGCTTTGGACTGGTGGGAAGTGATTATTGCAGGCAGACAAGAACAAGAAATCACATGGAATCAGTTCAAAGAGATGTTAGAAGCCAGATTTGTCCCAGCATCAACAAAAGCTTCATTGGTTGAGGAATTTATCAAGTTGAGACAAGGATCTATGAGTGTTACTGAATACACTCAGAAGTTTGAAGGGTTGTCTAAATATGGGACAGTGTTAATTCCAGATGAAACATCAAGGAATGCTAGGTACATTCAAGGGTTGAATGCTGGATTGAGTAGAGCCATGTTGCCATATAAAGATAGAACATTTGACCAAGTTATGGATTTGACACTGTCATTTGAGCAACATGACAATGCCAGAGAAAAGTTCAAGAACTTCAGGAATAACAAGAAAGGAAAGAATAGAGCACATCCATATGAGAGGAAGAAGGGAGAAGCAATGAACAAGGAAGGAAGTAAAGTGGCAAACTCTGACAACAAGAAACCTAAAGTGATTTGTTACAATTGTGGAAGGGAAGGCCATATTAAAACCAAATGCCAAGCACCCAAGTCAACTGTTCTTAGATGCTACAACTGTGGAAAAGAGGGGCACATGAAGAAGCAGTGCCCAGAGATGGCAAGAGTAGCTGTACTTGAGGGAAAAGGCAAGGCAATGGATGCACCAAGCCAAGTGGAAGGTATGTTATTTATAAAAGGCATACCCATATCAGTTGTTTTTGACACAGGAGCCACACATTCTTTTATTTCATATGATATAGTTCAGAAATTAGGGTTAATATGTATTCTTGTTGATAAGCCACTGCATATTGATAGTCCTTTAGGTAGCTCCTGCATTACCCACATGAAATGCATGCAAGTAGAAATAAGCATGGGTGGTCACACCTTTATCTCAGAATTATATGTGTTGAATTACCCCAAGATGGGTGTCATACTGGGAATGGATTGGTTAAAAAGCTTTTGTGCTATTATTAATTTAGGAAATTCTACCCTTTCACTACAACCTCCTGATGGAAAGAGGGTTGTGGTTATGTATGAGGCAGCCAAGGATAGGGGTATGGGAAAGGTATTCAACTTGAACAGTGGTGAAGTTGAATTAAGTTTAAATAAGATACCCATAGTTAACAAATACCCTGATGTGTTTGGTGAAGTGAATGGCATTCCTCACAACAGACCAGTAGAATTTCAAATAAGACTTAAACCAGGAACAAGCCCTGTCATCAAGAGACCAAATAGGATGAGTCCTAAAGAACTGAGTGAGTTGAAGAAACAACTAGAGGAATTAGAACAAAAAGGTTTTATTAGGCCTAGCAGTTCAAATTGGGGATCACCAGTAGTGTTTGTTAAGAAACATGATGGTTCCTTAAGAATGTGTATAGACTATAGGGGACTGAACTCAGTCACTATTAAAAACAAATACCCTCTACCTAGGATTGATGATCTCTTTGATCAACTAAACGGTGCTAAAGTATTTTCTAGACTTGATTTAGCAACTGGTTTCCACCAAATGAAAGTAGAAGAGGAAAGCATCAAATATACAGCTTTCAACACTAGGTATGGCTTGTATGAATACTTAGTAATGCCATTTGGTTTGACAAATGCACCATCCTATTTTGTAGATTTGATGAATAGAATTTTCAGAGATTATTTGGATAAATTTGTGCTGATTTTCATTGATGATATATTAGTGTATTCCAAGACAGATAATGAACATGAAGAGCATTTGCATATGGTACTGAGTAGACTAAGGCAACAAAACCTTAAAGCCAAGTTTGCAAAATGTTCTTTTTGGAAGAATGAAATAAAAATTTTGGGCCACATAATTTCTCAAGAAGGAATCTCAGTAGATCCAAGTAAAGTCATGGCAGTGCAAGCATGGAAAAGACCCAGCAATGTCACTGAAATCAGATCATTCATGGGTATGGCTGGATACTACAGGAGATTCATAAAGGATTTTGCTAAAAAGGCAATTCCACTAACCAAGTTAACAAGGAAGGACCAGCCTTTTATGTGGACTGAGAAATGTGAAGAGGCATTTAACCAATTAAAGGAGGCATTGATGGAAGCACCAGTACTGAAAATCCCAGAGGGCAATGATAATTTAGTGGTATATACTGATGCATGTGGATCAGGTATAGGAGCTGTCCTTATGCAAGATGGTAGAGTAATAGCTTATGCCTCAAGACAATTGAAACCCAGTGAAACCAAGTATGCAACACATGACTTGGAATTGGCAGCAGTGGTATATGCACTAAAGCTTTGGAGACACTACCTGTTAGGAGCAAAGTTTGAACTTTATACTGATCACAAGGCTTTAAAGTATTTATTTTCTCAAAAAGATTTAAATATGAGACAACATAGGTGGGTGGAATTTCTTGCTGCCTATGATTTGGACATTATGTACACTCCAGGAAAAGCAAATAAAGTGGCAGATGCATTAAGTAGACAACATGCCAAGTTGGCTACACTGTTGATACAGGAGTTTAAAGGGTTGTTAACACTGACAGATGTAGAGATAGAATACATGGGAGAACAAGCAATGGAGGTGGGTAAGGATGTGGAGCATTATGGTAAGCTCAGCCTTATCACAATAAGGTCAGATTTAGTGGAAGAAGTGAACCAGTCACAAGACACTGATGTGTTCTTGAGAGAAAAGAAGGAGTTGTTAAAAAGGGGTGTAAAGCTTGACAAGTTTGAACTGGATGAAAAAGGATGTGTGAGACATAAAGGAAGGTTATGTGTACCTGATACAGAAGCACTTAAAAGGAAAATCATGGATGTTCATCACAAATCAAAGTACACCATACATCCAGGTGGCACAAAAATGTATCATGACCTAAAAAGAAGCTATTGGTGGAAAGGAATGAAGAGAAGTGTGGGTGAATATGTGGCAAAATGTATGACTTGTCAACAAGTCAAGGCTGAGTATCAAAGACCCAGTGGACTGCTGCAACCCTTGGAAGTTCCAAGATGGAAATGGGAAAGCATATCAATGGATTTCATTGATGGCTTGCCAAAATCAAAGAAAGGAAATGACAGTATTTGGGTGGTGGTGGACAGATTAACCAAATCATCACACTTCATACCAGTAAAGAGTGATAGAAATGCACCAAAACTAGCACAAGTCTTCATGAAAGAGATAGTAAGGTTACATGGGGTACCTACCACCATTATTAGTGACAGAGATACTATATTTACATCTAAGTTCTGGAGTAGCTTTCAACAGGCAATGGGGGTTGAGTTGTGCTTGAGCACAGCCTACCATCCCCAAACTGATGGTCAAACAGAGGTAGTTAATAAATTCTTGGAGGATCTGCTTAGAGCTTGTGTGCTGGATCATGGTGGGAATTGGGAAGACTACCTACATTTGGCAGAATTTGCCTACAACAACAGCTACCAAAGTAGTATAGGAATGGCACCCTATGAGGCTTTGTATGGAAGGCCTTGTTTGTCACCTGCTTGCTGGTTAGAGGTGGGTGATAGAGTAATGTTGGGACCAGATCATGTAAAAGAGACAAATGATAAAGTTTCACTGATCAGATAGAGAATGAAGGAAGCACAAGACAGAATGAAATCATATGCAGATAGGAGAAGGAAGCCACTTGAATTTGAGATAGGAGAATGTGTGTACTTAAAGGTTTCACCAATGAGGAAAGTGTTGAGATTTGGCAAGGCAGGGAAACTAACCCCAAGGTATATAGGACCATATGAGATTATTGCAAGGATAGGAAAGATGGCCTACAAGTTGAAATTGCCAGAAGAGATGAGTGGAATACACAATGTATTTCATGTATCACAATTGAGAAAATATGTGCATGATGAAGCTTCAGTAGTTCAGCCACCAAGTAAAGTGGAAGTTAGACCTGACCTGGTATATGAGAAGAAGCAGTGGGCATTACAGCTAAGGAAGATAAGAGATTGAGAAATAGAATAATTAAACTGGTAAAGGTGCAGTGGAGTTTGGACCCTAATGACTGCACATGGGAGGTTGAAGACAAGATAAAGGCTCAATACCCTCAATTATTTACAGCAGCTAGTTAAGGCAGAGGTATTTTAATATTCATGCTTAAATTTTCTTAGTTGAACATGACATCCAATATTATGTGTGCTGGTTTGTTTTGGTTGAATTAAGAATATGTATTTATGTTTGACCCTTGATTTACATGGCAAGAAGTGTTAAATTGTGGGACACAATTTCTTAAAGAAGGGGTGTATGTGACAGCCCTGGTTAATCAAGCATGTAGAAATTTAGGTCATTTGAATTTTTATTTAAAAAAAATATATAAATAAATAAATAAACTAATATATAAAAACAGTTTTCTGAAATATATATTTATACTGTGAAGATGTATGTAGTGGTGCATGTGCACATTGTTGCAGTGTACAAATTAGAGCAAGCAATTCAGTAAGAATCTTGCAAGAAAAAAAAATATACAATAATATAAATGAATACATAAAGAAATCAGTGCATGACCATCAGGTATGTATGCATCATAGCTGAATGAAATGCATGAATACCCTGAGAAAATTTTAGCTCTAACTTTCATAGCATGAGTGCAAACACAGTAGTTTGTGTGGGTAGAGAAAATATACACACATAGGGATACACATGCATATACCCCGTAGTTAGCAGAAACACACACCTAGCTGGCCGTTCAAATAAAAATTATATGCATAAATAACACCCAGAAAAGACAAGGAATGCCTGAGCCAAAGAATTCATGCATGAAATGTGTGAAAGAACTTTGCCAAAAAGGGTTAAGACAGGGAAAAAGGAGAACTGCAGGGAGAGGGTAAACTGTTGGGTGAAATTAGGGAATGATGATGGAATTTCTGATGAAAATAAATTACCTAACTAACCTTAAAACCCTAACAACTCCACTATATACCATACTATCTCCTACGGGTGCACATTGGAAGGCCAGAAATCAAAACACAGAAAAGGGAAGTAAGCAACAGATTAAGGAAAAACAATGGCAAACTTGAATCAAGACCTAGGAAGAAGAAACATGGTGAGTAAATCCTCACTTGGCAAGGCATTAAGACCTATGAAAGGCAGCCATAAAACCTTTAGCTTATCTTGACTTTTCTGTGATGTTTATATGCATTTTAGTTGATAATTTCCTGTTGTTTCTGGACTTCGTGTTTTGCAGTGCTTTGTTACTATTTAAATTATGACTTGGTTGTACATGTTAATTTAATGATAGTATGATAATAACTGACTTACTGGTGGAATTCTAAGTTTGATAAAATATTTTTGGTTTAAGTATATACTAGCAAGAAAAGTAGGGTGCAAGGCAGTAAGGGGAAGGGAATCCTCTGGCTTATGTCTTGCATTTGAAAAGATGATTGAGATACAGTGGAAGTTCCACATGTTAAATCTTGATGCATCATGGGATACCCTCTGGAAATAAGGTTATTGAGAAAATACATTATAATACATGGGATGTCTACAAGGACCTTATTGCTAGAGAACCCTAGTAGCATTCCATTTGGAAATGCTCTGAGTTATGCTTCAACCAAAAATATGTTTCTGCAGGAAATTAACTTGAAATGACTTTCAAATATGAGTGATGGTTGAATACATGGGTTACTGAATGGTTGATGGATGTATAAAACTGCTTGTATGCATTGATTAGGAGTACAACAGGGTGGGGCATGACACTGCATAGGTAATAGGGGGTCATGGGAAAGAATTTAGTAATTAAACTCAAGGCATGGATCACCTCTATCAGGCTGGATACGAGGGAAGGGGGTATGACATGGTAGTTGGCTTGCATCAAGGTTGGGGTGTAAGTTTGCACATGACATGTTTATGTCCAAAAGCTAGTAGTGCACTGGAAAATCAAACAGTAGCTTCCAGGCAGTGTGCACCAGTGCAACTACAAAATGTGATACTGGACTCTTAAAAAAAATGTGTTATGGATTGATAAGCAAAGATGTATATGCTAAGAGTATGGTGAGTACTGGTATGAAGACCAGTTTTGATGCTTTAGCTAAATGGTAGGAGTTTTGCTTGTTCAATGGTTATGAAATGCCTGTGTAATTTGTATGATGGCTGCTATGAATTCTTGAAATAAGAATTTCTGCTAAGGAATTGGTTTAAGCACTTATACATGCATTTAACAATTCATTCATTTCACTGTAAAGACACCACAAAAATGTGTACCTGATGAAAGGGGTTAACAATTTGGTAAAACAGTTAGTATCTGAAATTAAGGAGATATGGAATCAGTTTCATAAATCTTATGTATTTGTCAATTGAACTTACTCATACCAGATTTCAATCTGACCTGTTTGTTGCTTGCATCAAATGGGTGTTTCACTTGCATTGTGAAGCAGACCCTGAGATGGTTGCAGGAAGAAAGGATGCCAAATAGTAAGATGCAGGCATATGATGCTTGAAGGAATTGCAAACTAACTAAGCTAGGATTTTGTAGGAGAGTGGTTCTTCTGTTTTGTTTTCAGTAAAAGCTTTATGTAATGATGTTTCAAATTGTGCAAGAAAAACTTTATTACTATGTAAAGGATGATTGGGAAAAGTATGTTGTAATGAACATTATTTTCAGTAAAAGATGATAAGGCCTTTAGCTTCATGTTAGAAACTGTGAACATACCTATTTCTTGAAAATTAGATAAGGAAATTGGTAGTGGGTCTGAAGCATAAGTAAACTAGTATGCTTATGTATTAATTTGTTTAGGAAAAACTAGAACCTGTTCATCTAGTCACTACTAACATCATGAGATAAGAAATACCATGGACAGAAAAGAAAAGAATAACATAGAAGGGGTAACCCAGAAGTAAAATTGCATTAGGTAATTATTGGTATAAGTGAAATTTGTAGATTCAGCTAATTCATTTCAGAATCATACCTAAACGAAATTAGTCCACTTAAGGACCAAAGAGGAAGTAAACTGCAGTTGTGCATGATTATGTGCAAACAGTTGCACAGAAACATGCACAGTCTCAATTTGGTCATTGAAAGGGAAAGTTTTGGTAAGTTGAAATGCTATGAGTTAGTTCCCATATTTCACTTAATACACCAATGATAAACACAAGGAAACAAGTAGGAATTAGTTAAATGAATGGCGCAGAGATTCAAATGGAAGGGATCTTCTTGGTTGTTTTTGTTGTGAATGACTCAGTTTGATTTTGTTTAAAAAAATGGGTTGAGTTACTCAGAACAAAAATATAAAAAAAAAACATACTCTGGTATAAAAACTATGTGAATAATCAAATAGTTTTTACAATGAAGTGTATCAATATTTTTATATTGATTGGAGTGGATCTTGGGAAATAAAAAAAAAGGAAAAAAACAATAAGAAAATAGTTGGTCAGAAAAGAAGGCAACCCTAATTAGCCCAAACTAAATTGTGTCAAAAAAAATGACAAGTAGGAAGGGGTTGTCTCAGTCGACCCCTTCGATTCATCAAACAATGCCGATCCTCATCATGTTATACCGATCCCTACTGAGCTATGCTGATCCCTATACATGTACATTGGAGCACATCTATCCATCCTAAGAGCTAAATTATGCCAAACCCTCCATGTCGATCCTCATCATATACCGACCTCTCTATCTTGCCAAGCTATTGGAGCATACTGTTCCCTCTGGAGCCAACCGTGTCGATCCCTCCTCTATGAGAAATCTATGACAATCCCAACCTTGATAAACGTGAAGTCTATTGGGTTAAATCTGCCTGCGTATGGCCTTGCCAAAAGGCGGGTTAACACTCTGCCCCCCAAAACATGCCTTGCGATAGGAAGGCAAGTTTTATACTACCATAAATCCAAAATCCGAAGTCCGTAATCCTTTATTGCCATATTATCCAATCCAGAATCTAATCCACTTCCAATCCGATTCCTCGATCTCTCCAGATCATTAGCGAAATCCATGACTATTCCGGGTCGATATCCAATTCCGAATCCATCCCAAATCCATTAACCAAATCCACGATCTCTCTAATTCACTTTATCCGAATCCATAGACCTCTCTGGGTTGTTTTGTCCAAATCCAGGACCGCTCCAGGTCCATATTCAAATCCTTAGACCTCTCCGGGTCATGTAGTCCAAATCCAAGACCGCTCCGTGTCCTTGCTAAGCTCAATCCATACTCGATGACCAGGGTAGGCCAATTATGTCGCTCTCCGGTGAAGCGCCCTACCCCTTGCCAGCATAGTCCATACCCAACGATCTGTTGGGTTCTATTCTCCGGCCTCGACTCACCGGTCGAGGAATTAGTTCGTGGGGTATCCTACTCCGACGTCAATCCCCAGCAAAGGATGTAAACCATAGAGTATCCTACTACAGCCTCGATCCTAAGTCAAGGACTTAATCTGTGTTCAAGTCGATCATGTCTCTCTTTGGTGAAGAGAATCATAACTGACAGTTATTGCCTTGTCTCTCTGGTCGGGGCCATAACCATAAGCTGTGTTGTTTATTACATTAATCTAGATTTAATCATTCTAAAGCCCACTCGGTAAAATACAAAACAAAAGTCCGTACAAGAAAAAAAATGAATAGCCATAGTATTAGAAAAATGTGTGTTCGTAGCAAATGGAAAAAACAAAAAAAATTCATAAACCAAGCACCACGGTTTATTGTCATCTCAGAGCATGCCTAGAGACCGTCCTCGATTCCATAGATATGTAGGTGACTTAGCTATTTTACTACGGGGTTTATTACTCACTCCATGCAATAAATCCAATTAGTTAATGATAAGCCGACGATGATGCCTTGATCTAGTGCCATCTTAATTCGAGGCGGGTGGTGGTTGCTCCTGTTCCACCACCACAGCTCGATTCCTTACATATTTTTGTAACTTCCCATTCCTCACATGTTCTTTAATGATATCCTTCAAGCGCCTGCGGTCATTTGTATTATACATGTCCAGCTGATGGAATATGAAATACTTTCCTAATGCCTTTCATGTTCGGAGGGCTCTTTCCTTATCTGCCTTCGATACTGAAAGCGTCCTCGAGTATACAAATAAATCCTTTCCAGTGTGTCGGTCATATCTATGTAAGAAGAAAATTTCGGTTCTCTCCATTTTCTTTTTGAAATAATACTACCATCATTCATTTTCCATCTGCCTTTATCATTCTTGGTTACATCTCCTGATGATCCTCTAGTTTGCACAACATTCACCTCCAGTTCTTTTGCTCATGCATCTCCTTATCGCAGGAAAATTTCTGCTTCATGGTAAAACTGCCCTAGATCCATGGGTGGATCCCGTGCTAGTAAATCCTTGAACTCCATGCCATCAACAATGCCATATATAGCTACCATCAAAACCATGGATGGATCTGGATGATCTGTCGATGTCGTAGCAACAGTAAACCGTGTTAGAAAGCTCCTCAAGGACTCCTCGGTCCTCTATTTCAGTGTTGCCAAACCATCACATTTTGGGTCTCGAGATGTGAACTCTAAACAGTACATGTGCCAATAGAGCCGCTTTCCAACTATCTGAACCATAGTGCTTCTATATCCGTAAAATAAAAAGGGAAGCACCATGCCATGACCTACTCCGATGTCCCCAGTACTTCCATATGCCTCATTACCTCGTCAAATGAATAGTGGGATCTGTTCTTCCATCATATGTTTCCAGCATTGGTAGTTTGAATTCCGATGGACTCCTAGCTTGCCTAATCGTAGGAGCGAAAGGGCTCCTATTCACATCTTTCAAATCTCTATTTACCAATCCTCCTCTCATGGCCTGTCTGGTCATTTCTGCCAACCTATCATTGTCATTAAGGTGCAGTCTCTGTCTATTGTCTCCAACTTTCCCATCGAGTCCACGAGGGAATCCTAAAATATGCTCTTCTGGACGAGCACCCATATCGCGATCAATGCCAAACTATAAAGCACCACCTGGTATCCTTCTTGGAGTCGAGCCAATATGACCCAGGGGCATGCCCTGAAGTTTGGAATGATCGGTATCGATCGTTCAATAAAGATCGACTATGGTATGGTCAATCGTCCCTGGTTGGTCAGGGGCTGCTTCCAGTGGTTCCACTCTATCCCGCATCCTGTTTGCTTCATTTCCTTAGTTCAGATTTTGGACTTCATCAACATCTTATACTCCAACTCCATGATCCAAATTTCTAGTGTTTCCTGCTTCTCCATTCCCTTGGTCTTGCACTCCATCTTGTCCAATCTATCGGAGTAGGTTCTGCATCATTTCCTCCTATCTCTTCAACATCCTTTCCTGCATAGCGTTCACCATTGTTTCCATCTCATCTCTAGTAATGAAGATTGAGGTCTGATTAACTTCTGTGGAAGCCTCCTAACTTCCTTTATGATGGCTTCTATCTATTCTTTGTCTCCTTCTTGATTGCCTAGCCATTGCTTCCTAAATCCAAGTTACCAAGCTTTCAAATCCAAGATCCTAACTTCCAAATCCCTTAGTACAAGCTTTCTCAACGAAAGCACCAAAATGTTGGAGCTTAAATTGACCATCAACACCCAATTATGCATGAAAGCACCAATATCCAGTCATAGGTCACATATAGTATATGATGTAGAGAATATAATATGGAGAATAATCAAATTTAAATGAAAGCAAGTAAAAGAGACAAGAATTATAGTGGTTCGGCTAACTCCGACATACGTTCACTCCTTTTTTCTTATACTAAAGTTTGATTACAGTTACAATCCAAAATTCTAGAATAAAATTGTCTGAGTGTCGCCTAGGTAGAAGATGAAGAAAAGCAGAATCGAGGTCCTCTTTCTGAAGCTAAGCCTGCTGTATTTTTAGCTGAAACTTCAGCTGCAGGGCCTTCTCACCTACATGGGCCCACCATAACGATCGGCATGCATGACTCGTCCATAAATAATGATCGGCATAGTGATACCGATCGTTATTCCTTCATCCAAATCAATGCCGATCTCTTCCGGTGGGTCCGTCATACCGATCCCTCGTTTTCCATCATGACAAGCCGATCCATCCACCCTGAAGCATGCCGATCCCTTTTCCTCCACAAAAATGCCAATCCACATCCTTTGAACATCCTATACTGATCCATCCTCCACGAGGCACGTTGTTCCTCCTCCTTCACGAGGATACGCCTATCCATCTTTTCCACGAAGATACGCCTATCGTTCCTGATTCATGAAGGTACACCGATCCTTCTTGATGTGGCCTGGAAAGTACACCGATCCCTCTAGCTTTATAGGTGTATGCTGATCCATCTTGCTTAGAGTGTTATGACGATCCACTCATTCATAATAATCCTTAGCTTATATTGTAACATGCTGATCCCTCCTCAACGAAGCCCGTCGATCCATTTTCTTCAATAAAGCACACCGATCCCCTGGGTTCCACCAGATGACGCTAATCCTTCTGATACTACCAAGCTATGCCGACCCCTTCGATGAAACGATTCATCAAACAATGCTGATCCTCATCAAGCTATACCAATCCCTATCGAGCTATGTCGATCCCTATACATATACATTGGAGCACATTTATCCATCCCAAGAGCTAAACTATGTGAACCCTCCATGTCGATCCTCATCATATACTGACCCCTCCATATTGCCAGGCTAGTAGAGCATACCAATCCCTATAAAGCCAACCATGTAGATCCCTCCTCCATGAGCTAATTTATGACAATCGCAGCCTTGATAACCGTGGAGTCTATTGGGTTAAATCCGTCTGCGTATGGCCTTGCCAAAAGGCGGGTTAACATGGACTAAGTTGTATCATTGAAAATTAATTTTTTAATCATATTATTATGAATCATATGTTACTTGTGAATTGTATCTCAAGCTATTAATGGAAAAGCATGCATTCAATGGGAACTACAAAAGAGCCATATTGGCATACATAGGTGTATGTAGTCCAAGGTCTAGTAATACCAAATCAAACCCACTTCGTTAAATTTACTAACAAATTATCTTAGATATGAAAATGTGTTTCTGATACACAAGTTAGATGTAATAGCCTGGATTTTCAGACCGGTAAAATCACTAAAAAACCATTCGCTTTAAAACTACTAATAAAAACGACCAGCTTAATACATAATATAATTTGATAAATATTCAACATTGCTAAATGTACATGGTACAATTTTAATAATACAACTTATCAAAGTTCTAATTTTCACTACTCTGCAGGGTGTGCTTTAATACATACTATGCTCAAATAATATAAAAGCATATCAAAATATATGCTACCAGATCGAGAGGTTTCTCCTGATAACAAGGAAATTGGGTCCTAGCCTCTCCAAAATAAATAAACAAAGTATATCCCTCTATACAAAGAGTGGACTATACTTAGGGTTGGATGAACCCTGCTGCCCACTTTTTAGTTATGGGTTATCCGAATCATCGACAACATAACAAACTGTTTTATTTCCCAGAGCAACAAATCATTTTGCACTAATAATCACAAATACTTTTAGACATAGTACTGTTTATTTTTTCAGACTCTTTAGAATCAATTTTAAACCATCGAGATTTAAGTTATCAAAATTCTCTTTATTTGTGAAACACGTTTTATAAATACCTTTATATAAATCACTTCTACAATATTTATTTCCAAATATATTTATTTCTTTTCAAAAAAACCGTTTCATTAATAGATAGACATCTTTAAAAATATAACAAATATTTTTTATTATAATAATTACTTAATAAAATATTTTTATCGATCACATAATAGTCAAACTATGAAATTCTAATCATAAGGTGTTCGTATCTACCCAACCCATGCATATGGAAATTAGTTGCTCCTAAAATGGCCGAGCACAATTCAAACAGTCAAAAAAACAATAATAACAACACAGTTATATTAAAATTTTAACAAATTGAATAATAAGACATAAATCAGACTTAACTGGTATATTTAAATAAATGTCTAGATTTATATAATAGCAGAACGACAATTTATTCTGCTAAATAAATGTCATTAATGAAGTATACTTAACTTCTATGCGATATTTTAATTATAACGTTCCTCGCCCAAGAATGAAGCCAAGTAAGTTAGAGCACTGGTTGTATCAAAGTCTTGCCTAGACAGTTCATTCTTGAACCTCACAAATAGATAAGTCTACTCGTTGGCTTTTATCGTTAAGCAAAGTCAATTACCTTTTTCAAAGCTAATATAATTATTAAAATATGTTTATACATGAAACCAATTTTAAAACACTCTATTATGAGTTAGAAAACAACCCTAAAAGGAGTAGAGAAAATGACATAATTAAATATCATTTTTAAACAATTTATAGTTTCAAATATCAAACAATGCATTTCAAAAGAGATGTCTAAAGTTTTGTTACACGTTTTAACACATTGTTTTGCTACAACTTTGTTCCTAGTTTTCAATGCCTTAACAAATGATTTTAGATCTATTCTTTTTGTAATAGTTAACATACTTTGGGTACTTGAAGACCATGAAGACAAAACCCAAAAAATATCTTTAATTATTTTATATAAACTTCCAAAAAACAACGTATTCTACCGAAGTGCTCATATAGCGACTATTTTGCTATAACTTTTGCCTCTTCGTTTAACTAGTTATCAAGTGATTTCAATTTCAAAAAATTTACAATCGGAATAATATGTTATTCACTTGTTAAAAGGTAAGGAAAAACCTAAGAAATTTTTTACAAAAATAAGCGTTATTTTCAAAAATAAGTTATTTAAAAGTGCCGATATAGCGACTATTTTATTTCAATCTTTCTTAACTTTGTTTCATATTTTCTATATCTTTTCAAATCATTTTCTTTACTGTTAAAAAAACTTATATAAGTTTGCAAATCAACCAAAACAAGCTATACTAAATTATGTTCTTAAATTACCACTTTTTACAATTTAAATCTAAGGAATTTCAAATTGTGTTTATAGCGACTATCGCTACATTGACAATTCCATATTCAGTTCCATATTTACACATATACAATTCCAATTTCAAATCATACGACTACTAAACAAGTATTAACATATACAAATCAGTGTCCATTTTAAATGCTCAAATGAACTTATCATAATTCAATGGTTTATAAGCCAACTGCTTTAACAATTTACATACCTTTCGAACCATATAATCAAGGGCTTAACTTTGTGTAGTCAATATTTATTATTAGTTATCAAGAAATATTATCACTTATTAATTTAGATAATTAACTTCATTCAAAGTGAAGTTAACTCACTTCTATTCAACCCATTTACTTTCTACCAACATTCAATCAAACCACACTGCACTTCCTTCCATCAACACACAAGCCAAGAATCAAGCACAAGAGAAGAGGGGGACAAGAAGTGCACGACCAAGCCTTGGACCTCCCAATTTGTGTACGGCCTTGGTGGGTTCATGGGAATGGCTACTATTCTTATGGTTTTGAGGTAGTAGAATGGTGTTATATGGTATATTAGGATGATAGCATGAGTCTGAAGGAGTTTGGATTTGTTTACAATTGTTTTGATTTAAGAACTTTGTGTAAAGAAAGAAAGTGAAAGAGTAGAGTTTTTAGGGGTTAAGAATTGTGAGAATGAAGAGAGCCTTGCATATGCTTATATAGGCTTAGGAAATGTGGCAAAGGACCACTAATACCCTTCTAGGGTCAACCATGAAGTTACTCCCTTCAATACCTCTTCACACCATGCTTTCCATGATTTACTCCACGTTTTCCTCCTTAAATCAAGTGTCCTTAGTTCCTCTTTCTAGAAGCTTTTAACTTAATTAATTACCATTAATTATAAGAGGATTTAAGCACTTGTTAATGTATTCATTATTATCCTACATATACATATATTCCTACAACTTTTATTTAACTAAAAGTTTGATTTTTAACAAAATGTTTTTCGGTCACATTTTCAGTATTTATTCAGTATATATTTTTGTAAACACATTTCAAAAATAAGTTTTCTATCATTAGTTATAACCAAAAAATGTTTAATAAGGTTATAAAATCATACTTAATTACATTAAATCTTAGGTATAATATGATGACCCTGATTTTTTAACGGTCGTTAATTGGTAATTAACTGAATTAAATTATTAGAAATACTGATTTATTAGTCGAACAAATAAAATTCGGATAATTAAAATATCTGGATATAAATATAAATTGGTTTAAACACTATATACGAACTTAAGTAATAATATTTTGGGTATGATAAACTTAATTTAATAATATTCTAATATAATTATTGAAATTTAAAAATTTTATTATTTTAAATAAATAAAATATGCTAACTAATTACTATTTTCATATACATATATATTTGAAAAGAAACTATGATTTGGATTCAATGCAAATTTCCCTCAAAAATAATTAAATTTAAATTCTACATTTTTAAAACATTTAAGATAAGTATATATATAGTTAGTAACTAAATGCTAATAACCTAAGTTTAAAATTAAAATAGGAATAAATAAAAAGAAAATATAAGAGTAAAAATATAAAATATAAAAAGGAAATATGAAATATTTGCATAAGACATTTGTAGGCTAAGGGATGACAATATAATACAAATGTCAAGATTAAATTGTTTTCTTCATAAAAAAATGATAATAAAAGATAGAAATAAAATGAGAACCAGGTGTTGTACACCTATACATACATACATACATACATACATATATATATACACATATATATATATATATATTTATATCAACACCTTTCTTTCTTTCATCTTTCAAATCTAAAACAAAAAACAAAAAAAAAGAGAAAAACTAAACAACTTCACCAAGTTTTAACTAAGCAAAGCAAAGATTCAATTCAAGTTCAACTCAAATTAATCAAAGTAGATCAAGCCTGCAGCTTCAAATCAAGTTGCAGTTTCGAATCCTGTTTCCTCTGTTCAAACATTTTACAATGAGTAAACTTTACCTTTTAAAACCTAAATCTTCTTTATAACATTGTGCATGATTGTAGAATTGTCTTGAACATGTATTGCATGGATGATAAGTTTATGTGCCTGGGTGTACGTGTATATAAATGTCGTGTGCATGTCTCTGTCTTTGTTCAAATAGGTCCAAAACTACAAAAAATTCCTTTTCTTTTTACCTAGACACTTATAAGTCGTAGAAATTAAAGGAAATTTGTTTATAAATAAGAAATATTATTTTTAGAAAAAAAATTCATGTGAAGATTAGTAAGTATTTCACTGGGGGAAGGACATTACAGTGGAAATGAAGCATCACCAAAAATCAACCATTTTAATTTCCTGTTTCACTTATATAAGCAGGACGGCTCTAAAAATTATGAATTTTAGGGGTATTTATATGATTTTTTATTTCGTATTCAACAAGGTGGAAAGAGATGAATGATTTTCGATCGTAGGTCGAATTTTGACGATCTTGGCAGTAATTCTGTCGGCGTTTGGTCAGAAGGGAGTTCAGAGGATGGGGAAGCATTGAAAAATGGGATTGTATTTTTCTAGGCAACATGGGAGTTGGTCGGGGGCGAAGTAGGGTTTAAGACCCTGTTTGGGTCGACGATGTTGTCGAGGTGAATGTGGTGGCGAGGCGACATCGGAGTGGTTCGGTGGCGAGGGAAAAGGAAGGTGGAAGCGAGGCGAAGTCTCAGACGGCAATGCGTGGGTCCTAGTGACTGGTTGCGGTGATACAAGGCGGATATAGGTTGGAGTTCTTTTCTGATAATGACGGAAATTTCGAAATAAGATTCGAGCATTTTTGGTGTGAAACTGGGTAGCCGAGGTGGACGCTGAGGTCATCGACAACTTGGTGACGGTGGCGGTGGAGGTCGGAGCAGTTCTGATCATGCATGCACGTGCACGATGCACTGATGTCTGCGTTGCCTATTGCTTTGCTAGATGATGTTAAGGATGGAGAAGAGAAAGAAAGAAAGGAAGAAGGGGGAAAGGATTTTCGCGAGTTGGGTTGGGCTGGGTTTCCTTTTAAAAAAATGTGATGAAGCAAACAATTTAAAAAAAAAATTAAAATAAAAGAATAAGGATAAGTATAAAGGCATAAGTATAAAACAAACAAGTTTTCCCAAGTAAAATTCCTTAACCAATTCTTTTAATATTAAGTGTTTACTTAAGTATCTTATGGTTTAAGGTTATAAATAAATTATTTTAACTTAAACTAATTAAGCTAGGATAATTAAGTTATATGCCATTATTTAATTTAATTCTTGAGTTTATTTAAATTAGATATTATAGGGTAATTAAGTAGATGGTTAAAATGTTTTTAAAACTTTTAAATTAATCAAAGGCTTAAGTTATTTTATATAAAATTAAATCCAAATAGTTTATAAAAAAATATAAATGGCTGGTAAATAGATAATGGCAATTAAGAAGGATTTATTAATAATTAATTTATTTTGTGATAAAATTAATTAATTAGAAATGGTGTAATTAAGTAGATTGTTAAGGGAATAAAACGTTTTGAATTTTTCAATTAATTAAAGGTCTTAAGATAATCATATGTGTTAATAATTAATTAAAATATTTAACTAAAATAAAATATGATTAAGTGGTTGTAATTAGTTTAATAATAATTAAACAGGAATTATAAATAATTAATCTTGGTTAAAATTAATTATATAATTTTATGACTAATTAAGCTATTATTTATGAAATGTTTATTGAATACTTTGGATCACTTTAATATCTCATGTATGTAAATTGCAGTTATTCTACAATATGCAAACACCCTGGACCGAACTGTTGATATAATTATGAGACGTTTTATTGGAAATAGATATCTGTGATGGAATTTCTATATGAATATAATATTCTGGAATTTAAATTGAATTGTTTTACTTAAACAACTTAGTTTAAAGGATGGCATTGGATTCGAAGAGAATGGGGTTGGATATCGGCGATATTCAAAACCACTTCGATTAGTAACTACTATAATTCTTTATAGATTTGATTATAGAATCAAATAGTGTAACGACTCGAAATTTCCGATCCATAAAATTTCAGATAGTTAGGAAAAAGAAGAAAAGAGATAGAAGAAGGAACATAAACAAATCACAGATTCTCACATTCGCAGCGGATCAAAATATAATATCAAATAAAATAACAGTTATACAAGGAAAAACTATATCAGTTAATTTATATCTATACATCAGAGTTACAACATTTGCATAAAACATTGGACAATTAAAATCAACATGTCCCAGATAAACTACAATATATCATAGCGGAATACACTCTATACGTTCCTGCCATCCAGCTCGCCTCCTGAGCTCCAGAACGTCCTTATCTGAAAATCTGTAATACTCGGTCTGATCCGAGCATTACATCAAAGTAACACCCAGGTCAGGCTGGAAACCAGTGTGAGTAAACCCATCTAACATGAAATACTAATGCTTAAAATTTATTTAAAATCCAGGTTACTCATACTTCACTACAAGTTCATAACTTGTTGTAGTCAACACTTATTTCACACATCAATATCTAAGTACCACTACATAGTTTCAATGGTCCGGTTTACTAAAATTATCCCATTCCAGCCTATTGATTTCACATATCAATCTATTAGAATTATTGTAGCTTACAAATCGAAGTGGGTTTGGGTATGTATAGATACCCGACCCAGGTCTCTTCGAATCCAATATCATCTTAAAATAAAAGCTATTTAAGTTTAAGCAATTTTATTTATATCCAGAATTACATATACATAACCATTCATCATAGATAGACAAACCATATTATCTCAGTTCAATCCAATCATATCATATCACATAGCATCACAAATCACTTATCAAAGATATCAAGTAGTCCATGGCATACAATGTCATTCAATTATTCATAAGCAAGATAAATTAGTCACACCATTTTAATTGAATAAATTTAATTAATTACAACCATTAATTTATCATCCTAAAATTATGCTCTTTAATTACATTAAATAATTAGCATTTAATTAATAACACAAATTAATTAACCTTTACCCATTCACATTAATTACAATTATCCTTAATTAATTTCTCGAATTAATTATCCTATAATCACTTACGTTGATTAATTATCCTTCATTTATTTACTAACCCTTAATTAATTTGATTAATTAATCAATCCTTTAATTAATTACACTTAGTAATTAATCCGTAATTACTACCCTTAAGTAATATACCTTTAATTACTTCCATCAAGTAATTTTCCCATTGGTTAATTATCCTTAATTAATTAACCTTCATCATTAATTAATTTAACCTTTAATTTTAATTAAACTAATTAAACCTCAATAGATTAATCCTTTAATTACCTACATTAAGTAATTAGCTTTTAAGTAATTAATTCCTAATTAATTAATCCTAAATTTTCAATTACTAACAAATTAAATTAATTAGTGATTCTTTAACTACCTTATTCATTTATCAAACCCTGCTTAATGTTTACATTGGAAAATTTTCCTTTATTAATTACCTAATCACATATTTTTTTACATATTTATCAAACCTTAATTTATATTTAAAGTTTAAGTTCCAAAATAACTTTAACAAATTTAAGTTGATTAAAACCTATAATATCAAATACTTTGCTTTTCAAAACCTTTAAAAACAAGATTAAAACTACTGCTTCGGGTTCAACCCGATATTTACTCGAGTCTCGCCTCGCGTTTCCTCTTCTCCTATAATTTTTTTTTACTTGGTTAAAATTGAAACTATTATAATACCACACTTTCTCACAAATTCGCATTCATCTTCGAGAAATTCCTTTCCCTCCTCGAGTTATCACTCGAGTCAAAAATCCATGTTCCTAAAACCAAATCAACCTGTGCACTGAAACCTGGTGCACCGACACCGCCACCAGATCGACCTCCGACCATCACCACCATCGCTGGCAAGCCGCCGTTCACCCCAACTAAACCTCCGATCACCCAATTTGGTGAATTAACAATAAGCTCAAAATCGAGCCATTTACTACCTACAGGAACTAACAAGATCGCCAGAAAAACATCACGCTCCGACACCTCAGGCCATCCGAGGCCCTTCAACTCCGGCCAAAGCATCGATGACCATCCACGCACCAATTCCCCTTAGTCCCATGAAGTTCAATTCGACCTAAACAACGAACAAGCCTCTTCATCATCGATGAGCAAAACCGGTCTTTAAACCCTAAAATGTTGTCGCGCCGTCGACACCGAGGGTTATCACTTAATTCAATAATTTTTCGATGATCCCTGGCCATCAATCCTACTCCAGCCTCAACCACGAGACCTACCTCTCTTCCCAATCCCCGGAATTCAATAAAAAACAACTTCACGTTCAACTTCCAATTTCACACACAATACTAAACGAAAAATCTCAACTCTTCTTTTAAAATTCATGATTTAAGAAAACGACCAAGATCATGCAATCAAACCCAGAATTATAATCAGCTAAATTTTTGTACAAATCTGATTTCACCGTGTTTTATTAATTTTCCAGCACTCCCATTCATTTTAACACTTAAAAATATTTTTAAAATTTTGATTTTTCCAATTTGAACTTGCTTCATTTAGATATCCAAGTCTATTGATGATCAGAGGATGAGATTTTTAATTTTTTGAATAGATTTGAAACCTGTATAACTTAAAACAGAGATACATATGTCTATTTTCAGAGATGCATAGTCAAATCCATATATATGTTCATTCATATTTGTATACATGCACCACTTTGTCACTTTACTTCAATCATGATTTCAAACAGCAAGAAAAATCCTGATTTCTAAAAAAAATTACTCACCTGTTGAAAAAGAACAGAGGCCTAAAACCTGGAAGTTGAATTTGATTTTGAAAGCTGGAAAGATGATCTGGTTTTGAAACTTGATGTTGATCTTTGCATTGATTACTGAGTTGAATCTAAAGCTTTGAGATGATCCAAAAAAAATTCTAGCTTCGAATCAGGCTGAGGTTGTTTAGAGATTTAAGTTTTCTGGTTTCTTATTTTATTTTTTTAAATTTGAAAGTAATAAAAGAAAATGAGAAAAGAGGAGAGTATATGGACACATAGGCTATATATTTCTTTATTTTTATTTTATTTTATTAATTAAAATTTAAAGGAAATATGTGGCACTTTTTAAATTTATTAACATTTGTCATTTGCAATTGTTTATAAACTTACAGATGTTATTAACAAGATTTTATAAATTTACACTTGTAATTATGCATGTGTTTATTAGTTTTTAAATGGTTATAAAGCTTTTATATTTAAATTTCTTAATTAATAAATACTTTTCTAAAAAAATCCTTTTAAAGAAAGCAGATTATATTCTAAATAAAATCATGTATAATATATTTCAAATCCAAAATATATTTAAGATATATATATATATATATATATCCTTTGAATTTCAAATTCAAATTCCAATACAATTTAAAATCCAATTTGAAATCAACTCTCACAAATATATTTACTTAAACAAACATAACTTCAATTTGTTTTGAAAATAAAATTTTTTCTATTTAAAATCTTCTTATATCCATATATATATATATATATATATATATATATATAAAACCATTATATATTTTTTTAAAAGAAGAATTTGTCAAATTTTAAGTAATTATATTAGGAGATTATAACATAAATATTTATCCAGATATGATCAGGTTTATTTTTTCAATCTATAAATCAGCATTTCTAATAATTGACCCAGTTAAATATCAATTTACAGATATTTCAAATCCGGGTTATCACAAATAGGTTGGATGGGATAAATTAAGTAAACTTGGCTATTTAACCTAAGTAATTAGATATTATTTTGTGAGAAAAAAATATTTGGCTATAACAAGATAAAACTCGTAGTGATGAACGAGTTACCTTGGTTTTCAAAGAAGTTTTTTAACTCAAGTTTTCATATTAGATGGGTTTACTCACGCTGGTTTCCATCCTGACTCGGGGTTACTTTATTGTAATGCTTGGGTCAGACCGAGTATTATAAATTTTCAAGTTAGGATGCTCTGGAGCTCAGGAGACGAGTTGGATGGCAGGGACATCTTGATTTTATTGCGCTGTGAAGTAAAGATTGTCTAGACTGGATTTAGGGATAGGTTATTATCACTGTCCAGTTTATTTGAGAATGATTGTACTCTGATATATTGTATATAAATTGACATTTACAGCTTTCTTTGTGTAAATGCTGTTATTTGCATATTATATTTTAATCCGCTACGGTTGTGAGATTCTGTGCTGTTGTTTTCTGTTTTCTTCTTCTACCTCTTTTTCTTCTTTACCCTAACAGTCTGGTGTTTCCGGCGCTCGATTGCTCGGCACTATATACAGTGAACGTATTAGTGTCGAATTTTCGGGGTCTAAAATTTTGGGCCGTAACATATAAATATTTAAGTAATTCAAATATTTAAATACGAAGTGTTTGAAATTCTGGGTCGTTGCATTAGATATCTATTATAAGTTCACGGACTATAAAACGGAAGTAGAAAATATAACACGCATAGGACATAAAATAATTTGATTTGATTGAACAAGTGAATATCTTGGATAAGAGTTCCAATAGTACCTAAAAGCGAATAAGATTCATTCTCAAAGTCACACCTTCCTATGCTACATAATGATGAATCTGTAAGGAGTAATCAGACTCTATTGTACAAAGTACGATTGATAATAATTGAAGTTGAGTTATTTCTATATATAAGGATATGTACCTAAGAGCAAGCACATATGTCATATAATCTCATCTAGTCTTAAAATGTCCAACAAGTGTGGTTGCTTAATTTAAATTATCAGCATATAAGTTTTGTAAGCTCAAAACTATATCTATTTTATGTAGGTATATATGTGTTAGCCTTTTCCTAGTCTAACACCTAAATCGGTGAAAACCAAATTCGAATAAATGGAAAACGTAAGAAACCAAAAAAGGGAGCAGCGTTTTTGTAATGATCCACCTTTCGTACTCCGAAAGACATGCCATTAAGGGTAGAAGAAAACGAAAGATAAGAAGAGAATAAAATAAACAACACAGAATCTCACAACACAATGGAACAATATATATTACTCAACATAATATATTACGAAGTCATTTCAAAATGTTACATCAGATTCTACTAATAAAAATTCTAGCGTAGGATAATTATAATAGCCTATCTCTAACTAACAATTAAAATATACATTTAATACAGCGGAAACAAAAAAAACTAGCTATAGATGAAGCCACCTGCTCCAAGCTCCTCTAAGGTAAATCTGTGAAAAAACCTGAACTACTAGACTGCCCGCTCAAATTTGAGTACCTAAGAGTTTAAGAAAGAAAAAAACTCCAGGTCAGACATAGGTCTGGTGTGAGTAAATCATATATTTGAACTTTATAAAAACCTTTAAACCAAAGGCATCTCGTAAGACCACGCCACACGACACGAACTGGTTTTTACCTTCCGATAACCAAACAATTTCTATATAAAATCTAGTGATAATATAATAATGTCTAAGGGTTAAAGTAAAATATGAATATAGCTGAAATGCTTACATCTCAAATCTCAACATAGTTGGGCACAACTAAGTCCATACAACGCTTATTGGAGAATGGATTTCGTACAATTACTGGGCTATTGGGATAATGCCTGTCACGGTGCATCTTTAGATAAAATAACACCGAGGTCGAACCTATTGACCTTTGCCCACACAAAACCGGTCTAACCCTTACTGGATAGTATCGAATATGATACCCTTTGGTTAATGAGCCCTGAATCATACAATTGAGAAATAATATCTACTCTAGATAGGGATGATCGTACCCTACTTAGGAGCAACCAACTTAGCCTTGCTGCATCTCCCCTATTTTAGTCACTCCCGATCGATGAGGCTTGAAGCTACATTTTACCTATTATATAGCACTTCCCACTTGGAATGCTAACACTATCCTCCAGGAAGTAATGCAATGCTAGCATTCATCCATACAAGTTCTCTTCGGGACCGAATGAAACCGAAGGCACCACCTCCAGTACATCCATTTTGGGATCATCCTAAGGATTAGTAGTAAGCAGCCTTTGCACTTCAAAGAGCTCCATCTTCAGGATGTCTTAACTTTGAAACGTTTGAGTTGGATTGAAGTGGTTTTTGGATAACATATCCGATCATGGTCTCTTCGAATTTTTTTTGATAATTTTCAGTAAACTTAACCTCGGTTCTTTAGGAAATAAACAATCAAAGATAAGAGCGGAGATCACCTCCTGCAGTTAGTTGATGGATTTCCTTATCATTTTTGCTAGGAGAAGGAAACGAGATTTATACGCACGGTATGACATCATCGGAGATGACTGTGCTATATAACTCATGTGTTTCTCCTTGATATTTCCAAAGTTACGTTTTGAGTCTATATTTGATAGTCGATTATTTAACCATCAAATAAAAAAACAACAACCAATTCCATTTGAGATTTATTTATCCATAGCAACCACTAATCCTCAAAACAAACCCTTGGTTAATAGATCTCTTTTCCAAATGTTTGTCTAGAACATTCATATACATTTGCGAATAACTTCTTACTTCAAAATCATGTTAAAAAGGATTAAACAAATGTTGTATAAATTGGAGGTAAGGACAACTCTAAACACTATCACCTTGGTGTTAAGTGTGGAACGGATGTTCAATATCACCATTTTTAAAAGGTCAATTTAGAGAAACCCAGATCTCATATTCTTTCTTTTATTTCTTTCTATAAATCCCTTTTAACCGAATCTATTCCGTTCATGAAATCTCTTTTACTTGAAATCCAAATCCATTTCAAAATACTTTCGAAACTTCCAAATTCATTTATAAAACCCTTTGACAAATATTCAGGTCACTTTATAACTCCTTTATAAATAACCAAACCTTTTATAAACTTCTTTCATAAACATCCTAAACATTTTATAAAGCTTCTTTTATGAATACCCCAAATCGTTTATAAACTTCCATATAAACTTTTCCTATTTAAACAACTTCTTAAATAACCTTAAGTCAAATTAGCTTCCTTTAATAAACAAATCCATTAAATCTCCCTTATTTATGAAATCTTCTTTGCTTAAAAAATCAAATCCATTTACCTAAAAATAGCTTATAAATTTTCAAATTCCTTTATAAAACTCTTTATAAAAGCTTTTTTTGTAAACATACAAATCATTTAGAAAACTCATTGTAAACTTCTTTATATAATATTGAAAACCATTTCCATTAGTTAAAACATCTTTAATAAAAGCATTTGCCAACTCATCCTTTAAATATCTTGTCCAAAATAACTTTGAAACATTTCAAAAAAGAAAATGAATTATTTACCCATACAAAATCAAACAGAGGCTTAATGACCATAATGGTGCTTTTAATTTGATTTTACTTATCCAATTTAATGTGGTGTTAGAACATTAGTTCTCCATTGTAATGATGACAACTATATATTGCACATATATACTATATCATGGTGACCGGCTATCATTCAAGAAGACAAAAGGCAAGGTAATGAGTAAGAAGAATCGTCTATAAGTCGAAGAAGTCAAAACTATGGAGCTTCAAGATCAAAAGTATGTATATGATCTTAGATTGAATTGTAAAATCTTCTTGATAGTTCACATACACACACAAAGACACACACAAACATAGATATCAACATAGCATATTGATTGAATGTAAAATGATAAGTGTTTATATATAAAAACTGAACTTACACTTTTCCGTCGACTGAAATTGGTTTTTATAACGACCTAACTTTTTGGATGGTTTAAATCAATAATAAACCACACATGTTAACTCAAACCATTCAAAAGGAAGGATTGCTAATGGGATAAATACGAAAATAAGAGAAAATAAGAGAAAAGGAGGAAAAACAAAACAGAGAATCTCACATCGTAATGACAAAATATAATAATCAAATAATCAGTTCATGAAACTGTTTTACAAATAACATTTGATTACACTGTTACAATATATAAGAGTTATACATACAGCAGGAATGATAAACTAATGCAGTGGGACAACATGATAAAATGGGATAAAATAATAATACAACACTAAACTCAATCTTCATCCTCCAGAATAATGTCTTCAATGCTAAAAAGCTCAGGATGACTCGAGCGTAATGAAAAGACAAAATACTCGAGCCAGAATTAAAAGATCTTATGTAAGTTAAATCAAATAAGTAAATATGAGTATAATGGCTTCAGAGATGTTTAAAGGATTTTGCATCTCCTATCCAGTGTCTAACGTGCGTGCAATAACTTAAGAGATATTCGAAATTCCATCTCTTAAGGATCCGTTAAACTATCTACATATATAATACAATACACTATTATAATATGTCTATAGTAAAGTAAAATATTAAAATAGCATTTAAGGCGTTAGCCATATCCCCCTTAACATAATTTATATAATGTTGTAGTAATATAGTACTGTAAACTCCACCGTAAATTGGTGGGTTATCAGGGAGCACTTCATAGGGACAACACAAACCAAAATTATACAAGGCTCTATAAGGCAGATGACAAGGCACAGCGAGGCAATGCCAGGGTAGGATTCTAACGTTTGCACTTCTGGGCTGGTGGTAACACATAACCGCAGCTACCGCCCACCTTAAAACAATAATTCAATAATCAAATCGAAGGTGGCCACCAAATCAATCACAAAGTAACAGATAAAATATCAAAGAAGTGTGTCTAATCGGAGGAGCGGCCTCACTTGGCCCATCAATTGCTCTTGTTTTATTCGTCTCAAGTTGAGCCGAGGGAGTCAGGGCTGCGTTCATACCTCATACAGTAGCATTCACCAAACCATCCTACTTCATTCTGGATTCTCCACTATATACATAGTTGTTAAAGTGGTTCCAATATTGACAGAGAGTATGCCAATAGTGGGCCCCAGTCTCTTTAACAACCAATCGTTATATTTTACACACCGATGGTTCTTTTACATTTCAAACAGTTCATACTTCATATCAATATATCATATTCACTTAAAAATCATATCATTTTCGAAATCATTATTTACTTCAATCATATTCGCTTCCAAATCATAATCATTTCAAAATCATATTCACTTTCAAAATCATTATTCACTTTAAATCATATCCATTTTCAGAATCATAACCATAAAACTAGGTTAAACCATCATATCAAAATATTTGCATTTAAGTTAATTAAATCTAAATCATAACAGTTCCAACTTTAAACATTTTGAATATTGAAATTAGTTTATCTATTGGAATAGTTATACATTAAAAATAGTTTATATATTAAATAAATATATCAAAAGTTGCTAATAAATTTAAAATAAAATATATTAAAATAGTTTATATTTTAAAAATAGGTTATAGATTAAAAAATAGTTTATATATCAAAAATAGTTGATATATTAAAATAGGTTATATATAAAAATAGCTAGTGTATTAAAATTATTTATATATTAAAATGGTTTATATGAGAAAAATGGTTTATATGTTAAAAGAGTTTGTATATTAAAAGAATTCATATCGAAAATAGATTCATATTAGAATTATTTCTTCTAATTTCATAAATCAATTTGCTATCCTGCCTTTTAGTAAGGCCATGACATCAAAAAGTTGACTAGAAATCAAGAACAGTTCATCCTAAAGATTGGTTGTACACTGTTTCACTATGGATATCGACGAATTTTTGTCCCAGTCTGGATCGAGCTACAATTGACAAGACATGAGAAGAAAAACTAGTAAAGCCAACGTTCCAAATTTCAGGTCAATCGGTGTTCGTGTGCTCAAGATATGATCGATGCAATTCAAGCAATCAATTATTCGTATCCATCAAGTGAAGGGCCTTGTTCGTATCCATCAAGTGAAGGGCCTTTTTCGTATCCATCAAGTGAAGGGCCTTGTTCGTATCCATCAACTGAAGGATCTTGTTCGTATCCATCAACTGAAGGTTCTTGTTCGTATCCATCAAGTGCGACAGCGATCGAGTATGAACAGTGCAATAGCGATCGAGTACGAACAATGCAGCAGCGATCGATATGAACAATGTAGCAGTGATCGAGTACGAAAAGTGCAGCATCGATCGAGTACGAACAGTGCAGCACCGATCGAGTACGAACAGTGCAGCACCGATCGAGTACGAACAATGCAGCACCGATCGAGTACGAACAGTGCATCACCGATCGATTACGAACATTGCAGCATCGATCCAGTACGAAGAGTGCAGCACCGATCGAGTACAAACAGTGCAACAACGATCGATACGAACAGTGCAGCTGCGATCGATAGAACAGTGCAGCAGCGATCGATACGAACAGTGCATCAGCGATTGAATACGAACAGTATAGCAGCGATCGGGTACGAACAATGCAGCAGCGATCGAGTGCGAACAATGCAGCAGCGATCGAGTGCGAACAATGCAGCAGCGATCGATACGAAAGAGACGGCCTTCGAAAAATACGAACTTGCATCAATCATATCTCACAACTACAAGTCCAAATGCTATGAAATTTTCACTAGATCTTACAAACAACATAAAGAATGTTCATACTCAATTTCGACTCTATCGGCAAAATCTTGATCGATACGAAATTCATTCGTATCGATCAGGGATTGAGTCAAAATCACATGGGATCGATTGCATAGGCCCGCACACGTGCCAGAAGAGGTCTTCCGAGATCTGAGCGAGATATTTGCAGCCAACGCCTATAAATAGCATCCCTGAGTGTACAGAAAAGGGACCTTTGGTTCTTCTATGTCCAGATTCTGCCAGATTCATCATTATACTCAAATTTTGCTATTGTAATCAGTTGTAACTTGTCATAACTAGCAAGTATACATCAATAAAAACATCAAATTCAAAGTGGATGTTGATCGGATTATCGAACCACTATAAACTCTACGTTCTTTACTGCTTTCTTCTTAATTTTCTGAGTGTTCTTCATTTTTAATTCTCTACATACTTTTTATCTGTGATTGTAAACGGGTGCTTTCATCGACAATTAGGTGTTTGTGACCAATTTTGGTGCAAACATTTTGGTGCTTTCACCAAGTGGATTAGCATTCAAGAATTCTACAGCTTGGACTTTAAATTTGAAGGCTTGAAGACTTAGATCTGGACAACTATGACGTGGCAATAAGCAAGAAGACAAAAAACGAAGAGGAGTCATCATGAAGGGAGTCAAGAAGCCTCCTCAGGAGCTAATCAGACTTCAGCTTCCATCACCAACGATGAGATGGAGATGATGACGGAGCCATGCATGAGGAGCTATTCAAAAGGCAAGACGAGATGATGCAGAACATTTTCAAACGTACTGAGCAAGTGGGATCAGCTGGAGCTATTGGAGTTTAGATCAAAGAAGCAAGACCGGAAGGACCGAACCAGGAACCAGATTGAGCGGGTCCATCAGGGGATGCCCCTGAATTAGGGGGCACCTCCCAGGAGCGTGTTGATGCAACCTTAGGTTGGATACCGGCTGAGATTAGACTGCAAGGAGCTAACAGAGGAGTGGATGCTCGTCAAGAAGAGCGAATTCCAACAAACCCTTGCGAACTCCGGGGCAGATCGGAGACAATGTTTAAGGATTACGGCTTGGAGATAGTGATATAGCTTGGCAAAAATGGTCAGACGAGCCATCAGAGGAAGATTAGTAAACAGAGATTTAGAAGATGTGAATAGGAGTCCTTTCTCTCCTGCGATTAGAATGGCTAGAAATCCACCAGAATTCAAACTGCCAACATTGGAAACGTATGATGGAAGGACAAATCCTGCAGTTCATCTGACCAGATACATGAGGCATATGGAGGCAGTGGGGGCATCGGAGGAGGTCATGGCTCGGTGTTTCCCATTATATTTGACAGAGATAGCGGCACTATGGTTCATGCATTTAGAGAGATGTTCCATTAAAACATGGACCAAGTTGCTTGAAAACTTATGAGACAGTTCAGAGTTCGTATTTCAAGGCCCAAGAATGTGATGAGTTTGACAACATTGAAGCAGAAGGCAAGAGAGTCATTAAGAAGTTTTCTGACACGATTCAATGCAGCTGCAGCATCAATGGATCGACCAGATCCATCAATGGTTATGATGGCAGCTGTATTTGGAATAACAGATAGCACAGAGTTCAAGAATTCGTTGACTAGAGATCCACCTATGGATCTGGGAGAGTTCTATCATGAAGCCAAAAAGTTTTTACGATTGGAGGATGCTAATGCTGAAAGAGAGGAAGGAGAAGGAGTTGATGTTTATGCAGTAAAAGGTGGAGACCCACCCATGAAGGATTCGGGCAAGGATAAAGGGAAGCGGAAAATGGAAGATAATGACGATAAGTCAAAGTGACCGCGGAGGGACCCGCGTTTCACCACTTATTTAGAGTTGAATTAGAGTTTGGAGCGAATCTACCAGGATAGCAAGGGGCAGATTCCCTATCGTAGACTAATGAGAAGGGATCCGACCAGCAACGAAAGAAGATCCGACAAGTATTTCTTATTCCATGAGCTGGATGGTCATAACATGAATTATTGCAGGCACTTGAAGGATGAGGTTGAGGGGCATATCTGGAATGGTCTGCTATCGCAGTATGTGAGAAGGGGAGCCACGACGGTGGAACAAGAATGACCACCGCCTGCACCAACTGGGGACGACTCAGGATCAAGGCGTCATCTTATCATCAACCAATTGAAATAATGACGAATAAGTGACAAACTCCACATCGACAAGACAAATTTATTTTACACATGTACATGATCACGAACGATCCTCGGGCATGCTCTGATACGACTATAAATCGCATCAGTGTAGGTGTTTGCACCTTGACGTCCCTATTTTGCTTTTTGTTTTCTATTTCTCATGTTTAACTTGATTTTGTTAGAAATTTCTGTTGAAAGACTTATTTTGAATGTAAATATGCTATTTGTGATTCCACAATGGCTTAGCCACTTACACATGTAGGGGATCGCGAACGGTCCTCGGGCACGCTCTAAGATGGCGATAAACCGCCATAATCAACAACTCAGAAACTAACTCGAACGTGAAATCTAACAATAATGATACTAAGTCCCTTCCAGCACACACAACTCGGCTTGAGCAGCACTCGATCACGAACGATCACAATTCGCCTCGTACGGCACCCGACCGCGAACGGTCATAATTCATCTAGAACGACACCCAATCGCAAACAGTCACAGTTCGTCTAGAACGACACCCGACCACGAAGGGTCACATATCGCCTCAAACGGCACCCTGACCACGAACGGCCACCATTCGCAGGGAACGACAACCAACCTCGAACGGTCATCATTCGCCTCGAATGGCACCCGACCTCGAACAGTCATCATTCGCCTTGAACGACATCCGATCGCGCAAGATCACAATTCACAGTCAGTCAAGATTACCAATTTCTTTGTAGATCATTAACAGGATATGAACATCCAGCTTATCGAACTACAAAACACACTTTCCTATTGCAAGGAATGTTTTGGGGGGCAAGTACTATCCTGCCTTTTGGTAAGGCCGTGACACCAAAAAGTTGACTGGAAATCAAGAACAGTTTGTCCGAAAGATTGGTTATACATTGTTTCGCTATGGATATCGATGAATTTTGTCCGAGTCCGGATTGGGCTACAATTGACAAAGCATGATAAGAAAAACTATGAAAGTCGACGTTCCAAATTTCAGGTCAATCGGAGTTCGTATGCTCAAGATATGATCGATGCAATTCAAGAAATCAACTGTTCATATCCATCAAGTGAAGGGCCTTGTTCGTATCCATCAACTGAAGGGTCTTGTTCGTATCCATCAAGTGAAGGGCCTTACAAGTGAAGGGTCTTATTATATCCATCAATTGAAGGATCTTGTTCATATCCATCAACTGAAGGGTCTTGTTCGTATCCATCAAGTGCAGCAGCGATCAAGGACGAACAGTTCACCAGCAGTCGATACGAACAGTGCAGCAGCGATCGAGTACGAAAAGTGCAGTAGCGATCGAGTACGAACAGTGCAGCAGCGATCGAGTACGAACAGTGCAGCAGCGATCGATACGAAAAGCGCCGCAGCGATCGAGTACGAACAGTGCAGCAGGATTGATACGAACAGTGCAACGGCGATCGAGTATGAACAGTGCTGCACCGATCGAGTGCGAACAGTGCACCTGCGATCGATACGAAGGCGACAGCCTTCGAAAAACACGAACTTCCATCAATCATATCTCACAATCTACAAGTCCAAATGCTATGAAATTTTCACTGGAGCTTATGTACAACCTAAAGAATGCTCATGCTCAATTTCGAATCGATCGGGAAAAATCTTGATCGATAGGAAATTCGTCCGTAACGAGTACAGATCGAGTCAGAATCACATGAGATCGATCGCGTGGGCCCGCACACATGCCAGAAGAGGTCTCTCGGGATCTGAGCGAGATATTTGCGGCCTACGCCTATAAGTAGCATCCCAGAGTGTACAAAAAAGGGACCTTTCAGTTCTTCTACGTCCATAGTCTGTCGGATTTATCATTGTACTCGAATTTTTCTATTGTAATCAGTTGTAACTTGTCATAATTAGCAAGTATACATTAATAAAAACATCAAATTCAAAGTGGACGTAAGCCGAATTGCCGAACCACTATAAATTTTGTGTTCTTTACTGCGTTCTTCTTAATTTTTTGAGTGTTCTTCATTTTTAATTCTCTACATACTTATTATCTGTGATCTGTGATCTGTGATTGTAAACGGATGCTTTCATCGACAATTAGGTGTTTCTGACCAATTTTATTGCAAACACAATTCAAATCAACTTTAGTTCCAAAAATTCAATTTAAATAAACCTCAGTTCAAGATTTCAATTTAAAAGGCTAAAGGTTTCAATTCAAATTCTCATTAAAAACCATTTCAATTTATATCGATTTCAAATCCATGTTTGAACTACAAATTTAAACCACATCAAATTCAATAGGTTCAATGTTTAAATATTCAAACGTTTAAAATAGCTCAATTTTGATTAATTTCAATTAATTTTCAACTTCTACTTTAAGATTTCAATTTAAATTATTTTGACAATTCATTTAAACCAATTTCAATTTCAACATTTTAAAAGCTTGGATTTTGAAAATAATCCAGTTCATATAAATCTAATTTTATTTCATTTAAAATAATATCATCTAACTGGATTCAAAAATTAAGGATTTAAAATCATTTAATTTAATTAATCAAGTGTCCATATATAATTTCTACCCTATGGTCAAGTGATACGGATATATATCATTTCAACCTGCAATAAATTTAAATTTCCGGATATATATCATATCAACCCATATCCCGGATCATAATATTTACAAATCCATAAAATCGCTCAGGTTTATCATTTCAACCCATAACGATTTTTTTTCGAATCTATAAAATCGTTCGGGTATGTATCATTTCAACCCATAGTGATTTTCCTAACAATAACTAAGGATACTTATAGTGTGATAACAACATATAAAAAACATAACATCAAATAATCCAAAATGTCAACAATTAAGCATCCATCACAATCATCATTCAAATCAACCAATAAATCACAACAATTAACTGGTTATTATTACCAGGAATTTAACTAACAATTTAAATTCAATATTAATTCAAATGAAAATTTAATTCAATATAAATTCAAATTAAATTCAAATGACAATTTAAAATACCAAACAACAATCGATAAATTTCTAATTACATCATAAATTTAATTTAACTAACATAAGATGATTTAGTATCCGTGAGTGGTTCAAATCAGTCATTTTCGATTTTTAGTCATTTAAAATCCAAATGAAACCCAAAATTCTAACAGTCTCAGAAAGTAGCCAAACCAGCTCCATATTGTCCGAAATTTCGATACGATCCCAACAAAAGAAATCGCTAATGAATCTGAGCTTGTATGAAAAGTTATGGATATTAAAACGTTTGAAAATTTAATTTAATTATAAATAACAGGGTGCAAATCAGAGAGTACCATGTCACCTCCTTTCTCCATCGTGAAACCCTATAGAAAAAATGCGTTCGCAACCTAACACCAGCCGCCATCCTCTTGTTGACTGCCGCCGTCACCACCATGTGAATCATCACCTTGATCAGGCTGCATCATCGAACTCACTAGGACATGCCATGCTTGGAAAAGGTGGCACGACCTCCTCACTGAACTCGCGCTGCTGCCACCTTCTATGGCTGATCACAGTGAACTACGATGTCACTAACATGATGTAAACCTATGGATTGAAACCTCTTAGCCTACCCTACGCCGGATAACCAACCGATTGTTATATCGTTGCAAATCCACTGTTGAAATCAAAAACCTAATATGGACGATTGAGAATAAATCAATGATTTTTTAAAAAGCTGTGACTCGAATCAAAAAATGAATTACTGCAGTAGATTGCTCTCGTCGCGAGCTTTGCAACGATATATAATATGACATAGTTTGAGGAGTTTGAGTTTTTGAAATTTGATTTGAAATAAGGGTTTTGGAATTGTCTGCAAATTAGGAAGGAGGAGATGAGAAAGAAATGTACATACAGACAATAGAAAATAAAAGACTGTTGGCGTTTATAACAGCCTATATATAGGCAGAGATGGATAAGAACGAATGGACAGATCGAATTGGGTCGAATCGATAATAACCACTCGAAAAGCCTGTTTCATTTCCAAAACGAAAGTGGGTCATCCAATATATCGAAATATATGTATTCGATATTTTTAAACTCAACGGAGCAAATTTCAAACCTCAATTCCATTGCATACAAAAGTTAGCTTCCAAAATCAGATTATATTCATTTAATTTCTTTTAATTTTCTACGCGTTTCAAGCTCGCACGATCAAATGATAAGTTCGATTGCTACGAAACTTGAAATCTCATAATAAATCACTGTTACGGATCCAATAAAACTGGCTCCGTCGAAATCCGAGAGGGAAGCCAAAATGGCAAATTTTCACGTTACTTAAATAAATTTTTAAATTGATTTAATCACTTTCAAAATGCCAACATAGAGAACACTCCGAACTGCACTGCTGCCACAGATGCCAAAGGTCTCCTAATCCATAGCTCTTCGAGAAACTCAGACTTCAAATCAAACAGAAACACCAGCTGAACAAAGCCACAATACTGATGCAGACCCACTTCCTTAAACTTGTTCCAAAGAAAACATCTTCGAGAACATCCATAGTCACTGCATCTCATCACGCAGCTACTACTTCCTGAGGTATCAAAATACCATCACTCGCTTCTGCCCAACCGGCAGATCCAAACTCTACTCATCTAACTTCAAAGATATACTCCGAACCTTAACAGGTTTCCTTCAGAGATCGATGAAATCCTCCATCACTATAGAACTCACTCGAGATGGTATTGGGTCTACAGTCTCGACAAATACACCTCCAACCTCAAACATTCAAACTCCAACCAATGGTAGTCGTGTTACACACCACTACTCTATCTACCTTTATAACTTATATGGGAAAACCTAAACAGGTAAACCAACAGATAGGTAGAAATATATATATATATATATATATATATTTAAAAATTACAAATACGCTCTCTCAAGATAGACACCACTCCAGAGCCTAGGTATTCACTCAACCTTACGCTCTGATACCAAGTGAGACGACCCGACTTTCTCACCACAGGAAATCGTATCATCGTGAAGAAAGGGATAGAAAAGAGAAAACAAAGAAGAGAAAGAAGAAATAACATCAGAATCTAAACATCGGAACGAATAAATTATATTAATAACATAAATATTACATAGTTTACAACCATTATCAGAGTTACACAGATAGTACAACACATACTAGACAGTTATAAACACTTGTCTAGTTATACAACTCAATACAATACAAGAAACTACTCAGAGAAATCAACACAGCGGAATACTATATATCTACACGCAGAAGCCTCCTGCTCCATTGCTCCTCCACAATTCGTCAAAGCTAACCCGAATCCCTTGGCTACTCGTAAAAATTTGAGTACCTAAGAGTTTAAGAAAACAGAAGATAAACTCCGGGTCAGACATGGGTCTGGTGTGAGTAACATGTTAAAGTTGCTTAACTTTCAAAAACCTTTTGAAAAGAAAGGTATCACGTAAGACTTCCCACACATAAATACTGAAAAGTTTTTACCTTACGCTAACCAAAACATTTGATAGGAAATCCGGTGATATTATAATAATGTCTAGGGTTTTCAAGTAAAAGACAAAAATAGCTGGAATGCTTACATCTCACGTTCCAATATAGTTGGGCACAACTAATAAGTATGGCACTTATTGGATTCTGGATTCCAAACAATGGCAGGGCTACCGGGGTACCGCCCATCACAGTACGTGGCCTAGATCAACGTATGGAGGATCACTCCCAATCCCCTGCAACACAAGGCCGGAACCATTCCTTACTGAACAGTCCCGGACAAGACAAACCCGTGGTTGTAGCTAGCAACCGCCCACAAAGCCGAATAAAAAGGGACCTCTAGACAGGGGAAAATCTCGTCCTACTTGGGCATGATCCACTTAACCTTGCTGCACCTCCCCTGTTTTAGCCATTCCCGGTTGATGAGGCTTGTGGCTACGATTACCTTTAGTGAACACATCACTTAGAATGCTCATCGTCCACCTGACGATGTTCTGAAAGCATTCAATCCATACAAGTTCATTTCGGGTTCAAATGAAACCGAAGGTATTATCTCATTACACTCATTTTGGAATCACCCTCAGAGTTAACGACGATAACCCTTGCACTCTGAATCTTCATCTTCACTTGAGATTCACGACCTATCGTTAATTTGGATCGATGTGGTTTTCGGATATCCAAATATGGAAACCCGATCCCGGTCTCATCGAAATCCAAAACACCATCTTTTAGGTCCAAGTTGTTTTAAAGTTTAAAACAATTCAATTATCTATATACACACAGATAGATAACTCACAAATCACAATTGATAATCAACATTATCAAATAAACAGGTAATCCACATTATCATTATAAACAGATAATCCATATGATCATCAAAATAGATAATCCATATCACAATGCAACCAAAGCATTTATACCACACAACATCACCTATCTCATTTCTGAGATCACAACCATTCAAGACAATCAATATCACCCATTCATACATAAGCAATATTTACTTAATCACAATATAAGTAAATTAAAATGAATTAAATTAATTACCTCCATTTTCTAATTAATTTAAAGTGAATTAAATTAATTACTTCATCTTTAATTAATTTAAAGTAAATTAAATTAATTACTTCATTCATACAAAATCTTGCTTACTCAACCATTTAAATGATTACAATCAATTAATTAATCACCTTAATTAATCACCCTAGGTTAATTATCCTTAATGTAATTATCCTTAATTAATTTCACAAGTTAATTATTCTTGACCAAAAATAGTAATTAACCTTTAATTACTTCAATTAATTAATTAACTATAATTAATTACCTTAATCCTCAATTAATTACATTAATTAATTACCTTTAATCACTTGTCATTGATTAACTAATCATAATTAATCAACTTTAATTGCATCATTAATTGTATTAATTAATGATCCTTAATTATATTTTATAAATTATCCTCTTAAATTAATTACCTTAAGTAATTAACCCATAATTATTAATCCTTCTTGATTAACCATATTCAGTAATTAACTAACTTAATTACCTCATTAAAACAAATTAATTATTCCTTAACTAATCCCTTGATTAATCCCTTGATTAATTACTAAGTAATTTAATCCAAATTACTAACATTTTAAAACATCTTTAATTAATTACATCCTGTAATTACCAATTAATTACTTCACTAAGTAATTTCCAATCCATTAATTACATAAAGTAATTATCTTTAAAACCTCAAGTGTTTAAAATTAATTAAACTTAATTAATCAATTTAAACAATCACATTTAACACAATTAATTACCTTAAGTAATTAATTTCTTAATTACTACATTAAGTAATTATACTCAACAATTCACAAATGATTATTATTAAATTAATTAATCTAATTAATTATTAAAAATTAACCACATTAATTAATTATCAAATAATCCTGGTTAATGACCTTCATTAACCATTCTCTAATTATTTTCATTAAGTAATTAACTTAGATTAGCCCTTGTTAATTACAATTTAATTTATCTTTAATTATTCATTAATTAATCCATAATTATTTAATTAATTAACCATGATTGTAACTTAATTACTTAATTAATAATTCTTTAATCATAAATTTAATAGTCTAATTATTAATTACAAACTGATTAACCCTTAATCGATATTTATTAATCCCTAATCAATTAACTAATTATTCCTTAATTACCTTATTAATTAAATTAATTTCAAAACATTAATCTTAACTTAATTTTTAAGATAAAACATTTCTTGATTATGTTTTAAAAAACAAATTTATTTGAAACAAATTACTTTTGAAATTACTTTGAAATTTCATTTCAAATATGAAATTTAAAATGAATAAAATTTAAACTTAAACAAAATTTTAAACAATTTAAAACTTTTTTTTAAAATTTATAAGACAAACAAGTGCTTGTCTTAATAAAGAAATTCATAAGAATTTGAAACTAAAATCCATTTCAAAATTCAATAATTTAAATTTACATTTTGTTTAAATCTTTCAAATTTAAAACTTCTTTTAATTTCAAAAACTGAAATTCATATTTAATTCCCACATTTAAACCTCATTTTAAACTTGCTCATATTTTAACACTTCAGTTTTAAAAAATAAAATCAAAGTACTAACTATTTTATAGTAGTTAAAAATTCCAGTTTTTAAACTTTATTACTTTTTATTATTATTATTATTATTATTTAAAACTGAGATTTTAGATTTGAACTTGGATTCTAAAATTCAAACTTGAATTTAAAACCAGGTTTAAAACCTTCGTTACATTCAAAAGCTTCAGATTTTAAAATTTTAAAACTGAAATAACAGGTTTCTGTAAAACCTGAAAAATACATAACAACCCGAGAACACCTAAATCTTACTTCGAGTTATTCCCTCATTTGCTTCGAGTCAAGAACTCGAATAACTCGAGTCATTCCTGAGTTCAAAATTCTACACACCACTAAAAGTTCATCTGAACTTCAACTGCACTGTGCACGTGCACCGTGGCTCTGGCCGTCACCGGCCATCCACCAGCACTTCACCTAATCAGCGATCATCTCCATTCTCGATCACGATCACCAGAATCCACCACAGTAGCTCAAATCACAAATCGAGCTAGCTACCCAAACCTGGAAACAACAAGCAGGTTTCCCTTCAAACCCGTCGACACCAAATCCTCGCCGCTCCGACCACCTGAAGATCTGCTACTCCGGCCTCGACTTCAACCATGCACCAACTATCAATCCCCAAAAACTTACTGCACTCGATCCACTACACTAACCACAGTGATCGATTCTAATGTCACAGTAAAAACTAGGGTTTAAAAAGAAAAACCCCCACCGCAACTTCCACCGTAAATTTCAACATCTACCAGAATTTTCCTAGCAACTCCTAACCCTTCTCCATCACCCAGAAGAACCCCGAGACTCCACTATTCAAAGATCACCAGAAAATGCATATAATCCTATTTCAGTTCAATATCCAACTGCAACTTTAACTTATTCCTAAAAATCCTAATCCTTGATTTAAAAATCATGTTTCAGTAAATGCCTTTGATTTATAATACTGAATTTCAAAATTTACATGTTTGGATTTTGGTTAAAATCAACATGCACTGATATTTCCCATATTTCCAGAGGCAAACATGCTCTGCTTTAGTTTAGTTTAATTTTTAATTCTTACTCTATGATAAGCAAACATCCTTGGTTTAAAAATTCAGATACTATCACAAATTAAATCAAGTGTAGGGGATTTTTAAATGAAAAGATGGAACTGTTGACAAAGCAAAGCCCATAAAAGCATGCATACACAATACATTTTCACATCAGACTTTTATCAATGCACAAACAATACTTATTTATATCAAAACATACTAACATGCAACCTAATTAATAATTTAAGATTTAAAAGTTACTCATAGTTTTAAAAGGAAGCAGAGCCTCATTTGAAATGCTTTAGAAATTGAGTTGCTGAAAACAAAATGTCCTTGCTCCATATTTTTTTTTTGAAGACAGTCTTTTTATACTTTGAATCCTTAAGTTGCTTTTTGCTTGATTTAACACTGCTACATGCTTCCAGATTGAAGAGAAAATTTATGCAGATTTGCCTTTTCGATTTCATGTGGCATGCAGAATTCATTTTCCAGATTGAAAATAAAAATGATGCAGACTTTTTGATATGAGGAATTTGTAACAGATTTGGTTTTTGAAAATGGCAAATGCAGGATTTTTTATTTTGATTGAAGAGTTTTACTAACTGATTTGTTTTGAACATGATTTGTTTACAGATTTTGAAAAACTTTGAATTTGGGTTTTCTTTTTTTTCAGATGTGAAAAAGAACAAGTTGAAATTTTCTTTGATTAGGAAATGAAGAAAAAGATATGGGAATGAAAGATGTGTTCTTATATAGGTTAATTTCTGATTTTATAAAACAAAATTAAAACAAAATGACACTTGTAAACTATTTCAACATTTGTCAACTTAATATGTTAATTTTTTAACATTTGTTATAAAAGCTTAAGAATACAACACTTGTCCTCTTTAAAAGTAATTTGTATTTAATTTACATGTTAATATATATGTTAAGCCTAATTTAATTTGTTAATTAGGAATTTATATATATATAAATTTATAGAAGAAATAAAAACAAATCATGCTTATAAATAAAGCTTATGTATATAAAAATTAAAACAATTAAAATTCTATACTTTGGAATTTAAATTCAAATCAAATTCAAAATCTAATATTTAAAAATCAAGTTATGAATACAAATTAAATTTTGAAATAACAATTTCTATTTTTATTCAAAGCCTATTTGTAAAGACAATACACTATTGATATTATTTTTAGAAATGACTCATTATTAAATTAAAATAATTATAAAAGAAATTATGTCTTTATTAATAAATTACCTATTTTATTGAGCTATAAAACTTTTTATTAATTCATTTTAAATTTAAAACTCAAGCCAAAATCATTTTAAACAATTAAACATTTTTCTTAACAATTTAAAATCATATATTTATTTATTACATAGCTTTGAAAACTAAATATTAATTTAAATCAAAATTTCCAAATTATTAATGTATATATTAGAATTTTACATCATGAGTCATTTACTAAGTTTAAACCAAGATCATTTATTTAATAACTTTGAAAAGTTTATATATTAAATAAAAACAAATTCTCAAATTTCTAAGAATATTAGAATTAGAAAATATGTTTTATTTATTAAATTTAAAACAATGCTAATCTATTTAAAATATAGACCATATATTTATATTAGAAATAAAAACAAATTTATTAGCTGAAAAGGTTAAAATCTACCAATTTAAATATTTATTAAAAAAGAATTATTAAATCAATTTGAATTATTATTAACAAAATTATCAATATCAATTTACTTTTAATACAGATTATTAAATTGATATTGTCAAAAATTCTGGGATATTACAATCCTCCCCCCTTAAAAGAATTTCGTCCCCGAAATTTAAAACAAAGGTAATTTAATAATCTCATTAAAGATTATTAATTTTAAAACACAAGCATATATCAAACATATGCTAACTACCGAAACAACCAATTCATCCAATCAAACAAATCTAATTATTCGGACAAAATTCTGGATAAATTTCCTCGAGTTTCCCCAGGTGTATATATACCGGGATACTCGCCCTACAGAATCCAAACAATCAAAACTACTAAGCTACAGAGCTTCTATTCATCTAGATCTACAACACTAGACAAAATATCAGACTACAGACAAGTCTGACTCAACAACCAAAACTCCAGAACTCCTGATTCTAAAACCAGAGATAGATCATACACGTATTCCCTCAGAGATACGTGAAACTCATCGAATCCCGGTTATCCAAACTGGCAATTCAATCCTGTAGATCAATCACTTATTCTTACAAGAATACAGAAAAGATCCAAAACACTTCAGAGCTAGCTTCCCAGCCTTACCCAATCTTATAGCTCCCTTTAGATCGGAGAAAACTTATCCAAAATCAAATCTCCGACTCTGGAATCTAAATTCCTCTGACTCTTATCCACAAAAGTCTTCGGACGATCCTGGGCTGCCTACAACCTTACTGATCAACTCAACCTTTGCTGATGTCTCTAGAAACAAACAAAACCAACCAACTCAACAAAATGATCTCCTCAAGATCAACCAAGATCAAACTCTACTCCTCAAACATCAGAAGACAAAAACTTCTCATATCCGGAAAAGAAAAGCAGATGCACTTCCAAACTGCTTCCGCTGCACAACTCTGATCCGAAGTAGATGAAATTGCTGAAGAAGAACACGAGCACAAACTGGACCATACACCCAAGAAATATGGTTCAACAGATCCATAAAAAAACTCAGAAACTCCACCAAAATCTGAGCTGCTTCACCAAACTCTATCTCTTGGAATCATCCTTCTACTAAGCTGAACCACTGGTAGCACTCCTGGAATCCCAGACGATAAGGAAACTCAATCTCCAGATGCAGACAAAACTCTGACTTCTCCGAAGACATCCGGAAAAATTCTGATAACCCAAGAGAACACTCAAACAATTGCAAGTCACTTTTGCGATCAGCCCAAACCAAATCCAAGGAAAACTGTTCTCCCTTAATTAAACAGAACAGCTTACACTTAACTAGCCAACCCATCGAAGAAACGGGTCCACTTAACTAGCCAACTTACACTTAACAGAACAACTTACACTTACACTTACAATACTGATGCAGACCCACTTCCTTAAACTTGTTCCAAAGAAAACATCTTCGGGAACATCCATAGTCACCGCATCTCATCACTCTGCTACTACTTCCTGAGGTATCAAAATACCATCACTCGCTTCTGCCCAACTGACAGATCCAAACTCTACTCATCTAACTTCAAAGATATACTCCGAACCTTAACAGGTTTCCTTCAGAGATTGATGAAATCCTTCATCACTACAGAACTCACTCGAGACGGTATTGGGTCTACAGTCTCGACAAATACACCTCCAACCTCAAACATTCAAACTCCAACCAATGGTAGTCGTGTTACACACCACTACTCTATCTACCTTTATAACTTATATTAGAAAACCTGAACAGGTAAACCAACAGATAGGTAGAAATATATATATATATATATATATATATATATATATATATATATATATATATATATATATATATATATATTTAAAAATTACAAATACGCTCTCTCAAGATAGACACCACTCCAGAGCCTAGGTATTCACTCAACCTTACGCTCTGATACCAAGTGAGACGACCCGACTTTCTCACCACAGAAAATCGTATCATCTTGAAGAAAGGGATAGAAAAGAGAAAACAGAGAAGAGAAAGAAGAAATAACATCAGAATCTAAACATCGGAACGAATAAATTATATTAATAACATAAATATTACATAGTTTACAATCATTATCAGAGTTACACAGATAGTACAACACATACTAGACAGTTATAAACACCTGTCTAGTTATACAACTCAATACAATACAAGAAACTACTCAGAGAAATCAACACAGCGGAATACTATATATCTACATGAAGAAGCCTCCTGCTCCATTACTCCTCCACAATTCGTCAAAGCTAACCCGAATCCCTTGGCTACTCGTAAAAATTTGAGTACCCAAGAGTTTAAGAAAACAGAAGATAAACTCTGGGTCAGACACGGGTCTGGTGTGAGTAACAGGTTAAGGTTGCTTAACTTTCAAAAACCTTTTGAAAAGAAAGGTATCACGTAAGACTTCCTACACATAAATATGGAAAAGGTTTTACCTTACGCTAACCAAAACATTTGATAGGAAATCCGGTGATATTATAATAATGTCTAGGGTTTTCAAGTAAAATACAGAAATAGCTGGAATACTTACATCTCACGTTCCAATATAGTTGGGCACAACTAATAAGTACGGCACTTATTGGATTTTGGATTCCATACAATGGCAGGACTACCGGGGTACCGCCCGTCACAGTACGTGGCCTAGATCAACGTACCGAGGATCACTCCCAAACCCCTGCAACACAAGGCTGGAACCATTCCTTACTGAACAGTCCCGAACAAGACAACCCCGCGGTTGTATCTAGCAACCGCACACAAAGCCGAATAAAGAGGTACCTCTAGACAGGGGAAAATCTCATCCTACTTGGGCATGACCCACTTAACCTTGCTGCACCTCCCCTGTTTTAGCCATTCCCGGTTGATGAGGCTTGAGGATACGATTACCTTTAGTGAACACATCACTTAGAATGCTCATCGTTCACCTAACGATGTTCTGAAAGCATTCAATCCATGCAAGTTCGTTCCGGGTTCGAACGAAACCGAAGGCATTATCTCGTTACACTCATTTTGGAATCACCCTCAGAGTTAACGATGATAACCCTTGCACTTTGAATCTTCATCTTCACTTGAGATTCACGAGCTATCGTTAATTTGGATCGATGTGGTTTTCGGATATCCAAATATGAAAACCCAATCCCGGTCTCATCGAAATCCAAAACGCCATCTTCTACGTCCAAGTTGTTTTAAAGTTTAAAACAATTCAATTATCTATATACACACAGATAGATAACTCACAAATCGCAAATGATAATCAACATTATCAAATAAACAGGTAATCCACATTATCATTACAAACAGATAATCCATATCATCGCCAAAATAGATAATCCATATCACAATGCAACCAAAACATTTATACCACACAACATCACCTATCTCATTTCTGAGATCACAACCATTCAAGGCAATCAATATCACCTATTCATACATAAGCAATGATTTACTTAATCACAATATAATTAAATTAAAATGAATTAAATTAATTACCTCCATTTTCTAATTAATTTAAAGTGAATTAAATTAATTACTTCATCTTTAATTAATTTAAAGTAAATTAAATTAATTACTTCATTCATACAAAATCTTGCTTATTCAACCATTTAATTGATTACAATTAACTAATTAATCATTCAAATTAATCACCTTAATTAATCGCCCTAGGTTAATTATGATTAATATAATTATCCTTAATTAATTTCACAAATTAATTATTCTTAACCAAAAACAGTAATTAACCTTTAATTACTTCAATTAATTAATTAACTATAATTAATTGCCTTAATCCTTAATTAATTACATTAATTAATTACCTTTAATCACTTGTCATTGATTAATTAATCATAATTAATCAACTTTAATTACATCATTAATTGTATTATTTAATGATCCTTAATTATCTTTTATAAATTATCCTCTTAAATGAATTACCTTAAGTAAATAACCCATAATTATTAATCCTTCTTGATTAACCATATTCAGTAATTAACTAACTTAATTACCTCATTAAAACAAATTAATTATTTCTTAATTAATTTCTTAATTAATCCCTTGATTAATTACTAAGTAATTTAATCCAAATTACTTACATTTTAAAACATCTTTAATTAATTACATCTTGTAATTACCAATTAATTACTTCACTAAGTAATTTTTAATCTATTAATTACATAAGGTAATTATCTTTAAAACCTCAAGTGTTTAAAATTAATTAAACTTAATTAATCAATTTAAACAATCACATTTAACACAATTAATTACCTTAAGTAATTAATTTCTTAATTACTACATTAAGTAATTATACTCAACAATTCACAAATGATTATTATTAAATTAATTAATCTAATTAATTATTAAAAATTAACCACATTAATTAATTATCAAATAATCCTGGTTAATGACCTTCATTAACCATTCTCTAATTATTTTCATTAAGTAATTAACTTAGATTAGCCCTTGTTAATTACAATTTAATTTATCTTTAATTATTCATTAATTAATCCATAATTATTTAATTAATTAACCATAATTATAACTTAATTACTTAATTAATAATTCTTTAATCATAAATTTAATAGTCTAATTATTAATTACAAACTGATTAACCCTTAATCGATATTTATTAATCCCTAATCAATTAATTAATTAAATTAATTAATTATTCCTTAATTACCTTATTAATTAAGTCAATTTCAAAACATTAATCTTAACTTAATTTTTAAGATAAAACATTTCTTAATTATGTTTAAAAAACAAATTTATTTGAAACAAATTACTTTTGAAATTACTTTAAAATTTCATTTCAAATATGAAATTTAAAATGAATAAAATTTAAACTTAAACAAAATTTTAAACAATTTAAATTTTTTTTTAAATTTATAAGACAAACAAGTGATTGTCTTAATAACGAAATTCATAAGAATTTGAAACTAAAATCCATTTCAAAATTCAATAATTTAAATTTACATTTGGTTTAAACCTTTCAAATTTAAAACTTCTTTTAATTTCAAAAACTGAAATTCATATTTAATTCCCAGATTTAAACCTCATTTTAAACTTGCTCATATTTTAACACTTCAGTTTAAAAAAAACAAACTATTAACTATTTTATAGTAGTTAATAATTCCAGTTTTTAAACTTTATTACTTTTATATATTTTTTATTATTATTTAAAACTGAGATTTTAGATTTAAACTTGGATTCTAAAATTCAAACTTGAATTTAAAACCAGGTTTAAAACCTTCCTTACATTCAAAAGCTTCAGATTTTAAAATTTTAAAACTGAAATAACAGGTTTCTGTAAAACCTGAAAAATACAGAACAACCCGAGAACACCTAAATCTTACTTCGAGTTATTCCCTCATTTGTTTCGAGTCAAGCAATCGAATAACTCGAGTCATTCCTGAGTTCAAAATTCTGCACACCACTAAAAGTTCATCTGAACTTCAACTGCACGGTGCACGTGCACCGTGGCTCTGGCCATCACCGGCCATCCACCAGCACTTCACCTCATCAGCGATCATCTCCATTCTCGATCACGATCACCAGAATCCACCATAGTAGCTCAAATCACAAATCGAGCTAGCTACCCAAACCTGGAAACAACAAGCAGGTTTCCCTTCAAATCTGTCGACACCAAATCCTCGCCGCTCCGACCACCTGAAGATCTGCTACTCCGGCCTCGACTTCAACCATGCACCAACTATCAATCCCCAAAAACTTACTGCACTCGATCCACTACACTAACCGCAGTGATCGATTCTAATGTCACATTAAAAACTAGGGTTTAAAAAGAAAAACCCCCACCGCAACTTCCACCGTAAATTTCAACAGCTACCAGAATTTTCCTAGCAACTCCTAACCCTTCTCCATCACCCAGAAGAACCCCGAGACTCCACTATTCAAAGATCACCAGAAAATGCATATAATCCTCTTTCAGTTCAACGTCCAACTGCAACTTCAACTTATTCCTAAAAATCCTAATCCTTGATTTAAAAATCATGTTTCAGTTAATGCCTTTGATTTATAATACCGAATTTCAAAATTTACATGTTTGGATTTTGGTTAAAATCAACATGCACTGATATTTCCAATATTTCCAGAGGCAAAGAGACTCTGTTTTAGTTTAATTTAATTTTAATTCTTACTCTATGATAAGCAAACATCCTTGGTTTAAAAATTCAGATACGATCACAAATTAAATCAAGTGTAGGGGATTTTTAAATGAAAAGATGGAACTGGGGACAAAGCAGAGCCCATAACAGCATGCATACACAATACATTTTCACATCAGACTTTTTTCAATACACAAACAATACTTATCTATATCAAAACATACTAGCATGCAACCAAATTAATAATTTAAGATTTGAAAGTTACTCACAGTTTTAAAAGGAAGCAGAGCCTCATTTGAAATGCTTTAGAAATTGAGTTGCTGAAAATAAAATGTCCTTGCTTCATATTTTATTTTGAAGACAGTCTTATACTTTGAATCCTTATGTTGCTTTTTGCTTGATTTAACACTGCTGCATGCTTCCAGATTGCAGAGAAAAATTATGCAGATTTGCCTTTTTGATTTCAGGTGACATGCAGAATTCATTTTTCAGATTGAAAATAAAAAAGATGCAGACTTTTTGATATGAGGAATTTGTAACAGATTTGGTTTTTGAAAATGGCAAATGCATGATTTTGTATTTTGATTGAAGAATTTTACTAACTGATTTGTTTTGAACATGATTTGTTTACAGATTTTGAAAAACTTTGAATTTGGGTTTTCTTTTTTTTTTCAGATGTGAAAAAGAACAAGTTGAAATTTTCTTTTATTGGAAAATAAAGAAAAAGAGATAGGAATGAAATATGTGTTCTTATATATGTTAATTTCAGATTTCATAAAAGAAAATTAAAACAAAATGACACTTGTAAACTATTTCAACATTTGTCAACTTAATATGTTAATCTTTTAACATTTGTTATAAAAGCTTAAGAATACAACACTTGTCCTTTTTAAAAGTAATTTATATTTAATTTACATGTTAATATATATGTTAAGCCTAATTTAATTTGTTAATTAGGAATTTATATGTATATAAATTTATAAAAGAAATAAAAAAAAATCATGCTTATAAATAAAGCTTATGTATATAAAAATTAAAACAATTAAAAATCTATACTTTGGAATTTAAATTCAAATCAAATTCAAAATCTAATATTTAAAAATCAAGTTATGAATACAGATTAAATTTTGAAATAACAATTGGTATTTTTATTCAAAACCTATTTGTAAAGACAATACACTATTGATATTATTTTTATAAATGACTCATTATTAAATTAAAATAATTATAAAAGAAATTATGTCTTTATTAATAAATTACCTATTTTATTAAGCTATAAAACTTTTTGTTAATTCATTTTAAATTTAAAACTCAAGCCAAAATCATTTTAAACATTTAAACATTTTTCTTAACAATTTAAAATCATATATTTATTTATTACATAGCTTTGAAAACTAAATATTAATTTAAATCAAAAATTCCAAATTATTAATGTATATATTAGAATTTTAAATCATGATTCATTTACTAAGTTTAAACCAAGATCATTTATTTAATAACTTTGAAAAGTTTATATATTAAATAAAAACAAATTCTCAAATTTCTAAGAATATTAGAATTAGAAAATATGTTTTATTTATTAAATTTAAAACAATGCTAATCTATTTAAAATATAGACCATATATTTATATTATAAATAGAAACCAATTTATTAGCTGAAAAGGTTAAAATCTACCAATTTAAATATTTATTAAAGAAGAATTATTAAATCAATTTGAATTATTATTAACAAAATTATCAATATCAATTTAATTTTAATACAGATTATTAAATTGATATTGTCAAAAATTCCAGGATATTACATTCTTATTCGACAGTTATCATCTTTTACCATATTAACTGCGATTTTTAATTACCTGAAATTTCATTGATTAACAATTCAATATTTAAACGGATAAACTAATGATGATAATTAAAACTATTATTTTATGATAATAATTCATATCCATTAACTTACTATTTACAACGAAGGGTTATAAATTACTTGCCAAAACTGATTTTATATTCTATGTTAACCTATTTCAATTTATAATAATATAATTTTAATATTGAATTCAACATCTAATTTATTCCTTATTTACAATTATAACCAAATTAACCTTACAATTTATTTTAATTAATAAAAATTACATTAAAATAGTTGTTGATAGCATTCAAACAATAAAATTAAATTATATTCTAATTATTTTCTCATTAATAAATCATAATTTTAATTTCTCATCATATTAAATTCAAAAATCTTACTAAATTTAATAGTTTTTAATTATCAAAATTTACAGGTCGTTACAGTTTCTGTCGATTGAGCCCAATTTCAATCAACTGGAAGTATGGTGAACTATGTTTTTTAAAGAAGTTAAATATTTGCTGAGAAAACTAAGACCTTCATACTCAGTAGACTGACATATTCGCTCAGTAGGCTGAGATGTTGTAACGACTATTTTTATGAAAGGTCATCTTCAAGAGTTGCGACTTTCTGAATAGTTTTCTGCAATGCTGAAAGGATTTCTTGAAGATTGACAACTCTTGATTGCTTCTCTTCAATATATATAAATAATACAACAACTCATACTTAAAAATATACCATCTACTCTGATTTCTATTTATTTTACTCTCTTGTGCAATTCTAAGCATTTGTGCTTTCAACTCTATTATTTCATTTGCTATTATTCCAGTAATCACTATACACTCACTACGAATCATTAAGTAGATTAAAAGAACCATTGTACTATCAAGTCAAAATCAGTGCTAGACGAACATAAAATAGGTAAGCAAGAATTGTATTTTTCAAAGGAAAGAATAAATCTAAGAGGCGCTCAGATTGGGTAAGTTTTAAACCTATTCCTCTGGGTCAAGCAAGGGATTTACCAAGGAAATACCTAAGCGGTGCTGAAGGACTGGATGTTGGAGAGGTGCTCTGAACCAGTATAAATCTCGGTTTATACATTTACATTCTGTTTTATTATTTTGTAGTAGAAATTAGTATATATACTCATTTTATTAGCCATACACGATCTACTAGTTCTTTCATTTGGAATTAGAGCACGGTTTATTCAAAATCATAACATAATTTTGAATATTATGGCTAATATGCATAGCGCATTTCAAGAAGGACAATCAACTGCACGTCCACCACATGGGTTCTAATTATATGTATTGGGCTACACGTATGAAAGTATATATGAAATCAAGTGGTCTTGACATTTATCTATCTACTTAATCTCAGTATGTAGCTCCTACTACTGAAATTAGCACCTGAAAAGATGCTAAGAAAACAGATGCTTCTAATAATGCTAAAGCGACGAATGTTTCAAATTGTGCATTAGATAAGAACGAATTCTCTGGAGTTGTGATGTGCAAAATGGGTTATGATATATGGCACATGCTACAAGTCACACATGAAGGAACCACCAAAGTAAAGCAAACTAAGATAAGTTTATTGAGAAATCAATTTTAATCATTTAAAATGAGGACTAATAAAAGCGTTATAGAAATGCATTTTAGATTCCAAGCTATATAATATGATCTTATGGCATTAGGAGTTTTGTTTACTGATTTTGATTTAGTTACATGTATTCTAAATGCATTAATGGATGAATAGGAAAGAAAAGTATTAGCTATAGAAGAAGTCAATGACCTCTCTATACTCACAGTAGAAGACCTAAGTGGAAATGTAATGTCATACAAAGAAAGTTTGCAAGCTTAAAAAGATCTAGCCCAAGAAAAACAAAATATGCATTTCAGGTAAATAACGATGGTGACCCAGACTTAGATGAGCAAGATGTAGTTTTCTTTGCTAAAAACTACAGCAAGTTTAGAAAATTCAATAAAATGGTGCAAAAGCAAAAAATAAGCAACTCCAACGATGCTTCATCATTTAAATGCTATGGTTGCAATCGATTTGATCATATAAAAAAGGATAGTCCAAACTAAACAAGATAAGAAAGCTTCAACAAGAATAACAAATATGAGAATTCTCGAAAAAGAAGCGTGCATTTCAAGTAACATAGGATGATTCCTCAAGTGACAGTGATAGTAACAACGATAGTGATGAAGAACAAGCCAATGTTTTCTTCATGGCAACTAAAGATGAGGTACTTTCATATTTATCTTTTGACGATGTCGTAGAAATAGCTTCGGAACTAGATAATAAATATAGAAATCTTAGAAAGACTCATAAAGAATGTTTGGGAAAAATGACTAGACTAGAATTAGAAATTAAAATGCTAAAAGATGAGAAAATTATATTAGAGGAGAAAATTTTAAAATTACATAATATTTGTAAATCTTTTGATGTAAATCAAAATGTGGATGCTTTGAAAAAGGAAAATTCAACACTATCGAATAACGTAAAATTAAGAAAAATTGTCGATGATTTGGAAAATCAGGTAAAAGTGTTAAATGAAGATAAAAAGTCATTAGGAAAGAAAGTAAATGATCTATCTAAAAATATTTCTAAATTTAACAAAGGAAAAGAGAATCTATCTCATTTAATTAGTATATCAAAAACCCCTAGCAATAAAAATGATTTATATAAAATCAAAGAAACCAAAAGTTTAACATAAATATGCTGCACTTTATTATAAATTTTGTAAACTAGTAAGTAGCAAATCAAATTACGATAAAAAGACTATTCAGATATGGATTCCAAAAACAAATAATAACTTGATTAGACAAAATCATACAGATAGATTTTTGAATGATGTTCATTTTAATAAAGATTTTAGATTCGAAGGTTCAACCAAACTGTCCTGGGTATGGTTACCTTCAATTTAACCCCTAGGACCCTAATGGAGGAAGTGGGAACCATTGAATTGTTTTTTTCTTTGTAGGTATACAAACACAAATAGAAAAAATGGATTCTCGATAGTGGACGCTCCAAGCATATGATGAAAAATGCTGATATGCTAATGAATATCTCTTACAAGGATGGGAGAACAGTCACTTTTGGAGATAATTCCAAAGGCTATGTTACAGGACAAGGAGATGTTGCTTCTGTCGGTATATCTAACTCTCCTCTTATTTCATATGTTATCTAGTTAAAAATTTAAAACATAATCTCCTTAGTATTAGTCAATTATGTGATAAAGGATTTACTATAACCTTTGAAGTAGGAAAATGCAATATCTTTGATAAAAATAAAAATCTTACCTTTGAAGGAATAAGAAAACACAATATTTATCTTTTAAATATGAAAATAAGGCATGATAAATGTATTTTCTTAATAGCAGATATTACTGATGCATGGATTAGGAAAAAACGTTTTTGTCATATTAATTCAAAAAGAATTCATATGTTAGCTAAAAATAATTTAGTTCGTGGTTTACCTAAAATAAAATTTAAAAGTCAACAATCTATGCAATGCATGTATAAAAGGAAAACTTAGAAAATCCTCTTTCAAATCCGAGCAAGAGATCTCACCAAACAACCTTTAGACCTTTTACATTTGGATCTTTTTGGACCAATGTAATTAGATCCATTAATCATAATAAATAAGGTTTTTTTATAGTTGATGATTATTCACGTATATGTGGACATTCTTTTTAAAACACAAAAGTGACACTTTTGAAACGTTCAAAATCTTTTCAAAATGTATTCAAAATCTAAAAGGTTTAAAAATAAAAAAAAATTAAAGTGATCATGGTGGAGAAGTTGAAAATGAGTCATTTCAAAAAAATTGTAATAAAGGGGATAAGTCATAATTTTTCATTTTCTAGAACACCATAAAAAATGGTGTTGTAGAAAGGAAAAATAGAACTCTCCAAGAATGTGCAAGAACTCTTCTTAGTAGTAGTAATTTACCACAAAATTTTTGGGCAAAAGCCGTAGCTACTGCATGCTATGCTCTAAATTGTGTCTCCGTTAGGCCTTAAACCAAAAATACTTCTTATGAACTTTTTTTTGAAAGAAAACCCAAATATCTTATTTTACAATTTTCGAACCTAAATGTTTTATTTTAAACACTAGTGATCCTCTAGGAAAGTTTGATTCCAAAGCTGACGAAGGAATATTCGTAGGATGGTCATATCAAAATAAAGCATATAGCATATTAATAAAAAATCTAATAAAATTGAAAAGACGTTACATGTATCAACTGATGAAAATTTTAATGCTATCAAAGAAGATGATGAAATCATGAATCAATCAACATAATCTAATGTTCAAAATGAACTAATCGAATCAATTAATCCAGATAATGCTAAATTAAATCACCACCAAGTATATTAAAAGATCATCCAATAGATAATATTATAGGAGACATTAATACTAAAGTTTCAATGCGCAATCAATTAAATCAAATGGGACATGTAGCTTTAATTTCAAATATTTTACCAAAGAATGTTAAAAAAGCATAAATAAATGATTATCGGATTATCGCAATGCAAGAAGAATTAAATCAGTTTGAATGTAATAATGTATGGGAACTTGTACCATGACCCAATGATCAATATTTTACTAGTACTAAATGGAGCTTCAAAAATAAAATGGATAAAAATGGTGATATGGTTCAAAATAAGGCAAGACTTATAGCTTAGGGATATTCTCAGGAATGAGGAATCGATTATGAAGAGACCTTCTCTATTATAGCATGTCTCGAAGCTATAAGAATTCTCTTAGCATTTGCGTGTCATCATAATTTATATTATATCAAATGGACGTTAAAAGCGCATTTTTAAACGGATACATTAAAGAAAACATCTATATTGAACAATCACCATTGTTTGTACATGAACAATTTCCAAGTCATGTTTTTAAATTACGAAAAGCAATTCATGGTCTTAAACAAGCTCCTCATGCTTGGTATGAAAGATTAAAAACATACCTTTTAGAATCCAGTTTTCAAATTGGCAAAGTTGATTCTACTCTTTTTATAAAAATAAATAAAAATGATATTTTAGTAGTTCAAATATATATAGATGATATTATCTTTGGATCAACTAATAAAAACATATGTGATGAATCTGTGTCTCTATTTACTTGCTTTCTAATTATTTTAATTTTGTTCTTCATTTATTTCTCCGCATATTTCTATGATTGCGTTGGATATTGGTGTTTTCAAACAATTGGATGTTGGTCGTAAATTTTGACGCCAACGACAAGTACAGTTGTTTATGCCTTAGAAAATTAATGGAGGAAGAGGTAAGAAATGACAAAGGAGAGCCAATTGAAAAAGGTCCCTTGCAATGAGCCAAGTCCACTGTATTTATAAGTGGAGACTTGCGTGGATCATGTTGAAATTTCAACAGAGGAACATCTAGGCCCATATAACCGGATCCACAAAATTTAGGATTGATTGGCTACCAAAAAATAATTTAGTCAATCGTTCCATACTAACTCTAATGGGGCTGCGATCGTTTTTATGAGGTCCCTCATGCCTCTTGTCCATACTCTCAAAGTTTCACGCCATTCCAACTTATCGTTTATGAGATATCGATCGATCTTCGCTGTTTCGACTAGAAATTGGATCATAATAGATCATTCAATGCTTCATCCTTTTGAGCTGCAATCAATCATGTGGCTTCCTTATGATATTAGCTACCTTATTTCCAAATTTCATGCAATTTTGACGTACCGTTAGTGAGATATCGTGTTTTTCATAAAAACATGGATCGCTAGGCTGATTTATATGATCATTTCAATGGGGCTGCGATCTGTTATGAGGGTGCTCCATGATGTAAGAGACTTGCCCTCCAAATTTCGTGCAATTCCGACGTACCGTTTGTATGATATCGTGTTTTCCATCAAACAATGGATCGTTGTGCTGATTTGTGCGATCGTTCAAAACGATCGGCCTAATTTTCAAGTTTTCAACCTTTTGAGCTTTGGTCGATCATGAGGGTGCTCCATGATGTAAGAGACTTTCCCTCCAAATTACGTGCAATTCCGACGTACCGTTTGTGAGATAACGCGTTTTCCGTAAAACTATGGATCGTTATGCCAATTTGTATGATCGTTCCATAAAAATAGGCTTAATTTCAAATATTCCGTCTTTTTGAGCTTCAATCGATCAAGGGGGTGGTCCATGATGTTAGAGACATGCCCTTCAAATTTCTTGCAATTCCGACATACTGTTTGTGAGATATCGCATTTTTTGTAAACTATGGATCGTTATGCTAATTTGCACGATTGGCAAATTTCCATGTTTTCATCCTTTTGAGCTGCGAACGATCATGGGAGTGCCCCATGATGTCAGAGACTTGCTCTCCAAATTTCATTCAATTCCACCATACCTTTTATGAGATATTCCATTTCCTGTAAAACTATGGATCGTTATGGCTTATTTGTACGATTGTTCCATTATCCATCGACCTCTTTTCCAAGATTTGGGAGTTTTATCATGTGATCATTTTTTTGGGCTCTACTCTTTAATATTGTGATGCTTTGAAAGGTTCAAGTGCATTAACTTTGTAGTTTTGAGATATTGATCGACCTTCATCGATTTATGTTGTTTTATGGATCATTCCCGATCGATCCTAATAAAATTTTCCTTTGCCCATAACTCGAGCATACGATCTCCGATTGACTTGAAATTTAAAATGTGGCCTCATAGAGCCTTTGTAGTCACTTCATATTGATTTCACCTTGATTGGGACCCGGTCTGAGTCCATCCAACTATTGCCCATAGTTCCTAACATAATCGATTTTCGAGCCTGATAACCGTCTCTTCGGGATTCCTACCTTAATGATCACAGAAGTCATTTAGCCAACTTTTATGATATACTGCCTGGTCAAAAGGCAATATAATAGTATGTATGCATATATGTATATGACATCATCAATAAACTATGACATTGCACTATGATATTAACCATAAATCATAATGGTAACTTAAATCCCTCATAACTTGTGTTCATCATATTACCCATAGGTTAGATCACCATATTTAATATGGTTATAATGTTTGCATTATGGCTACAGACATATTATAATATCAAAATATAAATTAAATTAAAACTATATTAGTAATTAATATAAAATTAAATTAACAATAAAATGTTGTTATTAAATCATTAAAAACAAACAAAAATTTTTAATATACAATTAGTTAAATTAAAATTCTACCCCAAGCTCTTTTATTAATCAATATTAAATGTGATTTGGTATAAAATAATTATTCATGTAAACACAAAATATGATCTTATGCAAGTTAATAAAAGGAATTTATTTTGAAATTCTCTCCTTTAACCTGCTACCAATACACCTAATTCAATATATGTATGTTTATAACTATCGAAATGGTATTAATTAGAATAATATTTATAAACACAGGTTAGCATCTTTCGACCTTGATGCTTCCGACTTAGTCGGAAGGTGGCTACCAAGTGACTCAAGTATGCTTCATCTTTGTCGAAAGGAAGGGCTACGCCTCTCTTCTTTGTACTTCCTTGTAAGTGCTTCTGACTCTGTTCATAGGTATTATTCAATGGTTTCGATGATGTTAGTTATGCCTGGGCACCTTTTTCTGATCTGATGTGGAACCCTCCTGGATCACACTAGTTTCTATCAGTTCGAAAGGCTTCCATTACTTTTGAAGGGGTTTTCGTAGACAATGCTTGCTTTCGCATGGTTATAAATGAAGGCAAAATCTTTGGTGTCAAAAGGTTTGGCGCATATGCAAATAGCTGTTCACATTGTCTTCGAAAGGTGTTTCTTTAACTCAATCAAAAGGTCATCATGCATATGAAATGACCCAGTCGAAAGGTGGCTACTGCAGGTGGAAGGGTGCTTTTGACTCCTTTTTCTCCTTGAAAAGGTTTAAACTCACTGGATCTTTGTTGAAGAGACCTTCTGACACCTTTAAAAGGTTTTGAAACTTTCAGACTTTGATGATAGCATCCCTTTTGAATGCTTCGAAAGGTTTAGCTGGAACCTTCCTCTCTTGTCCTTCTTTGACTTCTGCTCAAAATGGTTTTGACTAATTCAAAACATTGATTTTTGTAGTAACAAGCTGCTTAGTGGCATTTAATATTACACAATAATGCATATTCCCAAAGTGGGAAACATGAAGTTCGACTCACTGGAAAAGCTGGCCAATTCTAGAGATGTGCAGCTCATGGGCCTGGTTTTGGTGGAAGTATTTTCGGCTCCGAGGATCAACCATATGAATGTCGATTGGATCTTAGAGGCCGAGCATGAGAAGGATTCATGGATGACTCCAATAAAGAACTATTTGCAGAGGGTAATCCTTTCAAACAGAAGGAATGAGCGACGAAATCTCCTTCGCTAAGCTTCAAGATATATCTTCCAGCAAGGAGCACTTTACATGAAAGGATTTTCAGTCCCAATGTCATGATGTTCCACCAACAATGAGGCCAAACAAGTCCCGAGAGAGTCCACAAAGGAGCTTGCGGTGACCACATTAAGGAGAAAACCCTGGCAAAGAAGATTCTTTGCAATGGGTACTTTTGGCCAACTGTCAATGAAACGTAGCTAATTACACCAGAAAGTGTGACAAGTGCTAGAGATGTGCTAAATTTTGAGAGCCCCACCAATAGAGATTAATCAAATGGCTAATCCCTTGTCGTTTGCAGTTTGAGGGATCGATATTATAGAGGTATTGCCAATATCTAAGGGTGGTGTGAAGTGCGTTATCGTCATCATTGATTACTTCACCAAATGGGCTGACGCGAAGCTATTAGCCACAATTATCATAATGAAAGCAATCAATTTCGTGGTCTAGAATATCATCTACCGTTTCGGAGTTCCTAAGAAACTGTTACTGATAAAAGGCTCAATTCGATAACACTAAGTTTAAGGATTTCTACCATTGGCATCATACAGAAAAGAGATTTGCCGTGGTGGCACACCCCCAGTAGAATGGACAAGTTGAAGTTAAAACAAAATTATCAATTCTGTTATTAAGAAACGATTGGAAAAGACTTAGGGCAAGTGAGTTGATGAACTTCCATTAGCACTTTGGGCTTATCGGACGACCCACAAGTCGACGAATGGCCATTCTCCATTTGCCTTAGCCTATGGATCAATGGCTATGATTTTGGTTGAATTAGAAGTACCTTCTCATTGATAATTCACTACATTCCATGGACGAATTAACAATTCTTGTTGGAGTCCCTTGATATGCTTGATGAGAAGCACGATGAAGCTGACTTGAGAGTAGCCATGCACCGAAACCGAGTTGCTCGATATTACAATGCCAAGGTCAAGAATCAGACCTTTGAAATTGGTGACCTAGTTCTCAAATGAATCTTCCCAGGCCTTTAGAACTTGGGCCCCGGTTGGGAAGCTCCGTATGCGATTGAACAAAAGCTTGGAAATGGCACTTTCAAGCTAGCAATGGTGGACGGGATCCCACTCCTGTGGGCGTAGAATAGCGAAAACTAATGACACTATTTCACTTAGAAATAAATTTGTACATAATTAAAGCTAAGTAATAAGATAGAACTGTTATTTCCTATATTTCATAAAATGAAATGGCTTTTCGAATCTATGATTCTGTCTTTACATAGCTTAAGAGTTGTGAATTATAACCGACTTGAATGAATCTGCATATGTATAATGTAGATATGCAAGTACCTGGAGTTAGGTGCCAGCCAAACTTCTACGGTCCATGATTGGACCCTTTGAGTTCAACCACTCTTTGCATCTAAAAATGGAAGCCAGTTAACTTTTTTCCTTGATGAGGGGATAGGAGTATAACCTAAAATGGACGTGATTTGACCGTCCATCAACTAACTCTTGTCCTTGAGGTAGAAGCAGGAGTATATAATCTAAAATGGACATGATTTGACTGTCCATCTTCTAACTTTGACTTTAAGGTGGGGGCATTAGTATAAACCCAAAATAGACTTGAATTGACCGTCCATTCATTAGCATTTTCTAGGAGTTTGGCAAAGTGTCGATGTCTTGCCTAGAGGATGGTAGGGCTGGAGATCATTTACCAGAATTAGACAAGGCCTCTTCTGAACCTCGATCGACACCCAGAGACAGACACGATTCCATTTAAAGGTTTTGGAAAAGGTATGTTTAAATAACCTTTCCAGGTGAGTGAAATTTGACCAGATTCCAAATTTGATATTATTACATAAAAATGCCCAGGGTTGGGTCTTCAATAATCGCTTTACATTCGCAAGAATGACGAAAGGCCGGCAAATCAAAGAACAAGCTAATGACATAGTCTGACAATAATCATGGATAGAATGGATCGCGAGTACATCGAATGGAAAGTGCATTTATCGAATACTTAAATAAATCCAAATGAGGATTAAACAAAACAAAAGTCTTTGTTATTCACATTCGAAATATAACTCAGAAAGAAAAGAACAAGTTTTATTTATAACTAAGCTGGAAAAAAAAGCGGAGGCCGACCCTGCACAACGTCGGCCTAAAATTAAAATAGACACCTATGATTACAAACCAAAAGTGAGTCAATCTACACTAAACAAACCAGCAATCACTGCTTATGCTTTTGCCGCTTGGAATTTCTCTTCTTCGAAAAAGGTGTGATTTAATTAGGCTTCTTCCTGCTTCTTCATTATTCCTTGGATGGATTGCTTTGAGATGACCCAGCATGCATGCTTTGAGTGCTCCCAAGTGGAGGAAAAATGGTTGGAACGGAGATAGTCTGACTAGGCAAAGCTATGGATAAAAAAGAAGGGATTGCCTCTCTCTTCTCTATCTTAATCTCTTTATTTAGGAGTGGTTGTTGCTAAAACTTACTCATGTGGGAACCAAAAGGGCTTGGAGAATCCGGTGATGACAACTTCGTCTCTGGTTTGAGTTTCCTAAATCCAACTAGTCCCTTCATCCTATAAAGCATCTATCATCCACTCATCAGGCCCAGAAGTCTCGCCAATTGGAATATTTGAAACTATTGTTAAAGTAGTCATAGTCTCGATTCTATTATAGATGCTTATTATCTTGATTGAAGACCTTCATCAGGAAGCGAGATGACCTGGGACTGACTTGGCACTAGAGAGACATAAAAAGAGAGGTTAGTTTTATTTTCGGCAGCATGTGGACTCTCTAAAATAGAGGAAAAGTCAACGAGATACCTCCTTCAGTATGGGGTTCTGTATTAGCCGGTGTGCATTGCAATTTCCTTCTAAGATGGGAGAAAGGATAGTAGACTTATGCATTTGAGGCTTGTCTTGATCATATTCAGGGACGGAGGATGAATTGAGAGCAGCTTTGGGTCCTGGTGTGCGGACAGTGGTGATATCCTGAGGTGATGATCCGAAGCCTTCGCATATGTCCAATTTTAGTGTGGCGGCCAGTTTCGAATAGAGAGTAAGCTCAGCCTCTCTTAACACCCTAGACTCATCTCCCATCAAGACCTCCTTTTCCAACTATGTCAGGTTTACCTCACATACATTCAAAAATTATTTCTCCTCCTTAACAACTTGCTCCCAAGCCATAGCCAGAGCCCTGGGATAATCATCACAGAGCAACTCTAAGTTGCAGAACCTAAGCTCATTAGTGTTGTACTTAATGATCAATGGTTCAAATCTCTCCATCATCCGCTTCTCAACGACCTTAGCCTTCTTTTTAACAAGAGTGTCCATGTCCTAAGCACATGTAAGCACCTCGTCCCTTCCTTAATGATTGGTAAGCAGCTCTTCATAGTATCCTCAAGCCTCTTGGAGAGCTTCATCCTTTATTTTTGTTTTACTTTCGGCTTTGACTGATAGCTCATTCATCTCTGTGGTCAAGGCATCTCTCTCTAGCACTAATTCACGATTTCATTGGTATGCGGTCTCTATCTCATTGCGATGTTTGGTCCTCTCACTCTCTAGTGCTCTGATAGCATCCTCGGCCCTCTTCTTGGCTTTACCTTGTGTTTTTCCAAGCCAGCGATCTCGATCGATGATCCTTTTATCTTATGTCTAGATAAGTTTCAAGTTATCGATCTTAGGCTTCCTTTCCTTTGGAACCCAAGAGATCATCTCGGTCCTCTGCTTCCATTAATTATATTGATCATATGCATTAGCTATGTAAGCGACTGTCGTGTCTTTGACCTTTGGTGGAATGTTTTTAAGATTGGGCACAAACGACAAGTTGTTGCTCCGCAGTAATGACCGGAGCCTTAATCAGTTTCTTGCTAGACTTGTGATAAGAGGCCTTAGAACTACCATTATAGTGTCCACGAATAGAAGGTCGACTGATGTGAGTCGATTTCAAGTGTTGAACGGGAATGGAAGCCGGAAGTGGTGCATGAGAAGCATCGCTTGATTGAAAGTAATCATGACGATTAGATTGATTATCCAAACCTCTTGGCGGAGATGTCCTTGACCTAGAACAATATCTAGAAGTAGGGTCATGAGATTTATAGTCTCTATCATGGCTGCCTCTATCACGGCTAGACAATTGGGTGGACTCTGAGTCTCGGCCGCCACCATGATGATATGTGTTTGAGAAATGCCTCTATCAAGATGAATTTTCTTATAAAGACTAAAACATATACTTTTTCAGCTCTATGGTTCTTGCAAATGAAACCGAAATAAGTTTGCTCCAATAAGAAAGGACACTAGTCAAGTGCAATGCAGTGCATGTATATGTGCATGTCCTAGTGTCCCCATGATGGACCGTATGCTGGAGCTTTGCTAATGGGAGTGATTGCTCCCATGGTGATAGGAGTGATTTCATCACCAAAGTGGAGAGGAGAGTCAAGACCCTCAAGGCTCATTTTACCAATGCCGAAAGAACCAAATTCGATAGGAATCAACCCCAAACCAGCGATTATATCTTCAAATGGAAGTAAAGGAGTTTTATCGGCAGTCATAGATGGCGGGTGCTATGTAGAATACTGTCCTTTGGGAAGTTACACGACGAGGCTCTTTTTCATAATGAACCGTTGGTCATTCTTGAACTGTTCAACCGAAGGCTCGTGGCTCGCATTAACGTCATCATAGCAGCTTTTCCACCTTTGCCTACTATTTCTCCTTCCTTGGTGTGCCCTTACACTGATTCAATATTCTCTTCAACTCTAGCCCCTAGATTTGGGACTAGGGGCATGCCAAATTTTACATCGCCATCTCCAGGCAAGTTATCGTTATCGTCATCATCGTTGTCATCGGTGACCACTTGGACTTGGCCTGTGCTATGGCCCGCTTTCAACAAGTCATGGGCATAGAGATTCTCATTGGAAAGGAGAACTCTAATATCTCTATCCTCTTTTGGAAGTGCTATAAGAACTGTGATGGCATCTGCAAGTTCCATGGCACTAGGTCTCATCAGAATATTTGAATGACAGTAATAATATGAGTTAAGCTCGCAGAATCGCAATGAGAGTTCACGTTAAACACATGAAGTGTAAGTTAAGTCCAGATAGCCATCTACGTGCAAATCCAGGAAGACAACAGATATAGAACCATTGACTCTTGAAATAGCTCAGCTTATTCCATACACTAGTAACAACTCGATAGTTCTTGGCCAGTTCGAGATAAGTCAAGGAAATGCTTCCTTTTGGGCTCTTGAAACTGTATGCATGTGTGTGTGTGTGTGTGTGTTTATATATATACTGAATTTATTCATCACTGGTTACTCGGTGCAAATGTTGAGCAAAGACTATATATGCTCCATGAAGAAAGGCGTAGCTATATGGATGCAGTTGCGTTGAAGCAAAATTCATGGCATTCAGAATTCAATGAATGAATTGATTGAATAGTAGGACGCATCCCGCTAGAACATGTATCCATTACAACCAGTATAACCTTATGGGAGATTATGAGGTCTTTAGTGACAAGAAGGGACTGGCACATCCTTGAATGGAATTCCACATTTGTCACAGATCCTACGAAGTGACCCATCTTCGATCTTTGAAGCAATGGAACCATTGGGATCGTCTAAAATAATAGCATCCTCGAGAGTTTCAGAAGCAGGTTCAACTGCTGGTCCTTCTATAGGCGTTATTAGGACTTTCGAAACATGTTGTTCTACATGTGGATTTTAAACTGGAGGTATAAACTTCCTTGTATTATATGTTGTGTAGAAGGAATCATAGTCGAACTTGACTCAGCATCGGACTCAATGTATTTGGAAGTCGATGGACCTGAAGCCAAAGTGATAAGATGGTTGGAACACCTATGGTCCATTTGTATAAAAAATCTCAACAGATAATCAACATCAAATTAATGAAAAGCTATACCTCCATGCTAAGGTGCAACCTAGTGCGGTGTCATGCAATGTCTTACAATGTAGATTTTCAATATTATACAATAGTTCATTCTGGAATCTAGATACCACACGGAGTAATCGTCACCGCTGATCGTCCTATCAAACTTCTCATCAGTGGCCATGCATCGAGTACACCTTAGGGATCAAGAGAAGTCACTTAGGAAAACCCAAGTCTTGTAAATTCACTAAGTGATTCAAGACAAGAATTCGAAGGAAAAACCAAAGGGTCGGATCGGTAACAATCCTAACCCTTAGTGTGGATTTTTATCCTTCAACTTCCTCTTCCTGTTTCTCTCTATCCAAAATGCAGCCATCAATATGAGGATCATCTACGTTAATTCCCATCCTCTCCTCCATCATCATCGACACCTAACTATGTTCAAGTACAAGGATCGAATCTAGGTGAAGTCGATTGAGTGGACATGGTTTGGGCTGGGTTCAAGCAAGACAGGTGACGTCGAGTTTAATCAGAGATGGGTGGTGACGACAATCCTAGGGTCGAGTGATGGATATGGGTTCAATTTTGAAGTCAAAATCTTTTAATTGTAGAAAGTAGCTTGATTCGATAGGAGATTAAAAGTGAGGAGGAAGAGAAAGCAATCGGGTTATATAACCCAACAATCTTGATTCCCCAGGCAAACAAATAGGATGATTACAAGTCCTGCGTTAGTACCGATTCTTATCTTTAAAAAATAGTGATGACCATCCTTGTGTACATGCATGTATGTGTATGTATGTAACACAATGGAGCTACTTGAGAATGTACACATGTATATGTGTGCATGTACATATTCTACCCTGAACGACTATAGTCAAAGAAAATCAGATTCAAAACTGGAAAGTCCATGAGAGGATCCAATTCAAAATTTCTAAGATTGGAATGATAGATCAGGAGAGGATATTCTAGATTTATAATCCAGATGTGGGTAAATCATCGTTATGAATAGCTATAGATATAACTCTTACAGAAATGATCCGCAGGAAAGATAACAACCATTCAAAGCATAGAGTGGATTCCTTAGCGGCAAACTTGACTTGTCTTGATTCAAAACACATCATGTTTGAATTAAGATTCACTTTGGGGGCCAATGTTATCCAGTCTTTTGACTAGACAATATTCAGATAGATTGGATGAATCAAACATGGAAGCCATCAAGGTAGGAAGCCCGAAGAGATAGCCCAAGAGTCTAGAAACCAAGCGCAAATAGAACCTTGAGGCAAAGATTAAAACACCATAAGGATCCATAGTACAAAATCCAACATGTCTAGAGTACTGAAAAAACATCCTAGATGAGTACCGAGCCATGTTTCTTCAGCCAAGGAAGCCCAACTTCCTCCGATCCACTAATGTTGATGTAAAAGGCTATTTCAAGTTTCATTTCATCGATCCTATGCAATTCTTTACCGATCTCCTTGAGTACTTGAATCAGCAACACTGTTCTTCCACCAATTCATCATTTGGACTTAGAAACAAGCTAATAATGATGCAAACAAGTTTGAAACTAAAAGCAACCCTGAATCGAGCCATGACAAGAAGTTAAAAATCATCCATATATAGAACATATGGATCGGTACCGATCCAAGCCCATAGATCGATGCTGGTCCATGATTATTGATGATGTGCCTGCCTATTTTCTTAAAGAAGTGGTCTATGGAAGGAAAACGAGGTGGAGATCATAGACGTGAGATTTTAGGCTTCCTATAGCTATAAATAGAAGGCAGAGCCCACTTTTAAAAATCTTATTTGGCTCTCTTGCTCTCTAACATTGATTTCTTATAATCACTCATGGATTTATATCGATCCATAAGAAAAACTGCTTGTAAACCAGTGATATATCCTGAAACGACCCGACTTTCTTACCATAGAAAATCGCATCATTTTTAAGAAAGAAAGGGGTAGAAAAGAGAAAAGACAGAGAAGAAGAAAGAAACAACATCAGAATCTAAACAGCGGAACGAATAAATTATATTAATCACATAATACATTACATAGTATTATATACATCAGAGATACACAGCTAAAACAACACATACTAGACAGTTATAAACACCTATCTAGTTATACAACTCAAAGACAACAACTCAGAGAACACACAGCGGAATACTATATAGCTATATGCAGAAGTCTCCTGCTCCATTGCTCCTCCAGAATTTGTCAAAGCCAACCTGAATTCCCTTGGCTACTCGTAAAATTTTGAGTGCCCAAGAGTTTAAGAAAAACAGAATAAACTCCGAGTCAAACATGGGTCTGGTGTGAGTAAACGGTTAAAGTTGCTTAACTTTAAAAACCTTTTGAAAGAAAAGGTATCACGTAAGACTTCACACACATAAACATGGAAAAGTTTTTACCTTACGCTAACCAAAACATTTGATAGGAAATTCAGTGATATTATAATAGGTCTAGGGTTTTCAAATAAATATGAAATTGTCGAAATTGTAACATTATTAAATTCCAGCTACGAGCCACAAAAGTGGGTAATACAATCAAATCCGATGGCACTTATTTGATTTTGAATTCCATACAATGGCAGGGCTACTGGGGTACCACCCGTCACAGTACGTGACCTAGATCACCGTACCGAGGAGCCACCCTAACTCCCTTGCATCACAAAGCCGGAAGCATTCCTTACTAAACAGTTCCGAATAAGACAACCCGGCGGATGTAGCTATTCAACCGCCCACGCAGCCGAAATAAAAGGGACCTCTAGACGGGGGTAAATCTTACTCTCAAGTGGGGGCTACCCACAAAGCCTTGCTGCACCTCCCCTATTTTAGCCATTCCCGGTTGATGAGGCTTGAGGCTACGATTACCTTTAGTGAACACATCACTTAGAATGCTCATCGTCCACCTGACGATGTTCTGAAAGCATTCAATCCATACAAGTTCGTCCCGGGTTCGAACGAAACCGAAGGCATTATCTCGTTACACTCATTTTGGAATCACCCTCAGAGTTAACGACAATAACCCTTGCACTTTGAATCTTCATCTTCACTTGAGATTCATGACCTATCGTTAATTTGGATCGATGTAGTTTTCGGATATCCAAATATGGAAACCCGATCCCGGTCTCATCGAAATCCAAAGCGTATCTTTTAGGTCCAAGTTGTTTAAGGTTAAACATTTCAACTATCTATATACACACAGAATAGATAATTCACAAGTCACAATTGATGACCACATTATCAAAATAAACAGATGATCCATAATAAAATAGGTAATCCATATCATCATCACAATAGATAATCTATATTACCATTACAATGCAACCAAGCATTCATACCATACAACATTTACTTATCTCAATTCTGAGATTGCATCCATTCAAAACAATAAATGTCATTTATTCATACATAAGCAATGATTTACTTAATCACAACATAATTAATTTAAAATGAATTAAATTAACTATCTCTATCTCTAATTAATTTAATGTGAATTAAATTAATTACTTCATCTCTTAATTAATTTAAAATTAATTAAATTAATTACCTTCATCACAATAAATCTTGCTTACTTATTCATTAATTAAACCAATTAATTAATCATCATCTTAATTAACCAACCTTGATTAATTAACTCTTAATCAAGTAATTATCCTTAATTATTCTCATTAATCATATCAATTAATGAACCTTTATTAATTACTCCCATTAATTAATTAACTATAATTAATCACATTATTTCTTAATTAATTATATTAATTAATCAAGCTTAAATTAATTGCTTCCAATTAATCTGCTTTAATAAATAAATACAGTAATTAATTATTCTTAATTATTCTTAATTACTTTTAAGAAACCTTTGATTTATTACACCAAGTAATAAACCCTTATTTACTTTATCAAGTAATTATCCATTTAAAATTACTTCCAAATAAGTAATTTACCTTATCCCAATTACCTTTGTAATTTATCAATTACTTATCTTAAGTAATTAGCCTTATCAAACTTATTAAGCAAACATACTTAATCTTTTATCAAGTGACTATATTTAATTAATTAACAAAATTAATTAACTTACTTGATCACAACACCCCATAAATTATAATCGAGTAATTTATCCCTTAATTACTCTTTAACCAAATTAATCTTCAATTAATAGATTAATTAACCTCAACTATTAATTAATAAACCTTAATTATTAATCAATCCTTTAATTACAAAGTAATTAATCACTAATTACTTTTATAATTAATTAATTAACCTTAATTAACTAATTAATCATCTCTCAATCATTAATTAATAAAACTTAATTATTAATTAACAATCTTAATTTACAAATTAATTAATTCATAAATATAATTAATCAATTAATCCTTAATTATAATTAATTAACCTTAAATAATAATAGTTGATTAATTCTTAATTAACTTGCCTTATAGATTAATAATTCTTTAATTATTAATTAAGAAAACCTAATTATAACTTAATTACTAGTTTAATCACTTAATTAATTAATAATTAAATTTTTATTAATCATTAGTCATTAATTAAATCATCATAATTATTAGTTAATTAATAATCATACTTAATTAATTACTTAATTAACCCCTTTTAAAATAATAATTAAATTAATTAATTAAACTTAAAATTTCTTAATTAACTAATTAATTACAAATCAATAACACTTAATTATTATTTAAGATAAAACATTATCTTAAATTAATCTTGAAAAACTTTACTTAACATAAGTCACTAATTAGTTTATGATATAAATTAATCATCAATTACTTTCCTTAATTATTAATTAGCAATCCCTTAGTTAATCAATTATTTAAAACTTAATTTGTAACAACCTCACTTACAATATCGGGTATGTAAAATTTTAGAAGTTTAAAATGTACTATCTACACCATCTCTATGTTATTTATATTTATGTATGCTTTTAAATAATACAAAAGGTGTAAGTATGTATACATTTATAAGTATATGATAAGTGGCATGACATGGTGAAGACAAGTGGCATAATATGGACCATACACCTATCTTAAGATGAAATAGAATTATGACACATATATCACTTAGGTGTACACTTCTAGAATACCTTAAATGATTACTAAATAAGGTATGTGTCATGAAATGAAACTTGCATAAAAAGATGAAGGACATGTGTCACAAGATTAAATAAGATAGTGACACATAACCCCATTAGGTGTCCATGTGTAGAAACATCTTAAGACACCTAAGTAGACATGTGTTAACATTATAAAGCTTGTGCAAAGAGAAGTAGACAAGTGTCCAAAATTAAAATTACCAAACTAGCCTTGAAAATTACTATATAAAGGGTGGAAATGTTCACTTATGTTTCATACTTTCAAAAAGCAAAAACAAAAGTAAGATAAAGTGAAAAAGCTTGGAGAAAGTTTGGAGAAAAAGATTCAAGTCAAATACGCAAGTTTAAGGTGAGAAAAACTATTTAATTTCTAGTATTCATGTTATTCTTGAAGAGATGATAGTTGTAAGTAAAAGTGGCTCGGTTCTATCAAAACGCAGCTTAGTAATTTGACCATAACTTTCACAATTCTTAATGAAATTTTGATTTCTTGGATGTTATGGAAAGCTTATTTCATGTGCTACAACTTTGATGTTTTGTGTTTTCTTTAATTTGGATGTTAGCTATGCCAAAATTGAATTTTTCTACTGTAATCCCGAGAGCAAAACCAATATTAGCTCTGTGCTTAAGGCTGAAACTAAATTGACCATAACTTCTTCGTTCCTCAACCGATTTTGATAAATTTAGATGTTACATAAAGAAAAGACTTTGTTATAAAACTTTTATGTTTTGAGTTTTCCAAAATTTCGATGTTTTCTATGCTAAAATTGCAATTGTTGGTCGCTGTCCTGCAAATACATAAGTTCAGGCTAAGTTTAATATTTTTAGTAAAATGGTCATAACTTTTGAACTGTTGATCCAAATTCGATGTTCTTGGCCATTATGGAAAGCTAACGGAAAGGCCTATAACTTTTTTTTGTATCATTTTCTGAAATTCGTTGATTAAAGTATTGAAAAACCTCTTGAAAACTCGTTGTCCTGTTGTTGTAGAGTACTCAGTGTTCTGTGCAAACCTATGCTAGTATTTTGTGCATAACTTTTGCGTTTCTTATCCAAATCCTATAATTTTAAAGTTTTGGAAACTGAAGGAAGAATGTGACAACTTTATTTTGTATCACTTTTTAAAATTCGGCCATCTATATATATGAATTTGAGGTGCAAGCTCGGCTTAAATTTCTGCCCGAAATGAACACGTTTGTTTCTAAGAAAATGCCTTACTTATTAGATTTTTATCATCGATTTGATAAATAATTTGATGGGACTATTTTCATGGTGGTTGAGTATACTAAGTAAATTACTTTAAAGAAGTATTTTCACACAGAAGAATTAATCGAGAATACGGTATAAGACCATAGATCTTGGGTGGTGCACTATTACTCTATGTGGTATCGAGCCAGTAGAGTACATTCCTACTTGATGAGGGGATGCCGGCCGCAATCGAGGATGCGGTATAAGACCATAGATCTTGGGTAGTGCACTATTACTCTATGTGGTATCGAGCCAGTGGAGTACATTCCTATTTGATGACGGGATGTCGGCCGCAATAGGATACAATATCCTAGAATATAAACCAAATTGAGAGAGTGGTTTAAATTTATGAAAAATCTTGACTTTAGACAAATGAAGTTTATATATTTTGAAGTTTACCTTGAATAGTGTTTTTGATCTGGAATTATTAAAACTTAAGAAGTAGTGATTTGGAATGAAATGATGATATGAAAATTATGATTTTTATAACCCTTCATGACATGACTTGAAACTATAGATTAAATAGCTATCTCACTGGGTCAGTGTTGCTCATGATGCTACACATAAACATTTCAGGTTTAGATGGTTAGTTGTTCAACGCAAGATGACTGATGAATACTATGACTATGAAATGAAGACTTTTATTTAAGTTTATCAACTTTCTTATGTATAAATATGTTGAATCTCATGATCCTATGTAACTGTGTAATTATGATGATGTGATTGTATAATAACTCTTCCGTTTAAAATCATGTAATCTGAATGATTTTATGTTCCGATATATTTTATTTAAGTTGTGATACTACTCTATTAAGCACCGTAGTTTCTCTGTAACATCCTTGCCTCTGGGTAAGCTACCAGATTGGGGTGTTACATAATTGTTAATTAACAAATTATTATTCACTACTTAATTTAAATAGAACATTTACTTATAATTTCCCCTTTTATATTTCAAAATAAGTTTTGAAATAATATTAAGGTTTTAACTTAAGACATTTTAAACATCATACAAATTTATTTATAAAAACAATTCAATTCAAAGAAAAGAATTTTAATTTAACTTAAATTATTTAAAGTTTAAATTTACTTATTTTAAACTAAAATTAATCTGGTTGAATATTAATTTGGGTTCAAGCCATGTATACTTGAATTCAAGTATAAGGTGCATCTTCTTTCCTTTTAAAAACAGTTTGACTTTAAAAATTTGAAAACTGTTTCAGTTTTAAACTTCAAAAACTGTTAAACACAACAGTTTTACCCAGCATGCAAAACTCAGGAACCACTCGGGCTATTCCCCGGGTCAACTTCCTTAAATACCCGAGACCCGCTCGAGAAAAATGAACAAACCAAAGCAACACAACCTGCTGACACCACATTCCCCTGTGCAAGTGCACCAGCGCCGGAATCGCCTCCGGCCAACGCCGAACCCACTGCCAAGTCACCCAAGCATCCTACAAGCTCCTACGATCAGCCAAACATCAACACAAACCTCGATTCAAAATCGAGCACCCGGATTGAACAGAACCCTAAATACCATCATCAGGAAATTCCAGTAAACCCTAGCCTCCGATCAATGATATCCACTACAACTCCGGCCATGGGTTGCTGACCCACTGCGCATTCTTCTCCTAGAATTTCTCCAAGCTCGAATCAAAGATGAAGATACAGTAGTTCAATTTTCAGCAAGAACAAAAAATTAGGTCTAAAACCAAATCAAAGCAATTCCAACCTTCACAGTGGATTACAAGCTCCTCAACAAATTTTCCCACACTCCCCAATCCTACACCTAGCTCCATCAACAATCTCGAGCAACCCAGATACACAGATCAACAGAATTATGCAAAAACCAAATTTCCAGATAAACCCCAATTTCTTATACCATACTTTATTTAAAATCCTGATTTTGATTTTAAAAATCCTAACCTTTAGCATGGATTCAAGTTATAAACTGGAAACGGTAAATTAAAATAACTAAATTTGTCTTGTTTAAAAGAATTTCTATTAAAATTTCATTCCCCAGATGAGTTGCTAAATATTCTTACTTGAATTCATTTTTAAATTTAAATTTAAGTTTACAAAAACATTTAATGTTTGTGTAACGTCAACGGATTTTAGATCTCCGAAAATTCGACATCGACGCTCACTTTATCGACTGCCGAGAAATCGAAGGCCGAAAACACGGATAGTTATGGGTTTTAAAAAAAGAAAGAAAAGAAAGAAGAGAGAAAAAGAAGAAAGAAAAAGAAAAAAAATAGAAAATAGAGAGGAAAGAAGATAGACGATTTTATTTAGAAAACAGAGAATTTTAAAATAGAAGATAGAAGAATTTTAAAAATAGAACGGGAAGAAAGAACAACAACAGAAAAACATCAGAATCTCACAATTCGCAGCGGAACAACATATAATAATGAATGAATAATCTTTAAACAAAGAACTATATCAGTTATTACATTACATACATTTCATTACATCATATCATATCATCAGAGTGTACAACATCATACAACAACAAACAGTGCAGCGGAAAAAGAAATACTATATAAACTAGTAATACGCCATGCCATCCATCTTGCCTCCAGCAACTCCAGAATATCCAGAATATCCTGATAAACCTAACTCTTAACTGCCCGTGTGGAAATTGGTGGGCGCCCAGAGTTTAGGAAGGAAAACAATAAACTCCAAGTCAGTCATGTGACTGGTGTGAGAACTCAAAACAGTTTATTTAACTTTAAAATCAGAATAGAGGAATATTTTTAATCAATTCGCAATGCTTTTAAAAATGAGACTACCATAAGGCCTCCCGCACACACACACAATGCAAACGCAGAATCGGAGGAGATTTCTCCTTATGATAATCAAAGATGCTTGATACGCATTTAAAATAATATTTGATACTATTACTAGTGCATAGTATAGAAAAAATTTATTTCGAAAGTAGAATATAAATCTTAGCCAACATAGACATTTCGAACTATGCCTACTATAGCTACCATCCAAACAGTGGTGACCACCATAAGTGAATGGCAGGTTCTACAACTAATACCGTACAAGTTTCGTATTGGGAATTGGATTTCCAACGAATGATCAGGCCAAGGAACTTCCCATTGCCACTGAGAATGCCTCTGGATGGACATCCCCGAGAACCAAACCGGATCTCTACCAACACAAGGCCGGGTTACTCCTAACTGAGTAACAACTGACCGAATATGCCATCCCCCGGTCCTTTGGGACCTTTTCACCGAGCGCTCGTAATCAATTCACACAATCATAAAGTGTTTTCAACATGAGTAAATATCTGGGCTCCATACCATGATACCACCCTTTTCCAGAAGGAAATGGACATATCCTAAAGGGTGCTACCCCTCATAACCTTGCCGCATCTTTCCTGTTTTGACCATTCACGGGGTGTGAGGCTCGACGAAGTCACGTCCACAAAAACATACTTTATACAAAAGCCATGCTTTGGGTCAACAAATGATCAACACAATGATCACTAAGATAGACGATCAAACAAATGATCCTATCACAAATAATCAACACAATGATCATTTCAGCATCACTCAGCATGTCACATTACCAAACTGGGAATATATCGCTGATAACTTCAACTATATAACCTTTGAGCTCGTACGTCTCAAAGAAGGGTGTTAAGCAAAGAATAAATTCTCCGCCACCAACAGAAATATATTTGAAAGAAATCGGCTTTATATCTCAAATTGTAATGTCAGGCATACAATCCATACAAGTCTGTTCCGGGCTCGAACAAAACCGAAGGCACTTCTTACGAAGCCCTTGCAATACGGGTATTCACAATCCCGATCGAATTTCCCATCACTTAGGAGATCTCAATACCAGGAGCTACCCAGTGCAGAGACAATCGATAGGTCATCCTATCGCTTTCACAAATACTCGGTCTTCAACACCGATCTTCAAATGCAATTCATAACGACGTATCACATATTCGGAATGGGTTATACGACCCCATGGTCCTTTCCCGGTTAACCCGAATAGTGAGCGCTTATTTAAAAATAAGTGTGGCATTCACATTCAAACAAATCACATCAATTACCCATTCAAAGGGAAATATTGATAGTCGATTATTGAACTATAAATGGATATGCATACATCACCAGATTCCAAATAATTTTCCAAATTATTTATTTTCCAAAATATCTTTACAAGATATATAATTTCAACACTTCAAAAATAAATCAATATTTATTTTTAACAAATTCCACTTTCACATATAAATTCCATAATGAATTTATATTTCAAAATATCCATGCATATTCGATTTCAATAATTCATTTCAATTTATCTTCAAAAAGATAAATTCTAATATTCACTTCTTATTGGAAAACATTTCCATACTTATCAAAAATAAGTAATCGACAAATCTTTTTATTTTCAACCTTTGAAAATATTCAATATACTTAAATCGAATTAAGTATATTATTCATTCTTTAAGGGAAATCATTCTCTTAAACATTTTTATTTGGGCCAAAACGAATGTTGCGTAAAACATCGTTACGACAACCCAAAATCACTAGTATAGGGATTCGAAATTAAAATAGATATATAAATCCCAATACTATTCAAACATTTCCATTCGGAAATCATTTACTATAACAACAGTGTTATAGTCCACTATTTCCTTTATTCCTCGAAAACGTCTATTTCAACAATCAATGTTGAAATCTATGGTTTCGAATCTCAACACATTTTAAAACATCGTTAGATCGTTTTAATTCAATTTAAACATCTCATTCAAAACAATTTCTTTAACATATCATTCACTATTCAAAAACGTGAATATACTTCTTTAACAAATTCCATCCTTTTATTCATTTTAATTCAAAGAATTATTCACTGTCTAAAAACGTGAATATAACTCTATTTCTAAGTTATAACAATTAACTTATCAAAATAAGTCGTTTGTGAATTTATAAAACAACGTTTATAAATTCCATTTCGATTTATTTATAAAAACTTCCTTTTTATAAATTCCTTTATTAACATATTCCAGTTCATAACTAAATTATAAACTAAACGTTCATATTATAAGTTAACTACTTATAAACGATTATTTCACAAAATCGTTCCTTAGAATTTCATAATTATAAATCTTATAACTTATAAGATTCATTTATTTATCCAAAACTATTATTTTAACAACATAATAAATTTTATAAACCTACTGCTTATAAAATTCCATTTATGACTTCACCGTATAAAATTCTATAAATTTCATTCTATTTATGAAATTCATTCACAATTTATTCTTACACTTATAAAAGCTCGTTTTATAATTCCTACGTTCTAATTTATAAATTATCAATTTATAAATCTTTAATATAAATCAATTTATATTTTTCTTTTAAAACGTCTTTAAATTCCTTTATAATTTCATCATTTCGATTTATAAAATAATCAAATTTTATAAATCCTATATTTAAACTTTTATCATATATTCAAAAATCCAATCTAAATTATTTTATAAAATCATTAGTTCATATTTCTCAAAAATCGACTTTTAATCGTATTTCTAAAAATCAGCTTTTTAACTATATTTCACAAAAACCATAATTTTTATAACTTTAAAAATTATAACGTTTATTTATTTATAATGGATCAATTCCAGAAATAAAGTATATTTTCAAAAATCACTTTTAAAATCATTTTAAAATCCCAAAATCTGGGTCCAATGATGCTACACATCAAATAGTCAATCACGACTAACAACGATATCATATATCGATATGATAATCCATCAAATATCAAAATATCTGAAATAAAATAAATACTGTTGAGGAATCCAGTTGGATCCCTCCAACCTGTTTCCTGCATCCAAAAACATTAGCACAATACCAATTTCGCTCCAGTACGAAATTATCGCGGTATATGTTCTTAATAAATATTATCCGCTTACTAACGGCGTAATAGGGTCTCATCCGCTAAACAAATAAATGCGGGAAATCAATCAACTGCAATATATACATATGCCAATATATATATATTGATACTATATATAATACCAATTTCACTGTTTATGAAATATTCGCGGTACATGTTTATATTAAATAACATCCGCTTACTAACGGCGTATAATGTCTATTTTAACAATCAATAATTTACAGTCATCATTCAAACATGCATTCAAATATTTTAAATCTAACTATTTAAAATAAAATCGAAATCTATTCGATTGAGTGAGAAATTCTCACCTTGGTTTTAATTTCCGTTTTAGCTTTAAATTTCGAATAAAATTAAACGCGCGTTTAATTTTACCCGAAATTCTCACTAACTCCAAACGACTCCAAACCAACTCCATCGCGTAGTGCTCGTCCATACGATTCCAACGCAACTGAGTTTGCATTTTTTCGACCTCGTATGAAAAAGATACGAATTTTACAAGTTTATACACGTTTTTTATAACTAAATTTTAACAAAACCTTTATAATATTAACCTTAACCATTCACAACCCTTAGATCTACACCTCCCTGCATCTCCACCGTACCCAGCTTCTTCCATCTTTCACGCAAAAGCTTCAGGATAATAAGAACACGGCCGAACCCAATTAGCTAGCTAGGGTTTTGATTTTCGCCTCAATCTCTCGCCTAAATTCGATCACAACACCGCCACTTCGAAGCCCTTCATCCTCTCCCACTTCGGCCCCAAAGCCATAGAACTCGGTCACCCCCCTAGCACGCACTACGAGGCCGAACGGCCTGCCTTCGTGGCTCCCCCACGACCACCACACAGCTCCAAACATCATCAAATCCGTATGGATTCGAAGAGCTCGAGACGCTCTACCACTTTACAGTTAAACACATTTGCTAATTATTCATAGATCAAGAGAAATTAAGAGGAGAAATTGGAACAATACTGGCCATTGAACCCTATACTGGCGGCCGTGTTTTGTAACTAGGGTTTTTATTTTATTTTTTTATTTATGAAGGGGGTGTCTCTATTTATAAGAAAACCAATCGCAAACACTATTCATCCCGGGAATTCCGAACTCCGATTTAGACGCCGTAACCAGCGTACCTAGGGTTTATCCCGCGTTCCGGACACAATGGAACAGGTTTCGGAAGCTAATTCGGAAGTATGTGCGAGTTATGGCTGTAAACGCTCAATTTAAATTAAACCGATTTAAATCGATTTCTAGGCGTTTTAATTTGTACCGGACAAACGGTAAATCCAATTGACTTGAAATTTGAAACCTTACAATAATATCACATTACGGATCCGATGAAACTGGTTTCGTCGAATTCCGAGACTTTTTGAAAAATGGCTATTTTGACTCGCCAAATTTAAATTAAAAATAAATCGATGCGTTTCGAGCTGCCACGATCAAACGATAGCTCCGATTGACACGAAAATTGAAATCCGGTAATAACTAACTATTACGGATCCAATGGAACTGGTTTCGTTCAATTCTGAGACTGTCCAAAAATTGGCTATTTTACAGTCGATTATTAAATATTAAATATTAAATTTTCACAAATTAACTTTTAATTCGATTTTAAAAGTTCTAAAATATTTCTATAACTCCAGTATGATTAAATAAAATTTTCCAAATTATTTTCAATCATATTTAACTCGATTTTCAATTATTACCATAATTTAACATATTAAATTATTGATTTAATTATTCAATTAAATCCAAAAATTCAAATAAAAATTATTTGACTTATAAATTCACTTATTAATATTTAAAATTAATTAAATATTCAATTTTTAATCTCTAAAAATTCTGGGTCGTTACAATCTTTCCCCCTTAAAAGAATTTCGTCCTCGAAATTATAAGTAAGAAAAGTTATAGAATTTATTAATTTTTCCAAAATTCATAGTTAAACTTCTTATGATAACTTTTACTAAGTTTTCAAATCATACTTAGTTATGTTTTCAAAAACAATCTATATCATTTAACTTTCAACTCTAAAACAAAGTTAAAGTTTTCCAAAATTTTCCCAATTTTCTCAAAATTTTTCTAACGCCTTAAATTTCCGGAAAAATTCGCCATGTCTCCTTTGCGCGGCTCGATCCGAAAAAAAAATGACAGTATATATATCACAAATATACATCTCATCAAGTAATGAGGCATCCCGAAGGGAAAAAAGTATAAAAGTGCGATATTTAATCCGAGATATGTACCTTATATTTTTATTAGCAAGCATATACGGCTAATATAGCGCAAAAGCGAACTCCAAATGCGAAGCAAACGCGATCCGCACCTACTAAACTCAACAAACAACATGAGAACATGCACATATGCAAATAATCTCAATATACAACATATATCTCATAATAACTATATATGTCACATAGCAAATGCAACAATAGAAATATATATTCAACCATCAACCAACTAACATTCAACAAATTCATTCATATTCTCATTAATACTTAATGAATTGGTTTTCACTCTAAATCATATTTGATTTATCAACATTGGATTTTATCAACATTCATTCTCAATTCAATTAGTTTACATTCACTAATTAAATCCAATTTACTTTCAATTCTTTTCAAATTTATTTACTTTCTAATTTGGATTCAATTACATAGCTTTCAATTTCATTAATACTTAATGAATTTTATACAATCAATCAACAATCATATACCAATCAATGTTTATTAATTTCAACCAAATTCCTTTACTTATATTCATTCTATTTGGTTTAACATTAAATTGATTTCCATTCCAATTTATTCAACTTCTAATAAAATTAGATTTTAATGAATTAACACTTTCATTAATTATTCCTTATCAACTTAAATTACATTCAATTGTTTTAACATTCAATCCATTCATTCAATTCAATTACAAAGTTGAATTCTATTACATAACTCAAGTTCATATTCATTTAATCCACTTGATTATTTACTTCGATACCAAAATCAACTTAATTCAATATCTCTTAAGTTATATTCCATTTAACTTTAAATTCACTTCTTATATATATAAGTTTATTTCACAATTGTAAACACTTTAATTATAATTCAATTCTTATAATTCATTTTCTTATACAATTATTCTTTTATTTAGATTATTCAAACAACCTAACAATCAACTTATATATACACTTTAATAATTCTGAAAAATTATTCCTTTTATATAAAATATAACCAAGGTAAAATTATTTCATTTACCCAATTTTAAAATCAATACTGTGTCGTATTGTTCTATTCAAGTGTTTAGAAACCCCTTCGGCATAGTTTGACTGACCGTGCTGACGAAGGTTCATATGCCACTCAACAAACCAATCATCACAATATAAAACAATTTTTATATTCACTAACAAATACGCTCTCATAGCTATTATTACTCTCAAACTCATTCTAGAGTACTACTGACTCTATCTCTAATGAATTATACCCAACAGAACCATGGTTGTCGCTTAACCATCAGAGCTCTGATACCAAATGTAACGTCAACGGATTTTAGATCTCCGAAAATTCGACATCGACACTCACTTTATCGACTGCCGAGAAATCGAAGGCCGAAAACACGGATAGTTATGGGTTTTAAAAAAAGAAAGAAAAGAAAGAAGAGAGAAAAAGAAGAAAGAAAAAGAAAAAAAATAGAAAATAGAGAGGAAAGAAGATAGACGATTTTTTTTAGAAAACAGAGAATTTTAAAATAGAAGATAGAAGAATTTTAAAAATAGAACGGGAAGAAAGAACAACAACAGAACAACATCAGAATCTCACAATTCGCAGCGGAACAACATATAATAATGAATGAATAATCTTTAAACAAAGAACTATATCAGTTATTACATTACATACATTTCATTACATCATATCATATCATCAGAGTGTACAACATCATACAACAACAAACAGTGCAGCGGAAAAAGAAATACTATATAAACTAGTAATACGCCATGCCATCCATCTTGCCTCCAGCAACTCCAGAATATCCAGAATATCCTGATAAACCTAACTCTTAACTGCCCGTGTGGAAATTGGTGGGCGCCCAGAGTTTAGGAAGGAAAACAATAAACTCCAAGTCAGTCATGTGACTGGTGTGAGAACTCAAAACAGTTTATTTAACTTTAAAATCAGAATAGAGGAATATTTTTAATCAATTCGCAATGCTTTTAAAAATGAGACTACCATAAGGCCTCCCGCACACACACACAATGCAAACGCAGAATCGGAGGAGATTTCTCCTTATGATAATCAAAGATGCTTGATACGCATTTAAAATAATATTTGATACTATTACTAGTGCATAGTATAGAAAAAATTTATTTCGAAAGTAGAATATAAATCTTAGCCAACATAGACATTTCGAACTATGCCTACTATAGCTACCATCCAAACAGTGGTGACCACCATAAGTGAATGGCAGGTTCTACAACTAATACCGTACAAGTTTCGTATTGGGAATTGGATTTCCAACGAATGATCAGGCCAAGGAACTTCCCATTGCCACTGAGAATGCCTCTGGATGGACATCCCCGAGAACCAAACCGGATCTCTACCAACACAAGGCCGGGTTACTCCTAACTGAGTAACAACTGACCGAATATGCCATCCCCCGGTCCTTTGGGACCTTTTCACCGAGCGCTCGTAATCAATTCACACAATCATAAAGTGTTTTCAACATGAGTAAATATCTGGGCTCCATACCATGATACCACCCTTTTCCAGAAGGAAATGGACATATCCTAAAGGGTGCTACCCCTCATAACCTTGCCGCATCTTTCCTGTTTTGACCATTCACGGGGTGTGAGGCTCGACGAAGTCACGTCCACAAAAACATACTTTATACAAAAGCCATGCTTTGGGTCAACAAATGATCAACACAATGATCACTAAGATAGACGATCAAACAAATGATCCTATCACAAATAATCAACACAATGATCATTTCAGCATCACTCAGCATGTCACATTACCAAACTGGGAATATATCGCTGATAACTTCAACTATATAACCTTTGAGCTCGTACGTCTCATAGAAGGGTGTTAAGCAAAGAATAAATTCTCCGCCACCAACAGAAATATATTTGAAAGAAATCGGCTTTATATCTCAAATTGTAATGTCAGGCATACAATCCATACAAGTCTGTTCCGGGCTCGAACAAAACCGAAGGCACTTCTTACGAAGCCCTTGCAATACGGGTATTCACAATCCCGATCGAATTTCCCATCACTTAGGAGATCTCAATACCAGGAGCTACCCAGTGCAGAGACAATCGATAGGTCATCCTATCGCTTTCACAAATACTCGGTCTTCAACACCGATCTTCAAATGCAATTCATAACGACGTATCACATATTCGGAATGGGTTATACGACCCCATGGTCCTTTCCCGGTTAACCCGAATAGTGAGCGCTTATTTAAAAATAAGTGTGGCATTCACATTCAAACAAATCACATCAATTACCCATTCAAAGGGAAATATTGATAGTCGATTATTGAACTATAAATGGATATGCATACATCACCAGATTCCAAATAATTTTCCAAATTATTTATTTTCCAAAATATCTTTACAAGATATATAATTTCAACACTTCAAAAATAAATCAATATTTATTTTTAACAAATTCCACTTTCACATATAAATTCCATAATGAATTTATATTTCAAAATATCCATGCATATTCGATTTCAATAATTCATTTCAATTTATCTTCAAAAAGATAAATTCTAATATTCACTTCTTATTGGAAAACATTTCCATACTTATCAAAAATAAGTAATCGACAAATCTTTTTATTTTCAACCTTTGAAAATATTCAATATACTTAAATCGAATTAAGTATATTATTCATTCTTTAAGGGAAATCATTCTCTTAAACATTTTTATTTGGGCCAAAACGAATGTTGCGTAAAACATCGTTACGACAACCCAAAATCACTAGTATAGGGATTCGAAATTAAAATAGATATATAAATCCCAATACTATTCAAACATTTCCATTCGGAAATCATTTACTATAACAACAGTGTTATAGTCCACTATTTCCTTTATTCCTCGAAAACGTCTATTTCAACAATCAATGTTGAAATCTATGGTTTCGAATCTCAACACATTTTAAAACATCGTTAGATCGTTTTAATTCAATTTAAACATCTCATTCAAAACAATTTCTTTAACATATCATTCACTATTCAAAAACGTGAATATACTTCTTTAACAAATTCCATCCTTTTATTCATTTTAATTCAAAGAATTATTCACTGTCTAAAAACGTGAATATAACTCTATTTCTAAGTTATAACAATTAACTTATCAAAATAAGTCGTTTGTGAATTTATAAAACAACGTTTATAAATTCCATTTCGATTTATTTATAAAAACTTCCTTTTTATAAATTCCTTTATTAACATATTCCAGTTCATAACTAAATTATAAACTAAACGTTCATATTATAAGTTAACTACTTATAAACGATTATTTCACAAAATCGTTCCTTAGAATTTCATAATTATAAATCTTATAACTTATAAGATTCATTTATTTATCCAAAACTATTATTTTAACAACATAATAAATTTTATAAACCTACTGCTTATAAAATTCCATTTATGACTTCACCGTATAAAATTCTATAAATTTCATTCTATTTATGAAATTCATTCACAATTTATTCTTACACTTATAAAAGCTCGTTTTATAATTCCTACGTTCTAATTTATAAATTATCAATTTATAAATCTTTAATATAAATCAATTTATATTTTTCTTTTAAAACGTCTTTAAATTCCTTTATAATTTCATCATTTCGATTTATAAAATAATCAAATTTTATAAATCCTATATTTAAAATTTTATCATATATTCAAAAATCCAATCTAAATTATTTTATAAAATCATTAGTTCATATTTCTCAAAAATCGACTTTTAATCGTATTTCTAAAAATCAGCTTTTTAACTATATTTCACAAAAACCATAATTTTTATAACTTTAAAAATTATAACGTTTATTTATTTATAATGGATCAATTCCAGAAATAAAGTATATTTTCAAAAATCACTTTTAAAATCATTTTAAAATCCCAAAATCTGGGTCCAATGATGCTACACATCAAATAGTCAATCACGACTAACAACGATATCATATATCGATATGATAATCCATCAAATATCAAAATATCTGAAATAAAATAAATACTGTTGAGGAATCCAGTTGGATCCCTCCAACCTGTTTCCTGCATCCAAAAACATTAGCACAATACCAATTTCGCTCCAGTACGAAATTATCGCGGTATATGTTCTTAATAAATATTATCCGCTTACTAACGGCGTAATAGGGTCTCATCCGCTAAACAAATAAATGCGGGAAATCAATCAACTGCAATATATACATATGCCAATATATATATATTGATACTATATATAATACCAATTTCACTGTTTATGAAATATTCGCGGTACATGTTTATATTAAATAACATCCGCTTACTAACGGCGTATAATGTCTATTTTAACAATCAATAATTTACAGTCATCATTCAAACATGCATTCAAATATTTTAAATCTAACTATTTAAAATAAAATCGAAATCTATTCGATTGAGTGAGAAATTCTCACCTTGGTTTTAATTTCCGTTTTAGCTTTAAATTTCGAATAAAATTAAACGCGCGTTTAATTTTACCCGAAATTCTCACTAACTCCAAACGACTCCAAACCAACTCCATCGCGTAGTGCTCGTCCATACGATTCCAACGCAACTGAGTTTGCATTTTTTCGACCTCGTATGAAAAAGATACGAATTTTACAAGTTTATACACGTTTTTTATAACTAAATTTTAACAAAACCTTTATAATATTAACCTTAACCATTCACAACCCTTAGATCTACACCTCCCTGCATCTCCACCGTACCCAGCTTCTTCCATCTTTCACGCAAAAGCTTCAGGATAATAAGAACACGGCCGAACCCAATTAGCTAGCTAGGGTTTTGATTTTCGCCTCAATCTCTCGCCTAAATTCGATCACAACACCGCCACTTCGAAGCCCTTCATCCTCTCCCACTTCGGCCCCAAAGCCATAGAACTCGGTCACCCCCCTAGCACGCACTACGAGGCCGAACGGCCTGCCTTCGTGGCTCCCCCACGACCACCACACAGCTCCAAACATCATCAAATCCCTATGGATTCGAAGAGCTCGAGACGCTCTACCACTTTACAGTTAAACACATTTGCTAATTATTCATAGATCAAGAGAAATTAAGAGGAGAAATTGGAACAATACTGGCCATTGAACCCTATACTGGCGGCCGTGTTTTGTAACTAGGGTTTTTATTTTATTTTTTTATTTATGAAGGGGGTGTCTCTATTTATAAGAAAACCAATCGCAAACACTATTCATCCCGGGAATTCCGAACTCCGATTTAGACGCCGTAACCAGCGTACCTAGGGTTTATCCCGCGTTCCGGACACAATGGAACAGGTTTCGGAAGCTAATTCGGAAGTATGTGCGAGTTATGGCTGTAAACGCTCAATTTAAATTAAACCGATTTAAATCGATTTCTAGGCGTTTTAATTTGTACCGGACAAACGGTAAATCCAATTGACTTGAAATTTGAAACCTTACAATAATATCACATTACGGATCCGATGAAACTGGTTTCGTCGAATTCCGAGACTTTTTGAAAAATGGCTATTTTGACTCGCCAAATTTAAATTAAAAATAAATCGATGCGTTTCGAGCTGCCACGATCAAACGATAGCTCCGATTGACACGAAAATTGAAATCCGGTAATAACTAACTATTACGGATCCAATGGAACTGGTTTCGTTCAATTCTGAGACTGTCCAAAAATTGGCTATTTTACAGTCGATTATTAAATATTAAATATTAAATTTTCACAAATTAACTTTTAATTCGATTTTAAAAGTTCTAAAATATTTCTATAACTCCAGTATGATTAAATAAAATTTTCCAAATTATTTTCAATCATATTTAACTCGATTTTCAATTATAACCATAATTTAACATATTAAATTATTGATTTAATTATTCAATTAAATCCAAAAATTCAAATAAAAATTTATTTGACTTATAAATTCACTTATTAATATTTAAAATTAATTAAATATTCAATTTTTAATCTCTAAAAATTCTGGGTCGTTACAGTTTGAAGACCAAAACCTAAATGAAATCAGAGGAAGAGCAACTAGAAAATTTGTTTAAACATGATAATCCTGTAATAGGAACAGAAAAAAGCAATATAGCAGAGACATGCACAATCAAATAAATTCAGATTCTATACTTATATATACATAACTATGCAGAGCATATTCACCCAGAATTTTCCAAGCAACTTTATTTATCTACTTAACTATTAATTAAAAGTTTACTCACCTTTATTTAAAAGAAATGCTGGGGTTTGATGGAAAAACTGGAACTGCAAAATGCTTTGAATTTTGAAGATGAAACCCTTTTGAAACAAAAAAGCTTCAGGTTTGCTTCAACAAATTTGCTTCAGGTAATACCTTGACCCAGATTCATACTTGCATGCATAAGAAAAATTTGCAGATACTTGAATTTTTGAAAACAAATTGCGGATCTGGTCATAACATGGTTTGAAGAATGTTTTATATTTGCAAATTGAAAAGGTTGCAGGTTTTTGTTTAAGGATTGTTTGAATTGAGGAGTGTTTGCACTTGAAAAAGGGTTACAGGTTTTGGTAAACAGGAATTAATGTTTCAGGTTTTTTATTTTAAGCATGGTTTGAGGAGGATTTGAAGATTTTCTGGTTTTAGAATGAGTGAAAGTTGCATTGATGATTCTAGTTTTTTTTTAGGCATGAACACAAAATTTTAAAGAAAAAGAAAGTGAGAAGAGATGGTGTTTAAATAAGCAATTCTCAGATTTAATAAATTAAAAAGAAAATTAGAAAAATAAATGGACACTTGTCTTTAAATTACTCAAATGTTTAACACTTGTTGACAAAGTGTTTTAGAACTTAACACATGTCCTAGTTTATTTAATTTTATTCTAAAATAAATTTAAAAGCCCTTTTTTAAATAATTTCCTAATGAACAAATATGTTTTCTTAATTTAAAAAAAATGCTTTTCTAATTAAATTCCTAGTTAACTAATATATTTATACATTTATGAAAGTTTGCTAAATTTATATAAAATACAATCTTTAAAAAAAATAAAACCAAATATAATTTAAATAAAATTATAAAATATTGCAAACTCTTTTAAAAATGTTATTTCAAAAGCCTTGTATTTATTTTATTAAATAAATACAAATCAAATTTCTCTAGATAAACTTCTATAAAAAGAAAATAAAACAAATCTTATTTTTAATTAAAAACATCATCTATATATTTTAAACTCAAACTATATTAGTATTATTTTAATTTAAGATGTATGTATATTCCTTGAATTCAAATTTATATTCAATTCAAAGTCAAATTTAAAAAAAATCCAAATCTAAAATAAATTTAAATAAATTTAAATATCTATTTTTAAATAAGCTCATTTTTATTTACAAATAATTTATCCTATTTAAAATCAATTTAAAATACACAGAAATAAATATATTTAAACACACTTATTAATTATGAAAACAATAAGCCAATTCAGAATTTATTTACACAATAAAATAATTATCCTTATTATAAAACCAATTTATAACCATAATTAAAACATTATATTATTATTGCTTGGTTATTTAATTTTTGAAAATAACAATTTTATTACTTTCAAATAATTTAAATTAAGAGATTTTCACATTTTAAATTCCTGTAAATTCCGAGATATTACAATCCTCCCCCCTTAAAAGAATTTCGTCCTCGAAATTTAAAACAAAGATAATCCAAAATTTTATTTTATTTCAACCAATTCAAACATACATAACAGCTATACACTATCAGACAAACAAACAGTTTCATCCAAATAACCAATTCAATCAAATAAATAACACTAGCTATCCGGACAAAGATCCGGATAAACTTCCTAAAATTATCTCGAGTTTTCCCAAGTACAGACACAGGGATACTCGCTCTACTAAATCCAAACTAGCTATACTGCTAAGCTACTGAGTTCCTACTCAGCTAGATCTATAATCTCCCCAAGATACCAGACCACAGACAAGACTGATCAACATCTAAATCCTTCACAGAACTACTGGTCTCAAAACCGGTGATGGACCAAAACACGTACTCCCTCAAAGACACATGAAATATTTTGAATTCCAGTCTTCCAAACTGGCAATTTAACTCTTCAAACCAAAGCACTGATCTCTACAAAAATTCAGAAGAATCAAATATACCTTGGAGCTCACCTCAAAATCTCAACAACATCGAAGTTTCCAACTTCGAATTCCAAATTATTCCGTTACTTAACCTCAAAACTTTCCGGATGATCCGGGTTGCCTACAGATCCTTCCTGATCAGCTCAACCTTCGCTGATGCTTCTACAACAAACTGGATCAACTCACAAACTAATCCTCACAAGATCAATCCAAAATCAAAACCAAACTTTACTATCAACAGTAGAAAACAACTTCTCCCATCTGGAAAAGACAGAACAGAATCACTCGCCAACTTGCCTCAGATCCTGAAAAATTTCAATAGAAACTCTCTAATCCAAAACACCGCAACTTCCAGTTGCTTCTACTCAAGAACAACAACCATCTTGCTTTCGCTGCACAACTCTGATCTGGAGCAAATGAAAATGCCGTAGAATGAACACAGGCACAGACTAAACATCACATCTCGGAAATAAGGTTCAACAGAAGTTCCAAGAAATACAGAGCTGCTTCACCAAACAACCAACCTAGGAGACAACCTTCTACCCAACTGAATCACCGATATCACTCCTGTCAAGTTGATTCAGAACTCAATTTCCAATGTGGACAAATCTCTAACTTTCTTGAAGATATATCCAGAAAATCTTCGACAATTCCATAACTCCTACATCCTCTAGAAATGCCACAAATCCGAGCAAAAGATTATCAAAGATAATCACCAAACCATCGCAAGTCACTTTTGCGATCAACCCAATCCAATATCCAAGATACTGTTCTCTCTCCACTAATCAGAACAGTTTATCCTTGACCAACTAATCCATCGAAGAAATAGATCCTCATTGCTGCTTCTAAATTCCACCTCCAGGAAATGCTAAGCCAAAAAGATTTTCCTACTGAAACACAGAACACTCCCGAGCTGCACCGCTAACCCAGATGCCAAAGACTTCTTATCCAGAGTTCTTTGAGAAACTCGGACCTCCAACTAAACACATACATCCTGCTGAACTCAGCCACAACCCTGAAGTAAACACACTTCCTTAAACTTGCTCCGAAAGAAAACATCTTTGGAGTTACCCATAATCACTGCATCTCATCACGCAGCTACTACTTCCTGAGGTTGCCAAGATACCATCGCTTACTTCTGTCTAACCGACAGATCCAAATCCTCGAAAATCCGCTCACACGAGCGCAATCAAACCTACACTTCAAAGATGAACTCCGAACCTTAACAGGTTTCCTTCAGAGATCAAACCAAACTACAAAGATTACTCGAGACGGTATTAGGTCCACAGTCTCGACAGATACACTTCCAAACTCAAACATTCAAACTCCAACCAATGGTAGCTGTGTTACACACACCACTACTCTATCTACCTTTATAACTTATGTTGGAAACCCGAACAGGTAACCCAACAGATAGGTAAAATAAATATATAAATAGTTATATATAAAAATTACAAGTACGCTCTCTCAAGGAAGACACCACTACAGAGCCTAGGTATTCACTCAACCTAATGCTTCGATACCAGCTGAAACGACCCGACTTTCTTACCATAGAAAATCGCATCATTTTTAAGAAAGAAAGGGATAGAAAAGAGAAAAGACAGAGAAGAAGAAAGAAACAACATCAGAATCTAAACAGCGGAACGAATAAATTATATTAATCACATAATACATTACATAGTATTATATACATCAGAGATACACAGCTAAAACAACACATACTAGACAGTTACAAACACCTGTCTAGTTATACAACTCAATACAACTTAAAGACAACAACTCAGAGAACACACAACGGAATACTATATAGCTATACGCAGAAGCCTCCTGCTCCATTGCTCCTCCAGAATTCGTCAAAGTCAACCTGAATTCCCTTGGCTACTCGTAAAAATTTAAGTACCCAAGAGTTTAAGAAAAACAGAATAAACTCCGGGTCAGACATGGTTCTGGTGTGAGTAAACGGTTAAAGTTGCTTAACTTTAAAAACCTTTTGAAAGAAAAGGTATCACGTAAGACTTCCCACACATAAACATGGAAAAGTTTTTACCTTACGTTAACCAAAACATTTGATAGGAAATTCAGTGATATTATAATAGGTCTAGGGTTTTCAAATAAATATGAAATAGCCGAAATTGTTACATTATTAAATTCCAGCTACTAGCCACAAAAGTGGGTAATACAATCAAATCCGATGGCACTTATTGGATTTTGAATTCAATACAATGGCAGGGCTACTGGGGTACCGCCCGTCACAGTACGTGGCCTAGATCACCGTACCGAGGAGCCACCCTAACTCCCCTGCATCACAAAGCCGGAACCATTCCTTACTGAACAGTTCCGAATAAGACAACCCCGGCGGATGTAGCTATTCAACCGCCCACGCAGCCGAAATAAAATGGACCTCTAGACAGGGGTAAATCTTACTCTCAAGTGGGGGCTACCCACGAAGCCTTGCTGCACCTCCCCTGTTTTAGCCATTCCCGGTTGATGAGGCTTGAGGCTACGATTACCTTTAGTGAACACATCACATAGAATGCTCATCGTCCACCTGACGATGTTTTGAAAGCATTCAATCCATACAAGTTCGTTCCGGGTTCAAACGAAACCGAAGGCACTATCTCGTTACACTCATTTTGGAATCACCCTCAGAGTTAACGACAATAACCCTTGCACTCTGAATCTTCACCTTCACTTGAGATTCACGACCTATCATTAATTTGGATCGATGTGGTTTTCGGATATCCAAATATGGAAACCCGATCCCGGTCTCATCGAAATCCAAAGCGTATCTTTTAGGTCCAAGTTGTTTAAGGTTAAACAATTCAACTATCTATATACACACAGAATAGATAATTCACAAGTCACAATTGATAACCACATTATCAAAATAAACAGATGATCCATAATAAAATAGGTAATCCATATCATCATCACAATAGATAATCTATATTACCATTACAATGCAACCAAGCATTCATACCATAAAACATTTACTTTTCTCAATTCTGAGATTACATCCATTCAAAACAATAAATGTCATTTATTCATACATAAGCAATGATTTACTTAATCACAACATAATTAATTTAAAATGAATTAAATTAACTATCTCTATCTCTAATTAATTTAAAGTGAATTAAATTAATACTTCATCTCTTAATTAATTTAAAATTAATTAAATTAATTGCCTTCATCACAATAAATCTTGCTTACTTATTCATTAATTAAACCAATTAATTAATCATCATCTTAATAACCAACCTTGATTAATTAACTCTTAATCAAGTAATTATCCTTAATTATTCTCATTAATCATATCAATTAATGAACCTTAATTAATTACTCCCATTAATTAATTAACTATAATTAATTACATTATTTCTTAATTAATTATATTAATTAATCAAGCTTAAATTAATTGCTTCCAATTAATCAACTTTAATAAATAAATACAGTAATTAATTATTCTTAATTACTTCTTAATTACTTTTAAGAAACCTTTGATTTATTACACGAAGTAATAAACCCTTAATTACTTTATCAAGTAATTATCCATTTAAAATTACTTCCAAATAAGTAATTTACCTTATCCCAATTACCTCTGTAATTTATCAATTACTTATCTTAACTAATTAGCCTTATCAAACTTATTAAGCAAACATACTTAATCTTTTATCAAGTTAATTAACTAACAAAATTAATTAACTTACTTGATCACAACACCCCATAAATTATAATCGGGTAATTTATCCCTTAATTACTCTTTAACCAAATTAATCTTCAATTAACAGGTTAATTAACCTCAACTATTAATTAATAAACCTTAATTATTAATCAATCCTTTAAATACAAAGTAATTAATCACTAATTACTTTTATAATTAACCTTAATTAACTAATTAATCATCTCTTAATCATTAATTAATAAAACTTAATTATTAATTAACAATCTTAATTTGCAAATTAATTAATTCGTAAATATAATTAATCAATTAATCCTTAATTATAATTAATTAACCTTACATAATAATAGTTAATTAATTCTTAATTAACTTGCCTTATAGATTAATAATTCTTTAATTATTAATTAAGAAAACCTAATTATAACTTAATTACTGGTTTAATCACTTAATTAATTAATAATTACAATTTAATTAATCATTAGTCATTAATTAAATCATCATAATTATTAGTTAATTAATAATCATACTTAATTAATTACTTAATTAACCCCTTTTAAAATAATAATTAAATTAATTAATTAAACTTAAAATTTCTTAATTAACAAATTAATTACAAATCATTAACACTTAATTATTATTTAAGATAAAACATTATCTTAAATTAATCTTGAAAAACTTTACTTAACATAAGTCATTAATTAGTTTATGATATAAAGTAATCATCAATTACTTTCCTTAATTATTAATTATCAATTCCTTAGTTAATCAATTATTTAAAACTTAATTGTTAATTAATAAATTATTATTCACTACTTAATTTAAATAAAACATTTACTTATAATTTCCCCTTTTATATTTCAAAATAAGTTTTGAAATAATATTAAGGTTTTTAACTTAAGACATTTTAAACATCATACAAATTTATTTATAAAAACAATTCAATTCAAAGACAAGAATTTTAATTTAACTTAAATTATTTAAAGTTTAAATTTACTTATTTTAAACTAAAATCTGGTTGAACATTAATTTGGGTTCAACCCATGTATACTTGAATTCAAGTATAAGGTGCATCTTCTTTCCTTTTAAAAACAGTTTGACTTTAAAAATTTAAAAACTGTTTCAGTTTTAAACTTTAAAAACTGTTAAACACAGTAGTTTTATCCAACATGCAAAACTCAGGAACCACTCGAGCTATTCCCCGAGTCAACTTCCCTAAATACCCGAGACCCACTCGAGAAAAATGAACAAACCCAAAGCAACACAACCGGCTGACACCACATTCCCCTGTGCAAGTGCAGCGGCGCCGGAATCGCCTCCGGCCAACGCCGAACCCACTGCCAAGTCACCCAAGCATCCTACAAGCTCCTACAATCAGCCAAACATCAACACAAACCTCGATTCAAAATCGAGCACCCTGATTGAACAGAACCGCAAATACCATCATCAGGAAATTCCAGTAAACCCTCGCCTCTGATCAATGATATCCACTACAATTCCGGCCATGGGTTGCTGACCCACTGCGCATTCTTCTCCCAGAATTTCTTCAAGCTCGAATCAAAGATGAAGATACAGTAGTTCAATTTTCAGCAAGAACAAAAAATTAGGTCTAAAACCAAATCAAAGCAATTCCAACCTTCACAGTGGATTACAAGCTCCTCAACAAATTTTCCCACACTCCCCAATCCTACACCTAGCTCCATCAACAATCTCGAGCAACCCAGATACACAGATCAACAGAATTATGCAAAAACCAAATTTCCAGATAAACCCCAATTTCTTATACCATACTTTATTTAAAATCCTGATTTTGATTTTAAAAATCCTTACCTTTAGCATGGATTCAAGTTATAAACTGGAAACGGTAAATTAAAATAACTAAATTTGTCTTGTTTAAAAGAATTTTTATTAAAATTTCATTTCCCAGATGAGTTGCTAAATATTCTTACTTGAATTCATTTTTAAATTTAAATTTAAGTTTACACAAACATTTAATGTTTGAAGACCAAAACCTAAATGAAATCAGAGGAACAGCAACTAGAAAATTTGTTTAAACATGATAATCCTGTAATAGGAACAGAAAAAAGCAATATAGCAGAGACATGCACAATCAAATAAATTCAGATTCTATACTTATATATACATAACTATGCAGAGCATATTCACCCAGAATTTTCCAAGCAACTTTATTTATCTACTTAACTATTAATTAAAAGTTTACTCACCTTTATTTAAAAGAAATGCTGGGGTTTGATGGAAAAACTGGAACTGCAAAATGCTTTGAATTTTGAAGATGAAACCCTTTTGAAACAGAAAAGCTTCAGGTTTGCTTCAACAAATTTGCTTCAGGTAATACCTTGACCCAGATTCATACTTGCATGCATAAGAAAAATTTGCAGATACTTGAATTTTTGAAAACAAATTGCAGATCTAGTCACAGCATGGTTTGAAGAATGTTTTATATTTGCAAATTGAAAAGGTTGCAGGTTTTTGTTTAAGGATTGTTTGAATTGAGGAGTGTTTGCACTTGAAAAAGGGTTACAGGTTTTGGTAAACAGGAATTAATGTTTCAGGTTTTTTATTTTAAGCATGGTTTGAGGAGGATTTGAAGATTTTCTGGTTTTAGAATGAGTGAAAGTTGCATTGATGATTCTAGTTTCTTTTTATGCATGAACACAAAATTTTAAAGAAAAAGAAAGTGAGAAGAGATGGTGTTTAAATAAGCAATTCTCAGATTTAATAAATTAAAAAGAAAATTAGAAAAATAAATGGACACTTGTCTTTAAATTACTCAAATGTTTAACACTTGTTGACAAAGTGTTTTAGAACTTAACACATATCCTAGTTTATTTAATTTTATTCTAAAAGAAATTTAAAAGCCCTTTTTAAATAATTTCCTAATGAACATATATGTTTTCTTAATTTAAAAAAATGCTTTTCTAATTAAATTCCTAGTTAACTAATATATTTATACATTTATAAAAGTTTGATAAATTTATATAAAATACAATCTTTAAAAAAAAACCAAATATAATTTAAATAAAATTATAAAATATTGCAAACTCTTTTAAAAATGTTATTTCAAAAGCCTTGTATTTATTTTATTAAATAAATACAAATCAAATTTCTATAAATAAATTTCTATAAAAAGAAAATAAAACAAATCTTATTTTTAATTAAAAACATCATCTATATATTTTAAACTCAAACTATATTAGTATTATTTTAATTTAAGATGTATGTATATTCCTTGAATTCAAATTTATATTCAATTCAAAGTCAAATTTAAAAAAAATCCAAATCTAAAATAAATTTAAATATCCATTTTTAAATAAGCTCATTTTTATTTACAAATAATTTATCCTATTTTAAAATCAATTTAAAATACACAGAAATAAATATATTTAAACACACTTATCAATTATGAAAACAATAAGCCAATTCAGAATTTATTTACACAATAAAATAATTATCCTTATTATAAAACCAATTTATAACCATAATTAAAAAATTATATTATTATTACTTGGTTATTTAATTTTTGAAAATAACAATTTTATCACTTTCAGATAATTTAAATTAAGAGATTATCACATTTTAAATTCCTGGAAATTCCGGGATATTACATATCCACTAAAATCACTAAGTGGACATAGGCCAAGATTATCCGAACCACTATAAACGTTGTGTGTTCTTTCTTTACTTATTTTAATTTACTTTTCTTCACTTTTTATATTCTACACAGTCTCTTGGTTGTTTATGCCATTTTTAGTTCAAAACATGTATACACTAATACTTACGTATAAAATGTCGTAAACTATCATTGAGTATTATGGAGTCGATATCAATCATTAAATATAACTTTCTCTCTATCATTTACATTCAAATTAGAGTGCTAAGCATACTTGTGGAATCCTCAAGAACATACTATGTAAATGATGTTTTGAGTGTAACGACCCCACCATTATACCCATATTATTTATGAACATTATAAATAATATCGTCTAATAATATGGAGAGTACGGCTTGTTAAGCGCAACCGAATGTGAATATATCTTTAAACTAACACTAATATGTCGTACTTACTGTTTTACTCAATCTTTGGAATAAAATTTGACATGTACAGTTTTAATTCAAAGCAATAATTGCAATGGTTTGTCGGAATTAGAATAGTATATCATATGAACAACAATTATATGTCAGAGTGGAATAATAAATATCATATACATATACAAAAGTGAGAATCAAAACACTAGACTCACATATACATCTAATGCAAATTTCTTTCAAGTCTCTAAACTCAAATATACATCTCATAACCAAACACCAAATTCTAAATGAGATGAACTAAAAGTCAAAAATGTTTATCTCCTTGCTAGCACAACCATCCAAAGTCAACATGTCCTGTAACCTGGAAAGTATTGGCCTGACCTGAGCACTAAATAACACCTGGGTCAGACTACCACTAAATATCCAAAAGGGTAAGAGCAAGATATAACACAAGAATAATTGACATATAGGTAAATCCAGATGTCCAAGATATAACAAGTCATGAAATTAATTTAACTCATAATTTATCTCAAGGTACATAGTTATATATTTAGGTCACAAACATAGATTAGTTACAAAACAAAGAATTACAGAATAAAGAACAATATTCCTAACACAAATAAACCAAGTCCATAACACGGCAAATAAATAAATGTGGTATCACCCGTACCGATTTGATACCAAAGATCGGGAACACAAAAGATCAACATGATCCTAAGGATTGGGGAGAACAAAATCTCGACATGATCGTAAGGATCGGAGAGAACATTATCTCGACACGATCACAAGGATCAGGGAACACAGAATCTCGACACAATCGCAATGGTCGGGGAAAACCAAATCCCGACCGATCAAGATGATCATGGCAACCATGACTCGAAAACTCTAGATTATCGAGTTATTATATACGAGCGTTGCGGCACGCGCTTCACGCATGAGTTATTTCATAAATTGCATATGTTTTAACACATTTAAAAAAACACAAATATTTAATCATATTTTGCATTAAAATCATATGTAATTTTTGAAACTTAACGGTCGGACCAAAAGATTGCGCTTTTATTTTCATTATTAGTAAAGATTATATCTAACAGTTATACTTGAGTATGTGTGTATGTCTGTTAGTATATACATTTTGGCAAGGGTAACGCACGTGCGTATATGCTCTTTATTAAATTATTAAATTTGAAAGTTCTATGTAGTTTGATAAAAATAAACTGAAAAACATAAAGAAAAATGTATTTTTTTTATTGAAATAGGGTTTGAACTTGTTACATTGTTTATGTTAAAATTTCCATTTGAAAATAGGTGTCACAGTGAGATTCGAATTCATGACCTCTTGTTTGCACGGAGGGACAGTTTTAAAATTTCATAGTCGGACCAAAGAATTGTGTTTTTATTTCAACTATAATAAATATTAATAAAGATTTATAAATTGGTTGAATTATCTAGGAAAATTTTGCATTACCTATTCTAATGCAGACATATATATTTGACTCATTCTCTGAAGTCTAATTATAATTACATTTGAATATGTCTAAAATAATTGTAGGGAGATTTAATCTTCTAATTTGTTGGAAAGATCGTATGAAATAACAATTTAATATTCTAAAAGGTATATATGTGGGTATTTTGGGAAGTTCACGGTCGGACCTAAAGATTGTGTTTCCAAGCCAACTATTAATAAAGATATATATATATATATATATATATATATTGTAAAGAAATCCATAAGTATGCCTCTTAAGATCTATCGGTCCCACCGAACACCAAAAGATAGTAAACTCTAAAGTTTCAAATACTATCACTTTTAGTAATCATAAGAACTTAACCAAAACGTCCAATACCGCCTGGTGAAATTCAAGTATTCATTAGAAGCTAGTAAATTTCACTCGCTGCAGATGCCACCAGAAAACCTAAACTATATACTCTCAAGGATCTATCGATCGCACTGACATCAAAGGAGAATACAACCCTAAAGTGTTAAATACTTCCTAAAAGTAATCACAAGAACTTTACCAAGGCATCCCATACTACCCGGTGAATTTCAAGTATTAGCTAATGGGCTAGTAAGTATCACTCAAACATTATACATAACGAGTTGTATAATATTTGATGAAGAGTTAATCAAGAGCATTTAAACCAATCGGTAACACTATATCAATTATTAATACTCCCTATATTATAGAACTAAGGCTCTTAAAACATTTTCCTCTTTTTAATTTATAATTTAGAAAGCAAATATTATGATTTTTCGTAAATTCCTTTATTATTAACCTTGTATAAATATTCATTATTTGATAAAATCTTCCATGAATCAAAATTGTTCCAAAATTGCACTTATACGTAGTTTATCAAATTTCCATACAAGATACTTAGTTAACAAACCATGTTTTAAAAACCCACACATGCGCGCGCACACACACACACAAATATATATATATATATATATAAGAACCATTTATCTTACAAAACTATATTTATTATTCTTCCGAATCCATTTTGGTATATATAACTATTTTACTTAGAAATAAATTAGGTTTATATTTCCAAAACAGTGTTTCCAAAATCCATTACCATTTATAATACCAGTACTATATATATAACTATTTATAATAACCATTTAAAAAAATAGATTAGTTTAGAAACAAATCTGATATTTGTAAACTTAAATTACACTCTCTTTTATATAATTATTTATATAAATAGAATAAATAGATATATTTATATAAAATTCCAAACATTTGTATCAAAGTGATTCAAAGTCCATAACATAAGTGAATACACTTTACAAGATCATAATAAAAAATTAGTCCATAGGGTTCAACTCTACATGATTTTCTAAACATATTTTTATAAATTTCTTCTACTAACAAATAGAGTTGAAATTATCCCCATAACATATTATGATCATCCATCCAAAGCACATCAAACAAACGGAGCGACGAATGGGCAAATCGAGGAAGGTTTCCTAGTGCTGGAACTTCTCCAGGATGCAACCACCAGTGCACTGGTAGTGCACTACCGGTCCCCCAGTGGGGGTGAATTCTGGAGTAGTTCCAGCTCCAAAATCCCCTACGGTCGATCCCCAGTTAGGTCAGTTTGATCCTAAGTCTTGAGTGATTGTTCAAGGGTGATTTCTAAGCACATGCATCCAAATAAACAACTATAATTGTCAACTAATTAAGATCGAAAGGCTAGGGTTTTAGCAACTTTAAAATTTAACAATATGAAATATGAACAATGTAAAATTGAGATAACACAACCATATACTCATCCAGTTTAACCAAACAATGAATATACTTCCACTTAAAGATAGTAATGTGAAGTAAACTTACCTATAAGCACTTTAATTGAAAATTAAAACCTGGATTAGCTTCTCTTGATAATTACCTAGGTTATTTTCAGAAATTGCAAAAAAGAGATTACAAGTGAAAGACGAAAACTAAGATTACTAACCCTAATTGATTCACTAGGAGTGTAGGAGATTACCTAAAGTTGATTTCTATAGTTATGGATCAAAAGCCCCATTGATTAGGAATTTATTTGGGGTGATTTAGTTCTAGGGTTTTTGAGAATGCAGATAGAATATTTTTGGGCTTTGGTTTGGTTAAAAATGAAAATAAAATGATAATAAACGTACAAGTTTATTTCTCACTACTATCCAACTACATGGGCTATTTAGGCCCAAGGAGGTTTACTAACCAATAAATGAATTATTATTATCATTTCCTTTTTGATTCTTTTCCATGTTTAATTATTAAACAACTTATTTTTATCAATATCTTATCAATTATCATGCATTAGAATTTATTTATTATTAAAAAAAACTAATTTTTAACTAAAAAGGTTTTGTTCTTACTATTTTAATTATTAATTAATAACCTTATTATTCTAATAAAAATAATAACAATTAATTGTAAATTCTCATTTTAAATAATAAATCTCAATATTCACATTTTACCCTCAATGCCAAATTTAAATAATTGATTTAATAACGTTTCAATTTTGAATTGAAAACCTTTCCAAGAAATGAAATTCATTTCTTAAATAAATTAAATCAACTATTCTCAAATACTAGATTTAATTTCATAATTAAATTTTCACAAACCACAAATTAGAATTGATTATCCATGATTAAACTTAATTAATTAGATAATTAACAATAGGATTATTACATTAAGCCTCCATAAATTTGGTAAGACAAACTAAATATCTTTGTTGATCATCTGAAGGGGTATATAATTATACTTACTTAATCATGTAATCATGGTAAAGAGTGTCAAATGTACTTGATTAATTGTTCACCAACATTAAGGTCGCTAAGACGGTTAGGAGAAAAATGTTAAAACCATTTGGGGCTATATATGATATGTAGGATCTAGATTAACCCTAGAGGGGGGGTGAATAGGGTTATAGCAAATTTTCTTGATTTAAACACAGAAGTAAACTGCAAAAATAAATATGCTGAAAAGTAAACCACACACAAAATTTACCCAGCTTCGGCAACCCCTGCCTACTGCTGCATTCACAGATTTCTATTAGAGTTAAACAGTATCACGCTTACAGACACTCTACTAGACTCGCAGACCCTTTTGCTCCCGCTCACAAACACTCTACTAGACTCGCAAACATTTGCTCCCGCTCACAAACATTCTACTAGACTCGCAAACATTTGCTCCCGCTCACAAACACTCTACTAGACTCGCACACCCTGCTCCCGCCTATAGAGTTTCGTTTACTCGCAAACTCTGCTCCCGCCTATAATAGAACTTCGATTACTCGCAAACTCTGCTCCCGCCTATAGAGCTTTGATTACTCGCAAACACTGCTCCCGCCTATAGAGCTCTGCAAACTCGCACACCCTGCTCATTGAACTAATTCTAACTAGACAATCTGACACGACCTAATCCCTAGGTGGTGATTTACAAATTCTTTGACTTGAAAAAATAAAAACAACAATTAAAAGACAAATAAACAAATAACCCTAAACCCTAATTAAAAATAACCCTAATTAAACTAAAGCCTTTTATAATAAGGCTGGCCCCTTTTTTAATTCTATGACCCATTCCCTTCTTCTTTTGCTTGGCCCGTTCCTTTGCTTGTGAGAATGGCGGCTTCGTCCTGTTTCTGAAATTAGGGCTTCGGCTCTTCTTCTCCAAATTAGGGCTTCGGCTCTTGATTCGAATTTAGGGTATTGAAGCTGCGCCTTTTTCGTGTGCTTTGTTCTCGTTCGTTCGCTCTTGGCTGTTTCGTTGTTCGATCGAGTTCGACTCCTTGCTTCGGTATGTAATTTAATCTCTTTTTCTTTACTGGTTGATGCTTGAACTCGATCGTGATTCGAGTTGGATGATTTGTTCTTTGTTATGCTCGAACTCGAATGGATTTGCCGATGATGAAACTAGGGTTTATAAAGGATTCAAAACCCTAATTTTGCGTTCGTATAAAATCATTTGAATTTGTCATATTATTCATCACGGCCACTTGATTTTGTTTCAATGATTGAGATGTTTTCTGACTTGATCAAAAACGTATATTATTGGTCACGGCTTTGCTTGGCCACCACGGTATTTAATTCTGACTTGTTCAACTTCGATTTTTGCTGGCATTTTTGGTTTGAGCTAGTTGCCTTGGTCATCACGGTTTGATTTGACTTGACTTCTGCGCAAATTTTTGGTTTCGTGAATTTCTTCGTTCATCTTGTAGTCTTCGTCTCTGGCCATTTGTGTTGGGCATTTCCATATGATGTTTGTCACTGTTGTATTATTGATTTTGTTTGCTCGGTTACTGATGCATACACGAACTGTTGCTCGAATTGTCACTTCATATACATATGTCTCTGTTTGCCATGTTGCGACTGCTTGTTGTAACTTGAAACTGTTTTGTCAATTCGAATTGCACTTGCACATATTTGCATATAAAGTTGGATTTGTTTCATTTGAAATTCTGTTGCATACATTACTTTTCCATTGTTGTAGCCTTGGTTACTGATCGAGTTTATTTTCATTTGAACTACTCACTTGTTTTAATGCCTGATGCATATTACCTGACCATTGTTGCTGCATTGCTTACTGTCACTACTGTGTCCTATACTTGGCGAGTCTTCGAGCATTGTTGTGAGTAGTTTGAATCACTGTCATTTGTTTTCGAGTACGAAACTTGTAAGTTGCACTGTGTTGGGCTTGTAGTACTTGGATATTTGCAGTTTGTAGTGTTTGGTATCACTTGTGTCACTAGAGTCAGTTGTCATGCTTGGTGTGATTATATGCTTAATTACTGATGCATTTGCCACTGTACTTGATTCATGTTTGTTGCATTCGGTTTGCACTTGTTCATCATGTAGCTTGTTGGTCTTCATGTGTCTGGTTTTGTTGCTCTGACTTGTATCACTTGATGTCTTGAGCTTCAACTGTGCTCGAGCTCGTATCACAGCAAACTGCATGTTATGTTTCCTGATCATGTTGGCCATTTGATCGAGCTGTAGTATTGTTTCTCTGTAGTCTGCACTTATATAATTGGTTCCATATTCATGTATCTTGATGTTGTATACACTTTTTCATGCTGCTGTGATGCAGTTTCCTTCACTGTTGTATCATGATACTTGTTTGCCTGCAAACCATGTTGCATGTATGTTTGTTTGGTAGTTGCTTCAGTCACTTTGTTGTATACTTGGGCTTTGAACATTTTCAACCTGATGCATCTGGACTTGAGCATATTTGATGAAATTATTGTCTGGTCTTTGCATTGTTGTGTTGATTATGTTTCTGGTTCAATCCACTGTTTCATGTTTCATGCATGCTCGACATTGAGTTTTGTTGCACTGTTTTCGACTTGTGACCTGCCCTGTGTTGAATCCAATTTTTCAAAAAACTCGGGTTTGACCTTGTGCTCGTGTCTTGATTTTCAATGTTATTGCACGTGAGTTGAACCCGGTTTTTCATTTGGGTTTGACCTGTGCTCGCCTGTCCCTGTAAATCAATCAAGTGTATATATCGACGTGCACAGCCTTGTGGCATATACAGTGATACACTGTGTATGTCACAAGTTGTTCGTGTATGATGAATTCAAATTTGAATTATGACGAACAACCCAAATAACTGAGGCAAATCATATTTTCAAAAATCATATTTCATTTTATATTGCAAAAATATTTCTTTTTCAATTTTACTGCGTTAGTTTATATTTTTGCAGATTGCTCAGATGCTGGATTCAAACTAGAAGGAAGTTGAAGATAAATACGAGTGTGAGTGATATGTAGTGAGGAAAAATTGTAAATATGAAATTGTATGAAATTGTGATGTATTGTAATTAAAGTTGTATATGTGAATAGTGAGAGCTAGAAATTGTACTATTCAAAATTGTAATAAATATTTATTTGAATAAAATACCTGTTTGAATTCAAATTCTGTGTAATTTATTTTATTCAACAAATATTTATTTAAACTGTGAAAAATAGAATAGTATATTAACAAATACATTTAAACGAATGTATATATGTTTATTATCATCAAACAAAAATCATATAAGCGCAAAGCGCATATTCAACAATCTCTCCCTTTTGATGATAACAAACATATATTTAAGATTTTGAATGTATTAAATGTATTTGATCGTTCAATTTGCTCCCCCTATTTGAATGCTCCTTCTCTACACAATACTCCCCCTACATATATGCATACTAATAAAAATATGTAAATGAGCCTATATGCAAATTGAAAATTATTTGACCTTTGCTTGATTCTATTTGACAAAATCTTAACTTTTCTCTCCCCCTTTTGTTATCAGCAAAAGAATAACAGTGTTATAAAAATAGGGATGAAGTGATAGACATGAATCAAACATTTAACTCAATTAAATATAAATATCAAATTTCAATAAAAATCAAACAAAAATCATAATTACCCTTGTCAAGCGCATATTCCACTTTCAGAAGTGATGGGGATAAAATCATCAAAAATCATACAGTTTTGTCTATTTGTGGCATATTTTTTTAGGAAATTTAAATATCTACTAACCATGCATAACCGTTAGGACTTTTAAATGAGATTAGTAGTATTCACAATTTTTATTTATATTTTAAAAAAGAATTCAAGTATCTTCTAACCACGCATAACCGTGAGGACTTTTAAATGGGATTAGAATCAACTTGTCTATTTAATTAATCAATTTTGATATGCGTTCCATACATGCATAACCGTGAGGACTTTTAAATGAGCATGGAAGCACATATTCAAAAATCCAAGTAATTCACCCATGCATAACCGTGAGGACTTTTAAATGAGAGTGAATACTTTGGATATTTATTTTTATTGCCAAATATAATAAATTGAAGCACAAATAATTTCCTTCACAAATTTAAATATATTGAAGAACGAATGATTTCCTTTGTAAACTACCACAAATTTACATACTATATATGATTCTGATGAGTGATGGTCGATAGAAAGATGATAGAAATAGAAATGATCATGGAATTTTTACCCAACAAAAAGTTTTTATAACTCTTGTTATGAGATTCTAAAGAAATTTTCTAATTATACTTTCTCGAGTTAAATATCAACACTCATCACTTTTTCAATCACTATTCATCTTTTCGATAATCATTAGGGAGTTAGATTAGTCAAAATTTAAAATCAAATAAAAATGACTAATCTGTAAATATGGTCAAACATGATTTTCTCGAGGGGTTTTAAAGAAATTCTGCTATTTAAAAAATTATTTCAAGTGAAAAATATGCAGATATTTTCTTTGAAAAACGATGCAGCAAATGAATGTTTCAAGAATTAATCACGTTCCACTAGTAATTTTTCTATTAACTATATTACCAGTGTAATCTGCATTTGAATTTAAATTTCACTCAATATTCACTCGTTGGATGTCAAAGACCAGATTGTGAAATTTCAACAAACTATCTCAGAATGAAATTTGAAATGAAGCCATGTTATCACTCAAACAAATATCATAGTGTTAAACTTAGAAACCATAGGATGAATAACTATCAACAGTCATTAAAACTTCATTATTATTTCAAAAACAATCTCTTGAAGTTTCAACAATTTCATAAAGTTTCAAAAAAATTCAAAAAATTTCTTAAAATCCTTTTTAACAACTTTCTCATGAAAATTGAAATCGTGCAAATTTATAAGCAGTGACCAAAATGTCAAAACAAATATATCTACGTGTAGCATTAGTAACCATCATTTGACCGAACAAATTTATATGGATTAGTTCAAAGTTGAAAATTTGATTGGTCATCATTTAAGCACAAAACAATGTCATAAATAAGAACAAGTCAAAAAATCATATTAGTTAAATCCGAATCAGTCAACCATCATAATTACTCCAAGTAATTCTATTTAAAGATGATTGGTCAATATTTTGAAAAAGTCATAGAATCAAAATCATCATCTTTTGTTCATCTCAATATTGGCTGATTTTAATTTAGAGTATGGTGCAGATAATCACATTTAATATATCGTTAAAAAATAATTTTACCTGTTTTACCTTTACGATAATCTTTCGTTGTTATCCATTGTGAATCTGTCACCTTTATACTAGGCTAAGGAACTTTGCTTTGTCGCCCGTTGTGTTTCTGGAACACCCAAAATCCAGAGAACACTGTTGTTGTTCCTTAGCCTGCCACCACACCTATACGGGAAAAGATTTATGTGACCTATTTGTTTTTATAGGTCCATGGTTGTTAGTGGCAGAATATGAAAAATATGTTTTTGGAGACCCAAAACTGTTTATATATGTTCCTTTTGGCACCCAAATTTGTTTGACTTTCAAAGATTTTATATTTGTGCCTTTTGGAACCCAAATCGGTATAGTTTTCACATGTTTGGGTCTATACCAACAATTATTGTGATTGTGTCCATATTTTCTACAAATCGTGCACATTGAATTTTCTTGATTAATCTCATTTCTAACATATTCAGAGTGAGTATATCCAAGTCCTTGTCTATCAGTATTGATAGTTTGTTTTCCTATTAACATATTCAACGATTTTTCACTTTTTGAAAATTTATCTAAAGTCGTTGACAATTGTTGGACTTGTGTTTTGAGAGATTCATTTTCATTTATCAATTGTGTGCACTTTTCAATAGAATTCTCTCTCCTATTATTTTCATTCTCTTTTAAAATCAGAATTTCATTTTCAAGGGATTTTATATTGATTTCTGATTTTTCAATTTCCTTTTCGAATGTTGGACACTTATCACACTTAGGGATCTTACTTTGATAGGTTTTAACTAATTTGTCGAGTTGCTCATTTAATTCTAACAAAGTATCATTTTGTGATTCAAGTTTGGCATACTTCTCCTTAAGTCGTTTAAAACAACCATTTACTTTGTGGAAATAAATAAGTAATTCAGAGTGAGTAAGTTTTGATACCTCGCTTGGCTCGTCGTCGTCGCTATCGGTTATATTCCCATGAAGGCACATATCTACTTCCTCACTTTTACTGCTATCGCTTTTATTCCACTTGGCTGCAAATTTCCTTTTTGAATTCTTCGTTCGTAGTGCCAGCTCGGCTGCTCCATCATCATCATCCTCATCACAACTGCTATTTACCAATCCTGTTAAGCACATTTCTTTAACTGAATCGGTTGTGGAGGACATCTCATTGTTGTTGACTTTTGCACCATATATTGCTTCGAGAGTTTTCCAAATTTTCTGTGCATTTTCACAATGAGAGACGAAATAAAAATTATCACGATTAATATGAGAATATAATATATGCATAGCAAGAGCATTAATCGAGATAATTTCCTTATTTGTTATATCACACCCATTTTTAATAATATCCCAACATTTAATATTAACAGATTTTAAATAAAATTCCATTTTCAATTTCCAATTCAAAAAGTCAGTTCCATCGAAAATAGAAGGAATAATATTGAAACGACCCTCAACAAAAATATTATCTGGTGGATTCATGACTCTAGAGTTAAAGAAAAAAATAACTGGCTCTGATACCACTTGTAGGATCTAGATTAACCCTAGAGGGGGGTGAATAGGGTTATAGCAAATTTTCTTGATTTAAACACAGAAGTAAACTGCAAAAATAAATATGCTGAAAAGTAAACCAGACACAAAATTTACCCAGCTTCGGCAACCCCTGCCTACTGCTGCATTCACAGATTTCTATTAGAATTAAACAGTATCACGCTTACAGACACTCTACTAGACTCGCAGACCCTTTTGCTCCCTCTCACAAACACTCTACTAGACTCGCAAACATTTGCTCCCGCTCATAAACATTCTACTAGACTCGCAAACATTTGCTCCCGCTCACAAACACTCTACTAGACTCGCACACCCTGCTCCCGCCTATAGAGTTTCATTTACTCGCAAACTCTGCTCCCGCCTACAATAGAACTTCGATTACTCGCAAACTCTGCTCCCTCCTATAGAGCTTTGATTACTCGCATACACTGCTCCCGCCTATAGAGCTCTGCAAACTCGCACACCCTGCTCACTGAACTAATTCTAACTAGACAATCTGACACGACCTAATCCCTAGGTGGTGATTTACAAATTCTTTGACTTGAAAAAATAAAAACAACAATTAAAAGACAAATAAACAAATAACCCTAAACCCTAATTAAAAATAACCCTAATTAAAAATAACCCTAATTAAACTAAAGCCTTTTATAATAAGGCCGGCCCCTTTTTTAATTCTATGACCCATTCCCTTCTTCTTTTGCCTGGCCCGTTCCTTTGCTTGTGAGAATGGCGGCTTCGTCCTGTTTCTGAAATTAAGGCTTCGACTCTTCTACTCCAAATTAGGGCTTCGGCTCTTGATTCGAATTTAGGGTATTGAAGCTGCGCCTTTTTCGTGTGCTTTGTTCTCGTTCGTTCGCTCTTGGCTGCTTCGTTGTTCGATCGAGTTCGACTCCTTGCTTCGGTATGTAATTTAATCTCTTTTTCTTTACTGGTTGATGCTTGAACTCGATTGTGATTCGAGTTGGATGATTTGTTCTTTGTTATGCTCGAACTCGAATGGATTTGCCGATGATGATCCTAGGGTTTATATAGGATTCAAAACCCTAATTTTGCGTTCGTATAAAATCATTTGAATTTGTCATATTATTCACCACGGCCACTTGATTTTGTTTCAATGATTGAGATGTTTTCTGACTTGATCAAAAACGTATATTAATGGTCACGGCTTTGCTTGGCCACCACGGTATTTAATTCTGACTTGTTCAACTTCGATTTTTGCTGGCATTTTTGGTTTGAGCTAGTTGCCTTGGTCATCACGGTTTGATTTGACTTGACTTCTGCGTAAATTTTTGGTTTCGTGAATTTCTTCGTTCATCTTGTAGTCTTCGTCTCTGGCCATTTGTGTTGGGCATTTCCATATGATGTTTGTCACTGTTGTATTATTGATTTTGTTTGCTCGGTTACTGATGCATACACGAACTGTTGCTCGAATTGTCACTTCATATACATATGTCTCTGTTTGCCATGTTGCGACTGCTTGTTGTAACTTGAAACTGTTTTGTCAATTCGAATTGCACTTGCACATATTTGCATATAAAGTTGGATTTGTTTCATTTGAAATTCTGTTGCATACATTACTTTTCCATTGTTGTAGCCTTGGTTACTGATCGAGTTTATTTTCATTTAAACTACTCACTTTTTTAATGCCTGATGCATATTACCTGACCATTGTTGCTGCATTGCTTACTGTCACTACTGTGTCCTATACTTGGCGAGTCTTCAAGCATTGTTGTGAGTAGTTTGAATCACTGTCATTTGTTTTCGAGTACGAAACTTGTAAGTTGCACTGTGTTGGGCTTGTAGTACTTGGATATTTGCAGTTTTTAGTGTTTGGTATCACTTGTGTCACTAGAGTCAGTTGTCATGCTAGGTGTGATTATATGCTTAATTACTGATGCATTTGCCACTGTACTTGATTCATGTTTGTTGCATTCGGTTTGCACTTGTTCATCATGTAGCTTGTTGGTCTTCATGTGTCTGGTTTTGTTGCTCTGACTTGTATCACTTGATGTCTTGAGCTTCAACTGTGCTCGAGCTCGTATCACAGCAAACTGCATGTTATGTTTCCTGATCATGTTGGCCATTTGATCGAGCTGTAGTATTGTTTCTCTGTAGTCTGCACTTGTATAGTTGGTTCCATATTCATGTATCTTGATGTTGTATACACTTTTTCATGCTGTTGTGATGCAGTTTCCTTCACTGTTGTATCATGATACTTGTTTGCCTGCAAACCATGTTGCATGTATGTTTGTTTGGTAGTTGCTCCAGTCACTTTGTTGTATACTTGGGCTTTGAACATTTTCAACCTGATGCATCTGGACTTGAGCATATTTGATGAAATTATTGTCTGGTCTTTGCATTGCTGTGTTGATCATGTTTCTGGTTCAATCCACTGTTTCATGTTTCATGCATGCTCGACATTGAGTTTTGTTGCACTGTTTTTGACTTGTGACCTGCCCTGTGTTGAATCCAATTTTTCAAAAAACTCGGGTTTGACCTTGTGCTCGTGTCGTGATTTTCAATGTTATTGCACGTGAGTTGAACCCGGTTTTTCATTTGGGTTTGACCTGTGCTCGCCTGTCCCTGTAAATCAATCAAGTGTATATATCGACATGCACGGCCTTGTGGCATATACAGTGATACACTGTGTATGTCACAAGTTGTTCGTGTATGATGAATTCAAATTTGAATTATGACGAACAACCCAAATAACTGAGGCAAATCATATTTTCAAAAATCATATTTCATTTTATATTGCAAAAATATTTCTTTTTCAATTTTACTGCGTTAGTTTATATTTTTGCAGATTTCTCAGATGCTGGATTCAAACTAGAAGGAAGTTGAAGATAAATACGAGTGTGAGTGATATGTAGTGAGGAAAAATTGTAAATATGAAATTGTATGAAATTGTATGAAATTGTGATGTATTGTAATTAAAGTTGTATATGTGAATAGTAAGAGCTAGAAATTGTACTATTCAAAATTGTAATAAATATTTATTTGAATAAAATATCTATTTGAATTCAAATTCTGTGTAATTTATTTTATTCAACAAATATTTATTTAAACTGTGAAAAATAGAATAGTATATTAACAAATACATTTAAACGAATGTATATATGTTTATTATCATCAAACAAAAATCATATACGCGCAAAGCGCATATTCAACATGATATAACCATTAAAGAGTTATGTTGGACTAAAGACTAGGCCTAACTTATGCTCAAGTCAAAGTATCAAAGGTACTTGGGCCAGACATTTAATTCTTCGGCAAGCATGCTCATGGTCAAATAGTCAAGTAAGAGAATACATAATTAGGAAAATGTTCATGTTTTTATTTAGAAAGTCACGACCTGAATTGACCTAAACGACAACGGAAGTACCAAATCAAGATTCATTAGTTTCTTGATTACAAAAAAGAAAATGAGGAAGAAGAAAGATTCATAATTCACCCCTTCATAGTTAAGGGCACATGCCTATTTGTAAGAAACTTACATCGTTGGAATTTTAACACATGACAACTCTTGGATTTGATCGACTGAGATTTTACCGATGTGGCACATTGTTCACATGACATATGGTGTTATTTGCTTTTTTGCTTTCCTTAAGATTACATAGCATGGCTGGAATAACTAGAGATCGCCATGTGGCTAATCTGAGTGTTTCTTGTGAGTATTTTTAGATGCATAGTTGCATTATTTCTTGACAGCCGAGCCTTATCTTTATCACTTGATTGCTTCTTTCTAGACGTATAGTAGCATTGTTTCTTGTGATAGCTTTTTCATCTCGACCCTCGATGGCTTTATGTTTGATCTACGATAGCTTTTTCATCTTTACATCGATAGCATTATTGTTTGATTTACGAAAGCTTCTTATTCTTGACCCTCTACAGCTTTGATGTTTGGTCTATGAATGCTTCTTATTCTTGACCCTCGATAGCTTTATTGTTTGATTTACGATAGCTTCTTATTCCTGTGTTATGATAGTTTTGTATTTTTTGACGTATGATAGCTTTTCCATTTTTTCTTTCGATAGCTCTGCCATTGTTTTAAGATAGCATGCCTTACGATTGAACTGTCTCTTGTTCCTAAATTAATTTTTTTAGGGTGTAACAAGTTATTCTTCAGTTTTGAGGACTAAAGTATATCGATCAACCTCAAAGTTATGGTAACATGATAAATGATAACACCTACAAAAGGAATGCTCTTAAAGTTCTTTTATCTCTTTTTAGGGTTTTAAGAAAAACAAAAATATAGTTGGAGCCTTATGAGAAAATTATGATAAAACATTATAAAAAGTATAAGAAAATACTAAGTTATAACAGTCCAATTTATTAATTTGCATAATATTTGTATGTATGTATGTATGTATAAAAAAATTGTTTATTGATTAAAACATACTAAAAGAACTACATAAAGAAATTTAAATATACTTAGCAGTAATTAAATTTAGGCTTGTTGACATGCAAGAGTTGAATGATATAACCATTAGAATCTTTCAAGTCCAAACCAATCAAAAGCACACTTGATGTTGCTATTTGTTTTCTAGTAAGATTATAATCTCTAACATCAGTGCAAAAACATGAAAACTAAATCCATATTCGGTTATATACAAAAGTTGTATGATGAATAACTGCGTTTAGTAATATGCAAAGTTGTAATTAAATTATTTCATTCAAACTGAGCAAGTAAATCATAGTGCTATATCATGTGCTAATTATGATTGAGTGCATTATGATGCTTTTTAAGTTATAAACAATTTTAGACCAAGGACTATAGATAAATCCAATTTTGGATCATTGATATATCAGTTCGATATATTTAATTTAAGTGTAAAATTGATTCGATTTTCTTAACATATTAACCATGAGTAAATGCATTTTTGTAAGGAATATAATATAGTCTCGTAGTATTGTAAGACATTTAAGAGAAAGTGAAAGCAAACAATGGTTGTAACAAAGGCACGGTTGGGATGAAAGAGGATGAAAGTCACCTCTACTTGAAACAACAAAGAGTAGTGATAAATTATCTTGTCTCTTGGTTGGTTGAACATTTCATGAATTCAGTCATGCTTCACATCCCTACCTCTATAAACAAAATAAAGACCGCCTCATTCCTTTTTTTAACTAATGGAAAACAAACAAGAGAACACCATAATATTTATCGTTAAAGCTATAATTTGAGTTACAGACCAATCTCGAAGAAGTGAAAAGCTACTTCCCTCGGAGATGCACATGCGATGTGTAATTAATAAGTTGGGTATTTAGTTGAATTTTTTTATCCTTCTTCTTGCATTCTTAGATCCGCTACAAAATCTATGACTATTGACTCAAGATTTTAGTACTCAAATTATGTTAATTTATGTTCTTTGAATAATTTAAGATGTGTTACATATTTTTAATTATGATTAGCTTGAAACTCGGGAGAAACCTAGATGAACAATAAAGATTCATATGACATCATATCTGATAAAATCAAATAATCCACGATTTATAATGTTTGTGATAAACATAAATAGACTTAATATCAGTTAACAAATCAATTCAGATTTATTGCGAATCTATATTAAAAAATGCATATTTATTACATGCTAACTTGTGATATGTTTGACATCTTAGATTGGAATTACCAATTGGCATGATATGATTATTAGTATCGCCATTGCCATTCACGTTGATGATTACATTCATGGCTTTATTGGTTATACTAATATTTTTGATAACACTATGCATGTCCATCTATGATTGTTGATATTTTCATTTATACACATGTAGATTTAATTGTCCACGATATCATTAATTAAAATAGCATTTATTATATCACAATTCACACTTGAGATATTTTTCGAGTTCATTCACAATTTGTTGATTATCTTTATCTACAAGTATGCTATTGAATTGAAAAATGTTACCAATTCAAGTTAATTTATAATTATTTACCATTTGTATTCATTCGAAAATAATATTAGTCGGAATATAAATTACAAGTTAAAGGCGATGAAGATATAAGTTACAATTTGAAATAATGGTAATTCTACATATAACATATGTATGTCATTTTATTATGAATAAACAACATATAGTACAGATAATACTACATGTAAATTACATTAAATGTTTAATAAAAATCCATAATTCTATACCTAAATGTCATAGAAATCGAACATGTAAGATAAGTTTGCCATTTGATTATTGACAAACAACATTGAATGCATCGGTAATACTACGTGTAAATTATATTTAGTATTTTATAAATGGTCATAATTACAAAGTTACACACACTTTTGAATATGTATTTATATGCGGATAACATATATTTTCATATACTACATGCCTTATAACATATACCTACGATTGTAATCTCAATAATCATTTGTATACGTTTTTATATATATTATGGTATTTATAGACACTATTATAATATGTAAATATATATCCCTTAACTAATATAATTTGTAATATAATTAATGGATATAGGATATTGTACGTATTTATTGATATAAATTAGTTAAATCAAAATCAATCTCATATTATCAAATCAAATGCTAAATATGATTTAACATTGCTTAGCCATTCTTAATAACACACTAAATTGATCTAGTATATTTTTTGTTCTTGAAATTTCCCCTTTTACCAAACCGAATGCACTTGCTCCAACTTGTTGGGCTGCTATTAATAGTTGCACAAATGTCATTTTTGGAGGCCAGAGGACTTTGTAAGGCTTGAGGCAGGGAACATGGGAGGATTTGCACAATTATCGTGACCAATTTGCATAGCCTGGTGGGACGGTTCGGATTGGACATAGAAGCAAATTACAATACTCGGGCAAAATGTTTGGTGAAGGATGGTGAATGGTTTGGGCTTGTTGCCACAAGACCATGCTTTGGATTCTTCTTATCATTGATCCAAAAATGTTTACACATAACCTTTAATGGCAAGATTCCAATTTTGTACAAAGATTTCATGCAACATTTGTGTATATATATATATATATATATATATATATATTTGTGTGTGTGTGTGTTCATATGTATGTAATATCATATGTTAATATCTGACCATTAAATATGCATATATTGATAGAGTTAGGTGCATGCCACAGGGGCAATTATGTAATTTGTTAATATATCTTACTCGATAACCAATCTTTTTCAAAATAAAAGGTGTTCCTTTTCTATTACATATTTGTTATAAAATTTTACAAATAAATAATTATTTAATTTAAGTATATATGTCAAAAAGTCCATTAATGATGTGTTTGTGATAGCACTTACAAATAGTTGTAACCAAGAGTATTATATCATAATATGATAAGCATATCTTTTTAAGTATTCCTATTCAAGTTCTATCGAGATTAGACATCGATGCACCTATTGAGACTAGAATACATAACGCTCTCCAAATGTTGGGTAGTGTATTATTCATGGCTGTTAGAGGCACTAAGATATTACGTGCGGATAGTTATTGGATAACCATGGAATGACTCATTCGATAGTTTTCAGTTGGTTAATATAACTAAGGTCAACCATAAAATATCGAAGTGACTAATTTACATAGTTTTCCAGAATTGAGAATACTATTGATTTTCAATATAAAAGCCCCACTTTAATCATAGTTAAATAATGGCATGATGTCCATCGAACGACTATAGTTGGGTCAAGTGAAAGTACTGGAAGTGAAACACTATTCAAGAGAGGATTCATCCCCTTAGTTATATAGGGTTAGTATCACGATCAACTAAATTCAACCCAACGTCAAAATATCTTACCAGTAGTTCGGTTAATAATAATTGTTATCATTGAACAATGACTTTATGCTCGGACTATAAAGTGGAATATGGAAAATTTTGGAATTTCGACCATAATCAAATTCCATAAGTCCTGAAGTGTTTTAGTTATAACGAAGAGAATTGGTATAAATAATCGTCACTATAGGGTAACGCTGAAATAAGTAAAATTGGATTTTACCAAAAGATGTGCTAGCGATAAATTAGGCCATAATGTCACTCCCTAGCTAAGGTGACGAGTGAATATTAATATTCAAATAGTTTGATATTAATCGTTGACTGAATTTACACCTGCCAGTCGCACAAGTGTATTGATAGATCCTTCAAAATACCACATGATTTAACTAGTTTACAAGTTGTTGTTAATTAATTAATAAATTTTGAAAAATATTAATTAATAATTTATTTAATGTATTGGATGCTATTTTTTTAACATCATTAGCATTTACTTAAGTGCGTATATAAAAGTTGTATATGTACAAATCGAACAATCGATATAAGGTATCGATGGGTGTTTAAATTTGATCTAAATGTAATTGTCTTTCATACACTTGCCTCTCTTAATCATTCTTTTTCAAAACCATAGCCTCCATGTTCCTTTTCTAACATTCATGACCGAGAATTCGACGAAAAATAAAAGAAAATATATTTTAATGGCATCTAATTAAATCAATAAAATAAAAGGTAGTTCTCCTTCTCTTGCAAAGCTTGGAGACTGATTTAGATTTGAATATAGGAACATCTATCAATCAAGGTGCATTCATGGGCTAATCTACTAGGTATGATCTATTCTATTTTATATGTACGTTCATCATGATGTTATAGATCTATTTATTTGATTATTTTGACAAATCTGTATAAGCATTTGTTGTCCATCTTTAATTTGTATATGTATAGATCTAGAATTTTTAAATTCGTTGATATGAATTGGATCTGAAAATAATAACAACAGTTTTGATTGTTGATCTTACTGTTTCCTTTATGTTGATGTTGGTGCTATTTTAGATCTAAATATAATAACTATATGTATAGTTCAATGTCAATGGTGATTTCATTATTTTGCAATTTCTTTTTCAAAACATATATGTATGTATGTATGTATGTATATGTGTTTGTATTAAAATTAATTTGACAACTATTTTACAATGAATGTTGGAAAAAAAATTCATATATATGCATACATATACATCTTGACATTAATGGAGTCTATTTTTAATGCAAAAATCTACATATATCAATATTCCAATTTTGATTAATGAATTTTACTTTATAATTGCATGTAACATATATACATTTTAGCTTGATTTTAATTATTAACATATAAACATAGGTTATATTTGGATTTATAGATTAAGATATGTTTTCAAATCGTTTTACTAAATCAAATTATTGCATGTTTTGGAAATAAATCTTGAATTCAAACCAGTAATGACCCGCTATTTCGAACCATTCGCATCCACACATGTCGGACTTGAATTGCTCAAAACAACAGATTGTGGATTTTTATATTTGGTAAAACTCAGCATATACAATAAATAAATCAATCACAGACACAGTGTAATATAACAATAAGCAGCAGAATAGATAAATAATGGTTCATGAAGCTACTATAAAACATAAGAGTCTGAAACAAATACAACAGAATCTCAAATAAGCAACTGTCGAGACTGAACAGAAATCACTGGCATAAACTGAAATAACAGAAAATCGGACAGATAGATCTTCATACACAACTCAAATCTCCAAAGGTGAGTCTCGAATGCCATGACAATCAGTCTGACCTGAGCGTAAAGCAAAACACAAAATACTCGAGTCAGGATTAACATTCTTATATTAATAAATTCAACTCAAGTGAAATGTCAACTAAAATACAAGAAGCTTAAAGGATGTTTGGGATTTACGTCCTCTAAGGATCCATGGAACTATCTACTATGTAGTAATATAAGCTATTATAATATGTCTATAGTAAAGTAAAACTATTAAAATAGCGTTAAGGCGTTACCCACATCCCCCTTTAACACATTTTATATATTCCCATAGTCTATATAATGTCGTACGCTCCTCCATAAACTGGAGGTTTACCCAGAGGACATCACATAGGTACGGTACAAAACAAACTCGTAGAAGGTGCGATAGGGCATGCGACAAGGCACTCGAGGCAATTCCAGGATAGATATACCATTTGCATATCCGGACTGGTGGTAACGCATAACAGCTACTACCGCCCACCTCGTGACACACTCCCAAATCAAAGGTGCACCCAATCAAATCACAAAAGCAAAAGAATGGCATTGAAGAAATGTGTCTGATTGGAGGAATGGCCTCACTTGGCCCGGCGTGGCTCCTGTTTTAGCCACATCAAGCTGACTCACGGGAGTCAGGGCTACGTAAATACCATATAGAATCGTCGCCAAACCATCCTACTTCATTCTGGAATCTCCACCACGTACACAGTTGTTAAAGTGGTTTTCGGTATTGGCGGAGCATATGATAATATCTGATCCTGACCTCTTTAACAATCAAACGCTTATTTCACACCGTGGTCATTTCATTTCAAATAGTTCATGTTTCATATCAAAATATCATATTTATTTCAAAACCATATCAATTTGATATCATTATTCACTTTAAATAATATTCATTTCTAGAATTGTAACACTTCAAAATTATAACATTTTCGAAATCATAACACTTTTGAAATTATAACACTTTCGAAATCACAGCACTTTTGAAATCATACCACTTATGACTTAAACAGTTTAGATATTTAAAATAGTACGTATATATATTAAAATAGTTATAAATTAAAATAGTTTATATATTAAAATAATTTATATAATAAAAATAGTTTCCTCCAATTTCACAAATTGATTCAAATCAACTTAAATTCAAAAATTCAATTTAAATCAATCATTGTTCATACATTCAATTTAAAGGGTTAAAGATTCAATTCAAAACCTTAATAAACCATTTTAATCTTTATTAATTTCGAATCCAGGTTGAACTATCTCTTCAATTCCAATAAGGTTCAAGTTAAAATATTCAAACATTTATAATATAACTTTCACTTATATTTCAACATTTAACTTTAATTTCATTCAAATTGGAAAGCATTCAACTTAATATTTTTAATTAAAATTTATTTAAAATCCTCATTTTATAAATTTAAATCAACATTAAATATTCAATCTCAATTTTATTTAAAAATTGAGAATATTCATTTAATCACCTTTTTATCGTTTCAAGTTACAAATCAAAAATTTCAAAATCTCAAAATCAATAAGTTCAGATAAATTCTTATTTAAATATGATTATTAACCAATTTAAATTCCATGTCAACGTTAATTTATTTTCCCAACTTTTATTATTAAAGTTATAAAATCTATTTTTAACATACTAATATAAATTTAAATAAATACTTAAACATATTATACATTAAATTTTATTAAATTAAATCTTACTATTAAATGTATATTTTATATTACATATTATTTTATATATTTTTAAGAAAATAAGATTATAAGAAAAAAGTTAAAATTTATAATTTCAAAATTAACTTATAAATTTAAAATTCCAAAAACATAAAATTTAAAATTCTAAAATTTAGGCATATATAAAATACATTTATATATTACATTTTAAAAATAATATTTATTAAACCCATATATTTCCTTTTAAAAATTTGGAAATCCTTTTCAAAATATAGACCAACGGTGTCCGTATATAATTTTCTATCCTATGGTCAAGTGATACGGATATTTATCATTTCAATCCGCAATTTAATTATTTACAGGTATATATCATTTCAACCCGCAATCCCAAAATTTCAAATTCAATGAAAATTGCTTAGGTCTATCATTTCAACCCATAACGATTTTCTCATATTCTACAAGATCGTTCGGATATGTATCATTTCAACCCATAGGGTATTCTAAACTAACAGGGAACTTGCAGAGTGAGAACAAATATGATAATGATATGACATATCAACAACAGGCATATCATCAGTCATAAATAAAATAAAATATGAACAATAAGATATGGTGTCATATCTCACAGGTGAACAATTACAGATAATAGCATATCATATATAGCAATTATATAATTAACAGTTAAATCTAGCAGCATATTTCAATTGTCGTTTCAAGTGAAATAAAATTTATTAAATATAAGAATGTTAATCATGAGCGATTGCTCACCTTTCGAGGCTAGAGAAAATAGGAAGACGACACGGACACAGATGCGCACACGGAACAACGACAAGCTAGGAATTATTGCGACGAATTCGATATTGAAATATAAGTCAAGATGGCACGAGATCGAGGAAACAAGATATATTACATATATATAAATTTTCAAAAAATCAATTTAAAACATATAGTTAATATATATATATATATATATATATATATATATATATATTCAATTCAATATTTAATCCCAACACATACAATATCTATATATAATTGAAAAACCAAATTCACATATACTTACATATAAACTAATGTATTCACACATATATACAAACTTACATACATGTGATAATTTAAAATCAATATTGTTTAACATACTTTTAAAAACAATACTACTATAACATATATACACTACAGACCTATATATTAACATACGTACCAACTTACACACTTATTATTATTTTTAACTATTATAAAAGTAATATAAACCTACCTTAATAAAAAAAAATATAAACTCAAACTGATTCTGTATAAACTTACATAAACTATATATACAACAACCAAGTTAAACATAATTTATATAAACTTATATATATAAACAATGATTATAAACGACTCATATAACTTATATTTAAAATCTATATTCATTTCGAAATGACAATACCCATATTCCCTTCAAAATTAAATCTTCAAAAAAACAACCTATATAAGCTGACCTTAATACAAACTACAAACTATTGTTTAAAAAAACTATATATATACACACACTAGAATTATATAACAGATTTGTACAAAATGGTGTATAGTTTGATATACATACAAACACCCACATAAATATATATATGCACATAAAATATCACATTATATAATATATATTTATAATACCTAGAAGAAGGAGGCTTCGACAGAGGAAGAGGAAGGTCGGATCTAGGTGCTGCTCTAGGTTGCACGCATGGGGCTCGACAAGGAGATGGAAGGCAGAGGCCGATGTGGAGGAGTTTGTGAGGTCGAGCATAGTTCGGTCATGTAGGTGGTTGCATGATGGGAAGGCCGGTGATGGAGGAAAGGTGGAAAGGATCGATAGTGTGAGGCTACGCGAGTTGGTCTCGGTTGGTGGAAGGAGGGAAGGCCGGGTTCAAGTGGGCTGACAATTTATGGCTGGCGATGGGTGGACATGGAAGGTCGGGTCTTAGCAGTGGGAGAGATGGCTGTGTGCATGAGTCGGTTTGCATAGTGGTCGGCTACTCACGCAGTTTTCTAGAGCAAAGTTGAAATCGGTGGAAGGAGGTGGTGGATCGGATCTCGATGTGTGGAGTTGGGGGTTTGGTCAGAGCAGATGCAAAGCAAAGGGAGGGGAAAGAGGAAGAACTGGTTGAAAATGGGAAAGTGGAGGTACGAGAAGGCTACAGGGAGAAGATGAACGAGCTTTATGCATAATTTTTTTTCATTTCAATATGAAAAGAGAAATAAATGAGCTGGCGAAATGAACCAAATTATATTGGAAGCAGGTAATAACGAAAGTCAAGGCACGAGAATTCAGGTAGTATTATTAAAGGCAAAGATTATTTGACTTTCAACCGTTGGAAAATTTGAATGGATACAGGAAACCAACATATCAAACTATGGCTGTTAAGGAACCAACATCAAATGATCGACCACAACCGAAGTAAGGTCTTTACACATATGATCCATGGTACTCTCACATAAACACTATCACACATTATTAATTAAGATTTTCTATTTGACTAAGATATTATAGCCTATAGAGAATATCGGTGAGTCATTCTGCAGTCATCCTAATTAGCCAAGTACGTAACGTATTGGTGCTTCTAACAATCATGAGTAAATTATCATCCATCATATAAATCGCTTTATTTACACCAATCTAACTGGTATATTGATATCTTATTCTCGCAATTCCAAATAACTAGAAACATATAAGGAAAATTATTTGCTAATAAGCTAATACTCATGGTTATGAACTCTTTTACAACTATGTCAAGCAAATACTTTGTCCTAAGGATTTCTATTCTCATTTAAGAATACACTCAAAATGTTATTGTTGCTCAATTTTCTTACAAGCAATTAGCAAGCCGAATAAAGCATGGCCTAACTATTCTACGACCAGTCCATACATGCCGACCCAAACTCAGGTTAATCTTCAACTAGACTATACTCTGGTAGCACATCAAGCGAGAAACCGGCTGTCTCACTCAAAGCAGCTTCCACAGCCAACTCATTAGATGAGGATAAATCTAAGTATAACCCAGCCTAATCCACACTGGCCGAGCTCAATTACGACCGACTCTCTCCTTCCAGCCTACCTCTAGCATGACTCCAGGTCAGCCCGTCCTCTCAGGATCACTTCAGTTGTCGATCGACATGGATTTAGACAGCCTAAATATTCAACAAGGCCTACTCAAGCATGACCTTTCTTTGGCCCGGCTTTATCATGGCCGCCTTCGACCAATCCCAAGTAGCCTATCATGTCATCTCATAGCCGGCCTGGCACCCCTCTTATAACATAGTCCTTAGTGGTAGTCAACTCTTAGAAAACATAGGCATTAAGCAATCGACCCACTCACGAAGATCTAAATCTATCCTGGGTTCATGTTAGCCCATCAAGACCAGCTCCCTAGCCGGTCGTCATTCTCACGATGGCTTCAAACATCACTCGTCTGTCAAGAACGGCTCAAGAATGGCCCATCTTTGGCCCGACCTCATTAGATCGCCTTCGATCGGTCTAGGTAGCCCGCATCCCTTCTCCCTATAGTTGGCCATGCACCTCCCTAACCACCTGGTCCTTAGTAGCTTTCAGCTTCCTTTGTCTTTTTGGCAATCAACCGACAAGCTCAGCCCACCTTTCCACATAGGCATGTAAAAGTAAATGAAAAATCATATAGCCACAGAAGGCATGTCTACTCCTATAATAAGTTGTTAGTATTTTATGCACATTAAATGCAAAGTCTGCGCCTATCATAAAAGAACAATTAGCATGCTTCTTAGCCACATATTCTATTCCATCTTTACGGCTATCTCTCGTCAACCTACACAACCAAATCAATCGACAAGCATGCTTCTCTCCTTTTCCCCTACACCATCAACCATCCACTATCCATTTTAGCCACTATAAACACCTCATACATTGCCACTTCAAAGGGGTTGAAGGTTAACAGAATTCTGATTATTGTCTCCTTTCTAAAGCTCTCCTCATAGTAAATCAAAGTCTCAAGTACTTATGGTTAGCTACCTTTTAGTCTTAAGTGCTTAGTTTCTCTTTATTCTCTTGTATTTCCTTGTAATTGTAAGAGAGAATATATTAAGTGGTCTTCATAGTGGGCGTATGCAACCTTGACGAACCACTCTATATATTTGGTGTCACTTTACTTGCTTGATTCATCCTCATTTTACATTTTTAAGCCTGGTGATTGGCAAGTAACCTTTGCTTTCACAGCGCATCGGACTAATTCTGAGGTTGGCAAATCTTTAGTCAACAGTTATACATACATATATATTATTGAAAAAAAATGTAACAAAAATAAATCAAAAGGCTTACTTTTATTTCAAGCATAATTTCTCAAAAGAATTAAAGTGCATCTAACGGATATGGTGTGTAACGACCTACCTTTTCGACCCTCAAAAGTCGACACTAATACATCCATGGTATTCACATGCCGAGCATCCAAGTGCTAGAAAAATATATTGTTGGGGTGAAAGAAAAGGAAAGACATCATAGAGTCTCACATCGTGACAAGTAATATATAATATACAACATAACTTTACAAAAAGAAAGATTATTATACATACGTCAATCAGAGTAAACTAACCTATCGTCGGCTTGGACAGTTATAACAGCATGTCCTCACATATACTGATAAATAAAAACAAGAAATACAGTGGAAATAAAGATAGATGAATAATCTTGGAGGCATCCATCTCGTCTTCTGAAGCTCCAAAGCATCCAAAACTAACTTTGAAATATACTAGGGGCTGACCTGAGTATTAAAAGAAAATAATGCCCGGATCAGTCCGTTAACCAAGCATGAGAAACACAATCATATTGATTTCTAATGTTATAAAACTTTTCAAAATAAAAGTATCTTGTAATATCACATCGCACAAAAACATAGACTGGTTTTTAACTTACGACAACCAAGCCATTTTATTAGAAAATCTGGTGATATTATAATAATATCTAGGGTTTAAAATTAATATATAATCATAACCGAAATGGTTACATTAATTACATTCCAGCATATTAGGTATATAGCTAGTTCCGTAAAGGCACATATTGGAAAATGGATTCCATACAATGACAAGGCTACTGGGGTACCGCCTGTCATAGTACACCTTTAGAAAAACGTACCAAGGGCTTACATGGACCCCTTGCCAATACAGGGTCGACCTACCCGTTCGTGGACAGTATCGAATATGTCGCCATCTTGTGTTCTAGCCAACAAAAATACCGAGTCACTAGCATACATAAATGGTTCAATATCGATCTAGATCGGGCGATGACCATACCTTAATGGTAGCGAACCACATAGCCATGCTGCATATCCCCTATTTTAGTATTACGTGTGTGTGGCTTAAGGCTTCGTTTTACTTTTTAAAAATCCCACTCGTAATGTAAGATTGCCCTTCGGGCAACAATGCAACGTTGGAATTCATGCATACAAGTTGTTTAAGATATGAACAAACCGAAAGTACTACTTCTCTACATTCTCAGGATAAGTAGAAAGTAGCCCTTGCACTTCAAAGAACTCCGATTCCATCATCTTCAAGACGTCTTCAATTAGAATGCCTATGACAGCTCAGAGTGGTTTTTAGATAACATATCTGATCCCAGTCTCCCCGAACCAACAATCGATAGTTTTCAAAACTGGCCAAGATTTGATGCTCAGTTATTTAACTATCAAATAAACAAACTATCAAATCAGAGATTTAATTTCACATGGAAACCAAGCATGATTAAGCACATATGCAACAACTGAGCCTTTATAATTAATCCTTTCATTAATAAAAATCACTTTGTAATTCTTGTACTAAAATATTTTTACAAAGATATACACAAGTCTTCTCCACTCTTCATTACTCATTGATCCTCTTTAACTGGTTGAAAAAAATATCCATAAACTTATCTCATTAGTATAATTCTACACTTAGAAAATGTGACCATATACTTATCTCAATGGTGTAAGCATATTCACAAACCACTACACTTTCAATACTTAGAAAATATAACCATATACTTATCTCGATGATATAAATATATTCACAAAACCTTAAGAAAGATTCCACTTTCAAATCCATACTAATTTGGGTTAAAACAATAGTCATTTAAAACACTGATAACGATAAACCAAAAACACTTTCCTTTTGGTATAAGTAAATGGATTATATGTACACCAGATCAAATATACTTACCATGACTTTTCGATTTCAAATTTGTGTTATTCCTTGATTAACAATGAAGTCAGACAAATTAGAATACTATCTTGGTCTTGACATATGTAATGACCCAGTATTTTCAACCATTGGCATCCGCATATGTCGGACTTGAATTGCTCAAAATACAGAATTGTAAAAATAAATTAGGCAAAATTCCGAATATGCAGTAAATAAATAAATCGCGGATCATAGACATAGAGTAATAAAATGCAGCGGAAGCAAAGAAATAGTAGTTCATGAAGCTACTATATAAATACATATCAGAGATGAACAAGATACAACAAAAGTAATAATATGATAATCAAGCACGGAGGCTGAATACATCCCTGGAATCAACTGGATAACTGAAATGAAATAGATAGCTGGATCTTCAAACAAAGCTCCAACTCCAAAGGTGAGTCTCAAATGTTGTATCACTCAGTCTGACCCGAGCGTAAAGAAAAACACAAAACACTCGAGTTAGGACATACATACTTATACAATGTAAACCAACTCAAGTGAACTGTAATAGAAAAGTACAAGTAACTTAAAGGATGCTTACAACTGCCCATCCTCTAAGGATTCGTTAAACTATTTACTATGTCGTAATATTTCTCTATTATAATACTGTCAATAGTAAAATAAACTTACTTTTAAATAGCATTAAGGGGTTACCCATATAGCCCTTAACATGTAATAGTCCTAGTAGTCCATCCAGTATCACGGTCCCACCTGATCGGGAAGCCACCAGAGGATACTCCACGGGCTACGGGAGAAAACCAAACTCGTACAAGGCTCGCTAGGGTAGGTGACATGGCACAACTAGGCAATGCCAGGGTAGATATACCAATTACGCACACGGGCTGGTGGTAACGTGTAGCAGCTACTACCGCCCACCTCGAGCCACACCCCCAAATCAAAAATCAAAAGTGGCCACTAAATCAATCTCAAAGTCAGAATATAATACCGAAGGAGTGTGTCCGACAAGAGGGGCTACCTCCTTGGCCCGAGATTGTTCCTATTTTAGCCGCCTTATGCCAACTCATGGGAGTCGAGTCCACGTATATACCTCAAAGGAACGCTGCCACCATCCTACTTTATTCTGGAATCTCCACTGCGTATACGGTTGTTAAAGTGGTTTATGGAGTTGGCAGAGAGTATGAAAACTTCCGATCCTGGTCTCTTTAACAACCAAACGTTATTATTCCCCATGGATATTTATTTAAAAATCATTTCTATTCCAAAGCATTTAAAATCAAATACTATTACTTCCCAAAATAATATCCATTCTCAAATTGGTAATATTTCCAATTCCATATACTTCTCAAATTTAATATCCATTTAAAAACTAAATTTTTTTTTTATTTATAAAACCAAATCAATATATCATTTCCATTTCAAACCCAAAGTAATAATATATATATATATCATTTAACTAAAACTCAAATTTCCAAATCATTAAATATTTCCTTCAATTTACTAAACTTGAAGCATTCCTTTAAATCATCTTAACCCAAACCACTTTATAACGTAATATTCTTAAATATTCCATTTCCAACAAGTTCCAAATTTGTATATTTAAAGACAATTCTTAATTAAATACCATTTCCAAAAGTTTCATTTCCAAAGCCATATTACTTTCAAGTTATAACAACTCTGAAACCAAACATTTTGAAACATATTTATTTAGACCATCTAAATTCAATGTCATTATCTTCCAAACAAGATTCATTAAACCATTTAAATTCAATGTCATTTAAAAGTTGTAGCATTTATAAGTTTATTCATTCAATTATAAACTTTCCAAAAACATTGTGCATTTCAGCTACATTAAAATTTCAATTTTTAGCCAATTTAACTTATAAAAATCACATTTCCCACTTCAAAATATTCATTTGGATATCATTTAACTGATGATTTAATAAAATAAAAATTTATCAATAAATATCCAAATTAAACTATAATTCATTTATTAAGTCAAAACACATTCTTTTACTTCTTTTATTTCAACAAAAAAACTTACCACTTTATTTTAAAATACCCACTTCATAAGCATGACTAAATTCCATTTATATACTTAACTTAACGATTTCAATTAAAACCAAATTTCCAATTATCAAGTCAAGTCATATTTTGAAAATACACTTTTCCACTTAAATCATAATTATTCAATTTCCAAACATTTCCGTTTCATAAATAAAGTAATTTATCATAGTAAATATAACGATCAATTTCTTTGCAAATTTGTTCATTTAGGAATCAATTAAACTATGATTTCAGGCTAAATATATTTATTACAAAATGTACAATTAAAACTATATTTCATTTTATCAATTCAAAGGACATCATTTATTTTACAAATATATTCATTTCATAAAATAAAAATTGATTGCAATTACCAGGCTAGACATTAAAATTTCATATTAATTAACTTTAATCATTAAGTTATTTATCACAATTAAAGATCTTTAAATTACCATTAAAACCAAATAAAGATTTTTAAATTACAATCTAAACCAATCATCAACTTATAAAATTTTAACTTGCGGAAAGCCAATATCTCTTTATATTTTAAATCGTTAAATCAAATTTCAAGGTAAAATTTCATATTTTCAAAATATTCAAAATACTTAATAAATTTTTAGGAAAATATTAGCTTAAAAATATTAACTATGGGCCTGTATAATATTTTATAAACTAGGTCAAGTGATACAGATATATATCATTTCAGTCCGTAATTTAAAAGAAAATCCTGGTTCTATCATTTCAAACCCGCAATCCCAAGTAAAATAAATACAATAAAACTCAATAAAATCGCTCGAGCCTATCATTTCAGTCCATAGTGATTTTCCTTATTCTAAAGTCCGTTCGGGTATGTATCATTTCAATCCATAGTGATAGGGAAAATGTAGTGATACAGTAAATAAAATGAACAGTACAATATAACATATCATATCAGAAGATGTAACAGTTATACAAACAGCATTAAACATCATATAAATATGTCACAGGCATGTATGAACATAGCATATCAATTTTATACAATTTATTTGTCATCGTTTCACAATAATATAAGTATGTAAGTCTAGAGTGATAACTCACCTTTTAAAAGCTAGAATTGACAAATTCAAATAAAAATCCAAACTCCACAAAGCACGACAAAGCACAATGCAAACTTGAGTGGATGAAGGGTCGGATCCAAATCTGGGATGCAAATAAATATTACATACATAAGAATATGATTCAATACAAAAGAATAGAGGTTAAAACAATGGAAAAATAACGAATCAAAGTGGCATAACTTGCCTTAATCAATCAATGGCTTAGCTACACCACATATGGGTTGAACCATCATCTTGTATTGCTTGGTCATGATGGTTAGAGGTGTGCTAGGAGAAGACGGAGGCCGAGCCTAACTTGAAGGAAGATAAAGAAAACAAAATGAAAAAGGAGGAGAAAGAAGAAGGAAGCCATGACTTTAGATCTTGTATATTTTTTTCTTCACGCAAATGAATAAGATGAGGAGATGAGAAACTTTGTACGTGAAAAAAAATAGATGGCGGCTGGGTTTTAGTAAATACACGTCCAAAAGAAAGAAACGGAAAGAAATAAAGAGGCTAGGCAATAAAAAGCAAGAGTTTGAATAGTTTGGGAAATAAAAAGGAAACAAATAACTTGATGTGTTTATTAATTTTTTTTCCTTTGTTTGCATGCAATGAAAATAGGAGTTTGAGGTACAATATGTACGTGAATTATGAAAAGAATTTACGGCTATGAGTGTGGAAAGTAATAGGCTATGCAAATGGAAAGGCAAGGGAAAAGAAAAAGGCAACAAATAAACAAAACAAGTAACCCTTATCTCTTGAAATTTCTAAGCTATTATTAAAAATAAAATCAATCAAAAATAAATTAAATATATTCAAAGTTTATACAAATAAAATAGAAAACAAAAATTAGATAAACAAACACAGGGAAATAAAATATAGAAAGTCGTTGCATGTAAACGCTGTATTTTATCTAATCTAAAAGGTATAAGTTTAAATCCCCAATAAATCCATATATTTGATTTCTCAATTTTGTTACTGAATCAACTATTAGCTTATCCTTTTATGGATAATATTAACATTGGTTTATATTAACTTCCCAATTCATCCAAATTTCAATTTACATAGTAATTAATTTCATTTGTCTACAATAATCCATTTTATTATAGATTACATTCCAATTAAATAAAAATTGCTTCCAATAATTTGATTTGGTTTAATTTCCATCTTTATACTAGGTCCATTATTACCCTATATACCTAGTTACATTAATTTTATATTCCATTACACTAGTCTACTCCTATTTTCATCTTAAATTTGTATTAAATGTTACATTTCTAAATGTGAAATCTTGTCAATTGTACACATTAATTAAGGTTTAAAACCAATTAATTAATTTAACTTAGTTCTATTCCTTTTACCAATTTATTACTTTATAAATAAATTTATGTTTCTATTTAATTCATACATTCACACCTCCCATTACTGCATTAATTCTCATTAATGACATTAAAGATTTCTTATTTATTTTATGGACTAAATATGAAACTTATAATAGATGTTACCATTATCCTTTAATTTACACTTAAGTTTATTATATTCAAATTATTATTATAATTACCTACCTAATATTGAATTCATTCAATTACTATTAATTATACTAATTCATTTATTTATACAACACTTACCATTATTTACTTACATTCAAATTTATACTCAAATATAACAGTTACAACTAAATTAATAGGCCAATTAAATAGTAACTTACAACTGTTACTATTACTTAAAGTCACATTAATGAATTCATTATTGTTTACAAATCAAATGTTACAATTACTTAATTAACACTGATTTACTTCAATTTATATTAATCATATATTATCTCATCAATGATTCAACATTCATGCTTGTGACTTCATTGTTCACAACAAATTTTACCATTCTTATATACCCAATCTTTATTCAAGAGTCATTTATTTCATTTTATTCCTTCTATAAATTTAAATGTTTGCGTTAGTTTTCTTACATTAATTTATAGCCAAGTATACCAATTTTCATTACTTCACTAAATTGTAATTTCATTTCAATTGTTACTAATTAGTTCTAATTACCATTGTTAAATTTTAAATTAATAAGGTTTTTTTTCATATTAAATTACCAAAACTTATTAACTTAACAAATTAAATTATCGAAAATTTTATGGGTTGTTAACTCTCCCCCACTCAAAAAATTTCGTCTCCGAAAAGGAAAAGAAGGGAAAAGAAAGAGTTAAGTAATCAATATATCTTATTTAAAATACTAACTTTATAAACAAATAAATTTACAAAATTAATTAATTTGAATAAAATATACCGATTTATTTATAAATTCTTTAACACCATTTTATATTGCAAGTTATTCAATTAACCTTTTATTCTATTTACCTCAATTAATCCATTTTCAACTAAAATTTAAGTGTATAACATTTATTATAAACACTCAAATTTTATTTATAAAAATCCCTTTTGTATTGTATATTATCCAATTATATTATTAACTTCAAATAATTAAGGTAAGTTATATTGGAATGTAGTAAGATATTATACAAATAGAATTTTATAATTCAATTATTCAAGTTTAAATTTATTCATAATTTGATTTTCTCTTATAATTGAAATTTTCTTTTAAGATAAGATTTTATCATTAAATTTCCGATTAACTTCAAATTGTTTTAGAGATAAATAATTTTATATACATAATATATATCAAAATAGAATTTGGAATCATAAACCAATATATATTATAAATCAAGTCATATTTTAGAAATCCAAATCAATTTAATTCTCCAAAGCAAGACTGTAGCAAAACTACAGAATGGCCTCTTTACTTCGAAACTCGGAAATGAAAGTCGATGATGCTGCAGTCATCACCGAAATTATTTTCCAGCGACAAAGAAAAGAGCACTGATTTAACTTAAAATTCTTTGAAATAATTTTTACTTGAAATACTTTAAATAACACTCCCTTTAAAACTATAAACGCAAAGTTTGAAACTGTCGAAAATTAAATACTTAGTTTCTTGTTTTAAATTCATTTAAATTTCCAAATTAATTTATAACCATGTTTTATAGTTCAATCATTTATATATGAAACAAAAGCTAATGGTTACAAGCTATATACATAGAGTCAAATATTATTTCCTAACATTCAATTCAATTAATTATCAAATTTTAGAAAATTATACTTATATATACTATAATTATACAAAATTTATTTCATTTACTAAATCTGAAAACTATATTGTCTCGGTTTGCTCTGTTCAAGTGCTTTGGAGATCCTATCGATAACATTGATCAGACGAATCGATCGGAAACCCAAATTAACACAAACAACTCAAACAACACAATATATAAAACATTTTAATATTAATAAGAAATACACTCCCTCACTCGACAATACAAGAATAGATTATCAAAGCAAGGATAGGGATTCAAATTTGATGGACTCAAATCAAAGAGAATTCTGATTCGAAGATAGGTTTGAAACAAAGACAAGAGGATTAAATAACAGAATCGGGAGATGGATAAGCTTATATAAAATCGTGGGCAACCTTAACCGGGTGAACCATGACTTCAAGAATTAGATCGATGTGGAATTCTAAGGCAAATCTACATTCGATCTCAAGATATAGAATTCGGCATAACAAGAGATGTCCGCATCTAAACCGAGGATATATAAATCTCTGGTGAATCGATGCTATTGTAAAGGAGTTTCACCCCTTCACAAATCATATCGTGGAGCCGTGGGATACTCCAGAATCAAAAGAACACGAACGGGGAGAGTAAAGGATAGATTTTGGAACTGAAGGGAAACATTCCAAAATTCAAAGGAAACCGAGTCAAAGAGGAAGAGATTCAAGTTCGAATAAAAGTGATTCTATAAATAAATTTACCATATATGCTAAGTTTTGTCTAAAGCCAAAGCTCTGATACCAAATGTAACGACACGGTGTTTTCAACCATTCACATCTGCACATGTCGGGCTTGAATTTCTCAAAATATCGAATTATAAAAATAAATTTGGCAAAACTCAGAATATGCAGTAAATAAATAAATCACAGATCACAGACACATAGTAATAAAATGCAGCGGAAGCAAAGAAATAGTAGTTCATGAAGCTACTATATAAATATACATCAGAGATGAACAAGATACAACAGAAGTAACAATATGAAATCAAGCACAAAGGCTGAATACATCCCTGGAATCAACTGGATAACTGAAATGATATAGATAGCTGGATCTTCAAGTAAAGCTCCAACTCCGAAGGTGAGTCTCAAATGCTATATCACTCAGTCTGACCCGAGCATAAAGCAAAACACGAAACACTCGAGTCAGAACATACATACTTATACAATGTAAACCAGCTCAAGTGAACTGTAATAGAAAGGTACAAGTAACTTAAAGGATGCTTGAAACTATTTACTATGTAGTAATATTTTTCTATAGCAATAATGTCTATAGTAAAAGAAACTTACTTTTAAATAGCGTTAAGGGGTTACCCATAGTCCAAGTAGTCCATCCAGTATCATGGTGCCTCCTGATCGGGAAGCCACCAGAGGATACTCCACGGGCTACGGAAGAAAACCAAACTCATACAAGGCTCGCTAGGGTAGGTGACACGGCATAACTAGGCAATGCCAGGGTAGATATACCAATTACGCACACGGACTGGTGGTAACGCGTAGCAGGTACTACCGCCGACCTCGAGCCATACCCCCAAATCAAAAATCAAAAGTGGCAACCAAATCAATCTCAAAGTCAGAATATAATATCGAAGGAGTGTGTCCGATAAGAAGGGCTACCTCCTTACCCCAAATCGCTCCTGTTTTAGCCACCTTATGCCAACTCATGGGAGTCGGGTCCTTATATATATCTCAAAGGAACACCGCTACCATCCTACTTCATTCTGGAATCTCCACGGCATACATGGTTGTTAAAGTGGTTTTCGGAGTTGGTAGAGAGTATGACAACTTCCGATCTCGGCCTCTTTAACAACCAAATGTTATTATTACCCATGGATATTTATTTAAAAATCATTTCTATTCTAAACCATTTAAAATCAAATACTATTACTTTCCAAAATAATATCCATTCTCAAATTGGTAATATTTCCAAATCCATATACTTCTCAAATTTAATATCCATTTCAAAACTAAATATTAAATTATTTTATTTCAAAAACCAAATCAATATATCATTTCCATTTCAATCCCAAAGTAATAATATATATATCATTTAACTAAAATGCAAATTTTCAAATCACTGAATATTTCCTTCGATTTACTAAACTTGAAGTATTCCTTCAAATCATCTTAACCCAAACCACTTTATAAGGTCATATTCTTAAATTTTCCATTTCCAATAAGTTCCAAATTTATATGTTTAAAGATAATTCTTAATTAAATACAATTTCCAAAAGTTTCATTTCCAAAGCTGTAACGGCCGTGATTTTATTATCGTCGTAATAAATATTTTTAAAATCTGTAACGACCGTGATTTTGGGTTACGGTCGGAGAAAATATCTTAAATAGAAATTTTAAAATTTTAAAATTGAAAAAAAATAAAAAATCTGTTGCCAGGTCAGTTGAATTGCGTTACACTTTTATTTACTTTTACGCACGTAAGAAAAATTGGGTCAGTTAGAAAAACAATGGTTGAACATTCTTTCTTTGCTGCCACTACTATGGTCTAAAATGCAAAGTGAACTGTCAGTTGGAAAAAATACTTCAACAAATTTTGCATTTTGCATTTAGCATTGCTGAACGTATGCATTGCTGTTAGCTAAGTAATAAATCAGGTATGAATGCATATCACAGTTATTGTCACCACAACATTTGGTAAAAACAAACATTCCCCTCTAATGCACGCCTGCATTAATTATCTTTGTACAAAATGCTAGCCATGTCCTATTTCTTTCCATAAGCACGTTCTGCCTTTAATGCAGATGTACCTTAGTGAAGTGCAGTTCATTCTTTTGTTGACTTATGAAACATTAAAAAGAGAGTAGAGCCATCGTCACTTTCTTTTTTATCTCAATTCCTGTAGCATGTTTTTCTTATTCTTCCTGTTGCTCTGAAATGCACTAATGGAAGCTTCCACATTCTTGCTTTCTTGCATCTCCGGGTCTAACTGAATTCGAAACAGGTTAAGGTGAGTTTTATACTCGCACTTCTAATTTATGGTCAGTGATATTCATGGGTTTACTTCAGAATATTTGTATGAGCTAGTGCTTTGACATGCGTGAAAGAGTAGAAAAGATGATTTCCTGGAAACCAGGTTATAGCATGCATTCCAAAACCCTGTATGCATTTTGAAAATCTAGTATGCATTTTGAAAACCCTGTATGCATTTTGAAACCCTGTATGCGTTTCGAAACTATGTATGCATTTCAAAACCCTGTGTGCATTTCAAAACCCTGTGTGCAAAGTTAAACTATAATTCAAGTTTCCTCCAAACATGCATATCAAATATGCGTGCAAAGTGTGTGTGTAGTTCAGGCGTGAAAAAGAAATGTTTTCCAGACTATATTTGCATTTCAACATGGCCTATTGACTTTATATTTTGCATATGTGCGTACCAATCATTATAACGTGTTTAGAGTATAATCCCTGAACATTTTAATTCTCGCGTGCATTATAGTTTAATTATAGTGCAAGCTTCTTCAAATTTTTTTGATCGTACGTAAAAGCAAATGGTGTCTTCATGCATGTACTCCATGCGAATGGTACCTTATGTGCAAATTTTGTTTCAGACCATAGGTTATAGCATGCGTGCGTATAGTTTTGTGGTTGGAACATGAGTTTTGTTTAATTGTTTTGCTTAAATATGCGTGTGGAAAATTTTGTATAAGTATGTGTTTAATTACATAGTTGAAAATGTGTTTACTCATGTAGTTAAATAAGTGTTTATACGTGTAGTTGAATTTGTGTTCATATCTGTAGTGAATCACTATTACATGCGTGGGTGCGCATATATTATATGCCCAGATTTTGTTATGATGTATAGTTAATTGAAAGTATAAAATAATAATAACTATGTCCAGTTCACTTTAAAACTTTATCAACTTCTGTTCTTTGCAAGTTTAACATTAGAAAGTAGGGACAGATCATTCTTTTTATCAACATTTTTACACAATGTTGTATTACATAGACACCAAGTTCAGAGCACTTGCGTTTGCATTTTTGTACGTACAATATTTGATGAAAATATAGTCGTACAATCTACGGTTTAATTTGCTTTGAACCGGTGTTTTGTTTTGTAACGTATTTTTGCCCCGTTATTTTTATAACGAAATTTTTACACCGGTTCTATAATTTTGAAGCGCGGTGTTTTGGTGACATTTTCGACGAATGAAAATTCACTGTTATTTTAGCATCAGTAACCATTACTTTAAAGTGACTTTTCAAGCGGTTAGCCGCACCACTGATTTGATATCCGTTTTTACGGTGTTTTGTGAAGCGCGATTTCCTCGTCGAAATTGCTACAGATGTTGCTGTTTTAATCACGTGTTTTAAAAATCATTTTAAAATAAAATTGTTTCTAAAAAGTTTATAGTTTGCGCTTTCAAAAGAATGAGGAAGCGATTTAAACGATTCAGAAAAATTGAGGACTATGAACCCTTACTTTTACTAATTCGGTTAGTTTCGGACTTGTCCATTTGAGAACGTAAAATGTTATTTATATAAAATACACAATTTTGCACTTTTAAGGAAACGATGAAGTGATTTAAACGATTTAGCAAAAGTGTGGAGTATGGAACCGTACTTTTACTATTTGGTTAATTCCGGACTCGTTAATTGAAATATTTGCTATTAGGTGATTCTGATGATTTTGTTGGGCTTTCGAGCCACTCTGCTAGACCTTCGGGTCATCTGATGGACCTTAAGGTCAATTACCAGTACTAGGCCTTCGGGTCACTCTGCGGACCTTCGGGTCATCTGATGGGCGCCAAAAATTTATAGTACTTGGTAGGATTCGGCCATCTGAGATGCACGTGCGGCGTAGCTAAAACTCGCCATCTGCTGGGATCGATCCACTTTTATGCTGATTTTTCTTGTTATCTTATTTTGATTTCTAGATTTTGCGACTGTTGATTTTCTAGTTATCTATTTTGATTTCTAGATTTTGTGAATTGCTGCGTTGAATTCAATTATGAATTTGGAAGTTGAGTTTGTGTATAGTCTCATCTGAGATTATAAAATTTGCGTATTGCTGTTTTGAGTTCAAATGTGAATTTAAAAACTGATTTTGATGGAGTTTAAATTGAGATTTCTTCATTTAAACTATGTTGATTATGTATGTTGTATAGTCTCATTCGAGACTATAATTATTTGTTTAAGTGTTGTTTACCATACACTTATTTCTGAGAATAAATTAGACTGATCCATTTATTATTTTCTTTTAAATAATACTCGGGTCAGACAGAGTTATTTCAGGGTGATCTCTATCTCTGATTCAGTTGCAGCTTCAGCTTTTGGAATTTCACTCCATCTTTCGTCTAGTCTTCGAGGAGTTCTTTTGATTATTGATTCTCGTCTTATGTATGTTGATGTATATGTTTATGTACATTTGATTCATGTGAACTATCGACTGTTGTAGCGTGTATTCCAGACTTGTCTTCCGCTATATATCTGATATTTCTGTTCTGATGTGATTATGCTATCAGTGTTGTTGTTGTTATGAGATGTTCTGGATTTTCTTTAGCCACTGTAGTTTCGTTTTAGATTTGGATTGAATTTATATCTTTGGGAGTAATTTTCACAACTCCTATCGATGTAATCAATACTCGTCTAAGGCATAACTTACGGATGGTCGCTTCAAACAAGCCTTATTCTTCGCAATAGCAAACGTTATTCCTTATAATAACCTTTGTTATTGTGAGCATAGAGGTGGGGCGTCACAGCTTGGTATCAGAGCTGAAATTCAGGACAAATTATAATATACACAGAACAGAAACAAAATGGAACATGTGTTACGACTATTCGGGGGTTTTATTCGTGCATTTCTAATCTATTCTTTCCACTTTAACATGTGGAGTACGTCTAGGAATAAAATTATATATTATGTAGTATTCCATTTGTTAAACTTCTTATCAATTGTGTATTGTTTTAACTAATCTGTACCTTCTCTTGTCTCTCAGCCCATGGATGGAAGAGGTAGAGGGAAGCGCTCTACTGCAGGCCCGTCTAGTGGCTCTCAACCGAATGGTGTCTATATGTCAGCTGATCAGTTTATGGAGCTATTTCGGGGTACTCATCCTCCTGTTGCTACTCACGCGGCTCCTAATCAGAAGTCTACCTTAGCCCGCATGTGTAGTGACTATTCCCACCTTGGAGGAAAGCCTTTCAAGGGATCGGAAAGTGTTATGGAGGTTCAGACTTGGTTGCGCACTTGTGAGTGCATATTTTCTCGGATGGATCTTTCAGATCATCATCGCGTTCTCGTGGCATCTAGTATGTTGCAAGAGCGTGCACTTGATTGGTATGAGCTTTTTATTGCAGAAGTTAATGAGTCCTCTCTCTCTTGGGTTCGGTTTAAGGAATGATTCGAACTTAAGTTCGTTCCTGAATCAGAAAAGGCTAATCTTGCTCGTAGTTTCCTTGAGTTGAAGCAAGGAAAGTCATCTGTTTCTGATTATGTTGCATCTTTCGAGGTCTTGTCCAAGTACGGAGTTGAGTTCATTAACACTCCGCGTAAGAAGAATCTTCGTTTTGTTGATGGTTTGAAGAAGTATTTGAAGAAAGTTCTTTTGAGGAGCTTGTTGATTCGGCTCTTTGTCTTGAAGCTGTTGAAAAGGAACGTGATAGTTGTGATGATGTTGAGGTTTCTAAGAACCCCAACAAGAAGAGGCTTCCATTTCATAAGCCTAATTCTTCTAATCAGAAGAAGAAGAAGCAAGCTACCTCTAGTTCTCAGCCTTGTAGTGCACCTTCGGTTTAGAGGGTGTGCTATAATTGTGGTTCGTTGGATCATCTTCACCGTAATTGTCATAAGCCTCGTATTTGCCGCTATTGCAAGAAAGAGGGTCATTGGATTTCTGATAGCCCTACTGCTTCTAGGGATCTCAAATCAGGGAAGCTTAATGTTGCTAAAGCTTCTGGTGTTTCTTCTCAGCCCAAAGGTATTACTCCTTCTATTTTGGAAGGTTTTATCTTTTTCACGGTCGTCCTATTAGAGTTCTTTTCGATACGGGTGCATCGCATTCATTCGTGTCAAAGGAGCTTGTTGATATTATTCATTTGGATGTTGTTACTCTTTGCGACCCTTTGAGGATCGTAAATCCTATTGGTGGATCCGCTACTCTTGGCTTGTTGTGTGTAGATGTTGAGATTATTATTTGTGATTTCTCCTTTCATGCGAATCTGCATGTTATGGATCATCTTGGTTTTGATACGATATTGGGTATGGATTGGCTCGTTCGTTATGAAGTTCCAATTCTATGTCCCGAAAGAACTTTGTATCTCAAACATCCCGATGCTAGCGAGCAGATATCTATTGCATTTCGAGGCATGGATCATGGTTCTAGTGCTCTTATTTCTTCCATCGAATCAGAGGATATCATTGCTAATATTTCGGTTGTTTGTGATTTTTCTGATGTTTTCGAGCCTATTTCTAGTTTGCCGCCGAAAAGGGCAATTGAGTTCCATATTGATCTTATCTCTGGGGCACATCATGTCAGTCGTCCTCTGACGAGGATGTCCACTAAGGAAAATGAGGAACTCAAGCAACAATTATCTGAGTTGGAAGCCAAGCATTTTATTCGTTCTAGCTCATCTCCTTGGGGCGCCGCCATGGTCTTTGTTAAGAAGCCAGATGGTACTCTTAGGCTTTGCATTGATTATCGCAAGCTTAACGAGCTTACTATCAAGAATAGGTATCCATTAACTAGGATCGATGACATGTTCGATCAATTAAGTGGAGCTAAGCTGTTCTCCCAACTCGATCTTGCTACCGGTTTTCATCAGTTACGAGTTGCGGAAGATAGTATTCCTCTTACAGCATTTCGTACTTGTTATGGTTCTTACGAATGGATTGTTATGCCATTCGGTTTGACAAACGCTCCAGCGTATTTTGTTGATCTTATGAATCGCATATTCTGGGAATATCTCGATAAGTTCATCTTGGTTTTCATTGATGATATTCTTATTTATTCCAAATCTTAAGCCGGTCATATTCAGCATTTGGAGATTGTTTTAAGCACTCTTCGTCAGCATCAGCTTTATGCCAAATTCTCCAAGTGTCACTTCTGGGAGAACATGGTGAAATTTCTTAGTCACGTTGTTTCTTCCGATGGTATTTCTGTCGATCCTTCCAAGATCGAATCTATTCAAAATTGGAAGAGGCCAGAGACTGTTACCGAGATCCGTAGTTTTCTTAGATTTGCGGGTTATTATTGCCGGTTTATTAAGGACTTTTCTCGCATTGCTTTACCGCTTATCACTCTTACGAGAAAAGCTGTTCCTTTTATTTGGTCGGGTAAGTGTGAGAATTCTTTCTTGAAGTTAAAAGATCTCCTTACTCATGTTCCTATCTTAGTGGTTCCCGAAGGGAATCATGATCTTATTGTTTATATCGATGCTAGTGGTTTTGGGCTCGGTGTTGTTCTCATGCAAAAGGAAAGAGTAGTTTCCTATGCTTCTAGACAACTAAAGCCTAATGAGATTCGTTATGCTACCCATGATTTGGAGTTAGCCGCTATAGACATTGCTCTAAAGATTTGGTAACATTATTTATTGGACGAGCATTTTATACTCTTCACTGATCACAAATCTATGAAGTATTTATTTACTCAAAAAGAGCTTAATATGAGGCAACAACGTTGGCTCGAATTTCTTGCTTCATATGATTTCGATATTCAGCATACCCCTGGTAAGGGTAATCGAGTTGCCGATGCGCTTAGTCGCAAGCAGCATGTCGTTGTTTCCATGATGCTAGCAGAGTGGAATATTTTGGAAGCTTTATCTTTTTGTGATATTAGAGACCGTCCTTCAGTTTCTGATTCTTCCGTGCTTTTATTTAGCGTGGAAGCTCGTCCTAGTTTGTTGGATCATGTTGCCGATGCCCAGAAACAAGATCCACATATTACTTATCTTATTCAGAGTTGTGAATCGGAATCCCGAAGTGATGATCTGAAGGATTTCGTCATTGATATTCGTGGTTGTATCGAAAAAAGGGTAGATTGATCGTGCCTAGTGTTTCTAATCCTAAAAATGACATTCTTGAGGACTGTCATCGTTCTAAGTATACTATCCATCCGGATAGTAGTAAGATGTATGATGATATGAAACGCTTATACTATTGGGAGGGTATGAAGCGTGATATTGCAAGTTATGTAAGTCGTTGCATGACTTGTCAACTTGTTAAAGCAGAACACCAGCATCCCAGTGGTCTTTTGCAGCCTCTTGAGATTCCATTATGGAAATAGGATCAGAGTTCCATGGACTTCATTGATGATCTACCTCGTTCGAGGTCGGGCCATATTAGTATTTGGGTGATTGTTGATAGATTGACTAAATCAGCCTATTTTATCCCTATCAAGTCCAATCGGACTGCTCCTTTTTGGCTAAGCTGTTTATTAAGGAAGTCGTTCGACTTCATGGTGTGCCTAGTTCTATTGTTAGTGACAGAGATCCGCTTTTCACTAGTGGTTTCTGGCAGAGCCTTTAGAAAGCTTTGGGCACTAAGCTCAATCTTAGTACAGCTTATCATCCACAGTCTGATGGTCAGACTAAAAGGGTGAATCAAGTTTTGGAAGATCTCCTTCGAGTTTGCATTCTTGATTTTGGTGGTAGTTGGGAAGACCACTTACCTCTTGTTGAATTCTCTTATAACAACAGTTTTCAATCCAGTATCGGTATGGCTCCTTTCGAGGCTCTTTACGGAAGGCCGTGTCGATCACCATCTTGTTGGTTGGAATCGGGGGAAAAGTTAGTTCTCAGCCCCGATTATATTCGTGATTCTTCTGAGAGGATTGATATTATTAGACAGAGAATGAAGGAGGCTCAGAATAGGCAGAAATCTTATGCCGATCATCGTAGGAAGCCTTTGGAATTTTATGTTGGCGATCTTGTATTCATTCATGTTTCCCCGATGAAGGGTGTGGTGCATTTTAGTAGCTTCGGAAAGTTGTCTCCTCCTTATATTGGACCGTTTCCTATTACGGAATGCATTGGCCCTGTTGCTTATCGCGTATCGCTACCTATTCAGTTTTCGGGAATTCACGACGTATTTCATATATCACAGCTTCGTCGATGCCTTCGAGATTCTGATTCTGTTATTGATCCTCATATGTTGCAAGATCTTGAGATGACTTGTCTATTGTGCAAAATCCTATTTGTATGCTAGCTACAGAGGTGAAACGCCTTCGGAATAAAGAAGTTCAGCTCGTGAAGATTCAATGATCCGTAAACCCCATGGATTGCACTTGGAAAACCAAAGAATTCATCGAGCGTTCTTATCCCAGTTTTCTCTCCTCTTCGGGTGGGGGTGAGCATTCTTGATCCATCTTTTCTATTTTGAATCTTTGTTGAGATGAATTATTTACGTTATTGACTGCTTCTAGTATGAAAATTGCGGGGACACAATTTTTATAAGGGGGGAGTCTGTAACGACCGTGATTTTATTACCGTCGCAATAAATATTTTTAAAATCTGTAACGACCGTGATTTTGTGTTACGGTCGGAGAAAATATCTTAAATAGAAATTTTAAAATTTTAAAATTGAAAAAAAAAATATGCTGCCAAGTCAGTTGAATTGCGTTACACTTTTATTTACTTTCACGTACGTAAGAAAAATTGGATCAGTTAGAAAAACAATGGCTGAACATTCTTTCTTTGCTGCCACTACTATGGTCTAAAATGCAAAGTGAACTGTCGGTTGGAAAAAAAATACTTCAACACATTTTTCATTTTACATTTAGCATTGCTGAACGTATGCATTGCTGTCAGCTAAGTAATAAATCAGGTATGAATGCATATCACAATTACTGTCACCACAACAATTTGTAAAAACAAATGTTCCCCTCTAATGCACGTCTGCATTAATTATCTTTGTACAAAATGCTAGCCGTGTCCTATTTCTTTCCACAAGCATGTTCTTCCTTTAATGCAGATGTACCATAGTGAAGTGCAGTTCATTCTTTTGTTGAATTATGCAACATTGAAAAGAGAGTAGAGCCATCGTCACTTTCTTTCTTTTTTTCAACTCCTGTAGCCTGTTTTCTTGTTCTTCCTGTTGCTCTGAAACGCATTAATGGCAGCTTCCACATTCTTTCTTGCTTGCATCTTCGGGTCTAACTGAATTCGAAACAGGTTAAGGTGAGTTTTATACTCACACTTCTAATTTATGGTCAGTGATATTCATGGGTTTACTTCAGAATATTTGCGTGAGCTAGTGCTCTGACATGCGTGAAAGAGTAGAAAAGATGATTTCCTGGAAACCAGGTCATAGCATGCATTCCAAAACCCTGTATGCATTTCGAAAATCCCGTATGCATTTCGAAAATCCAATATGTGCATACCATTCATTATAACGTGTTCAGAGTATAATCCCTGAACATTTTAATTCTCACATGCATTATAGTTTAATTATAGTGCAGGCTTCTTCAAATTTTTTTGATTGTACGTAAAAGCAAATGTTGTCTTCATGCATGTACTTCATGCGAATGGTACCTTAGGTGCATATTTTGTTTCAGATCATAGGTTATAACATGCGTGCGTATAGTTTTGTGGTTGGAACATGAGTTTTGTTTAATTGTTTTGCTTAAATATGCGTGTGGAAAATTTTGTATAAGTATGTGTTTAATTACATAGTTGAAAATGTGTTTATTCATGTAGTTAAATAAGTGTTCATACATGTAGTTGAATTTGTGTTCATACCTGTAGTGAATCACTATTATTTGCGTGGGTGCGTATATATTATATGCCCATATTTTGTTATGATGTATAGTTAAGTGAAAGTATAAAATAATAATAACTATGCCTAGTTCACTTTAAAACTTTATCAACTTCTATTCTTTGCAAGTTTAACATTAGAAAGTAGGGACAGGTCATTCTTTTTATCAACATTTTTACACAATGTTGTATTACATAGACACCAAGTTCAGAACACTTGCGTTTGCATTTTTGTACATACAATATTTGATGAAAATATAGTCGTACAATCTACGGTTTAATTTGCATTGAACCGGTGTTTTGTCTTGTAACGTATTTTTGCCCCGTTATTTTTATAACGAAATTTTTACACCGGTTCTATAATTTTGAAGCGTGGTGTTTTGGTGAAATTTTCGATGAACGAAAATTCACTGTTATTTTAACGTCAGTAAACGTTAATTTAAAGTGACTTTTCAAGCGGTTAGCCACAGCACCGGTTTGGTATCCGTTTTTATGGTGTTTTATGAAGCGCAATTTCCTCGTCAAAATTGCTACAGATGTTGCTGTTTTAATCACGTGTTTTAAAAATAATTTTAAAATAAAATTGTTTTTAAAAATTTTACAGTTTGCGCTTTCAAAAGAATGAGGAAGCGATTTAAACGATTCAGCAAAATTGAGGACTATGAACCCTTACTTTTACTGATTCGGTTAATTCTGGACTTGTCCGTTTGAGAACGTAAAATGTTATTTATATAACATACACAATTTTGCACTTTCAAGGAAACGATAAGTGATTTAAACGATTTAGCAAAAGTGCGGAGTATGGAACCATACTTTTACTATTTTGGTTAATTCCGGACTCGTTAATTGAAATATTTGCTGTTAGGTGATTCTGATGATTTTGTTGGGCTTTTGAGCCACTCTGCTGGACCTTCGGGTCAATTACTAGTAGTAGACCTTCGGGTCACTCTACGGACCTTCCGGTCATCTAATGGGCGCCAAAAATTTATAGTACTTGGTAGGCTTCGGCCATCTGAGATGCATGTGCAGCGTAGCTAAAACTCGCCATCTGCTGGGATCGATCCATGTTTATGCTGATTTTTCTAGTTATCTTATTTTGATTTCTAGATTTTTCGACTGCTGATTTTCTAGTTATCTATTTGGATTTCTAGATTTTGTGAATTGCTGTTTGAATTTAATTATGAATTTGGAAGTTGAGTTTGTGTATAGTCTCATCTGAGATTATAAAATTTGCGTATTGCTGTTTTGAGTTCAATTGTGAATTTAAAAACTGATTTTGATGGAGTTTAAATTGAGATTTCTTCATTTAAACTATGTTGATTATGTATGCCGTATAGTCTCGTTCAAGACTATAATTATTTGTTTAAGTGTTGTTTACCATACACTTATTTCTGAGAATAAATTAGACTAATCCGTTTATTATTTTCTTTTAAATAATACTCGGGTCTGACCGAGTTATTTCATGGTGATCTCTATCTCTAATTCAGTTGCAGCTTCAGCTTTTGAGATTTCACTCCATCTTTCGTCTAGTCTTCGAGGAGTTCTTTTGGTTATTGATTCTCGTCTTATGTATCTTGATGTATATGTTTATGTACATTTGGTTCATGTGAACTATCGATTGTTGTAGCGTGTATTCCAGACTTGTCTTCCGCTATATATCTGATATTTCTGTTCTGATGTGATTATGCTATCAGTGTTGTTGTTATTATGAGATGTTCTGGATTTTCTTTAGCCACTGTAGTTTCGTTTTAGATTTGGATTGAATTTATATCTTTGGAAGTAATTTTCACAACTCCTATCGATGTAATCAATACTCGTCTAAGGCATAACTTACGGATGGTCACTTCTAACAAGCCTTATTCTTCGCAATAGCAGACGTTATTCCTTATAATAACCTTTGTTATTGTGAGCATAGAGGTGCGGCGTCACAAAAGCCATATTACTTTTAAGTTATAACAACTCTAAAACCAAACATTTTGAAACATATTTATTTAGACCATCTAAATTCAATGTCAATATCTTCCAAACAAGATTCTTTTAACCATTTAAATTCATGTCAAATAATATTCATTTCAAAGTTGTAGCATTTATAAGTTTATTCATTCAATTATAAACTTTCCAAAAATATTGTATATTTCAGCTACATTAAAATTTCAATTTTTAGCCAATTTAACTTATAAAAATCACATTTCCCACTACAAAATATTCATTTGGATATCATTTAACTTATGATTTAATAAAATAAAAAAAATTCAATAAATATCCAAATTAAACTATAATTCATTTATTAAGTCAAAAACACATTCTTTTACTTCTTTTATTTCAACAAAAAAATTTACCACGTTATTTTAAAATACCCACTTCATAAGCAAGACTAAATTCCATTTATATACTTAACAATTTCAAATAAAACCAAATTTCCAATTATCAAGTTAAGTCATATTTTGAAAATACACTTTTCCACTTAAATCATAATTATTCAATTTCCAAACATTTCCATTTCATAAATAAATAATTTATCGTAGTAAATATAACGACCAATTCTTTGCAAATTTATTCATTTAGGCATCAATTAAACTATGATTTCAGGCTAAATACATTTTTACAAAATGTACAATTAAACTATATTTCATTTTATCTATTCAAAGGACATCATTTATTTTACAAACATATTCATTTCATAAAATAAAAATTGATTGCAATTATCAGGCTAGACTTTAAAATTTCATATTAATTAACTTTAATTATTAAGTTATTTATCACAATTAAAGATCTTTAAATTACCATTAAAACCAAATAAAGATTTTTAAATTACAATCTAAACCAATCATCAACCTATAAAATTTTAACTTGCGAAAAGCCAATACCTCTTTATATTCTAAATCATTAAATCAAATTTCATGGTAAAATTTCATATTTTCTAAATATTCAAAATACTTAATAAATTTTTAGGAAAATATTACCTTAAAATTATTAACCATGGGCATGTATAATATTTTCTAACCTAGGTCAAGTGATACAGATATATATATCATTTCAATCCGTAATTTAAAAGAAAATCCAGGTTCTATCATTTCAAACCCGCAATCCCAAGTAAAATAAATACAATAAAACTCAATAAAATCACCCGAGCTTATCATTTTAGCCCATAGAGATTTTCCTTATTCTAAACTCCATTCGAGTATGTATCATTTCAACCCATAGTGATAGGGAACACGCGGTGATACAGTAAATAAAATGAACAGTACAATATAATATATCATATCAGATGATGTAACAGTTATACAAACAGCATTAAACATCATATAAATACGTCATATGCATGTATGAACATAGTATATTAATTTTATACAATTCACTTGTCATCATTTCACAATAATATAAGTATGTAAGTCTAGAGTGATAACTCACCTTTTAAAAGCTAGAATTGACCAATTCGGAATAAAAATCCAAACTCTGCAAAGTACGAAAAAGCATGACAAAGCACAATGCAAACTTGAGTGGATGAAGAGTCAGATCAAGATCTTGTATGCAAATAAATATTACATACATAAGAATTTGATTCAATACAAAAGAATAGAGGTTAAAACAATGGAAAAATAACGAATCAAAGTGGCATAATTTGCCTTAATCAATCAATGGCTTGGCTACATCACATATGGGTTCAACCATCATCTTGTGTTGCTTGGTCATGATGGTTAGAGGTGTGCTAGGAGAAGATGGAGGCCGAGCCTAACTTGAAGGAAGACAAAGAAAACAAAATGAAAAAGGAGGAGAAAGAAAAAGGAAGCCATGACTTTAGACCTTGTATATTTTTTTTTCTTCACGCAAATGAATAAGATGAGGAGATGAGAAACTTTGTACGTGAAAAAAAATAGATGGCGGCTAGGTTTTAGTAAATACACGTCCAAAAGAAAAAATCGGCAAGAAATAAAGAGGCTAGGCAATAAAAGGCAGGAGTTTGAATGGTTTGGAAATAAAAAGGCAACAAATAACTTGGTGTATTTATTAAAAAAATTTCCTTTGTTTGCATGCAATGAAAAGAGGACTTTGAGGAACAATATGTATGTGAATTATGACAAGAATTCACAGCTATGAATGTGGGAATTAATAGGGTATGCAAATGGAAAAGCAAGGGAAAAGAAAAAGGCAACAAATAAACAAAACAAGTAACCTATATCTCTTGAAATTTCTAAGCTATTATTAAAAATAAAATCAATCAAAAATCAAATAAATATATTCAAAGTTTATACAAATAAAATAGTAAATAAAAATTAGAGAAACAAACATATGGAAATAAAATATAGAAAGTCATTGCGTGTAAACATTGTATTTTACCTAATTTAAAAAGTATAAGTTTAAATCCCCAATAAATCCGTATATTTAATTTCTCAATTTGTTTACTGAATCAACTATTAACTTATCCGTTTATGGGTAATATTAACATTGGTTTATATACTAATACCTTAATAACTTCCCAATTCATCCAAATTTTAATTTACATAGCAATTAATTTCATTTACCTACAATAATCCATTTTATTATAGATTACATTCCAATTAAACAAAAATTGCTTATAATAATTTGATTTGGTTTAATTTCCATCTTTACACTAGGTCCATTATTACCCTATATACCTAGTTTCATTAGTTTTTTATTCCATTACACTAGTCTACTCCTATTTTCATCTTAAATTTGTATTAAATGTTACATTTATAAATGTGAAATCTTGTCAATTGTACACATTAATTATGGTTTAAAACCAATTAATTAATTTAACTTAGTTCCATTCCTTTTACCAATTTATTACTTTATAAATAAATTTACGTTTCTATTTAATTCATACATTCACACCTCTCGTTACTGCATTAATTCTCATTAATGACATTAAAGATTTCCTATTTATTTTATAGACTAAATAGGCAACTTATCATAGCTGTTAGCATTACCCATTAATTTACACTTAAGTTTATTATATTCAACTAATTATTATAAGGGTCATTTCACTAGAAGGACAAACTTTGCAGTCCAATTAGTTTCTAGGACACACATCCATAGAAATTAATTTTAAGGCCAAATTCAACAAAATAATTACTTTTAAAGACAAAATTAGCAGTCCAATTACTTTCAAAGACATACTTTCATAGGTTTTTAGGCCTTAGAAACTAATTATTTTGCATTTTGTCCTTAAAAGTAATTAATTCAATTGTGTGTCCTAAAAACTAATTGCACTTGCTAAAGAGGCCCTTATGACTAATTTCCACTTATTTATTATAATGACCTACCTAATATTGAATTCATTCAATTACTATTAATTATACTAATTCATTTATTTATACACCACTTACCCTTGTTTACTTATATTCAAATTTATACTCAAATATAACAGTTACAACTAAATTAATAGCCAATTAAATAGTACTATTAATTATACTAATTCATTTATTTATACACCACTTACCCTTGTTTACTTATATTCAAATTTATACTCAAATATAACAGTTACAACTAAATTAATAGGCCAATGACAAGCACCTTTGTCCAAGTGGTTAATTGATTCGGCTTTGGTGCAAGATGTCACAAGTTCGAAACTTGCTTTCGAACGTTTATTTGACATGGGATATGTTGTTCCAATGATTTGTTGTATATAAAGTACCAGTTCAAAAAAAAAAAAATTAATAGGCCAATTAAATAGTAACTTACAACCGTTACTATTACTTTAAGTCACATTAATGAATTCAATATTGTTTACAAATCAAATGTTACAATTACTTAATTAACACTGATTTACTTCAATTTATGTTAATTATATATTATCTCATTAATGCTTCAACATTCATATTTGTGATTTCATTGTTCACAACAAATGTTACCATTCTTATATACCCAATCTTTATTCAAGAGTCATTTATTTCATATTATTCCTTTTATAAATTTAAATGTTTGCATTAGTTTTCTTACATTAATTCATAGCCAAGTGTACCAATTTTCATTACTTCACTAAATTGTAATTTCATTTCAATTGTTACTAATTAGTTCTAATTACCATCATTCAATTTAAAATTAATAAGGTTTTTTCTTATATTAAATTAGCAAAACTTATTGACTTGACAAATTAAATTATTGAAAATTTTACGGGTCGTTACAACATACATTCTTAATTCTTAGCATAGGGACAATTTTTCTACCTGGGTATTTGTTGTTATGTATGGAAAGAGTATTTTCCATACCACCATATTTAAAATTATCACTTATAGAAATCATCCATTTCTTTTTATAAAATTCCTTTTTATAAAATTACTTTGTATAATCTCTTTTATATTTATAAATTCCTTTTTATATATTTCCTTTCTATTTATAAAACTTCTTTTACAAATCTGCAAATATAATTATAAAACTCCTTTTATAAATCTCTAAATAAAATTATAAAACTCCTTTGTAAATCTCCAAATATAATTATAAATCTCCAAATATGATTATAAAACTCCTTTTATGCTCCAAATAAATTTATAAAATTTCTTTTATAAATCTCCAAACAAAATTATAAAACTCCTTTATAAATCTCCAAATTTACTTATCACAAATCTTTAATTTCAAGATAAAACCAAATATTTTTCATAAAACAATCATTCCATATATTATTATAAATCCATAAATTTTATTTATTATTCCAAATTATAAAAATGATATCTTTTGCCTTTTTATAAAGTACTATTTATAAATATTTTATTTAATGTATACAACGCTGTTTATAAATCTCTCTTTTTAAACAATATTTTATATAAACGTTTCATCAATATTTATTCCCAAATATTGTTATCTTCTTTCAAAGCAGAATTACTTTATTACAAAGGATAAATTTCCTTTTTTTCCTTTAAAATAAACATTTCATTAATATATGAATCTTTCTATACAATAAATATTTCTCGAAATACATTAAAAACATTTTCATATAATTAAAAAAGGTTAACAAAAAGGTTGAAACAAAATAAAGAAGTTCAAAAACCATTTCTAAATAAAATGCCAAAAAAAATTCCCAAAATCAATTTTAAACCATCATCCGAATCAAAATCATTTTCAAAGCAAAACAGCAAATCATAGTGTTACAAAATACTATAATGAGACCAATAGCTACCACAACACACCACCAAATCACGACCGATGGCTCCCTTTGCCATAAGAAACATAAATCCACCCTCCATTTTGACAAATTCCGCCTCAATCGACATCCACCCCAAACCCTAGGTCGGCATTCCACTGCCGCTCTACCCTCGTCACCACCACACACCACAAACCATACATCGATTTGAAGATCTTCCTGCTAAGAGTTCAAAGAATCTAATATTGTAATTTATTGTGGGTAAATTATTTGATTTTGATTTTTCTTTGGAGGAGGTCATTTTTTTACAATAAATGAAAATGAGAGAGAGAGGACGGAAAGTGAAAAGTAAGAAGGAAAGTGGAAACTGAAGTATAGCCTTAGGGTGGAGTTTTGTTTATTAAAATATTTCCGATACTTCGCTACATAGCATTTTGTTCGTCTACAAACTACGTACGATAGAGAAAAAAATACGAGCGTGCACAACAATGCAATACAATCTCAAAAAATAATAAAATATACTGGTTATCTTATTCTGCGAAATTTTAAAAATACCAACAAAATACGTCAAATAATAATTTAAATATTTTCAAATTAAAAATCATGGAAAAATCCTATAAATTCATCCGAAAATACGTCAATAAAATCGAATTGTTTTATAAATAATTTATTTTATTATTATTATTATATTCGAATCAAATTTGAATATTTGTATAAATTAAATATACCTATTCGAAAAGTTAAAATTTTCAAGCCGTTACATGGTAAACATAGAAATTTATATGAAAGTTGTCGAAGGACATAATATGCTTGAAGAAATACTACGTAGCTTGTACTCAATAAAACTTAAGCGATTGTTGTGTGAATTAAAATAATATTGAAGAATGTTGTATAATATGCTAAGTGAATACATAGTGAAAGAATGCTACAATAATGATCTCATATTTCCATGTATACTCATTAAGAGAAATGAACCTTAATATTCATCATTGCATTATATGTTGATGATAGTAAGCTAGTTCACATTCCTAAGTGGTCAAAATTACTGTTTAATATTTGAAAAGGCAATTAGTGATGAAAGACATTAAAAATAAAGTATTGCCTCAACCTTCAAATGCTTTCTCTCGAGCATAATTTATATGGAACTCTTATTCGCCAAACATCATTTAGCGAGACAATCTTGAAGAACTTTAATATGGATAATTATCATCCCCTTAGTTGTCATATGGTTGTCGATCGCTTGATGTTTAAAAGTATCCATTCCATCCAAAGGATAACAAGGAGAAGCTACTTGGCTCGAAGTACTGTATCTTAGTGATATTAGTGCGTTGTTATACTTGGCACTATGTATAGACACTGATATTGCATTTTCAGTTAACTTATTAGCCGGATTTAGTTTAGAACCATATAAAAGATATTGCAACTGAATCAAGCATATCTTAACATATCTTAATGGCATAAGCAACAACATCTTATATTATTCGAAAGATTCATTATCATACCTAAGAGGCGATACATATGTTAAGTGCCTTTCCGATCCTCATAAATCATGATCACAAATGAATTGTGTGTTTATATGTGGTAGTGCTGCTATTTCTTGGAGATTGACATAGCAAATGTTAGTTTCTCCATCATCATACCATTTTGAGATATTAGTGCACCATTAAGCATGCCATGGACATGCACGATTGAGATCAATTACAACCATATTAGAAGAAAATGTTGATTATCTAAGATTGATAAAGGCCCAACTATATTACATGAAGATAATGTTGTGTGTATCACTTGGATCAAAGGATGGTTTGTAAAGGGAGATAGAAAAAAACATATATCACCAAAGTTCTTCTACACAGATTAACCGTGGTAGAGTAATGATACTGAAATACAACAAAATGATTAGATGATAACTTACTAATTCTTTCACAACACCATTATCGACATAAGCCTTCTAGAATTATTTTTATTTTTATGGCATTGACATGCGATGAGTCTACGATGAACCATGACTACCAGTCAATGGTTAACTTGGAAGGATAACATTTATTTTGGAAAGCGTATTCTTTTTTCTTTCTTCTAGGAGGTAACTATCACAATAAAATTCCCATCTAAAGGTGGAAATTATAATCAGTTATTATACTAGTTGGGTGGATGAACATGTAACATACTTATGCATGCAATTTGACATAGGAAGGCCAAGGTCAATGGGAGGATGATTTAGCTATACTATAAATGCTAGTGCAAATCCTTGCTTCGCACACGGGTGTAGCAAAATAAATATGCTTTATATGCACACACGGGTTTTCAATACAGTAGTGTTGTCCACTACAATATGCATTGTATCATTCGGAATGCATTCATTTCAATTTATGTTACAATTAAATTAATGGCTAAAATAAATAATATAGAAGAAAAAACTAACTTTAATAGTGAAAAATCTCACCTCTATTCTTACATTAAAAATGAAACTGCTTAAATAGTTGTAGATATATAAATTACACATCACGGAAAATGCATTTCATTATTCGAGTTTATTATTTACACAAAAATTGCAAAATTAGAACAAAATAGAATAATGTATTGTAAAATGAATTACTTACAATGGAAAATACCCAATATACATCTCAGAAGCTCAAACCAAGCATATATTTATAACAACTTTCATCCCATAAGCACATCATACATATTCAGCACAATTACATTATTTTTGTGCCACTGAATATCTTAGTTGTATGAAGGCTATCAAACCATTTCTCTTTGCCTTGTTTTAACTTTGATATGGATCTATCATATTTTCTTTTTGTGTCATTATATGCATTGAGGCTACTTTTCATAGTGAAAAGACTTTAGGGCAGCTATTTCATTTGTTTCTTAGTACAATTGTATTGTTATTTTCAAATTTTCAATCTTTGATCTTTGAGTGGCCTAAAAAATGAATTAGTAATGTCAGTAGCGTGTTTCAGTTCATTAGCCTAGCATAAATACTGAAATAAATTACAATGAGGACCACATCGTAAACAATACAGCTCTTATTGATTTATAGACTGAAATTTTCTATTATCATATAAACACCGCTATAATTTCATTCTTTAAAAATGATTGGTATATTTAACAATAACATAATGCTTCATGGTCTATGGGGAAGATTTTCTTGTAAACAAACAAAAATGAAAATTTAAGTTCTAAACTCATTATGTAGTATTTTATATTTAAATCACATGAAAAAAATAAAAAATGGACTTAAGAAATAGTATCAAAGTCCAAAATATAAGCGTAAAGATCTAAAATTCAAAGGTAGGTAAATATCCATACCTGAATTCACTTATTTTGCAATCTTGAGCCATTCAATCTTCAAACATATATGACCTATTTCATAACATTTACTATCACAAACCATCTAAAAAATCCAAAAATTCAAACTTTGATCCATATTCCTATACATATTAATACTCAGATTATGGTGTCAATTTCAAGATAAACTTAAAATTCAGTGCTCAAGTACTACAATAGAGTAGATTTTCAACTCAGTTCTCAAGGACAAAAAGCATAAAATTTCAAGTTTAAATCACCTGATAGATGTAGCTAGTACCATTATAATTTAGCACATATAGAAGGATGGAAATGCAAGAACTTTTAAAGGGATTCGGATGTCTTTCCACGTAAGAAACATTCTCATTGACCAAGACAATAAGAAAGTATTTCAAGTTGTTAAATTGGCATAAATGAATTCAAAATGAGTAAACTTATCTATGATGAATTTGACATATGTTAACAAGATCATCAATGAATTCATCAGCATCCCCAACTTGAAAGGAAGAGCTTCTGCTATCACTCGCTGACTACTTTGGCCTACTGCTGCTGATCGATATTCACTTTATCTTGTACTGCCCTTTGTGGTTTAGCAAGGTTGAAGAAAGTAACAATGCTCACGATATGAAAATCATAAACAACAAATAAGTTTGAACATTAATACAATGTTGAACACACTCTTACTGTAAAACACAAAATTATAAATCGAGTGATTGATCTTTTATTTATTTATTTATTTATTTTATCTATTTACTTCTCAAGGAGCTTCTCATTGTGCTTCAAACTATGAACTGTTTATTTAAGTAACAAGCAAAAAAGTGGTTCTTACTGCACATGTGTTTGTATGTATATATTGAATTGCAGCAAAAAACTCAGCCCAAAAATGGCTACCTCCTCATAATAACTATAACAAAATTTCATGCTTAGGGAAATTGTTAAAGTGTACTACAACATAAACTTCAACATGTATATACATAAATATCGATGAAATTGATAAATAACATAAATATTTTAAAAACATGCTTATATTAGTTAAGGAATGTTGTCATGTCACTTGACGTCGGGTTCCGAAATGGAGAAGATAGGTAATGTGAAAGGGGAAAATAAATTTGAGTAATAGAAAGCAAATGGAACACATGGTTGGATAAAAGCAGGAAGAAATGGAGAATTAATGATTTCATAAATGAAGAAGATGAGAAGTTTTAATAAACATGGACTAACTGGAGTTCATTTTTTGTCATGAAATAATAAAAAGTGACAAAAGGAAGATATTGAAAAGGGAGAAATTAGCAAGCTAGAGAGATGATAAATTAGTTGTATGAAACACAGTTAAATGACTTGGTAGCTCTTTATTATTGAGAGGGAACATCTATAGGTAAAACATAAATTTTTGTTGTCTACATCAATTTAAAAACTAAAGTTGAGAACCATGAACTCCAGTTCAAAACAGTAATACACAACTACATTAAATAATGTGTGCCTAATTACTTTACATTACCAACAGAGGTACAATACCGAACAATTTTGTTTTTATCAATAAGCCAAGCCTGGTTGATCATTAGAGTATATTATGAAAGTAATATTCAAAGTTAACATGAGAGATATAAAACTGTATGTGATTCTTTAATTATTTCCAATGCTAATTTTGGCTATAAACATAAATGAATGATTGCTTTTAATATTTTAACTTGGTTTTATTGCATAAAGATAATACAAATTGTATTTAAATATACTACCTGTTCAAATAAAGGAATAATTAATATAGATAAGAACATGAGAAAGAACAAAGTTTGGTTATTTTTATTCATTACTAAAGCTTCACCAATAAGTTCTTCTTTAGTTTCATGTACATCAGCCAAGGATGTACCATAAAAACATCAAATTTTAAATTACAAAATACAAAAGCAAGCTTTTCTAGAATAACACAACAATTGAATAACTACATGATGAGACTTTAACTCAATTTTACGTTTCGATTAAGAGAGAGAAAGAGTTGTCTCTATAAATCCAGAATAATTAATTGAAATTTTTAGCCAATCCATTACCGCTTCTTTAGAAGAATCATATCAGATTAATTAGACCGAAATGCTTTGGACTTTCAAAAATGAAGTCTGGAAATGAGTCACAGTTAAACCAAAAGAATTAACATGCCTATTATCCAACATATGCAACTGGTGATGATCATGGCAATATAATTCAAAAAATTAAAAGTATTGAACCTATATTCAACATTACTTTAATTTTGGAACCCAAAAGCTCATATCAAATTAAATAACTATTGTTCCTCCATATATAAAAATATCTAATATTAGTTCATAAAATATCAAAGATGCTAATTACTAACCAGTGATATGCCATGTTGACACAAATCCAAATTGATCACTTTTAACATAACAATTTTTTCTAACATAAGCACAATTCACCTAATCTATAGAAATTAACGGGGTTCAAAATATGCAACCAAGAAAATTAATAAGCGTACTTTTGAAAAATCAAGTGTCGGAAAATAGTAACAAATCCTAGATAAAACGATTTATACATAACTTGGAGGTGAAAATAAAAAAATTTCCATAACAAAACAAAGAACTACCCTCCCAAATATGAGAATATAGCTCAATTTTTGACCTTAATCATCCAAACTATACAACATTTTATGGAGAATAAATAAAGTTTAAATGGTTAGTGACTTAAATTATAGATATTTCGAATTATTTTCTTAATACCTGAAATAATTAATGGTATACGCTAGTTAATATAAGTATCAGTTATTCGGTAGATTCAATATTTGTTTAATCCATCATTTTCACATTTATTAGGCACTGAATTTATCATTTTGATGTATCGCTTAAGCTTAGCTTATCCATTTATCGTATTTGTTCATTCATCTTTAGAATCGGATGGTTAAGAGCTATAAATGAAATAATAATCTTTTCAAAATTCACATACACGTATTTAATTGCACCATAAGTAATACTTTTAACTATTGGAAGTTTGGAACATCTTACCACCAAAAAATTATATAAAAGATAATTGTATATTTGGTATTCATTCATGTGATGTAGCATGCAATTGTGGTGAAGTAAGATATGTAGAATTTATCATCCACAGAAATAAAGTAGACAAATTATTATTTGTTGGAAGCATGAATCCAAAATTTAACTCAACCTTAATTTCTGTTATTGCATAAAAAAGATTAACCACAAATGATTCGGTGAGAAAATCAATCAACGCATAGTACTACAACAAATTGTGTAAACAAATAGTTAGAAAAAGGCACAGAGAATAATTAAAGTTGAGTTTTGAAAAACATCTACTTTGTTAGATCATTCAATCATTTTATGTTTTCCTTCTTAGCGATTGTCTCTTTTTGTTTACAAAATATTAAATAGCTTTTCATTTGTTCTTTCATGTTTTGTTTTAACAGCATTAGCCTCACAATTCATGGATATAGCTAACATGAGAACCACACTATGAGGTAGTCCACGTTAATTATTAGCTCATTAACTTTTAGAGAAGATTGAATCTTAAATGTGATTAATTGAATTTTGAATTGGAAAATTCACTCATATTCATAGGCAATTTAATTGGGATAGTGGATTTGAAGTTTTGTTTTACAGTCTTACATCAATAAAAATCATCTATATGATTACTGCGCTGAAATAAAAATATTGCTCAAAAGCAGGAGTAAAACTTTTTTCAAAGCCTAGTGTGTATATCTTGAGTGACAAATAAGGGTTTGAATTGGTTAAGCTATAATTCATGGGTTAGTAATGACTTATGACGAATTTTGACATGTTGAATTTGAGACTGGTAACCTATTATCTTAATGTATATGCATGAGTTGGAGCAGACGTACAATGTGATGATGATCGTGATGTTTGTTTAATACTTAAGGTATAGGCACAACAATAGCTAGCTATAGAAGTATACTCAATGTGTGCTATGTAGACAATAGCTTTGGTGAGTTGAAAAGGGAGGAGTATGCATGGGTATATGCTATTTATATTGTAATTCGTCTGGAAGCTATGACTATTTATCCCTAATGTATAACCAACATTAACTTCTTAAATTACCCTATAAGTAGTAGAACACACCATAATATCCAACAACAAAAGAATCACTCTCATTTTAATGTGTGATGCTTCTCAGTAACAACTATATTTTTATATCCATTTTCAGTAAAGATAAGCACATGCCGAACTATTTACCTTGTGTTTTGAGGCTCAAGTGATAATCTAGGTTTTTCCAATAACAAAATCAAAACCTTTTAGGTTTAATGTCATTGTTTTATTTTTATGAAATTCTTTGGTATGAGCACTTGTAATCATCATTTCTACTTTTTAATATAGTGATCCATTTTGTAGTTTATGCTTTTATCCATACAAAATAGTTATAAAAAACAAGCACCATTGCCCTTGTGGTTAAGTGATTCGACTTTGGTGCGAGAGGTCATAAGTTCAAAACTTATGTAGCGTGATTCGAACATTTATTGATACAGTTTGTTGTCCCGGTGACATGTTGTATCTAAGAATCATTTCAAAAAAAATAGTTAAAAAAATCAGAATGTGTTTTTGTGTAATGCTAGATTTGTTGTACTGGTGGCAAAAATATAGTTCCTACCATCAAGTACTTGTATATCTATTTGGTAAGAACAACAAATTCAAACTATCCAGCAGATCATTTGTGTGTAACTTGGTTGTTTGTTTGTCAATTGAGGCTCAAATGTAGGATAACTAATAGTATAGTCGGACGTTATAGTCGTCTTCGTTTGCAAAATTTTACTTTAAACCTTCATAATTTAAATACCATTGACATGAAGAACTATAGTTGAAAATGATGAATCCACGTTGTACTTTCCTACCTAAGCACAATATGTTGAACACAACACGAAAGTCGACCGTTTTACTTGAAAACACCTAGTTTAATGTTGTTGAGCTTTATAAAACCATATTGATTAATAAATCTCTTACATAGGCAGTCTTAGTCACAAATTTATTTGGTAAAAAAATCATTGAAAGTCAATCATCCCAAATTTAAAAAATGGATTGATACCCATTGTAGCAAGGAAAGTAAAAGGAAAACTAAGTTCCAATATGTATATTACAATGACGTACAAAAGCGATAGGGGAATATATATAAGATAAGCATTTATTTTGTTCAAAATAAATAAGACTTGTAGAAAGAAAATACATGTTGAAAATAAATGGAAGATTCAATTGTAAAATAAGCATAGGTAAATGTTCTTGTAGATGATCTGTGTATGACATGGTTGTTTGTTTGTCAACTAAGGCTCACATGTAGGATAACTAACAGTATAGTTGGACATTACAGTCTTCGTTTGCACAAATTTTACTCTAAACCTTCATAATTTGAATGACAATGACATAATAGTTGAAAACGATGAATTCACGTTGTACTTTCCTACGTAAGCACAATTTGTTGAACACATACGAAAGTCGACCCTTTTACTTGAAAACTTCTAGTCTAATGTTGTTGAGCTTTGTAAAACTGTATTGATTAATAAATCTCTTACATAGGCAGTCTTAGTCAAAAATTTATTTGACAAAAAAATTATTGAATGTCAATCATCCCAAATTTAAAAAATGGATTGATGCCCATTGTAGCAAGGAAAGTATAAAGGAAAAACTAAGTTCAAATCTATATATTACAACCATGTATAAAAGCTACAGGGAATATATATAAGATAAGCATTTATTTTATTCAAAATAAATAAGTATTAGTGGAAGGAAAATACACATTAAAAATAAATGGAAGATTTAATTGCAAAAGAAGCATGGGTAAAAGTAATTTCATTTCTTGTAAGATACAAATTAATTTTTAGCAATGAATCATGTAAAAGAAGCCTGGTAAACTAATTTTCATTTCTCGGTCAAAGAAGCAATAGAAAAGGAAAAATAACAAAGAATTTTACCTTAGGGAAAAATCACTCAATTGCACAAGCTTCCAATATATAAATCAATAAATTTTTTCAATATGCAACTATGAATAAATGTTTTCATGTAAGATATATACTCAGTCAGAAAACAGTCAGTTGAACAAATAATTACAACATTTTTTACAGCAGCCACATGGATCATTCAGTCAAGAAATGCGTAAACGATTTGAAATTAAATTACTGACACTACCGCTAGTAATAGTAGCTGAGAAAAAGCATTTTGACTACAAAAATCCATGCGGACAGCAGTATATCTAGACGAACGGTGAAAATAATACCTTCGTAGATTCAGCCTAATGAATAAGGAGGTTCCAATTTTTAGTACCGAACAATAAATCCAAAGCAATTTCAATGCAACTGGAGTGGTACTGATGGGGCAACAGAGGATTATGGGTTCAGCGATCCACAAACGCGTAGGAAAGGGTGTGCGGACGACAGACGAAAGAAGACGTTGGATGTAGGGTTAGAGTAGAGAGAGTTGAGAAGGAGATGCATGGAGAAGAGTCATTTAAGGCGAAGAGCTTTTCTATTTAATTTTTAATTAGGAGGAGAAAAAAGAAAGAAAAAAAGAAGAAAAAAAAAGAAGACTATTCATTTCACAAAATACTGAGAAGGCTTGTGCGCTCTTAAAATCCAACTTACTAATATTAGTATAGTAAAGATATGTGAAGCTTTGTATATGAAAGATGGATGACAGCGAATAAACATAACTTCTTTCTCTAGTTCCTACTTCTCATATAAGAAATTCATAGTGAGTTTAGTTACATACATATAACAGTTCATACTTGTATAACATACAACTCAGTTAAGTTTATAACCTCCACGACTTTATTTCTATTATGAAATCATATATGAGCAAAGCTTTTTTTTGTTTTCCTTCATTATTGTATGACATAGCTACTAATTTTCTTAGCCTATATATAGTTACTTATCTTCCTAGCCTATCCGCCCCCAAATGTTTATAACAGATATTTACGGGCAAATATTTAGTTCCTGTTTTGCAACATGAACAAAAAGAATTCAGTGCAAAGAAGCTACTAGTGTCATTAATAGCGAGTGCAAACCGTTACCATTCACGAGAACCATGACATCTTTTTTAAAGCTCTTTCTAGAACTAATTTTGGAAAACTTATGGGCCATAATTTGGATAACAGCATTTAATACACTTGTAGGTCGTCTGTAAACGAGAAATAAACTATCATCATGAATAATATATGTAAACAAAATAAATAACAAAAGGAAATGCATTTTATACGTTTACGATTAATCATAATCAATATTCATCCAAGTAACTATACAACATATCATCTTTCTTTGTCCTGCGCCTACTGAGAAGAGACTTCAGAAAACTTTTGCCTTTGCTCTGAAATTGCCCGTTCTCTTTTTCACCAATTCTTTCAGCATGTAAGCGCATTGATGACGCCTTTTGATCTTCAGTAGAAAACTACATTAAAATGCAAGATACACATAAGGCTAAAGTGCTGTATCTACAGGTGCAAAAATATAAATAAACTTAGAATATAAAAAACCGTGCACATACCCGCCTTCTTGTACTAGAGGAGTTGAGAAAAGCTGCTCTGCTTGTCATTGAACCTGAGCGTGCAAGGGGGTTGGATGTTGGAAGTGGTGAGCTTGATCTCAATCTTTTATCTGGTTTACCAATAGCAAGTAGAATTATTAGTAAACAAACATCTTTGAAATCGGATAAAAATAAGAGAGCAAATACCTGTTGCAATATGTAATCTTTGTTGTGGTGCAGGTGACACTGAGCGTAACTTTCGAGGTGACGACGAGCGAGCTCGAGGGGTTGGCGAAGGCGAACGTGCTTTCCTGAATTGGTAGATATTGATAGTGTGGAATTAGATATATAGCTAAGTGTGTTATACGTATGTCTTAGTCGCATCGAAATCTTGTAGTTATAAGCTTTTATATGTTCAACGTCTACCTGACCGAAGGCAATTTATCCATAATTGTCAACCGCACAGCTGAAAGAGAAGGAATAAAAACAATGACATAATTCTGTATGTAAAAAATGCAAGGAATTTACATGATTACGCCAAGATCAGAAATTTAAAGTTTAAGCTATTACCAGACTGAAACTTCTGAGACTCAAATTCCATAACTGGTGAATTTGATTCTTCGCACTTGGCAACAGCATGTGTTCCAGATTCAGGCATGAATTCACCAGCTGAATATGTTACAGTTCAATATGCAGGGTTCAGTATCAGACCTGAAATACTATTTATATTTCTGGCTAGTGGAAAGACCTAAGTTCAGGGGCCTTCTAAAAATCCTCCATAAATTCTAGGGGTAAAGTAAGGAACCAGGCTGCTAGTAAGGATTTTCTATAAATTCTCTATAAAACACTGTAAAACTTCATATTAGTTAAAACCTATGCCAAAGTTTTCAAAATTGGATGTAGTAAACTAGAGCCCAAGATAACTCACGGAAAGATCCTGCTTAAGCCTTCCATGTTGCACAGATGATATTAAATAAGAATCGATGGAGAAGTAAATTACCCGGTATTATATATCTCTTATGATATTTGGGTGTTGGGATTACAAGAGACTGTTGAGAAAGCCCTTCTTTGTCGATAAACTCTTGGCATGTCCGAATCCTCTATTGCAGATAGCATAACAAATTAGAATTTAGTTCATTCATAAAAAATGCTTAAGGGATTCTTTCTTCATATTAAACACTGCAACAAATTATTTACCAAAGTTGACATTTCTTAAAAATAAACGTGAATATGAACCATACCGTGGACATCTTAACAATAATACACTGATGCAGTTTGACACGGTGTTAGTGTAAACAAAAATAAATTAGTAAATACATTAGAGTGAATAAAAGTTCTAATAAATGGTCAGTTTTTGTATTATGTTACACTAATACATGTGTTATAAGTTGGATAAAGCGGCCTAGAAGTGTTACAGAAACTGTGATACAGCCAAAAATTAGTGATGCCAATCTTACTCAGAAAAATATTGCTACCAAAAATAAGGCATGGTACATCTTGTGGCACATCTGCAATAAGTGTGAAGAAGATCACCTGTTCAATACAGGATACTCTAAGTTCAGAGCTAGAAACTTCATCCACTCTTTCATCAACAAAACCATTCACTTTAGATGACACGGAACCTAAATGGTCAATAGTGTTTACCAGAGCCTCTACTGTATAATCTTTCAAGGTGTCCACTACCCTGTTATAATAACTCTATAAGCCAACAATCTCAGCACAACGTATAATTGACATCATGAATAAAATTGTTCAATAAAGTTTTCAATACATTTGCTTTTCATCATCATTGATGTATGACAACTCGAAATATTCAGCGGCTGAATATAGTTGACATCTCAACTTCTTCAAATCCTATCAAGCAATGTCAACATGTTAGCTATGTCATAACAGTTAATCAAACATTATTGGCTTAAAAAGGATTGACAGAACATTTAACAAATCAATCAAACGATGCAGGATTGAAAACAAGTTGTAGTACCATCAAGCAATCAGATAATAGCATGCTTTGATGCGTAGAGAACTCATCAATTGTTGATGCTTCAATGTTAGCAGTGGACATATTAGAAAATGATGGGGACACTGTCTCCATTTTTTCTCTTAGAGGAAAACTTCTTCTTCACTGCAAATAAGACAACAGACTACTTCAAATATCAACTTTATAATAACAAGAGGACAAGGGGGATAAAAACAATCGAAATACAATTAGGGGTTTTCATCAGAAACAAAAATACCAAGTTGAGTTTATCTAGTTTCTAATAATCAGATTACCCAACCAACAAAGTATCTATCTTTTCATGTTTAAAGTTGATTCAGGCTATGATTTCAAATGGGTTTCTTCCATTCAGTTCAAAATGGGAAATAAACGCCGTCATTTTGCAGTGAACATGTACAAACTCACTGCTTGATTAATGCAAAACAAAAACACACAACCAAATTCTGTTCCGGTTATTTGAAAGTGAAATTGACGTAAAAAGATAAATTTTATGAATTAGATCCATTACATACCTTGAGAAAAAACAATAAGACTCTGACTTGCAACTGCTCTTTCAATCTGCAAGATTTTTTCTTTCCGATTTCTTGTGGTTTCAATCAGCAGCTGTCCGTGTCTTAAATTAAGTGGTTGCTCTAGCTCGTTTAAATACAAGAAATCAACTGTTTTTTATTTTTTTATTTTCTAATGAAAGTATTTTGATCATTCAAAGAAGATTAAATTACACGCTTAAACAGCCTTAGTGGGGCATTTTAATAAAAATACAAAGCCAGCTTTTCTTCCATTTAACCATAAAATATTTTAGCATCTAAAATAGACGTTTGTTCAACAAAATAGTTATAAACAGATGCATGTTTGACAAGCACCAAGTATTAAAGGATAAGCATATGTTTGGATGTTTATTGGACAACCCGTCCCCAGAAAAAAAAAAAAAAAAACTAAATAAAGAAAGAAAGAAAAAGAAAAAAAAAAAGTGTTTATTCATCTAATGTGAATGCTTATGTCAAAAAAAAAAAAATCATAAAACATATTGTACAACTTAATATCATTCATTTTAGATCTTGATTCAATGGCAATGTTCAGCTTCAAGGCCAAAGTTTTAACTTTTATCGAGCACAAGATTGAACATTTTGTTTCTTTTTTTCCAGAAATAAGAACTTTGCCGTGGTGAAAACCACCGGTGCCGACGATGACATTGATTAATATAAACGACTGCGAAGCCGACCATTAACTCAAGTAGCAAGTGGCATGACACATTAAGCTGTGATCCTAGAGGTTCTGAGTTCGAATGTCAAGACATCAAAATGAGTTCTCTGTATGAGTAAAGTATCACTCTTGTTTTTTTTTTTAAAAATGAGATTAACGTCTCGTCGAGGTGCAATGATGTTGATTGGCTATGGTGGCTGTATTTAATGATGGATGAGATGGCCAACAATGATGACTAAAAATAGATAATCGATGATAGCGATCATAAGGAACTGGATGAAGTTCAATGATGGAAATGACGATGAGGAAGGATGGTAAACATGGCCTTTCTATCGGTTGTGAGTCTAACTACATGAAGTTCAATGATGAAGATTTATAAACTAACAAAATCATTTGGTTTTTCAAAGAATTCACAAATGCCCTTGTGAGACTCGGAGGTGTGAATTCTATCGGTGATTAATTTTGAATGGTTCAAATACTACCGTCACACATCGTCTTAGCTAGTGGTATGCTAGTTGTAACCCCCCGTAAAATTTAAGAAAAAATAAATAAATCGGATAAATTAACTGAATAAGATAAGGCAAAAAATTGAAATTTTTTCAAAGTCAGAATTTGACCACGGAAGTTATATCCTTGCATTCGTGACGATTTTCTAATCAATTTCATATATAATAATATGTTAAAAATGGAGCTTAAACAGAAAAGATATGTATGTTTAAATTTTTTGAATTCAAAATATTTTAAATAGAATTCAAACTCAAATTAATAAATAATTCTTAAATTTGAAAGTTAACAACAATTAGAGTTAGGTGTTAAATAATTGTTAAAAATTAACGTTGACATTAAGTGATAATTAAGGAAGAAAATAAAAAAAAAAACAGCTCAAAAATCTTTTCAAAACAAACGTGATAGTCGACTACTCCCTAGCGGTCGACCGATATGGTAGGGTCGGTCGATCGATGATGGTTAGTGGTGACTAGGTTTTTTTCCACTTTGAATGTCCGGATTTTTATTATTTTAACCGACCTAAATCCGATGGTTCTAGTGCATTCCAACCACAACAACTAAGGCCATAGTCCCCTCACTTCCATTCATAAATTATTTTAGGATTCTAGGGAAACTTTGTCAACTCCTCTCTTCAAAAGATTCAGAATGTTTCTTTAGGGTTTCAAGTAAGGAAATGTATATGTTTATTGTTTATTTTCTAATTCTTTTCTCCTCCAATTCCTAAATTTCTGAATCTAATCTGTATGTAATTCCCTTGTTGCATATTTCTAAAAAAGAAAGATCTGAAGAAGATTATTGCAAGCGTGTAAAATCCAAAAGGGAGCAAAATCAAGGACCTACAACGAGTGAAAATCTTAGTCTTTCTATTATAGTAATTGAATAGTGTAGTTTGGAGTTGATATATGCCTTGAGGAATTTTAGTTTACGTCAACATCACATTTAAACTCCATAATCTCCCTAAGCGGAATGTCAATTCTTAGATTGGAATCTCATTTATTAAAATAACGAGAATTGTGTAGATTTTTAATTTCAGTATTTTACCTTCTATTCCACTTCTTATTTTTTTTCTTAGAATTTGATTAAGGATTTTGATTAGGAAATGGTGTGTAAGGTACGAATTCTTATTCATAGTTTGCACTGCTTATTTCCATCGTTTGAATAAAAATTCCGTCGTCTAATTTTGTGAAAAAAAGTTGAATAGAGCGTAAAAATAATTGAAATTGTAAGTTTCTATTATTATTGATTTATCCCATTATTTTAGTATAAAATAGGTTGAGTTTGAATTTTATTTGTATACAAGTCTGTTAATTGGATTTTTGGATATTGGATTTATGGTATATTAATAATAGGGAAATGAGACTTGTGTACTTTTGAAATAGTTGACATTTAAACGCTAGTTTAGGGCGTAATCTTCGCACACTTAGAAATTGCTATGTATTATATATATATGTATGTATATGCATATGCATGTGTATATGTATATGTATATATGTGTTTGTGTGTGTGTGTGTGTGTGTATATATATATATATATATATATATGAATGTATGTATGTATATATATGTATGTATAGCGTAAATGACTTATTATTATAACCTATTAATCATGTAGTTAATAGGTTATTAATTGTTATTAAATACCTCTTAGGAGAGTAATTAATTTCAGAGGCAAAATAAGAAAGATATCTTATAAGGCCTAAATAATGGATTCGGCAAGATGTGTGATATTATATATGAATTATGGCTAAGTTATAGGGATGCGAGGTCAGTCAAAAGCGCATAGAAGTCTGTCCAGCTAATCTGGCTATCAACAGTATGATTTTGGGACTGATGTGAGACATACTGCATATAATAAGTAACCACATATGATGCGAGGTTTGTTCCAAATTCTGCAGGATAATCATACCTAGCTAATCTAGCTACCAGCACCTATGAATAGTCGGACTAATGTGAGGATTGTAGTGAGATATGAGTCATAATACGAAGGACATGCTTCATGGATTGAAGATATTAAGTGGCTATGTAAAGATCTACTTCTTCTCTATGTAAGAAGTAGTAAATGATCGAGATTAGTTAGGCGCGGTAAAGGATATCTTGGGAAAGAGCTCGCTTCGATAGGAAGTATTAAGTGGCTGAAGAGATTCTGTGCAATGTCAGTTAGATAGCTACTAGTGAGGAGTCCACCTTAGGATATAGGTATTAAATGATGGGGATGGCATTAAATGAGGGATTAAATGGTCGTAGTCTACCCAGTTCCCATTAAAAGGTATTAAGTGACTTACTCTTACATTGATAGGACATTATTGACAATAGATATGTATTGGGTTGAAAGCGTAAGTGCTACGGGTTATATTTGGAAAACTTTTTTATTTATATTTGGAAAGCCTATGTATTTATATTTGGATTTATGGTGTAGACAGAATACGAAAGACATATTCCTATTTAAGTTATACTAGCCAAGTACTATAATAGTAAGGCTTGAGATTATTATTCCCAAACTTATATTATTCTGATTCTCTCCTTATTATAACACAGGTTAAGAAAGACAATGCTGAAGGCATAGGCGAGAGGGAAACTTGTGGCAGTTATCCATTCATAGTTATCCATTCATCTGTTCATGTAATTTTTTGAATGATGTTGTATTTTGAAATGTTGTAATATGGATATGCGATGATTGTTATTAGTATTGAATTATGGATATTTTATGACATTTTGAATTTTGAATGAAATAATTACTGTTCCTATGACTATACTTTATCCTTCCGTTGTAAGATCTGAATGAGTAGATAAATAGCTCTGTATTTTTCCTTTTAGCACCAAATAGATAAATTTGGAATAGACCTAGGTTTCCATAGGCCTTTTCTGGATCGAAATTTAAGTTCGTTTCAGTGTGGGTTGTCACATATGGTTTCAAAGCCAGTTTACCCGATCAATGGGAATAAGTTGACGTAAGAGAGGCATATTTGTTATTTTTGAAAAGATTTTTTCAAAAATCCCTATTATATATATATATGTGTGTGTATATGTATATGTATGTGTGTATATATATGTACATATATATATTTGAAATTTGGTAAATTTTATCACTGAACTTGGCCCAAAAATCTAGCCCAAGCCACAATTTGAAATGCAGCAATTAGGCTATGACACAAATGCCAAAAAAGCATAATACAAGCACGTGCGAGGAACATAGAATAATAATCGAACTGAATACGTTCCATCTTTTCATCTGAAACTGCTTTCCACTTTCGTTTCCAAAACTTCAAAACTTTACATCTATGGAAAATCTTTATATATATATATATATATATATATATCTGTGTGTGTGTGTGTGTTATTGATGAACATATGCATACACACTAGGCAAATCTTTATCTCAGCATATAATACTATCTTAGAAAATTATAACTGAAAGTTTAACCCATAGATAGTAGATTATGGCTAAAAACCCTTCTTCTTCTTCTGAAATTGGGAATCCCGCCCAAGGAATTCCACCATTCGTGGGATGCTCGAATGGTTTAAACAATACCTCATGCACATAGGACAAGTCCGTCAATAAGCTTCACCGGTGGCACTCGCTGCCTCACCTGCCGAAGGAGCACCTTGCCCATTTGACTTCCCTAAATTGTGTAATGGTTTTCTTAATATGGAAGGAAGAGTATATTCGGGAACAGAAGGTTTCGTGGAGACAAAGACATGGATAAATGACTGCGAGAGGATATTTTGAGAGCTTGGTAGGGAGGATCTGATGAAGTGGAGAATGACGGCTTGGTACATTAAGGGAGAGGTTTTAAATTGGTGGAATATTATGGCTAAGGAGAATATCGATAGGAATGTCACTTGGGATGAATTCAAGGACTGATTTGAGTCATGGTTTATGTCGAGAGAAGTGAGCTTGCAATTAGAAAGATTTATACAACTTAGGTAGGGAGACTCCACTCTGAAGGAGTATATTAGTAAGTTTACAGAGCTTGCTATGTTTGGAATGAGTTTAATAGACACACCTATGAAAAAGTCCATGAAGTTTGTCAAGGGCCTAAACTCTTTACTCAAAGAATTGCTGTAGACTCAAATACACATTGGTGCCATGTACGAGATACTAGTTGAGATGGCTTTACCGTAAACGGCTAGTGCGGAGGAGAAAGAGATGGAAAAGGAGAAGGAGAAGGCGAGAACCAAGGACGATCCAACAAAGGAAACTTTTGGGCAAATAATAAATCGAAAGGGAAGTTTAAGAAAGAAGGTAAGGTACGTAAGAGATGCCAAACGGAAAGACATATTGCTAACGATTGCAGGATAAATCTTTTGAAGGAACCTTTTAGTGTTACCACTGCCATGAAGAGGGGCACTATAAGAATCAATGTCCGAAGATGATGAAGAAAGGACAAGCCTATGCAAATGAGGTTGTCCATGTTTCAAGTAGACCACCCTTTAGAGACTAAGGGAAGGCATCTATGGAAGGTATAATTCTTATTTTGGGAATTAAATCGTACCATATTCGACTCCGGAGCATTGCATTCATCTATAGCTAGGAATGTGATCAACTCCTTAAATATTCAAACCTAAAGTATCACTAACCCAATAGTAGTCTCAAATTCTATTAAGGGTCGACAAATCTTTCCTAAATTTGCAAATACCTAGTGTTATACATATGCGATGTTGATTTCATACGTAATGTGTATGTTCTTAATTTCGAGGGGTATAGACTTATCTTAGGAATGGATTAGTTGTCGTACTATAGGGCAATTTTAGATTGCGATAGAAGGGTTGTATAGTTAAATAGTTGTAGAAGATGGGATATAGAGATTCGTTGTACACCCTAAGACTTGGTTGAGTTAAGATATTTACGTTCTTCGAGCCTGTCTCAAATGAGTTTTCATCTATACCCATATTTCAAGAATTTACTGATGTCTTTGAAGAAGCATTGGGTCTCCCACGCCAAAGGGAGATTGAGTTTAGGGTTGATTTGAAGAAAGACGCTAGGCCGGTCGTTTTACCATTAAGATACATACGCCAAAAGAAAGGCATGTATTAGATAAGCAGATCTCGGCGCTGCTACAAAAAGGGTCATTCGATGGATTACTTTGAATTAGGGATCCCCTATTGTCTTTGCACTACGGCAGGCAATATAGAGAACTCATAAAGTTGACGAAGAAGAATAGGCATCCCTTATCTAGGATAGACTATTTTTTTGATAAGCTTATGGGAGCCAAAGTCTTCGACCAATTGGACTTGGCAACTGGATTTCACCAACTTAGAATTGCAGAGGATAGCAAGCCGAAAATCGCATTTTGCACACAATGGACTCTATTGTTGAATATGCGAGTATATAATTTTTGTTTGATGATAATAAACATATATATATATATATATTCGTTTAAATGTATTTGTTAATATACTATTTTATTTTCACAGATTAAATAAACATTTGATGAATAAAATAAATAACACAGAATTTGAATTCAAACAGATATTTTTATTCAAACAAATATTTGTTACAATTTTTGAATAGTACAAATTTCAAGCTCTCGCTATATGCATACAATTTAAATTACAATACAAATTTGATTACATCACAATTCACATTTACATTTGCACCTCACTACATATCACTCATTCACTAAACTCGTATTTTATCTTCAACTTCACTCCAAATTACATCCAGCATCTGAGCAATCTGCAAAAATAAATATTGACGCAGTAAAATTGAAAATAAAATATTTTTGCAGTATAAAATAAAATGTGATTTTGAAAATAATATTTGCCTTAGTTATTTGGGTTGTTCGTCATCATTTAAATTTGAATTCATCATACACGAACATCTTGTGACATGCACAGTGTATCACTATACATGCCACAAGGCCGTGCACACCGATATACACTTGATAAAATTACAGGGACAGGTGAGCATAGGTCAAACCCAAAAATCGAGGTTCAACTCAAGTGCAATAAAAATAATGTCGCAATATTAGCACAAGGTCAAACCCGAGATCCAAGCTGGATCAACAGAGGTGCAAGTTCATGAAAATGGTCAAGACAACTAAAACAAGCCTCGACCAAAATCCAAATGTACAAATGCAATATGAACCAAACAGTGCACAAAGGCAGTGGTACAAACTACATGAAGACAATGCACATATATACACAGTGACAACAGATGCCAAAGTGAAGCCACCAGACTTCGAGTCAAGCAGTAGACAGGGATGTGAAGACTAATAGATGTAAGCAAAGAAATGGAACATGTATATGTAGGTGCATAGCATTATCAATGAAACCAAACTGCCCAGGGTCAAAGACATATATATATATATATATATATATATATATATATGATATGCACATAACAATCAAATAAATCAAAGGAGTACCAGACCTAAAGCTAACAAGGACAAAATGTAAACACACACATATATATGTGCAGTGAAACCAGAGGCACAAAATAACTTAATACATTTAGACATGCACACACACATATATATATGTATCAATGAAGCAGTGCAGCAGTAAGTGGCAACAACAAATAAATAGGCAAATTTCAATACAATGAACAATGCATATGATCAAGCAACAGAGTACAAATACAGACATTCAGAGAAGTTAAAGATGCAAGCTTCAAAAAGTATCAGACTCGAGTAACATCAAATTAGAGACAAGTACACAAGTCCTGTACGTGACCAGAGACATGTATGTACAACTACATGATGGCCAGACCAGCCTACATGAATAAGTGGAGTTGAAACAACATCAACACAGAAACCAGACTCGAATGAATAGTGTAGACAAAAGTTGAAGTGTAATATATAAACCAGAAGTTAAAATGACTCAAAGCAATAAAATGATGAACCAATATACTATGCAACATAAACAGTGAATTGAAAAATCAAGACAGTACCAATTCAAGTCAAATACCAAAGTCATGCAACAGCAGGTATAAGTTAAATATGACACAGCTAGTTCGAACAAATGGCCAGAGTCGAGAAATAAACACTGCCAAAAGCAAAGTCATAAATTCACACAGAAGAATCAAAGTGGCCGAAGTCAACCATGACAACAGTCGAAAATTCAACTGGTCAAAGCAAATGTCATAGCCGTGATGAACAAGGAGTCGAACAAAGGAACAAATCAAACAAGTCGTGGTAGCCAAGAAATTAATCAACATCTTGAGTATCAAGTAAATCCGAAATATACGATTATGAACAAGTCAGAAAAAATCACCATCATACATATAAAAATCAATGGCCGAGATATATCAATTGACAAATTCAAATAACTCTAGGCGAACGAAAAATTAGGAATTCGAATCGTATATAAACCCAATCATCATTGGCGTAAAAGGGCATCGAGTTCAAGTAAGCAAAAACAGAATAGCAAAATAACAAATTACATACCGGAGCATGATCGAACTCGATCAAAATCGAGGAGCCGTGTTCGAATTGAAGAAGGAGTCGATTGTCGAAGCAAGATAGAGAAATAGCAATTGTAATCGATCAACAATCAGTCGGGTTCCTTGATAGTCGAAGCCCCAATTTCACAAGGCTGAAGCCCTAGCCAATCTCACAGGAGCAAAGACAAGGCCAAAGCACTAGCTAGTCTCACAGAAGCGAACGCGAGGCCAAAGCCCTAATTTCAAAGCAAAGGAGGAAAGAGATCGAAGCAGCCATTCTTTGTTTTTCACAAACAAGGAACAGGACGACATAAATAAAAGAGATAAAGGGGCCGCATTTTTTAGTGATGAATTATTTTGGGCTGACTTATTTTAATAGGGCTTTAATATTTAAATTAAGGTTTAATTGCTTTTTAAATTGTTTTTTTTTTAATTTTCTCCTTTAAACCATTATAAATACTAGTCGTGTGACTAGGGGACAAACTACGTGGCGTAGTTTGAGAATTCGCAACCCAGTGGCTGAGTTGTGGCAGGGTTTTGAGCGTAGAGTTAAGGCTAGTCGATAGCGGGTGTTGCAAGTTTACGTGTGTAAGCGTCCGACTGCTTAATTTCTAGTTGAAACCTTGGGGGTAGCACGTAGGCAGGGTTTTGCCGAAGCTCGGTAAATTCCGTGTCGTTCTATTTCTGCATTTATTATTCTGCTATTATCTGTGCTGCTATTATTTTGATATATCTGTGTTGAAATAACTTTATAAGCTTCCGCAATATTTTTTATAATTAATAGCATCACCCTATTTACCCCCCTCTAGGGTGAAATCGATCGTACAAGTGGTATCAGAGCTAGGAATAGAAGTCAGCTTTTGTTTTTGAAAATTTGATATTTTTTTCAAAAACAATTTTTTTTAAAAAGTTGAATTTTTAAAATGGCTTCTTTTAATAATGCTTTTGCTGAGGTCAGTCCATTGTTAGACCACCAATGTTCAATGGTGAATACGCCTACTGGAAAAATAGAATGAAAATTTTTCTGAAAACCATTGGCGCTTGGAATATTGTTGAGACAGGTTATAGAGCACCAACTATAATTATAAATAATCAGGAAATAAATAAACCGAAGGATCAATGGACAGATCTAGAAAATAAGTTACAGAATTCTAATGCCAAAGCTATGAATTCGATTATTTGTTCGTTGGATCAATTTGAATTTAATCGCGTCTCACATTGTCTAACTGCACAGGAAATATGGCACGCACTTGAAGTGACTCACGAAGAAACGTCACAAGTTCTCGCCTTGCCATGATAAGCAGTGAATATGAGAACTTCACAATGGCCAAGGAAGAAAATGTTAATGAGATGTACGGATGGCTTTTCAATATCGTATACAAGTCAAAAGCTCTCGGAAAATCATACAAGGAATTGAAAATAGTCCAAAAAATCCTCAGAATCCTTCCACGAAGATTTGAAGCAAAAGTGAATGCCATTCAATAATCGAAAGATTTAAAACAAATGAAAGTTGAAGAACTCATCAGAAATCTCACCACTTATGAGCTAGAAATGAAATTCAAGGAAGAGCGTGAAGGAGGAAATACTCAAAAGAAATCAATAGCTCTCAAAGGAACAACTGAAAGTGATGACGACGACGACGATGATGGAGTAGCTGAGCTGGCGTTAATAATGAAGAAATTCAAAATATGGAACCGCAAATATAGAAATCCAGCTCTAAATCAGAAATTGAAAAGCAGAATAGACAAAATACTAGACAATCCAGAAGAACGGGAGATCATTTGTCACAAGTGCAACCAACCCGGACACATCAAGCCCAATTGTCCTCAAAACCGACACGACTTTGAAAAGAAATCAAAAAGGAGAAATTTTGCAGCCACGTGGTATACAAGTGATGAAGATAATCAAAATACTAGCAGTGAGAGTGAGAAAGCAGATATGTGCCTTCGAGGTAATATAACTGATAGTGTCGATGACGAGCCAAGCGAGGTATCAATAGTCACTCACTCACAACTACTTATATATTTCCACGAAAGTAAATGGCTGTTTTGAATGACTTAGGGAGAAGTATGCTAAACTTGAATCACAAAAGATACTTTGATAGATTTAAATAAACAACTTGACCAATTAGTTAAATCCAATCAAAGTAGGATCTCTAAGTGCGATAAGTGTCCAACATTCGAAGAAGAAATTAAAAAAATCAGAAATCAAAACTAAATTGCTTGAAAATGAAATTCTGATTTTAAAGGAAAGTGAAAATACTAGGAGAGAGAACTCTATTGAAAAGTGCACACAATTATTAAACGAAAATGAATCTCTCGAAACACAAGTCCAACAATTGTCAACGACTTTAGATAAATTTTCCAAAAGTGAAAAATCATTGAATATGCTGTTAGGGAAACAAACTGTTAATACAGTTAGACAAGGACTTGGATATAATCAATCTGAAAACGTTAGAAATGAAATTAATCAAGTCAATTCAATGTGCACAATTTTTAGAAAATTTGGACACAATCAAAACAATTGTTGGTGTAGGCCCAAACACGTGAAAACTATACCAATTTGGATTCCAAAAGGCATAAATATAAAATCTCTCAAAGGTAAACAAATCTGGGTGCCAAAAGGATCATATATAAATAGTTTTGGGACTCCACAAAATTATTTTTCAAAATATTCTGCCACTAACAATCATGGACCTATAAAAACAAATAGGTCACAAAAATCTTCCATCGTGTAGGTATGGTGGCAGGCTAAGGAACAACAATAGTGTAACTTGGACTCTGGCTGTTCCAAGGACACAATAAGCGACAAAGCAAAGTTCCTTAGCCTAGTACAAAGGTGACAGAATCACAATAGACAACAACAGAAAATATCGTAAAGGTAAAACAGGTAATAGTACATTTATTTTGAACGATATATTAAATGTGATAATCTACACCGTATTCTGAATTAAATCAGCCAATAATGTGATGATGAAATAAATGATGATCTTGATTCTGACTTATTCAAAATTGTTGGCCAATTATATTCTTATGCCAAGAACACTATAAAAATCTCTAGAGTCTTTGAATTACTTCATATATATTAGTTTGGATTAATAATAGTGTTTTATTGGATGATAATATATTTGGTTATTTTACGGCTGACTCTATATTCACGGTTTTTTATTATTTACATGGTTTCAATTCAAATTCAAGAGAGAATTTCATTTAAAAAGTTGTTAAAAATGTCTTTGAGATATTTTGTTGCACAACTCATGATCTGGTCTGCAATATTCAACAAATGATAATTTTGAGTGAAAAAAAAATTCAGATGCAGATTACACTGGTAATCTAGTTGATAGAAAAATTACTAGTGGAACGTGATTTTTGTTGAGACATTTAGTAACTGCATCTTTTTTCAAATAAAATATCTGCATATTTTTCATTTCAAATAATTTTCAAATAGCATAAATTTTTCTCATAAAACCCCTTCTAGAAAATCATCTTTGACCTTGTTTTCAGATTGGTCATTTTTAGAAAAATTGATTTTATAATTATTTTTGAATTTAATTTTTAAATTATAACATCGACTAATCTGACTCCCTACTAATTATCGAAAAGATAAATAGTGATTGGAAAAATGATGAGTGTTAATATTAATCATATATTATAACTTGAGACGGTATATTTAGTAAATTTCTTTAGAAATTTGACCAAGAGTTATAAAAACTTTTTGTTGGTAAAAATTCCATGACCGTCTCTATTTCTATCATATTTCTAACGGCCATCACTCATCAAAATCCAATATAGTTTGTCAATATGTGGTACTTTAAACAGGAATCATTCGTTTTTCATTTTACATTTTTTTAATAAAAAATAAAATAATAAAATAAAATCCAAAGTATTCACTCTGATTTAAAAGTCCTTACGTTTATGCATGGGTGAATTACTTGGAATTTTTTATGTGCTTCCATGCTCATTTAAAAGTCCTCACGGTTATGCGTGTATGGAATGCATATCAAAATTGATTTATTAAATAAAAAAGTTGATTCTAATCCCATTTAAAAGTCCTCACGGTTATGCGTAGTTAGAAGATACTTGAATTAATTTTTTTTTGAAAAAATAAAATTGAAATACCACTAATCTCATTTAAAGTCCTAACGGTTATGCGTGATTGGTACATATTAAAATTCCTGATATAAATATACCACAAATAGACACAACTGTATGGTTTTATATGATGATATCATTCCCATCATTCTAAAAGTGGAATATGCGCCTAACAGAGTATTTATGTTTTTGTTTGATTTTTTATTGAAATTTAATATTTATATTCAATTGAGTTTTAATGTTGTATTAATGTCTATCACTTTATCTCCATTTTTCTAACACTATTACTCTTTTTTTGATAACAAAAGGGGAGAGAAAAGTTAAGATTTTGTCAAATAAAATCAAGCAAAGGTCAAATATTTTCTACTTGCATCTAGGCTCATTTGCATATTTTTAATTGTATGCATATATGAAGGGGGAGCTTTGTGTAGAGAGGAAGCATTCATATAGGGGGAGCAAATGAAATCATCAAATACATTTAATATATTCAAAATCTTAAATATATGTTTGTTATCATCAAAAGGGGGAGATGGTTGAATATGCGAGTGTACGATTTTTGTTTGATGATAATAAATATATATATATATATTCATTTAAATGTATTTGTTAATATACTATTTTATTTTCATAGATTAAATAAATATTTGACGAATAAAATAAATAACATAGAATTTGAATTCAAACAGATATTTTTATTGAAACAAATATTTATTACAATTTTTGAATAGTACAAATTTCAAGCTCTCACTATATATATACAATTTAAATTACAACACAAATTTGATTACATCACAATTCACATTTACATTTGCACCTCACTACATATCACTCATTCACTCAACTCGTATTTTATCTTCAACTTCACTCCAAATTGAATCCAGCATCTCAGCAATCTGCAAAAATAAATATTGATGCAGTAAAATTGAAAATAAAATATTTTTGCAGTATAAAATAAAATGTGATTTTGAAAATAATATCTGCCTCATTTATTTGGGTTGTTCGTCATCATTTAAATTTGAATTCATCAAACACGAACAGCTTGTGACATGCACAGTGTATCACTGTACATGCCACAAGGCCGTGCACACCGATATACACTTGATAAAATTACAGGGACATGTGAGCACAGGTAAAACCCAAAAAGCCGGGTTTAACTCAAGTGCAATAAAAATAATGTCACAATATCAGCACAAGGTCAAACCTGAGATCCAAGCTGGATTTAACACAGGTGCAAGTTCATGAAAATGGTCAAGACAACTAAAACAAGCCTCGACCAAAATCCAAATGTACAAATGCAATATGAACCAAACAGTGCACAAAGGCAGCGGTACAAACTACATGAAGACAATGCACATATATACACAGTGACAACAGATGCCAAAGTGAAGCCACCAGAAATCGAATCTAGTAGTAGACATGGATGTGCAGACTAACAGATGTAAGCAAAGAAATGGCACATGTACATGTAGGTTCATAGCATCATCAATGACACCAAACCGCCCAGGGTCAAAGACACACACACACACACACACACACACAGACACACACACAGACACACACACATATATATATATAGATGCTATGCACATAACAATCAAATAAATCAAAGGAATACCAGACCTAATGCTAACAAGGACAAAATGTAAACACACACATATATATGTGCAGTGAAACCAGAGGCACAAAATAACTTAATACATTAAGACATGCACACACATATATATGTATCAATAAAGCAGTGCAGCAGTAAGTGGCAACAACAAATAAATAGGCAAATTTCAATACAGTGAACAATGCATATAATCAAGCAACAGAGTACAAAAACAGACATTCAGAGAAGTTAAAGATGCAAGCTTCAGAAAGTATCAGACTCGAGTAACATCAAATTAGAGACAAGTACACAAGTCCTGTACATGATCAGAGACATGTATATACAACTACATGATGACCAGACTAGACTACATGAATAAGTGGAGTTGAAACAACATCAACACAGAAACCAGACTCGAATGAATAGTGCAGACAAAAGTTGAAGTGTCATATACAAACCAGAAGTTTAAATGACTCAAAGCAATAAAATGATGAACCAATATACTATGCAACATAAACAGTGAACTGCAAAATCAAGACAGTACCAATTCAAGTCAAATGCCAAAGTCATGCAACAGCAGGTACAAGTTAAATATGACATAGCTAGTTTGAACAAATGGCCAGAGTGGAGAAATAAACACTGCCAAAAGCAAAGTCATAAATTCACACAGAAGAATCAAAGTGACCGAAGTCAACCACGACAACAGTCAAAATTTCAACTGGTCAAAGCAAATGTCAGAACCGTGATGAACAAGTTGTCGAACAAAGGAACAAATCAAACAAGCCATGGTGGCCAAGAAATTAATCAACACCGTGAGTATCAAGTCAATCAGAAATATACGATTATGAACAAGTCAGAAAAAATCACCATCATCCATCCAAAATTAAATGGCCGAGCTATATTAATTGACAAATTCAAATAACTCCATACGAACGAAAAATTAGGAATTCGAATCGTATATAAACCCATTCATCATTGGCGTAAAAGGGCATCGAGTTCAAGTAAGAAAAAACAGAATAGCAAAATAACAAATTACATACCGGACCAAGATCGAACTCGATCAAAATCGAGGAGCCGTGTTCGAATTGAAGAAGGAATCGATTGCCGAAGCAAGACAGAGAAATAGCAATTGTAATCGATCAACAATCAATCGGGTTCCTTGATAGCCGAAGCCCCAATTTCACAAGGCCGAAGCCCTAATCAATCTCATAGGAGCGAAGGCAAGGCCGAAGCACTAGCTAATCTCACAGGAGCGAACGCGAGGCCAAAGCCCTAATTTCAAAGCAAAAGAGGAAAGATATCGAAGCAGCCATTCTTTGTTTTTCACAAACAAGGAACGGGCCGACAAAAATAAAAGAGATAAAGGGGCCGCATTTTTTAGTGATAAATTATTTTGGGCCGACTTATTTTAATAGGGATTTAATATTTAAATTAGGGTTCAATTTTTTTTTAAATTGTTGTTTTTTGTATTTTCTCCTTTAAACCGTTGTAATTACTAGTCGTGTGACTAGGGGACAAACTATGTGGCGTAGTTTGAGATTCGCAACTTAGTGGCTAAGTTGTGGTAGGGTTTTGAGCGTAGTGTTAAGGCTAGTCGATAGCGGGTGTCGTGAGTTTACGTGTGTAAGCGTCTGACTACTTAATTTCTAGTAGAAACCTTGGAGGCAGCACGTAGGCATGGTTTTCCCGAAGCTGGGTGAATTCTGTGTCGTTCTATTTCTGCATTTATTATTCTGCTATTATCTGTGCTGCTATTATTTTGATATATCTGTGTTGAAATAACTTTATAAGCTTCCACAATAATTTTTATAATTAATAGCATCACCCTATTCACCCCCCCTCTAGGGTGAAATGGATCCTACATCTATGAATGGAAAGTGATGCCTTTTGGATTGACAAATGCCCCGGCATACGTTGTAGATTGATGAGTAGAATATTTAGGGGAAATCCGAATAAGTTTGTCGTAGTTTTTGTTGATAACATTTTAGTATTCTCCAAGAATAAAGGAGAGTATGAAAATCACTTTAAGGAGATACTATGGACTTTGAGAAGGCACCGAATTAAAGCCAAATTCTCAAAATGCCACTTTTGGAAGGAGGTGAGATTTATTGGACATATTATTTTCGAGCACAAACTAGTAGTGGACCCACCAAAAGTAGAAGCTATTTAAAGTTGGAAGATTCTGAGGAATGTCAAGGGGGCGAGGAGTTTACAACGGTTAGCGGGTTACTATAGGAAATTCATAAAGGACTTTACAAAGATAATATTCCCTTTAACTCGCTTAACCAAGAAAAATCTAGTCTTTGCGTAGGATGAGAAATGCAGAAGCATATGAGAAGGCAAAGGATCTGTCGATTAGTGTCCTAGTACTCATTATTTCCTATGGAACGAAGCCTTTTATAGTTTATACAGATGCATGCGTCATAGGATTGGAAGCAGTTCTTATGCAAGAAGGAAGGATGCTAGCTTATGCTAGTAAGCAATTGAAGGACCATGAAATGAGATACCCAGTTCATGACTTGGAGTTGGCATCTATTATTTTTTCCTTGAAAATTTGGAGGCACTATCTTTTAAGGGAAAGTTTTGAACTATTCACTGACCACAAATCGCTCAAACACCTATTTTTCCAAAAGGATTTAAATCTTAAGCAGCAAAGTTTGATGAAGCTTATAACATCCTATGATTTTAGGATATTGTAGACCTTCGGGAAAGAGAATGTTGTCGTTGATGCTCTTAGCCGGGAGCATGCTACCTTGAAAGCTATATATAAATGGAGGTAGTGGGATTTCCTCTCAAATTTCAAATTCCAACCACCAACATAACTCACTCAAAACTATTTGGAAGCAATGGAAGTAAGGCTGGCATTGATTGGCCGCATTGGATTATAGCAAAAAAAGGATGAAGAAATAATTGAAAATTTGGGAAAGCTAAGTAGTGGAGAACAATTTCCCCATGTTATTAGATACGTAGTTGATGAGAAGGGATGTATGAGGAGAGATGGACATCACTGCATTCCAAAGATTGATAGTATATTCGAGGAAGTGCTTACGGAGTGCCACCATTCAAGGATGGTAATTCATCACGGAGAAGATAGGATGTATATGGATATGAAACAAGTTTTCTACTACTCAGGGATGAAGAAGAGAGTAGCCGAATTTGTTTCTAGACGTTTAACATTCCAAAGGATAAAGACTTGGCAAGGGAAGCCTAGAGGATATTATTGTCATTAGAAATTCTGACTCGAATAGGGGAATATATATTAGTGGACTTTATAAATAGGTTTCCTAGAATCAAAGAGGCAATGCATCAATTTAAGCCATCGTGGATAGACTCACCAAAAGCACCCATTTTATTCCTGTTAGAAGCAATAAGACCACAACATCTCTAGCACAGATTTATATCAAGGAGGTGGTTTGACTTCATGGAATTCCAGTTAGTATTGTTAGTGATAGGGACCCCTTAATTACGAGTGATTTTTGGAGGAGTTTGCAAGCAGCTTTACGGACTTCATTGAATCTTAGTACTACTTACCCCCTGCAGACCAGACAGACTAAACGACTGAATATAATCTTGAAGGATTTGTTGAGAACTTGTATTATGGAGTTTGGTAGAGACTGGGGGTATCACCTACTATTATTCAAGTTTGCATACAACAATAGTTACCAATCGATGATTGGTATGGCATCATTTGAAGCGCTTTTGAGAGGTCATGCAAATCGCCAAACTATTGGTGGGAAACCATCGGCAAAATTCTACTTAGACCAGATTTGATTTGTGAAATTTCGAATAAGATAGAGTTGATTAGACAATAAAACCACCAGAAATCTTACACGGATAAGAGAAAAAAAAATTGGAATTAGAGATTGGGAACATGGTGTTTATCAAAGTTTCCCCTCTTTGGAAAGTCGCGAGATTTGGAAAATCGGGAAGTTGGCGCTAAGATTTGTCGGGCCTTTCCTAGTTTTGGAAAGAATAGAAAAACTTGCTTACCATGTGAAGTTACTGGATATACTGACGGAAGTCTACGATGTTTTTCTCATTTTGCATTTAAGGAAATGCCTTCATAGCACATCTTTTGTTGTAGAGCCTGATCAATCAGGGGATATTGAGACAAAGCCAATAGAGTCCCATGCCACCGCATGCATTATGGAGCATGGAACTGGAAGCTTCGCAATAAATAAATTAGGCTAGTTTAAGTTTAACGGGGAGATAACCTGGGGGAAAGCGCATGGGAAACTGAAGAGAAGATATGGATCTCTCATCCTTAGCTGTACACTAGTACACTTTTTTGTCAAAAACTAGGTTTTGTTGCATCGTGGTTGCTATATTGGATGGTAGGAGATGGTTGCTATAATTTTTCACCGCCACCTTGCACTTAAATAGAAACTGTATGCAGGTTTAGAGTATTTGCACGTATTCTTATATGTCACGATCATACACTTATGCTAGGATTTAGCTCATTTATCGTATGTCTGCACGCTTAATCACATTGCACTTTGATTCGCATAGATGATTGTGCAGATAATTTGGTTGTATAACATGGATGATTATCATGCATTACATTATTCGTCCCTTGAAAAGATTTCGAGAACGAAATTCTTCTAAAAGACGAGAATGTAACACCCTATAAAATTTAATAAGATATAAATAAATTGGATAAGTTAATTGAATCTGATAAGGCTATACATGAAATTTTTTCAGAAGTCAGATTTTTACCACGAAAGTTATGTAGTTGCATTCATAGTGATTTTCTGATCAATTTTATATATAATATGTTGAAACGGAGTTCAAATGGAGAAGTTATGGACGTTTGAAGTTCTCAGATTCAAAATAATTCAAATAGAATTCAAATTCAAATAAATAATTCTTAAATTTGAAATTTGAAAGTTAGTCGCAATTAGACTTGGGGGTGAAGTAATCGTTATAAATTAACGTTAGTATTAAGTGATAATATAGGAAGAAAATCAGTAAAAACCAACAGCGTAAAAATCTTCCTAAAACAAATGTGATGATTGACCGCTCCTTAGCGGTCGACCGATGAAGGTCAGTGTCAAATAGGGTTCTTGCACTTCGAACGTTCGAATATCTGTTATTTTAACCGACCTAAATCTGATGGTTTTGGTGCATTCCAACAACTATAAATAAAAGCCTTGCCCCTCACTTATATTCACAAATTAATTTAGAAGTCTAACGAAGCTCTGTCAATTCCTTATTTCAACCGATTCAGAAAGTTTCTTTAGGGTTTCAGGTAAGGAATTATATATTTTTACTGTTTATTTTCTAATCCTTTTCTCCTCCAACTCCTGAATTTCTAAATCTAGTCCATAGGTAATTCCCTTGTTGCATATTTCTAAAAATGGTAGATCTAAAGGAGATTATTGCTGGCGTGTCAAATCCAAAAAGGAACAAAGCTAGGGATCTACAATGAGTGGAAACCTTTGTTATTTTATTTTAATAATTGAATAGTGTAGTTTGGATTTGATATACGCTATGGGGAATTTCGGTTTACGTAAAAACACCCCAAATTCCCTTAAAGCGAAATGTCAATTCTTAGGTTGGAGATCTCAATTGTCTTTATATTAAAATAATGGAAAGTGTGTGAATTTGTAATTTTAGTGTTCTACCTTCTATTCCAATTATTATTCTTTTTCTTCGAATTTGATTAAGTGCTTTAAATAGGAAATGGTGTGTAAGATACGAATTCTTATTCGTAGTTTGCACCGCTTATTTCCACAATTTGTATAGAAATTCCCTTGTCTAATTTTATTAAAAAGAGTAGAATACGTATAAAAATAATTGAAATTGTAAGTTTCTATTATTATTAGTTTATCCCATTGTTTTAGTATAAAATAGTTGAGATTGAATTTTATTCGTATACAAGTTTTCTGATTGGACTTTATGGAATATTGATAATACAAAAATGGGACGTGTATAATTTTGAAAGAGTTGACATTTAAACGCTAGTTTAGGGTATAGTTTCCACACACATAGATATTTTAGCGTAAATGACGTTCAATTATAATGTATTAATCACCTAGTAATAGGCTATTAGTTATTATTGTATCTGTAACGATCCTAATTTTGATTAACATTATTTAGAACATTTAATTAGATAAATTAAATGAAATAATATAAGTGGTTAAGAGAATTGAGATTTGTCTAATTAGAGGGTAGTCGTGCCTAATTAAACAATAAACAAAAGACAATTAAAATGAAATAGATAAGGTTAATAAGATAAGGGCAAAATAGGAATAGATTATATTCTTATACCCTAAACCCTTATGCCACTTTCATTTTCCATGTTCACAAACAAAAATTAAACCAAGATTGGCCAGCCACCATTAGGAGAAAGCAAGAGGAAGATAACAAGAATCAAAAGAAGGAAGCTTAATCAAATTCACTCAAGAGCAAATCTCAAACTCCTTAACAACAAGCTAAGGTGAATAATAGATTACATCTCTTAATTTTTTTTATTTTCGGTTCTAGATAAGATCCAAGCATGTTTTGCAAAATATTATGTCATGTTTTTAATGCTATATATATATATGTTTATTGATGAATTTTGTTGGTTCATATAGAGTTTATGATAAGTTATGATTTGAAAACCCTACCAAATGACATCCAAATGCCTTGCGATTTTGATATAAGGTCAGAAATATTATTTTATAGATGGGTTTCAAGTTTCATAATTGTGTGAATTAATGTGGATTTATTATGAATTTTCTAGTGAATAAAATGGTTAAATCAGGTTTAAAATTAATTACGGCTATAATATCTTAGCCATGGATCAGAAATTTAAATATGTTAAAAAACATATCAAAACTGATTTATGGGAATTTTTATAGAATTTTCGTAAGTATTTTATTAAAGATATAAAATTATTTAAGGTGTGGGACATAAATGTTTTATATGTTTATAAAAGGAGAAGGGTTTATTTACAAATGTTTTAATTTGTTAATTTCTGAAATTCGATAGCACTTTAGAAAAGATTTGAAAAAGAATGGATTGCCAATCATATGTTGACAAATAAAGCAAGTTAGCTGGGATGAAATTGCTTTAAAAAGTTAAAATTCGGTTTTACTGGTTCGCCTTTTATAGCAGCCACCTTTCAACCCCATACTACTTCCTCCATCAAAGTCGAAATCAATGCACATGGTACCAGTCTTGGTATGTAGTGGATTGGAGTTAGGCGAATGGTATGGAGTTGAAATAGGCTTTCGAAGGGGTTGAAGTAGCTTTGGTAAACTTAGAACCATTTTGGTTATGATTAAGGCTTTCGAAGGAAATAGCTTTTGACTTGGTCAAATGTTTTAAGGAAAAGAGCTTTCAAAAGAGGTTGTTGCCTTTGTATTAAAAAGAAGTTATCGAAGGGGTTGAAACCCCTACTATCGCATTCCACCTTTCGAAGCCATGCCATCGAAAGGGTCCTTTTGTTTTAAACCTTGAAGCCGCTTCTCTATGCTTTCGAAGGGGCTAGTTTCAACACCATTTACTTTCTTTTATTTAGGAAAAATGCTTTCGAAAGAGATGCTTTCATCCTTGTTCTTTTTAGACCCTTTGATATATTGAAAGTTAAATCCATAGTTTTCGAAAGGAATGGTTTTAAATGGTTTCAAAACTATGTTCAACAAACTTTTACTTGAACTCACTACTTTCGAAAGGTTTTTTTTAACCAAAGGACTAGAAAGCTTTCGAAAGGTAACTAATAAAGGTTTCCAAGGGGTGATTCCCCAGTGATTTCGAAAGGTTTTCCTTTAATATTTGAATGGAAGGTTTCCAATGTTTTCGAAAGGCAAGTTTGAAATGTTTCGAAGAGAGGATGTCTAAGGTTCTATAAAGCTTTTGGAAGGACACTTTCAATGGTTTCAAAAGCTCTATTATAAATGATTTCGAAAGATATATTTTGACCTTTTAGCCTAGAGTTCGAGGTAAAGCAGTTCAAAGTTTTCAAAAGAGATTGTTTAAAACTTTTAAACAAAGGTGCTAAAGACACAATCAAAGTGGAGAATTGGTTTCTTCATTCGAGAGGATTTTGCTAATTTGGAAGTCAATGATGAGCAGAAAAGGAGACTCATTTCTAGACAGCTATAAAGGGTAGCACTGCATTGGTGGCATAGTGTTATTATTGGAGTCAGTGAGAAGACTATGACTTAGGCTGAGTTCATGAGGAGGTTTGAAGAAAGATTTATGTCGGAGATTGCTAAGTCTACGCCGCTTAGGAATTTTCTGAATTGGAGAAGGAAGATGTGATAGTGCTTGAGTATGCAACTAGGTTTGAAGAGTTAGTGAGATACGGATACACCATGGTTGATACTGTCATCAAAAGGAATGATAAGTTCATTCGCGGATTGAAGCCTGAGCTTGCTAAGGCCACGTTATCGCATATTAGAGATCCATGCAATGTGGTTGTGGAGATGGCTTTAAGGCAGTAAGATATGCTTTCTTACCTTGAAAGAAATAAGGCAAAGGAAGCTCAAGGGAGGCAGAACCAGAAAAGGAAGTTTTTCTATAAGAAAGGAGCTTAGAAAAGTGAAGCTGCTAAGAAATGGAAGACAGAAGTTGTTTGTTATAAATGTGATAAGAAAGGACACTTTACTCATATGCGTCGGACAGGCAAAGGGAAGAAAGCCACTGAGAAGAAAGGAGTAAGGTGTTTCAACTGCGATCAGATTGGACATTATAAGAACCAGTGCAAGGAGCCAGCCAAGTGTGGAAAATGCAAAATTTTTGCATTGGAGCCAGCTACCTCGAGATCAACAGCAGAGGAGAATGGAAAAGCAATGTTAGGATGTGCGCTTTTGATTTATGATGTATCAATTAGAGTTCTATTTGATATGAGTGCATTGCATTCTTTTATATCTCATTGTTTGGTAAATAAACTTAACCTAGAACACTCATACCTAGCTACTTCCTTAAGTATTGCGAATCCGATAGGAGGATATGCGACTCTTGGGATGAGATATGACCACCTAGAGTTTGAATTGTTTGGTCATATATTTGTAGTTTGCATGGGTTTGATTTCGTAGGGTTTGGAATTATTTAGGGTACAGATTGGTTAAGTAAATACGATGCTAGGATATTTTGCCATGGCAGAAAAATATCGCATAGACACTCGGACTGTAGTTTTCGGATTATATACTCTGTAGAAAACCATAGTTTTGAGGTTAATGCTTTGTTGGGTGTTGTGGAAGTAAAAGATGAGTTGAATCGAGTTTTCATTGTTAGAGAATTCATAGATGTCTTTGAACCTATTGTAGACTGCCACCGAAATGAGCTATTGAGTTTTAGATAGATTTAGTACCAAGAGCAGAACCGACGAGTAGACCACAAAGTAGAATGACACCTACTAAGATGGGAAGCTAAAGGTGCAGTTGGTGAATTTGAAAAATAATAACTTTACCAGACCAAACAGTTCGTCTTGAGGAGCCGCTGCAGTGTTTGCGAGAAAACTGGACAGATCATTGAGGTTATGTATCTATTATCGTAAGTTGAATGAGAAGACTGTAAAGAATCGATATCCATTAGCTAGAATTGACGATTTTTTCGACCAATTGAGTGGAGCCATAGTATGTTCCCAGTTGGATTTAGCAACTGGGTTCCATCAGCTTACAGCGGCAGAGGATAGTATTCCTTTGACAGCGTTTAGAACCCGACATGGATAGTATGAATGGTTAGTAATGTCATTCAGACTAACTAATGCGCAAGCATTCTTTGTAGATCTGATGAATCGAGTTTTCCGAGAGCACTTGGATAGGTTCATACTGGTATTCATAGATGACATTTTGGTATACTCTAAAGATGAAAGAGATCATGAAGTTCATCTTAGAGTGGTGCTTAAGACACTAAGGCAACATCAACTGAAGGCAAAATTTTCGAAGTGTCATTTCTGGAAGAAAGAAGTAAAGTTTCTTGGTCATGTGGTCTCAGAGAAAGGGTTGTCTATAGATCCAACTAAGGTCGAGGCAGTAAATAATTGGAAAAGACCCGAGATAGCGACCGAGATAAAGATTTTTCTTGGATTAGCGGGTTATTATCGGAGATTCATTTGGGATTTTTCACAGATAGCGACACTGATGACTAAGCTAATGTGGAAAGATGTGAAGTTTCTTTGGACTGATAAGTGTGAGGAGGCATTCCTAAAGCTGAAACACTTATTGACAAATGCACCTATGTTAGTTTTACCGGAAGGGAATCAGGATTTAATAGTGTACACTGATGCATGTGGAACTAGGTTAGGAGCCATGCTAATGCAAAGAGATAAAGTGATTTCCTATGCTTCTCGATAGCTCAGACCCTATAAAATTAGATATCTGACTCACGATTTAGAATTAGCTGCAGTAATTTTTGCATTGAAGGTATGGAGACATTACCTGTTGGGAGAAAGATTCGAGTTGTATACGGATCATAAGTCTTTGAGGTATTTATTCTCTCAGAAAGAGTTTATGAGACAGTAGTGGAGATTAGAGTTTTAGCCGCTTATGACTTTGGTATTGAGTACACACTAGGAAAAGGCAACAAGGTTGTAGATGTACTTAGCAGAAAACACCAGAATGAAGTATTGGCAATGATACTTGAGTAGAAGACTTGGAAGCATTGACTACATGTAGAGTACAATGGAGATCTCAGAGTGGTTTTGGTATAGAAACTACTATGTTGTCATGTTTAGAATTTCACCGGTGATGATCAAAAGGATTGCTTCTAAACAAGATGAGGATCCAATATTAGCTGAACAGATCAAAAAGCTAAGGGATGGAGTAGAGAGAGATGACTTGAAAGATTCAGTCTTTGACCATAATGGGTGGTTGAGGAAGAAAGGAAGACTATGTGTACAGAATGCGAGAAACATTTGGAAGGAAGTTCTAGAAGAATGTCATCATTCGAAGTTCACTATTCATTCGGGAGGAAGTAAGATGTATCAGGATATGAAAAAAGTTTTTTTTGGGAAGGCATGACGAGGGATATAGGCTTATGGTGAAACAACGTTTGAATTATCAACAGGTAAAAGCCGAACATCAGAAATCAAGTAGGATACTTCAGCCTTTAGATGTTCCAGTATGGAAATGGGATTCTATCTCAATGGATTTTATAGACGGGTTGACAAGGTCAAATAGAGGAAATAAAAGCACATGGGTCATAGTGGACAGGTTGACCAAGATTTCTCATTTCATTCTAATGAAGTCAACCAGGACAACACCTATTTTAGCTAAGCTGTTTATGAAGAATGTAGTTAGACTGCATGGAAGTCCTAGTAGTATAGTAAGTGATAGAGATTCTTTATTTACTAGCAAGTTCTTAAAGAGTCCATAAAAGACTTTAGGTACCAAGCTCAAGATGAGTACCGCTTACCATCTACAAATAGATGGGCAAGCGGAAAGAGTTGACAAAATCTTAGAAAATTTGTTACGAGCTTGTGTGCTAGATTTTGGAGGATCATGGGAAGACCATCTACACTTAGTCGAGTTTTCGTATAATAACAATTATCAAGCTACTATAGGGATGACACAGTTTGAAGCTTTGTACGGAAGGCTATGCAAATCTCTCTTTTGTTGGTTAGAGACCGGGGGTAGGTTAGATCAAGGTCCAATTTTGGTTAAAGAAGCTGCAAAAAAGATTGAGTTTATTTGAGCCAGAATGAAGGAAGCTTAATCTAGGTAGAAAAGGTATGCAGATAAAAGACGAAAAGACTTAGAATTCTCAGTTGGAGATCACGTTTTCGTCATGGTATCACCGATGAAAGGTGTAATTATATTTTGAAAATCAGGAAAATTGGCACCGAGGTTCGTTGGATCATTTACTATTATAGAAAGGATTGGGAAACTCGCTTATAGAGTGGAGTTACCAAGTAGTTTGGCAGGAGTCCATAATGCTTTTCATATTTCTCATCTAAGGAAGTGTATTCGAGATCCAAAGATTAATATAGCACCGACTATGTTAGATGAGTTAGTAGTGGAGCCAAATTGACTATAGTTAGAAAACCAATTCGTATAGTCGTGAGAGATGAGAAGAGGCTAAGGATAAAGACAGTCAGGTTACTCAAAGTCCAGTGGAGTGACGATGAGAGAGACTGTATTTGAAAAACTGAAAGCATGATTCGAGATACTTATCCTGACTTGTTTCATGGTATGTTTTACCTTTATGATTGATTTTGATGAGTTCCTTATCGTAACTTCGAAGACGAAATTCTTTAAGGAAGGGAGTATGTAACTACCCTAATTTTGATTAACATTATTTAGGACATTTAATTAGATAAATTAAATGAAATAATGTATGTGGTTAAGGGAGTTGAGATTTGTCAAATTAGAGGGTAGCCATGCCTAATTAAATAATGAACAAAAGAGCATTAAAATGAAATAGATAAGGGCAAAATAGGAATATTTTATATTCTTATACCCTAAACCCTTATGCCACTTTCATTTTCCACATTCACAAACAAAAATAAAACCAAGATTGGCTGGCCTCCATTAGGAGAAAGCAAGGGGAAGGTAAATAAGTATCAGAAGAAGGGGCTTAATGAAATTCATTCAAGAGCAAATCTCAAACTCCTTAACAACACGCTAAGGTGAATAATAGATTACATCTCATAATTTTTTTAATTTCGGTTCAAGATTAGATCTGAGTACGTTTTGCAAAGTATTATGCCATGTTTTGAATGTTAAATAGATATAAATGCTTATTGATGAATTTTGTTGGTTCATAAAGATTTTATGATAAGTTATGGTTTGAAAAACCTACCAAATGACATCCAAATGCCTTACGATTTTGACATAAGGTCAGAAATATTATTTTATAGATGGATTTCATAATTTTCTGAATTAATGTGGAATTATTATGAATTTTCTAGTGAAGAAAATGGTTAAATTGGGTTTGAAATTAATTATGACTATTATATGTTAGCCATGGGTCAGAAATTTAAATATGTTAGAAAACATATCAAATTGATTTATGGGAATTTTTATAGAATTTTTATAATTATTTTATTAAAGATTTAAATTTATTTAAGGTATGGGACATAAATGTTTTATATGTTTATAAAAGGAGAAGGGGCTATTTGCAAATGATTTAATTTATTGATTTCTGAATTTGATAGCACTTTTAGAAAAGATTTGGAAAAGAATAGGCAACTAATTTCGACAAATAAAGCAAGTTAGTTGGAAAGAAATTGCTTTAAAAATTAAAATTTAGTTTTATAAGGTTTTACCGCTACTTATAGCAGCCACCTTCCGATCCCATACTACCGCCTCCATCAAAGTCGAAACCAATACACATGGTATTAGTCTTGGTATGTAGTGGATTGGAGTCAGGAGAAAGGTATGGAGTCAAAACAAACTTTCAAAGGGGTTGAAGTAGCATTGGTAAACTTAGAACCATTTTGGTTATAAATGAGGCTTTTGAAGGAAACAACTTTCAATTTGGCCAAATGTTTTAAAGAAAAAAAGCTTTCGAAAGAGGTTGCCGCCTTTTAAAAAAAAGCTTTCGAAGGTGTGAAACCCTTGCCGTCGCATTCTACCTTTCGAAGCAATGCCTTGGAAAGGGTCCTTTTGTTTTAAACCTTGAATCCGCTTCTCCATGCTTTCGAAGGAGGTTGGTTTTAACACCATCCACTTTCTTTTATTTAGGAAAAATGCTTTCGAAAGTGATGCTATCGTCCTAGTTCTTTTAATACCCTTTGATATATTGAATGTTAAACGCAAAGGTTTCGAAAGGAATGGTTTTAAATGGTTTTGAAACTATGTTCCATAAACTTTTACTTGAACCTAATGCTTTTGAAAGGTTTGTTTTAAGCAAAGGACTTTAAAGCTTTCGAAAAGTAACGAATAAAATTTTCGAAGAGGCTATTCCCCATTGATTTCTAAAGGTTTACCTTTAATGTTTGAATGGAAGGTTTCCAATGTTTTCGAAAATCAAGATTGAAATGTTTTGAAGAGAGGATGTCTAAGGTTTATTAAAGTTTTCGAAAGGACATTTTTAATGGTTTCAAAAGCTCTATTATAAATGATTTCGAAAGGTATATTTTGGCCTTTCGGCCTAGAGTTCAAGGTAGTATTTCAAAGGCTTCGAAAGAGATTGTTTAAAACTTTTAAACAAAGGTTTTGAAGGTTTTCATCAACAATGTTTTGTGTAAAGCATATATCATGGCAAAGAGATTTGAGTAAAGCAAAAAGTATATTTTCCTTGTTTAAGTATGATTTAAAGGGTTAAATTAATTTGAAAGAAAGGTTTTCGAGGAAAAATTGATGGGTAATTAACCATAAGTAAATGACTAAGATATTTGAATAATAGATGGGACTGGTATAGGGTCGTGCCCTATACATTAGCTATAACCCCTAGCTAATTTAGTCCAAAATTCCAGTGTATAGGGCTTAGGCACAAGTATGACTTAAATGATGTTACACACAAAAAGGAATATACAAAGAAGGATGACAGGATATTGGAGAGCCCGGAAAACCATAAGGATCAGTTGATCCTGGGAGAAGTAAGTTAAGGATAGACCGTCCAGAAGTGTGTCTAACAGATGTTAAATTATTTGTTTTGTTTGGTAAGCCCTGGTAAGCCCAAGTAAACCAATGGTTAGTAGTTAGCCAAACAATACTATATGGTTCAGATAGATAGTCCATTTATTACCTGATTTATGATCATATATGATATTGCTATTATTGTTTTAATCAATTTGATTGCAGGATTCTGATTTGTAAAAAGATATGTTTTAAAAGGATATTTATAAGGGAAAATCCGTTCCGCTAAGCGGCGTGGTCTCACTTAATATCAGTAATTGAAATATAATAGTATTATTCACACTAGGCTTTATGTCTAACTTGAATTTTATGTTTTCCCCTTAAACTCTTGGGTGCTCCACATTCAATTTGGGTAGATTGAGAGTTAAAGTTTTTTAGGTTTAGTAGGTTGGACGAATAAAGCTTCTGAAGACATGCAGGAGGAAAAGCTAGCTATATAGGAGCTATTTAGTTTTACTTCCGCTGTGTTGTATTAAGACTGATATGTCTATTTAGTACTCTGGTCATCCAAGGAGGCATCTTCATATGTCGCTCTTGGCATAATTTGTAATAATTATATCTGATCAAAACCGGGGAATTTTTTGGGATTATGTAATGGAATATGAAACATGTTTCACAATGTAATCAGTAAAGTTGTTTTTTTAAGTCTGTGATTTTGTTTCATATTCATGTGCTTCTAATATTATGGATACCATTAACATTGCCATATTTTGTCACTGGAGGTTGATACTATAGATGACAGCAGCATCTGTAGTGCTTAACTTCAGGATTGAAGATAGGGGATGTTACAATATCCCCCTTAGGAGAGTAATTAATTATAAAGGCAAAATTAGAATGATTTCTTATAAGGCCTAAATAATGAATTCGGTGAGATGTGTGATAATACACACACACATACATATATATATACATATATATAGTGTCATGAATTATAGCTAAATTATAGGATGAAAGGTCAGTCAAAAGCGCATAGAAGTCTGCCCAGCTTATCTGGCTACTAGTAGTGTGATTTTAGGGTTGATGTGAGACATCGCCTCTAATAAGTAACCACGGATGACGCGAGGTTATTCCCAAATTCTATAGGGTAAACCTGCCTAGCTAATACGGCTACCAGTTGCTACGAATAATCAACCTAATGTGAGACATCTTGGTGGGGTATGGGTCATGATATGAAGGATATGCTAAAGGATTTGAAGGTATTGAGTGGCTGTGTAAGGGCCCACCTCTTCTATATGCAGGAAGTAGTAAATTTTTGAGATTATTGGCAAGGCAAGATATAGGATATCTCAAGAAAATGCCCGCTTTGATAGGAAGTATAAGTGGTTGAAGAGATTTCATGCAATGTCAGCTAGATAGCTACCGCTAAGGAATCTGCCTTGGGATAGGAAGTATTAAGTGGTTGAAGTATTAAATGACGGGGACTTGCCTTATATGAGGTTTTAGATGGTTGGAGTCTAGCTAGTTCCCACTATAAGATATTAAGTGACTTAAGTACCATCTCTTACATTGTTAAGACATTACCGATAAAAGATATGAGTTATTCAGTTGAAAGCGCAAGGGCTATGGGTTTACATTTGGAAAGCCTTATTTGCAAAGCCTTTTTATGTATGTTGGACAGCCCTTGGGCATATATTTAGATTTATGACGTGGACAGAATGCGAAAGACATAGTTCTATTTAAGTTATACTGCCTAAGTACTATAAGAGTAAGGCTTTGGATTTTTATTCACCGGACATATGTTGTTTTGACTCCCTCCTCATTATAACACAGGTTAGGAAAGACAATGGTGAAGGAAGAGGCGGGAGGAAACTTATGACATTTATTTATTTATCTATTCATGTAATTTTTTAATGTAACCATCGAAAACAATTTTTTATTTTGAAATGTTGTAATATAGATACATAACGATTGTTATTGGTACTGTGTTATGAATTTTTTATATGATATTTTGAATTTTGAATTTTGTATGAAATGTGTATTGTTGCTATTATTATATTTTATCCATCCACTGTGAGATCTAAATGAGCAAATAAATAGCTCTGTATTATTCTTTTTACCAACCAATAGCTAATTTTAGAACAGGTCTAAGTTTCTATAGGCCTTTTCTGGATCCAAATTTTGTCCGTTCCAGGGCGGTTGTTAAAATAGTTTGACTGAATTCATTGCTTACATACCTTTTTGGTAAAATCCAATTTCAAATTTTCTTAAGCGATACCTTTTAATAACAATAATTTTCACGCATTCTCTTCGTCAATGCTATGTTACCTTAAGATTTATGGTATTTGATTTTCATCAAAATTCCAGTATCATCCTTATTCATCTCAGTTAGTCCATAAACATAGTCCATGGTTCAATAATATCTACTATTGACCATACTACTCCGATCGGAGATTTTTACTTTATATTGACTATAATTGACAATGATACTAAACTCATACACCCAAGAAGACGAATTCTCTATTAAACTTTGCTCACTTTCAATGCTTCAACTCGGACCCAACTATAATTGCTCGACGGATCACCATGCCATGATTTAACTATAATCAATGCGGAGTATTCGCATTGAACTTCCATGGTGTTCTTAAGTCGAGGAAATTGTATGACATCGTCATCCTGAGATTTCTTCTTTGTCCTAGTTGTTATTAACCAACATGAAGCTCTTAGATGAGTCATTTTGTAGCTATCTAACAACTACAAGTACGTACCACTTGGTGCCTCCAATAGCAATAAGTAACACACTACTCAACATTTAGAGTGTGCTAGCACACTCTAGTATCAATGGATATATTAATATCCTTTCTCAAAACATCTTGATTAGGAATATTTAAAATAATATCTTATTTTATATTATGATAAATTTCTTATGATTACAACACCTTTTAATTATTATCACATAACATATCATTTGAGGACTTTCTATTTTATTATACTTAAATTGATTACTCAATTACTAATCGTAATATTACAAGTATGAAATTGAAAATAAACATCTCAAATGAGATTTTATTACAAAGTTAATAGTTTACAGTAAATTACAAAATTGCCCCTATGGCATACCCTTAACTCTCTCAATCTTCTACTTGCATATAGGTCCAATTATGAAATATCAATCATATCCCATCCATCAGTTTTCTCAGAACTGGTTGAGCCAATCACTTCATGAATGGATATGCTATATTGTTTTACTTATCTACTATGTTAATAGCTTTCTCCAACACCGGTAAATTTCCTTTATTATGTGGAATTTTTTGGAGTATGATTCTTAATTAATAGCGACTTAGGTTCTTTGATGATCCCCATCGCGACATTGATTTTACAAAATAAAGTAGTGGAATTCTCAACATTTGAAATCATCCCTAGACCAGTTATAAATTTGTGCATTACATATATATACAACTTCTATTACGACATTATTCAAGGCAGTGCATTTAGTCATTCGACTAAATTAGCCACCACTGCTCATGTGGAAAACTTTCAACTCAAATCCACTTAATTAAGATCTGACATAAATTAAGGATTGATATATTATACACGATATCACTTCTGGAGTTTGAATTTGAATCCCCTTCATAAGTAGTCCGATGTTTCTACATTCTCTAGTATTTTATAAATACTCAAGAATACTCTTAACTAAATCTAGTGATCTTAATTTGGACCTGATATTCGCTCAGTGTACCGAATACACAAGAGAAACGTGTTGAGGTAGATTGCATGGTGATAATTCCTACCGCTAATGCATAAGGAATCCATCTCATATGCTTTACATTAAACATTTTAATGTGGTGTCTACGTATACGTATGGGCATATATAGGACTGTCCCGACACATTTTTTTACTGATTATAAAAGATGTTATTTTAAAATCAAATATAGAGGATTAAACAACCAAACTAAAATGATTTTAATATAGGTACATCATCAAAAATCATAAGTTTGTTGTTCATTTGTAGTTTAAGAAATATTTTAGTACATTTAATGTTCTTTCTTATAGACATACGCTTCCTCTATGGTTTGATTGAAAACCACTTTGATTTCTCTGTCAAAATACATGTTCAACTCTGATGCTTATCGCACTCTATTGTTGTATCCACTTTTGGATCATGTCTAAAACATACAAAACATGGTATCGTTTCCACTAACTTCAAGACATTTTGGTTGTTATGTGCAAACAATCTCTTCTAAATCGTCATTTAATAAACTATTTCAACATTAAAGTGTCAAAAATCAAAACCGAATTGTGTAATAATTGCACGTGGAATCTAAATTGTTTTGAGCAAGTTGACTAGCAAAATTACATCAGTAATTTCAACAATCAAAATTGATAGAATGATTTTCTATTAATAATGCTTTATATAATTTAAGATGCATTAATTTTCTTGAAGATGCACTCACAATCGATGAATTGTATCCCTTTGGGGACAACTATCAAAATTGTATTTTGGCAATATACTTGGAATCCATTTTTGATTTAAAGCATCATGCCATATGGTAGATTCTATATTGATAGCCGAGGAAATTATTTTTGCCAATACTCTTTTTTCTTGACATTGATAAAAAATTCAAGGTTTCTCTTTAATGTACGAGAATTATTATAAGACAGTCTAATGTTTTTTGTGTCAGCTTTAAGCTTGGTTGATTTTATTTCATCTTATATAATCCGTTTCTATGTTTGGATCTATGGATCATATCTACGTCCATTGTACTACCATTAATTTCTAAAAGTAACTGCTTCGATTGTGAAGGTGATGACGAAGTAGGCATTCAAAAATATTTTATGAATGGCCTTCTATATGTATATAAAGTGGATTTAATTTTGAGTTTATGAAATTTATGTTCATAACATAAATCAAACAACCAGACATCTTAAACAATTCAAGACAGGTGTTTCTTATCAATATCTTATATGAATATGATCTCTTAAACAATGCTTTTGATGAAATCAAATTTAACCTATTTATTTACTCTTAAGTACCTACCTTATAGAAAGGAGCTAACTTAACTTTACTCATCATCGGATGTACTTTGTCTAATAAAGTCTGATTACTCCTTATCGATACATCATTACGTATCAAAAGGAGCAGTGAGTTTTAAGACCGAATCTTATTTGTTTTTAGATATACTTGAAACTCTTGAAATTCTATAGGATCCTAAGTAATATATAAATAATTCTAATTTAGCGAACTAGTCTAATTATGCAGATAAATAAATAAGTAAAGTAAAGATACGATCACACTAGAATTTTTATACTAGTTCAGACCATCTATCCTATGTCCGATCCCTAAGCTCTCCCTAAAATTTCACTTTCCAACAACGCTCACTTCACCTAGAGGAACAAGTTTACAATTGCCTGAGCAGCCGAACATGACTTCTTAAAACTCTAGAGCAAAATATTTTCTCATCGGCTTTAAAATGTTCTTAACAACAAAAATAAGTCATGTTCAAGTACACCCTTCCTATGATCTCTCTCGATGGTGCAATTTGAACGTACAAGTGTATAGGAAGTATATAAATGTTTTAAATGCTTTGAGATTTAATGGAAATCAAGAATTAAAAATATAAGGATAAGAATAGCAAGTTATGTTTGAAAACCCAAAAGAAAACTATAATTATACTGTTAAAAGGTTGCAGTCGAAAGTTATAATCATTTGTAATAGATGTAGCCATTCAAAGAGTTGCAACCCTTGGGAAGATGAAGACTCTTTATTCAAATTTTTGATAGTTGCAATAAACAAGTCGTCTGCATTTTGATTTAGACATTTGAATCATTGTAAACTAGAAAAGTCACTTTACTATTTTGAAAACTATGCATTTTACAAGGACTGATAATTTCAATCAAATATCTAAATCTAAGATCAGACGTCTGGTTGAAATATATAGAAGTTTAGGTAGTCAGTAAAGCAAATTGTAAAGAACTGGAACATTCAGAAGTCTATGGCTTTTATTTCGACGTCAGAGTATTCAGTTACACGTTTGAAAATTGGTCTTAGGCGACTATATTCAGTATTTTTGCAACGCGGAAGAAAATATAACACTCGGCTCTATATCCATAGTACCAAAGAGTATTACTAGGTAATACTGTCTGATAATATAGATAATAAGGTGAGATTGGGCTGTTGCATGTGAATATTCTATAACAACCCGCGTATTTTACGATTGTATATTTAAATATTTTATTTAAATATAGCATCGTTAGTCGGATTTTAGTCTGAAATGCTACTTTTTGCAAACAGTCGAATTAGGACTCGAGACCACTTCTATTGAGTTCAAAATGACGTTTGCGACCTTTTTGAGTATAAACATCGATATGTTTGGAGTTAGCTTGAATTTTGACGTTTTCACTTAGGGCTTTGGGTTTGGGTTTCAGCCCAATAACCTAACATAAGACCCTAGCTCCACCCCCTTTCCTCTTCGTTCATTCTCATTTCCTAACACTTCAAGCTTTAAGCAAAAATTGGGGGAGGGGGGAGAAAAGAGATTAGGAATTCCTAAGCCCTAGCTTCAATTTCAAATCCAAGTTTTAGCTCCAAAATCAAGGAGAAGCTTAGGTAAGCATCTCCTCCTTCTTCTTCTCCATCTCAATCTCTCTCCAATTTCAGAAATTTTCTATAACCTAATTTGGGAAATTATTGTTTATGATCTTAGATTGGAGCTTTTAGAGTTGAGATTGAAGAGTGGTTGATCTTCCTTTGTTTTCAAGCTTCTCCTTCCTCGTTTTTGTGTATAAGGTGAGTTTCTAAACTCACATCTATGTCTATATCTTTGATAGTTGTTAGATAGTGATTTCTAGCATCTATTCCTTGTCCATTTGCTTTGGATTGAATTGGTTTTATGAGTATTCCAATTTTCGGTATTTTGAAGTTAAATCTTTAAAAATCTTAGCTTTGATGTTTGATCATGCTTTTGGTGGCGTATCGAAGAGCCTATAGGGTTGGGTTGCCAATTGGCGTAAACCCCTAGCGCCCAACGCTCGTCCGATCGCAAATCGTTTGGGATATTTCCTCTGGGGGGCTAGGCTGAGAATACTGGAATTTCCAGTTCAGTCGACTGAACCAGGAAGTCAGTCGACTGAACCGAACCCAGGAATTTTCCGAGGCCCGTATCAGTCGACTGACCACTATGGGTCAGTCGACTGAGCCTGGAAACCGAAAGTTTCCAGGCATGATTCAGTCGACTGACCACCCAAGTTCAGTCGACTAAACCTGGAAACATAATGTTTCCAGGATTTGTGTCAGTCAACTGACCACCCTGGTCCAGTTGACTGAATCTGCTGTCTCTGTCTATTTTGCCTTTTGTGTATGAATTTCCAATTTTTAATCGATTCTTGTTTCTCCGACTAGTTGTTATCACCTTTGTTGACTTTGATAGCTTCCTTTTTGGAATTTTTGGGAATATCCATTTTGATGGATTTGGTATCAATTTCATTGGATTTAATTCACGTCTTCGAATGTGAATTTTGGTGATTGATTGTTTTTACAATCATTTTTTGTGATTTGTCACTTTAAAATGCAAAGGTTTCTATACTAATAGTTAATATTCAAACTCTTTCTCAAATACGATTTCAACTTTATTTTCAATACAAAGCTTGTTTATAAAACTGTTTTCCAATTTATTAGTATACACAAGCCTTTACCTCATTCGTTTGAGAAATCTAATTAAACAGCTTAGTAAAACTAGTGGTATGAAACGCTTGAGTTTACTTCGTCGGTTAATTTTTGGACTTGTTCGATTGAAACTTTTGTGACAACTTTCGAGTGGAGTTCTAAAATTTGTTCGTAAATATTTAAGTTAAGCCAGTGGTTATGGGACATGAAGTTAAACTCATCTATTTACTGGCTTAGTGTAATTCACACTTTTTATTGATCAATGATGATCATTTTGTGATTTAGACTTGCGATATGCAATGTCTCTTTGTCCACGTAGGGGACTATACCTCGTTTTATTGAATTTCGTCTCATTTCTTTTATAGGCTAGCAACCTATTGGTTCTTTGGAGTTTCGACTCATTTTTGTGGGCTAGCGACCCATGCTCTTTTATGGAGTTCAGTTCCTCGGACGTACCGTTGTACTACGTCGTTGTCCGGCTTATCAGGTTCATCGAGCGTACCATTGTACTACGTTGGTGTTTCGAATTATTTGAGTTTTAGATTCCTCGGGCGTACCGATATTGTACTACGTCATTGCACCGGCTCTATGCTTAGCGACCATGGGTTAGCGACCCGTTTGTGTTACGCGTGTTGGTGTGTATTCATGCTCCCGTTTGCGATTGGCCTCCCCCTCTTTGTGATTTCTGGATTTCTAGCTGATGATTTCTAGAATTTGTGATTCACTAATTTTGTGATTGGCATTGTATTTTTGTCAATATTTGTGGTATGGTGAATAAAATAAAGCATATGTCATTCTTTTTGATGTTAAGAGATTTTTGAGATATTGTATGATTTTGGTTGATTTTCTAATGTTTACTTTTCGCAGTATGGCATTATTGTTATCATACGTTTTTGTCATATCTCTTATTCTATCTCATTTTATCTAATATTTATAGCTAGACTAATCCGTTTATTATTTTCTTATTAAATAATATTCGGGTCAGATCGAGATGTTACAGGTGCTTCTGATTGGCTCCTTATCAGGAATCATCATCTGACTTTTGTCTAACTACATTAGATTGGTAGTTTTTGTTGTTATACATTTGAGATAGAGACTCCTTGATGTATACATGGTCTTTTATCTAGCACTTGTATCTATTCTTTTGTGATATTGTGGATCTTGTTTGACCACTACTCTGATGTACACTTCTATGTGTTATATTCATATTTATTTCCGCCTTTGTGATATGAATATCTGTGACTGATTTGTGTTATTCTTATTTCTGTGTTTGTTTTCGAAGATTATATATAGCCACTGTGTAGTAGTTTTGAGTTTGTATCAGTATGTCGGAATTCTTATACTATCTAACATATCGGTGCTCGCACAAAGCAATTACATGGATGGTCGCTCCTCAACAGCCTTATTCTTCGTACTAGTTGACGACATTACCTCATAGTGTCCTTGGATAGCGTGAGTATAGAGGTGGGTCATCATAGCTTGGTATCAGAGCCAAACTTCGAAACAATGTAGAATAATCTAGCAAGGATCATCGTCCTAATTTCTTCTTAGGAGTCGTGCCTTAGGATTTTATCCGAGTCATAGGACTCGTTCTATCCTATTTTCTTTTATGATGCCTTGTTTTATCAATCACGATTGTTAGACATTCATTTTGTGAATAAACTTTTTCTTCTTCTTTCTTTCTTTCTTTCTTAAAGAAGAGAAATGGTTAGACCAGGCCGTCTTAGCGTCGGTCAATCCAGTGCTACTCCTCAGGATGGAATATTTATGTCTGCCCAACAGCTTCTAGATCTTGTAAAGAATGCTCACGCTGTCGGACCCATTCCAAAGCCTACTCACCCAAAATTCGGATTTACATGCCTGTACAGCGATTATACAAATTTAGGTGGATAGCTGTTCAGGGGTTTTGAGGGCGTTATCGAAGTCCAAGCTTGACTTAGAACGTGCGATCGCATCTTTTCTCGCATGAATCTCATTGATCTGTATCGAGTCCAAGTGGCTTCTAGCATGCTCCAAGAAAGAGCATTAGATTGGTACGAGCTTCTGATTTATGAAATTATTGAAGCAGATCTAACTTGGGAGCAATTCCAGGAAATATTTGAATTGAAGTTTGTGCCGGAAGCAGAAAAAGTAACTTTAGCTCGACGCTTTAATGACCTTGTTCAAAGTGAATCTTCTGTGGCAGATTATGTCGCATCTTTTGAATCCCTCTCTAAATATGGGGTCGAGTATGTAAATACCCCACTAAAGAAAAATCAGAGGTTTGTCTATGGCTTGATGAAGAATCTCAAAAAGCCATTACTTCTAAAATTAGAAGTTTCTTTCTACCAGCTTGTTGATATCGCTCTTCGACTCAAAGAGGCCGATAAAATAGATGATGTTGAAGTTATGGGTGTCAAACTGAACTTCAACAACAACAAGAAGAGGTCTATTAAGTTCAAATGCCCTTATCCCAGTACGAAAGGGAAGCAGGTAACTTCGATAGCAAAGACTTCTATACCTAGTCATGGGCAATGCTACAATTGTGGTTCTAAGGACCATTTTGCTAATAGATGTCTGAAACCTCTCTTTTGTCGTTATTGCAAAAGTTTGGGTCATCTTTTGTCTTCTTGTCCCAAACTTCAAAGCAAGAGCGAGGGAAAGCTAAATGTTGTGCAAGCCCCTAGTAACACTTCTCATGGTCAAGGTATTTCTCATTCTATCCTTGATGGCATTATTATGTTTCGTGATCATTCTATTCGAGTTCTTTTTGATACGGGTGCATCCCATTCTTTTACATCAAAAGAACTTGTTGATACTTTTTCTTTGAGTGTTATGACTTTGATGACTTCTTTGAGAATTGCGAATCCGGTTGGTGGATCCGCAACACTCAGTTTACTTTGTAAAGATGTCGAGATTATTTTATTTGATTATGCTTTCCAAGCCGATTTGCATGTTATGCGTTACTTAGGTTTTGGAATGATTTTGGGAATGGATTGGCTTAACCGTTATGAAGCCCATATCCAATGTTCAGAGCGGACTATTCATCTTCGACATTCTCAATCTGTTAAGTAGATTTATATTGTTCTTAAAGATTTGGATTCCAATTTGGAAGCATCCTTTATTCTTTAAATCCTCATAATGACGATAATGACGATGAGGAAGACGTCATTTCTCTCATTCACGTTGTTCGTGAATTTTCTGACATATTTGAGATCGTATTAGGATTACCACCTTAGCGAGCAATTGAGTTCAGAATTAATCTAATCCCTAGAGCTCTACCTCTCACTCGTCCTCCTTATCGTATGTCCAATAAAGAAAATGAGGAGATGCGTAAGCAATTATCCGAATTGGAAGAGAAGCAATTTATTCATTCTAGTTCCTCTCCTTATGGAGCTTCAGCTATTTTTGTGAAAAAATCCGATGGTACACTTAGGCTTTGCGTTGACTACCGTAAGCTTAATGATCATACCATTAAGAATAAATATCCTTTACCTCGGATTGATGATTTATTTGACCCACTTTGCGGTGCTAGAGTCTTTACACAGTTAAACTTAACAACCGGTTTTCATGAGCTTCGTATTGCAGAGGATAGCATTCCTTTGACGTCGTTCCGTACTCGTTATGGATCTTATGAATGGCTTGTTATGCCATTTGGTTTAACGAATGCTCCAGCTTATTTCGTTGATCTTATGAATCGAGCATTCAAAGACATCCTCGATCGATTTGTTCTCATCTTTATAGATGATATTCTTGTTTATTCTAAAAACAAGGAAGAGCATGAAAAGCATCTTCGGATTGTGTTGGAAACTCTTAGGAGCAACCAATTAAAAGCAAAATTTTCTAAGTGCCACTTTTGGCAATCTCGTGTGAAGTTTCTCTGTCATATTATTTTCAAATCCAGAATTTTCGTAGATCCTTCAAAGATTGAAGCGATTCAAAATTGGAAGAGACCGGAGAGTGCGACGGAAATCCGTAGTTTTCTCGGATTGGCGGGTTATCACTGTCATTTCATAAAAGACTTTTCTAAAATTTTCATGCCTCTTACTAGTTTGACAAAGAAAGGAGTTAAATACATTTGGTCGGACAAATGTGAAGCTTCTTTTCGGAAATTAAAAGAACTCCTTTCCGATGCTCCTATTCTTGTGATTCCCAAAGGGAACCAAGATTTTATTATATATATCGATGCTAGTCGTGTTGGTTTGGGAGCCGTTCTTATGCAAAGGAACGTGTTATTGCTTATGCTTCTAAGCAATTAAAGCCTGCCGAGACTAGATATGCCACTCATGATTTATAGCTCGCGGCTATTGTTTTCGCCCTTAGAATTTGGCGTCATTATCTTTTGGGAGAAAAATTTGTTCTTTATACCGATCATTAATCTTTGAAGTATTTATTTCTCAAAAGGAACTTAATTTGCGTCAACAACGTTGGCTCAAGTTCCTTTCATCTTATGATCTTGATATTCTTTATACTTCCGGAAAGGGAAATCGTGTTGCCGATGCCCTTAGTCGTAAGCCACAAGCGGTTTTTTCTATGATGATATCCAAATGGAATGATCTCGGGATTTTTTCCACTTGTGAGATTCGAGATCGTGAATTCGATTTATGTTCATCTCTTGTTTTGTGTAGCCTTGAGGCACATCCTTCTCTTTTAGACCGCATTCTTGATGCTCAAAAGCTAGATCCCGAATTGGCTCTTCTTAGCCAAAGTTGCAAGGATAAAATTGATATTGAAGGTTTGAAAGACTTTGATATTGATGCTTGTGGCGGTATTCGAAAATTTGGTAGACTTGTCATGCCAAATATTAGTGATCTTCGTAAAGACATTTTAGAAGATTCTCATCGTTCTAAATTTACCATTCATCCCGGTAGTAGTAAAATGTATGCGGATATGAAGTGACTTAATTATTGGGAGGGGACAAAATCTGATATTACTAACTTCATTAAGCATTGCATGACTTTCCAACTTGTTAAGGCCGAGCATCAAAGGCCCGATGGGTTATTGCAACCTTTAGACATTCCAATTTGGAAGTGGGACGAAATTTCTATGGATTTTATTGACGGTCTTCCCCGTTCTCGCACGGGCCAAGATAGTCTAGGGGTGATAGTTGATAGACTTACTAAATCCGCCCATTTTATACCCATTCGGTCCAATTGGACCGTGCCTCTCTTGGCCATACTCTTTGTTAAAGAAATTGTTAGATTGCATGGTGTCCCTACTTCTATTGTTAGCGATCGTGATCCATTATTTGTTAGTGGATTTTGAAAGAGTTTTCAAAAAGCTTTGGGAACAAAGCTTAATTTTAGCACTGCTTATCATCCTCAGTCCGATGGACAAACTGAGCGAGTGAATCGAACTCTTGAAGATCTTCTTCGTGCATGTGTTTTGGATTTTGGTGGAAGTTGGGAAGATCATATTTATCTTGTTGAGTTTTCCTATAATAATAGCTTCCAATCTAGTATTGGTATGGCACCTTTCGAGGCACTCTATGGAAGGCCATGCCGATCTCCTTGTTGGCTTGAGGCCGGTGAGAAGCTGGTTTTCGGTCCAGATTTTATTCGTGATTCCACAGAAAAGATTGACCTTATTCGCCATAGAATGAAAGAAGCTCAAAGTAGACAAAAATCCTATGCCGATAACCGAAGAAGGAAATTAGAATTTTCTGTGGGAGATTTTGTGTTCATTCGTGTATCATCTATGAAGGGTGTTGTGCGATTTAGTCGATCGAAAAAGTTAGCACCTCGATATATTGGTCCATTTCCCATCACCGATTGTATTGGTTCCATGGCTTATCGCATTCTATTACCAACTCAATTTTCTGCTATTCATGACGTGTTTCACGTTTCTCAGTTACGGAAATGCCTTCGAGATTCCAATTCTATTCTTGAGCCCGGTGTTGAGGAAAAAATTAAAGTTTCGCCTAATTTGACTTATGAGCAACATCCTATTCGTATTATTGCTTCGGAGGTGAAACGCCTTCGATATAAAGATGTCCCTCTTGTGAAAGTTCAATAGTCCTCAAATCCAAAGGATTGTTCTTGGGAATCTAGAGAATTCATCGAATGAACACATCCGGACTTATTCCCTCGTTCTCTTTGAGGTGAACTTATTATTTCAAATTTCTTTTATGTTGATATGCTTTTATGGTTGTTACGTTTTATTTTCTTCTTAAATATTGCAAGGACGCAATTCTTTAAGGAGGGGAGTCTGTAACAACCCTCGAATTTTACGATTGTATATTTAAATATTTTATTTAAATATAGCATCGTTAGTTGGAATTTTGCCCGAAATGCTAATTTTTGCAAATAGTCGAATTAGGACTCAAGACCACTTCCACTGAGTTCAAAATGATGTTTGCGACCTTTTTGAGTATAAACATCGATATGTTTGGAGTTAGCTTGAAGTTTGACATTTTCACTTAGGGCTTTGGATTTGGGTTTCAGCCCAATGACCTAACATAAGACCCTAGCTCCACCCCCTCTCATCTTCATTCATTATCATTTCCTAACACTTCAAGCTTTAAGCAAAAATGGGGTGGGGGTGGGAGAGAAAAGAGATTAGGAATTCCTAAGCCCTAGCTTCAATTTCAAATCCAAGTTTTAGCTCCAAAATCAAAGAGAAGCTTAGGTAAACATCTCCTTCTTCTTCTCCGTCTCATTCTCTCTCCAGTTTCAGAAATTTCCTATAACCTAATTTGGGAAATTATTGTTTATGATCTTAGATTGGAGCTTTTAGAGTTGAGATTGAAGAGTGGTTGATCTTCCTTTGTTTTCAAGCTTGTCCTTCCTTGTTTTTGTGTATAGGGTGAGTTTTTGAACTCACGTCTATGTCTATATCTTTGATAGTTGTTAGGTAGTGATTCCTATAATCTATTCCTTGTCCATTTGCTTTGGATTGAATTGGTTTTATGAGTATTCCAATTTTTGGTGTTTTGAGGTTACATCTTTAAAAATATTAGCTTTGATATTTGATCATGCTTTTAGTGGCGTATCGAAGAGCCGATAGGGTTGGGTTGCCGCTTGGCGTAAACCCCTAGCGCCCATCGCTTGTCCGATCGTAAATTGTTTGGGGATTTGCCCCTTGGGGGCTAGATTGAGAACACTGGAATTTCCAGTTCAGCCGACTGAACCAGGAAGTCAGCTGACTGAACCGAACCTAGGAATTTTCCTAGGCCAGTATCAATCGACTGACCACTATGGGTCAGTCGACTGAGACTGGAAACTGAAAGTTTCGAGGCATGATTCAGTCGACTGACCACCCAGGTTCTGTCGACTGAATCTAGAAATAGAAAGTTTCCAGGATTTGTGTCAGTCTACTGACCACCCTGGTCCAGTCGACTGAATCTGCTATCTCTGCCTATTTTTCCTTTTGTGTTTGAATTTTCAATTTTTGATCGATTCTTGTTTCTCCGACTAGTTGTTATCACCTTTGTTGACTCTGATAACTTCCTTTTCAGAATTTTTAGGAATATCCATTTTGATGGATTTGGTATCGATTTCTTTGGATTTATTTCACGTCTTCGAATGTGAATTATTGTGATTGATTGTTTTTACAATCATTTTTGTGATTCGTCACTTTAAAATGCAAAGGTTTCAATACCAATAGTAAATATTCAAACTGTTTCTCAAATATGATTTCAACTCTATTTTCAATATAAAGCTTGTTTATAAAACCGTTTTCCAATCTGTTAGTATGCACAAGCCTTTACCTCATTCGTTTGAGAAATCTAATTAAATGGCTTAGTAAAACTAGTGGTATGAAACGCTTGCGTTTACTTCGTCGGTTAATTTTTGGACTTGTTCGATTGAAACTCTTATGACAACTTTCGAGTGGAGTTCTAAAATTTGTTCGCAAATATTTAAGTTAAGCCAGTGGTTATGGGACATAAAGTTAAACTCATCTATTTACTAGCTTAGTGTAATTCACAGTTTTTATTGATCAATGATGATCATTTTGTTATTTAGACTTGCGATATGCGATGTATTTTTGTCCACGTAGGGGACTATACCTCATTTTATTGAGTTTCGTCTCATTTCTTTCATTGGCTAACGACCTATTGGTTCTTTGGAATTCCAACTCATTTTTGTGGACTAGCGACCCATGATCTTTTATGGAGTTTGGTACATCGGATGTACCGTTATACTATGTCATTGTCCGGCTTATCGGGTTCATCGGGTGTATTGTTTTACTACGTCGAATGTTTTGAATTATTTGAGTTTTAGGTTTCTCGGGCGTACCAACATTGTACTACGTCGTTGCACCGGCTCTATAGTTAGAGACCATGGGTTAGCGACCCATATGTGATACACGTGAATAAAATAAAGAACATGTCATTCTTTTTTATGTTAAGAGATTTTTGAGATATTGTATGATTTTGGTTGATCTTCTAATGTATACTTTTCGCAGTATGGCATTATTGTTATCATACGTTTTTGTTATATCTCTTATTCTATCTCGTTTTATCTGACAGTTATAGCTAGACTGATCCGTTTATTATTTTCTTATTAAATATCGGGTCAAACCGAGATGTTACAGGTGCTTCTGCTTGACTCCTTATCTGGGATCATCATCTGACTTTTGTCTAACTACATTAGATTGGTAGTTTTTGTTGTTATACATTTGAGATAGAGACTCCTTGATGTATACATATTCTTTTGTCTAGCACTTGTATCTATTCTTTTGTGATATTTTGGATCTTGTTTGACCACTACTCTGATGTACACTTCTATGTGTTATATTAATATCTATTTCCGCCTTTGTGATATGGATATCTTTGACGATTTGTGTTATGCTTATTTCTATATTTGTTTTCGAAGATTATATATAGCCACTGTGTAGTAGCTTTGAGTTTGTATCGATATGTCGGAATTCTTAAACTATCTGACTTATTGATGCTCGCACAAAGCAATTACATGGATGGTCGCTCCTCAACAGCCTTATTCTTCGTTCTAATTGACGACATTACCTCGTAGTGTCCTTGGCTAGCGTGAGTATAGTGGTGGGGCGTCATATATTCCCTTGTGCTTAATTCCTTTGTGCTAACATCAACACGTGTTTTAAATCTCATACAACAGATCCATAGTATTGGCACAAATGCGTTTCGAGAATAGAACAATACATAGTACAAAGTTGGAAACAGAGAACGCAGAGTCATCATGGAGCGATAATATATAATAAATTAACACACACACACACACACATGCATGTATGTATATAAATACTAGAGGGTTTATATGAAAGGTTTCGATATCCATTATCTCTCAAATAAATACATGATAGGTCCAAAACATATAATCCAATAGAATATACATATATGAGACCTTACATAAAATACATGATGCTATAAATAATCTAGCATCCAAATAAACCCCACAATCACATCTCTTATTTTCGTCCATAAACCTGAAATGTCTTAGAATAACCCAAGTATCATATAAATAACATATGAGTTAGACTGTTTAGAATGTAGATGTCAATATGTAGTAATAACTAACATGGTATAATCGTATATAACATAAAGTGGTATATGAATATCTCAAATGCAAAAACATAACTGTAGCCATGCACGTATCATCACCCATATAAATGCAAAGTCAAGATACACATCAAACAGTATGATAAAATGGGTGAAACATCTACTCATCCAACTATATAATAGTCCCGTATTCACATGAATAATCCAAGTAGTTATAATAGACCCGTATGAATCATCACCCATATAATAGTTATATGATAGATATGTATGTGGTCATACTATATAATAGACCCGTATTCACATGAATAATCCGAGTAGTCCATAATCCATAATAACAAAAATGATCATCTAAACTTATAGCCTCATAGTTAATCAACTTGGCTCCCATCCTTGAGAATACTCATGTGATCTCCCAGATCCTCAATAATCTACTAGCTCTTAGTAATGTAGATAGTCTTATGGACTCTCAGTCCTATGTGCTCTTAATATAATAATAACTATTTTGGCATAGGTCTCATCAAATGATTCGATCGGCTCTCAATCACATACCTAATAATCTCACGTAGGTGAATATGTATGTGTCAATATCATCTCATCAATAAGCAAATGGGGTTTGATAGCTCTTTCCTGCTCTAGGAGTCTTCCTCACGCGCTCTCAATGCTATTTGTAGAGTCTTTAGTTACCTCGACGGCCATCGTGATCCAATATCCATTAATGCAAGACTACTCTATGTAATGGTCATGTCCCTACAAGTACCCCAACTGGTTACAGACTACCGGCCTATTTGAAAAGGAAGCAGTGTCTCTCAATCTTGGCTCTTAGCTATGAAACTTAAGGTACGTCATGGATTCAAGGAGCGGCCCCGTAATCAGGCTGTTAGGATGAATATGAGCCTACTCTAACACTCCATGCCAAATAGTATGAGTAAATACACAAAATAAGCAAACACACTTTTAGCCCTCTGCCCGTTCGCTCTTAGTTTGGAAACCATAATTATAAACACCCTATATAACTTCACCCTATAAGAGTGACATCTATTTACAAAAGTTAATTGAACCAATATCAGCTTAGACATCTATACCACCGGGTGTTACTCGCTTGTTTACTCAATACGTGTAAACTACATTCGATAGTATTCTACATCATGAGTCAAAGGAGTAACAAGAATAATATTTCTAAACGTCCCATGGAAGACGATGTTACTAATCCGTTTACTTATAATCCTTACCACATATAATCCCATGAGATAATATTCCGTATAACAAGTCCAAAGAATAACCAAGAAATATTACCGAAAGTCCCATATCAATCTTTATTATAACTTCATTTATTCCATATCCTCATTACATAGAAATGTATACACAAAAAGCACACAATTCATATAAAAAAGAGATTTTATTTACAAAAATTATATTTATTTATTCTAAAGCTTTTCTTATAAAATGATAACAAATTTTCCTTTCCCTTTATCCTAAAAATAAGGACATTAATCCATATAATACATGTCTCTAACTCTTTTCTATATTCAAAACTCTTAGAAATCTCTTACATAACAAAATATTACATAAAAAAATTCCAAAGATAAAATACAAATTTTGAATGAATCTAAATTAATTTCTTTATTTCCAAATCCATAAAACATATTTTTTCAAAATCTTGTTTATATTCATAAATCATAAAATACACATTAAAACCCATAGAATATTAACTAGAAACCATTTCATATTTTTCTAGAATTTTATAGGATTTTTAAATAAGAATTTGAGGTCAAAAATTAAAATTTTCCTTTAATAATTAATATCTTCAATAATATACTTAATACTAAATTTAAATAAACTTATTTCTTTAAAATAATTTCATAATCATAAAAGCATAAGGTTTATATATATAAATAGATTTTATATACACATATTTAAGTACAAACCAAAAGAAAATTGGCATAGGCCTGGAACCCATGTCCAGGCAACATAATGGTGCACCCATTATCACTACCGATGCACCGGTCACAACCTAGAATGATGGTGTTTCCAAGTCGGGCGGTTTTATTTGGGTGCTCTGGCCACCTTATTCCTTTTCTCTTGAACCCTATATTGACTCCTTACCCTACACTACATTCCAGTAATTCAATTATTATCATAGCACTCTAAATTCAGTAAAGGACAATGTAATGCAATGGGTTCAAGAGAAGAAAACAATCACAAAATTCAATACTTCAACAAAAAATATATGAAATTCATGCATTCAGGCATAGATTATGAGTGGGAATTACCTACCTTAGCTAAGTTATTTTTCAAAAGAACTTCATAGCATCACCAAAACGCAAATTTTCCTTTTCACTAAAAATGCAACATGACACCAAACTTATTCAAAATCCAACTATGAAGATTCCTAGAGGTGTAGAATCATGTAGAGAAGCTTGGTTTGAAGTTTCATGTTTTATGGAAATTTATTTGATTTATTATGAATTTTTGAAGAAGAGGACTATGGTATTCATAATTGAGGTTTAACGAAGATAGAAGCAAAAATGCGTATGGAAAGTGAAAATATGAAAGCAAGGGGGGGTTTCTAGACTTCTCTTAACAAAGCAAAGGAGGTGGATATTTTTCTAAGTGTTAGATGGGCTAATGGGCTCACTTATTCATTTGTTTCCTTTTTTTTTTTCTTACTAATCTTTTTTTCTAGCAAGTTCTATTAGCTCAAATCTTCAAATAAAATTCATATTTATTTTTAAATGTTTTGCTACAATCTTATTAGAATATTTATTATTTATATTTTTTACCAATCAAATAATTGTTTCCATATTTACCTTATAAAGCCCAATTTTAAGAATACATTAATAAACTCCTTTTATACGTAAAATAAATTCTCTTTTATGAATACTTTCTTTATCTTATTTATTTCTAATATTTGACTATATAAAAGTTATGTAACCATTTTAGATATATTTGAAAATCACTTTGACCTTTGAAAATATCCAAACCATTTAAAAATCACAATTTACTCAAGTAAACTACTTTATTACTTTATAAAATAATTTCCTAAATACTTTCTGACTTATGTCTATTTATCCATATTTTAAATATTAAAACCCATTTTAATTAATTAAACTTGTATTTTAAATAATAGATAAATTTTATATTTCTAAACCATCACAGATCCCAATGTGCACATTTTATTATTTAAAAATAATTTATTAGTTAAATCTCCATTATTAGTTTAACTAATTTCTTCTCAATATCAGGTTGTTATAGACTCCCCTTTAAGGAAATTGTGTCCTTACAATTTCCTAGAGAGAAAATCCATAACAAGCTAATCCACTTCTTGCTTTACTATACTCATCTATAATTAAAACAAACCACAAACATAATGCATAATGCTCCACCATTACTATCTCGGGTTAGCATGAATAGTGATCTGCACTGACCCATCAATTATCAAATACAGTGACTCAAATCCAATATTCGACCTTTTAGCGGCATTTTACCGAAAAATCAAGGACCATCCTCCTCGCCTATCATCTATATACATGGACTGTGAGTTCGAACAAACTCATTTGGAAGATTCCGATACTTGTAGAAACAATCAAAATATTACTGTATGTTGATATTTCTGGAAACTTCAAAGTAATATCTATGGTACACAGTGTATTTTGTATGATCTAATAATTCAACTCTGTTGCTTAGAAAATTTAGATAGGTATATAATTCTTCTCAAAAAATTTTTAACAATCAAAAACTCTTTTGACTACAAATAGTATTTATCTATCACCTATGGAAAATCTTATTAATGGATGCAATTATTACAACGCATAAGTTCCTGTAAAATTATATCTCAATCTCTTAAACTTAAAATTTACAAAATACCTTTTACATATCCTTTGAAACATTTATTACTTTATATATAAAATTATACTTCATCAAAATAATTCATGAAATCAGTATTTCATTCCAAATATTCATGAGATACCTTCTTATTTTAAAACTACTTTATCTGATTATATAAAATGAATTCTTCAAATATTTTCTTCTCTTTACTCTTGAAATCTTTCTTTTTTAAATACTTGTTATTTACATAAATAAATCAAAACAATAAATCCTTCCATCATGCTCTAAAATACCATATTAGTCTAGAAATTATTTTAGGTTGAAAATTGGAATATATAAACTTTTGTACCACTATGTATCAATTTACAAATATTTTTACAACGTACTTCCAGGTCAAAATAAATCATACAGCATGATAGACAGAAAATCATAACATCACATGCCATATGATTTTTAAAATTTAAAATATCTACGATTTAGAGACGATGCCTCGGTAGGAATTCTTTAGCGGCTTACTTTGTGACAAGCTGCAACGTTGACCATGTGATCAACACCCCTTCACCATCATTCTCAGTCTTCCACTATACTCGATGGCTGCATTCATCATATAAACTTATGAAAATATCTTTATTATTTTTTTAAAATATTTACTTTATAAACACAACTAAGTTCTCATGTCAAAATTTTACTGTAACATATTTTAAAATACTACATATTTTCACCGAATAATAAATGTATATATGTATTCCTCATCAAATGTTTTATATCATTTCTTAAACTACCATCTATATTCTTTCAAAATGCAGCTTAAATGTTTCTTTAAAATATTGATTTCCATTAAAAACACTTTTCGCAAAAATATTATCTTTAATGTTTCCTCAAACCTTCTATTTCTTTAAAACATTGGTTTTTAATACAGCTCAAAAATATTTACTTCTTTTCAAAGTATTACATCACTTTTTAAAACATTATATCCAAATGTCTTGTCCTAGAGTTTAGGATTCCTTATCGATAATAAAGATCAGGCGCATCAATTGGAATTCTTAAAGCTCTCAATGGACATACTAGCACAATATTGACTTCAAAAACTCTGTAAAATATTTACTTGTAGACATACTTTAAACAGCTTGATCTTTACAAAAACAATTGTTTGCTTCTACTACAACATCTTTCCAAAACTACCTATATTTCAACAAATTTGCTTTATAAAAAGAATTATATTATTTTGTTAAAACATCTTCTAATACCACACTTATATCTACGTACACATATGTCAAAAATATTTTTAATCTAACATATGCTTGTTTGAATTAAAATATTACAAATAATCAAAATCGAATAACAATTTATTTACAACAATCCAAACAACCACTCATTAACCATGCATGCATACAAACAAGCATGCCTATCGATTAAAATTCTAGCTAAACATATTATAATGAAAATTTTATTATAGTACTTTATCAGAAAAGCGATTTTTCTTTATCCCTTGTGGTAACATCACCGTCGAAGACACCGCAAGGTGTTATCCCGCCTTTTTCAGCAAGGCCATGATATCAAAAGATCGACCGAGAAAAGCAAGATAGCTCGTCTCAAAGATCGGTCAACTCAACATCTCAACAAAGCAAATTCTGTTGAATGATTTTTCATCTAAGATCCCTTATGGAGGGGGGGTCCAGGGGGGTGCCAACCCCCCAAGGTGGGGGTGCAGGGCAGCGCCCCGTCCAAAACGGTATGCGACTTAGAGCATGGAGTCTCCAACAAGCTAAAGCTTCCAGCGAGTTAACGGGTTAGAGCTTCCAGCGACCTAACTGCTTGAAGGAGTTCACGACCTAAGCCACCACGAAGACCTCGCGACCTAAAGCATGACCGACTTAAGCGGCTCCGCGACTTAAGGTATAAAGTGGTCCAGCGACCTAAAACTAAACGAGTTAACGACTCACAGGAAGTCGCGACCTAAAGGTGCAGCGACCTAAAAGATATCGCGACCTAAAAGATATCGCGACCTAAAAGTGGGACGACCTAAAAGTGGGACGATTTAAAGAGTCCACGACTTAAGGCAGCTCATAACGACCTAGCGACTATTTAGTTAGGTCGCCACTCCTTTAGCTCGTGCCCCTCTTAATGATTAGGTCGCTAACGACCTACTGCCAACTCCATAAATCATTACCTTCCTTCCTTAACCCATAGGTCGCTCACGACCTAAACCGTAAGTCGCTCCTGGTACCTCAGCATGATAAGCCACTTGCCAACCCATCCTCTTAGGTCATAACTCGGCAACGCACGACTTACGACTTACCTTAGGTCGCTCACGACCTAAACCCAGCCGACCTAACTCCGAATCTCCTACACGACCTACGACCTACCTTAGGTCGCTCACGACCTAAGCCCAGCTGACCTAACTCCGAGCTCTCCTATAAATACTCCGCTTACTCCAACTGAAAAAGGACTTTTTCCGGATTTGAAGAGGGGGATATTCTGCAGCTTTCTCCACACTTCAAACACTTCAACCATCGAAGATTCTTCATCAGGAGACCTACTTCATTCAAGAGAGATTCGAAGAGCAATTCATCATCAAAATTCTAACTTCTTTCTTCGATTGCGTTGTAATTGTAAAATCGTGTTGTAATCGAAATATCGCGTTGGAAGAAGTGTTGTAATCTTGTGAAAGTGGGTACGAAGAAGATAATGGAAAATGTAAAGTGGATGTAGGCTTACTAGAAGCCGAACCACTAAAAAAATCTCTGTCTCTTTTACTTTTCTGTTATTTTTTGTTTACTTTAATTCCCGTGCAAACGGGTGGTGCTTTCACTACATTAAGGCATACACCGGGTGTTAGCGTTAAAGCCATTTTTATCGTTAACACAAGGTTTTAGTCATCAAAACTCGTATGGGATATTGACCTGGAGTAATATCTCCTAATAAAATCCTCAATGCAGACCTATCTAACAAAGATCAAACAATTATAGAATTCACACAATAAAATGCAAACATCATCCAACTAATCAATGCTACTAAATAACTAAGTTGCTCAATGAAAAACAATCTATCGGCTTCTTGGATGCACTTTGATCCCTATTGAATCAAATTACTCCATTTAAAGACACAAAGAGGTCTAGTATCCATCAACAAATCCCAACCCTACTGGTCAAACATCTATTGCTGTCTTCGCTACCCTCATCAATTACTATGCATCCCATATAGAGTTTTCTCTCAGAAGGTAGAATAAGTAAATATTAAATAATAAGAACATACAAATACATTTCTCAATGATTTCACTAGTAATCATCGTATATCCCTATCCCTTACTACAGAGTAACTACTCAACAAAACCAAGGTGACAAGGACACTAAGTCTCATCTAAGGCCAAGACTCATGTCTCAAAAATATGTAATGTGATTGCTCTAAAATTCTTTTATACCAACCGTAACACCTTATCTCTATACCCATACTACCGAAGAGTATTACTAAGTAATACTGTCTGATAGTACGAAGAATGAGGCAATGTGGCAGTTACATGTGAATATTCTCTTAGGCTAACATCGACACGTATTTAAAATCTCATTTAATACATCCATCATACTTGGTATTTAACATAAAGTAATAAACATGTGTGTTTCCATGATAGAATAATACACATATAAAACAGAAAATAGAGAACACAAAGTCATCACTTAGTGATAATATAATATAAATAACATATATACAAATACGAGCAGGTCTATATGAAGAGAGTCAATACCCACTATCTCTCAAATAAATACAAGATAGGTCCAAAACATATAAGAATATACATATATGAGACCTTACATAACAATACACAATGCTACAAATCTATCCTCTAGCTAAACCCTACAATCACAGTTGGTTTCTTTGTCCCTAAACCTGAGTTATCTTAAACTTGCCTGAGTATTATATAACTTACATATGGGTCTGACCATGTCTAGAATGTCAATGTCAATACATAGTTATATCTAACATGGTATAATCATATGTAACACAAAGTGGTATATGAATGCCTCAAATGCAAAGACATAACTCTAGCTATGCACATATCATCACCTATATAAAAGCAAAGTTCTGATATAAATGGTATGATATAATGGGTGAAACATCTACTCATCCAATTATCATCAATACTTAAGAAATCATCAACATCATACAACATGCACACATCCATGCATAAGATTATCTCTTAGATAATTGTATCGGGGACGTACCCGGGGTCCATCATACTCAACATATATGCAAACACATAAATCAATTATGAAAACTATACATACATAAAATACAAATATGGTATACCTTCAGTTGCCTAGGTCATCTCTTAAATAACCATGCAGAAGATAAGTATGTGTTCAACTTTTTGCAGTCTATATCCTGAGTTGTCCTTTATGGCCATGTAATAGATGTACACAGGCCATACTACTTTACAGACCACATGAATAATCCAAGTAATCCATGATAACACAAATGATCAGCTAGACTTATAGCCTTATAGTTAATCAACTTGGCTCTCAGGCTTGAGAATACTCATGTGGTCTCCTAGACCCTTTATAATTTACTAGCTCTCGATAACGTAGATAGCATTATGGACTCTCATTCCTATGATTGGCTTTCGGCCGCATACCTATTAATTTCATGTAGGTGGATATGTATGTGTCTATATCATCTCATCAATAACGAGATAAGAGTCTGAAAGCTCTCAGCTTTCATTAGTATTCTTCCTCACACACTCTCAGTGTTGCTCCTACATTCATTTGTTATCTAGACGACCATCATGACCTAATATCCATTGAGTGTAAGTCTACTCTATGCAAAGGTCACGACTTACAAGTGCCCCAAATTTTAATAGACTGTTGTCCTATATGACATGGGAGTGGTGGCTCTTAGTTGTACAACTTATTAAAGTATGTCATGGTTCCGAGAAGTGAACCTATAATTAGGACGCTAGGATGGATACTAGCTAATCTCATTTGTTCCATGCCAAATAATAGGAGAAAATACACATAATAAGTAGATGCGCTTATGCCTCTCAACCTGCTCACTCTTAATTCACAACACCCTAAATATAAATACCCCAGATAACTTTTGTAAGAGTGACATCACTTATAAAAAGTAACCGAATCAATATCAGCTAAGACATCCAATACCACTCGATGTTACTCGCTCATTTACTCAATGCTCATAAACTACACTCGATAACGTTCCATGTCATGAGTCAAAGAAGTAATCGAAAAGATACTTTTGATTGTCCTATACTAAATCGTATTACTTATCCATTTACCCATAATCCCTACATATAGAATCCAACGAGATAATTTCCATATAACAAGTCCTAAGAATAACCGAACAAATATTACCGAAAGTCTCATACCACTTGGTATTATAACTTCATTTATTCCATATCCCTGGCACACAAAAATGTATGCACACAAAACAAACAATTCATGTTGAAAAGTGATTTTATTTATAGGAAAATTATATTTATTTATTCTAAACCTTTTCTTATAAAATGATAATAAAATTTCCTTTTCCCTAAAAATTAGGACTTTAATCCATATAATATATTTCTCTACCTCTTTTCTATATTTAAAATGCTTGAAAATCTCTCACATAACAAAATATTTCTTTTGAAAACTCCAGAGATCACATACAATTTTTGAATAAATTTATCTCTAAATTAATTTCCTTTTATTTCAAAACCATAAAACATATTTTTCCATACTGTTGATCATACTCATAAATCATAAAATACGCACTAAAAACCACAAAATATTATCTAGAAACCATTTCATATTATGTTTAAAATTTTATAGGAATTTTAAATAATATTTTGATGTCAAAAATCAAAATTTCCCATTATTAAATTAGTAACTTTAATAATATACTTAATATAGAATATAAATAATCTTATTTCGCCAAAATAATTATATAATTATAAATCATTAGAGTTATATGTGCTACATATAGATTATCATTATATATATGTACATATAATTTTTTTAAATACAAACCAAAAACAAATAGGCAGACGCCTAGGATCCACGTCCAGGCCTCGCATTGGTGCACCGGTTGTCAATCCTGGTGCATTGATTGTCACTGCCGCTACATGGATCATAGCCTCGAAAGATGACATTTCTAGGTAGTGTAGCAATTTTTCTTATGCTCCAACTACCTTACTCTCATTCTTTTGAATCATATATTGACTCCATACCCTATACTACATTCTAGCAATTCAAACATCATCGTATCACTTCAAATTCAATCGAGTATAATGCAATGCAATGGGTTAAATAGGAGAAACCAATCACATAATTCAATACTTCAGTAAAGAATATAAAATTCATGCATTTAGACATAATCCATGAGTAGAAATTACGCACCTTAGCTGAGAAAAGCTCCATTTTCCTATAACACTTTATAGCATTACCAAAACCAAAAATTTTCCCTTCATTAAAAATGCAACATAGCACCAAACTTCATCAAAATCTAATTTTGAAGATTCCTGTATATGTACAATCATGTAGAGGAGCTTGGTTTCAACTTTCATGATTTATAGAAATTTATTTGATTTGTTACCAATTTTTGGAAAAAAGGGTTATGGTTTCGTAATTGAGTTTTAATGAAGATGGAAGAAAGAATGCATATGGGAAGTGAATATGAAAGAAAAGTATAGGTTTCTACACTTCACTTGATAAAGTAAAGGAGGTGGATATTTTTCAAAGAGGGCTAATGGGCTCACCTATTCAATTATTTCTTTCTTTTCTTTTCTTTTTCCTTACAAATCTATTTTTCTATCAAGTTCCACTTGCTCAAATCTCCAAATAAAAGTCATATTTATTTTTCATAAATGTTTTTCCACCATTTCATAATTTTAACAATAACTATTACTTATAATTTTTATCAATTAAGTAATTATTTTCATATTTACCTTATAAAGCCCTATTTTAATAATACATTAATAAACTGCTTTTATACGAAAAATTAAATTCTCTTCTTTTAAGAATATTTTTTATCTTATTTATTTCTAAAACTTACTTTGCAAAAGTTATTTAACCATTTCTAATATATGTAGAAATCATTTCAACCTTTAAGTTATCCAATACTTTTTTTAAAAAATCAAAATTTACTCAAGTAAATTACTTTATTAACTTTACAAAATAATTTCCTGCATACTTTTCAAGTTATTTCTATCTATCCACATTTTGAGTATGAAAACCCATTTTAATTAATTAAACTTTTATTTTAAATTCCTAAATAAATTTTATATTTCCAGATCATCATAAATCCCAATATTCACATTTTATTATTGAAAACTCAAATAATTAGTTAAATCTCCATTATTATTTTAATGAATTGTTCTTGAACATCGGTTTGTTATTGCTAACAACTTGGAAATTATAGAATAGAGATGTCTTAAAATTTGGACCAGATGTTTGATAATTGGTAAAACCGAGTTCTTCTTTTCTAAACCATTTTCTAAGTACAAAATTGAATATTTAAAATATTTTCTAAATAAAACCAAGTTAGAAAAATGTTTACATGTGTGAAACATCATCAAGAAGATTTTACAAAATTAAAACATCTAAGACTTACTAGTGACAATAAGTTGAATAGTTTCTACTCAAATTCTTTGATTTCCAATATTCATCAAACCTTTTATATCTCGCCTCTATGAATCTGTCTCTTGTAATGAAAACTTCTACGTGTATATATTCATATAGTTTCTCAGTTAGAAAACAAAAGGTAGGATCTAACATTTTCCCCATTTTTGATGATGACAACTATATGCTTATAAAAAATTATCTATACACATAAATAATACTCCCCCTATCAATACGCCCAGTTTTTCTCTCCCTTTGTCATTAATTAATGAAATATATGAGGGAGAAAAGAAAATATATGGAGATATGCACATTTATACTTAAAGACATAGTAATAAACAACATAATGCTTCACATCCAAAACACAATCAATCACTAGTGCAAGCCATAATGTTTTACAAAAAACAACTACAAATGCAAAATCACAATGTTTTACAAACCAAAATACAAATAATCATATGTGCAATATCAACATAGTTTATTACAAACCAAACATATACGAGGTTGAAAGATGCAGAATAGAAAGAAAAAGGGAAATTCCAAGCCAAGCATCTAAGAAGTGGAATGTCGAGATGTAGAAGAAATGAGTCTTCAATTTATCCTTTGCTTTGACTTCCATGCTTGTCTCCCGAAGAAGATTGAGGGGGTACCATTAAGCTTTTTCCAAATCTTACTTATAAATAACATCATTATATCAACCTTTTTCTCCATTATGCCCATCTAAAACTAAAAGATCTCAAGCTCTAACTCATCTTTTTATCTAATTTCATTTGAGTTTTTGGCTTAGTCACTTGAGCTTCATATATTTTCCTCTAACCACTTTCATTTCATCTATTTTTACCTCCCTAATTAGAGAATCATTCTCATTACTTTCTTCCTCTCTCTTTCCATTATCGTGTCTAGAGAATGATTCCATATGGGTTCATTTGAAATAAATTTTCCTAAATAAATTTCATGTGGGTCATAGGTTGGAGGATCATTTAGCAAATGCATTAAACCTAATTTTTTTTCCAGAATACTTAATGTGATGAAGACTTACCCAAAACTTTGAATTCCTTGAGATTTTATTAGTTGAATGCTATAGGGACCATAAAAAATAGTTTGACACCTTTTTTGAAATAATCTAACTTCATAATATGTAAAGGAGGCTTAATTTAATCGATTTTTTCAAAAAATAGCATAAAAGGCTTGATAATCAATATCGTACACTGACTTCTGACTCTCCATCCTTGGAATTAGGGTATTTATTATCATTCACTCTAGAAGTTTAGCCTTAGGCCTTAAGTCCTTAGAAGCTTTGTTATCCAAAGTAGCATTATCATTCCAAATATAATGACTAATTACATACCGATTTCATCCATTGGAATTTATAACTTGTAAATCAATTCCCTTAAAGCATAATTTAAAATATTTCCAAAATTAGATTTGTGAAATTTTATAATTTTTACATAAACACTCATCAAATCCAACTTGGTTCATCGGTTAATTTAATACTCTTAACACTATGATTTGACATAACATGTTGGATTGCTGAATTATTGATTTCGACATCATTATTATCAAATTAATTAATAAAGTAATCCTTTCTCTTTCGGTCAGATTTCTAAGCCTGTAAAGGGGGCAATCCTTTGGTTTATGGAAAGTACCCCTAAAGAATTTCCTTCTCCCAAGGTATTTAAATTTAGCACCGATTTCTACATTATAAAGAAGCCATTCGTGAAGTTTTTATTGAGTAATGGTGGAGCTTCTAGCCGCCTCTATCGTTCTCTTCTTTCTGGGTCCCCTTGATGGCATAATTGGGAGAGAAAGTTGATGATCTAAGTGAGATTTTTAAATATTGGAAGAACTACGGCTGGGAGGGAAATATTTAGGCTTGGAATTTGAATTTTGGGTTAGGGATTTTGGTTTTTTCCTTCAGAAGTCAATGAATGAAGTAGAGTAAAGACATATCAAAAAGTAGTGGAGGGGTAAATTGGAAAAATAAAAAGCCGGTTAGAATTTGGGTTTGTTTAGTTATCAAATATTTGAATTTTTTATCCACGTCCGAATTTCTATTCAAATGTCTAGTTAATGAGTTTAGTCGTCTAAATTGTTGTCTGAGCATACCCAAGAGCAAGGAAAAAATTTCATATAATTTTAGATGTCTGTCCTTATTTTCAGACATTTGAATTTGTTTGTAAACAAACACGAGAAGAAAGTGGCCCATTCAAACATTTTCCATATATTTGAAGGGAATTTTTAGACGTCTAGTTGATTTTTGAAATTCTTTACAAATTACTACAGGCAATTAGATGTTTGAGCTAGATATTTGATTATTTATTCAGATATCTGGTAATGCAATTAATCATATGAATGATAAAAAAATTCTATTGAAAAAAATAAACTAATTTTATTTTATTCATTCATTTATTTTTATTTAAATAAATTATTGAAACAAAATTTGCACATAGGTTATTGTTACACTCATATCTCTTAAAACTTATTGAAGGCAAGATAATGTAAACACACCAAGGTTAGTACGGGTTGCCTTCATAATAAAAGTTGGACAACAAAAGGGAAAAGAAAAGAGTAAAGCGAAGTCAAGAGAATACACCACTCAAAAATTTTAGGACAATGAAAAAGGGCAGAGAAAATAATCTACAACTATAACACATGGAACAAAAGTGACACCTAGGTATGACAACGGGATCAGGATACTGCACCGCGACACCAGAAGCTGTATTAGTATTGTCAAAGCAGTACAACACATTTCACTTAAAAAACTATAAGAAAATGGGGACGTGCTGTGTTCATAAATTAGTGTGCAATAATAATAGGTCTACTTTAACAATCTTACATCTTAAAGCCAAAGAAGAGGGGCTTCGCCTTTAGAATAGGCTAACGAAGAAGTGCACCACCATAAGAATTGGCCAATGAAGAAATGTGTCGCCAGTAGGATGTCCTAAACATAGGAGCGCAAAGAAGTGGGCAAAAGAAGAAAACAACACTACAACCAAAACGGAGTTTTGCACAAAGTTAGTGAACCGCGTCAGGCATACCAAACACTTCCTACAACCTCGAACTCGATTGAGACAAATTGCGAAGAACAGTTGCCAATGCTTGACCAAGATTGAGCCACGCCAAACTAGGCTCGGTCGCCACAGTTGACCACTAGCTGAAACCCATGCAAAGGCAGAATCACCTGGAACCCTTAGCAAAATATTCCCCACTCAAGGCCATGATAAGTCTACACATCTCAAACTATAGGCTAACCAAGCACATGACCCATGAAAATATTATGTACAATCCTTCACCAAAATCTACCCTTGATCCATTCCAAGCAAGCCCTAAGTGAGCCATCCATATGTCAAATGACCCAATAAACCCAATTATTATCCAAAAATATAACGTGCTGCTAAAATTTTCAAGTTTAGGTCTGCAATGCGCTTACTAAGGTATCTTTAAGCGGTACAACTAGGAATCAAAAGTAGTCCAAGGGCTGCACACAAGGTTTACTAAGTAGTGCAACATCGTAGTTCCTCATTTGTTACGAAACAACAAAGTCCCAAGTGGCCTTTATCAAGCAACTTGCGCATATCAACATCAAAGGCAACATGAACACATTCGTACATATAGTGAGCCAACACCATAGGTTGGGGAAAAGAAATCAACTCCATTTATCCTGTAGCATCCCGCTTTCGAAGGCTCAAAACTAACCGCTATGGATGCTGTAGTAATCCATAGGTGTTATTTCCGAGTGACCAAAAACAGAATCTTGAAACTGTTGGCTACACAGAAACATAAGAATATGAAAAATTTTAAACTTCAACACAACATAAATTTTCATTTCTTATAAATAATATTCAGATTTAATTACATAATCCCATACGTAAACCACGATCAGTTCACATATACATGTACAAAATACGATAAGAGCGACATATGAAGATGTTCCCTTATAGTGATCAGAGAACTAGTAATATGAACTTTACAGTTCTAAGTACATCACAGGGGTAAACACAAAATAGCTCCTACATAGCTAACACTGCCTCCTGCAGGTCACCGAAAGCTTATTAGTCCGAAAACCTACAAGTTTCCCTCTCTCAGACTACTTAAATTTATTTTTGAGTACTCGAGAGTTGGTGGAGAAACACAAATTTCAAGTCAGACAATAAGTCTGGTATGAATAATCCCCTATCATTTCTTATCATAAATAAATAACTAGTGAGACCACGTCGCTTAGCGGAACAGGTTTTTTCTCACTAGTATCCAAAATAAAACTTTCAAATCATTTACTATGCTCCTGCACCCAAAATGATTAGTCTTAACATAATATGAAATAAAGCCGTAAATCATATATATACAGGATATCCCATCTACCCCATATTTAGGTATCCCATCTAAAAACAATTTCGTTAGATTTCCCATAAAAATCCATTTATTAGAGTTCCCCTCTAAAATCATTAAAATCTCTATCCGTCAAAACTTTAATAGGAGTATCAATTCCAAACCCATTCAAAATAAATGCAGATTATCCATCGTACATTGCTTTATAAAAGATGGTATGGGTTATCCACTGCACACTCCATAGTTTTTTTAGGATGACTATGAACCCTTGGGTGCCAAATCCCGAGGCTAACCACCTTTGGCAAAACATTCTTTACTTAAGAAATTTGATGTGGGCTATCCAAAACACATTCCATGGTTTTCCTAGGTTAACCAAGAACCTAACACTTGGCCAATTAAAATATCATGATCCCCATGATTATTTATAAAAACTCACGATCACCATGATTATTTATTTTTCCCCAAGTGTACTACCTATTTAACCTATTCCCATTGGTAACCCAATTAGGTTAAATTAAATAAAAACACATTGATAGCCCCAATGTATATTTTCGAAAGCATATTTCTGTTCGTAACCCGAAACTACGTATCGAAATAATTAATTCCACCATACTGTCCCCAAGGTTTAATAATATCAAATTTATATGAGGATCCCCCATACATATTCAAATAAAATAAGTAATTTATGCTATAACCCTTCGAAGTAAACCCTTCAAATTAGCAAAATTTTACTTAAGGGAAAAAGGCTAAAAATAGCCCTTTAAATCCCTTTGAATAAAGTACCATTTGAAAGCAAATAACTATCTGAAGTTAGCCCCTTCGAAGACCTTTCTTTTTAAAGCACCATAAAACCCTACCTTTCGACTATGCCGAAATGTCCAACCTTTCGACTTTGTTGGAAGATCTCTTTTCGACCTAGTTGAAAGGTTCTACCTTTTGGCTTTGTCGAAAGCCTGGGGTATCCTCCCTTATAAAATCATTCAAAAACCTTTCGAAATTATTGAAGATAACCCCTTCAAAACCTTTTGAAATCAAACCTTTCAAAACCAAAACTTTTGGAAATCAAAACCTTTCGAAACCAAAACCTCTCGAAACCATTCAAAAATAGTGAAGCGTTGGTGATGGAACCAACCCTTCGAAAGCATACTTCCGACCTTGTCAGAAGGTTAAACCTTTGGTTTGCCGAAAGGTATTAAAACACCTTTTTAGGAAACATTTTTGAAACAATACTCTTGAAGGTCTAAGCTTTCGAAGATCCCCTTCGAAACCCTTCTTGAATATATATAATCTTTTTAGTCCTTTGTAAATTGATGAAGTCGAAGGACCCTCCTTCAAATAACTCAAGAGCAATTATGTTTCTATTCGAAAGCAAAGGAGGCAGCCTCCCCATAGCTTCACCCCTCTTCCCTTCGACAACGTGCCTACCTTTCGACTTTGGTGGAAGGTAATTATTTACCTTCCGACTTAGATGAAAGGTAGCTTTCGACTTCATCAAAAGGGTAAAAGTGGGCTTGTTGGAGTCGAAGGCAGAACTGGGCATACTAAAGTGATGTTTTATCTTGCTTATCTAATTTTGACTGGCTGAGGAACCTTCTCCTATACTTCCAAAGAGTAAATATCATACAAAAGTCAACCTTTTTCATAAAACAATGTTCTTCTTTCCCCAAATATCTTTCAAACGCAATTTCCCTTCGATTTTAAATAATTTCAAAAGCTATTTTTTAGTTTAGCCCTTGGACTTAAATAATTTAATTATCTAAATCACGAAGGAAAAATTTTCCAAAAATCACCAAAAATCTGATAAATCATATACTTCAATGTATCAAAATTTCAAAGCATATAAAGGTCAAAGAAATTCGAAATTTAACCAAAACTGAATAAAAACGAGTTAATAGCCCACTAACATTTAAGACACCAAAGACTCATCCAAAAAAGGTTTTAATGGTTATATCCTAACCAAAATCACAAACCTGAATCGGGTATAACCCATACCCGATCCAAACACAAAGATGAGATGATAAATGTGATTATTGACCTTCATTAATTGATTGGAGAATGAGATAATTTCCTAGCTTTAATTCCTAGGCTTTTTATTCAATTTAAACTCTTCCTGGAGCTTTTATTAGCGAGCCGAAATTAATGAGGAGTTAAGAATGAAAAATTGGAAGTTCTTTAAGGTGGAGGAAGAGATATATACTAAGAAATGTAGCCCCATTTCCAAGTTTACCCATATGGAAATTCCTCCTTCTAAATTTTGTTAAGTCTTATTTTAGTTCATTCATTTGGACATGGCCATTGGATTTATTAATCTCAACTCCTTAATTATTCACATTATTCTATTTAATTTATCCAATTAGATATCCCAAATAATGTTAGTTAAAATTCAGGGTCATTACAGACTCCCTTCCCTTAAAGAATTTCGTCCTCGAAATTCAGTAAGGACAAAACAACAAGCATATAGCCAATGCAAGCAAAGCCAGTATAACCCACTAGCCAAATTCTATATAAACCCTATATAGGACATACCATCTAAATCAGCCCAGGAAAAGTAGCCGAAATCCTATCTTCTGTCTCCCAAGTACAGTCCTTCTCGTTGTCTCTCCATTGAACTTTCACCAACTTGACTGTCTTTTTCTTATCCTTTTCTCTTCTTTTGCTACAACACTAACCAGTTTCCTTACAAAAGTCATATCCATTTCTACCACTAAATCCTTCGGCGTCCTTAGAGTGATAGTTGTCTCTGGATCATGAACACACTTCCTAAGATGAGAAACATGAAACACATTGTGGACCCCGACCAAACTGCTTGGTAAATCTACTCGGTACGCGAGTCCCCAATGCTCTCTGATAAAGGAAATGGTCCAACATATCTCAGTGCTAGCTTTTCGATCTTCCCGAACCAAACTACACCTTTCATCAGTGATACCTTGATGAAAACTCTATCTCCAACCGAGAACTCTAGATCTTTACGCTTCCTGTCTGCGTAACTCTTCTGTCTAGATTGAGCTTCCTTCATTCTTTCCCGTATCAACTCGATCTTTTCCATCGCCTCTCTTGCCAAATCTGGCCCCATGACTATCCTGCCTCTAGCCAACATGCTGGTGATTTTCATTGCCTTCCATACAAAGCTTCAAAAGGCATCATTCCTATAGTAGTCTGATAACTATTGCTATAGGTAAACTCCACTACGTGCAAGTGATCTTCCCAAGAACCACTAAAATCCAACACACAAGCCCTCAACAGATCTTTAACTACCTTATTGACTCTCTCTGTCTGTCCATCCGTCTGAGCCTGATATGCGGTACTCATCTTGAGCTTAGTGCCTAGCATACTTTATAGGATCTTCCAGAACTCACTAGCAAACAAAGCATCTCTATCACTGGTGATATTACTAGGAATTCCATGCAGTCAACGGTGTTCTTCATGAAAAACTTAGCCAAAACAAGTGCCATCCGGGTTGACCTTGCCGGAATGAAATGGGCACTCTTGGTCAATTTGTCCATTATGACCCATATGCCTTCGTTACCTCGATTTGACCTTGGCAACCCATCAATAAAATCCACGGATATCGAGTCCCACTTCCAAACTAGAACGTCCAAAGGCTGAAGCAACCCACTTGGCTTTTGATGTTCGGCTTTTACTTGCAGACAGTTCAAACATTATTTTACCCATATGCTAATATCCCTCTTCATTCCTTCCTAGAAAAAACTCCTCTTCGTATCTTGATACATCATGGTTCCCCTAGGATGAATTGTAAACTTCGATCAATGACATTCCCTAAGAACTTCCTTCCTAAGGTTTCCAACATCCTGAAAACATAACCATTCCTTCTTCCTTAGCCAACCCATGTAGTCAAGAATAAAGTCCTTCAAGTCATCAATCTCAGTTCCGGCTTCTAACCTTCTAATCCTTTCGGCTGACACTAGATCCTCTTTCTAAGAAATTCATTCGATCAGAATTGGTCAAACTTCCAAACAAGACATCATGGAAATGTCCCGATTAGATCCAGCACTCGACTTCTACCACACACTGCAAGCAGCCAGTGCTCCCAAGTCATTCCATTCGGCCAACATTGCTAACACCACATTATGATGTTTCCTGCTTAATGCATCTGCCGCCTTATTTTCTTTTCCAAGTGTATACTCGATGCTAAAATCATAAGCTGCAACAAACTCCAGCCATTTATGTTGTCTCATGTTCAGTTCCTTTTGAGAGAATAAATACCATAGAGACTTATGATCTATAAAAAGCTCAAACTTTTCTCCCAAAAAATAATGGCTCCACACCTTCAATGCGATGCCAACTCCAAATCATGAGTAGGGTATCACATTTCATGCGGTCTAAGTTATCTAGAAGCATAAGCAATAACCTTTCCATTTTGCATTAGTACAACACCTAACTTGGTACCACATGCATCAGTATAAACTACCAATACTAGATTCCTATCTGGAACTACTAATATGGCCGCGTTGGTTGACAAATGTTTCAACTTAAGGAATGCCTCCTCACATTTGTCAGACTAAACAAACTTCACGTCCTTCCTGATTAGCATAGTTAAGGATGCCGCTATCCGTGAGAAATCCTTAATGAACCTTCAGCAATATCCTGCAAGTCCAAGAAAACTTCTAATCTCACTTGCCATCCCTGGTCTCTTCCAACTGTTAATAGCTTCATCTTATCTAGATCAACTGCTAAACCTACCTTGGAAGCTACATGATCATGGAACTTCACTTCCTTCTTCTAGAAATGACACTTGGAGAATTTCGTTTTCAGTTGATGTTGTCTTAGCATCTCCAACACTATTCTAAGATGATCTGCATGATCCTTCTCATTCTTAGAATATTCCAAAATGTCATCAATAAAAACCAACATGAATTAATCCAAGTGCTCTTGAAAGACCCGGTTCATTAAATCCACGAAGAAAGCTAGAGCATTAGTAAGCCCGAATGGCATAACCAACCATTCGTAAGACCCATATCCGGTCCTAGACGCCGTCAAAGGAATACTGTCCTATGCCACCATTAGCCGATGGAAACTTGTCGCCAAATCCAGGTGGGAAAACACTTTGGCACCACTCAACTGACCAAATAAATCATCAATCCTCGGCAAGGGATACCTATTCTTGCTCGTCCTCTCATTCAATATACGATAGTTGAGACACATTCTTAACGACCCATCTGGCTTCTTCACGAACACCGTAGCCTATCCCTGAGGCAAACTGCTTGGCTGGATGAAGTTCTTTACTTCCAATTCCACTAGCTGCACCTTCAATTCCTTCATCTCGGTTGGTGACATCCTGCTAGGTGGTCTACTTACGGGTTCAGCTCCTAGTATAAGATCTATCCGAAACTCGATTGCCCTTTTCGGCGTCAAGCCTGAAACTAGTTCAAACACATCCATAAACTCACTTGCAACTCGAACCTGCTTCAACTATGCTTCCATTCCCATGGCACCCAATAACGCATAAGCATTTCCGTCCGAACTCCTTACTCGGTAAATAACTCAGTTATGGCTATTAGGGTGTCTTAATGATATTTCCCCCTCTTGGAAAAATATCCTAGCATCATATCTATCTAACCAATCCATACCCAATATGATCCCCAAATCCATGAAATCAAAAACATACAAACTGCATGCAAATATATGACCTAACAAGTCAAATTCTAACTATTCATATCTCACTCCCAGATTTGCGTACCATCCTTAGGATTCGTAACCCTTAAAAGAGTAATAAGGTATAAAGGTTCCAGACATAAGCAATCTACCACAATACTGAGATAAAAACGAGTGCGATGCATGAGTATTAAATAGTATCCTAATCGGAGTACCATGAATCATAAGCATACCTTCCATCACAGCTTTTCCTTTTTCAGTAGCCATTGGTTTAGTGGACAATGGTTCCAATATAAAGGCCTTTCCATTTCTAGCTTTAGCAGCCTCGGGACACTTGTCCTTGCAATGGCCCATCTGGCCACAGTTGTAGCACTTCACATTCGGCCTCACTGCAACTGCTCTTCAATCACCTAAGCGACACTCATTAACATAGTTCCCTTTCTTGTCACACTTGTAACAAACAATATCAACCCTGCTCTTCTTAGTTTCTACCCCCGACTGGGTACCTTTCTTTTTAAAGAACTTTCGCTTCTTACCTTGAAAATTCTTAACCTCAACTGGTTTCCCTTTTCCAAAGTAGAAAGCATCTCTTCATTTCGAATAGTCATTTCTACCACAATATGACATGAATCCCATAGGTTTGGCATGGTTGCTCTGTCAATCTTAGGATTTAACCCCTTGATAAACTTATCTTTCCTTCTAATGATAGTATCCACAGTGGCATATCCATAGCGAGACAGCTCATCAAACTCCGTAGTATACGCTAGCACCGATCAATCCCCTTGGACTAAATCTGCAAACTTCCTAAGCAATGCTGACTTGGCAACCTCTAATAGAAATCTTTCTTCGAACCTCCTTCTAAATTCAGCCCAAGTCATGTCTTCCTCTGGCTCTCCCATGGTAACTCTGTTCCACCAAAACAATACAGCTCCCTGCAATTGCCTTGAAGCAAGTCTCATCTTTTGCATATCCATTGAGCCTAGATCAAGAAATATCCTTTCACAATGCAATAGCCAGTTCTCTACTCCTACTGCATCCTCGGTCCGTAGAAAAGGCTTCCCTCCAAGATTAGCATAATTCCTGGTCAGATTGGCATAATTATTACCAACTGGGGCCATCAGATTAGCTCCTCTAGCATTTCCTATAGCCACTTTCGCAGCTGGTCCAGCTAGCATCATATTCATGAATAACTGATACATTATCCCCATATCCACTGGCGGATCCTCGGCACCTACATTAGCATTTGCATCTGGTTTTGCATTTTCCTGGCGACCCTGGTTGCTCCTAGTATTGGATTGAATATTTCCACTCATTGCGGTGCGTCTTCCACCTTGATTCACTCTTTCAGTTCTTGCCTCCATATCTTACTTCCCTACTGCCTAAAATCAAATCTTAGTAAGATATAGAAGAATGGTCTAATAGAGTGGGGAATACATACTTAAGTATTTATAGCAAAGCCCAACCATATTTTAGAGTCAATAGATTATGCTTTAAAAATCTTTTAAGGTTATATTCCATTTGAGTACATAAACCATGCTTTTATAACAATTTGTAGCATCTAGCTTTTGGAGGCTTAAAACTAACTGCTACGAATGCAGCGGTTATCCATAGGTGTTATTTTTGAGTGACCGAAAACGGAATCTTGAAAATGTTGGCAACACAGAAACATAAGAATATGAAAAAACAATTAAATTTCAAAAAAACAGAATTTCTCATTTCTTGTAAATGACATTCAGATTTAATTACAATAATCCCATACGTAAATCACAATCAGATCACATATACATATACAAAATACAATAAGAGCAACATATGAAGATATCCCCTTATAATGATCAAAGAACTAGTAATATGAATTTACAGTTCTAAGTACATCACATCGAAAAACACAAAATAGCTCCTATATAGCTAACACCGCCTCCTGCACATCACCGGAAGCTTATTTTTTTTAAAAACCTGAAAGTCTCCTACTCTCAGACTACTCAAATTAATTTTTGAGTACCCAAGAGTTTGCGGAGAAACACAAACTTCAAGTCATACAATAAGTCTGGTGTGAATAATCCCCTATCATCTCTTATCATAAATAGATAACTAGTGAGACCATGCCGGTTAGCGGAACATGTTATTCATCACTAGTATCCAAAACAAAACTTGAAAATCATTTACTATGCTCCTGCACCCAAAATGATTAGCCTTAACATAATATGAAATAAAGCCATATATATATATACATACACACTGGATATCCCATCCACCCTATATTTAGGTATCCCACCTAAAAACAATTTTGTTAAATTTTCCATCAAAATCCGTTTATTACAGTTCCCCTTTAAAATCAATTAAATGACTATCCGTCTGAATTTTAATAGGATTATCCATCCCAAACCAATTCAAAATAAATGCAGATTATCCATCGTACATTGCTTTATAAAAGATGGTGTGGATTATCCACTGCACACTCCATAGTTTTCCTAGGATGATTATGAACCCTTGGGTGCCAAATCCCGAGGCTAGCCACCTCTGGAAAAACATTCTTTACTTTAGAAATTTAATATGGGCTATCCACCGCACATTCCATGGTTTTCTTAGGTTATCCAAGAACCCAACACTTGGCCAATTAAAATATAATGACCCCATGATTATTTATAAATACTCACGATCCTCACATTACTTATTTTTCCCCAAGTATACCACCTTTTTAAACTATTCCCATTGGTAAACCTAATTAGCTTAAATTAAATAATAACACATCGACATCACCAATGTATATTTTCGAAAGCATATTTCTATTTGCAAACCCAAACTTCATGTCGAAATCGCTAATTTCTCTCCGGTGTCCCCAAGGTTTAATAACATCAAATTTATATAAGGATCCCCTTACATATTCAAACAAAATAAGTAATTTATGCTACCACCCTTTGAAGTAACCCCTTCAAATTAGCAAAATTTTACTTAAAGAAAAATGGATAAACATAGCCCTTTAAACCCTTCGAATGAATTACTATTCGAATGCAAATAATCATATGAAGTTAGCCCCTTCGAAAGCCTTCCTTTTTAAATCACCATATAAACCTACCTTTTGACTTTGTTGAAAGGTCCAACCTTTCGTCTTTGTCAGAAGGTTTCTTTTCGACCTAGTCGAAAGGTTCTACCTTTCGGCTTTGTCGAAAGCCTGGGGTATCCCCTTATAAAATCATTCATAAACCTTTCGAAAATCATTGAAGATAACCCCTTCGAAACCTTTCGAAACCAAAACCTTTCGAAACCATTCAAAAACAGTAAATTGATAGTGTTGGAACCGACCCTAAGAAAGTATACTCCTGACTTTGTCGGAAGGTTAACCCTTTGGCTTGCAGAAAGGTATTAACACACGTTTTTTAAAAATATTTTAAAGCAATACTCTTGAAGGTTTAAGCTTTCGAAGATCCCCTTCGAAACCTCTTCTTGAATATATATAAAAAAATTGTCCTTTGTAAATTGATGAAGTCGAAGGATCCTCCTTCAACTCATTCGAAAGCTAAGGAAGAAGTAGCCTCCCCATCCCTTCGCCCTCTTCCCTTTGACACCACGCCTTCCTTTTGACTTTGGCAGAAGGTAATTGTTTACCTTCTGTCTTAGACGAAAGGTACCTTTCGACTTCATCAAAAGGGTAAAAGCGAGCTTGTTGGAGTCGAAGGCCGAGCTGTGCCTACTGAAGTGATATTATATCTTGCTTGTCTAATTTTGATTGGCTGAGGAGCCTTCTCCTGTACTTACAAATTGTAAAAAGTATACAAAAGTCAACCTTTTACCTAAAACACTATTCTTCTTTCCCCAAATATCTTTCAAACGCAATTTCCCTCCGATTTTAAAAAAATGGGAAGCTATTTTTCAGTTTAGCCCTTCGGCTTGAATAATTTAATTACCTTACTAAATCACTAAGGAAATATCACCCAAAAATACAATAAAATATATACTTCAACATATCAAAATTTTAAAGCATTTGAAGGTAAAAGCAATTCGGAATTTAACCAAAACCGAAAAAAACGAGTTAATTAGCCCATTAACATTTAAAACACCTATATCTTATCCAAACAGAGGTTTCAATGGTTATATCCTAACCAAAACCACAAACCTTAATCGGGTATAACTTATAACCGATCCAAACACAGAAAGATGAGATGATAAACGTGATCATTTACCTTGATTAGTTGATTGGAGAATAAGATAATTTCCTAGCTTTAATTCCTTGGCTTTTTCTTCAATTTAAACTCTTCCCGGAGCTTTTAATGGCCGACCGAAATTGATGAGGAGTTAAGAATGAAAAATTGGAAGTTCTTTAAGGTGGAGGAAGAGATATATACTAAGAAATGTCGTTATTTCATTTAGACACGGCCATTGGATTTATTAATCTCATCTCCCTAACTATTCACATTATCCAATTTAATTTATCCAATTAAATATCTCAAAAAATGTTAGTTAAAATTCAGAGTCATTGCATATCCTTTGCACAACATCAAAAAAACATTGCAGACTGGGTAAGACAACTCAATTATAACCACTACCTAAGCAGTATCCTATGGAATCGAGAGCATTCCAAAGGCTGCATGCAGGGTTGCTCAAACAAATGCCCTAATGCAAGATACATTTGAAATTGAGTTCCCGCCTCGATTTCAGATGTTTCCATTTTATTTTCAAATTCCTCGATAAAGCCCAAATTTCAACTGCTCAAATCATGACACCAAAGATAAGTTAGCAATCTGTGCATGTCAAATAAGCAATATAGATGCACGACGCATGGCCAGATCTAAAGGCGGAAATCAAAATAGCAGAGGAAGGGATTGTGGAAATCCACGTGCATCTCCATACTGCAGAAAGGATAAACACTGTAATTATAAGGGGATCCTCTTTAGGAATTCAGAAAGTTGGAACTTTTTATTTCTTTTAGTAAAAACCTATAGCAAGAAGAAATATATAAACCAAGATTTAACCTATGGATGTAGGATTCGAAGGAATTTAAACCACATAAAATTTCTATGTCTTTTATTTTCATGCATTGTTATTTACTTTCTTTACATCAAATTCTTCTCTATTTTCATTGGTTGATAAAATACGAGTTTGGTTTGACATTTTAACAAATATTTAAAGTGCGACTACCTACTTATGTAAGCTTTCAACAATATAAATACTACCTAAAGGAAAACTTAATATTACTTAAGTCTGTTGATTCAAATTCATAGAAGTATGCTATTATTTCTTCGGTGACCAGTTAAGGTGTTGTGAGACGAAAAATCTCATCAACATTTTTGGCCCTAGAAGGAGAGCTTAGACCTTCGTTTCCTCTTTCCAAGTCTCCAGCACAACCTCTGTTTCCTTCTTTCAGTAAACTTTACCCGCATCTCCTTTACAAATCGTAAATCCCACTAATTCATCTACTCCTCCTACTCAAGAATGGTTAGTCATGGATTTAAAAATCTCAAAGAAACTACTCATAACCTCAAATACTCAAACTCAGATGGAAAACTAAGGTGAATCCCCCATATTCGCCATCTCGACCATGAGCCAGTCCTTTATTAACCAAATAAACCAAATTAACCAAATAAACCAACGTAGGAAAGGATTAAAGAAAATAATGGCCCAAAGAGCCGCCCTTTGGCCAATTTTTCATCTGCCATCCATAGCTCACCGCCATCATCCACCGACCATGCTAACTACACTATCTTTAAGTAAAAACAACACTCTCAAATATGAGAACGGTGAAGTTGGCCCATAAATAATATCCAAGCCATCTAACATTATCCCACTACTACTGAAAAAACGAGCTTAATCTTCTCTTAATGATGACAACACTACCTCACTTTTCAAGAATAACTCATCCCGGGTGCTTTCAAAATGGAAGAAAACAAGTCGGGTCTCGTGCAACAATCCTCATCATTACCAAGAAAATAAACAATGAAGGCTCGACAACCCAAACAATCCTATAAGTCCTCATGATAATACTACAACAGAGAAGAAAGGGAAAAACAGATGCATATTTGTTGATTTGAATAGTGGTTTCGATTATGGAAAGAAACCAAGGGTAGAGCCAGAATCGAAGAACCCCATTTATCGTGTTAGAAGGATTTAGAAAACTCTTGTTATGATCATGTTGTTAAGGATTTTTGCACATTCTGCTCAAAAACCGAGGGATCCAATTGATGTTCCTTTAATGTTGACCATTGTCTTGGTTATGCAACAAGCTGAAGCGATTAAGAAGCACATCGATTTGGAAGATTTTTACCATCCTTGGTTGAAATCGAATCCTAGTGATCGTGCAAGGATTTCTGATGCTTCTCTAGTTAATACAAAAAGCATAAGAAAATGAAGTACTAATGTCAGCAGAAATAGCCAAGTTCGGATTATGAATCTTTCGGAGGAATTAATGTTAAAGCATGTACTATAATTGCAAAAGCAGAAGTTTAATGCTGCACCAAGGATTTTAGGTCTCATTCTGAATGATCTATATTGCACATAGAAATATTGCAATTATTATGAAAAATAGTAATACAACGTACTGGACGTAGGGATATTGGATGGCTCGAACTAGTATAAAAATATCTCCATGTTAATCTCTTTAACATGGCTAAATAACCATGTTGGATGCATGGATATTAGGCGCCCGAACCAGCTAACAAAATTAAACTACAAACAACGGTGCTCGATTTTTTTAGCCAATCAACTAAGCTAGGCATAGGGACATTGGATGGCTCAAACCAGTATAAAAACCTTATTATGTTACTTATGTCAGCATAGCCATACTGGTGTAGGGATATAGACGGCCCGAATCAGTTACCAAAATAAAACTACATATAATGTAGCGCGGCTTCTTTAGCCAAATAATTAAAATGGATGTAGGGATATTGAACGACTTGAACCAGTATAAAAACCTCTTTATATTAATTTTGTTAACATAGCCACACCGAGCATATGGATATTAGATAGCCTGAACCAATATAGAAAACCATGCGCATGAATTGAAAAGGTTGTAGATACATGACTTGACTTCATAGTCAAAATAACAGTCCACTCCAAAATAGCAGGGCAAACCATGCCAAGCACATGACAGGGTCCGAACCCCTAAAATCAACGTGCATGAAGTGCGAACTGCGTAGACAATAAATACAAAAATGGTAAGAAAGGAAGCAACTCATAGGATGCAAAAAAACTACCAGAACAGATGCAATCTTGAAAATTACTTAAAGCATGCCAGGTAAACATAAGAAACAAGGATTTATTTATACTTATTTCATCGTGATTAATGCTTAATAAATATTGCGCTTATACTGTTGCAACCCATACATGTACAAACAATTTAGAAGTGCAAAAGAGATGTAATAAGCTACACTAAAACAAGATAAAATCACAAATATGAACCGAATTTAGTAGAAGAGTCTGTTACGATTGTTTCTGATTATGTGTCCTACGGATACTTGAAGCATGACATGGAGGAGAACTACCAATCGGTTTGTGAGTAAAAGGCGGGTTATGCAACTCAGTAATAACAATAGATAAGTGACCAATGGGAATGCGTCCAAAGGCGATGCGAGGGTCATTGTTAGAACTGGTCCAATAGTCACCATAGCCTTATGGATCAAATTCATAGTCCATACATACATATAAGAAGGTCAAGTCAAGCCCTGGCAAGAAGCGAGTGAAAATGACAATCACACACTTTACTCCCTAATCTCTTCCTTAACCATCCCTATATTTATATCATGAAGCTTCTCTAATGTGGAAGTCCTATCTAACCCGCTTTAAGAAACTAAGACAGAATCCAGATGAGCCTCACATTCTAGGGTGAATATCTTATTCTCAAATGTATTCATTCCATAGCAACCATCCTAGTTCGCCCGAACTCACTTATAAGTTGATCCCTTTTTTAGCGATCCTAAAGAGCGGACCGAAGAGCTCTTGTGCAGTAGAGAGGTAAGGTGAGGCACGAGTTCCAAAAGTTCCCAATTCCTTCTTATAATGATCCTCTAACTCACTAAACTTAGTTTAATATAGTTTTTCAAATAATTCTTCCTTTTAAGAACGTCATCTGGATCAGCCCCAGAAGGTGGCACAGAAGTAGCACCAGGTCTTGAAGTTGGACCTAAAGTTAATGGTGGAGTAGAAGCATCATAGATACTAATCTTCCATGTAATTTGCTCATCTAGTTCTTCGATGTTACATTCTAAGGCCTTAATTTCATTCACATATATGACCCTATATATGCCTTCGGAATCTCCTAACAAACCTTCCACTTCTACTTCCCTGACCATAGCATAATCAAACTTCCCTTCAAGAGCAGCCACCGTCGGGTCTTGATAAAAGGAAATAGGCTGAAAGTCAAACAAGCCTATATGAAGCAAAATGAAAGAGAGCTTGCCCCATCTTGCTATTAACTTTTTATCATATATGTTTTTTAGAAAGGAGGCCATCTTGCCCCAAGATTCAATCAAAGAATCCTCAAGCTCATAAATCTTGAGCACGACCTCCTTCCTCAAAATTACCAAAGTTTTAATTGTTTGAGCCTTAGTTTTCTTATTATTTCTGGCAAAGCCATCATAATACCTCATAGCATCAGTTCTCCATCCTACCCCTCACACGAGAGAAAGCATCCCTAACTCCCTCTTCTTCATCCACTCGTTTGACAGGGAAGGATTCACACTCGTGGGAAGAGCAGGTATCAAATCTGAAGCAGAACCCTCTATCACTCTCCTTTCTTCAGCACCTTCTTTTTCCTCAACTGGCGAGTAAGTTGAGAAGATAGATCTTCTATAGTATTATTCAATTTCTTTACCTCCGCTTTGGCCCCATAAAATTTTTCCCCCATCTTTAAATAACTGTTGCATTTCTTTTAACATCAACTTAACAGCTTTGAGCCTAATACGAAACGTGGTATTAAGATAATGTTAACAGTTCAATGCATCTTTTGCCTCCTCGAGCTACATGTTAGCCTCCATCAACTCTTTTTCAAGTCTTTCTAGTAATTATAAGATAAAATATGTTCTTCATCCAAAGTTGTAGTATGGGTCTTCAACCTCAAACTCGTGCACATGACAACTAAATAAAAATAATTACGAAGGAAAAGTTAATATGACAAAACAGAAAATAATTTTCATTGCATATTAAAAGAAGTAATAAAATTCACATACAAAAACCAAATGTTCACATGGATTTGACATAACCTTGGTTTTCGTAGACCCTCGACACCCGTAAACATCTCATCTCCCTAGGTCTCCTCCTCCTCCTTAATTATTTGTAAAGAATCAAAAGGAGAGACATTCTATGCCGCAACCTCCTTGTTCCACTGGGCCTAAAGATAGTGTAAACTTTGTCAAACAACGCTTGATCCCCTAAGAAATCAAGACTGACCATGCCTTTAAATTGACACCTAGCTAAAGCATATAGTTTGTATACCACGATGGAAGTTCTCTCCTTAAACTTCGTTTGTAACGTCACCAGTTCCTAATCCTTCACTTTAGCTTGCGGTATTTCTACTTTGGCTCACAATCTTTCAAGGCCAAGGCATCCGCCATAGATTTGGCCTTCTTTTCAACCTTCTCCCAATGCACTTTGAAATCTTCCTCAATTTTGGCCTTTCTGGAAGCAATTTTGGCTTTTTCGAAGAAGCAAAGGTAAGATTCGCTTCAAGTGCAACAATACGACCATAAGTAACAACTTGTTCACATTTCCACTTCTTTTGAGCCTCAATCACCAAGGCTCCAACCCAAGAAAAAGAGAAAAATAACAATGTACAAGAAATAGTTAAATGAGCCACCAATTCAAAAACTACTTACATAAGAGCAAGACTTTTCCAACTCAGCATGAGCTCGAAAAAAGGAAGCTCAGGAAAAGGAAGAAGAAGTAAAGGGAGGAGATGAAGCAGTACTAGATAAATTATCTAGTGCTTCATCCCTACCTTTTTGGAAAGTTTAGAAATGGGCCCCTCGGACATAAACAAATATCGAATGTTGATGTCAAGATGGCTCTATAGAGAAGGGATTGGGAAAGGCACTAAAGTAGGGATGGGGAAGCCATTTAAGGAGAAGGGGAACCGAAAGTGACAAACTTCTTAAAGCCCCGGTCAGAATCTTTATCGGCATAAGGTTTCTCTTTTGGACATGCTTCTTCGATGGTTTGCTAGTCATAAGGAGCATGAAAAAAGCTTCATAATCTAAATTAACTTTAAGAAAGGAATCTTTATGTCAGAAGAAGTTTTCCCACAAAGGTCGGAATCATAAAAATAACAAATCTAAAACCCTTAGGCTCACCCGATGTCAAGGAAGGCTTAAAAATGGTGTGAGAGAATGTGTTATATAGGTGCAGAAACTCATGCTTTTTCAGCATCTCTTCAGTAAAAAATGTTTTAACTTTCCTTGCTTCTACATCTTATTCAAGAATATGATCCCTATAGGACTCATACGAGTTGTTGGCATCGTTAAGAAAAAGAGATCGAGTGGGACGAGGGAAAAAGGAAAATTATCAAAATTTGAAACAAAGAAATATTAATTGTTCCATGGTTGAGTTTTTCAAGGGACATCTATAAGAATCGCTTTCTTGGCCTGGGCGTTATGAAAACAAACATCACCCAATATGGGGCTCTTATTGATAGCGAATAAAAACTGAAGCTCCTCATAAGTAAGGGTATAACCATTCTTCACATAGAGAATGAAGGTAGAAATTGTAAGAGAATATGAAAGAGGAGCAAGCTGAACATGAATGAGATAAATGGTGGCAACCCACTGATGAAGAACTGGATGAGGGGAAGATAAAGACGACATTATATGTGTTCAGGAGAAAGGGACTAAAACCTATTTGGTGGAGTGTTAATACACTCATAGGTTTCAAAAACCTTAACCTCATAACCCGTGACCCAAAATTCATCTAAAATACTCTTATCATTTTTCAGACGAGTAATCTTGGAGGGGAAAGACAAAGAAGAAGAAGAAGAATAAGCTATTTCGAGATCGCGAAATTACAAATAAAAATAATAATGCTAAAGTAAAAAACGGTTACAAAATACGAGATCCTTACTTCAATTTAAAAGAAAATCTAAACTAGGGAACATAATCGATTTAGCACTTAACAATTTTCTCACCTCTTTTTTTTCTTAAATAAAAGCGTAAAAATGGACAAGAAGAAGAGGAAAATATGTACACATCTTAATTTGAATGCTAGCCATACAATCGAAATGACGAGAAATTTTTTCACAAATGTCAATAAATTAATAGATACTAAGATTGAGAGAAATTCATCTTGAAAAATGAAGTGACGATATGAAAAAAAAAATCAGAGAATTGCCTTAGGAGGGACAACATGTGCACAAGAGCATTAAATACAAAACAGTTATCAAGACTTTTTTCCTTTGGTAAAAAGAAGGAAAGGAGTGGACGAAAGTGATGGGATGTGAAGGCCAGTATGAATAAAGACAAATTTATACCGATTTATGATCACCACAGACTTGGAGGGCAAGTGTTATATCCATATCTCATAAACCTAGTTGAAGGCAAGATGACAAAAACACCAAGATCAATATGGGAGGCCATAATAAAAGTTGGACTACAAAGGGGAAAAGTAATGAGTAAAGTGAAGTCAAGAGGATACCGCACTTAGAAATTTTTGAGACAATGAAAATGGGTGAAGAAAATAGTCTCTAACTATAACACACATAGAACTGCAACATCACCAAGGCATGACAATGAGGTCAAGATACTGCACTACGACAGCAGAAGTTGTATTAGTAGTCTCAAAGTACAACACATTTCACTTCAAAAAGCTGTATGCAAATAGGGACGTGTTGTGCTCATAAATCAAGGTGCAAAGATAATGGTTCTATATTAATAATCATACATCCAAAAGTCAATGAAGAGGGGTGCTGCCATCAGAATAGACTATTAAAGAAGTGCACCGCCATAAGAATTGGCTAATGAAGAAGCATACCGTCATCAGGACGTCATAAACACAGGAGCTCAAAGAAGGGGTCAAAAGAAAAAAACTATTCTACAACCAAAAAAGGAGTTATGCATAAAGTTAGAGAATTGTGATAGGCATACCACACCCTTCCAACAACCCCGAACAAGAATTAGACAAACTGTGAAGAACATGTACCAATGCTTGACCAAGATAGATCACACCAAATTGTGCTCGGTTGGCGCAGTTGTCCACTGGATGAAACCCATGCAAAGACAGAACCATCTGGAGCCCTTAGTAAAATATTCCCCACTCAAGGGCATGATAAGTCTGAAGGAACTAGGCCAGCACACAGTAAAAGAAGTTGATAAATTCTAAAAAAATTACCATTTTGAATCTTTAATGGGCCTATGAAGTCTAAATATACTTGGAACTTTTCTTTGTTTTCCTTTAAATAAAATCTTTATTTATTTAGATTTAAAAATCAAGCATAAAATTTAATTTAAATATGTATGTAATGAATGTATCAAATACATGAAACTCTAGTGCATCGTATATAACATGGATTGTGTATAAGACAAGTGTGTGTACATTAATATAAACAATTGTATATAGCAGAATACAAAAATAGAGAATAAAAATGAGCACACCGGAGTTTTTGTATTGGTTCAGACCTCCTATCCTACATCTTGTCCCGAAGCTCCCCTTCGGTATTTTACTAACTAATAATGCTCGCTTAGCCCAGAGGAATAGGCTTATACAAAGGTATTGTTTTGACCAACTTGTGTTTTATACAACACGAATATTGGTTGGTAGTACAATTCTTCCTATAATCTCCCTTGAGTATCTGTGAGTGTAAGTTATTGTATTTGTAGGAAGTAAGTTCACCCAAAATACAAATTTTGGTGGTAATTGATTGAGAGTATGAAATCAATAATAGTACAAGAGAGTTTAAGTACTTAGTTGTAGGTGAAAAACTCAATCTCAATCATCTGATATATTTATAGGTAATAAAGAATTGTATTTCAAAAAGTATGTGTTCTTGAAGAGCTTTCTTTTGATCATGAGCTACAACTATGGGGGAAGGAATGAATGTTTAAAATAAAGAGAAGCGACTATTCAAAATGTGACAATTAAAATAGCACTAGACGTCTGGCTTATATTGTCAGGCATTTGAGCATTTCAGGTTTTTAATCCGAAGTTTCTATTATATGTCTGGTATTATGTCCCAAACGTCTGATACCACATTGTTTTCAAAATATGAGTATGTTTTCTAAAAATTTGCGAAGTGTTTTGATGATATGCTTTTGTGTGTGCTTATGATAATTCTAGGGGATTGCACAAGATATTCTAAGACCATGGTATAAATATATGACCTTACTTCAATAGTATGATCTATCATTCTCAAGATTGTCTTCTTGCCATGATACTGATGAGTGGAGTGATTTCTTTTATCATATACTTGTAAACATATGAAGTATTTCTTGTATATATGATTGTATAGTTGTTGCCATTAAATTCTCAAAAGAGGGGTTCTAACATCCTCTCCCCTTTTGATGATGACAACTATAAAATCTTTTATAATGTTATTTAAAAAAATAAACTCGCACTGAGTATGTTATCTCTCCTATTTATGTGCACACAATATTGTAATAAACCTAGCTTTTTGACCCTTAGAAGTCAACACTAATACATACTCAGTATTCATATGTCAAACCACCAAGCGCCAGAAAGGAAGATTGTTAGTGGAAAGCAAGTAGGAATGAAAGATAAGTAGAAACTGAACAACATGGAATCTCACAACGCAACGGGATAATATATAACATAATCAAGTCTTTACAAAATCTAAGACCTTTTTTAATACATATACATACCAGAGTTGGACAGCTATAACACCTGGTAAGTAGACAAACTACACATAACACATACACAATGGAAGATATCCGAAACACGAGAGTACGTCATGGGCCTCCAAAACGACTCCATAGCTCAAAAACATCTTAAGCTTACCTGTAAACATGCTCGGTCTGACCTAAGAATTATAAGGAAATAACGCCCAGGTCAGTCTGGAATTCCAGCGTGAGCAAACTCAAATCATAAAAAACTTTATTGATTTATTAAATTGAAAATCCTTTTAAATCAAAGGTACCACGTAAGGCCTCACCGCATATAAACACGGACGGGTTTTTACCTTACGATAACCAAAACACTTCTATAGAAAATACAATAATATTATAATAATGTCTAAAGGTTCAAAGTAAAATATTAAAATAGCTAGAATGCTTGCATCTCACGTTCCAACATATTTGGCATACAACTAAAACCACAAAGCTCGTATTGGAGAATGAATTCCAACTCATGATTGGGCTACCGGGGTACCACCCGTCATAGTACACATCTAAAATAATGTATCGAGATCGTACCTAACGACCTCTGCCAATACAGGACTGGCCTATCCCTTGCAAGATAGTACCGAACATGTCATCAGCCCAGTTTTTCCAACTGTTTTACCGAGCTGATAGGCATAACTGAATCACGAAATATGAATGGTCATCTAGAAAAGCGATGACATAACCTAATGGGTGCGATCCATATAGCCCTGTTGTATCTCCCCGGTTTTAGTCATTCCTGGTTGATTAGGCTTAAGGCTACGTTTTACCATTCTTTAGCACTTCCCACTTGGAATGCTAACATCGTCCTCTAGGCATCAAAGCAATGCTAGCATTCATCCATACAAATTCGTTCTGCGACTGAACGAAACCGTAGGCAATACTTCTATTACATCCATTAAGGGGAATCCCACCCATGGAAAATAGATATTAGCCCTTGCACTTTAAAACTCCATCTTCAATTCCATGCTCTTTCAGATATCTTTAATACGAAACATTGAGTTGGATCGAAGTGGTTTTCGGATAACATATCTGGTCCTGGTCTCTTCGAAACAACTTTCGACAGTCTCGGTAACTCAATCTCGGTTCTTCAGGAAATAAACAACAAAGGTAAGTGCGGAGTTCACATCCTAACTGTTAGTGGATGGATTTCCTTATCATTCATCCTAGAAGAATGAAATGAGTTTATACGTACAATATAGCACCTTCGACGGTAACTATACCATATAATTCCGGTGTTTCTCTAGATATTTCCACAGTTACGTTTTTGGTCCAAATTTGATAGTTGATTATTTAACTATCAAATAAACAAACATCCAATCATGATTTAATTTCCATTTAGGATCCACCATACCTTTATTAATTCTCTTTAACTAGTAAAACCACTTTATAAAACTTGATCAAAAGATCTTTCCAAAACACTATTTCCAAACCCCTTATATTTCCTTTATACTTGGGAAAACATTTATATACTTATCTCAATGGTATAAGTATATTACCAAAATATTTTACTTTTCATGCCTTGAAAACAAAATTATATACTTATCTTATCAGTATAAGTATATTTACAAACTTTTTCAAAGTTTTCTTCATTCCAAGTCCCATATTAAATAACCAAACATTTCTTCTAAATAAAACAACCCACTTATCCTTTATCAAAATTCCCTATTTAAAACCTCATCTCATATTTTAATCAACTTATATCTTTCAAAATAAAGTTATAACCCATTTTTATAAACCCTTAAGTTAATTCATAAACCTCTTTCTAAATCTCTGAAATGATTTATAAACCCTTTTCCTTCTTTTAAAACTCTTTAAATAAACCTTTCTATACTCCTTTACAATATATTCTTTGTAAATATCATTTACAAAACATCATTTGTGAAACACCATAATAACCATTTCCGTTAGTGAAAACCCTTTTCTATAAACAAATTATCAATTATGGATACCTTTATAAGGATTATACAACTTGAAAAACCATTTATGAGCCTTTAGCCTCAAATTGATAAAAGAATTAAAGTAAATTCAAAACCATACTTTATAAATTCCAAATGAGGCTTAGTAGTCTCAATGATACTAATTTAAGTTACTATTTAATTAATTTGATTCCCAAATCCGATAACAATTATTTACATAAACTACCATATATGTAAATACAGTTCATTTCCAATCAGGGAATAACACGTCAATATAACTAATTGGCATATAAAAGTCCAAATAACATAACAATAGGATGGTGATTTATCCTGCTAAATAGATGTCCAAACAATTCAATCAATTTATAGTAGAATATTGATCTATCTTCTTAACATATGTCCACACAATCAAATCACTTACATAATAGCAGAATTGTATTTTGTTCTGCTAATGGATACCATTTAATTCTCCTAATCATATGGGTTACTTAACGGTCTAGACAAGAGATACTTTGATTTGGAATCAGTTCACCTCAAAAAGAAAATTTATTTATAACACATTCGTTTTTATTTTAAATCACCTTTGAAAAGTTTTAAATAGATTTAATCAGCTTAACCCCTAATTAAAATCTTAATTAACCCTAACTAAATCAAGATTAAATGATAGCTAAATTCTAACTAATCTTAATGAACTTGATTAAGTACTAATTAACCTCCTAATGCAACTTGGTTAAGGCTAAATCAAATTGTTTTAAAAGTTAAACCCTAATTAATGAAATATGAATTAAATAATCCATTGACTAAATAAATAAATAACCATCAATCTTAATTAAATAATTATTTAATAACTTAATTACTTCTTAACCACATTAATCACTAATTAAAACATCATTAATTAATTACCAGTCATTAACTTAACTTAAATGATGATTAACCTCTAATCTCCTTATGAATTACCAATTAAGTGCCAATCACCTTTCAAACTAACTAACTAACTAACTAATTAATTAATTAAAGTACAAACTTAATTACCTTTTAATGTTACTAATTTTGTTTGAAAACGTTTTACAAAATAGTTTCAAATTTTAAAAAAATTGAAGTGGAAATTCAAAACTTTAGTCAAACTTGATTCATAGCGACTATCACTATGAGTGTAGTTCACTTTAACATATTTTTAAAGCATAAACACCTCACTAACTTACCATTTCATGTTTATAAACCTTTTAAAAAGTTTTATAAACTTTAAACTTAGATATCCAAACTTTAAAAACCAATTTAAAACTTGTAACTTTTTTTTAAAAAATAAACAAAACATGATTCCATTCGGGACTTGGATCCGTCGCAATTGCATACAAAGTCGCTCACTTTGTTTCTAAGCATCATCGCCTTAGTTTACATACAAAATCATACATCACATAACATATATCATCCTTATCATATACCACATATATACTCACAAATATTCGTGCTTACTAACTACATAATATCACAACCAAATCACAAAACCAAATCCAACGACTAACACTATTCAGATTAATGAATATCAACATCATAACTAACCAGACTTAACACTATATATTCATCACATATAATGTCAACATTTAAGATAACCTTTATACTAAAAGATGAGTTAGTTTGCTCACTAAACTTCCACAAAAGATACCCGAACATAAGTTAAACTTGCCAAGGACTCAATAGCTTTGAAGAACGAAGGCTTTAAGTGCTAGCAACCCTCAAAATGGGCTTGTCCCAGGTGTATGTACACTCGGATAGAGGTGTGGGGGTGGATGAGGGGTAGTAGATTGAAGGTAGAAGAGCTTCGGGTTATCATCGATTTCAACAAAAATGGTTAGAAAATGGGTCAAATTTCAACTAATTTTTGGAAAGGTAAATCAATTTTTTTTAAAAAGTAGTCAATACAGAGGTTTTAGAAATTTTTTCCTCTATCATCTAAAAAAAGAATCACTCATTTTTTATTTGTTTTAAAGAAGTTATGATCAAAAGAAGATCACTATTTGAGGTGGGAATAAAGAAGTTATGGTTGGAGGAGAGGAGGTAAGAAAATCAGAAATTCAAGGGCTATTTATAAACAAGATCTCACACCTCATCATTTTTTCAAGTTACATCATCTCTTCTCTTCCTCTATTAAGTCAAATCCCTCCCATCTCTAGTTCTATCACTTAAGTAATGATGGCAAATGATGAAAATATCAAGTGATATGACAAGATATATATATATATATATATATATATATATAAGTTTATTATTTTTAAACCCATGAATTATCACATTACTTCTTAAACATAATTAGCATAAGGTAATATATTTTTAAGCATATTATTATTTAGTTAATTATTTATCATATATGTCTACATATAGTGCATAAAGATGTACAATGTTTCCGACAACTTTCCAGTGTCGAAAGGTCGAAATTTCGAAAATGTTTTTCGGTCACATTTTCTGTTTTTCAGCGAACTATTTAATTTGATAAACAAATTTTGAAAATGACTTTACAATCATTATTAATCAATTAAAATGAGTTTATTTATCTATAAAAATTCATTTATTATTTATACAAAATATATATAAAATGCCTAGTTTAAGCGACCAAACCTTGGGTCGCTACAAATATTTTAATGTTCTCTCCCCTTTTGTCACTATAAAAAAGAATAATATAAATGTGTAATTCATAAAAAATAGTGTAGAATACTAAAAGAAAACACCATAGATTATAAAAAAATCATAGAAACAATTATAAACAATACATAATTCAACCACACAACACTAGTTTTACGAACATCACTATCTTAAACAAACAAAACACAATACCAGTCAACATAAACATAATGCAATAATATATATTTATACAATTAGTCTCTCATAACAAGCACATGGTGCTTTTTTTAGTCCATATAATTCCTTTTTAAGTTTGAAAACGTGATCCAGAAATTTTTCATGAACAAACATGGGCGATTGTTCAACATAGACTTTTTTATAAAACAATTTGAAAATTCACTTTTAACATCCATTTGAAATAATTTGAAATTACGATGACATGCAAAACAAGTAAGGTTCTTATAGCCTCAAGACATGCTACATAGGAAAACATTTCTTCATAACCGATTCCTTCTTCTTGGTTGTATCCCTGAGCAACTAATCTTGCTTTATTACAAATTATGTTTCCATTTTTATTTTCTTTATTTTAAAAAGCCCATTTTTTCCTATTACAGATTGATCAATGATCTTGGTACAATTTCCCATACATCATTTCGTTCAAATTGATTAAGTTTCCCTTGCATTGCTAATCCAAAAATCATCGTTGATGCTTCTTTATAATTTTTGGTTCTAAGTAAGATATGAAAGCTACATGACTCATTTGATTTAGTTGATTTCTAGTTGAAACTCTTGTGTTTAAGTTACCAATTACATTATTAATCAGATGATCCTTTAAGATTAGAGGTAGAGATCTTAGACGATTATCATTATTGTTATCATTATTTTTTATATTATTACTTTCAATTACAATAGTATTATTACTACTACTACTATAATTATCGAAAACTTCTTCTTCATCATCATTTTTGTTATTTTTAAATCTTCGTCAAAGAAACATGAAGACTTTCTTCTATAGTGTTAGTTCGTTTATTAAAAGTTCTATAAGCTTTACTTCGATCTGAATAACCAAAACAAAAACCTTCATCGGCTTTTGTATCAGAATTTTCAAGATTATCTATAGTATTCAAGATAAAACATTTAGAACCGAAAACATGTAAATATGATACTTTAGGTTTCTTATAGAAAAATATTTAATAGCATGTATCGTTAGTCGTTGGTCTAAGTGTTACACGATTTAATACATAACAAGTGGTAGCAACGGCTTCGGCCCAAAAATTCTCTGGCAAACCACTACTTAATAATGTTTGTGCACATTCTTGTAATGTTTGATTCTTTCTTCCTACTATATCATTTTATTATGATGTTCGTGGAAATGGAAAATTATGACTAATCGCTTTTTTATTGCAAAAATTTTCAAAATTTTCATTTTCAAATTCTCCACCACGACCACTTCTTATACCATTAATCTTATAATTCATTATATTATTTACCCTTTTAGCAAAAAAATTAAACATTTCAAACGTGTCACTTTTATGTTTCAAAAAGAGTGTCTAAGTATATCTTGAAAAATTATCGACAATCTCAAAAATATATTTGTTATGATTTATTAATCGTACTTGAGTTGGACCAAATAAATCTAGATGGAGTAGTTCGAGTGGTTGTTTTATAGAAACTTCCTTTTTCGATTTAAATGAACTTTTCTTTGATTTTCCAAGTTAACATATATCACGTAAATTTTATAATTTATTTTGGGTAATTCTCTTAATAAACCATTTTTTGTTTATTTATTTATATATTTAAAATTTATATGACAAAAGATTTTGTGCCATAGTCATGGAATGATTTGCTGTTAAATATAAATCACTATTGTTTTTAACATTCATATCTAAAAGATAAATATTTCAATTTCTCAATCCTTCAAATATTAAAATTTTATTTTGATCAAATAATACATTTACCTTTTTCGAAATCGATTCTATATCCTTTATCAAATAATTAATTTTTACTTAATAAGTTATGTTTTAAATTTTCTACTAACAAAACATTAGTAATAAGGGGATAAATAGATGTACCGACGTTAATGACGTCTCCAATGCCAATGAGAAATCCGTTTGAATGATCTTCAAATGTCGCAATGTTGCCATCGATATATGTTCTATTTGATAACATGTTTGTATTTCCTATCATATGCTTGGGCATCCACTAGCGAGTATTTATTTCTCCTTGATTTAAACTTTGCTTTTAGGTACCTGCAAAATAATAAGAGTTTAATTGGTACCCACTTCCTCTGTTAGGGTCCTATGTGTTATTGGGGAAAGATAACCACACCCAAGAGGGTTTAGGACCTTTAAAAACGTAATTATTATTATAAACAATATTTCTCAACTTATCATCTATGTGTTTCCGCCCAATCAACTTGTTATATGATTTGGGAATCCATATTTTGATAGTATTTATGTTAGAAGTATTAATCTTACTTGATATAGGCTTCTTTAACATAATATAAATGTGTATAATAGCTTCTATACTTTTGCTTAGCTTTAAATCCTAATCCATTTCAATTTCCTAGCGGTCTTGATACCATGATCAAATTTTTTAAGTTTTGTTTACCTTTATTAAACTTTGGTATGTTACTGGTCATTTGGTCTAACTTAGTTTAAGATCAGAGATTTTAGCATTGGTAGAATCTAAACTTGTATTTAGTTCAAGATTTTCTTTTTCAAGATTTTTATTTATTAGTTTCTAGATCATGTAATAAAGCATTATTTTGAGTGGATAATCTTTTACATTCATTTTGTGCTATTTCCAATTCCTCTTCTAAAATTCTTTGCCCATCTTTTAATAAATCAATTTCTAACTCTAATCTTTTCAATTTTCGTACATATTATTTATTTAATTTCTAAGATTCTCTATGCTTCTCATTGAATTCTACACTAATTTCCAAATTTCATCATACACTAGTTCAAGATGTACCTCATCTGTGTTAGTCATAAAACAAACATTCGCTTGTTGTAATGACCCATAATTTTATCGCTTTTTAATGATATATTTAATTAATTTTAAATATTCAAACATAGAATTTTCAAACTTAAATTATCATGTTTTTTGTGATAAATAATAATGGTGAATTTATTTTTAGAATTGGTTTACCAAAAATAGAGATGTTAAATTTTCATCGTAGAATTGACAAAAGCCGGCTTTTAATAAAATTTGAGATATATTCGAATAATTATTGTAAATAGTAAATAACTTTTTTTGAAGGTTATATAATGATATGATAATAATAGAAGTTTTATTTATAATGGTTTTACAAATATATATAACTATATACTTGTTTTATAAAGATAGACAAACTTCGTCGTACTTCGACCAATCGACGTCGTACTTTACAATTGAATTTTATTATTTTTACGTATGGTTCTATAACTAAAACGAACTTTTTATAATTATTAAAAATGATATAAAATTTATTTTCAAGTTTTTTTACATAAATAAATAGTTTAACTGAAACGTCAAAATGTGACCGTAACACGTTTTATCGAAAATCAACGTTTTGTTCAATATAAGTTGTCGCAAAGTTGTTGCATCTTTGTTAATATATTTTAACATATATACACACATACATTTTAAATAACTAAACAAGTTTACTTTTACTAATCATAACTAGAAAATTCTGGAAGGTGGTTAGTAAAAGTAAGTAAGAAAAGTCAAAAAGCACAAATCAAATTAAGCCAAATCATACTTACTTAAATAATAAGTAAAGGGACAAATTACAGTGTGATGTTTGTGTGATAACGCGTATTTTTGGACATCAATAATTGATAACATAATTGGGTTAATTAATAGAATACTGAATTATAGATTTGACAAATGAATTTGATAATAAATATTTATATTTGGATAAGTATTTATTTGATCATATCTTAATATAATCACTTAGAATTGACAATTATTCTTTTAAAACAATTGATAATGTGTTGTTATATGTATGTGTGTACATACATACATACATACATACATACATACATACATACATACATACATACATACATACATACATACATATATATATATATGAGTAGAAATTAAGTTAGAATTTGAACTCGAATTGGGAATCCAAAGAATAAAATATCTTAAAATAAATTGGATATAAAATATATATGTACATGATTTTATTTGTATATAATTTGTTTTATATTATTTTCTTTAAAATATTATATTTATATAAATTAAGGAAAGTAATTACTAAATAGAAAATTTAATATAAAAGTTTTATGAAAAACATTTAAAAATATAGATAAAGTATATACATATATAAAACTAATATATTGTATAACTATTATAAGTATATAATTGGCATTTTATATCATCGACTTTCAAATTTTCTATAGATAAATTAGAAAGGAAGTATAAATATAATTACATAAGACATCAATAAATATAAAAATAATATAAATATATATATAACCATATTAAAAACATGATGTTTACAAATGTAAACTAATGGTTGTATGCATAATACAAGTGTAGCTAATTTTGTCATGCAAATTACAAGTGTCATAATTTTATTTTTCTTTTCAATTTTTAAAATTTATAAACAAGGCTATATGTATAATTTCTACTCCCTATCTCATTCTTTTCTATCTTCCAAAAACAAACGCCTGGCAATCCAAAAAGATAATTCTGAGCAAAATAAAACTAAAAAAAAAAAGAAAATTCAAAAAAGCAATGTAATTCTTTCAAGTTTTCCACTGAAAACTAAGCAATTCAAACTCAAGCCTGCTGTTCCAGTTACCAAACCACTTCTAGATTTGTTTTCAAAAGCTTTCAGCTATGTGAACAATAATTCAAATTTAAGTTCAAGTTCAAAATTTTCTAAGAGCAAGCAATCAAACACTCGGCTCAAAACATCAACAAGGTGAGTAAACTGCTCCTTTAAGTTGAGTCTGTTTTATGCTTTGATGAATGTGATGAATTTTAGTAATGACGTCGTGAAATTGTTTTGCCTGAATGTATAAATGTGTCAATCTGGCATTTATGGATGGAAATACTATATACATGACCGAGTAAATGCATGCAACCTCTGTTCTTAGATGAATGTGAGTAAACTTCATCTTTAAATTTAAAATCTTATCTAAATCTGTGAGTAAGTGGAGACTATAAATAACAGAAGCTTATGCGGTATCCACCTGTACAATTGATTTACGCTGTTTTCTGTCAAACATTGTTACAGTGAGTAAATAATCTAAACTTATTCTGTTAAAAGATTGTGCTTGTGATCAACAATTGAAGTAGTGTTTACAAGTATAGATTAAAGTGGTTTCTGTGTATATAGATATGGTTTATTCTGTGCTTGTTGTGAAAATGTATATAGATAAGTCCTTGTATGAATGACAGTCACATGCATATACAAATCAATTCAATTCCTTCCCATATGTTTAATTTTAGGTTGTGATGCTTAAAAGTAAATTGTTAGTAACAACTAAGTAAGATTTCTAAAAATATTTTTAGGTTTAATTATCAAATAAGTTTATGGAAATCAGGAAAACACAGTGAATTTTTTTTCAAATCAGAAAATCAAGTGTTTAGATTTCATGTATGGATTATGTATCTAGATTCGAGCTTTGAAGAGATGAATTTTAGTGATCGTATCTAGATTTTTAAGTGAGTAATTGATGGGGATTTTGGAGTTGAAAGGAGATTATATTTTTGGTAAAATATGGCGATCGACAGTAAGATGGATGTCGTGCTCGACGTTGGGGATAACTTGAGGGTGGAGTTATACAGGAAAAATGGCGGGAGGGTTAAAAGATCATGGTGGTGGCGTCGTTATGGGATTGTAGGGTTTTACCGCCTGTTGGGTTCGTCGACATGTTTGAGTCGATTTCTTAAACATGGAAGCTTTGGGCATGACCATGAGTAGGGAATAGGTGTGTGGGCCTTTGGAGGAGAGTTGGTCGGAGTATTGGAACTCCTGGTGGCCGGAGGTGGCATCATAGGGAGATTATTGGGCGATGGTTCGTGGCTGGTTTGGGTTCGCTCAGGCCCGATCTTGTTTCGTGTTCGAATTGAAGTACGGGTGGTCGTTGTCGAGTAGGGACATCAGGGACGACTCGTCGCAAAGGTGACGATGATCGGAGCAATGTCCGATGGTGCGTGCACATGCACGAGATAGCTTTGTGTCAGGTGATTTTTGTGTTTCGGTACTTCGGGAAAGATGGGTTTCTTCTCGAAGTTAACCTTGTGTTTTGATCGAGAGGGGGAATTTGGGGTTAGCTCGAAACGTAGCTCGGGTATATCCGCTGTAGGTTCAGGTTCTTCCTGTTAGACATGTTTGAAGGGGAGGAATTGTATAAGTTCAAGGTTTCAAAGCAAATGTTTAAGTGATTTCAAAGGCAAAGGGTGGAGATCGATTATCAAACACGTTTTGATATTTAATTTTAACCCAAAAGTTTAAGATTATTATTTTGATTTAAATAAGTTTATATTGGGCAAATTATTAAATTAAATTATTAAGTATTTCTAAGTGTAATTTAATGAAATAATTAAATAATAGATATGGATAGATGTTTTGTCTTGGATTTAATTTGGATTTTGGGTAATTATAGATTATATAAATTGATAAACTAATGATTTAATAATTAAGAATTATAAATTAATTAATTAAAGATTCATTAACTTGTGATTAGAAATTAATTTATGTAAGTAATTAAACCCAATTACTTAAATGATAATGACTTGATGAAAGTAATTAAGGATTAGTTACTAGTGTAATTAATTAAAGGATTGATTAATTAAGGTAATTAATTAAAAGGTTAGTTAATTAATGAATGAGATTAATTAAACATTAATTAATCAAAGAAAGTGACTATAGAATAATTAATTAATGAAATTAATTGAGGGTTAAAGTAATTAATCATAAATAATTAAATTTAGATGATAATTAAAAGTTAATTAATGTGATTGGTTTGAGGATAATTAATTTGTGTAATTAATTGAAAGCTAATTGCATAATGTAATTAAAGGATAATTAATCAAGGATAGTTAATTTAGATTATAAGTAAAGGATGATTAATTTATTATTTGTAATTAATTAGTGCTTAAGTAAGCATGATTTAAATAGGTGATTGAAGTAATTAATTTAATTTATTTAAATTAATTAGAAATAGTGTGACTAATTTATCTTGCTTATGAATGATATTGTATGTCTTGGATTATTTGATATCCCTGATAAGTGATTTGTGATGCTATGTGATATGATATGTTTGTACTAAAATGTGATAATGTGGTTTGTCTATCTGTAATGAATAGCAATAAATGAAATTGTTTAAACTTAAGTAGCTTTGTTTTAAGATGATATTGGTTTCGAAGAGACCGGGGTCGGGTATCAGTAAATGCCCGAAACCACTTCAATTTGTGAGTTTTAATAACTCTTTATGAATTTGACTTTGGGATAAAAGGGCTGGAATGAAATAAAGGATTTAAATTTGGTTATTTAATTTGAGTTATAATACTTAGATATGATTATAAGATGTGTATTTAACTATGGTAAGTTAAGAACTTGTAATAAGGTCTGAGTTACCCCGGGTTTTAAATAAGTTATGCATTTGTGTTTTATGTTAGATGGGTATACTCACGCTGGTTTCCAGCCTAACCCGAGTATTACTTTGATGTAATGCTCGGGTCATACCGAGTATTACAGATTTCAGGTGAGGACGTTCTGGAGCTCAGATGGCAAGCTGGATGGCAGGAACGTATGGAGTATTCCGCTGTGAATTAGTGTGTTTATTTGGGGCAAGTTAATTTTTAACTGCCTAGCTTTTGTGTAAGGGTTGAAAGCTTTGATTATTGTATGTAATTTAACTGATACTGCTTCTTTATATAATTGATATTATTTGATATTATATTTTATCCACTGCGAATGTGAGAATCTGTGACTAGTTTTTGTTTCTCCTTCCATCTCTTTTCTTCTTTACCCAAACTATCTGGGATTTTCGAGATCGAAAATTCTAGGTAGATACATTTTGGTATCTGAGCAGAAGATTAAACGAGAACCTTGGCTTTGGTGGGATTACTCATTAAGGATAGGGTAAGTAATACCCTAAAATGAGTTGAGTCTATATAAGTATATGAGAGCGTACTTGTTATTTTCTTATATAATGGCTTTTAAATGATTTTTATATAAGTTTATATTTTGATATATAAAGCAATAATTTCTCTAACCACCATATATTAAGATAGCCGATGGTTATATTAATTGAATTAAAGGTAATAATAAGAATTAAGTGGTAATAGAAATATAACCAAATGGAAATTGAATAGTACGAACTAAATTAATAAAGGAATGGATCCAAACTGAAATTAAATCCTGAATTTGTAGAAGTGTTTTCAGAATAAGATAAAAAAAAATGAATTGGTATTCAGATATGATAATCTTGGTTATTATCATAATGGTTGATGTGTTCAATAATGAAATGTTTAAGGAAGCAAAACATTTAGGTGAGTATGACTTATAAATTGGAATTGAAGATGATTTAAATTGTGAAGTTTTGAATTCCAAGTCTGAAAATATTTGAAATTGTTTCAAAATGTTAAAGGAAACAATTAATAATATTATTCAGACTATTTTGAATGTAGTCTTATTTTAAAATAAGAAGTTGTTTGAAAACTTTAAAAGAATTTGTTTTAAATTAAAACCAAAGGTGGTTTAAATTTTAAAATTTGGCTTTGGAAGACCAAGAAGTAAATATGTATATATGTATGGATATACATAATATCAAAGATGATTTGAAATAAACTCTAAAGTGATGAGTTTTGAGTTTCCTTAGAGTGTGATGTAAAAACCCAAAGTAAAATAAGTTTTTGAACTTTTAAGTGATAGAAATTTGAAATTTGAAATGGAGAATTCAAATTTTGAGTAGGATTAATAAGATCAAATTGAATTTAACTTAGAAGAAGTTAAATAAGTTTGAATGAACAACCTGATTTGGAAATTTCAAGATGAAATTGGGATTTAACTTAGGAAAGTTAAATGGGTTGATTTAGAAGGAGTTATATAAAATCTCAAACGGATTTGAGTTCTGGGAATGTGTGATGGATGCTGTTGATGGATATTTTAGATAATTTGGATGTTTATTTATATCCTAATATCATCCTATTGTCATCAACAATCTATGAAACTGTGAATTGGCTTGTTTAAAATGAATTAAGAAGTGGATTGTGATATTTTATATCCATTATAGAAATTAAATGGAAATAAAACTTTAAATTGAAATTATTTAAATAATTTTGATTTTTGAAGATAAAAATTGAACTTGTGAAAGTGAAATCACTTTGAACTTAAGTTTGGGTGTTTAAAGGAACTTGGAAATTCAAATTGTTAAGGATTAGTCTCAAAACTGAAATTTGGTAATAAATTAAATTCAAAGATTGAGTTGTTTGAAAAAAATTATTGTTAAATTAAGATAAAGATTAATTTAATTTAAAGGAATTAAATCAATAATTGAAAATTTAACTTGAATTTATATAATTCAAGGTGATTTTAAAAGTAAAGATAGGAACCGAGATTGATTCAAACTGGAATTGAAATGATTTGAAATTGAAGATGGTTCAATTTGAAATTAGTCCAAATTGAAATTTAATTTGTGATTAAAGTTGGATTTTAAATTCAAATGGAATTTGATTTGAATTTAGGATAGAAATTAAAGTTAATTTAAATTGAGTTGAAATTGAAAATTTAATGGAAGTGGGAACTGGGAATTGATTGGAAATGGAGATTGCGAATTGAACAGTTTGGCTCTGAACTATTTTTCAAATAAATTGTTTTAATATAAACCATTTTAAACTATTTTTCCTAGCTATTTACTAATACATTTTTTTACAAAACTATCTTATACTTATTTTACAACTACTTTTGGAACTATTTAATTATTTTACTACAGTTTTATAAACTAATTACTGTTTTTCAACTATTTTATAACTAATTACTATTTACAACTATTTTACAATTATTTAACTATTTTATCATTACTTAACTATTTTACAACTATTTTTATAAACTAATAATTATTTTCCAACTACTTATCTATTTTCAATTTTTCAAGCTATTTTCTAATTTTAAGATGGTGAGAGTGCAAACTGTTTATAGTTAAATAACCATTGAGATAAGAATTAAAGTGATAATTTAAATGAGGATTGAGGCAATTGTGAATAAATGAATAAAGATCTAAGGGAATGTGAATAGAAAGAAGAAATTGATTTAGCTAATAATCAATGAAGATAAATACGTAGGATGTACATATATTATTCTATTCGCATAGTGATTTGATCCAGATTCGAGCACAGAATTTCGAGATAGTATATCGATCTGAGTTGGGATTTTTCACTCGATTTTCGACGGCGAACCTGGATATGGATTTTTGATTAGTTCTGGAAATTATCTATCATAGTTAGGATATGCAAGGAGAATGACGGTTTTTGATCAAGAAACCAGATCTGAGTCCGCACTAGGAAGTCGGGTGGACGATACTAGTTCGGAAGTGAAATTATGTGATCGAGTGAGCGATCAGATTGATATAGCATATGGATGGTATTTGTACATTGTACATGCTTAATTGAAATTGATATTGGGAATTTGAAAGTAATGAAAGATGATTTTTGAAAAGAGAGGTATGTTTTGAGAATATGTATATGGAATAAAATGGGAGCTGGATATTTCTATGATTAGAACTCATTTTATAGAAAAGTAATATGGTTAATAACTTTATAAAAGAGTGATCAAATTTTAATATTTGATTTGGGATAAACAAAGTTATATATCTTTGTTATATAAGATAAATCTCCCCTTGTTAAATCTATTACCGGAAGAAATGGGTTTTTGAAAAGTATTTGAAGTATGAAAAAAGGGAATTTATACAAGTATGAAGTGATCCAAAGATTTTCAAAGTTATATATATCTATATATATATGAAGGATCTTATAAGAATGATTTTGGGACCTATGGATTTTGGAAAGGCTTTTGATTTTTGGAGAAAAATCAATTTTCGAAATTTAGAAAACGTAGTTGAGAATTATCGATTTTGGAATAATCAATTTTGAGAAATGGAGATTTATTTTGGGATTCATACTAGGTGTATGATCTGGAAGATACTATATGTGTATAGTATAATGTGTTTTGAAAATGGCTCTGGAGAAAAAGGCGCTCCCTTGAAATGAAATTCTCAGGAGTGCCGTAGGTTGGTACTGCCCTGAGCCTCCAAGGGGGGAGGCTCTAAAGTTGATCCTATGAGGAAGTCCGGACAAACTAAAGTTCCTGAGGATTATTGCGTAGCGGAAGTCGAGGGCGCTGATGCCTACAGAGGCATTTGGGTTATGCTGTAACGACAGTGTAGCTTAATGTCACTGCGATCTACTGTGGACCATAGCGGAAATCGTGTGGAGGTGAGTGTCAATGGTCTACGCTTGATTTTGCCGGGAAGGCAACGTAACATCGGTAGACTGCGATCTATGGTCGAGTGGAGTGGTGAAGTTTCATTCTTTTAGCAGCGAAATTCGAGGGCACTAATGCCTACAGTTATATGAGTTTTTGCTATGATAGCAACGTAACCCCAGATGTAACTGCGATCTATAGCGGGTTCCATGGCGTAATCGAGGGGTGCGGAGTGCCTATAGTTATCTATGGATTTTGCCGGGATGGCAACGTAACCATCGGGTTAACTGCGACCATGGATGGGGGTAATGATTCCAAAGCATTCTCACTAAAGTTGGTACCTCTGTTTTCAAAAATGTTTTCTATATTTCAATAAAATTATTTTTCCAAGTATTTTCACTAGGTGTTTAAAATGGGTCTACTAAGTACTTATACATTTTTAATCCTACGCCTGATCAAATTTCTATGAGAACAAGGATGGACTTGTGCAAACATCGAGTTATAAAAAGTATTTTTATAAAACTGCTTTAGTAATATTATATAGATTTTAAAGTATTTTTAAGTTTTGAATAAAGGAGTTTATAATTAAAAATGTTTTAAAGGGCAATTTTATAATTCTGGTTTCATTCCTTTTCGGGGACGAAAAGGTTCAAAGCGGGGAGGAATGTGATAACCCGAATTTCTGGACATCTGTAATTGATAAAATAACTGGGTTAATTAATATAATACTGAATTATAGATTGGGCAAATGAATCTGACAATAAATATTTATATTTGGATAAGTATTTATTTGATCATATCTTAATATAATCACTTAGAGTTGACAATTATTCTTTTAAAACAAATGATAATGTGTTGTTATATGAATATATATATGAGTAGAAATTAAATTAGAATTTGAACTTGAATTGGGAATTCAAAGAATAAAATATCCTAAAATAAATTAGATATAAAATATATATGTATATGATTTTATTTGTATATAATTTGTTTCATATTATTTCTTTAAAATATTTTATTTATATAAATTAAGGAAAGTAATTACTAAATAGAAAATTTAATATAAAAGTTTTATGAGAAACATTTAAAAATATAGATAAAGTGTACGTATATATATATATATACATATACACATAAAACTAGTACATTGTATAACTATTATAAGTATATAATTGGGATTTTATATCATTGACTTTTAAATTTTCTATAGATAAATTAGAAAGGAAGTATAAATATAATTACATAAGACATGCATAAATATAAAAATAATATAAATATACATAACCATATTAAAAACATGACGTTTCCAAATGTAAACTAATGGTGTTATGCATAATACATGTGTAGCTAATTTTGTCATGCAAATTACAAGTGTCATAATTTTATTTTTCTTTTCAATTTTTAAAATTTATAAACAAGGCTATATGCATAATCTCTACTCCCTATCTCATTCTTTTCTATCTTCCAAAAATAAAAGCCTGGCATCCAAAAAGATAATTCCGAGCAAAATAAAACTAAAAAAAAAGAAAATTCAAAAAAACAATCTAATTCTTTTAAGTTTTCCAAACTGAAAACTAAGAAATTCAAACTCAAGTACCAAACCACTTCCAGAATTGTTTTCAAAAGCTTTCAACTGTGTGAACAACAATTCAAATTTAAGTTCAAGTTCAAAATTTTCAAAATCTGGGAGCAAGCAATCAAACAATCAGCTTAAAACATCAACAAGGTGAGTAAACTACTCCTTTTAAGTTGAGTCGTTTTTATGCTTTGATGTATGTGATGAATTTTAGTAATGATGTCGTGAAATTGTTTTTCCTAGATGTATAAATGTGTCAATCTAGCATTTACGGCTGGAAATACTATATACATGACTAAGTGAATGCGTGCAACCTCTGTTCTTAAGTGAATGTGAGTAAACTTCATCTTTAAATTTAAAATCTTATCTAAATCTGTGAGTACGTGAAGATTATAAATAACAGAAGATTATGCGATATCCATCTGTACAAGTTAATTCACTCTGTTCTCTATCAAACATTGTTACAGTGAGTAAATATGTAACGGACTGCCTTTTTGTACGCTTTAAATCGACGAAAAACCACACACGCCATACTCAAACCATACAAAAGGGCAAATTGTTATTGGGGGTAAATAAGAGAAGCAGAGCAAGAAATAAAAAAACAAAATCTCACAACGGAACGATAAAATATAAAAATCAGATAAACAGTTCATGAAGCTGTTTACAAAAAATTCGATTGTACTTATACAATACATATCAGAGTTACACATACCAGAGAATAATAATTAATGCAGCGTAATACAATGGTGTAGCGGAATATAATAAATAGTAATAATAATTCTTCGTCTTCATCCTCCAGAAATAAGGTCTTCAAATTCTGAAATGCTCAGACTGACCCGAGCGAATTGAAAAGACAAAACATTCGAGTCAGAACTGAAAGATCTTATGTAAGTCAAATTAATAGTAAATAATATGAGTGGAACGGCGTCAGAGATGTTTACGGGATTTGACATCTCCTATCCAGTGTCTAACGTGAGTGCAGTAACTTAAGAGATGCTCGAGATTCACATCTCCTAAGGATCCGTTAAACTATTTACTATGTAGTAATATTTCGCTATTATAATAATGTCTATAGTAGAATAAAATTACATTTAAATAGCGTTAAAGAGTGACTCAATATTCCCCTTAACACGTAATAGTCCCAGTAGTCCATCCAGTACAAAATACTTCCTGATCGGGAGGCTATTAGAGGGTACTCCACGAGCTACGGGAGAAATCCAAACTCGTACAAGGCGCGATAGGGTAGGTGACACGGCACACAAGGCAATGCCAGGGTAGATATACCAATTATGCATTTGGGCTGGTGGTAACGCGTAGCAGCTACTACCGCCCACCTCGAGCCACACCCTCAAAATCAAAAATCAAAAGTAGCCACCGAATCAATCCTAAAGTCAGAGTATAATATCGAAGGAGTGTGTCTGATAAGAGGGGCTACCTCCTTGGCCCGAGATTCGCTCCTATTTTAGCCACCTTATGCCAACTCACGGGAGTCTAGTCCACGTATATACCTTAATAGAAAGTCGCCACCATCCTACTTCATTCTGAAATCTCCACCGCGTACACGGTTGTTAATATGGTTTTTGGAGTTGGCAGAGAGTATGACAACTTCTTATCCCGGTCTCTTCAACAACCAACCGTTATTATAACACCGCGGTCATTTCAAATTAATTTATACTTCAAAAAAAAAATATAATACCCATTTCAAAACCATATAATTATGATATCATTTCCATTTCAAAACCCAAATCAATATGATATTATTGCTATAAAACCCAAATTAATATAATATCATTTTTATTTCAAATATATCCCTTTTCCAAAATCATAACACTTTCAAATTTATACACTTTAAAACCAAACATTTGAAATTATAACACTTTTAAAACATAATACTTTGAAATTCATAACTTCAGAACACTTCATTTCAATAAAACAATTTCAATTTCGATATATTTCAAGGCTTTAAATATTCCAAAATTTCAAAACTAAATTTGATAATTTCAATTCAACAGTTAAAATTTTTATTATTTAGTTTTGAAATATTTCACATAATAAATCATTATCATTTAAATAAAACTCAAATTACAGATAACTAACTATTTGCTTCAATTCATTTGTACTTGAAATACTCATTTAATTCACCTTGACCCCAAAATTAAGTTATAATAATTATACCCTTTAAAATTTCCAATTTAATAAATTTCACATCAACCTTTTTGAGTTTAATTTTATATAAATAAAATTTCAAATAAATTTCCAATTTATCTTCGGACCTTAATTTATTTAAATCATTATAAACTCTATATTAAAATATAATTTATATAATTAACCATATTATCTTCCATAAAATCAAACTTTATTATTAATCTTATTTTATATTAAAACAAATTATACATAGCTAAAAATCACGAATAAATAATCTTTGTAAAATATCTAAAATCAATATTTATATAAAACCATATATTTCTTTATAAAACCATAGAAGTCAATTTAAAAAATATTCATATATAGACTAGCGGTGCCTGTATATAATTTTCTATCCTGTGGTCAAGTGATACAGATATTTATCATTTCAATCCGCAATTAAAAATAAAAATATAGTTGTATATCATTTCAAACCGCAATCCCGAATGAAATAAAATCCATAACAACTTGCAATTTATAACAGTATAAAATACGACCTCCATTCATCCAATATCGAACATCAAACATTTAACATAATCATCATCCAATTCAATCAATAACATCAATATAGAACAGATAATGAATAACAGGCATTTACTGGCAGTTTATATTCAAAAATAAATTTAATAACTATTTAAATGGCAGTTTATATGCAATTATAAATTAAACAACAATTTAATTTAATAAATTCAATTTAACTGGGATGATGATTAAAAATATGCCAAACAGCCATAAATAAATTTCAAATCACATTAGAAATTAATTTAACACACATAAGAAATTTTAGAAGTTGTGATTGGGTTAAAACACTCACCTTTTGAATTTAAATCGAATTTAAATTCAATTTAAACCCAAAATTTGAATGGCCTTAGATTTTATCGGAACATGCGCCAAAACGTCCGAAATTCCAATACGAACCTAGCAGAGAAAACCGCGCGTGAAACGGACCTCGTATGTGAAAGTTATTCATGTTCTAAGATTTGAAAATGAAATAAAATTAAATGAATAAATTGAATAACTCACCACTCAGATCTGGCCACGTCACCTCGTTTGCACCCACGCAACCCCAAGCCGAATCATGAACTTGCGATTCCAAGCTTAGCCACCTCGTCAACGCTCATCCCCAAAACGCCATCTCCTCCGACGCCAAGGGTCGGATCTGACCCCACTACCGCCACCACCACGTCCGGCCGACCCCATCGCTGTCCTCGTGCGACCGCCCCGAGCCACCACCGATGTTTTATTCTCCAACCACCACCCCCTATTATTTACCCTAATCGAATTTTTCACGTAAATCCGACCGTCAACTCACCGATCAAACCCCTAGATGCACTGCGTTCAACCTTCTCTTCGCAACGGTATGGTCGATTTGATGATCCGACCACCTTGATCAAGGCACGATGATCCGTGGCTGTTTTTAGAAATTCTGGCCAAACAAAATCCAGATCAAAAAAAGGACAGCGAAATTGGCTTGCGCTCTTCGAGAGCTTTAGATTGACGTATAATTTGAAGTTATTTGGGGAGTTTGAATTTTTTAAGCTGGATTTTGAATTGGAATTGAATTGGGAAATTTAGTGTTTGTTTGCCATTGAAAAGAGGAAGAGTAATTCGAATTGTACGTACAGAAACGAGGAATAAAAAATAGGCTAGGGTTTATGACAAGGTATTTATAGACAAGGCTGGAAATAAAATAGATGGACAAGATTAATTTACACGTTGAACGATAAAATGGCCCAAAAAGCCCATTTCGACTCCGGAACGAAAATGGACCAACCCATATATCAAAATATATGTTTTTGAATATTTTAAAATCAATGGAACAGGTTACACATCCAAATTCTAATCGTATGAAGAAGTCATGCAAAAATCAAGTTATTTCAAATTGATTTCAATTGATTTCAATTAAATTGCTTTCTAGGCATTTCGAGTCCGTACGATCAAACGACAAGCCCGATCGCTACGAAACTTAAAATCCTACTTTAATTCACCGTTTCAGATCTGATAAAACTGATTTTGTCGAAATCCGAGTCAGTAGCCAAAATGTCTATTTTCCACTTATTAAATTAAATAAATAAATTAATTAATTAAATCACTTTTCCAGTTTAAATTTAATTATTTACGCTTTCTATCATTTTTGGTTTCTTAATCATTTATAATAACTTAAACAAATTTAACTGTCGATTTAAAATTGATTAATTCCTAAATTTCGGTGGTTAATTTCAGTTTCACTAAATTCAGAAATATATAAATTTAAAATTCCAAAATCCATTTGTTAAATTTTAAACGTTGTTATTTAAGTCTTTTATCATAATAAGGATGCAACTAACATTGGTTCATGATTTATTACATTAAAAATTCCAAATTTCTCTTAATTTCCCATTAATGTAATATCTAAATGTTTAATTCCATTTATTTGCAATAAACCTAATCACTATAATTTAAATTCAAATAAATTAATAGATCTTGTTTTCCATTCTTTAAATCAACCAATCGTCATATTATAAATGGAATTGACATTATTTTCAAATATTATCTTAATTTACATTAACATAATATTTAATTATATTTATTAAAATTTATTTCCCAACTTACTAAATACAATCAATTATAACCTTACAACTGTTTCAATTAATTGGGATTGCACTAAATTAGTTATTTATTAACTTGCCTTAACATTATTACCTTTATTTTAGCGATTTCATTATTAAATTACATATTTTTTTCCATTTTTTTTTCGAATTAAATTACTAAAACTTATTAAATTAATAAAATTTAATTATTGAAAATTATGGGCCGTTACGCTCTTCCCCACTGAAAAATTTTCGTCCCCGAAAGGGAAAAAGAAGGGAAAAGAAGAATTAAGAAATCAATCTATCTTATTAAAAATATTAAATTTATAAACAATTAACTTACATCATAAAATACTTTGAATGAAATATGTAAATTTATAGACAATTAAATCTTTTATTTTCAAGTTAACAACATTTGAAAACATTTTAGAAAATTTTCTAAGTCCAAAATTTACGAAAAATTTCGGCAGAGTCTCCTTTGTATGGAGAGGCCCGAGAGAAAATATAATATCAAATTTAACAATATATATCACAATAGCTCAAAATAATATATCCCAACAACGGGAAAACAATATAATAACGCTATAAAACTGTAATCCGAGAATGTACCTATTTGTCGGGCAATTACGCTAAATTATGAAACCAAAAGCAGTAGCAATTGCTTCCATAACCTGTATTTCACTTATATAATCCAGAAAAAAGTTAAAAATTATATAAAATGAAATATTTAAAGTCGTTTCAACCACTAATAAAAAATCAATATAAACAACAATCACTTCAACCAATATACAATCAAAAATCCACACAATCAATTATCCATTCATATCAACAAAACTAATAGTTGTTCGGGTTTGAAAACTTCAAATTGTACAGAATGAAAAATAAACTACTAAGAGTACCATTCACTCAACAGTCTTAGATGAAACTAAATAGATTATTCATACATCCAAACAATTTTAAAGTATCCTTGCCCAACCAACCATAAACTAAACAAACAGCAAATTCTAACATTATTTAAGTTTATTCTTATAGATTTTCTTTCACAATATTTGTTGTTTATTTCTTTTTCATTCATTTAATGGTTCATCTTTCTACTTATTTCATTATAAATAACTTTAATATTTACTTAAGTTCATTTTCATTTATTTATAACCTTTCTATTATATTTAATTAGCAGCATTTCAGTCACAACTTAAGTTTACACGATTACAACATTAAATTCTTATTTATAAGGCAAATTCATTGAATACTTTCATTACATAAGTTTACTTGTACAATTTCCATTACTTTTCTTATAAGCATTAGAACTTTTAATATTTGTTAAGTTATATATATACTTTTAAGGATGCAATAGAAAGTTACACAAGTTTATTTTATTTCTTTTAATTAACTTAATATTCAATAATAATATCCTTTGTTTCATAGGTTACAATTTCAAATTTCCTTTAATCCCATTTATAACTTAGCATTAAATCTCCTATTTCATTTAGGGGTTTCAATTATTGGTAAAATTCCATTTCACTACACTAATTATAACTATTAATTAATGAAAACTTAAGTACTAAATACCGGGTTTAATTTCAAATCATTTTAAAATAATAGGTAAATATATACCTACAACTTATATATCCAATTATATTTAAACAATCAAAAATTTATATTTGTTTATAAAAATAAATCTGTGGTAAAACTACTACAGTGGCCTTCCCACTTCAAAACTCGAAAATGAATGTCGATGATGTGTGCACTCATTACCGAAATTATTTTCCAGCAACAGAGAGGGGAGTACATGACTTATTTCTTTCCGAAGTTTCTTTAAAACACTTCTTTCAAATTGTATTGAAATATTTATATCAGAAAATACTTCTAACAATATTATTATTATATCCTAAAATCATTCGAGAGAATTTCCAGAACCCCGAAACTTAAGTTCTAAAATTTCCAATTTTCATTTATTTTATTTTCTTCAAACTTTATTTCCAATCAATATTTATAAATTTCACTACCAAACAAACAATATGTTACAACCAAATATTACTTTTATAAATTTTTTATTTTATATATAGAAAATATAATAGGCAAAATTATTTCATTTACCTATATTCAAAACAATATTGTGTCGGTCTATCCTTTAAGTGTTTAGAAATACCTATTGATGTCATAGCGTCCTATGGAGCAACCAGAATTTATAAATACAAAACGGAACAGATTAACACAATATTAAAACCTTTTTATAACACTAACAAATACGCTCTCTCATATATACGCTCAGCGACTCATCATAGGATATTACTACCCTATTAATAAAGAGTCAGCCCCCACAAAGCTAAGGTTTATCGCTAAACCAAAGCTCTGATACCAGATGTAACGGACCACCTTTTTGTACGCTTTAAATCGACAATAAACCACACGTGTCAGACTCAAACCATACAAAAGGGCGAATTGTTATTGGGGTAAATAAGAAAAGCAGAGAAAGAAATAAAAAACAGAATCTCACAGCGGAACGATAAAATATAATAATCAAATAAACAGTTCATGAAGCTATTTACCAAATATTCGATTATACTTATACAATAAATATCAGAGTTAAACATACCAGAGAATAATAATTAATGCAGCGGAATACAATGGTGTAGCAGAATATAATAAATAGTAATAATAATTCTTCGTCTTCATCCTCCAGAAATAAGGTCTTCAAATCCAAAAATGCTTAGACTGACGCGAGAAAATTGAAAAGACAAAACACTAGAGTCAGAACTAAAAGATCTTATGTAAGTCAAATCAGTAGTAAATAATACGAGTGGAACAACGTCAGAGATGTTTACGGGATTTGACATCTCCTATCGAGTGTCTAACATGAGTGCACTAACTTAAGAGATGCTCCGGATTCACATCTCCTAAGGATCCGTTAAACTATTTACAATGTAGTAATATTTCGCTATTATAATAATGTCTATAGTAAAATAAACTTACTTTTAAATAGCGATAAGGAGTGACTCAATATTCCCCTTAACACGTAATAGTCCCAGTAGTCCATCTAATAACATAATACCTCCTGATCGAAAGGCTACTAGAGGGTACTCCACGGGCTACGGGAGAAATCCAAACTCGTACAAGACGCGATAGGGTAGGTGACACGTCACACAAGGCAATTCCAGCGTAGACATACCAATTACGCATCCGAGCTGGTGGTAATGCGGAGTGGCTACTATCGCCCACCTCGAGCCACAGCCCCAAAATCAAAAATCAAAAGTGGCCACCGAATCAATCCAAAAGTCAGAGTATAATATCGAAGGAGTGTGTCCGATAAGAGGAGCTACCTCCTTGGCCCGAGAATCGCTCCTGTTTTAGCCACCTTATGCCAACTCACGGGAGTCGGGTCCACGTATATACCTTAATAGAACGTCGCCACCGTCCTACTTCATTTTGGAATCTCAACCGCATACAAAGTTGTTAAAGTGGTTTTCAGAGTTGGCAGAGAGTATGATAACTTTCGATCCCGGTCTCTTCAACAACCAACCGTTATTATAACACCGCGGTCATTTCAGAATAATTTATACTTCAAAACCAGAATATAATACCCATTTCAAAACCCAAATCAATATGATATCATTGTTATAACACCCAAATCAATATAATATCATTTTTATTTCAAATATATCCCTTTTCCAAAATCATAACACTTCCAAATTTATACACTTCGAAACCAAACATTTGAAATTATAACACTTTTAAAACATAATACTTTGAAATTCATAACTTCGGAACGCTTCAATTTCAATAAAACATTTCAATTTCGATATATTTCAAGGCTTTAAATATTCCAAAATTCAAAACTAAATTTGATAACTTCAATTCAACAGTTAAATTTTCTATTATTTAGTTTTGAAATATTTTATATAATAAATCCATTATCATTTAAATAAAACTCAAATTACAGATAACTAACTATTTCCTTCAATTCATTTGTACTTGAAATACTCATTTAATTCACCTTGACCCCAAAATTAAGTTATAATAATTATACCCTTTAAAATTTCTAATTTAATAAATTTCACATCAACCTTTTTGAGTTTAATTCTTAAGTAAATAAATTTTCAAATAAATTTCTAATTTATCTTCCAACCTTAATTTATTTAAGTCATTATAGATTCTATATCAAAATATAATTTATATACTTAACCATATCGTCTTCCACAAATCAAACTTTATTATTAATCTTATTTTATATTAAAACTAATTATACATAGCTTAAAATCAAGAATAAAATAACATTTATAAAATATCTAAAATAAATATTTATATAAAACCATATATTTCTTTATAAAACCATAGAAATCAATTTCAGAAACATTTATATATAGACCAACAGTGCCTGTATATATTTTTCTATCCTGTGGTCAAGTGATATGGATATTTATCATTTCAATTCATAATTTAAAATAAAAATACGGTGGTATATCATTTCAAACCGCAATCCCGAATGAAATAAAATCCATAACAACTTGCAGTTTATAATAGTATAAAATACAATATCCATTCATCTAATATCGAGAATCAAACATTTATCACAATCATCATCTAATTCAATCAATAACATCAATATAGAACAGATAATAAATAATTGGCATTTACTGGCAGTTTATATTCAAAAATAAATTTAATAACTATTTAACTGGCAGTTTATATGTAATAATAAATTAAATAACAATTTAATTCAATAAATTCAATTTAACTGGGACGATGATTAAAAATATGCCAAACAGTCATAAATAAATTTCTAATGACATCAGAATAAGCAATTTTAGAAGTTGTGAGTGGGTTAAAACACTCACCTTTTGAATTTAAATCGAATTTAAATTCAATTTAAACCTAAAATTTCAGCGGTCTTAGATTTCGTCCAAACTAGCGCCAAAATGTCCGAAATTCCAATACGAACCTAGGCAGAAAACCGCGCGTGAAACGGACCTCGTAGTGAAAGTTATTCGTGTTATAAGATTTGAAAATGAAATAATATTAAATGAATAAATTGAATAACTCACCACTCAGATCCGGCCACGTCATCTCGTTTACACCCATGAAACCCCAAGTTGAATCACGAACTCGCGATTCCAACCTCAGCTGCCTCGTTCACGCTCATCTCCAAAATGCCATCTCCTCCGATGCCTAGGGTCGGAACTGACCCCTTGCCGCCGCCACCAGGTCCGGCCGACCCCATCCCGGGCCTCGCGCGACCGCCCCGAGCCACCACCGGCGTTTTATTCTCTAGCCTCGCCCACTATTATTAACCCAAATCGAATTTTTCACGTAAATCCAACCATCAACTCATCGAAAAAACCGCCCAGATGCACTGCGTTCAACCTTCTCTTCGCAACGGTATGGTCGATTTGACGATCCGACCACCTTGTTCAAGGCATGATGAACGGCCGTGGCTATTTTTAGCAATTCTGGCCAAACAAAAATCTAGATCGAAAAACGGACAGAAAAATTGACTTTCGCTCTTCGAGAGCTTCTGATTGATGTATAATTTGATGTTATTTGGGAAGTTTGAATTTTTTAAGCTGGATTTTGAATTGGAATTGAATTGGGAAATTTAGTGTTTGTCTGCCGTTGAAAAGAGGAAGAGTAATTGGAATTAAACGTACAGAAATGAGGAATAAGAAATAAGCTAGGGTTTATAACAGGGTATTTATAGACAAGGCTGGAAATAAAATAGATGGACAAGATTGATTTACACGTTGAACGATAAAATGGCCCAAAAAGCCCATTTCGACTTCGGAACGAAAATGGACCAACCCATATATCAAACTATACGTTTTTGAATATTTTAAAATCAATGGAACAGGTTTCACGTCCAAATTCCAATCGTATGAAGAAGTTATGCAAAAATCAAGTTATTTCAAATTGATTTTAATTGATTTCAATTAAATTGATTTCTTGGCGTTTCGAGTCCGTAGATCAAACGACAAACCCGATCGCTATGAAACTTGAAATCTTACTATAATTCACCGTTTCGGATCCAATAAAACAAGTTTCATCAAAATCCGAGTCAGTGGCCAAAATGGCTATTTTCCAGTTATTAAAATAAATAAATAATTAATTAAATCACTTTTCCAGTTTAAATTTAATTATTTACGCTTTCTATCATTTTTGATTTCTTAATCATCTATATTAACTTAAACAAATTTAACTGTCGATTTAAAATTGATTAATTCTTCAATTTCAGCGGTTAATTTCAATTTCATTAAATTCAGAAATTTATAAATTTAAAATTCCAAAATCCATTTATTAACTTCTAAACCTTGTTATTCAAGTCTTTTATCACAATAAGGATGCAACTAACATTGGTTCATGATTTATTGCATTAAAATTTCCAAATTTCTCTTAATTTCTCATTAACGTAATATCTAAATGTTTAATTCCATTTATTTGCAATAAACCCAATCACTATAATTTAAATTCAAATAAATTAATAAATCTTGTTTTCCATTCTTTAAATCAACCAATCGTCATACTATAAATGGAATTGACATTATTTTTAAATATTATCTTAATTTACATTAACATAATATTTAATTATATTTATTAAAATTTATTTCCCAACTTACTAAATACAATCAATATAACCTTACAATTGTTTCAATTAATTGGGATTGCACTAAATTAGTTATTTATTAACTTGCCTTAACATTATTACCTTTATTTTAGTGATTTCATTATTAAATCATAGATTGTTTTTCCATTTTCTTTCCGAATTAAATTACTAAAACTTATTAAATCAACAAAATTTAATTATTGAAAATTACGGGTCGTTACAAAATTATCTAAGCTTAACCTATTAAAAGATTGTGCTTGTGATCAACAATTGAAGTAGTGTTTACAAGTATAAATTAAAGTGGTTTCTGTGTATATAGATATGATTTATTCTGTGCTTGTTGTGAAAATGTATATAGATAAGTCTTTGTATGAATAACAGTCATATGCATATACAAATCAATTCAATTCCTCCCCATATGTTTAATTTTAGCTTGTGATCCGTAAAAGTAAATTGTTTGTAACAACTAAGTTAGATTTATAAAAATATTTTTAGGTTTAATTATCAAACAAGTTTATAGAAATCAGGAAAACACGGTGAATTTTTTTTTTCAAATCAGAAAATCAAGTGTTTAGATTTAAAGTATGGATTATGTATCTGGATTCGAGCTTTGAAGGGATGAATTTTAGTAACAATATCTTGATTTTTAAGTGAGTTATTGATGAGGATTTTAGGGTTGAACGGAGATTGGATTTTTGGTAAAATCTGGCGATCGACAGTGAGATGGACATCGTGCTCGACACTGGGGTAGCTCGAGGGTGGAGTTACACATGAAAAATGACGGGAGGGTTAAAAGATCATTGTGGCGGCGTCGTGATGGGGTTGTAGGGTTTTACCGCCTGTTGGGTTCGTCGGCGTGTTTGAGTCGATTTCTTCAACGTGGAAGCTTCGGGATTGATCACGAGTAGCGAAACGGGTGCGTGGGCCTTTGGAAGAGAGTTAGTCGGAGTATCAGAACTCCTGGTGGTCGAAGGTGGCAGCACAGGGAGATTTTTGGGTGATGGTTCTGACTGGTTTGGGTTCACTCAGGCCCGATCTTGTTTCGTGTTTGAATTGAAGTACGGGTGGTCGTTGTCGAGTAGGGAGGTCAGGGACGACTCGCGGCAAAGGTGACGACGATCGGAGCAATGTCCGGTGGCGCGTGCACATGCATAGGATAGCTTTGTGTCAGGTGATTTCTGTGTTTCAATACTTCAGGAAAGATGGGTTTCTGCTCAAAGTTAACCGCGTTTTGATCGAAAGGGGGAAATGAGGGGTTAGCTCGAGATGTAGCTCGGGTTTATCTGCTATAGGCTCGGGTTCTTCCTGTTAGACATGTTTGAAGGGGAGGAATTGTATAAGTTCAAGGTTTCAAAGAAAATGTTTAAGTGATTTTAAAGGAAAAGGGTGGAGATCGATTATCAAATACGTTTTGATATTTAATTTTTGTCCAAAAGTTTAAGATTATTATTTTGATTTAATTATTATATTGGGCAAATTATTAAATTAAATTATTAAGTATTTCCAAGTGTAATTTAATGAAATAATTAAGTAATAGATAAGGATAGATGTTTTATCTTGGATTTAATTTAGATTTTGGGTAATTATAGATTATATAAATTGATAAAGTAATGATTTAAGAATTAATTTATTAATAATTAAGAATTATAAATTAATTAATTAAATATAAATTAATTTGTGATTAGAAATTAATTTATGTAAGTAATTAAAAACTAATTACTTAAATGATAATGACTTGATGAAAGTAATTGAGGATTAATTACTAGTGTATTCAATTAGAGGATTAATTAATTTAGATAATTAATTAAAAGGTTAGTTAATTAATGAATGAGATTAAGTAAACATTAATTAATCAAAGAAAGGGATTATAGAATAATTAATTAATGAAATTAATTGAGGGCTAAAGTAATTAATTATAAATAATAAATTTAGATGATAATTAAAGGTTAGTTAATGTGATTGGTTTGAGGATAACTAATTTGCGTAATTAATTGAAAGCTAATTGCATAATGTAATTAAAGGATAATTAATCAAGGATGGTTAATTTTGATGATAATTAAAGGATGATTAATTTATTATTTGCAATTAATTAGTGCTTAAGTAAGCAGGATTTAAAAAGGTGATTGAAGTAATTAATTTAATTTATTTAAATTAATTAGAAATAGTGTGACTAATTTATCTTGCTTATGAATGATATTATATGTCTTGGATTATTTGATATCCGTTATAAGTGATTTGTGATGCTATTTGATATGATATGTTTGGACTAAACTGTGATAATATGGTTTGTCTATCTGTAATGAATGGCTATAAATGAAATTGTTTAAACTTAAGTAGCTTTATTTTAAAATGATATTGGTTTTGAAGAGACCGGGGGTCGGGTATCAGTAAATGCCCAAAACCACTTCGATTTGTAATTTATAATAACTTTTTATGAATTTGACTTTGGGATAAAAGGGCTGGAATGGAATAAAGGATTTAAATATGGTTATTTAATTTGAGTTAAATACTTAAATATGATTATAAAATGTGTATTTAACTATAGTAAGTTAAGAACTCGTAATAAGGTACGAGTTATCCAGAGTTTTAAATAAGTTATGCATTTGTGTTTTATGTCAGATAGGTTTAGTAACGTTGGTTTCCAGCCTGACCCGGGTGTTACTTTGATATAATGTTCGGTTCAGACCAAGTATTACAGATTTCAGGTGAGGACGTTCTGGAGCTCAGGTGGAGAGCTGGATGGCAGGAACTTATGGAGTATTCCATTGTGAATTAGAGTGATTATTTGGGACAAGTTAAAAATTAACTGCCCAGCTTTTGTGTAAGGGCTGAAAGCTTTGATGTATTATATGTAATTTAACTGATACTTCTCCTTTGTACATCTGATATTATTTGATATTATATTTTTTCCGCTGTGAATGTGAGAATCAGTGACTTGTTTCTATTTCTTCCTCTATCTCTTTTCTTCTTTACCCTTACTATCTGGGATATTCGGGATCGAAAATTCTAGATCGTTACAGTTTGATTTTATGCTTTTGGTGGTGTGATGGTTTTGAAAACATCAAAGGGTATTTTGGTAATTTACCACTTCTTACTTTTTTTTTAAATACCACTTTCCATTCACTCATTTTCTCAGACTTCTCATTCTTCTTCTTCTTCTTCTTCTTCTTCTTCTTCTTTATTTTTGGGCTTTCTTATGCTCACTAACGGTTTCTCTTCTTTAAGAGAGATAGAAGGGTTAAAAATAGTGGAGTGCTTAAGCACCAATCCACTTGTTACTCTATTACCTCTTCTTAATTTACTTCTTCCTCTTCTCTTCTTTAAGGGCCTTAGACTATGAGTAATATGAGACAGAGGCTATGGCCATGAGATATGGTGAAGGAGGAGGACATGCATGAGTAATGGAAAAGGTGGAGGTGTGTTTAGGTGGTGGTTTGGTAAAGTGCCGTTGGATAAGATGTTGGTAGGAAGTAAAACAATTTGATCAAAGGCGAGTACTCACATTTAAATTTACTAATTAATCTCTAAATAATTTCAAGTTGAATGATACGAAAAAATAATATATATTGGATGATTAAATGTGTGATTGCTTGGTTGATTACTTATTTGAATATATGGATGTTAATACAGACGATTACTTGGTTTAATAAATGATAGAAGCAATGGTTAGTAATTAACCATAGTTAATTAAATGAGAATTAAGTCCATATAAAACTGTGTATGGAGTTGTTTAACCTCTTAATGATTTTGAAAATGTCTAAAGTGAATATTATAATAATATTCGAGTATGTGATAAAGAGTTAAAAATATGTTTTAGTGATAGAATATTACTTTAAACGAGTAAAAATATTTTTAGTATGGTTTTAAAAAAAATTGAAGTGTTTCGGACCAATTCTGAAACGATTCACCAAAATCCATCCCGTTGCGTGGTGAAAGTTCGTATTTTTCTGTAACTTTAAATCAATGCGTAGGATGACATTTAGTTGAAAATATTTGAAATAAGAAATATACAAATACTTATAACCATAATTTTCAAATGAAAAAGAAAACCAAGATTTCGTTTAATAGAGTTTGAGTTATGTCCAAAATTTTTTTCAGAAAAATCAGGTTTTGGTCACTTAATGACCAAAGTGTAAAATTGTTAAAATAGTCATTTTTAAGTCTTTAAAAATATGAAATAAATTTTATAAAACTTTTAAAATGGATTAAAAGTAATACAAGTAATAAAAATGGAAGTTTGTAAAATGTGTGTTTAATTCAATATAGCCTTAAAACATTTTTCTCACCACTTTTCGCGGAAGTTTTAAATAACTTGTGAAATATGATTTTAAACATAACCATCCCTTTTCATTTTTTTGTAAATGGTTTTTAAAAAGAATAATTAAGTGTTTTAAATAATGATTTGGAAGTTTTATAAATCATTTCTGAAAATAAAAGGAGTACACAGAAACTACTAGTACATTTGTCCTGCCTGTGAGATCTAGATGGTAAAACACGGTGTGCAACTAAGGTTAGAAATGGAGCAACCGGTGCCCTAATCTTACTGGACATATGTTTTTACTTTTAGATGAGGGGTGGAACAGATCGAAGGGAAATCCCGGATGCTTTAAATAAAAGGATCTCATTTAAGTTTTTTTCAAAAGAAAGGAATTTTCGAAAGAGTTAATTAAACCAAATTTTTAATAGCATAAAGGATATCATTGTCAACTTTGTATCACGGTCCTGGGACGGAACTTGTACTATCTACATGAATTTAAAAGGTTATTCCAATGTTATTCCATGAATTTTACGAGTTGAATATGGCGGTTAATCTAGGTATGGTTAGTCTAATTTTTTCTCAATACAAATTGAGGTTTACAGTAAATTATGTCTGAAATAACATCGCTTTGGCTCATTAAAATATTATGATTTGAATATAAGTAATATTTGATTTATATTTAAATAAAAAATTTGGGAAAAAATTTCCGAAGAAAAAAAGTGAAACGATTTGGAATTATTCCAAGATTCAAAATTACTTAATTAACCAAAGGATTTAGTAAATGAGGCCTAATGTTCCATATACTGTTAAGAAGATAAATGGAATAATTTTAAATAAAATGCCTCTTTGAGATATTTATAAATGAATAGAAAGATGAATTAAATTCAATGATGATTGATAATCACTTATGTAATTCATATTATTTAATCGATGATTGGTTCAGAGGAACCGGGGTCAGAATTGGGTAACTCCTATTCGAAAACTACTTCGAAGCAATGTATATGTTCAGATGTGGAGACATGATGAAGATGATGATTTTTGAAGATAGGGATCTTCATAATGAAGGGTTGCTGGCGATTAGTCCCTCAGGGCGAAATTCACCATATCATATATTTATGGTGGTAGTAGTGCTCTGTTATGAAAATCTTCGATTACAAGGACAAAACACTACTAATTCGAGAGATAATCCCTAAAAGGATGCAATAAGAGGGGTGCCTTCAGTTTCGTTCTGTCCTAGAAAGAAATTATATGGTTGAATGCTTGACATTGCATCTCTAAGATCGCAAACATTGACTTTTACAAACATGCATCAGTTTGGTGGCAGAGAAAGCAAACTCTCCTATCTTAACACCCTTCTTTAAGATATACGAGTTCAGAGTTGTGTGTTTGTGAAAGTCAATAGAGATCGAAGGAATGATAATGTGGCGTTCGAAATGGAACCTGTTATGATATAAGAGTGGCTTTGTGAAAAAACCTGGCTTTGTGGAACGCAACCTCACGAGCCTTACATCCTAGGAATGATACGGGGTACTATTGGTCAGCAGGACATATTTCAGGCTATTAGTTATGAGAAATGAAAGGCACCTGTTGCCTTAAGATAATGAAATGGACAAGCATAGAGACTGACGGAGATCGTGTAAAGCCATTGAGTAATATTCTATTCCATGGTAGTATAGCCGTATAGTTTGGAGGCTGATGGAGATCGTGTAAAGCCACTAGAGTGAACTAGTATTGTTATATGTGGATTTTCGGGTCTGAATGGTAACTAGTTCCCTACCATGTTGGAAATCAAATTCCAAATACGAGCTTTATTTTTTTGATTGTAGTGCTAAAATAGTTGTAATTCTTTGTAAACATTCAGCTACCCCTTGCTGGAATTTAATTATGGTAACAATTTTGGCTATGTTAAAATATTTATACTTGGAAAGGATTTTCAAAGCAATTTTATTAGAAATAATATCAAATGGTTTAAGTATAAAGTATATTAGTTATCATAAGGTAAAAACCCATCCGCATTTATTTGTGGGCATGATCTTATGAAATACTCTTTTTTTCAAAGGTTTTGATTGACATTATATTAAATTTTTTGAGTATCCCACGCTGGTTTATCAAGCCTGATCCGGGTATTTTCAATACTCTGGTCAGATTCAAGTAGTTTCAAATTTAGTTGAAGATGCTTGGAGTTTCCAATGGAGAGTTGGAGATCTTCATCTACATATGGACATATTCTGTTATCCGCTATATCTATTGCATTTGTTTTTACATTAGGATAGAGGGTTTATAACTGTCCAAGTTGAATGGAGGTTAGACTCTGATATTGTATTCAACTTTTTTTCCACTATGAAGATTATTATTGAAATAATATATGTTATTCCATTCATGTGAGATTATGTTCTATCTTTATTTTCTTTTTCCCCTAACAATCAGGCTTTTCGACACTTGGATATGCATCATGAGGATGTATTAGTGTAAATTTTTGGGAGCCGAAAATCCCGATCGTCACAGTTGGTATCGGTTCTTAGGTTGAGCGAACACCTAGGCCTTGTTGAGGGTAAATCTCATTATAGACAGGGTTAGCAAAACCCTAGAATGAGTGAATCATTAGAGATAGGGTTAGCAACATCCTAGAGTGAGTTTGAGAGTATTATATATATGAGCGTGTATTTGTTATTTGATATAAAAATGTTTTGTGTTGATTTATCTGTTGTGTGGTTTATAGATTCTGATCGATGCACTTGATTACCGTTATTGATAGGGATTTCTAAACACTTAAACAAAGCAAATCGACCCACCATTTTAAACAGAGTATATTTTATATATACAAAAGTATAAATATTTATGCGATGTGGAAAGTTTATAAGATGTTATCCCTTTACAAAGTTCAATGAATAAGGTCTTGATCTGTTTGGTAATTGTGGGAATAATCTTTTAAATATCGATCATTTGTTAGCTTGGGCGAATGGTATCGACGCTTGGTAAATTATTCTTCTTATTATTGTACAATCAAGGCAAGTTCAAATCCAAACAAGTATGAATCCAGTAATTTGGATAAGTCAAGAAATTAATGGTATGGAACTTTTGATAATAAGTTAGTATATCATTTAGGTCAGGATATCTAATTTTATGCTAGGTGATGAGTTATGGGCTAATCCAAAGCAAGCATGAAGAATACGTTCACAAAAAGAGGCATAAGAGAAATTAATACTAGGATCTTATGCTGGCATCTTCTGTTACAGATGTAATAAAGAAGGGCATTATGCAATTCTGTGTAAGGATAGGAAAGAAAAGGAAAGGGATAAAAGGAAAGCAAAAAAAGAGAAGAAAGAAAAATCTTTTAGGGTTGATATATTCTATTTCAAGTGTAAAAGGCATACGTTTAATGAAAAGGAATTTTAAGAACTCCCATTCTAATCTTTTGAACAAAGGATTATCTTTTGAAAGATATAGATATTTATGAGTGTTAGTTTATTGTTTAGGAAATGATAATATTTAGTTATTACCATTTGTTGATCGAACGAACATCTTGTGGATTAAGTTTCATGATTTGCGTATAAGATGTTCGATAATAATATGGGGTTAAGGTTAATTAATTTGTATAAGATAATGAATAAACAGAGTATAAAAATGTATTTTATGAGAATAAAATAATTTGAAAAAGATGGATATGAAAGATATGTTATCAAAATTTTGAGCAAAATTTTGGGCATGTTGGAAATGAATATGAAATTTTAAAAGGAAGTACATTAATATAAGATGATTTTATGAAAGCTATTTATAAAATGGGTTTTATAAACAAAATGATCTCTAATGCATTTTCGAAAAGAAATTTGAAATACGTTAGAAAGTCTCAAATGGTAACTAGTTTGAGTGGCTAGAAAATAATTAAAAATGGGTTAGATATATGTTTGGATGGCAAACACTTCTCTTGTATTACCCTTCTTGTTAAGGGGATTAGGATACTATTGGTAGTACCCAGTTCCTTGATATTACTTTAGATTTACTCGATCTATATAATTTTCCTTAAGTTGAAAGGATAATTTTGAATTATTATTTGATAAGTGAATATCAAGATTGGTTAAAAAGGAATATATTATAATGAGAGAAGTTGATTGTAATTTTGGAAAATAAAAGGTAAACTATCTTTTAAAATTGAAATGATTCCTTTAGGATGAAATGTTTTCCTTGAAGAAAAATATTTGGAAATAAATATTTAAAGTGATTATATATTTATAAAAATAAATGATAAAATTTTATGAAGTATCTCATAATTTTTTTTGAATGTTGATAAGTATATATGAGATACGTAGATCATTTCATCACACAATTTTGATGCAAGATATGACTATAGAACTTTAACATGTTCTCACCGGCCCAAAAGAGGATTTATCACTCGATTCTTGACGATTGAACATTGATGTATGTTTATGATTGGGTACTTGAGTTTTCTATCATAATTGAGAACTATGTTAGGGAAACAAAGGTTTCTGATTAAAGAGCCTTATTAGAGTCTATACTAGAGGATCGGGAGATCAATACTAGTTCAGAAGTAAAATTATGGGTTCAAATCGAATCAGATATTAGGTATAGATGATCAGTGTATATCATATGGACTTGAGTTTAAAGATTGTTTTGAGAAATTATTATCAGATTTTGTGTTTTGGTAATTTCGGGGACGAAATCCTTTTAAAGGGGGAAAATATGTAACGACCCGTAATTTTATCACTTTTAAACAGAAAATTTAATTAATTTTAAATCTTCAAATATAGAATTTTAAAACTTAAATGATCATGTTTTATATGATAAATAATAATGGTGAACTTACTTTTAGAATTGGTTTACAAAAAATAGAGATTTTGGATTTTCATCATAGAATTGACAAAAGCTGGTTTTCAATAAAATTTGATATACATTCGAATAATTGTTGTAAATGGTAACAACTCTTTTTAATGGTTATATAATGATAATATAATAACATAAATTTAATTTATAATGGTTCTATAAATACACACACACACACACACTCACACACTTGTCTTATAAAGATAGACAAACTTTGTCGTGCTTCGACCAATCGACGAATTTTACAATTGGATTTTAATATTTTTAAATACAGTTTTATAACTAAAATGAACTTGTTTTAATTATTTAAAAATGATAGAAAAATTATTTTTAATTTATTTTACAAAAATAATCTAAAAAACATGTCAAAATGTGACAGTAAAACGTTTTGTCGAAAATCAACACTTTGTTCAATATAAGTTGTCGCAACGTTGTCGCATATTTGTTAACATGTTTTAACATATATATATATACACATAAACATATTTTATATAACTAAACAATTTTACTTTTACTAATCATAGTTAGAAAATTTAGGAAAGTAATTGGTAAAAGTAAGTAAGAAAGGTCAAAAAGTACAAATCAAATCAAGTCAATTCATGCTTTACTAAAATAATAAGTAAAGGAACAAAGTACAATGTGATGTTTGATGGTAAGTATGCTTTTGGGGATGCAATGGCTTTGAAATTATCCAAGGGTATTTTAGTAATTTGGTAAAGGGTTAATTTGGTAATTTATCACTTCTTACTTTTCCTACAAATACCACCTTCAATTCACTCACACTTCTCATTCTTCTTCTTCTTCATTTTTGAGCTTTCTTATGCTCATTAATGTCTTCTCCTCTTTAAGAGCGGTAGACGGTTAATAAAAGTGGAGTGCTTAAGCACCAATTCACTTATTACTCTATACCCTCTTCTTAATCTACTTCTTTTCTTTTCTTTAACGGCCTTAGGCCACGAGCAATATGATAGAGAGGCTATGGCCATGAGCGATGGTGAAGGAGGAGGATGTAACGAACTAGATTTTCAACCCTAAAAAATTGACACTAATACGTCCATTGTATTACATGTTGAACATTCAAGTGCTAGAAATACCGATCTGTTAGGGTGAAAAAAGAAGGGAGAAGATAGAGAAAATTAAAACAACACAGAATCTCACATTGTAGTGAATAATATATGATACAATCATGATCTATGCAGAAAGGAAAGCATCTTTATTCATATATACAATATCAGAGTACATTAGACTTATCCTAAATTTTTGGACAGTTATATAAACATGTCCTCACATTAGAAAACATATAGACTCTACAATACAGCGAAAATAAAAATACATGAATACGTCTTGCCCATCCAGCTCCTCTTTAGCTCCATAGTATCTAGCCAAACCTGGGAAAAAACATCCTCGGTCTGACTCGAGCATTACATGGAATAATGCCCAGGTCAGCCTGGTCAACCAGCGTGAGTAGAACTCAATAACAAGTAACAACCAAACTGATTTCTATATTTGAAAAAATTTCAAACAAATGGTATCTTGTAAGACTATACCGTACATAAAAACCCGTTCCATAAAAACAGACGGGTTTTTACCTTACGATAACCAAAACATTTTATATAAAGTCTAGTGATACTACTATAATGTCTAGGTTTAAATTAAATAGATAAAATAGTGGAAATGCTTGCATCTTATATTCCAACATACTAGGCTCTAAAATCGAAAACGTAAGGCACGTATTGGAGATTGGATTCCAACTAATGACTGGGCTACTGGGGTACCGCCCGCCACAGTACATCTCTAGAAAAATGTACCGAGGTCGTACCTAACGACCCCTATCAACACAGGACCGGCCTACCCCTTGCAAGACAGTACCGAATATATCATTAATCTGGTTACTTTGCAACTTTTAACTGAGTACTCCTATGTACATGAGTTCATTGATGATTGTGTATATATTTAGGAAGGTAATGATATACCCTAATGGGTGCGATCCACATAGCCCTACTACATATCCCATGTTTTACTCATTCCTGGTTGATGAGGCTTGAGGCTATGTTTTACCTTTCTTAATAGCAACCCATCTTGGAATGCTAACATTGCCCTTCAGGCGTCAAAGCAATGCCAACATTCATCGATACAAGTTCGTTCTAGGTCTGAATGAAACCGAAGGCACTAACTCTACTATATCCATTTTTGGATTCACCCATAAGATTAGTAGCAGTAACCCTTGCACTTCAAAGAGAAACATCTTCAATCATCATTAAGATGTCTTCCACTCGAACATACTTATTGATTCTGTGTGGTTTTCAGATATATAAATCCGACCCCGGTTTCTCCATACCAACAACTGATATTTCTGGTTGACTCATTCCCGGTTCTTTTGGAATTAAGTATTCGAGTTCTTGTTAGAAACTTGAATTTTACATTCATACTTCCTAATTCAAATTAGGCCAAATTTGATAGTCGATTATTTAACTATCAAATCGCAAAACAAAATCTAGAGATTTAATTACCCAAAGTAATCACTAAACCACAAAACCATTTTCATTTTTAAATCTCCTTTCCAAAGATTTATCAACATTCATATACTTATCTCCTTTACATAAGTATACTCACAAAACATTTATAAGATTTCCCATTTCCAAATCTCTTAAATTTATTTAACTACGCTATTTAAATTGGAGAAAAAGATAACTTCTATGCACTATTCTTTCGGTGTTAAATGTAGGATGGATGTTCCACACCACCATTTTTTAAAAGGTAAACCTCAAGAAATCCGAACCTCGAATTCCTGTTGTAATTATCTTCAATAAATCCTTTTATAATTTTCCTTTACCCATGAAATCCTTTTTGTTTTAACCGAAACCCGTTTACAAAACATTTATCAACCACCATACCGATTTATAAGACTCTTTATAAATATTCAAACCCGGTTATATAACTTCTTTATAAACCTTCAAACCCTGTACAAAGATTTCTTTTATAGACATCCAAACCCATTTATAAAATCTTTTTATAAACATTCAAAACTATTTCTAAAACTCCTTTTATGAATACCCAAAATTATTCATAAATGTCTTTATATAATATTCAAAACAATTGTCAAATCATTCTTCAAATATATTGTTCAAAATAGAATAACCATGAAGATCGTTTTAAAAGAAAATGAAATATTAACTTTTCAAAACCAAACGAAGACTTAACGATGACAATGGTTCATTAAATTTGGGTTTACACTTCCAAGTTATATCATGGGTATTGCCTAACATCAGATATCTAAGGGATACACACATAACATACAATCAATCAAAGGTTGATGCCGAAGTTACAAATATAAATACATCCATTATTGGTGAAAAATGTACATATAGAAGTATATTCTATATGCTTAAGTTGCCATGACCTGCTTATTGAAATTAATTTCCTTATGTTTGTCACGTTATCATAATTCAACATTTTTGCTAAACAAAAGTCAACTTACTTCTCATAAAACATGTCAATATTTTATAACAACTACTTTAATTCATTTGGCTAGTTAATAGTCCAAACGGGAGATCATTAATTTGAAATCAAGTAGCCTTAAAAAGACAACTGATTTAAAACATAACTTATTAAGCTTCAACATAGCTTTGAAAAGATTAAAGTATATTCAATCAGCTTAAAATTTAATTATATCTTAATTAAATCAAGATTAATTCATAATTAAACTTTAATTAACTTAATGAACATGGTTAAGTCCTAATTAACTTCCTAACGTATCTTGGTTAAGGTTTAACAATTCATTATTAAGTAAACCTTAATTAATCAAAAATTAATTAAATCACTTAATTAAATAATAATTAATTAACCAACTTAACTTAATTAAAAAATAATCAACCATTTAATTACTTCTTAACGTCGTAAACCACTAATTAAAAACTTTATAATCATTAATTTATCACTTACCATCCTCAAGTGTTAATTAAACCTTAATCACTTAATTACAATTAAGTACTAATTATTTTAATTAATTTAATAAATAAATAAATTATTAAATTATCTAAACTTAACTCTTTTTATGTTACTAATCAAGTTCGGAAAACGTTTGCAAAACATTCAAAAAGAAAACATTTTAAAATGAAAATCAACAATTTTGTTGAACTGCGTTCATAGCGACAATCGCTATGAGCACAGTTCGCTTAAACTTGCTTTATGCAAAGTACTTTTCTTATTGCTTACTATTACAAGTTTGGAAACCTAATTTTGAAAGTTTTGAAACTTAAAAATAAAGGTAAAAACTTTGAAACCATTTCCAAAATTTAAAACTAGAAAACTTAGTTTTGATTCCAAATTGGATCTCACGTCCGTCACAATATTCAAATGTGTGAATTTTGTTATTCTTACACAACATACGACTAGTTTTGATCACAAACATACCATCAACATACCATACACCAATGTCACATTCTTACAATCAAACATACCGCTTAGTACATCCAAACATGACGCTTAACATCCAAACACAATATTTAACATCCAAACTATGGTAACCACAAATCGCAAACATATATCATTATCATAGCATGATATTTTAATAATATGAACTATGGATTTCCATAACATATAATCTATGGAAATAAATTTAGTTCTTTTTAAAAATGAGATAGTTTTACTCACCGAAGATCTTTGAAACCTGAAACGCCTTGGACGTAGAAATATCATTCAAAAAATATGTCATCTTCCACGTGATTTTTGGACATATTATTCTCGGATTTTGAAAAGGCGATCAAAAGAAAAGATTTTGAAATTCATTTCTCTACAAAAATAATAATCACTCATATAAGATTCCGTTTGAGGTAGATATGGTCAAAAAAGGAGAGCTATTTTCAGACCTAAATTACTGAGTTTAAAAGTACACTGAAAAGAAATATGATTTTGACATACCTAAGATTGAAATTAGAAAAAATGTTAAAATAGAAAGTTGTAGCTACTGAAATTTTATAGGATTTGAAAAAAAGAAAATGTTGATTTTATGTAAAATAGAGGAAGTTGTGGCCGAATAAAATGGAGGAAAAATGGAGAAGAAAGAATTTTAAAACAAGTTTGCATCTTTAAAACTATTTAAATCTTTTGATTCTAAAAAAAATTAATACTAAAATAAGAATCCATGAAATTATGAAAAAATCTATAAAGAAATGGAGGAGTAAATGAAAACATGGTGAAGCGAATGTGTATTTGTAGACAAAAGAAAGTAAGGAAATTACTAAACTATCCTTTGAATTAATTAACATAACATGTTATGATTTTGTAAGGACACATCACCACCTAATCCCCTTCTCTAGCCACATCCTCTAGGCTCATGCTTGGAAAATGATGATGGTACCAAAGAAATGTCAAGAGACAGATATGTATTTTGTAGATATATAGGTGTATATGTATATATATGTTATTATTTTTAAAACCATGACTTGTCACATCACTTCCTAAACATAACTAACATAAGATAATATATTATTAAGTATCTTATTATATGGTTACTTATCTACTATATGTGTGTGTATATAGTGCATAAAGGCGAACAACGTTCCCTACAACTTTCCGGTGTCGAAAAGTCGAATTTCCGGAAAACGTTCTTCGATCACATTTTCTAATTTTCTACGAACTATCTATTTTGGTTAACAAATTTTAAAAAATATTTTACCATCATTATTAAATAATTAAAATAGGTTTATTTGTAAATAAAAACCCATTTGTTTAATATTTAAACTTAACTTGAATTTCCGAAGAAATACATTAAACCGATGATACAACTATGGATGTCATAAATATATTTTATTTTCAAAAAAATAAAATAAAATATTTTATTCGTAATCTTGTTTGAGTACATATATTAGTGTATCTATCCAGATCCATGCACTATTCTTACTGTTTAAAAGAAGTTTTATCGATAAAATTATTTCCGGCTGTTTTATCGATATTTTGCCTAGGTAATTTGTTCACAAATATTTGTCCCAAACAAAATAACTATTATTATTTACCATTTAAAACATGATTATTTCTTACTTTTAAACCCATAACTAAATATTTTAAAAAGTAAATATAATTTATCCAAGTGATAAATTTGCGGGTTGTTACAAAGGAGGTGCGTGAGCAATGGAAAAAGTGGTGGTGTGTTTAAGTGGTAGTTTGGTGAAGTACCGTTGGATAGGAATGTTGGTAGAAAGTAAAATTATTTGGTCAAATTTGAGTACTAATATTTAAATTTACTAATTAATCTCTAAATAATTTCAAGTTTAATGATATGAAAATATAATATATATTGGATGATTAAATGTGTGATTACTTGGTATGGAGTTAAATCCATATAAAATTGTTAGTAATTAACCGTAGTTAATGGTCAATGGTTAGTAATTAACCATATTTAAATAAATGAGAGTTAAATCCATATAAAATTATGTATGGAGTTGTTTAACCTCTTAATGATTTTGAAAAGGTTTAAAGTGAACGTTTTAATAATATAATATTCGAGTGTGCGACAAAGAGATAAAAATATGATTTAATGAAGATTATAGTTTTAAATGAATTAAAATAATTTTAATATCATTATAAATGATTATGAAGTGTTTCGGACAAATTTTGGAACAATTCACCAAAATGGTGAAAATCGAGCCCATCGCGTAGCGATAGTTCGTTATTTTCGTCCTATAACTTTAAATCAATGTGTATGATGCAAATTGAGTTAAAAATCTTTGAAATAATAGATTTATGGATCCTTATAATCATAGTTTTTGAATGAAAAAGAAAAATCAAGATTTCATTCATAGAGATTGAGTTATGTCCAAAACAAATTTTATGAAAAATCACGCTTTGGTCGCTCAATGTCGAAAGTGTAAAATTGTTAAAATAGTCATTTTTAGTTGTTTAAAAATATGAAATAAATTTTATAAATATATTAAAATGGATTAAAAGAAATTTAAATTATAAAAATAGATGTTTATAAAATGTGTATTTAATTCAAAATAGCCTTAAAACACTTTTCGCAGCACTTTTTGCAGCAGCTTTAAATAACTTGTGAAATATGCTTTTAAACTTAACCATCCTTTTTTATATCTTTTATAAATGGTTTTTAAAAAGAATAATTAAGCCTTTTAAATAATTATTTGGAAGTTTTATAAATCATTTCTAAAATTTGAAAGGAGTATGCGGAAACGACAAGTACATTTGTCCCACCTATGAGATCTAAACGATAAAATAAAGTGTGTAACTAAGGTTAGGAATGGAGCAATCAGTGCCCTGAACTTACCTGGCCTCTGTTTTTTCTTTTAGAGAGGTGGAACAGATCTAAGGAAAAGACCGGATGCTCTAAAAAAGGATCTCATTTAAGTTTTTTCCAAAAGTAAGAAATTTTAAAAAGAGTTATTTAAACTCGATTTTTAATAGCGTAAAGGATATTCTGGTCAAACTTTGTATTAAACTCCAAGGAGGGAATTTGCACTATCTGAGTGAATTTAAAGGGTAATTCCACCATTATACCATGAGTAGGATGAGTTGCATAGGGAAGTTAATCTGGGTATAATTAGTGTAATCTTTAACTCAATACAAATTGGTTTGGGGTTTATAGTAAATTATGTCTGCAATAACATTGTTTTGGCTCATTAAAATATTATGATTTGAATATAGGAAATCTTTGATTTAGATTTAAATAGATAATTTGAAAAAAAATTAAGTAAAAAGTGAAATGATTTGGATTTACTCCAAGATTCGAAAAGATTTAATTAACCAAAGGATTTGATAAATGAGGCCTAATGATTCCATATACTATTAAGAAGATAAATGGACTAATTTAAATAGTATGTCTCTTTGAGATATTTATTAAACGAATAGAAAGATGAATTAAATTCACCGATGATTGATAATCACATATTCACTTGACATTTTTTAATCGATGATTAGTTGGAAGGAACCAAGGTCGGAATTGGGTAACTCCTATCCAAAAACCAATTCGAACCAATATATACATTCGAAAGTGAAGACATGATGAAGATGATGATTTTTGAAGACAGGGATCTTTATGATGAAAGGCTGCTTGCCACTAGTCCCTCGGGGAGAAATTTACCATATCATATATTTATGTGGTAATAGTGCTCTATTATGGTAATCTTCGATTACAAGGACTAATCGCTACTGATCCTAGGGATAATTCCCAATATGATGTAGTAGGAAGAGTGCTTTCGATTTCATTCAGTCTCCGAACGAACTTGTGTGGAAGAATGTTTGACATTGCATCTCTAAGATCACAAAGGTTGACTTTTACAAACATACATCTATTTGGTGGCGGAGAAGGAAACTTCCCTTAGCTTAACACCCTTCTTTGAGACATACGAGCTCAAAAGTTGTATGTTCATGAAAGTGAATAGTGATCAAAGGAATAGAAATGTGGCATTTAAAGTGGAACCTATTATTATCAAAGTGTGGCTTTGTGAAAGAAAACATGGCTTTTGGAATGGAACCTCACGAACCTCACATCCTAGGAACGTTACAGGATACTGTGTGGTCTGTGGGATATATTTCAGGCTATCAGTTATTTGAAATGAAAGGAATCTGTTGCCTTAAGATGATGAAATGTACAAGTATGGAGGCCGACGGGGATCATGTAAAGCCATTGAGCAATACTCTGTTCCATGGTAGTAAGGCAGTATAGTTCGGAGGCCGAAGGAGATCGTGTAAAGCCACTGGAGTGAACTAGTATTGTTATACGTGGAATTTCGGGTATGAATGGTCACTAGTTCCCTATCATGTTGGAAATCAAATTCCAGATACGAGCTTTACAATTTTGATTATAATCCCAAAATAGCTGTAATGCTTTGCAAACATTCAGCTACCCCTTGTTGGAATTTAATAATCGCAACAATTTCGGCTATGTTTACATATATTTACTTGAAAAGGATTTTCAAAGCAATGTTATTAGAAATAATATCAAATGTATAAAGTATTTTGGTTATAATAAGGTAAAAATCCATCTGTATTTATGCATGGACGTGGTCTAATGAAATACCCTTCTTTTCAAAGGTTTTGGTTGACATCAACATGATCAATACATTAAATGTTTTAAGTATCTCATGCTGGTTTATCAAGCCCGATTTGGGTATTTTTAATACTTAGGTCGATCCGAGTAGTTTTAGGTTTAGTTTAAGACGCTTGGAGTTTCCAGAGAAGAGCTGGAAATCTTCATCTACGTATACACATATTCTATTATTCGCTATATTTATTGCATTTGTTTTTACATTTATAAGGACATAGGGTTTATAACTGTCTAGGCTGAATCCAAGTTAGACTCTGATATTGTATTCAAATTTTTTTCCGTTTGAACATTAATGTTGAAATAATATATGTTATTCCGTTCATATGAGATTCTATTTTATCTTTATTTTCCTTTTTCCCTGACAATCGAGCATTCCGGCACTTGGGTTTGCAGCACGAGGATGTATTAGTGATTTTTGAGGCTCAAAAATCTCGATCGTCACACTTGTTATAAGAAGCTTTCGCTATCACTATTAGAAGAAGAGGATGAATCAAAGTCATCTCAAGTTACTTGAAAGGCTCTTCGCTTTTTCTTGAATTTCTAAAATTTGCTTTTCATTTCATTATTATTGAGTTGTGGACAATTTTTTCTCATATGGCCAAACTTATCACATCCATAACGTTTGACTGATGATGATTCGATGAATCTGATTTTCCATAATTCTAAAATTTTGTCATCTTCTTGAGTTTCTTAAATTTTTTATTGTTCATGGCAATAAACACATTTTCTTCCTTGTCCAAATCGAAATCGTCATTATTTTCTTAAAAGACAATATTCTTTTTTTCTTGATTTAGCTCCTTTATCACCTGCAAATTTGCTTCATATGACATCAAATTTCTTATTAATTCTTCAAATTTGAGTTGAGAAAGATCATTAGCTTCTTCAATAGATAAAAATTTTCTTTCCTATTTGACAGTCAAGGAATTTAAAATTCATGTAACTAGATCAATATCATTGAATTTGATGCAAGTGCCATGAGATCGTGTTGTATAATTTAGAATCTAGCATACATATCAAGAAAAGATTCATTTGCTTTCATTTTAAAAGATGGAAATTGGTTTTGCGAAACAGAGATTTTTGTTTGATTTATTTTTGTTGTGCCTTCGTGAGTTACTTGTAAAGTGCACCATATATCATATGTAGTTGTGCAAAGCATGACTCACAAAAATTCATTTTTATCAAGTGAACAACACAATACATTCATGGCTTTGGCATTATTAGTTTCTGCGTTCTTTTACGCAATGGTCCAAGTGCTTATGACAGTGGTAGGTGCTTCAAATCTAGTTTGAGTTATTTGCCAGATTTCTAAACCATTAGCTTCCATAAAAATTCGCTTACGTATTGACCAGCAAGCATAATTAGTCTCGATAAACAATAGAGGACGAGAAATTGATTGTCCTTCTTGAAATGTACTTGCCATATTTAAAAGTTTCAATACGTGTTATAGTAAATTGATTTATCCTTTCTTTGATACCAAATGTAAGTCTAGTGGATCATATATAATATGGCTTGTGTATAAGACAAGTGTGTCTATAGTAATATAAACAAATGCATATTGTGGAGTATAAATGTAAAGAATAAAAATGAGCACAATGGAGTTTTTATACTAGTTCGAACCTCCTGTCCTATGCCCAGTCCCGAATCTCTCCTTCGGTATTTTACTAACTAACAATCCTCGCTTCTCCCAGAGAAATAGGCTTATAAAAAGGTACTTCTTTGACAAGCTTGTGTCCTAAACTACACAAATATTGACTGCTAGTACAATTCTTCTTATAATCTCCGTTAAGTTTTTGTGAGTGTATGTTTTTGGATTTGTAGGAAGCAAGTTTACCAAAAAAATAGATTTTTGTTGTAATTGCGAGAGTATGAAATCAATAATAGCACAAGAGAGTTTAAGTACTTAAAGAAAATAGAGAGTGATAGCAGTTGTATGTGAAAAACTCAATTTCAATCATTTGATACATTTATAGTAACAAAGAGTTGTATTTTAAAGAGTATGTCTTCTCGAAGAGCTTTCTTTTGATCAAGACTTGCAACTATGGAAGAAGGCACGAATGTTTAAAATGAAGAGCAGTGACTGTTCAAAATACAACAGTTAAAAAATTGTCAAACATTTGGCATATATTGTTAGACATTTGAGACATTTCAGTTAATCCAAAATTTCCGTCAGAGGTCTGGTGTCCCAAACGTTTGAGACTACATTGTTTGTAAAATCTGAGTATGTTTTCTAAAAGTCGATAAATGTTTTGATGATATGGTTTTGTGTGTGCTTATGATAACTCAAGGGGATTGTACAAGATATTAAGACCATGGTATAAATATATGACCTTACTTCAATAGTATGATCTATCATTCTTTCGGATTGTCTTCGGGCCGTGATATCGATGAGTGGAGTGATTTCTCCTACTATATACATGTAGATAAAGTATTTCTTGTATATACGATTGTATATTCATTATGAAAATATCAGAAGAGAGGTTTTGATAATACATTCAAGTTGTGAAATATAAGCATAACATACAAGAAGTGTTTATTTGTGTAACTAAGCATGAGATATTTTTAGAGAAGGAAAAGCCTTTGGTTTTCCTTTCCTTGACATGTATAATAAATTTAGAAATGATGAGGCTACAAATGTAGAGAGAGAAACCTTTTTGTTTCTTTCTCTCTCTAATTACATTAAATGACATATTAAATAATATTTACAATAGAATTTACATATGCTTTTGTTGTCCAAGTTTGTTTTTATTTTTTATTTAAGTAATAAAATATGCATGTATAATAATTGATAAGTTTACATACATACATACATACATGTTGAAATAAGTTTTCCTATACATATAGAAGTTTGTCAAAATAAGAATTAACAATTGTAACAATGGTTTCAATTAAGGAAGAGTTTGAAATTTAATTCTACAGTTTCACACAAAAGTCCTTTTTCGACTTAAATTAAAATAACATATATACATGTATATCGATATGTATAAATAATTGCAAATTATGTATTAAGTTTAAAATAACACACACATACATACATAAGTATATATATACGTGTGTGTACATATGCATGTACGTATGAAGGTTGCAATTTAAGTAACATATATGTTTAAATTTAATGCTAAAAAAATTAATTCAATGTTTAATCTTGGGTATGAAATAAAAATCTATAACATTTCATAAATGGCCACTTATGAATTCTAAAACAAAACAAAAACTTTTACTTTTATGCCAAAAATGTAACATCCCGCCTTTTTGTATGCTTTAAATCGACGATAAACCACACACGTCAGACTCAAACCATACAGAAGGGCGGATTGTTATTGGGGTGAATAAGAAAAAATAGAGAAAGAGAAAAAAACAAAACAGAATCTCACAGTGGAATGACAAAACATAATAATCGAATAACAGTTCATGAAGCTGTTTTACAAAAACATTTGATTATACTTATACAACATAGAATCAGAGTACACATACTAGAGAATAATAAATAACAATGCAGCGGAACAGTATAAATGTAGTGGAATGATATAATAAATAATAGTAATACAATCTTCATCTTTGTCCTCTAGAAATAACGTCTTCAAATCCTGAAATGCTCAGGCTGACCCAAGCGAATTGAAAAGACAAAACACTCAAGTCAAAAGTAAAAGATCTTATGTATGTTAAATCAACGGTAAAATAACATGAGTGGAACTGCATCAAAGATTTTTATGGGATTTGACATCTTCTATCCACTGTCAACGTGAGTGCAGGAACTTAAGAGATTCTCGGGATTCACATCTCCTAAGGATCCGTTAAACTATTTACTATATAGTAATATTTCGTTATTATAATAATGTCAATAGTAAAATAAACTTACTTTTTAATAGTGTTAAAGGGTTACCCATATAGACCTTTCCACGTAATAGTCCTAGTAGTCCATCCAGTATCAGCGTATCTTCAGATCGGGAAACTACCCTAAATACTCCGCGGGCTACGGGAGAAACCAAACTCGTACAAAGCACGCTAGGGTAGGTGACACGGCACACAAGGCAATGCCAGGGTAGATATACCAATTACTATCCGGACTGGTGGTGACGCATAGCGCAACTACCGCCCACCTCGAGCCACACCCCCAAATTCAAAAAATCAAAAGTGGCCACCGAATAAATCTCAAAATCAGAATATAATGGAATGGTATCGAAAGAGGAACTACCTCATTGCCTGGAATCGCTCCTGTTTTAGCCACCTTATGCCAACTCTCGGGAGTCGGGTCCACGTATAAACCTCAAAGGATCGTCATCACCATCCTACTTCATTGTAGAATCTCCATTGCATACACGGTTGTTAAGGTTGTTTTCAGGGTTGGCAGAGAGTATAACAACTTTCGATCCCGGTCTCTTTAACAACCAAACGTTATTATAACACCGCGGTCATTTCAAAATTGTTTATGCTTTAAAACTAAATATCATTGCCTTTTCAAAACCAAATCAATACTATATCATTTTCATTTCAAATATATCCATTCCAAAATCATAGCATTTTCAACATTATAACACCTTGAAATCAAAACACTTGAAATATAACACTTTCAAATCATAATCCTTTGAAACTCATAGCTTTGACATAGCTTCCACCACTTAAATGGTTAAAATATTAAAATACTCTATATAATAAACTAGCTTCTTCAATTTCACAAGTCAATTCTAAAACAACTCGAATTTATAAATTTTAAATTTACCCAAATCCCAAATCATAAATTTCAATACGATTCAGTTTCCAAATAAACTATTCCAATTTATATTGATTTCAAGTTAGATTCGATCCACAGAATAAACCATTTCAAATTTAATATACTTTAAGAATTCAACAATTTCAAAACTATGTTTGGTAATTACGATTCAACCATTCAGTGTTAAATTATTTAGTTTTGAAATATTTTACATAATAAATCCATTATCATTTAAATAAATTCAAATTACAAATAATTGAATATTTCCTTCAATTTATTTATACATGAAATATTCATTTAATTCACCTTAACCCAAAAATCAAGTTATAAAATCATACCCTTTAAAATTTCCAATTTAATAAATTTCACACCAAATTATTTGAGTTTAATTCTTAAATAAATCCAACTTCAAATAAATCTTCAATTTATCTTCCAACTTTAATTTTATTTAAATCATTATAAACTCTATATTTTATATACTTAACCATATTATCTTCAATAGAAATCAAACTTATTAGTAAGCTTATTCTATATTAAAACAAATTATACATAGCTTAAAATCAAGGATAAAATAACATTTCTATACTATCTAAAATCAATATTTATCTAAAACCATATAATTCTTTACAGAAACTATGGAAATCATTTCAAAATATCTTTATATATAGACCACGGTATCTGTATAAAATTTTCTATCCTACGGTCAAGTGATATGGATATTTATCATGTCAATCCGTAATTAAAAATATAAATACGGTTATATATCATTTCAAACCACAATCCCGAATAAAATAAAAATCCATATGACTTGCAGTTTATAACAATATAAAATACAACATCCATTCATCCAATATCAATTATCAAACATTTATCTCAATCATCATCCAATTCAATCAATAACATCAATATAGAATAGATAATAAATAACAGGTATTTACTGGCAGTTTATATTCAATAATAAATTAAATAATAATTTAACTGGAAGTTTATATGCAATAATAAATTAAATAATAATTTAATTCAAATAAATTCAATTTAACTTAGACGATGATTAAAAATATGCCAAACGGTCATAATTAAATTTATAATCACATCATAAATCAATTTAACAAACATAAGAAACTTTAAAGTCGTGAGTGGGTTAATACACTCACCTTTTGAGTTTAAATTGAATTTAAATCCAATTTAAACCCAAAATTTAAACAGTCTCCAAATTTGCCCAAACCAACGTCATAATATCCGAAATTTCAATACGATCCTAACGTAAGAAACGGTGCATGAATCAGACCTCGTATGTGAAAGTTAAATCGATTAGAACATTTGAATTTCAAAATTAAAATAAAATAAAATAAAGAAATCACCTACTTTTAGCCACGTCACTGAAGCCTATAGGAAACCCTAGCTAGCAGAAACATGCACGAATAGGAAGTCTCCATCGCAATTTCCTCGACACCTCACTGATGCCGTCCCTCGCGGCCATCGCACACCTCGCCGTTGATCGGCGTCGTCTTCCCAAGCTTCGCGACTTTCCAGGCGACGCAGCATCTCGATCTTCGTGCACCAAAGGAGAAGCCTCCACCTTCAAACTGGAACCCTAATCGAATTAAATGCCACATTCAACCGTTAATTTCATGAACGAGCATCACGGTTGAACAACGTGCAGTCCTCTCCCACATACCGTGTCAACGAATCGACGATCAACTGAAGTTCATCAACGTGCTATGAACGACCCAGACTTCTTTGATATTTACGGATCAAATGATGAACCAAAATGCAAACAGAATTGCAGATCTGAGTTATGCTCGTCGAGAGCTTCAGACTGATATAAAATTTGATGTTAATTGAGGAGTTTGGAATTTTGTTGTTGTATTTTGAATTGGGATTAAATTGGAAAATTTAGGGTTTACAGCCATTGAGGAAGAGGAGCAACAGAAGTTTCTGTACGTACAGAAATGAGAAATAGAAATGTTGCTAGGGTTTATAACGCGATATATAGGTAGAACAAAATAGAAAGGAATGGGTCAGATTGGTTTGGTTTTTGAACGATAGTAAACCCGAAAAGCCCGTTTCGATTCGGAGCGGAAATGGGTCAACCCATATATCAAAATATATGTTTTTGAATATTTTAAAATCAGTGGAACAGGTTTTAAGCCCAAATTCCATCGTACGAAGAAGTTACGTTAAAATCAGTTTATTTCAACTTGATTTCAATTGATTTCAATTTCATTGATTTCTAGGCGTTTCTAGCCCATACGATCAAACGACAAGTCTGATCGCTACGAAACTTGAAATCCTTTAATAATTCACTGTTACGGATCCGACGAAACAGGTTTCATCGAAATCCAAGTCAGTGCCAAAATGGTTATTTTACATTAATTAAATAAATCAATAGTTATATAATTAAATGAAATTTTCAATTTCAAATCTACAATTGATAATTTTTATCTTTTTTGAATTTCTTAATCATTTACACTAATTTAAACAAATTTAGATGTCAATTTAGAGTTGATTAATTTATCACTTCCAAGGTTAACCTCAATTTCATTAAATTCAAAAATCGTTAATTTTAATTTCCAATAATTCCATTTAATTTACTTTTCATTCTATTGTTCAATTCATTGTTGTTAAATGGATGAAATTAACATTGGATCCATGATATATGTAACGACCCAGAATTCCTGTCATTTGAAATTCAGATATTTAATTGATTTTAAATATCAACAAGTAAAATTTATAAGTCAAATAATTTGTTTTTCGAATATCTGGATTTAATTGGATAATTAAATCGATAATTTAATATTTGAAATTGCGCAAATAATTGGAAATTGGGTTTAATGTGATTAAAATTGATTTGTAATGTTATATTAAATCATATTGGAGTTAGAACAATGTTTGTGAAATTTTAAAATTGAATTAAAAGTTAATTTGTGAAAATTGAATATTTTAATATTTAATCGACTAGTGAAAATAGCCATCTTTCAAACAGTCTCGGATTTTGACGAAACTAGTTTCATCGGATCCGTAATGTCAAATTATTGTATGGTTTCAAATTTCGTGTCAATTGGATTTACCGTTTGTACGGGGCAATCCAAAACGCATAGAAATTAGTTTAATCAGTTTAATTTAAAATCGATCATTTATTGCCGTAACTCGCACAGATGATCGAATTGGCCTCCGAAACCTATTCCATTGTGTCCGGAACGCAGGGTAAACCTTAGAAACGTCGGTCATCGCGCGAGATTTGGAGTTCGGAAAATTCGGGATGAGTAGTGTTCGTCGAATTTCTATAAAAGCACCTCCATTATCTCCATTTTCAACTAAACTAAACCCTAACCCTAGCTTCAAGAGCCGGCCGCCACCCTAATTTTAATGGCCGAAATCTTCCATTCTTCTCCCCTCAAAATCTTTCAATCCGTGCAATATTTCCAGAAAGTTCCAACTAACAAAGCGTAGAGCATTGAGTGATCTCGAGATCCATATGGTCATGATCGAATTTCGAGCAACGTGGAGGAGGAAAAATGCCTGCGTTCATGTGCGTTTCGTGCACAAATTTCCATGCAATGGTGGAGCCGAGCTTCACCGCTCTTCGGCCGTGGGTAGTTTTTGTGGTGGCGCTTCTGATGGCATCACTTGATCGTGTTCTCGTTGAGCATGGTGGTCGCAATATTCAACCCTAGTTCGGCGGCTTCATGGGTTCTATGTCGCGAACGAGATATTGAGGAGAAGAAGCATTCGCGTGCGGCCAAGATTTGCTAGGGCTTGTGATCTACAGCCCTGATGTTTTGGGTACAAAATAAAAATTAAATTTGTTAATTAATGTGTATAATAATTCGTGTAATATTAAAAACGTCATAACTTTTTGTTACGAGGTCGTAATTACGCGAAACGACCTGCGTTAGCTTCGTTTTGTCGAGCACTACGCAATGGAGCTGGTTTGGATTCATTTGGAGCTAGTGATAATTTCGAGTAAAATTAAACGCACGTTTAATTTTATTCGAAATAAAACGCTACAACTGTTATCGGAAACTCAAGGTGAGAACTTCTCACCCAATCGAATTGTTTCGATTTAAATTTTAAATAGTTAGATTTAAAATTGCTTGATTGTGTGATTGGGTAATAATTATTATCTGTTGTATTGAAATAGACCCTATACGCCGTATATTAAGTGGATGTTATTTATTAAAAACATATACCGCGATAATTCCAACTTGATATGGAATTGGTATTATAAATGTACTTGCAGTTGATTTCCCGCATTATATAGCGGATGAGACCCTATTGCGCCGCATAATAGCAGATAATATTTTGTAAATCCCATATACCGCGATATTTCGTCTTGAAGCGAAATTGTGCTAAATCTTTGGATGTAGGGAAACAGGTTGGAGGGATCCAACTGGATTCCTCAAACATTTGAATTTGTTTCAATGTTGTGTGTTGATCTATTTATTGATCTATTTATAATCTGCGTGATTATCTTTGTGATTGAAATCGTTAAAGGCTAAATTTTAGCCGAATATATTTTGGTATCGTTAGATGCCGAAAATAAATAAAATTTGATTTAAAAAAAAAATTAAGTTGAGAATTCATAATAAAATTTAATTTTGAAATTAATTGATCTTAAATGAATAAACGTTGTAATTTTTATGTTATAAAAATTATGATTTTTGTGAAATATAACCGAAATGTGATTTTTTGAAATAAGTAGTTGATTAATTTATAAAATGGTTTAAATTGGAATTTTGGAATTATTATGAATGATTTATATAAAAGATTTATAAAATTGATATTTATAAATTAAAATATTGGAATTATAAAACGAGTTTTTATAAGTGTTAAAATGAAGTGTAAATGGATTTCATAAGTGAATGAAATCTATAGATTTATAAATTGTGAAGTTATAAAATGAATAGATTTTTGTAAAATAAAAGATTTATAAGTAGTTAACTTATAAATTGGATTTTGGCGTGTAAGTAGAATATGGATAGGATTTGTTAATAAAGTGATTTTATAAGTTAAAGTTGTTATAAATTATAAATGGAATTTATAAACGTTGTTTTATAAATCCAAAATTGACTTATTTTAATAAGTTTATTTATTATAGCTTATTAAAGGAAATATATCCACGATTTTGGACAGCGGATAATCCTTTAAATAAAATATGTAGAAATGATGAATTTGTTAACGAAGTATATTCACGATTTTGGACGGTGAATAATATATTAAAGAAATATTTTGGGAAAGTGATATTTTTAATAGAATTTAAACGATTTAAAAATGTTTTAAAAGGTATTAAGTATCGAAACCATAGATTTCAACATTCATTGTTGAAATAGACGTTTTTGAGAAAATAGAAGGAAATGGTGGACTATAACACTGTTGTTATAGTAAATGATTTCCGAAAGGAAAAGTTTTGTATAGTATTGGGGTTTATATATCTATCTTAATTTTGGATCCCTATACTAGTGATTTTGGGTTGTCATAACGATGTTTTACGTAACATTCGTTTTGACCCAAATAAATGTGTTTAAGAGATTGTTTTCCTTAAAGAATAAAATTTATACTTAATTGTGATTTAAGTATATTGAATATTTTCCAAATGTTGAAAATAAATGGATTTGTGAATTACTTATTATAGAATAAGTACGGAAATGTTTTCCAATATGAAGTGAATGTTTTGAGATTTTATCTTTTAAAGATAAATTCAAAATGAATATTAGAAATCGATTTGGAAATCGTATATTCATAGATATTTTGGAAAGGTAAATTCACTATGGAATTTATAAAAGAAAGGGAAATTTGTTTAAAAATAAACATTGATTTATTTTGAAGTTTGGAAATAAATTTACGGATTTGGAACGTAAGTTTAAAATAAATCGGTAAGGATTTATTTGATTGATTTAAATGAACCATTTTAAATTGAAAATGGATAAATATTTGGAAGTGTTTCCGTTTAAGGAAATTAATTTGAATTTTTTTTTCAAAGATTGAAAGGTGGAAAATGATTTGAAATTTGTTTTCAAATGGTTGAAGTGTGGAAATTATATCTTGTAAAGATATTTTTGGAACTAAATAATTTGGGAAATTATTTGAAATCGGGCTATGTTGTGAATATTGATTGATAGTTAAATAACCTGCTATCAATATTGACCCTTGAATGGCTATTTGTTGTGAATTGGTTGAAAATTGAATGCTACACTTATTTTTAAATTAGTACGCTCGTTATTCGGATTACCCATTCCGAATAGTGATACAGCGTAATGGATAGCATTGAAGACCGGTGTTGAAGCCCGGGTATTTGTGAAAACGATAGGATGACCTATCGATTGTCTCTGCACTGTTAGCTACGGTATGGAGATTTCCTTTGTGATGGGAAATTCGACCGGGATTGTGAATACCCGGATTGCAAGGGCTTCTTTTGAAGTACCTTCGGTACTTTTCGAAACCGGAACAGACTTGTATGGTTACATGTCTGACATTACATTTTGAGATATAAAGCAGATTTCTTTCAAATACATTTCCGTTCTCTTAGCTTAACACCCTTAGAGGTTATGTAGTTGAAGGTTATCAGCGATATATTCCCAATTTGGTAATGTGGCATGCTGAGTGTTGTTGTGTGATGATTATTTATTGATCATTTGTTGATCAAAGCGTGGCTTTGTGAAAAAGCGTAGCTTTGTGGACGAGACTTCGTCAGACCTCACACCTCGGAAATGGTCGAAACAGGAATATGCGGCAAGGTTATGAGGGTCGCGCCCTTTAGGGTATGTCATTTCCTTCTGGAAATGGGTGGTGTCAGGTATAGAGCCCTGATGGTTAACCTATGTGGTTGCTCCAATCTCATTTTTCTGTGTGGTTGTTGCTTGTTGATCGAGGGCCCTCGGATAAAGGTCCCAAAGGACCGGGGGGTGGCATATTCGTGTAGTAGTTACCTATTAAGTTCTCGAGACGTCCCGCCAGAGGCGATCCCATGTGGCAGTATGAAGTTCCTTAGCCCGACCATTTGTTGGAAATCCAAAGAAACAATACGAGCCCTTTACGATTTCAATCGTATAACCTGCCTCCTCAGGAGGTAGCTATAGCAGGCATAATATAATGGTACCTATGCTGGCTAAGATTTATATTATACTTTCGAAATGTTTTCATCACTATGCACTAATAATAATATCAAAATTGATTTGTTTTGCATAGTAAGCATCTTTAACTATCATAAGGAGAAATCTCCTCTAATTCTGCGTTTGCATTGTGTGTGTGCGGGGAGGCCTTATGGTAGTTTCATTTTCCAAAAGCATTGCAGATATTTTTCCACTTCCATTGTTGTTGTTGTTTTAAAAGATAAATAACTGTTTTAAGTTCTCACACCAATCCCATGACTGACCTGGAGTTTATTGTTCTCTTCCTAATCTCTGGGTGCCCATCATTTTCCACACGGGCAGTCTAGAGTCAGGTTATCAGGTCATTCTGGATTTAGGAGTGCTATGGAGCTCAGGAGGCGAGCTGGATGGCGAGACGTAGTACTTGTATATGATATTATCTTTTTCGCTGTAAAAATTCACTTGTAAGGACATGTTTGTATAACTGTCCATTGTTTTGTTGTGTTGTATATTGTTGTTGTACACTCTGATGATGATGTGATGTAATGTAATAACTGATATAGTTCTTTGTTTTAAAGATTATTCATTTATCTATTATATGTTGTTCCGCTGCGATATGTGAGATTCTGATATTGTTTCTGTTCTGTTTTCTTACTTCTTCTATCTTTTTCTTCTACCTCTTCTTTTTAACCCTAACAATTCGGTTTTTCGGCATTCGATTATGCGGCAGTTGATACAGTGGACGTAAGAATGCCGACCTTCGGATCCTGATAAAATCGATATGTTACAAGTGGTATCAGAGCATTTGGTTAAGTGACAACCTTAGCTCTGTTAGGAATTACTCATTAGAGATAGAGTCAGTAGTACTCTAGAATGAGTTTGAGTGTAATAATAGAATGAGCGCGTATTTGTTAGTGAAAATAAAATTATTTTATGTTGTGATGATTGGTTTGTTGAGTGGTATATGGATTCTGGTCGGTATAGTCTGTACAACTCTATCGATAAGGATCTCTAAACACTTGTACAAAACAATTCGACACGATATTGTTTTAAAATAGGGTAAATGAAATAATTTTACCCAAAACTATTTTCGTAGATAAGGGAAATAATTTTTGTAAATTATTATACTGTATGGTTGCTTGATCGTTAGGAAGTGATAATATTATTATCATTTGAGTAGGAAACTGAAATCGTAACTCCAAAGTTAAGAAATAAATTCACACACAAATGGAATTTATGAATATGAATTGTAAATGTGATTTGTAATTTAAAGTAAAAATTCCAGAGAAGTGTTTGGAAATATTTTGAAAAGAATTTGAAAATTTTGGAGATTTGGAAGGTTTATATCCTTTTTGATTTGAAAATAAATTTCAAAGATTTTGGAGAAATGTTTTGAAGGGATAAAAGCTCTAAACTCTTTTCGGTCGCTGGAAAATAAATTTCGATAATGATCGCGACATCATTGGTGTTCATTTTCGGGTTTCCAAAAGAGGAAATTTGGGTTTGGTTTTGGAAATTCAAAAGATAATTTGAAATGATTTCAATATTGGTTCTGAAATGTTGAAAATACTTTGGAATCCTATTTAAAATATTTATGGCAATAATAAATGAGTTGATAACTTATACAATTTGAATTTTGATAGAATAAATTTAACTTAAAGGATGGAGTTAAATTAAAGTAAGTATAAGTGAATCAATTAAATAAAGTAAATTTAAAGAAAGGTCTAAAAGGCTAAGTGAAATGTTCTTATATATATATAAGAAATGATTACTTAAAGGAAATTTATTAAGTTAAAAATAAATTTGGATTAGTAACAAATGAATTGGAAGTGAGTTTGAATTATGAAAATAAAACCGTGGATGGATAAATAAATTTACAATTGCAAGTAAATGAAATTGAAATTGAATGTTGAAATGGAATATAACTTAAGTAATGTTGAATGAAGTTGATTTGGTACCAAAGTAAAATAAGTAAAGTGATAAATATGAACTTGAGTTATGTAATGAAATTCAACTTTATTGGTAAGATGAATTAGCAATTGAATAAATGAATAAATTGAATGTTAATCAATCAAATGTAAATAAATTGATATGAAATAATGGATGTAAGTGTTAATTCATTAAAGCTAATTAAATGTGTTAAACCAAATTGAAGGTAAACAAAGTGAACATGAATGTTGAATGTAAAGTGAACAAATTCGGTTGTGTTGAATATACATTGGTTGTTATTTGATTGTGAATTGGTTGTATATAAATTCATTAAGTGTTGATGAAATGGAATTAGTGAAATTTAAAGCTAAAGTAATTGAATTTGTAAATAAAACTAATTTAAAATAGCGGTATGAATCAATTGTGAATGAAAGATAATTGATAAATTCAACATTCAAAAGGTAAATTGAATCCAAATAGAATTGAAAGTGTAAATTGAATTCGAATGAAATTGATAAAGCAATCTAGAATGAAAATGGATATATAACTTCAATAGTAAAGTAAAAAAAATGGTATAAGAAGTATATATTGAAAATTTTGTAAAGGAATGTGCAAAATAAATTTGAAAGTTGTAATTGGATATTATGGCTAGCAGGATATACAGGTGTATTAAAGGAAATGGAAATTGGAATTTTGATTTTGAAGATAAAAATTGAATTGCTCTACGAAAAGGTATGTATTCGAATTTCAATATGAAATTCGATGATCTTCTTGTCTAGCCGCTTGGCTTTTCGTTTTCTTTTTGAAATTGGGGGCCCATCGTGGCATTTTGTAGTCGTACCGAGCTAGCCGCGCAAAGGAGGTTATGGCGAATTTTTTTTGAAAATTTAAGGCGTTAGAAAATTTTCAGGAAATTTTGGAAATTTTTTGTGAAAGCTAAGTTTTGATTTGAAATTAAAGGTTAAACGATATAGTTGATTTTGAAAAGATAACTATATATGGATTTGAAAACTTAGTAAATATTTTGTAAGAAGTTTAGCTATGGATTTTGGAAAAGTTAAACACTTAAGAGATTTATAAATCAAATTTTAACGGTTTGTTTTGAAAAGTTAATGAATTTCAAAACTTTTTCTTACCTGGCAATTTCGAGGACGAAATTCTTTTAAGGGGGGAAGTTTGTAACGACTCAGAATTTCTGTCATTTGAAATTCAGATATTTAATTGATTTTAAATATCAACAAGTAAAATTTATAAGTCAAATAATTTGTTTTCGGATATCTAGATTTAATTGGATAATTAAATCGATAATTTAATATTTGAAATCGCGCAAATAATTGGAAATTGGGTTTAATGTGATTAAAATTGATTTGTAAAGTTATATTAAATCATATTGGAGTTAGAACAATGTTTGTGAACTATTAAAATTGAATTAAAAGTTAATTTGTGAAAATTGAATATTTTAATATTTAATCGACTAGTGAAAATAGCCATTTTTCAAACAGTCTCGGATTTTAACAAAACTAGTTTCATCGGATCTGTAATGTCAAATTATTGTATGGTTTCAAATTTCGTGTCAATCGGATTTACCGTTTGTCCGGGGCAAGCCAAAACGCATAGAAATTCGTTTAATCGGTTTAATTTAAAATCGATCATTTATTACCGTAACTCACACAGATGATCGAATTGGCCTCCGAAACCTATACCATTGTGTCCGGAACGTGGGGTAAACCCTAGAAATGCCGGTCACCGCGCGAGATTTGGAGTTCGAAAAATTCGGGATAAATATTGTTCGTCGAATTTCTATAAAAGCACCTCCATTATCTCCATTTGCAACTAAACTAAACCCTAACCCTAGCTTCAAGAGCCGGCCGCCACCCTAATTTTAACGGTCTAAATCTTCCATTCTTCTCCCCTCAAAATCTTCCAATCCGTGCAATATTTCCAGAAAGTTCCAACTAACAAAGCGTAGAGCATTGAGTGATCTCGAGATCCATATGGTCATGATCGAATTTCGAGCAACGTGGAGGAGGAAAAATGCCTACGTTCACGTGCGTTTCGTGCACAAATTTCCGTGCAATGGTGGAGCCGAGCTTCACCGCTCTTCGGCCGTGAGTAGTTTTCATGGTGGCGATTCTGATGGCATCACTTGATCATGTTCTCGTTGAGCGTGGTGGTCGCAATATTCAACCCTAGTTCGGCGGCTTCATGGGTTCTATGTCGCGAATGAGATACTGAGGAGAAGAACCATTCGCGTGCGGCCGAGATTTGCTAGGGCTTGTGATCTACGGCCCTGATGTTTTGGGTATAAAATAAAAATTAAATTTGTTAATTAATGTGTATAATAATTCGTGTAATATTAAAAACGTCATAACTTTTTGTTACGAGGTCAGAATTGCGCGAAACGACCTGCGTTAGCTTCGTTTTGTCGAGCACTATGCAATGGAGCTGGTTTGGATTCGTATAGAGCTAGTGATAATTTCGTGTAAAATTAAACGCACGTTTAATTTTATTCGACATAAAACACTACAACTGTTATCGGAAGCTCAAGGTGAGAATTTCTCACTCAATCGAATTGTTTCGATTTAAATTTTAAATAGTTAGATTTAAAATTGCTTGATTGTGTGATTGGATAATAATTATTATCTGTTTTATTGAAATAGACCCTATACGCCGTATATTAAGCGGATGTTATTTATTAAAAACATATACTGCGATAATTCCAACTTGATATGGAATTGGTATTATATATGTACTTGGAGTTGATTTCCCGCATTATATAGCGGATGAGACCCTATTGCGCCGCATAATAGCGGATAATATTTTGTAAATCCCATATACCGCGATATTTCGTCTTGAAGCGGAATTGGTATTGTGCTAACATCTTTGGACGCAGGGAAATAGGTTGGAGGGATCCAACTGGATTCCTCAAACATTTGAATTTGTTTCAATGTTGTGTGTTGATCTATTTATTGATCTATTTATAACCTGCGTGATTATCTTTGTGATTGAAATCGTTAAAGGCTAAATTTTAGCCGAATATATTTTGGTATCGATTGCCAAAAATAAATAAAATTTGATTTAAAAAAATTTAAGTTGAGAATTCATAATAAAATTTAATTTTGAAATTAATTCATCTTAAATGAATAAACGTTGTAATTTTTATGTTATAAAAATTATGATTTTTGTGAAATATAACCGAAATGTGATTTTTTGAAATAAGTAGTTGATTAATTTATAAAATGGTTTAAATTGGGATTTTTGAATTATTATGAATGATTTATATAAAAGATTTATAAAATTGATATTTATAAATTAAAATATTGGAATTATAAAACAAGTTTTTATAAGTGTTAAAATGAAGTGTAAATGGATTTCATAAGTGGATGAAATCTATAGATTTATAAAATATGAAGTTATAAAATGAATAGATTTTTATAAAATAAAAGATTCATAAGTAGTTAACTTATAAATTAGATTTTGGCGTGTAAGTGGAATATGGATAGGATTTGTTAATAAAGTGCTTTTATAAGTTAAAGTCGTTATAAAGTATAAACGGAATTTATAAACTTTGTTTTATAAATCCAAAATCGACTTATTTTAATAAGTTTAATTATTATAGCTTATTAAAGGAAATATATCCATGATTTTGGACAGTGGATAATCCTTTAAATAAAATATGTAGAATTGATGAATTTGGTAACGAAGTATATTCATGATTTTGGACGGTGAATAATATATTAAAGAAATATTTTGGGAAAGTGATATTTTAAATAGAATTTAAACGATTTAAAAATGTTTTAAAATGTATTAAGTATCGAAACCATAGATTTCAACATTCATTGTTGAAATAGACGTTTTCGAGAAAATAGAAGGAAATAGTGGACTATAACATGTTGTTATAGTAAATGATTTCCGAAAGGAAAAGTTGTGTATAGTATTGGGGTTTATATATCTATCTTAATTTCGGATCCCTATACTAGTGATTTTGGGTTGTCGTAATGATGTTTTACGTAACATTCGTTTTGACCCAAATAAATGTGTTTAAGACAATGTTTTCCTTAAAGAATAAAATTTATACTTAATTGTGATTTAAGTATATTGAATATTTTCCAAATGTGGAAAATAAATGGATTTGTGAATTACTTATTATTGAATAAGTATGGAAATGTTTTCCAATATGAAGTGAATGTTTTGAGATTTTATCTTTTAAAGATAAATTGAAAATGAATATTAGAAATCGATTTGGAAATCGTATATTCATAGATATTTTGGAAAGGGAAATTTGTTTAAAAATAAAAATTGATTTATTTTGAAGTGTGGAAATAAGTTTACGGATTTGGAACGTAAGTTTAAAATAAATCGTTAAGGATTTATTTGATTGATTTAAATGAACCATTTTAAATTGAAAATGGATAAATATTTGGAAGTGTTTCCGTTTAAGGAAATTGATTTGAAATTTGTTTTCAAAGATTGAAAGGTGGAAAATGATTTAAAATTTGTTTTCAAATGGTTGAAGTGTGGAAATTATATCTTGTAAAGGTATTTTTGGAAATAAATAATTTGGGAAATTATTTGAAATCGGGTTATGTTGTGAATATTGATTGATAGTTAAATAACCGACTATCAATATTGACCCTTGAATGGCTATTTGTTGTGAATTGGTTGAAAATTGAATGCTACACTTATTTTAAAATTAGTACACTCGTTATTCGGATTACCCATTCCGAATAGTGATACGACGTAATGGATAGCATTGAAGACCGGTGTTGAAGACCGGGTATTTGTGAAAACGATAGGATGACCTATCGATTGTCTCTGCACCGTTAGCTACGGTATGGAGATTTCCTTTGTGATGGGAAATTCGACCGGGATTGTGAATACCCGGATTGCAAGGGCTTCTTTTGAAGTGCCTTCGGTTCTGTTCGAACCTGGAACAGACTTGTATGGTTACATGTCTGGCATTACATTTTGAGATATAAAGCAGATTTCTTTCAAATACATTTCCGTTGGTGGCGGAGAATTTATTCTCTTAGCTTAACACCCTTAGAGGTTATGTAGTTGAAGGTTATCAGCGATATATTCCCAATTTGGTAATGTGGCATGCTTAGTGTTGCTGTGTGATGATTATTTATTGATCATTTGTTGATCAAAGCGTGGCTTTGTGAAAAAGCGTAGCTTTGTGGACGAGACTTCGTCAGACCTCACACCTCGGAAATGGTCGAAACAAAAATATGCGGCAAGGTTATGAGGGTCGTGCCCTTTAGGGTATGTCATTTCCTTCTGGAAAAGGGTGGTGTCAGGTATGGGCCCTGATGCTTAACCTATGTGGTTGCTCCAATCTCATTTTTCTGTGTGGTTGTTGCTTGGTGATCGAGGGCCCTCGGATAAAGGTCCCAATGGACCGGGGGTGGCATATTCGTGTAGTAGTTACCTATTAAGTTCTCGGGATGTCCCGCCAGAGGCGATCCCATGTTGCAGTAGGAAGTTCCTTAGCCTGACCATTTGTTGGAAATCCAAAGAAACAATACGAGCCCTTTACGATTTCAACTGTATAACCTGCCTCCTCAGGAGGTAGCTGTAGCAGGCATAATATAATGGTACCTATGCTGGCTAAGATTTATATTATACTTTCGAAATGTTTTCATCACTATGCACTAATAATAATATCAAAATTGATTTGTTTTGCGTAGTAAGCATCTTTAACTATCATAAGGAGAAATCTCCTCCAATTCTGCGTTTGCATTTTGTGTGTGCGGGGAGGCCTTATGGTAGTTTCATTTTCCAAAAGCATTGCGGATATTTTTCCACTTCCATTGTTGTTGTTGTTTTAAAAGATAAATAACTGTTTTAAGTTCTCACACCAGTCCCATGACTGACCTGGAGTTTATTGTTCTCTTCCTAAACTCTAGGTGCCCATCATTTTCCACACGGGCAGTATAGAGTCAGGTTATCAGGTCATTCTGGATTTAGGAGTGCTATGGAGCTCAGGAGGCGAGCTGGATGGCGAGACGTACTACTTGTATATGATATTATCTTTTCCGCTGTAAAAATTCACTTGTAAGGACATGTTTGTATAACTGTCCATTGTTTAATTGTGTTGTATATTGTTGTTGTACACTCTGATGATGATGTGATGTAATGTAATAACTAATATAGTTCTTTATTTTAAAGATTATTCATTTATCTATTATATGTTGTTCCGCTGCGATATGTGAGATTCTGATATTGTTTCTGTTCTGTTTTCTTACTTCTTCTATCTTTTTCTTCTACCTCTTCTTTTTAACCCTAACAATACGGTTTTCCGGCATTCGATTATACGGTAGTTGATACAGTGGACGTAAGAATGCCGACCTTTGGATCCCGATAAAATCAATATGTTACAATCTATTACATTAATATTCTCAAATTCCATCTTAATTTCAATTAAGGTAATATTTAAATATTAATTTTCATTTACATCCAACTAATCCAATTATTAAATTTAAATTAATAAATCTTGATTCCCATTACTTTTTATTCAATCAATCATTATCCATCTTTGTATATAATATCATTCAATATATCTGGATTGCTAGTCATGTGTCTAGAACATCCACTATCAAGTATCCATTTGTTCTTTCTGATCTGCACAATTTGTCCGTTGTGGATTGATTCCCCAACTGCCATAAAGCATGATTCCTACACATCAAACAATTTTGGTAGATAACTTGAATTTGAATATTGATTGTATGCGGACTCATGAAACAATGATGGTTTGAATATTTCTAAACTAGTATTAACAAATCAAGCCATTTTAAAAGCTTTTTCAAAAATCAGATTACGGAACTTTGAAAACCTTGCTCTGATACCAATTATGAGAAATGCGGATTACGGATCTTAAGGTTGGAATTAACACTAGAGGGGGGTGAATAGTGTTTATAAAGAATTACTAAATCCTTTTGAGTTTATGTTAATTTAGACACATATGTGTGCAATATACAGACACAGATATGATCACAGAAACAAACACAGATGTAGAAATAAAATAAAAAGCAGTAAAGGAAAGAACACACCGGATTTTATACTGGTTCAGAGTTACCCTACATCCAGTACCACAACACAAGTACAGATTTCCTTTCAAAATCAATCTTTACAATTACACCCTAGATTTCAAGGCTAGGAGGTACACCCTCCGAAATCACAATCCTCTGGGTAGAGATACTTGATTTTCCCGGCAAAAAGTTCACCCACTTGATTTTACGGGGAACAAGTTCAGCCAATTGATTTTCCAAGGCTACAATCACACCTTATCTTTCTTGATTGATTTTCAAGGCTACAATCACACCTTTTCTCGCTAAGTTAATTACAAAAAGCCTATAACTTTGAATAGCACTATGGATCTTGTTGAGACAGTGATAGAGTATCAAACTACGAATGATCGAGTTCGATTCAATGTTGATTTCGGTAGAGTAATGGTAAGAATATGTATTAAGAAAAGTGGAAGAAGAAGAGGAGTGAAAAACCATAAAATCTAATATAAAATTCGTTGAAACTAACCCCTATTTATAGAAGAACAACAGCTATGTCCATTCGTGAAGAGTTATGGCGAATAGACACTTCTTTTGAAATTTAAATTTTGAACTTAACTGACACTATGTCGACATGGTCACCATGAGTATGTCGACACCCCAAGGCAATTTTTGATGATTTGATTTTCTTTGAAAATAACCTTTATCTTATATTAAAACTATTTTAAACTTTATAAATATACTTGACTATAGTTAAAATTCATAAGTAAATATAGAGAATAATATATGTAGAATTTAACTATAATTTTATATTTAAATCTAAGTATAAATATTTAGAAGTTAAATATATTATTTTTAAAAGATAGTTTAAAATCAGGAGTAATTTGACTTTGAAATTAAAGATGATTTTGAGGCTAAAATTATTTAAAATCAGGATAGAGGTTTTTGAATCTTTTAAAAGGAAAGTTTTGAAATCATTTTGAAAACAAGATAATTTTTGTAAAATCATTTGAATAAAAATTAGCGGATACAAAACAATGTTCCACTAGATTTTTCGTAGGTTCCATCCTACTTAGGGTTCCATCCCTTTAACGGGCTCGAAGTAGATTCCATTCCACGAATAAATTGGATTTTAAGATGTCAGTGCTTTTCTAGGAGTTTTAACAAAATTTCCTAATAAAAATACTTGTTCTTGAAGTCTTGAACTCTTGATAATCTTGATACTCATGAGTCTTCAATCTTGATATCTTGAATCTCTATACTGTACAGTCTTCATTCTTGGTACCTGCATGGTTAAATCCTGCATATACATATATATCTAATCTTATACTGTTAGCATTTATATTTTATAATCCATTCTAAGGTTGTTGTCATCAAAACCATCATCTCACGGACTAACAATCTCCCTATTTATGATGATGACAACCTTTGTTTGTAAAATATTACTTCTATCCTAATAACTCCCCCTAAAACTAATAACTCTCCCTTAATCTATGCCGTAATTACCCTATTTTATACTTCTCCCCCTTTGTCATCAACAAAAACAAACTCTAAACTTTATAACTCCAAACTATATAACTCCCCCTAAATCTAATACCCTATGATATGTGATTATAATGATAGTGTTATCATAAGTAATCAACACATGATAGTGTTATCATAAGTAATCAACACTTAGATCTAAAACTAAAACTTACTACTAACCATTCTAACTAAAATCCATGATAATACTTATAATTAAAACATATTAGAACACAAATTAAGTATAAAGTTGTATTTACATGTGCGTTTAGAGAACATAAAGAAACACAAACAACAATGGAGAAGAAAGAAAAGAAAATAAATAGGAGATCTATGAATCGAACAATGCGGATAGTGGAAACAGAAATTTCCACGTTGTTCAACAAGATTCCCATCTTTATCAAAGCACACTTCTCCAACGCAAACGACTTTGTCGTCATCTTCCTCTTGCGCTTCTTCCATGGGTACTTCTTCTTCTTCTACGCTGGCCTCTTGTTCTTGATTGTGTGAAGAACCATCATCAATCAAGATAGGGTTGGCTTGATTATCCATCAGAAATTTTTGCAAATTACTAAGAATCTTGCCTTGCCTCTCTTTTTCCTTTGCCATACGGAGTTGGATCACTTGAATTTCAGTTATCATTTGAAGTGCATCCTTCAGAGACTCCTCCATTTTGCTACACGACCAAGAGTAGTACGTTGAAGCGGACCAGAAGTAGGAGAGGGGAACGAAAATGTTGATTTTATGTTTGATTTGGAAGATGATGCCATGATTTTATTTACTTCAGAAGACAGAATAGAAAGAGAATAGAGAGAATGATCAAAAATTCGAAAATAAGAAGAATATATAACCAATTTTTTGAATTTTGGTGGGAAAAATGTTAAAAAGACAAAACGTTATATGTCGACATGGGTATATGGGGAATGTCGACATGCTCCTTTATATTTTTACTATTTGATTTATTTTAGTATTAATTATTTATTATAATGGATATTTATATTTTATATTTCAATTATTGAACAAATACCTTATTCTCTTCTTAATTTAGTAAATATTGATTCATTTAAGGGTTTTGTTAAAATATCAGCAATTTGATTCTCAGAATTGATATAATCGAGAGTAACTACTTCCTTGCTTATATTATTTCTGAGAAAATGATGTCTCATATCAATGTGTTTAGTTCGAGCATGTTGAGCAGTATTTTTGGATAAATTTATTGCACTAGTATTATCACAATAAATTGGTGATTTCGAGATATTTAAACCATAATCTTTTAAAGTTTGTTGCATATATATTACTTGAGAACAAGCCAAAGCAGCAAAAATATACTCTGCTTCAGTTGTTGATAAAGAAACTGTATTTTGCTTTTTACTAAACCAGGAAACCAGAGAATGCCCCAAAAAGTGACAATCCCACTTGTACTTTTTCGGTCTGATTTACAACTAGCATAATCAGCATCATAGTAAGATATTAAGTCAAAAGAATCATTTTTAGGGTAAAATAAACCATAATCAGATGTGTGTTTAACATATCTTATGATACGTTTTACGGCTTTTAAGTGGGTCTCTTTAGGTTGGGATGATATCTGGCACAAAGACAAACACTATGCATGATATCAGGTCTACTAACAGTAATATATAGTAGTGATCCAATCATTCCTCTATATAATTTTTTATCTACATCTTTCGTGAGATCTTCTGTACTAAGGTACTCAGTGGTTGCCATAGGAGTGGGTTTTCCACTTGCAGTAGTCAAACCAAATTTACTAATTAGGTCTTTAGCGTATTTTTCTTGACTAATAAAGATACCATTATCTAATTGTTTTATTTGTAATCCTAAAAAGAAATTTAATTCACCCATATGACTCATCTCAAACTCTTTTGTCATTATTTCAGAAAATTCTTTATTCATTTCAAAATTAGTTGATCCAAAAATGATATCATCTATGTAAACTTGTACTAGTTGAATATCATTTTTGTTTCTTTTAATAAAAAGAGTATTATCTATTTTACAAATTTCAAAATTTGATTATAATAAATAAGATCTTAGTCTATCATACCAGGCTCTTGGTGCTTGTTTTAGACCATATAAAGCTTTCTTAAGTTTGTAAACATGATTTGGTAATTTATCATTTTCAAAAAGTGGTGGTTGTTCAACATATACTTTTTCTTTTACAAATCCATTTAAAAGGGCACTTTTAACATCCATTTGAAATAATTTGAAATTATTATGATTTGCGAAAGCATGTAGAATCCTAATGGCTTCTAATCTTGCTACGGAAGCAAAGGTTTCATCAAAATCTATTCCTTCTTCTTGACAATAACCTTGAGCAACTAATCGAGCTTTATTTCTAACTACCTCTCCTTGTTCATTCATTTTATTTTTATAAACCCATTTAGTTCCAATTATAGTTTTATTTTCAGGTCTAGGAACAAGTTCCCAAACATCATTTCTAGTAAATTGATTTAATTTTTCTTGCATAGCCAAAATCCATGAATCATTAGTTGATGCTTCTTTTGGATTTTTTGGGTTCAATAGTTGATATAAAAGCTACATTACTCATTTGACTTAGTTGATTTCTAGTTTTAACAACAGAATGCATATCTCCCAGTATATTTTCTATAGGATGATCTTTTAAAAGTTTAGTCCTTTTATTAGGATGATTAATTTCATTATTAGTTTCAATTGATTCTTGATTTTGAGTGATTAAATCCTTTTCATCGTTTGTATCTTCAAAATTTTTGTAATTTTCATCAAATGAAACATGCATTGTTTCTTCGATGGTGTTAGTTTTTAAATTAAACACTCTGTATGCTTTACTTCTATTAGAGTATCCGATAAAGATTCCTTTGTCGGATTTAGGATCAAATTTATCTAAATTATCCTTTGTATTTAAAATAAAGCATTTACTTCCAAAAATTCTGAAATAAGATACCTTAGGTTTCTTTGAATAAAGAAGTTCATAAGATGTCTTATCAGTTAAAGGCCTAATTAAAATCTATTTAAAATATAACAGGCGGTAGCAACTGCTTCTGTCCAAAAATTCTTTGGTAAATTACTATCTGAAAGCATAGTTCTCGCACACTCTTGAATCGTACTATTTTTACGTTCTACTACTCCATTTTGTTGTGGAGTTCTCAGAAATGAAAAATTGTGGTTATTCCTTTTTATTGCAGAATTCCTCAAACTTTTCATTTTCAAATTCACCACCGTGATCACTATGAATATTTATAATTTTTAAAGAAAATTGATTTTGAATTCTTTTTGAAAAGTTCTTAAAACATTCAAAAGTATCACTTTTATGTTTCAAAAATATTGTCCATGTAAATCTAGAATAATCATCTACAATTACAAAAACATATTTACTATGATTTATTGACAGAATTTGAGATGGACCAAATAAATCAAGATGAAGTGATTCAAGAGGTTTTGAAGTTGAAATCATATCTTTTAATCTAAAAGAACTTTTTTCTGAGTTTTCCTAATTGACAAGCATCACATAGACTATCTACTTTAAAATTCATTTTAGGAAGACCTCTTACTAGATCATGTTTTGACAGTCTAGATAAGAGTTTGAAATTCAAATGCCCAAATCTCTTATGCCAAATCCAAGGGTCACTTGTATTTTCCAACAGACACAGGTTACCATTTGAAACTTTCATACTAAGAATATAAATATTCTTTTTCCTGACTCCCTCAAATATAATGGTTGAATTATTATCTTCAACGTGACATTTATCTTTTTCAAATTTAATTTTATATCCTTTATCGCATAGTTGACTTATACTTAGCAGATTATGTTTCAGATTCTTAACTAGCAAAACATTAGTAATGGTAGGAGTATTAGAATTACCGACTTTGCCGATGCCAATCACATATCCTTTTGAATTGTCTCCTAAATTAACCAGTCCTCCGTTTTTGTATATAATATCATTCAGTATATCTGGATTGCCACTCATGTGTCTAGAACATCCACTATCAAGTATCCATTTTTTCTTTCTAATCTGCATAATTTGTCCGTTGTGGATTGATTCTCCAACAGCCATAAAGCATGATTCCTGCACATCAAACAATTTTGGTAGATAACTTGAATTTGAATATTGATTATATGCAGACTCATGAAACAATGATGGTTTGAATATTTCTAAACTAGTTTTAACAAATCTAGCCATTTTAAAAGCTTTTTCAAAAATCAGATTATGAAACTTTGAAAACCTTGCTCTGATACCAATTGTGAGAAATGCGGATTACGGATCTTAAGGCTAGGATTAACACTAGAAGGGGGTGAATAGTGTTTAAAAAGAATTACTAAATCTTTTTGAGTTTATGTTAATTTAGACACAGATGTGTGTAATATACAGACACAGATATGATTACAGAAACAAACACAGATGCAGAAATAAATAAAAAGCAGTAAAGGAAAGAACACACCGGATTTTATACTGGTTCGGAGTTACCCTATATCCAGTCCCGCAACACAAGTATGGATTTCCCTTCAAAAGAAATCTTTACAATTACACCCTCGATTTCAAGGCTACGAGGTACACCTTCCAGAATCACAATCCTATGGTAGAGGTACTTGATTTCTCGGACAACAAGTTCACCCACTTGATTTTATGGGCATCAAGTTCACCCAATTGATTTCCCAAGGCTACAGTCACACCTTATCTCGCTTGATTGATATTCAAGGCTACAATCACACCTTTTCTCACAAAGTTGATTACAAAAAGCCCATAACTCTGAATAGCACTGAGGATCATGTTGAGAGAGTGATAGAGAATCAAACTATGAATGATCGAGTTCGATTCAATGTTAATTTCGGTAGAGTAATGGTACAAATATATATTAAGAAAAGTGGAAGAAGAAGAGGAGTGAAAAACCAAAAAATCTAATATAAAATTCGTTGAAACTGACCCCTTTTTATAAAAGAACAACAGCCATGTCCATTCGTGAAGAGTTATGGCGAATGGACACTTCTTTTAAAATTTAAATTTTGAACTTAACTGATACTATGTCGACATGGCCACCATGAGTATATCGACATCCCAAGGCAATTTTTGATGATTTGATTCTCTTTGAAAATAATCTTTATCATATATTAAAACTATTTTAAACTTTATAAATATACTTGACTATAGTTAAAATTCATAAGTAAATATAGAGAATAATATATATAGAATTTAACTATAATTTTATATTTAAATTTAAGTATAAATATTTAAAAGTTAAATATATTATTTTTAAAAGATAGTTTAAAATCAGGAGTAATTTGACTTTGAAATTAAAGATGATTTTGAGGCTAAAATTATTTAAAATCAGGATAGAGGTTTTTGAATCTTTTAAAAGGAAAGTTTTGAAATCATTTTGAAAACAAGATAATTTTTGTAAAATCATTTGAATAAAAATTAGCAAATACAAAACAATGTTCCACTAGATTTTTCGTAGGTTCCATCCTACTTAGGGTTCCATCCCTTTAACGGGCTCGAAGTTGATTCCATTCCACGAATAAATTGGATTTTAAGATGTCAGTGCTTTACTAGGAGTTTTAACAAAATTTCCTAATAAAAAAACTTATTCTTGAAGTCTTGAACTCTTGATAATCTTGATACTCATGAGTCTTCAATCTTGATATCTTGAATCTCTATACTATATAGTCTTCATTCTTGGTACCTACATGGTTAAATCCTGCATATACATATATATCTAAACTTATACTGTTAGTATTTATATTTTGTAATCCATTCTAAGGTTGTTGTCATCAAAACCATCATCTTACAGACTAACAGTTTCAACCACTAACAATCAAACCAATATCAGCAACAATCACTTGTAATCAATATACAATCAAAAATCAACACAACCAATTATCTATTCATATCAAACAAAACAAATAGGTGTTCGAGTTTAAAACTTTAAATTGTACATAATGGAAAATATACTACTAAGTGCATCATTTACTCAACAGTCTAAGATGAAACTAAATAGATTATTCATACACCCAAACACTTTTAAAGCATCCTTGCCCAAACAACAATAAACCAAATAAGCAACAATTTCAAACAACAGATCGAGTTCATTTTTAATAATTTCATTTCATAATATTTGTTGTTTGATTCCTTTTTCATTCATATAATGATTTATCTTTTTATTTACATTTTCTTGCAAATTTTCAATTTCCATTCATTCATTTATTACTTAATTTCATTTATTCATTTATTTATGGTATTCATTTTTAATTCATATTTCTTTGTGTATCAATTCATCTACTTAAGTTTATAATCATTTATTGTATTACATTCATTTATTCACTACTTAATTTTATTTATTTACTTTAATTATAAATAGTTTCAACATTAGCTTAAGTTCAAAATCTTTACTTACATTGCTTATTTCCTATTTCATTTAATTAGTAACATTAAAATTTTGACTCAAGTTTGTAACTACTTTCATGTCAAATTTCTTATTTATAAAGTAAATTTTATTGAACACTTTCATCATTTAAGTATTGCTTGTATAATTACTATTATATTTTCTTTTTAACATTCCAACTTTTTACCTCTTTTGGTAAGTTATATATGCTTTTTAAGAATGCAATTGAAAGTTATACAAGTTTTCTCATTTCTTTAATTAATTTAATGTTCAATAATCATATCCTTTGGGTTTTTTATAGATTATAAATTTCAACTTTCGAGTTATTTTATTTATAACTTAGCATTTAATCTCTGATTTTAATTAAAGGGTCCAACTATTAATTAGGTACATTCCGTTCCCCTATAATAATTAAGACTATTAATCAATGGAAACTTAAGAACTAAATACCGGGTTAAATTTCAAATCATTTTAAAATAATTGATAGATGTATACACTTACAATTTATATACCCAATTATATTTAAAACAATTCAAAATTTATATTTGTTTATCAAAATGAGTCCGCATTAAAACTGCTACGGTGGCCTTCCCACTTAGAAACTCGAAAATGAATGTCGATGATGCGTGCACTCATCACCGAAATTATTTTCCAGCGACAGAGTGGGGAGTACAGAACTTATTTCTTTTCAAAGTTTCTTTAAAACAATTCTTTCTTTTTCAATCATATTGAAATATTTATATCATAAAATACTTCTAAATAATATTATTATTATATTTCAAAACATTCGAAAGAAATTTTCAAAACCCTAGAACTTTAAGTTCTAAATTTCTAGTTTTCATTTATTTTATTATAGAATCTTGTTTCCACCAATGTTCATAAATTTCACTACCTAACAACCATTATATTACAACCAAAATATATATCATTTATAAAAAATTTATTTTATATATAGAAAATATAATAGGCGAATTATTTGATTCACCTATATTCAAAAAAAATATTGTGTCAGTCTGTGCTATTAAGTGTTTAGAAATCCCTATTGATGTCATAGCTTCCTCCGCACCAACCAGAATTTATAAATACGAAACGGAACAAATTAACACAATATAAAACCTTTTTATAACACTAACAAATACGCTCTCTCATATATATACTTTCGGTAACTCATCATCACAGGGTATTACCACCTTATTAATAAAGAGTCAGACCCCACAAAGCTAAGGTTTATCGCTAAACCAAAGCTCTAATACCAAATGAAACATCCCGCCTTTTTGTACTCTTTAAATCGACGATAAATCACACACGTCAGACTCAAATCATACAGAAGGGCGGATTGTTATTGGGGTGAATAAGAAAAAAAAAGAGAAAGAGAAAAGAAACAAAACAGAATCTCACAGCGGAATGACAAAATATAATAATCGAATAACAGTTCATGAAGCTGTTTTACAAAAACATTTGATTATACTTATACAACATAGAATCAGAGTACACATACCAGAGAATAATAAATAACAATGCAGCGGAACAGTATAAATGTAGTGGAATGATATAATAAATAATAGTAATACAATCTTTGTCTCCATCCTCCAAAAATAACGTCTTCAAATCCTGAAATACTCAGGCTGACCCGAGCGAATTGAAAAGACAAAACACTTGAGTCAGAACTAAACGATCTTATGTAAGTTAAATCAACGGTAAAATAACATGAGTGGAACGGCATCAGCTATGGGATTTGACATCTCCTATCTAGTGTCAACGTGAGTGTAATAACTTAAGAGATGCTCGGGATTCACATCTCCTAAGGATCCGTTAAACTATTTACTATGTAGTAATATTTCGCTATTATAATAATGTCTATAGTAAAATAAACTTACTTTTTAATAGCGTTAAGGGGTTACCATGTAGCGCTTACCACGTACCCATTAGTCCATCCGGTATCTTCATATCTCTAGATCGGAAGACTACCCTAAATACTCCATGGGCTACGGGAGAAAACCAAACTCGCACAAGGCACGCTAGGATAGGTGACACGGCACATAAGGCAATGCCATGGTAGATATACCAATTACTATCCTGACTGGTGGTAACACATAGCGCGCAGCTACGGCCCACCTCGAGCCACACCCCCAAAATCAAAAAATCAAAAGTGGTCATCGAATAAATCTCAAAATCAGAGTAAAATGGAATGGTATCGAGGGAGTGTGTCAGATAAGAGGAGCTACCTCACTGGCCTCGATTTGCTCCTGTTTTAGCCACCTTATGCCAACTCTCGGGAGTTGGGTCCACGTATATACCTCAAAAGAACATCGTCACCATCCTACTTCATTCTGGAATCCCCACCGCGTACACGGTTGTTAAAGTGGTTTTCGGGATTGGCAAAGAGTATGACAACTTCCGATCCCGGTCTCTTTAACAACCAAACGTTATTATAACATCGCGGTCATTTCTAAGTAGTTTATGCTTTAAAACTAAATATCATTGCCTTTTCAAAACCAAATCAATACTATATCATTTTCATTCGAATATATCCTTTCTAAAATCATAGCATTTTTAACGTTATAACACTTCGAAATCAAAACACTTGAAATATAACACTTTCAAATCATAATCATTCGAAACTCATAGTTTTGACAAAGCTTCCACCACTTAAATGGTTAAAATATTAAAATACTTTATATAATAAACTTGCTTCATCAATTTCACAAGTCAATTCCAAAACAATTTGAATTTATAAATTTTAAATTTACCCAAATCCCAAATCATAAATTTTAATACGATTCATTTTCCAAATAAACTATTCCAATTTATATTGATTTCAAATCAGATTTGATCCACAGAATAATCCATTTCAAATTCAATATATTTCAAACTTTAAGTATTCAACAATTTCAAAACTAAGTTTGGTAATTACGATTCAACCATTCAGTGTTCTATTATTTAGTTTTGAAATATTTTACATAATAAATCCATTATCATTTAAATGAACTAAAATTACAAATAACTGAATATTTCCTTCCATTTATTTATACTTGAAATATTCATTTAATTCACCTTAACCCAAAAATCAAGTTATAAAATCATACCCTTTAAAATTTCCAATTTAATAAATTTCGCACCAACTTATTTGAGTTTAATTCCTAAATAAATCCAATTTCAAATAAATCTCCAATTTATCTTCCAACTTTAATTTTATTTAAATCATTATAAACTCTATATTTTATAAACTTAACCATATTATCTTCAATAAAAATCAAACTTATTATTAAGCTTATTCTGTATTAAAACAAATTATACATAGCTTAAAATCAAGGATAAAATAACATTTCTATACTATCTAAAATCAATATTTATCTAAAACCATATATTTCTTTACAAAAACCATGGAAATCATTTCAAAATAATTTTATATATAGACCACGGTGTCTGTATAAAATTTTCTATCCTATGGTCAAGTGATACGGATATTTATCATTTCAATCCGTAATATAAAATATAAATACAGTTATATATCATTTCAAACCACAATCTCGAATGAAATAAAAATCCATACGACTTGCAATTTATAACAATATAAAATACAACATCCATTCATCCAATATTAATCATCAAACATTTATCACAATCATCATCCAATTCAATCAATAACATCAATATAGAACAGGTAATAAACAACAGGTATTTACCGGCAGTTTATATTCAATAATAAATTAAATAACAATTTAACAGGCAGTTTATATGCAATAATGAATTAAATAACAATTTAATTCAAACAAATTCAATTTAACTGAGACAGTGATTAAAAATATGCCTAACGGTCATAAATAAATTTCTAATCACATCATAAATCAGTTTAACAAACATAATTTTTTTTAGAAGTTGTGAGTGGGTTATAACACTCACTTTTGAATTTAAATTGAATTTAAATCCAATTTAAACCTAAAATTTGAACAGTCTCCAAATTTGTCCAAACCAGCGTCAAAATATTCAGAATTTCAATACGATCCTAATGCAAGAAACGGTGCATGAATCAGACCTTGTATGTGAAAGTTACATCGAGTAGAACATTTGAATTTCAAAATTAAAATAAAATAAAATAAAGAAATCACCTACTTTCAGCCACGTCACTGAAGCCTACAGGAAACCCTAGCTAGCAGAAACACGCACGAACAGGAAGTCGCCATCGCAATTTCCTCGACACCGCACCGATGCCGGCCATTGCGGCCATCGCACACCTCGCCGTTGATCGGCGTCGTCCTCCCAAGCCTTCTGACTTTCCAGGCGATGCAGCATCTCGATCTGCGTGCACCAAAGGAGCAGCCGCCACCTTGAAAACGGGACCCAAATCGAATTAAATGCCACATCCAACCGTTAACTTCACAAACGAGCACCACGGATGAACAACGTGCATCCCTCTCCACCATACTAGGTCAGTGAATCGACGATCAACCGAAGTTCATCAACGCGCTATGAACGACCCAGACTTCTCTGATGTTTACTGATCAAACGATGAACCAAAACGAAAAATGAATTGCAGATCTGAGTTGCGCTCATCGAGAGCTTCAAATTGATATAAAATTTGATGTTAATTGAGGAGTTTGAAATTTTGTTGTTGGATTTTGAATTGGAATTGAATTGGAAAATTTAGGGTTTACAGCCATTGAGGAAGAAGAGCAACAAAAGTTTCTGTATGTATAGAAATGAGAAATAGAAAGGCTGCTGGGGTTTATAACGATATATACATAGGTAGAACAAAATAGAAAGAATGGGCCTGATTGGTTTGCGTTTTGAACGATAATTGACCCGAAAAGCCCGTTTCGATTCGGAGCGGAAATGGGTTAACCCATATATCAAAATATAAGTTTTTGAATATTTTAAATTCAATGGAACATGTATCAAGCCCAAATTCCATCGTATGAAGAAGTTACGTTAAAATCAGTTTATTTCAAATTGATTTCAATTGATTTCAATTTCATTGATTTCTGTGCGTTTCGAGCCAGTACGATCAAACGACAAGTCCGGTCGCTACGAAACTTGAAATCCTATAATAATTAACCGTTACTGATCCGATGGAATAGGTTTCATCAAAATCTGAATCAGTGGCCAAAATGGCTATTTTTACATTAATTAAATAAATCAATAATTAATTAATTAAATCAAATTTTCAATTTCAATTCTACAATTGACGATTTTTATCATTTTTAAATTTCTTAATCATTTACACTAATTTAAACAAATTTAGATGTCAATTTAGAGTTGATTAATTTATCAATTCCATGGTTAACCTCAATTTCATTAAATTTAGAAATTATAAATTTAATTTCCAATAATTCCATTTAATTTACTTTTCATTCTATTATTCAATTCATTATTGTCAAATGGATGAAATTAACATTGGATCCATGATCTATTGCATAATATTCTCAATTTCCATCTTAATTTCAATTAACGTAATATTTAAATATTAATTTTCATTTAGTTCCAACTAATCCGATTATTAAATTTAAATTAATAAATCTTGATTCCCATTCCTTTTTTATTCAATAAATCGTTATCTTATTCATATTTTATTATCAAACAACAATTATTACAATTAATTATCTAATATTGATTTTTTTTCTAAATTACAGCTTATTACGTATTATTTGGTCAATTAATATAACTTTGAATTTTGTTTCCCAATTTGCTATTTAAAATCAATTATGACCTTGCAATTGTTTCAATAAATTGGGTTTGCACTAAATTAGTTATTTATTAACTTGCATTAACATCATTACCTTTATTTTAGTGGTTTCATTATTAAATTACAGATTTTTATTTTCTTTCCGAATTGAATTGCCAAAACTTATTAAATTAACAAAATTTAATTATCGAAAATTACGGGTCGTTACACTCTCCCCCACTCAAAACTTTACATCCCCAAAAAGGAAAAAGAAGGAAAAAGAAATAATTGAGTAAACAATTCACCTTATTCAAAAATATTAACTTTATAAACAAATAAATTTACAAAATTAATTAATTTATATGAAATATACCAATTTATAACCATTAAATCTTTTTATACTCACATTTATAAAGTTTGGAAAACATTTCTCAAAAATTTTCCAAGTCCAAAATTCACGGAAAATTTTGGTAGAGTCTCCTTTGTACGGGGAGGCTCAGAAGAAAATATAATATCAAATATAACAATATATATCACAATATCCCAAAATGATATATCCCAACAACGGGAAAAACAATATGATAACGCTATAAAACCGTAATCCAGGAACGTACCTATTTGTCGGGCAATTAACACTTAATTATGAAACCAAAAGCAGTAGCAGTTGCTTCCATAACCTGTATTTCACTTATATACTCCAAATGAGGTTAACAAGGTTGTTTCAACCACTAACTATCAAACCAATATAAGCAACAATCACTTGCAATCAATATACAATCAAAAATCAACACAATCAATTATCCATTCATATCAAACAAAACAAATAGTTGTTTGGGTTTAAAATTTTAAATTGCATAGAATGGAAAATAAACTACTAAGTGCATCATTTACTCAACAGTCTTAGATGAAACTAAATAGATTATTCATACACCCAAACAATTTTAAAGCATCCTTGCCCAAACAACCATAAACCAAACAAACGACAATTTCAAACAACAGATCGAGCTCGTTTTTAATAATTTCATTTCATAATATTTGTTGTTTGATTCCTTTTTCATTCATATAATGATTTATCTTTTTATTTACATTTATTTCTTGAAAATTTTCAATTTCCATTCATTCATTCATTACTTAATTTCATTTATTCATTTATTTATGGTATTCATTTTTAATTCATATTTGTTTGCGTATCAATTCATCTACTTAAGTTTATAATCATTTATTGTATTACATTCATTTATTCACTACTTAATTTCATTTATTTACTTTAATTATAAATAGTTTCAACATTAGCTTAAGTTCAAAATCTTTACTTACATTGCTCATTTCCTATTTCATTTAATTAGTAACATTAAAATTTTGACTCAAGTTTATAACTACTTTCAGGTCAAAATTATTATTTATAAAGTAAATTTTATTGAACACTGTCATTATTTAAGTATTACTTGTATAATATCTATTACATTTTCTTATTAACATTCCAACTTTTTACATCTTTTGGTAAGTTATATATGCTTTTTAAGAAGGGAATTGAAAGTTATACAAGTTTTCTCGTTTCTTTAATTAATTTAATGTTCAATAATCATATCCTTTGCTTTTTTTATAGATTATAAATATCAACCTTTGAGTTATATTATTTATAACATAGCATTTAATCTCTTATTTAAATTAAAGGTTCCAATTATTAATTAGGTACATTCCATTCCCCTATAATAATTAAGAATATTAATCAACGGAAACTTAAGAAGTAAATAACGGGTTAAATTTCAAATCATTTTAAAATAATAGATAGATGTATACACTTACAATTTATATACTCAATTATATTTAAAACAATACAAAATTTATATTTGTTTGTCAAAAAGAGTCTGCAGTAAAACTGCTATGTGGCCTTCCCACTTAGAAACTCAAAAATGAATGTAGATGATGCATGCACTCATCGCCGAAATTATTTCCAACGACAGAGAGGAGAGTACATAACTTATTTCTTTTCAAATTTTATTTAAAAAAATTCTTTCTTTTTCAATGATATTGAAATATTTATATCAGAAAATACTTCTAAATAATATCATTATTATATTCCAAAATCATTCGAAAGAAATTTTCAAAGCCTCGAAACTTTAAGTTCTAAATTTCTAGTTTTCATTTATTTTATTATAGAATCTTATTTCCAACCAATATTCATAAATTTCACTACCTAACAACCATTATATTACAACCAAATATATATCATTTATAAAAAAATTATTTTATATATAGAAAATATAATAGGCGAAATTATTTCATTCACCTATATTCAAAAGAAATATTGTGTCAGTTTGTCCTATTAACTGTTTAGAAATCCCTATTGATGTCATAGCGTCCTATGCACCAACCAGAATTTATAAATATGAAACGGAACAAATTAACACGATACAATACATTTTTATAACACTAACAAATATGCTCTCTCATATATATACTCTCAGTGACTCATCATCATAGGGTATTGCAACCATATTAATAAAGAGTTAGACCCCACAAAGCTAAGGTTTATCGCTAAACCAAAGCTCTGATACCAAATGTAACATCCCGCCTTTTTGTACGCTTTAAATCGACGATAAACCACACACGTCAAATTCAAACCATACAGAAGGGCAGATTGTTATTAGGGTGAACAAGAAAAAAATAGAGAAAGAGAAAAAAAACAAAACAAAATCTCACAGTAGAATGACAAAATATAATAATCGAATAGCAGTTCATAAAGCTGTTTTACAAAAACATTTGATTATTGTAACGACCCGCTATTTTTGACCATTCAAATCGACACTAAAACCATACATGTCCGACTTGAATAATTCAAAATACCGAATTGTTAATTTAATTTGGCAAACTTAAAATATACAGTAAATAAATCAAACACAGATCACAGACACAGAGTAATATAATGCAGCGGAATAAAAAAAAATAGTAGTTCATGAAGCTACTATATACATCAGAGTTTAAAATGAATACATCAGAATCTCTTGAATACAGAAAAGTCTTCAGTACGAGCCGATGACTTCTCTGAACCAGTCAACTAGAAAACTGAAAGCTGAAACGATAGTTGGATCTCCAAATGAAGCTCCAATCTCCAAAGGTGAGTCTCTAAGGCTGTATTACTCAGTCTGACCCGAGCGTAAAGCAAAACACAAAACACTCGAGTCAGGATTAAGATTCTTATATCAATAAATTCAACTCAAATGAAATATCAACTGAAATACAATATAACTTAAAGGATGTTTGGGATGTCCATCCTCTAAGGGTCCATAGAACTATCTACAGGGTAGAAATATACACTATTACACCGTGGTCATTCACTTAATTTATACTTCAAACCTAAATATCCATTTCACTTCAAATGATTATATTCCCAAAATAGTATTTGTATAATTTATATGCTGTATACAGTAAAGCACTTTCAAATTCCAAATCGTTCACATCAAACCGACCTTCCCATTCCAATTATAGTAAATCTCATTTTATCAATTTAAATTTTCCTAAAATAACCACTTAAATTTTATAATTCCCAAATTTGGATTTAATATCCCAATTACCCCTTTTATTTCAATATGTTCCATTTCAATTCGTTATCTAAATAACAAATTTAACTATCTTGGTTCCAAATACATATCCAAATCTCTAAACCATTTAATTACAATATAGTTCATAGCTCAAATATAACAATTTAAAATTTAACAGTTTCATATAGATTCTCGATTTTTACATCACTATTATTTTGTCTTGAACCCTCCCTTATTTGATTCAATATCATTTTAGTGACCTTAAATTTCATTTTACTCAATATTTCTTAATTTTATTTAACCGTGAAATATATCATTCGATAAATCTCAAATTTGATTTAAATAAATAAATCCTTATCTAAAAACCATTTAAAAAAAAACCCAAAAATTTATCTCCCAATCTTAATTGTTCAATATTATTGCAAAAACTATTCGAGATAAAATTTACATAAATATTTATCATAATTTATGTATTTAATCAAATCTTGACTAAACTAGATATAATTAACTCTATATTTATCATTACCCTTTAATATGTATTTAAGAATTTACATTTAATAAGACCATATATTTCTTATCATATGGTCAAGTGTTACGGATATTATCATTTCAATCCGTACACTAAATGTATACGGGTGGATAGCATTTCAACCCGTAACCCCAAATTTGATTAAATGGAAACCGCTTGGGTCTATCATTTCAACCCATTTCAATTCAAAAACAAACATAACAAAGGGAACTTGCAGTGTGATGACAGGGATGGTGTCAAAGTAAATAAACAAACAATAACAACAATTAATAACAATTCAATAAATAAATCAAACAACCCCGAAATAGTCGTATTAATTCGCATTGTTACTTGTATAATTATTTCTAGAATCTACACTATCATTTCATGTAGATTAAAGATTATCACATTACAGTTTTTCACTTGTCGTTCCTTTTTAAATTTCAGTTTAAAGCTACAACAATTAATCCAAACTACGTTCAAATATTTAGAGTATAATTTATCAATTTCTACGACAATTAATGGGTCAAATCTACTAATCAAGTTCACATATGGCGGGGTCAGGTTTTAATAAATCAAGGTCCGTCATATATAATCCGTTAAATTTGTAAACTATACTACCCCAACTTAAACTAGCAAACTAGTTATCATTTAACAATAATAATTAACATCCAATTTAAACAACAATCAATCAGAAAATCAATTATCAACCAATCTGTATTATTATCACATAAATAATTAACCGATAATGGTGTCAGGTGTCATAGGTGAACAGATACAGGTAATAGCAGTCATAACAGTAAAAACAACTAATAGCAGCATATTTCAATTGTCGTTTCAATTGAAATCAAATTTAATAAATAAAAGAATGTTAATCGTGAGTGATTGCTCACCTTTCGAGGCTAAAAAAAGATCGACAACAGAGCAAGCTATGAATTTTGGTCACGCTCTAGAAAATCGAACAAATCCAAACAAAATCACAAAGCGAAGTAAGAATGAAAGTGGATCTTGACGTGCAAAGCTGAAAGATAGAGTTTGATGGAAACGAATCAGAATCGTATTGATATAATCGGAAAAGAAAATATAAGTTATAAATTATTCCCTAAAACGAATTTTCCTTTAAAACATATATTTAAATAAGAGGGATATATGTATTATACTTATTCCAAATCAAAATAAATTTAAACATAAATTAAATTAATACGCTTTGTAAAATATCAGTGTATATACTCTATTTAAACAACAGACCGATGAACCAAAGATAACTAAATTTCTATAATATAAATACAGACACTTTGTATAAATTCAACCCTTATGCAAAAAAATATGTACTACTTTACCAATATCATAAATTATCATGTTATGTTTTGAAATGTTACCAACTGTACACAACTGTAAATGACAAAACCAATATATATAACACATAGACAAAGCTTTATATGTATATATACTATACATAAACCTATTTATATAAACCGACTTATATACGTATAAACTAACATTGATTTAAATATATCATATACACATATAAAAATTAATAAATATACATATACTTTTATCATTGACCGTAAGAGAAAAAAACAGAGATTTTTAACTTCATATACTTACAGTACTTTATTCCATGTGTATAATCAAACAGTCTTGCTTTATATAATATAATATATGCTTATAGATATATATATATATATAGCTTACCTTGTAAACATTTAAACATAGACTCAAAGAATTATTATACTATGTATACATATAGCTTACAAATCAATATTCGTAACTTATACTATACCTTGTAACCTATTACTGTAAATATGTATGCTATAAACATACTTATTTTATTAAAATAAATGTTAGTCAGAGAATCAATATGGGTTTGTCCATTCATATCAGTATACCAATATAAAAGTACCCTAGTCTACTGCAATATTAAAATTGAAATCCTTAACATAAAATATGTGTAAACAAATGTATAAAACATGCAATCGAATACATAAAATACAAATGCAGACCTAAATTGTATCAACTTATCTAATCTAACCTTTTTAAACAAACTACATTCATCAACTAACTGAATGCATCATATATTATAAACGAAAAAAAAAAATAATAAATCAAAATATAGATACAAGTTAAATATGTACATATATAATACTAACTTGCATCATCTACCGGCTATACAAGAAAAGGAGGGGAGGCGGAGGAGGAAGGAGTGGCTTCACGTGAAAAGTGGGGGTGCAGACATAAGTGGAGAGGTAAGAAAAATAGAGAGGAGAGAAGAAAGGCTGATTGTGGAGAGAAAAGTGAATAGGAAGGGTATAAATTTGATTGAAATGGAAACGTACAGGAAATTAGAAAGGAAATAAATGAATGGAATAAAACGTATAGGAATTTAGAGAGGAAATAAATGAATGGAATAAAACGTATAGGAAATTAGAAAGGAAATAAATGAATGCGTAAAGGACGTATAGAATTTTGTATGTTTCAAAATCAACGATACAATTACAACAATTTTATTATTTGGCAGGTTATAAGTTTTATATTTATTTATTTCCTAGATCTCAATTCATTGCCTATTATATTAAGCAGATTTATTATTATTATCAAACGTTCAAAAATTTATCACCCCAAAATACAGAGATGACATAACAACACCTAGGAGCATAGATTTAGGAAATATTATTAAAGCAATAAATTTGATTGGATGGCACACTTTGAATTTTGAAACGGAAGGGAATTTTGAACGAAACAAAATGAATGCACTATCAACAGTCACCCTATGATATAGCTAGAATTTTAAAGCAATTAATTTTGATGTTTGTACATCACGTCATCAGTTTGAAAAGGCAAGGATAAAGGGGAAAAAGAATGGGCAAAGAAATGTAAGCAAACGGAAAATTATAAAGGCAAAAGATGAAACAGCTAGTCTTGTTTTGTTTTTTTTTTCAATGGTGAGAGAAACATGAAGATGAATTTAGGCAAGCATATATATTAAAAGCAGAGAGGATGGAGAGGTAATAAAACTTCAATAGGAAGAAAATATATAGCTTAAATTTATTCTGTAACCGAAATCATAAAAAAAAGGAAACGAATATGTATAAAATAGGAGAAAGAATAAGGTAATATCAACTGTCAAATTCCCTGGATTTGAGCTGAGCAATTTGTTATTATTTTTGTCCAGCACGTTTCAAAGTTTTAATTGTAAAAGAAACGGAAATTGCCCATTGATTCATCAACGTGATTTAATCAAAATAAAAGGAAATGAAGAGTAACTGTCAAACGTTTTGATTTGGTGAATATTTACAGCAATTAAATAGTAAAGAAAATAAATGAGCCAATATAAAGTCAAAGAAGGTCACGAATAAATTTATTGAATACATTGAAAATGGAAACGGCAAGGTATGTTGAATTCAAGGAATGGGGAAATCTATCCAAAGATTGAAAAATTTACTAAAGAAAATAATAATTTGAACGGTAGGAAAAAAAAAATGATAGCTACCCACTGATTTAGACCAATTAAGGCGATTAATAGCTTGAATGGATATCACGTTCAAATTTTGAAACGGGAGAAATAAAGTCAAAATTAAAGGTACCGTTATCTCGAACAATTTATTTTAATAGAATGTGTCAGTGCATGCAGTAGAGCACACTACTATTCAATATGTACTTTTCTTCTTTATTAGTAGGTTTATCACGTAAAAAGTGAGAATTTGAAATTATTTACAAATATGAAATATTTATTAACAGGGAGTTTGATTTTTTTTATTAGTATAATGATATATACGTATAGGAACTTTATGCGTTAGTTATTAAGACATATACATTTAGGCATGTCAGTTATACTATACTATATTATAATTTATTATATTATCTTATATGTATGTTTGATTTTAATAAATGTAAGTTTGATTTTTTTTTTATATATATGATTGAAACGCATGTGTATTAAATTTATTATATTTGGATTTAGAATGAAAAATTTTGTTTTAAAATATTATTATTTAAAATTTCTCAAAAATCTAATTAAGTACGCTAAATAAAACCATTAAAAATTAACAAAACTTTATGGGTCGTTACACTCTCCCCCACTCAAAACTTTTCGTCCCCGAAAAGGAAGAAGGGAGGAGAATAGAAATGACTAGAAAGATAAATAGATTGAAAGACAAGGATTAACAATTTATTTAACTATATACATTTTATTTGAAATATTTATTTGAAAACTTCATTTGAAATTAAATTTTCTTTAATACTTAAAAAAAGTATATTCAAAACCCATTGGAATTAAATATGTTAAGTAACACTTAACAAATATATGAAATTATTTGAAAACAATCTATTTACATAATTAGTTATATTTGCACAGAAGCTATTGAAAACATTAAATCTATAATTCATAAGTCTGTAAATTTATCTCGAAATACTTTTCAAATATTATCAATAAATTAAGAATCATTCTTTAAATATGTTGTATTTACTTAATAACTTCTAAAATATTTACAATATTTAAAACCTTCTATTAAACTAAGAAGTATATAAATAACAATATTTTAAAGATTATATTCAAAAAGGAAAGGAAGTTAGTTTCAGGAAACAGAATATAGGTGAGTAAATAAGCTGATCAGATAAGATAGCTTCAAAAGAATAGTATCGGGCATGAATGATAAATCTAGAACCATAAGAAATTTTTTTTTTTTTACTTCAAAATTAATATAGAATTTTCTTGTTGAAAATATTTTTGTATAAAATACTTTTATAATAAAATATTATTATATCGAAATAAATTTTCCTTTCGAAAATACTTTTATAACTCGATGTTTCAACAAGTTTATCCTCGTTCTTGCAGACTCTGGCCATGCGTTGATTAGGCGCAAAGCTAGAATTCTTCAAGTACTAAGTAGACTTGTTTCAACACCCAGTGAAAATACTTGGAGAAACCTTTTAAAACAACAGATATGGAAAGTACGATCCAAACAAAACAATCAAACCAAAAACCTTTGTCCGATCATGGTTCGCAGATACACAATGGTTACGCCTGGTTCCCCCAGGAAACAATCCATATCCGTAAGCTTTCACAGCCCTGCGAGTTACGCCATGATGACTAGTAGGGTGCAGGATACACAATGGTTACGCCTGGTTCCCCCAGGAAACAATCCGTACCCCTAGGCAAGACTCAGCCAGGCAATTTCGCTGTGCATTCACGAGAGAAAAAGAAACCATGGGTTACCCATGGTGGGAATACTCGAGTATTACATCCGGAAAACCGAAAATCAGAGAGAATAATATCGATAGAATGAATCCACGCTGTGGCCACAAAGCGGATATCAAGCAGAAGGCACTTTCCATATCCTTACTTGGAAAATATATATTATATAGTACCTTTCAAATCACTTTCAAATATTGTACTTATATATAGTCCATATATATATAGGATTCTATTCTTCCCAAATCAAATACTTTCCAAATCAATAGTAGATCAAATCATACTTATATAGACTTCGATTATATAAAATCTCTTTCCAAATTGAGTACCTTTCAAATCAATAGATTTCAAATCAACTTCATACTTATACAAATCCATTTTATATAAGTTCGACCACTCCCAAATCAAGTGCTTAATAATGTAAGGTTCTCAATTTCAAATCATTTCAATATCAATTCAGTTTCAAAATCATATATGATTTTACCAAATTTTCTTCCAATTTAGATCTCTTAATTTCAAAGTTCCCAAATAACAGGTTTATTAAATAATCCCAGTTTCCTGATTCAAGTCAAACAAATTTATTTCCAACATTACCATATAAGTACTGGTTTTTTAATTTCAATTTAATTTCAAAACCAAATATTTTCTCAAAATCAATTATACTCAAAAACGGTTTCCAAATTTATAAGTATCCCTTTAAAACCTTTAAACTATTTATTTCTACTTGAAATATCCAATTTACTTTTTTTTTTTTTTTTTGAAACCATTCTTTAAAACTAAATTTTTTCAATACATTTCAAAACTAAATTCCATATTAGTATAATTCAAAATAGTCATATTCATTTACTAAACAAAAGGTTTCAAACTTAAACATACAAAACTCAACTTATACGCTTTATCAAATATTTTATACCTTTCGAAATTTCTTAGCCTTTTAAACTTTTTAACCTTGATTTGGAAGTGCTTGAACCTTCAAAATAGTCGGTGAAATCAAACTTCAAATCCAAAGTTGAAAATCAATTTTTATACACAGGGTTATTCTAAGTCAAATCAAAACTCGAGGATCGGACACCGGTATATTTTAAATTATTTCAAATATATACATATATCTTTCACAAATATCAAATTATACTTCGGAATTTGAAATCAAATGGTTTTCCAAAATCACTCGCATAGCGAAGCTATTAAAGTGGCCTCTCCCCCACTTTGAAACTCGAAAATCAATATCGATGATGCATGCACTCATCACCGAAATTATTCCCCAGCGACATAAGTGAGTTCTGGACTTCTATTTTCTTGAAAACTCCTTTGAAATTTCTTCAAAATTATTGGAATTCATTTGAACTCATTTAAAACATTTCTTATTCGAAAAAAATACCTTTAAATCGTATTATTTTTATATAATTTCCAAAATCTTAAAACCAATTTCAAAATACCGGAATTCAATTCTCGAATTTCAAATTTAACACTTCAGTTATAAATCGTTTTTATATAATCAATTTCTTATAATTTTTCCAAATTTCAAAATCCTTTCAAAACCTTTTTATATAGAATGACATTTCTTATTTGATTTATCCTTATCGAAAACATTTTCCCTTTTATATAAAGAATAAAATCATAGTTATCAAAATAATAATTTCGATATATAAAACAATTTCAAAAATGCAAACATACCCGATTTTCAAAGGATAATTTTAAGAATGGATTTCAAACAAAGATGGAGATTTAATTTAGAGGAACTCTAATCAATAGAATCCTGATACGAAGATAGACTCAACAAAGTTGAGAAAATCAAAATACAAAATAGAAGATGGATATACCTCTATAAATCTCGAGCGACCTTAACCGGGTCAACCGTGACTTCAAGAATATAATTGATGCGGAATTCTAAAGCAAATCGACATTTGATTGCCATAGATAGAATTCGGCATATAGATATAGCAGCATCATAAACCGAGGATACAGAAATCTTCGGTGAATCAATGCCAATTGCAAAGGAGTTTTCATCCCCCTTTACAATCATTTAGGGGAGTTATTGGATACTCCAGAATCAAAAGAATATAAATAGAGAGAGACAAGAATGAATTTTGGAACCGAGGGACATTCCAAAATTCAAAGGAAATCGAGTTAAAAGGAAGAGATTCAACTCGAACGAAAGTGATTCTGTAAATAAATTTACCATATATGCTAAGTTTTGCCTAGAGCCAAAGCTCTGATACCAACTGTAACGACCCGCTATTTTTGACCATTCAAATCGACACTAAAACCATACATGTCCGACTTGAATAATTCAAAATACCGAATTGTTAATTTAATTTGGCAAACTTAAAATATACAGTAAATAAATCAAACACAGATCACAGACACAGAGTAATATAATGCAGCGGAATAAAAAAAAATAGTAGTTCATGAAGCTACTATATACATCAGAGTTTAAAATGAATACATCAGAATCTCTTGAATACAGAAAAGTCTTCAGTACGAGCCGATGACTTCTCTGAACCAGTCAACTAGAAAACTGAAAGCTGAAACGATAGTTGGATCTCGAAATGAAGCTCCAATCTCCAAAGGTGAGTCTCTAATGCTGTATTACTCAGTCTGACCCGAGCGTAAAGCAAAACACAAAACACTCGAGTCAGAATTAAGATTCTTATATCAATAAATTCAACTCAAATGAAATATCAACTGAAATACAATATAACTTAAAGGATGTTTGGGATGTCCATCCTCTAAGGGTCCATAGAACCATCTACAGGGTAGATATATACACTATTACACCGTGGTCATTCACTTAATTTATACTTCAAACCTAAATATCCATTTCACTTCAAATGATTATATTCCCAAAATAGTATTTGTATAATTTATATGCTGTATACAGTAAAGCACTTTCAAATTCCAAATCGTTCACATCAACCCGACCTTCCCATTCCAATTATAGTAAATCTCATTTTATCAATTTAAATTTTCCTAAAATAACCACTTAAATTTTATAATTCCCAAATTTGGATTTAATATCCCAATTACCCCTTTTATTTCAATATGTTCCATTTCAATTCGTTATCTAAATAACAAATTTAACTATCTTGGTTCCAAATACATATCCAAATCTCTAAACCATTTAATTACAATATAGTTCATAGCTCAAATATAACAATTTAAAATTTAACAGTTTCATATAGATTCTCGATTTTTACATCACTATTATTTTGTCTTGAACCCTCCCTTATTTGATTCAATATCATTTTAGTGACCTTAAATTTCATTTTACTCAATATTTCTTAATTTTATTTAACCGTGAAATATATCATTCGATAAATCTCAAATTTGATTTAAATAAATAAATCCTTATCTAAAAACCATTTAAAAAAAAACCCAAAAATTTATCTCCCAATCTTAATTGTTCAATATTATTGCAAAAACTATTCGAGATAAAATTTACATAAATATTTATCATAATTTATGTATTTAATCAAATCTTGACTAAACTAGATATAATTAACTCTATATTTATCATTACCCTTTAATATGTATTTAAGAATTTACATTCAATAAGACCATATATTTCTTATCATATGGTCAAGTGTTACGGATATTATCATTTCAATCCGTACACTAAATGTATACGGGTGGATAGCATTTCAACCCGTAACCCCAAATTTGATTAAATGGAAACCGCTTGAGTCTATCATTTCAACCCATTTCAATTCAAAAACAAACATAACAAAGGGAACTTGCAGTGTGATGACAGGGATGGTGTCAAAGTAAATAAACAAACAATAACAACAATCAATAACAATTCAATAAATAAATCAAATAACCCCGAAATAATCGTATTAATTCGCATTGTTACTTGTATAATTATTTCTAGAATCTACACTATCATTTCATGTAGATTAAAGATTATTACATTACAGTTTTTCACTTGTCGTTCCTTTTTAAATTTCAGTTTAAAGCTACAACAATTAATCCAAACTACGTTCAAATATTTAGAGTATAATTTATCAATTTCTACGACAATTAATGGGTCAAATCTACTAATCAAGTTCACATATGGCGGGGTCAGGTTTTAATAAATCCAGGTCCGTCATATATAATCCGTTAAATTTGTAAACTATACTACCCCAACTTAAACTAGCAAACTAGTTATCATTTAACAATAATAATTAACATCCAATTTAAACAACAATCAATCAGAAAATCAATTATCAACCAATCTGTATTATTATCACATAAATAATTAACCGATAATGGTGTCAGGTGTCATAGGTGAACAGATACAGGTAATAGCAGTCATAACAGTAAAAACAACTAATAGCAGCATATTTCAATTGTCGTTTCAATTGAAATCAAATTTAATAAATAAAAGAATGTTAATCGTGAGTGATTGCTCACCTTTCGAGGCTAAAAAAAGATCGACAACAGAGCAAGCTACGAATTTTGGTCACGCTCTAGAAAATCGAACAAATCCAAACAAAATCGCAAAGCGAAGTAAGAATGAAAGTGGATCTTGACGTGCAAAGCTGAAAGATAGAGTTTGATGGAAACGAATCAGAATCGTATTGATATAATCGGAAAAGAAAATATAAGTTATAAATTATTCCCTAAAACGAATTTTCCTTTAAAACATATATTTAAATAAGAGGGATATATGTATTATACTTATTCCAAATCAAAATAAATTTAAACATAAATTAAATTAATACGCTTTGTAAAATATCAGTGTATATACTCTATTTAAACAACAGACCGATGAACCAAAGATAACTAAATTTCTATAATATAAATACAGACACTTTGTATAAATTCAACCCTTATGCAAAAAAATATGTACTACTTTACCAATATCATAAATTATCATGTTATGTTTTGAAATGTTACCAACTGTACACAACTGTAAATGACAAAACCAATATATATAACACATAGACAAAGCTTTATATGTATATATACTATACGTAAACCTATTTATATAAACCGACTTATATACGTATAAACTAACATTGATTTAAATATATCATATACACATATAAAAATTAATAAATATACATATACTTTTATCATTGACCGTAAGAGAAAAAAAACAGAGATTTTTAACTTCATATACTTACAGTACTTTATTCCATGTGTATAATCAAACAGTCTTGCTTTATATAATATAATATATGCTTATAGATATATATATATATATATAGCTTACCTTGTAAACATTTAAACATAGACTCAAAGAATTATTATACTATGTATACATATAGCTTACAAATCAATATTCGTAACTTATACTATACCTTGTAACCTATTACTGTAAATATGTATGCTATAAACATACTTATTTTATTAAAATAAATGTTAGTCAGAGAATCAATATGGGTTTGTCCCTTCATATCAGTATACCAATATAAAAGTACCCTAGTCTACTGCAATATTAAAATTGAAATCCTTAACATAAAATATGTGTAAACAAATGTATAAAACATGCAATCGAATACATAAAATACAAATGCAGACCTAAATTGTATCAACTTATCTAATCTAACCTTTTTAAACAAACTACATTCATCAACTAACTGAATGCATCATATATTATAAACGAAAAAAAAAATAATAAATCAAAATATAGATACAAGTTAAATATGTACATATATAATACTAACTTGCATCATCTACCGGCTATACAAGAAAAGGAGGGGAGGCGGAGGAGGAAGGAGTGGTTTCACGTGAAAAGTGGGGGTGCAGACATAAGTGGAGAGGTAAGAAAAATAGAGAGGAGAGAAGAAAGGCTGATTGTGGAGAGAAAAGTGAATAGGAAGGGTATAAATTTGATTGAAATGGAAACGTACAGGAAATTAGAAAGGAAATAAATGAATGGAATAAAACGTATAGGAATTTAGAGAGGAAATAAATGAATGGAATAAAACGTATAGGAAATTAGAAAGGAAATAAATGAATGCGTAAAGGACGTATAGAATTTTGTATGTTTCAAAATCAACGATACAATTACAACAATTTTATTATTTGGCAGGTTATAAGTTTTATATTTATTTATTTCCTAGATCTCAATTCATTGCCTATTATATTAAGCAGATTTATTATTATTATCAAACGTTCAAAAATTTATCACCCCAAAATACAGAGATGACATAACAACACCTAGGAGCATAGATTTAGGAAATATTATTAAAGCAATAAATTTGATTGGATGGCACACTTTGAATTTTGAAACGGAAGGGAATTTTGAACGAAACAAAATGAATGCACTATCAACAGTCACCCTATGATATAGCTAGAATTTTAAAGCAATTAATTTTGATGTTTGAACATCACGTCATCAGTTTGAAAAGGCAAGGATAAAGGGGAAAAAGAATGGGCAAAGAAATGTAAGCAAACGGAAAATTATAAAGGCAAAAGATGAAACAGCTAGTCTTGTTTTGTTTTTTTTTTCAATGGTGAGAGAAACATGAAGATGAATTTAGGCAAGCATATATATTAAAAGCAGAGAGGATGGAGAGGTAATAAAACTTCAATAGGAAGAAAATATATAGCTTAAATTTATTCTGTAACCGAAATCATAAAAAAAAGGAAACGAATATGTATAAAATAGGAGAAAGAATAAGGTAATATCAACTGTCAAATTCCCTGGATTTGAGCTGAGCAATTTGTTATTATTTTTGTCCAGCACGTTTCAAAGTTTTAATTGTAAAAGAAACGGAAATTTCCCATTGATTCATCAACGTGATTTAATCAAAATAAAAGGAAATGAAGAGTAACTGTCAAACGTTTTGATTTAGTGAATATTTACAGCAATTAAATAGTAAAGAAAATAAATGAGCCAATATAAAGTCAAAGAAGGTCACGAATAAATTTATTGAATACATTGAAAATGCAAACGGCAAGGTATGCTGAATTCAAGGAATGGGGAAATCTATCCAAAGATTGAAAAATTTACTAAAGAAAATAATAATTTGAACGGTAGGAAAAAAAAAATGATAGCTACTGTAACGACCCGTAAATTTTCGATAATTAAAATAGCTAATTTAATAAGATTTCATGATTTGGTGTTAGAAAAAAAAAATTGTAAGTCGTTTGGAATAATAATAAATGTTGAATCCATTGGGTTTAGTATGATTAAAAATGATTTGTAAAATTTTATTTTATCATATGAAAGTTATAGTGATGTTACAGAACTTTTAAAACTGAATTTAAAATTTATTTGTGAAAATTGAATATTTTAATATTTAATTATCGACTGAAAAATAACCAATTTTTGAACAGTCTCAGAATTGGACAAAACTAGTTCCATTGGATCCGTAATAGTTAGTTATTATCGGATTTCAATTTTCGTAGCAATCGGAGTTGTCGTTTGACCGTGGCAGCTCGAAACGCGTTGAAATTGTTTTAATATTAATTTGGCGAGTTAAAATGGTCATTTTTCAAACGGTCTCGGATTTCGACGAAACTAGTTTCATTGGATCCGTAATGTGATATTATTGTAAGGTTTCAAATTTCAAGTCAAACGGATTTACCGTTTGTCCGGGGCAAGCCAAAACGCATAGAAAATCGTTTAATCGGTTTAATTTAAAATTGATCGTTTATTGCCGTAACTCACACATACGATCGAATTAGCTTCCGAGACACGTTCCATTGCGTTCGGAACGTGGGGTAAACCTTAGAAACGCCTGCCGGCACGCTTCGTTTGGAGTTCGGAAAATTTCGATGAATAGTAAATTGGGAAATTTTTTTCTATAAAAGGACCTTCACCCTTTCACTTTGCAAACCCTAATTTACTTCAGCCCTAGCCGCCATTTTACTGAATCAATGGCCACGAAAATTCGAAACTTCTTCCTCATTTTCCTCTCAATCCATCAACAATTAGCAAAAACTCTCAACTACAAAGTTGTAGAGCACGATGAAAGCTTCAAATCCATACGGAGATGATCGAAAACGGAGCCACGGATCAACGGGAAATCGAGATTTAAGCTGCTGCGTTTTTCACGCAATTCGAGGCAGAGGGGATGGCCGAGCTTCAGGCTATTGATGGTGAAGGTAGAGTAAGGCGGTGGCTTCGAAGTGGTGTATCCTGATCGTTCTGGAAGTCGTCGTGGAGGTCGTGAAAATTTCTTGATGTTAGGCGGCTATGGGTTCATGTTGTGCGCGCGAATACTGGAAGAGAACGTGATGAATGAAGGTGGAAATTGGCGGTCCAGATCTGATGGTAGAGGGAGGGACGGTCAGATTTGATTCTGGGTAAAAAAAAAAAAAAAAAAATATAAAATATGTATATATATATATATATATAGAAATTGTAGATTAAAAATTAGATTTAATTATCGTTCAATCTTTAAAATAGCATAACTTTTTCATACGAGGTCGAAAACGCACGAAACTTTTTGCGTTGGAATTATATCGACGAGGACTACGCAATGGAACTGGATTGGAATCATTTGGAGCTATAGAAAATTTTGAGTTAAATCGAACGTCGTTCGATTTGATTTAAAATCGTAAAATCAAGGTGAGTGTTTTATAACGCTCACACCGTACTAAATATTTTATGCTAGTTAAATTTGATATTATGAAGTGTTATGATTTTATTTGTCGTTGTTTGGTAAAAATTTAATTGTCATATAGCTTCTCATTTGCATTAACCGTTGAAAAATTAAATTGACAGTTAAATTGAAATTAAAATTGAATTGCGATTAAATTACCTGACATTGATAACTATGAAACTGCCATGAATTGTATTATTTATGGATGATGAATTTTGATGGATGCTATTGGTTGATAATTGAATGTTTGGATATTTATTTGCTTATATAGATCCTGTTATGCATACATATGATACTGAGATTTAATTTAAGTAATATATACTCATCCCTGACATTTAATTGAAATAAATAATTACTTGGCCATAGGATAGAAAATTATATACGGACACCGAATTGGCTAAATAAATAATTTTTGAAATCGTCGATTTAAAATTTATTTAAATGTTTTGATTTAAAAGTTATAAATAGAAATCAATTTATAGAAATCGAATTTGTCAAAAAATTGAGTTGGAATGTTGAAATAAATTCTGGTTAAAAGAAATTGGAAAATAATTTAAGTTGTCACTTTAAAGTAAAAATAAAAATTTGGATATGATTGAATTTCAAAAATCTATTTATTTTAAAGATTGAACATTATTTCGAGCTTTGAATATTACTAAGTAAAAGTGATATGAAAATGATATTTTGAAATCGAGTTTGGAATTGAATCATATTTGGAATTTGGATTTAAACTTGAATATTGTTGGAAATTTTGTTAAGTGTTATAAATTGATATTTTGAGAAATCAAGCTCCAAATCGATATAAATTGAAATTGAATTAATTAAAGGTGAATGTAGAATTGAATTGATTTGAAGTAAAAGTTGACATTGGTTTTTGAATTGAAATCGAAATTGAATCGGTAGAATGGAAATTGGAATTGATTTGAATTGGGAAGTTATAATTGAAATGGATTGATTTTGAAGCTGTTTTAATTTGTTTTCCAAATTACTCTGTTATATAAACCATTTTGAATACTTAAACTATTTTAATCTATTTTAAATCTACTTAACCCAATTTAAATTATTTTAAACTAATTATCAATTTTAAATCCATTTTTTTAAAAGATTTTAAGTATTTTAACTATTTTAATTATTTAAACTACTTTTAAACTACTTAAACTATTTTTCTAAAATCCTAAGCTGGTCAATAAGGTGAAATGTTTATATTTAAATCTTGAATTTAAAATTCGAATTGAGTTAAATGAAGTTGCAACCTAAATTGAAATTCGAAATGATTTTGAAATCGAAATGAGGTATTGATGCGAAAATTGATTTTGGAATGGAATCTGATATTTTGAAAGATACGATGATATTTGAAATGGATTTGATTTTTGAAGCGAATATGATATTTTGTTATCAATTATGAATCGATTTGAAATGTAAAAGAGCCAACGGTGTAATAATACGTAGTTATTAAAGAGACCGGGATCGGATATGGACATACTCTCTGTCGATACCGAAAACCACTTTAATAACTATTATACGCGGAGTGATGATCCAGAATGAAGTGGATGGTTTGGTGAACGCGTTGACTGAAGAAAGAGAACGATTATTGGATGACCCCTGACATGACTAAAACAGGAGCCGCGCCGGGCCATTGAGGTTCGCCACCTCTAGCGGACACACTTCTTCGATACCATATCTATTACATTTGTGATGCGATTTGGGTGCACCCCTTGATTTGGGAGTGTTGTTTCGCGGTGTTGGGGTAGCTGCTGGCTATGCCCAACATCAGTCCGGATCACGCAACTACTAGTATCCTAGTTGGTATTGCCTCATGTACCTTGTCATACTGATTATCCTATTCGCGACCACTACGTTTTGATTTGTACCTTGAGTATATGGATTGCCCTCTGGTGACTTCCGGTTTTGGGGAAACTACGGTCTTGTATATGCTTTTGGGAATATAAAAATGTGTTAAGGGGGATTATGGTAACGCCTTAACGCTATTTTGATACTTTATATTACTGATAGGCATTATCTACTTAGCGTATATTACTACATAGTATATAGTTTCACGGATCCTTGAGAGATGGAAAATCCCGTAACATCTCTTGAGTTATTGCACGCACGTTGACACTGGATAGGAGATGTCAAACCCCGTAAACATCTCTGACGCCGTTTACACTCATATTTATTTACGATTGATTTAACTTTCATAAGGATATTTAGTCCTGACTCGAGTGTTTTGTCTTTTCATTACGCTCGGGTCAGTCCTGAGTTTTCAGTTTAGGTTGAAGATCATTTCCTTGGAGGACGGAGACGAAGATTTGGTATATTATCTACTACTATTATATTCATTCCATTCCGCTGCATTGTTGTATGATATTTGTTGTGTATGTAACTCTGATAAATGTTGTATAATAATAATCAAATGTATTCATTTCAAATGTATTCATTTAATTAACAGCTTCATGAACTGTTATTTTATTATTATACTTTAGCCTTCCGCTGTGAGATTCTGTGTTGTTTCATTTCCTTTATTTCCCTTCCTTTTCTTTTCTTAATTACCCCAATAACTATCTGCCCTTTTAATGGTTTGGAATCGACATGTGTATTTGATCGTCGGTTTAAACTGTCCAAAAAGGCGGGTCGTTACAGCTACCCACTGATTTAGACCAATTAAGGCGATTAATAGCTTGAATGGATATCACGTTCAAATTTTGAAACGGGAGAAATAAAGTCAAAATTAAAGGTACCGTTACCTCGAACAATTTATTTTAATAAAATGTGTCAGTGCATGCAGTAGAGCACACTACTATTCAATATGTACTTTTCTTCTTTATTAGTAGGTTTATCACGTAAAAAGTGAGAATTTGAAATTATTTACAAATATGAAATATTTATTAACAGGGAGTTTGATTTTTTTTATTAGTATAATGATATATACGTATAGGAACTTTATGCGTTAGTTATTAAGACATATACATTTAGGCATGTCAGTTATACTATACTATATTATAATTTATTATATTATCTTATATGTATGTTTGATTTTAATAAATGTAAGTTTGATTTTTTTTTATATATATGATTGAAACGCATGTGTATTAAATTTATTATATTTGGATTTAGAATGAAAAATTTTGTTTCAAAATATTATTATTTAAAATTTCTCAAAAATCTAATTAAGTACGCTAAATAAAACCAATAAAAATTAACAAAACTTTATGGGTCGTTACAATTATACTTATACAACATAGAATCAGAGTACACATACGAGAGAATAATAAATAACAATGCAGCGGAATAATATAAATGTAGTCGAATGATATAATAAATAATAGTAATACAATCTTCGTCTTCGTCCTCTAGAAATAAGGTCTTCAAATCCTGAAATGCTCAGGCTGACCCGAGGGAATTAAAAAGATAAAAAACTCGAGTCAGAACTAAAAGATCTTATGTAAGTCAATGGTAAAATAACTTGAGAGGAACGGCGTCGGAGATGTTTACGGGATTTGACATATCCTATCCAGTGTCAACGTGAGTGCAATAACTTAAGAGATGCTCGGGATCCACATCTCCTAAGGATCCGTTAAACTATTTACTATATAATAATATTTCGTTATTATAATAATGTCTATAGTAAAATAAACTTACTTTTTAATAGCATTAAGGGGTTACCCATATAGCACTTACCACGTAATAGTCCCAGTAGTCCATCCAATATCATCGTATCTCCAGATCGGGAGACTACCCTAAATACTCCACGGGCTACGGGAGAAAACCAAACTCGTACCAGGCACGCTAGGGTAGGTGACACGGCACACAAGGTAATGCCAGGGTAGATATACCAATTACTATCTGGACTGGTAGTGACGCGTAGCGCACAGCTACCGCCCATCTCGAGTCACACCCCCAAAATCAAAAAATCAAAAGTGGCCACCGAATAAATCTCAAAATTAGAATATAATGGAATGGTATCGAGGGAGTGTGTCCGATAAGAGGAGCTACCTAACTGGCCCAGAATCACTCATGTTTTAGCCACCTTATGCCAACTCTCGGGACTCGGGTTCATGTATATACCTCAAAGGAACGTCGTCACCATCCTACTTCATTCTGTAATCTCCACCGCGTACATGGTTGTTAAAGTGGTTTTCGGGGTTGGCAGAGAGTATGACAACTTCCGATCCCGGTCTCTTTAACAACCAAACGTTATTATAACACCGCGGTCCTTTCAAAATAGTTTATGCTTTAAAACTAAATATCATTGCCTTTTCAAAACCAAATCAATACTATATCATTTTCATTTCAAATATATCCTTTCTAAAATCATAGTATTTTCAATGTTATAACACTTCGAAATCAAAACACTTGAAATATAACACTTTCAAATCATAATCCTTTGAAACTCATAGCTTTGACATAGCTTCCACCACTTAAATGGTTAAAATATTAAAATACTTTATATAATAAACTAGCGTTTTCAATTTCACAAGTCAATTCCAAAACAACTCGAATTTATAAATTTTAAATTTACCCAAATCCCAAATCATAAATTTCAATACAATTTAGTTTCCAAATAAACTATTCCAATTTATATCGATTTCAAATCAAATTTGATCCACAAAATAAACCATTTCAAATTCAATATAGTTCAAACTTTAAGTATTCAATAATTTCAAAACTAAGTTTGGTAATTACGATTCAACCATTCAGTGTTCTATTATTTAGTTTTGAAATATTTTACATAATAAATCCATTATCATTTAAATAAACTCAAATTACAAATAACTGAATATTTCCTTCAATTTATTTATACTTGAAATATTCATTTAATTCACCTTAACCCAAAAATCAAGTTATAAAATCATACCCTTTAAAATTTCCAATTTAATAAATTTCACACCAACTTATTTGAGTTTAATTCTTAAATAAGTACAATTTCAAATAAATCTCCAATTTATCTTTCAACTTTAATTTTATTTAAATCATTATAAACTCTACATTTTATATACTTAACCATATTATCTTCAATAAAAATCAAACTTATTATTAAGCTTATTCTATATTAAAACAAATTATACATAGCTTAAAATCAAGGATAAAATAACATTTCAATACTATCTAAAATCAATATTTATCTAAAACCATATGTTTCTTTACAAAATCCATGGAAATCATTTCAAAATATTTTTATATATATACCATGGTGTCTATATAAAATTTTCTATCCTATGGTCAAGTGATACAGATGTTTATCATTTCAATCCGTAATTTAAACTATAAATATGGTTATATATCATTTCAAACCGCAATACCGAATGAAATAAAAATTCATACGACTTGCAGTTTATAACAATATAAAATATAACATCCATTCATCCAATATCAATCATCAAACATTTATCACAATCATCGTCCAATTCAGTCAATAACATCAATATAGAACATATAACAAACAACAGGTATTTATTGGCAGTTTATATTCAATAATAAATCAAATAACAATTTAACTGGTAGTTTATATGCAATAATAAGTTAAATAACAATTTAATTCCAGTAAATTCAATTTAACTGAGACGATGATTAACAATATGCCAAATGGCCATAAATAAATTTCTAATCACATCATAAATCAATTTAACAAACATAAGAAATTTTAGATGTTGTGAGTGGGTTAAAACACTCACCTTTTGAATTTAAATTGAATTTAAATCCAATTTAAATCCAAAATTTAAACAGCCTCCAAATTTGTCCAAACCCGCTTCAAAATATCCGAAATTTCAATACGATCCTAACGCAAGAAACGGTGCATGAATCAGACCTCGTATGTGAAGGTTACGTCGATTAGAACATTTGAATTTCAAATTAAAATAAAATGAAATAAAATAAAAATCACCTACTTTCAGCCACGTAATTGAAGCCTACAGGAAACCCTAGCTAGCAGAAACGTGCACGAACAGGAAGTCGCCATCGCAATTTCCTCGACACCTCACCGATGCCGGCCATCGCGACCATCGCACACTTCGCCGTTGATCGGCGTTGTCCTCCCAAGCCTCGCGACTTTCCAAGCGACGTAGCATCTCGATCTGCGTGCACCACAGGAGCAGCCGCCACCTTCAAACCAGAACTCTAATCGAATTAAATGCCACATCCAACCGTTAAATTCACGAATGAGCACCATGGATGAACAACGTGTAGTCCTCTCAACCATACTGTGTCAACGAATCGACGATCAACCGAAATTCATCAACGCGCTATGAACGACCCAGACTTCTCTGATGTTTACTGATCAAACGATGAACCAAAACAAAAAACAAATTGCAGATCTGAGTTGCACTCATCGAAAGATTCAAATTGATATAAAATTTGACGTTAATTACGGAGTTTGATAATTTTTTGTTGGATTTTGAATTGGAAAATTTAGGGTCTATAGCCATTGAGGAAGAGGAGCAACAGAAGTTTCTGTACATATAGAAATGAGAAATACAAAGGCTGCTAGTGTTTATAACGATATATATATATATATAATATATACATATACATATACATACATACATACATACATACATACATATACATATATATATATATATATATATATATATATGTAGAACAAAATCGAAAGGAATGGGCCCGACTGGTTTGGATTTTGAACGATAATTGACCCGAAAAGCCCGTTTCGATTCGGAGGGGAAATGGGTCAACCCATATATCAAAATATATGTTTTTGAATATTTTAAAATTAATGGAACAGGTTTTAAGCCCAAATTCCATCATATGAAGAAGTTACATTAAAATCATTTTATTTCAAATTGATTTCAATTGATTTTAATTTCATTGATTTCTAGGCGTTTCGAGCCTGTGCGATCAAAGGACAAGTCCGATCGCTACGAAACTTGAAATCCTACAATAATTCACCGTTATGGATTCGATGAAATTGGTTTCGTCGAAATCCGAGTCAGTGGCCAAAATGGGTATTTTTACATTAATTAAATAAATCAATAATTAATTAATTAAATCAAATTTTCAATTTCAATTCTATAATTGACAATTTTTATCATTTTTAAATTTCTTAATCATTTACACTAATTTAAACAAATTTGGATGTCAATTTAGAGTTGATTAATTTATCAATTCCAGGGTTAACCTCAATTTCATTAAATTCAGAAATTATAAATTTAATTTCCAATAATTCCATTTAATTTACTTTTCATTCTATAATTCAATTCATTATTGTCAAATGGATGAAATTAACATTGGATCCATGATCTATTACATTAATATTCTCAAATTCCATCTTAATTTCAATTAACGTAATATTTAAATATTAATTTTCATTTAATTCCAACTAATCTAATTATTAGATTTAAATTAATAAATCTTGATTCCCATTCATTTTTATTCAATTAATCATTATCCTATTAATACTTTATTATCAACCAAATATTATTACAACTACTTATCTAATATTGGTTTTTTCTCTAAATTACAGCTTATTACCTATTATTTCGTCAATTAATTTAAATTTGAATTTTGTTTCCTAATTTACTATTTACAATCAATTATGACCTTGCAATTGTTTCAATAAATTGGGTTTGCACTAAATTAGTTATTTATTAACGTGCACTAACATCATTACCTTTATTTTAGTGATTTCATTATTAAATTACAGATTTTTATTTTCTTTCCGAATTGAATTGCCAAAACTTTTTAAATTAACAAAATTTAATTATCTAAAATTACGGGTCGTTACATAAAACAAGTAAAAGGAAATTATTTTGGAAAGTAACTATGCAACAATGGAAATTAATTTTAATGTAGTTCCAAACAACCAACAAATATAGTTTATTAATTTTTATGCATACAAATGTTATAAAATATTATATACAATATAATAAAATATTTTCACATTTCCTTTTTTAAACAATGGCAGAACAAATATCGGACAACATGGCATATATAAATTTGTTGTATGGTAAAATAGATCTGACTATACAAAAGGGAAAAACTGTAAAAGAGAGAAAGAATTTAAATGATGTTAACCATAATAAACATATAGTCAACATATATGTAAAAAATGAGAGATTCAAAGTAAGGGGATCTGAGTTATATTACAAGATGAACACATAAGATAGAAGAGATATAATATGAATAAATCTATACCATTTAAATATGATGAGGTAAAAGATATATAATATGAATAATTTTAGATTATATCAATGATGAGTATAAATAAATGAAATTAGAATTATCAAAAATGAAGTTAATTATTTGCACCTTAACCGATGAATAAAACCCCGATTCGCTTGAATCGACCTCTAGATTTTGCAAGGATCTAGAGACAAGAACCACATTCAATTTATTTATTTTATTTAAATTTGTTTTATGGAATTTTATGTTTTATGGAAGCCATTAAGGGGGAGGAAGAGAGCTTAAGAAAGAAAAAAAATTGTCCGTCTGAAAAAGAACGTGTAAAAGGATGAGCGAGAGTGAATATGTTTTAAAGGAAACATTAAAACCTTTCTAATTTCCTCTTTAAAAACCTTTCCTATTTAGTTCCAAAATTAAATCACCAAATCTTCTTCCATCATCTTACTACTTTTGGCAAAAGAAAATGAAATAAAGAGAAAAGGACAAAGTTCATTTCATAAATGATATTTAGGCGATTCATAAAGAGGAAATTTATTTTCTTCTTTTCACTCCCTTTAGATTTTCAAATCTCATTTGAAAACTCTCCCTTTTTTTAATCATGCATGTGGGCCTCAGTAAAAAAATTCAAGAACACTTAGCAATTAATCTATTTATATCCAATTTAAATATTTTATTAACATTGAATATCAATATATGCATTTATAACTTTTGTAGACACACTTTTTTAAGTGCTAATGTAACAGCCCATAATTTTCAACTCCAAAAATCCCAGATTGTTAAGGAAAGAAGAAAGAAAAAAGAAGGAAAAAGAAATCAACAACATCTCACATTCACAGCGGATAAAATATAATAACAAATAATAGCATTTTTTATCAAGAAAAGCTATAATTGTTACTTTACATACAATTCATTAGAGTTACAACATTACAAAATTGTTGGACAGTTACAAATTAACTTGTCCCAAATACAAACAATAATACTCAGCGTTAAACTCCATAGGTTCCTGCCATCCAGATATCAGTATTAATTTTTTCAACAAAATAAAAATAGTATCTTAGTAGTAAAAATCAGTTAATTTACCAATTAACCAGATAACCAAAATCCAGGTCATCACATTCTTCCCCCCTTTGAATCTTTTCATCCTAAAAAAGGAACGAAACCGGAATTTTAATTTTCTACTTAATTATCAGTTGAATTAACCTTTAAAGCATTTTGAACTTTTAATTCTCATAATTTTTTTAAAACACCTTTACAATCTTCATAATATTGCCAAACTAGCTTTTATATTAAAAAATACTTTTTATAACTCAATGTTTCAACAAGTTCATCCTTGTTCTCACAGAAATTCGGTCATACGTTGATCAGGCGTAGGACTGAAAATGTATAAGTACTTAGCAGACCCTATTTCAACACCTAGTGAAAATACTTGGAAAACATATTCGAAAACTTTGTGAAAACATAGAAAACATTTTTGAAATAGAGGAAATATCTTTGGTGAGACTGCTCTGGAAATCATCACCCCTTCTGTAACAACCCGCATATTTATCGATTTTTTTATATTTACATATTTTATTTAAATATTTTATCGATACTCTAAAGTTAGTCAGAAAAGCTACTTTTTGCATACGGTCGAATTAGGACTCGGGACCACTTCCATTGAGTTCAAAATGACGTTTGCGATCTTTTTAAGTATAAACTTTGATATGTTTGGAGATAGTAGAATTTTGCTACTTTTTCACTTAGGGCTTTGGTTTGGGCTGAGCCCATTAACCCTACTTAACTCAGTTCCAACCCTCTCCTCTTCATTTACTTCCTTTCTATTTTCCTTATACTCAAGCTTTAGCAACAATGGTGAGTGGAATGGGAAATTAAAACTCCAAACCCTAGTTTTCTTTTGCAAATCAAACTCTAGCTCCAAACTAATAGAAGAACCCATTGGTAAGTCTTCTCTTCTTCTTCTCCAACTCATTCTCTTATCAATTTCAGAAATTCCTAAACCTAGCTTTGGGAATGTTCTTTTTTTTAAAGCTTAGAATCAAGCTTCTTGTGTTGGATTTGAAGAGTGGTTGATTCTCCTTTGCTTTCAAGCTTCTTCTTCATTTGTTTGGATTCAAAGGTGAGATTTTTATCTCACATCTTTGTCTATAATTATCTTCGATTTTTAGGTATGAATTCCTAACACTTATTCTTGTGCAATTGATTTTGGTTTGGATTTATTTGGTGTATATTCCAATTTTTGGTGTTTTGAAATCAAAATCTATGAAAATCCTTTTATGGATATTTGGACATTGATATTTGAGGTGTATCGAAGAGCCGTTAGGGCTGGGCTGCCGCTTGGCGTAAATCCTTAGTCGTTGTCGCTCGATCGATCGCTTCCGGTATCCGTTTGGCCATTTTTGGCCTAGGTTCAGGGAATGCCCTGAACCCTTGAATCAGATGTCTGAAACGTTGTATTCAGACGTCTGAATATTATACTGGGAATTTTTATCCCCCAGTATTCAGACGTCTGAATTGGTTCATTTGGAACCAGAAAGGAAATAGGCTAAAATGTGCCTATTTCAGACGTCTGAAATCAAAGATTCAGACGTCTGAAATCTGTTTTGGAAAATATTTTATTTTCCATATTCAGACGTCTGAATCCTTGATTTCAGACGTCTGAATCTACACTTTTTTTGCCGATTTGCCTATTTGCTTGAGAATTCCGACTTTAATCGATTCGTGTTGATTCCCTTTTGTTATTATCAGTTATTATCGACTATGATGACATTTTCTTCGTGATTTTTGGGAATATCCAGTTCGATGGATTCGGTATCGATTTCTTTGGATTTTATTCACGTCTTCGAATGTGAATTTTGTTGATTGGTTGTTTCTACAATCATTTCAGTGATTTGTCACTTTAAAAATATAAAGGTTTTCTATACTAGTAGTAAATATCAAAACTCTTTCTTCAAATGATTTCAACACTATTTTTTAACAAAGCTCGCTCTCTTAAACCGTTTTCCATTCTACTACTATATACAAACCTTTACCTCACTCGTATGAGAAATCTAATTGAACGGCTTAGTAAAACAAGTGGTATGAAACGCTTGCGTTTACTTCGTCGGTTAATTCTTGGACTTGTTCGATTGAAACTCTTGTGACAATTTTCTAGTGGAGATCTACAATTTGTTCGTAAATATTTAAGTTAAGCTAGTGGTTATGGGACATCAAGCTAAGCTCATATATTTACTAGCTTACTGTAATTGACACTTCTTGATGATCATGACTATCATTTTTGTGATTTAGACTAGCAATTGTGTGATGTCTCTTTGTCCACGTGGAGGACTGTACCTCATTCTATTGAGCTTCGTCTCATTTCTTTGTGGGGTAGCTCCCCATGGTCTTCGGGTCGTTCGTGTGTCAAAAATTAATGGCTAGCTACCATGAGATAGCGTCTCGTTCGTGTGATACAAATGTTGGTGAGTTTTCATGCTCCCGTTCGTGTTATATGCCTCCCCTTTTTTGTGATTTCTGGATTTCGTGTGTTGAATTCTGGAATTTATGCTTCACCAATTTTAGTGATTTTCATTGATATGATTTATCAATTTTTGTGCATTGGTGAATTCGTGTGTCATTGACTTGTTGTGAATACAAGTTTTGGGTATGAAACCCTTTCGGATCTTTATGAAGATTCTTGTGATATTGATTAATCTCATGTTGATTTTCAATTACATACTTATTGTAGTATGCCCGTATGGTTATCATATTTTTATGCCATATCTCTTATTCTATATCATGTCATCTGATATTTATAGCTAGACTGATCCGTTTATTATTTTCTTATAAATAATACTCGGGTCAGACTGAGATGTTACAGGTGCTTCTGCTTGACTTCTCCCCAGGGATTTGCCACTCTGACTTTTGGCTAACCACATAGATTAGCTGTTTTGTTGTATACACTTGAGATATAGACTACCAGTTGTATTCTTTTGTATAGCACGTGTTGCTATTCTTTTGTATTATTGTGGATCCCGTTAGACCACTACTCTGATGTACACTTTCATGTGTTAGTTATATATTCATATCTTCTTCCGCCTTTGTGATATGAATTATCTGTGACTGATTTGTGTTATGTTTATTTCTATATTTGTTTCCGAAGATTATATATAGCCACTGTGTAGTAGCTTTGAGTTTGCGTCGGTATGTCGGATTTCCTCTTGAGATGAAGTGCATGTTATATTTTACCTGGCACATCGGTGCTCGCACAAAGCAATTACACGGATGGTCGCTCCTCAACAGCCTTATTCTCCGTGCTAGTTGACAGCATTACTCCGTAGTGTTCTTGGTTAGCGTGGGTATAGAGGTAGGGCGTCAAAGCTTGGTATCTGAGCCAAACTTCGGAACAATATGGAATATTATAACAAGGATCATCGTCCTAAGTCTTTCTTAGGAGTCGTGCTTTAGGATTTAATTCGAGTCTTCGTACCGATTCATCCTATTTTCTTTTTGATTCCTTGTTTTATCTATCAAGATTGCTTGATATTCATTTGGTGAATAACCTTTTTCTTCTTCTTTATTTCTAAAGGAAGAGAAATGGTTAGACCTGGCCGTCACAGCGCCGGTCAATCTAGTGCTACTCCCCAAGAAGGAGTTTTTATGACTACCCAGCAACTTCTTGACCTTGTCACGAATGCTCAAGCAGCTGGATCTAATCCGGAACCTACTCACCCTAAATCTGGGTTTGCACGTTTGTGCAATGATTACACCAACCTGGGTGGGAAGCCATTTAAAGGTTCTGAAACTATCATCGAGGTCCAGGCTTGGTTGAGGACCTAGATCGAATCTTCATTTGCATGAATCTCGTCGATCTTCACCGTGTTCAGGTGGCTTCCAGTATACTCCAAGAGAGAGCATTGGACTGGTACGAACTTCTTATTTCTGAGATTAATGAAGTGGATCTCACCTGGGAGCAATTCCGGGAACGCTTCGAATTAAAATTCGTGGCAGAAGTAGAGAAAGTGACATTGGCTCGGCGTTTCATAGACCTTGTTCAGGGTGAAGCCTCCATGACAGACTATGTCGCATCATTCGAGTCGCTTTCCAAATATGGGGTTGAATACATCAACACCCCATTGAAGAAGAACCAAAGATTTGTCTATGGATTAAACAAAAATCTCAAGAAGCCATTACTTCTAAAATTAGAAGTTCCCTTCGACCAAATCATTGATATCGCTCTTCGTCTTGAAGAGGCGGATAGGGAAAGTGATGTTGAAGTGGTGGGTTCCAAACCAAACTTCAACAACAAGAAGAGGCCAAACAGATTCAAAGGTCCGTATCCCAACAAAAAGGGTAAGCAAGCAACTCCTGCTGCAAAGGCTCCTTCTCCTAGTAGTGGGAAATGCTTCAATTGTGGGTCTAGGGACCATTTTGCGAACAAGTGTTCAAAGCCTCGTACTTGCCGCTATTGCAAAAGCCCGTATCATTATTTATCTTCATGTCCCAAACTTCAAAATAGGAAGGAGGGAAAGTTGAATGTTGCTCAAGCCCCTGGCAACACATCTCGCGCTCAAGGTATATCTCATTCTATCCTTGATGGTATTATTATATTTCATGATCAACCTATTCAAGTTCTCTTTGATACGGGTGCATCCCACTCTTTTAAATCAAAGGAACTTGTCGATACCTTTTCTTTAAGTGTTGTTGCTTTAATGACTTCTTTAAGAATTGTGAATCCGGTTGGTGGATCCGCAACTCTTAGTTTGCTTTGTAAAGATGTGGAGATTATTTTGTGTGATTTTCCTTTTCTAGCCGATTTGCATGTCATGCGTTATTTAGGCTTTGGAATGATTTTGGGAATGGATTGGCTTAATCGTTATGAAGCTCACATCCTATGTCCCGAGCGGACTATTTATCTCCGACACCCGCAATCTATAAAGCAGATTTCTATTATTCTTCAAGATTCGGATTCTTCTTTGACTGCATCATTATATTCTTTAAATCCTCGTGATGACGATAATGATGATGAGGAAGATATTATTTCTCTTATTCACGTTGTTCGTGAATTTTCCGACATATTTGAGCCCGTTTTAGGATTACCACCTAAGCGAGAAATTGAGTTCAGAATTAATCTTACCTCTGAAGCTCAACCTATTACTCATCCTCCTTATCGCATGTCTAATAAGGAGAATGAGGAGATGCGTAAACAATTATCTGAATTGGAGACGAAACAATTTATTCGCTCTAGTTCCTCGCCTTGGGGAGCTTCAACTATTTTCGTGAAGAAATTCGATGGTACACTTAGGCTTTGCGTTAACTACCGCAAGCTTAATGATCTTACTATCAAGAATAAATATCCTTTACCTCGGATTGATGATCTATTTGACCAACTTAGTGGTGCTAGAGTCTTTTCACAATTGGACTTGGCTACCGGTTTCCATCAGCTTCGTATCGCAGAGGATAGCGTTCCTTTGACATTGTTCCGTACTCGTTATGGATCTTATGAATGGCTTATTATGCCATTTGGTCTAACGAATGCTCCGGCTTATTTCGTTGACCTTATGAATAGAGTTTTCAAAGACTTCCTTGACCGGTTTGTTCTCATCTTTATTGATGATATTCTTGTGTATTCAAAGACCGAGGAGGAGCATGAAAAGCATCTTCGGATTGTGTTGGAAACTCTTAGGAGCAATCAATTGAAAGCAAAATTTTCTAAATGCCACTTTTGGCAATCTCGTGTGAAGTTTCTCGGGCATATTATTTCCGAATCCGGAATTTCCGTGGATCCTTTAAAGATTGAAGCGATTCAAAGTTGGAAGAGACCGGAGAGTGTGACAGATATTCGTAGTTTTCTCGGATTGGTGGGTTATTACCGTCGTTTCATTAAAGACTTTTCTAAAATTGCCGTGCCTCTCACTAGCTTAACAAAGAAAGGTGTTAAATACGTTTGGTCAGACAAATGTGAAGCTTCTTTCCAGAAATTAAAAGAACTCCTTTCCGATGCTCCTATTCTTGTGATTCCCGATGGAAACCAAGATTTTACTGTTTATACCGATGCTAGTCGCATTGGTTTGGGCATCGTTCTTATGCAAAAAGAACGTGTTATTGCATATGCTTCTAGGCAATTGAAGCCGGCCGAGACTAGATATGCCACTCATGATTTAGAACTCGCGGCTATTGTTTTCGCTCTTCGGATTTGGCCTCATTATCTTTTAGGAGAGAAATTTGTTCTTTATACCGATCATAAGTCTTTGAGGTATTTATTTTCTCAAAAGGAACTTAATTTGCGTCAACAACGTTGGCTCGAGTTCCTTGCTCCTTATGATCTTGATATTCTTTATACCCCCGGTAAGGGTAATCGTGTCGCCGATGCTCTTAGCCGTAAGCAACAAGCAGTTGTTTCTATGATGATATCTGAATGGAACGATCTCGAGGTCTTATCCACTTGTGAGATTCGAGACCGCGTATCCGATTTATGCTCATCATTTGTTTTATGTAGCCTTGAGGCTCATCCTTCTCTTTTAGACTGCATTCTTGAAGCTCAAAGGCTAGATCCCTACTTGGCTCTTCTTGGCCAAAATTTTAAGGATAAAATTAATATTGAAGTTTTGAAAGACTTTGATATCGATTCTCGTGGCTGCATTCGGAAATTTGGTAGACTTATCGTGCCAAATATTAGTGATCTTCGTAAAGATATTTTAGAAGATTCGCATCGTTCTAAATTTACCATTCATCCCAGTAGTAGTAAAATGTACGCGGATATGAAGAGACTTTATTATTGGGAGGGAATGAAACTTGACATCGCTAACTTCGTTAAGTGTTGCATGACTTGCCAACTCGTTAAGGCCGAACATCAAAGGCCCGGTGGGTTACTGCAACCTTTAGAAATTCCAATTTGAAGTGGGACCAAATTTCCATGGATTTTATAGATGGCCTTCCCCGTTCTCGTTCGGGTCATGATAGCTTATGGGTTATATTTGATAGACTTACTAAATCCGCCCATTTTATTCCCGTTCGGTCTAACCGAACCGTTCCTCTTTTGGCCAAGCTCTTTGTTAAAGAGATTGTTAAATTACATGGAGTTCCTACTTCTATTGTTAGTGATCGTGATCCATTGTTTACTAGTGGATTTTGGAAGAGTCTTCAAAAAGCTTTGGGAACGAAGCTTAATTTTAGCACCGCTTATCATCCCCATTTCGATGGACAAACCGAGCATGTGAATCAAACTCTTGTAGATCTTCTTCGTGCTTGTGTGCTTGATTTCGGTGGAAGCTGGGAAGATCATATTCCACTTGTTGAATTTTCCTATAATAATAGCTTCCAATCTAGTATTGGTATGGCACCTTTCGAGGCACTCTATGGAAGGCCATGCCGATCTCCTTCTTGTTGGCTTGAGGCCAGTGAGAAGCTGGTTTTAGGTCCAGACTTTATTCGGGATTCCACAGAGAAAATTGACCTTATTCAGCGTAGGATGAAAGAAGCCCAGAGTAGACAAAAATCATATGCCGATAACCGGAGAAGGAAATTAGAATTTTCTGTTGGAGATCTTGTTTTTATTCATGTGTCACCTATGAAAGGTGTTGTACATTTCAGTCGATCGGGAAAGTTAGCGCCTCGATATATTGGGCCATTTCCTATCACTGAACGCATTGGTTCCGTGGCTTATCGCCTTTTATTACCGGCTCAATTTTCTGTTATTCATGATGCGTTTCACGTTTCTCAATTACGGAAATGTCTTCGAGATTCCGATTCTATTCTTGAGCCCGGTGTTGTGGAAGAGATTGAAGTTTCGCCTAATTTAACTTATGAGCAGCATCCTATTCGAATTATTGCTTCGGAGGTCAAACGCCTTCGAAATAAAAATGTCCCGCTTGTGAAAGTTCAATGGTCTTCAAATCCTAAGGATTGTTCTTGGGAATCTAGACAGTTCATCGAGCGAACACATCCGGACTTACTTTCCCGCGCTCTTTAAGGTGAACCTTTTATTTCAGATTTCTTTTTGTGTTGAATACGCTCTCGTGGTTGTTACTATATATCTTTTTCTTAAATATTGCGAGGACGCAATTTCTTTAAGGAGGGGAGTCTGTAACAACCCGCATATTTATCGATTTTTTTATATTTAAATATTTTATTTAAATATTTTATCGATACTCGGAAGTTAGTCTGAAAAGCTACTTTTTGCATACGGTCGAATTAGGACTCGGGACCATTTCCATTGAGTTCAAAATGACGTTTGCGATCTTTTTAAGTATAAACTTTGATATGTTTGGAGATAGTAGAATTTTGCTACTTTTTCACTTAGGGCTTTGGTTTGGGCTGAGCCCATTAACCCCACTTAACTCAGTTCCAACCCTCTCCTCTTCATTTACTTCCTTTCTATTTTCCTTATACTCAAGCTTTAGCAACAATGGTGAGTGGAATGGGAAATTAAAACTCCAAACCCTAGTTTTCTTTTGCAAATCAAACTCTAGCTCCAAACTAAGAGAAGAACCCATTGGTAAGTCTTCTCTTCTTCTTCTCCAACTCATTCTCTTATCAATTTCAGAAATTCCTAAACCTAACTTTGGGAATGTTCTTCTTTTAAAGCTTAGAATCAAGCTTCTTGTGTTGGATTTGAAGAGTGGTTGATTCTCCTTTGCTTTCAAGCTTCTTCTTCATTTGTTTGGGTTCAAAGGTGAGATTTTTATCTCACATCTTTGTCTATAATTATCTTCGATTGTTAGGTATAAATTCCAAACACTTATTCTTGTGAAATTGATTTTGGTTTGGATTGATTTGGTGTATATTCCAATTTTTGGTGTTTTGCAATCAAAATCTATGAAAATCCTTTTATGGATATTTGGACATTGATATTTGAGGCGTATCGAAGAGCCGTTAGGGCTGGGTTGTCGCTTGGCGTAAATCCTTAGTCGTTGTCGCTCGATTGATCGCTTCCGGTATCCGTTTGGCCATTTTTGGCCTAGGTTCAGGGAATGCCCTGAACCCTTGAATCAGATGTCTGAAACGTAGTATTCAGACGTCTGAATATTATAATGGGAATTTTTATCCCCCAGTATTCAGACGTCTGAATCTATATTTCAAACGTCTGATTGGTTCATTTGGAACCAGAAAGGAAATAGGCTAAAATGTGCCTATTCCAGACGTCTGAAATCAAAGATTCAGACGTTTGAAATCTGTTTTGGAAAATATTTTATTTTCCAGATTCAGACGTCTGAATCCTTGATTTCAGACGTCTGAATCTACACTTTTTTTGCCTATTTGCCTATTTTCTTGGGAATTCCGACTTTAATCGATTCGTGTTGATTCCCTTTTGTTATTATCACTTATTATCGACTATGATGACATTTTCTTCGTGATTTTTGGGAATATCCAGTTCGATGGATTCGGTATCGATTTCTTTGGATTTTATTCAAGTCTTCGAATGTGAATTTTGATGATTGGTTATTTCTACAATCATTTCAGTGATTTATCCTTTAAAAATATAAAGGTTTTCTATGCTAGTAGTAAATATCAAAACTCTTTGTTCAAATGATTTCAACACTATTTTATAACAAAGCTCGCTGTCTTAAACCGTTTTCCAATCTACTACTATACACAAACCTTTACCTCACTCGTATGAGAAATCTAATTGAACGGCTTAGTAAAACAAGTGGTATGAAACGCTTGCGTTTACTTCGTCTGTTAATTCTTGGACTTGTTTGATTGAAACTCTTGTGACAATTTTCTAGTGGAGATCTACAATTTGTTCGTAAATATTTAAGTTAAGCTAGTGGTTATGGGACATGAAGCTAAGCTCATATATTTACTAGCTTACTGTAATTAACACTTCTTGATGATCATGACGATCATTTTTGTGATTTAGACTAGCAATTGTGCGATGTCTCTTTGTCCACGTGGAGGACTGTACCTCATTCTATTGAGCTTCGTCTCATTTCTTTGTGGGGTAGCTCCCCATGGTCTTCGGGCCATTTGTGTGTCAAAAATTAATGGCTAGCTATCATGAGATAGCGTCTCGTTCGTGTGATACATATGTTGGTGAGTTTTCATGCTCCCGTTCGTGTGATAGGCCTCCCCCTTTTTATGATTTCTGGATTTCGTGTGTTGAATTCTGGAATTTATGCTTCACCAATTTTAGTGATTTTCATTGATATGATTTATCAATTTTTGTGCATTGGTGAATTCGTGTGTCATTGACTTGTTGTGAATACATGTTTTGGGTATGAAACCCTTTCGGATCTTTGTGAAGATTTTTGTGATTTTGATTAATCTCATGTTGATTTTCAATTACATACTTATTGTAGTATGCCCGTATGGTTATTATATGTTTATGCCATATCTCTTATTCTATATCATGTCATCTGATATTTATAGCTAGACTGATCCGTTTATTATTTGCTTATAAATAATACTCGAGTCAGACCGAGATGTTACAGGTGCTTCTGCTTGACTTCTCCCCAGGGATTTGCCACTCTGACTTTTGGCTAACCACATAGATTAGCAGTTTTGTTGTATACACTTGAGATATAGACTCACAGTTGTATTCTTTTGTATAGCACGTGTTGCTATTCTTTTGTATTATTGTGGATCCCGTTAGACAACTACTCTGATGTACACTTTCATGTGTTAGTTATATATTCATATCTTCTTCCGCCTTTGTGATATGAATTATCTATGACTGATTTGTGTTATGTTTATTTCTATATTTGTTTCCGAAGATTATATATAGCCACTGTGTAGTAGCTTTGAGTTTGCGTCGGTATGTCGGATTTCCTCTTGAGATGAAGTGCTTGTTATATTTTATCTGGCATATCGGTGCTCGTACAAAGCAATTACACGGATGATCGCTCCTCAACAGCCTTATTCTCCGTGCTAGTTGACAGCATTACTCCGTAGTGTTCTTGGCTAGCGTGGGTATAGAGGTAGGGTGTCACAGCTCCATGGTCGCAGTTAACCCGAAATGTAACAGCCTGAAATTCTAATTCAATCTGATACCAAAATGTAACAGCCCGAAATTTTCGGCTCCGAAAATCCCAGATTGTTAGGGAAAAGAAGAAAGAAGGAAGAAGAAAAATAGAACAACAATATCTCACATTCACAGCTGATCAAAATATAATATCAAAATAATAACATTTTTATTAAGGAAAGTTGTAATTGTTACTTTACATACAATTCATCAGCAATACAATCATTTACACATAAACTGGATAGTTATACAACTTATTCCAGACTACAATCTATACAGACTGCACAGTCTCATATACACGGCGGAAAACTCCATACGTTCCTGCCATCCAGCTCTCCTCCTGAGCTCCAGAAACGTCATAACCTGAAAAGCTGTAATACTCGGTCTAACCCGAGCATTACATCAAAGTAACACCCAGGTCAGGCTGGAAACCGGCGTGAGTAAACCCATCTAACATATAATACTAAACATAAAACTAATATAAAACCTGAGGTAACTCGTACTTCACTACAAGTCCACAACTTGTTATAGTCAACACTTATTTCACAAATCAATCCCTAGTCTCTTTACTCAGTTTCAAGGGTCCACATTATTCCATTCCAGCCTATTGATTTCACATATCAAATCTATATAGAATTATTATAGATTACAAATCGAAGTGGTTCTGGGTACTTACTGATACCCGACTCCGGTCTCTTCGAATCTATTGTCATCTTAACCCAAGTTATTCGATTAAATACAATTCAACTTTAAATACAGGATGTCACTTTTACAAGCAATTTATTATTGATAGATAACCACATTATCATTGTCCACCCAACATATCATATCACAAAACATTTCATATCAGAGATATCAACCAATGCAAGGCATTTAACATCATTCATTCATTCATAAGCAGGATTGATCACTTCCTAATTAATTTAATTTATCTCTAATTAATATTAATTACTAACTTTAACCACTTAGATTACCTTTTCCTAACATTAATCAATTATAACCCAATTAATTAATCATCTTTTAATTATCCATCTTAATTAATCACCCTTGATTAATTATCCTTTAATTACGTTAAGTAATTAACCGTTAATTAATTACACAAATTAATTAACCTCCCGTTCATATTGATTACATTGATCATTAATTAATTACTCAAATTAATTATACTATAACCACTTATATTGATCAATTATCCTTCAATTAATCACATTCATTAATTAACTAACCCTTAATTAATTTCCTTAATTAACCAATCCTTTAATTAATTATACTATGTAATTAATCCTTAATTACTACCATTAAGTAATTTCCCTTTTATTACTTTCATCAAGCAATTATCATTAATAAATCACATTTAGTAATTTTCCATTAACTACCCACCTCAGTTAATGACATTAAGCAATTATTCTTCAATTACTTTTATTAAGTAATTAATTAATTTCATTAAATGATTAACTCTAAATAAATTAATCATCTTTTAATTAATAACTTAATTAGTTAATCACATTTATAAATTAATCCTTTAAATTGATTATACAAACTAATTTCTAATTACCATAATAATTTAATTAATTAATTAATAATTTCCTTAACTGATTTCATTAATCAATTAACCATCCTTAATACGTTAAATAAATTATATTATATTTAATAACATCATTCAAATCACCTTTAAAAACATAAAGGAATTGACCTACTATAGAATTTACTTAAAATAAACAATTTTGAATCATTTTAACTTTGGAAAAACTTGTTTAAAACTTATCAATACTTTGTTTAGAACTTGGTTCATACTTATTTTGAAAACTTATTCCCTTTGTTAATCTTTTTGAAACTTGATTTATTATCATCTAAGCAAAAAAAAAACTTGTTACAGACCTGAGCCCAAACTTCAATTACCCGAGTCAACCCAGAAAATTTCTTGAGCTAACCTCGTGTTTCTCGCGTCAATCTCAACTTCGAGTCAGCCTTGAGCATGCCCTCAAGTAAACTCCAACTCCATCTTTCTTAACATCACGAAAAAAACCAGACATACACACCCACGCGTGCACATGCACAACTGATCGCCGACGATCAGGTCACATATACTACCATCGTCAGGTTGTCATCGACCTACCTCTACGATCCCGAACACCTGAACTAAGGTTCAGTCTTGAAATCAAAAATGAGCCCATCTCACTGAACCTGGAACGAAATAGGTTGCCAATAAATGCCACGACTCACCTATTCCGATCACCGGAGAACTCACAACTCCGTCCAGACCTTCGCCAGAGCTTTACGCTCCTAGTCCACCTACCCCGACCTAGACCGATACAACAATTATGACACAATCGCCTGAAATTCGACATCAACCAAGATTCGGTCTTAAACCCTAGTTTAGACTCACCGCACCACCATGACTCTCTAGAAATTTGCCAATTATTTTCCTACCATCCCTGACCCACAAGCTCCCTTCGACAAGAATCCCGTCCCCACCGAGCCCCTCGCTCGGCTGAATTTGACTAAAAATGATTTCCGTTCAACATGGAATTCCTCTCTAATTAAAAGCTTAAAAATATTGATTTTATTTTTAAAAATCATCATTTCTGATAATAAAACAGAATATATACCTGAAACATTCAATTATTAAGATTGAGATTTTGATATGGTTTCAATCTTACCGTTCTTCTTCTTTTGTTTTGAAACCGGCTTCAGAATTAACTTGGAAATATTTTTAAAATTTACACCATGTTATAACAAACAAATTTTTTTTGTACATCAATGTTTAAATTGAATCAGGGAAAGAGATATTTGGATTTGATCAGGTTTTGAAACCTGGATAACCAAAATAGAGTATTCATTTGCATTCTGACATGCACACCATGAAATCATTTGTGTGTGTGTATATATCTTCATGCAATTCATATAAATAAACATGCAAATACTTATATAGACAGATTAAGATTTAAGGTACAATTTTATTCACCTACAAAAATATGTTTGAACAGAGCTTGTATCAGTTTTTAAATTTGAAAATTTAAATTGCTGTAATATTTGAAAGCTTGTTGCTGGGAAAAATACTTGAATTCTTGAAACTGAGATGATTTGGGCTTTTGATTACAGGTTGAAGCTTGCCTTATTTTGGTGATTTCAAGCTGTTGAAATGTAAACAGGCTACAAATTTTTTTTCTTGAGTTTGAAAATGGTTTACAGGCTTTAGTTTTGATTTCTTGTGGTTTGAGAAATGTTTGATTACAGGTTTTGTTTTGGATTTTCTTTTATTTGTATAATGATAGAAAAAAGAAGTGAAGAGGTGGGATATATGTTTATATAGGCTTAATTAGGATTTATTAAAAATAAAAGAAAATAAAAATAAATGGGTGTCACTTATTTATTCATTTAACGTTTGTCATTTACCTATTTTAATCACATTACACGTGTTAAATTTTATTTATTAAACTTACATGTGTAAATATGCAAGTTTTATTTATTTTTAAAATGGTTTATAAGCCTTTATAATTAAATTTCTTAATTAACAATTACTTTTCTAAACTCAAACAAATAAAATTCTTTAAAGAAAATAAAATAAAACAAATCATATATTAATAAAAATCTTATACATATATTTTTAAATCCAAAATAATTTAAGATAATTATCTTTTAGATTTCAAATTTTAAATCCAAATTCAATTTAAAATCAATATATATATATATATATTTAAAAAAATTCAAATTCAATTTGAAAATAATAATTCTATTTAAAATCTGTTCATATCTATATATATTAACAATCATTATTATTTGTTTTTAAAAGAATAATTTGTAAATTTTAGGTAATTATATTAGGAGATTACCAAATAAATATTTATCCAAATATTTATAATTCAACTTTTTATTATAATTTCAAATTCATTTACATATTCAGATATTTCTAAATTATCAAAATTCCATTTATTCATCCAAATAAAATCGGATAATTATTCAATTATCAGATGACCAAAATCCAGGTTATCACATTCCTCTCCTCTTTGAATCTTTTCGTCCTCGAAAAGGAACGAAACCAGAATTTTATCAGAATGTTTATTATCAGCTTATATTGCTCTTTGGCCATAATAAATCCTTTATTTAAGAATTTTAAAAACACTTTAAAATCTATATAATATTACCAAAATAGCTTTATAAAAATACTTTTTATAACTCGATGTTTCAACTAGTCCATCCTTGTTCTCATAGAAATTCGGTCATACATTGATCAGGCGTAGGACTGAAAATCTATAAGTACTTAGCAGACCCGTTTTCAATACCCAGTAAATACTTGGAAAATATTTTAGTGAAAATATAGAAAACACTTTTTGAAAATAGAGGAAACATCTTTGGTGAGAATGATACGGAAATCATCACCTCCTCCATGATCGCAGTTAACTCGATGGTTACGTTGCCATCCCGACAAAATCCATAGATAACTGTAGGCACTCCACGCCCCTCGATTACCCCATGGAACCCGCCACAGATCGCAGTTACATCCTGAATCACATTGCCATCACAGCAAAAGTCCATGTAACTGCAGGGATCAGCGCCCTCGATTTTCGCTGCCAAATGAAACTTCACCACTCCCACATAGGTCGCAGACTACATCAGTCAAGTGCCAATGTAGCCTTAGGCTCTCACAGCCTCTCAACTTTCGCTATGTCACCATAGGTCACAGTCTACCGATGTTACGTTGCCATCGCGGCAACATCAAACGTAGAACGTTGGCTCTCAGCAGCACACACGACTTTCGCTATGGTCCGCAGTAGATCGTAGTGACATTGAGTTACACTATCGTTACAACGTGGCCCAAATGTCTATGTAGGCATCAGCGCCCTCGACTTTCGCTACCCACTATACATAATCCTCAAGAACTTTAGTTTGTCCGAACTTCCTTACAGGATCAATTTTAGAATCCCCCCAGGGTTCAAGGCAGTACCACCCCGTGGCACTCCTAATGAAGTTCATTCCAATGGGAGCGCCTTTCTCCCCAGAGCCAATCTCAAAACACTTTATACTATACACTTATAGTATCTTTCAAATCATACCTTTATGATTTACATAAATCTCCTTTACACAAAATCGATTCCCAAAATCGACAATTATCAAACTAGGCTTCAAAATTCCCAAAATTTGATTTTCCCAAGAATCAAAAGCCTTTCCAAAATCCATAGGTTCCAAAACATTTTTCCAAAATCATCCTCATAAAACCATCTATATATATATATATATAATCTTGAAAAATCCTTGGAGTACTCCATACTTGTATAAATTCCCTTTTTATACTTCAAATACTTTCAAAAAACCTTTTCTTTTGGCAATAGATTCAACAAGGGGAGTTTTACCAAATATATAACTTTATTTATTGCCAAATCAAATATTCATGATTACTTTATAAAGTTATTTACCATCTCACTTACTCTTATAAATGAGTTCTAATCACAGAAATATCCATCCTCCAATTATTTCATCATTCATTTTTCAAAATATATCTTTCCATTTCAAAATTCGTTTTACAGTTCTTATTCACAAATTCTCAATATCAATTTGATTCAAACCTGTATGATCTACACACATCATCCATATACAATATTAATCTGATCGCTCACTCGATTACACAATTTTTCTTCCGAACTAGTATCGTCCACCCGACTTCCAAATGCGGACTCAGATCTGGTTTCTTGATCAGAAACTGTCATTCTCCTTAGATGGTCGTAACTATGATAGAGAATTTCCAGAACCAAACAAAAATCCATATCCAGGATCGCCGTCGAGAATCGGTGAAAAATCCCAACTTGGATCGATATACTATCTCGAAATTCTGTGCTCGAATCTGGATCAAATCATTATAAGAATAGAATAATATACGTACATCCTACTCTTTTATCTCAATTAATCATTAGCTAAATCAATTCTCTTCCTATTCACCTTCATTTTGATTTTTTATTCATTCATCCAAAATTTTCTCCCAATTTCCATTTGGTTAACACTTCAATTCTTATTTCTATTGGTATTCAATTATAGACAGTTTGCACTCTGACCAACTTGTATTTAGAAAATAGCTTGAAAAATATTTTACAATAGATAAGTAGTTGTAAAATAGTTATTAGTTGCAAATTGTAGTAAAATAGTTAAGTAATTATAAAATAGTTGTAAAATAATCAAATAATTGCAAAATAGTTGTAAAATAGTCATTAGTTTATAAAATAGTTGTAAAATAGTTAAATAGTTTCAAAAGTAGAAAAAAAAACAATTTTGCGTTTTAAAAAAAAAGAAGTTGTATAGTAAATAGCTAGGAAAAATAGATTTAAAAAAGTTTATATTAAAATAATTTATTTGAAAAATAGTTCAGAGCCAAACTATTCAATCCCCAATCTCCATTTCCAATCTATTCAATTTATATTTCCATGTCTATTTAAATTGATTCAATTTCAATTCAAATTAAGTTAACTTCCATTCTCATTCCAAATTCAAATCAATTCCCATTTGAATTTGAACTTATTCAACTTCAATCATAGTTCCTATTTAATTCAAATCAATTTCAATTTGAACTAATTCAATTTACAAGTTAAAGATGAACTTGTAAATTAAAATTGTTTAAGAATCAATTTTAAAGTTGGAAGATAAAATTGGATAATAAATTGAATTTTGAAGATAATATTGTTTGAACTTTTATTTGAACTTTGAAATAAATTAAGTAAAGGTAATTTGAAATGAAATTTTGGATCACCGCGTTGACTTTGGTGGATCGAGTTGCACAGGACTTAGGGGAAGGCAACGTGGAAGGCTGGCGGAGGTACGGTCGGAATTTCGGTTGTTTCAGTGGTTGGCGTCGGTAGTTCGAGGGAGTTTTTCAGGCATGTTAAGTTCCAATTTTGACCAGAGCGACTCGTTTTTCGATTTAAAATGTAACGACCCGAAATTTCGACTTCGAAAATTCGAATGTCGAAAATTTCAGATAGTTAAAGAAAGGAGAAAAGAGGTAGAAGAAGGACAGAAAACAAAACATAATCTCATATTTCACAGCGGATCAAAATATAATAACAAAATAATAGCATTTACACAAAGAAAGCCTGTAATTGTTACTTTACATTCAATACATCAGAGTTACAACCATATACACATAACTGGACAATTATATCAACCTATTCCAGACTATCAAAACAACTCTCAAATACACAGCGGTAAACTCCATATGTTCCTTCCATCTAGCTCGCCTCCTGAGCTCTAGAACGTCTTAACCTGGAAAGCTATAATACTCTGCCTGACCCGAACATTACATCAAAGTAACACCCGGGTCAGGCTGGAAACTAGCATGAGTAAACCCATCTAATATGAAATACTAATGCATAAAACTTATTTAAAACCCAAGGTAACTCGTTCCTTACTACGAGTTCTTAACTTGCCATAGTCAATTACACATCTTTCTCGAAGTATCCTTACTTAGTTTCAAAGGTCTAGTTCGCTTAAATTGTTTCATTCCAGCCTATTGGTTACACATATCAAATCTATAAAGAATTATAGTAGATTCCAAATCGAAGTGGTTTCAGGTATTTACTGATACCCGACCCCGGTCTCTTCGTATCCCATGTCATCTTAACCCAATTTATTCAAGTGAAATACAATTCAAACTTTTAATACAGGGTGTCACTTTTACACAGTAATTTTATCATTGGTAGATAACCACATTATCACTGTTCAAAACAAACATATCATATCACAAATATCTCATATCAAAAATATCCACCAATCTTTCATAAGCAAGATTTATTAGTCACACCATTTCTAATTAAATCAAATTAATTACTTTAATCACTTTTAATCCCGCTTACTTAACAGTAATTAATTACAAACCATTAATTAATCATCTCTTAAATTATCCTCCCCAAATACATTAAGTAATTATCCTTTGATTAATTACCCTAATTAATTTAACTTCCACCCATTCACATTATTTATCCTTAATTAATTACTCAAATTAATTATCCGATAATCACTTACATTGATTAATTATCCTTTTAATTAATCACACTCATTAATTAACTAATCCTTAATTAATTTTCTTAATTAATCAATCCTTAATTAATTATACTAAGTAATTAATTCTTAATTAATTCCATTAAGTAATTTTCCTTAATTACTTTCTTTAAGTAATTATCCCATTGGTTAATTATCCTCAATTAATTAGCCTTCAATTATTAATTAATTAAACCTTTAATTACTAATTAAATTAATTAATTCTTAACAAATTTATCTTTTAATTACTTACATTAAGTAATTATCATTTAAGTAATTATTCTCCAATTACTTACATTAATAATCTCTAATCACCAATTAATTAATTACTACTTACTGATTTATTAATCTCTAATTATCTAATTTTTAATCCTTAATTATTTAATAAATGAAATTAATTAATTACTCTTTAATTCCTTCATTAACTTAATTAATCTTTAATCATAAAAACCTTAATTATCCTTCAAGATAAACCATTTATCTTATTAATACTTAATTATCAATCACATATAAATTTTTAACATTTTATTCTTTTTAATTAACACTTGATTTCATTTTCTACATTAAGTTCAAAATAACTTACAAATTTAAGTTAAACTATCATATCACTTCTTAAATCAAATGTTAAATAAACATTTATTATATAAAGAGAATTCATATAAGAAAAGTTCAAACTAAATTTATTTTAAATTTTCGAAATCTTGCTTAAAAAAATTTAAAACTGTTTTTAAACCTGCTTCGGGATTAACCGATGATGACTCGAATCCTGACCCGAGACCACTGCCTTTTTTTTACTTAGATTTAATTTAAACATAAACTTGAACATGAATTACTCGGGTAATTGAGGAAGGAACTCGAGTAAGGAGTCGAGTAGGAATGTGAGTAATAATTAATAAATACTTTTCTAAATTTGTATAAATAAAATTCTTTAAAGAAAATAAAATAAAAACTAATAATATTCAAAATAAAATCATATCCAAAATATATTTAAGATATACATCTTTTAAATTTCAAGTTTAAATCCAAATTCAAATTTAACTTCAAATTTAATTTAATTTAAAATCCAAATTAAAATCAGTTCAAAAGAAAAGAAAAAATTCAAACCTGTAAACAATTCACTCCAGATTAAACTAAAACCCTATTAACATTTCACCAACACAAATCATCAAACCTGTAACACCAATTTATTAAACCAGAGAAATTTCAAACAACAATCTCAAACCAGAAAATTCATAAGAAATCATACCTGATATATCAAGCAACAAATCTTCAACTTGTATCATTAGAGCATTTCAGTTTTCAAGAGCTCATAGCATTCAGTTTTCGGATTTAAGCTATTCAAGTTTTCAAAATCTCAACTGCTTCAAACTCTCTGTTCAACGTCTATACAGGTGAGTAAACAACTAGCTTTGTTTTAAATTGTTGTTCGTGATGTATTTATTAAGTAGGTGATGTGAAAATTGTTTGCATGTGTGAAATTTTGGTTTGTATGTTATAAATATGTAGGTTTAAAGTGTGCATGTATTAAACCTCATGCATATCTCTGATTTACCACTGACAGGCTAAAATCTTGATCAAAGATCAAGTTCTCTTCAAACATTCACTTATAAGTTGTGAAATTTGAACAAAATATGTTTGTTTTTACATAAACTAAGTATATAAAATATATTTAGGTATGTTAAGTTGAAAATTATCTGGAAATTTAGGAAAACAGTGGAAATTGTAAACTTATAAAATATTTGACTTGAATAATTCTTGGTTCCAGGTTTATTATCAGATTTGTTACTAAAATCATGATTTTTAAAAAGATAATCACAAGTTTTAGTGTTGTATCGAGGGTGTAAGTCAGAGTTGACCGAAAAATAGGTTTGAGAGTTTTTCTGGCGATCAGGGAACCTAGGAAGGTCGGGGTTTCGATTGGAGGTGGGGGATGGTTCGACGAGCTCGGAAAAAATATCATATGGGTGGTTAACCAACGTGGCGTCGGCGGTGGGTCGAAATGGGTTTTAAACCCTAAAATGGGCCGTGGCCGGAAATTGAATGCCTGTGTCATCTTTGGTGAGTCGAGTAGAATCAGACCTGGGGCATTAGTTGCGTGGATGTCTGAGGAGGCTGAGGACAGGATTACATGACCTCTGGTGATCGGCGTCGGGGATTCGGAGGGTCTTCAAGCGAGAGTTTTTATTCCAGGTTGCTCGAGTTTGCCTAATTTTGATCATGGGCTTGTGATAATACTTTAGTGGTCGGAATTGTTTAGTGAGATGTTCTTCGATGAGTCGAAGGTGTCGTGGATGGTCGGAAGGGCCTGGGTCGCTGGTGCATGTGCACGGGGGAGGGGCCACAGTAGTGTCAATAGTTTGGGTAAATGGATGACTCGAGGAAATAGGCAGGTGGCTCGGGATCATCTTTGGATTAGCATGAGTTTTTCGTGCAACGGATTTAAGTTTAAAATTCAATCTAAGTTTTTTTTTAAAAAGGTAATGAAATGGGTTTACTCGGAGTAGCTCTCGGGTAAGGATTTGGTTTGACCCGAAGCATGTTTAAAACAGTTTTAAAAGTTATATAAAAAGCAATTTTTAAATTTAGATTAAATCTAGGTTAAACTATTTTATGACAAATGTTTTCAAACTATTCGATTAAAGAAGTTGTATTATTTGTTAACTAAAATCTGTGAAATGCTTAAGTTATTTTAAAATTAATTTTTTTTAAGTAGTTAAGTATTAATTAAAAGGATGAAATGTTTTAAATACATGTGTTAATTAAAATTAAGTATTTAAAGTAAATGATTTATCTTGAGAGTTAATTAAGGTTTTAACGATTAATGATTAACTTAATTAATAAAGTAATTAGAATGTAAATAATTAATTTAATTAATTAATAATTAGGGATTAATTAATTTATAAGGGTTTAGTTAACTATAATAAGGATTAATAATTCCTGTTTGTGGATGATTGTTTAAGTAGAATATCTAGATTGATTGATATCTATTGAATGATAATCTGTGATATCCTGTGATGTGATATTGATTATATCAGTGATAAATGTGTGATTTATCTATGATAAATGGTGTGTGAATTCAATATTTTGGAATTGAATTAAATTGTTTAACTTTAAACAACTTGGCGTTTAAGATACGTTTGGATTTCGATAAGACCGGGATCAGATATCAAATTTGATTATCCGAAAACCACATCGATCCAAGTTAAACGTTAGGTCGTGAAATCTCAAAGTGAAGATCGAGATGGAGTTGCAGAGTGCAAGGGTTATTGTCGTTAACTTTGAGGGTAATTCCAAAATGAGTGTAACGAGATAATGCCTTCGGTTTCGTTCGAACCCAGAATGAACTTGTATGGATGAATGCTATCAGACCATCGTCAATGGAGGACGATGAGCATTCCAAGATGTGTTCTTAAAAGGTAATCGTAGCCTCAAGCTTCATCAACCGAGAATGACTAAAATAGGGGAGGTGCAGCAAGTTAAGTGGGTAGCACCCAAGTACGACGAGATTTACCCATGTCTAGAGGTCCCTTTTTATTCGGCTTAGTGGGCAGTTGTTGGCCACAACTACAGGGTTGTCTTGTTTGAGACTGTCCAGTAAGGGATGGTTCCAGCCTTGTGTTGCAGAGGATTTAGGGTGGATCCTCGGTACGGAGATCTAGGCCACGTACTGTGATGGGTGGTACCCTAGTAGCCCTGCCATTGATGGAAACCCATTATCCCTACTTGACTTTACAGTTTTGATTGTATAACCCACTTTGTGGTTAGTATGCTGGAATTTAATCATGTAACAATTTCAGCTATGTGAATATTTATTTGAAAACCCAAGACACTATTATAATATCACTGGATTTCCTATCAAATGTTTTGGTTAGCGTAAGGTAAAAACTTACCCATGTTTGTGTGTGGGAAGTCTTATGTGATACCTTTGTTTTCAAATGATTTTCAAAGTTAAACAACATTAATCCATTTACTCACACTAGGCTCATGTCTGACCCGAAGTTTTTTCTGTTTTTCTTAAACTCTTGGGTACTCAAATTTTTTATGAGTAGCCAAGTGATCAGGTTTGGCTTAACGAATTTTGGAGAATCTTGGAGCAGGAGTCCAGACGTAACTATCTATCTATTTCTGCTGTGTAGTGTTGTTTGTTTGTTTGTTGTATTTTTGATGGATAGACATGTCTTTATAACTGTCTAATATGATGAACTTGTATAGCTGCGTGTAATCTGATATGTATAAGACTATGTAATGGATATGTGAAATATTATATTTTGTTCCATTTCCGCTGTGAGATTCTGATATTGTTGTTTCTTTCTTTCTATCTATTATATTTCTACCTATTTCTTTTCTTATTGATGATGCGTCTTTCTGTGGAATGAAAGGCGGGTCATCATATATTGTGATTTGAAGCATGGGTTTAATCTAGTTTAATAAATTTTCAAAAGTTAATTAAAGCTAACTATGTATTTTAAAACTCTAAAAATAAATATTCATTTATCTAAAGGTATAATAGCTTGAAATAAGAATTGAATAAAAGGATTATATATCTTTCTTTTAAAGTTTTATATATAAATAAGTATAGTTCGAAAATATATAAAAATAAAACATATAATTATATATAAATTTAATTATAAACCATTAAATCATATGTTAATATAATACTTAAATTAATTAAATACAGTATAATATGCAAAATTACAACTATAAACAAGATAAATACATTTAAACAAATGTAAGAGAAATACATCATGAGATTAACAAAATGTTAACAATATTTACATGCAAAAATAATAAGTGTCATAATTTTTTTCATTTTCTTTTATTTTTAAATCCTAAATCAAGATTTTTTTTATATATATCCTTTCCACTCTCTTCTCATCTCTTTTTTCTATCTTCATTTTCAAATCTAAGAACCAAAAGCCTGTAAATAATTTTAAAACCAGATAAAGAAAACTGAAGCAAACAAAATTTTACTAACTAGAAAAAAATATAGAAACTTGAGCAACAAATCCTTCTAAAACTTTTATAATCCAAAACCTGGAAGGTCAAAGCAAGATCAGAGCATTCAAACCCAGACCGGTTTTCAAGTTCAAACCAAATTCAAATCTAGGGTTCTCTGTTTCTTCACAGACAGGTGAGTAATACCTATTTCTATTAAAGTCTAATCTATCTATATGATTGTTGAATGGGATCAACAATTGAAGTAATGTCATATGGATGGATTAAAGCATTTGCGTGTATATAAATTTGGTTTATTCTATGCATATCTGTGTGTACATTTATGCTAGTGGGTATATAGATATCCGTTTTTGTTTCTCAACAGGCTAAATCAAATTTTAAAATCTATATCTTTTAATATAAACAATTTTATGTTGACATCTCAAATGAAAATTTGTTTGTAGTTTCCAGATTTAACTTTTAAAAATAATTTCAAGATTAAATATTTAGCATACATTAGAAAAGTATTAATTTACAGCAAAAAACCAATCCAGGTCAGAAAATAAATTTTATAAATTTGATGTTTTGTTCATATAATCATAATCGCCTTGTGAAATGTTGATTTTAGGTTATGGACACGTGATTTTTTAAGCTTGTAAATTTAGTAAAATTTTAGATTGAACGGATTTGGGGCATTTTTCAAATTCTGGTGATAAGATCGATTTCACAATAAGGTGGTTGGCATGGAGAGGCGTTGGTCAGTGGGACATCTAAGAAAATTGCTAGATGTTTTACTTATTGGAGCGATTGGCGGGTCGAGATGATTCTATGGTTTTAGGGATGCTTGGAAGGAAGCTCGAATTGGAGAAAATGGCGAGACGGTGGTGACGAACTAGGTGTGGTCCTGGTGGAGATGGAAGGGGATAGGATGGCGCACTTTCTGGTGAACTCCGGAATGATGAATGTCGTTGGATTAAGGTGGCAATCAAGAAATTTGGGTGAACTAAGTTTCGTTCCTGGCCAGGGAGGTTCGAATTTTGATTTAGGTTTTCTTGCGGCGTTTCGGGTGGTGAAGCATAACGCGTGGGTCGGATGCGATTTGCATGGACTGTCGGTGATCGGAGTCGTTAGTCGGGAATGGCGTACACGAGCACATGGGTGTGCCTGTCAGGTTTGAACATCTGATTTTGGAGTCAGGAAGAAAAAAGAAAGACTGGGGAGATTATCGGGTTGGTATAGGGATTGGATCGCGGTTGGCTTATGTTTTCTTCTTCTGTAGAGTAGAAAGGAGGATAGGGTAAAGGGGTTGGGCCAGTAATCGTTGGGTCGAAGTTTTATAAGAATAAGTTAATTTAAATTAGAAGGAATGAAGGGAAAATGTAAATAATGCAAGATTTTAAGAAAATTAATTTAATAGATTTTTTTTATAAAAAAATATAAATGTCGATCAAGTTCAAAGTAATTTATTTACCAAAGTTTTCTTAAACAAGTTTCGAACTTAAATTCAAGTATGATTGAAATTAATTTGTTTTGGTTTGAAAATTTTATATTAGATTAATTACCAAATCTTTAAGTGTTTTTCCAAGATATTTTAATGATAAATAAGACAAGTGTATTAACTTTAATCAATTAAGAGTCTCAGGTAATTTGTAGAATAACAATAATAGATTAATTTCAAACTTTTAAATTAAATAAGATTTTTAATGATAATTAGATATTAATTAAGATAAAAGAGTTTATCTTAGATTAATTAGGGACTTGGGTAATAAAAGGATAATTACTTAACAAAAGATAATTAATTAATTGGTTAGTTAAAGAATCATTTATTTATTGAAGGAGAATTAATGTAGAATCATTAATTAATGTAAATGATTAAGTAATTAAAGAATGACTAATTAAATGGTTTGTGATTAATTAATGATAGATTAAGCAAGGTTAAGTGGCAATTCTTAAGTGATTAATTATATTTGAGTTAATTAAATTAATTTTAATTATGGGATTGATTGGTCTTGCTTATGGATGATTAAATTGTATTGTATGATTGAATTGATTTATATGTGACACTCTATGATATGAAATGTTCGGTTGAATTGTGATAAAGTAAGTTGTAACAACCCGCATATTTATCGATTATATATTTAAATATTTTATTTAAATATTTCACCGTTCGTCGGATTTTGGTCCGAAAAGCTACTTTTTGCAAACAGCCGAATTAGGACTCGAGACCACCCCCATTGAGTTCAAAATGCCGTTTGCGACCTTTTTGAGTATAAGCTTCGATATGTTTGGAGAAAGTTGATTTTGCTACCTTTTCCCGCTTAGGGCTTTGGTTGGGCTGAGCCAATTAGCCACTTAACTCAGTTCCAACACTCTCCTCTTCATTCACTTCTCTTCTATTTTCCTAATACTCAAGCTTTTATGTTAATGGAGGGTGGAAGAGGAAATTAAAACTCCAAAACCCTAGTTTCTCTTGCAAATCAAATTCCAAGCTCCAAACTCAAGAAGAACCCATTGGTAAGCTTCTCTTCATCTTCTCCAACTCTTTCTCCATTCAATTTCAGAAATTTCCTAAACCTAATTTAGGAAATGTTTTTCCTTTAAGCTTAGATTCAAGCTTGTTGAGTTGGAATTGAAGAGTGCTTGTTCTTGCCATTGCTTCATAGCTTCTCCTTCATTGATTTGGGTGCAAAGGTGAGATTTTTATCTCACATCTATGACTATAATTATCTTTGGTTGTTGGGTATGAATTCCTAACACTTCTTCATGTGCATTTGCTCTTAATTTGGATTGGTTTTGTGAATGTTCCAATTTTTGGGTTTTTAAGTCAAATTTGTGTGAAATCCTTTTATGGATGTTTGATCATGCTTTGGATGATGCATCGAGGAGCATATAGGGCCGGGTTGTCGATTGGCATAAACCCTTAGAGCCAATGTTCGTCCGGTTGCATTTTGGAAGAGTTTGCTCTTCATTTGAATAAGGCTGAAAAACAGCCCAGGCATGATTCAGTCGACTGAATACTCTGTTCAGTCGACTGAACCTGGAACCCGAAAGTTTCCAGGCATGATTCAGTCGACTGAATTCTTTGTTCAGTCGACTGAACCTGGAAACAGAAAGTTTCCTGAACCTAGAAAATTCCCAGGTACAGGGTCAGTCGACTGAAAACTCTGTTCAGTCGACTGAACCTGCTGTTTTAGTTCAATTTGCCTTTTTGGATTGAATTTCCAATTTAAATCGATTCGTGATGATCCTATTTATTGTCATCATTTATTATCCTCTTTGATGACTTATTTTCTTCGGGAATTTTAGGTATATCCACTTCGATGGATCCTTTATCGATTTCATTGGATTTTTATTCACATCTTCGAATGTGATCTTTGTGATTGATTGTTTCTACAATCCCCTTTGTGCTTTGTCACTTTAAAAATATAAAGGTTTTCTATACTAGTAGTAAATATCAAAACTCTTTCTTCAAATGATTTCAACACTATTTTATTACAAAGCTCGTTTTCCTCAAACGATTTCCAAACTATTAGTATATACAAGCCTTTACCTCACTCGTATGAGAAATCTAATTAAACGACCTAGTAAAACGAGTGGTATGAAACACTTGCGTTTACTTCGTCGGTTAATTTTTGGACTTGTTCGATTGAACCTCTTGTGACAATTTTGTAGTGGAGATCTACAATTTTTTCGTAAATATTTAAGTTAAGCTAGTGGTTATGGAACATGAAGCTAAGCTCATATATTTACTAGCTTACTGTAATCGACACTTCCCTTTGATCATGACGATCATTTTAGATTTAGACTAGCAATGTGCGTTGTCTCTTTGTTTATGTGGAGGACTGTTCCTCATTTTATTGAGCTTCGTCTCATTTTATACATGGGTCGTACCTTTTTAGGTGCGTTAATGTTTATCTATGCATGGGGTGTATCTTTCTAGGTGCATCGATGTTTGTTTATACATGGGTCGTACCTTTTTAGGTGCGTCAATGTTTATTTATGCATGGGGTGTACCTTTCTAGGTGCATCGATGCTTATTTACTTCGTGGAGCAATCGGCTCAATAAGTCGGGACATGGGGCGTATCTTTCTAGGTGCGTCGATGTTCGTCTATGCATGGGGCGTATCTTTCTAGGTGCGTCGATGTTCGACTTAGCATGGGGTGTATCTTTCTAGGTGCATCGGTGTTAAACATTACATGGGGTGTATCTTTCTAGGTGCGTCGATGTTTATTTATGCATGGGGTGTATCTTTCTAGGTGCATCGATGTTTTTTTTTTATGCATGGGGCGTATCTTTCTAGGTGCGTCGATGCTAGAGCATGGGGCATATCTTTCTAGGTGTGTCGATGTTCGACTGTACATGGGGCGTGTCTTCCTAGGTGCGTCGATGTCCAGTTTGTGGGATTGGCCATCCTTTTTATTGTGATTTCTGGATTTCGTGTGTTGATTTCTGGAATTTGTGTTTCACCAACTTTTACGATGGGCATTGATATATATGTCATTTATTGTGGCTTGGTGAATGAAATTAGGAGTATGACATTCCTTTTTATCTTGAGTAGATTATTGTGATATTGATTAATCTCTTGTTGATTTTCAATTACTTATTTATCACAGCTTGGCATTGTGATTATTATACGTTTATGTCATGTCCCTTATTATATATCACTTCATCTGATATTTATAGCTAGACTGATCCGTTTATTATTTTCTTCTTAAATAATACTCGGGTCAGACCGAGATTTTACAGGTTCTTCTGCTTGACTCCTTATTCGTCTTCATCTGATCTTTTGGCTAACTATTTAGATTAGTAGTTTATTTTGTTGTATACACTTGAGATATAGACTCATAGATGTATTCTTTTGTATAGCACGTGTTGCTATTCTTTTGTATTATCGTGGATCTTTTGACCACTACTCTGTATACACTTTTATGTGTAATATTCATATCTATTTCCGTCTTTGTGATATGAATGGTCTGTGACTGATTTATGTTATGTTTATTTCTATATTTGTTTCCGAAGATATTATAGCCACTGTGTAGTAGTTTTGAGTTTGTGTCGGTATGTCGGATTTCCTCTTGAGATGAAAAGTTATATTTTTATCCGGTATATCGGTACTCGCACAAAGCAATTATACAGATGGTCGCTCCTCAACAGCCTTATTCTCCGTGCTAGTTGACAGCATTCACAGTAATGTTCTTGGCTAGCGTGGGTATAGAGGTGGGGCGTCACATAAGTTATCTATCTGAGATGATTTTTTTGTGAAAATATGAATCCTGAATATAAATTCTGCTGATTTAACTTAAACATTTGGCTTAAAGAATAACATTTGTATTCAAAGAGACCGGGGTCGGGTATTAGTAAATACCCGAAACCACTTCGATTTGTAATCTACAATAATTCTTTATAAATTTTATTTGTGAAACCAAATAGGCTGGAAATGAAATAAATTGAGTAACCGATCCATTTAAACCAAGTTGTTGGTTCTTATACATAGATTTGTAAAATAAGTATTGGCTATAACAAGATATGAACTCGTAGTGAGTTACGAGTTACCCCTGGTTCAAATTAGTTTTATATATTAGTATTTCATGTTTGATGGGTTTACTCACGCCGGTTTCCTGCCTGACCCGGGTGTTACTTTGATGTAATGCTCGGGTCAGACCGAGTATTACAGATTTTCAGGTAAGAACGTTTCTGGAGCTCAGGAGGGGAGCTGGATGGCAGGAACGTATGGGGTTTACCACTGAGTATTATTGTTTGTATCCGGGATAAGTTAATTTTTAACTGTCCAGCATTTGTGTAATGTTGTAACTCTGATGAATTGTATGTAAAGTAACAATTACAGCTTTTCTTTATAAAAAATGCTATCATTTGTTATTATATTTTATCTGCTATGAATGTGAGATGTTGTTGATTTCTATTTCCTTCTTTCTTCTTTCCTTAACAATCTGGGATTTTCAGAGTCGAAAATTTCGGGCCGTTACAGCTAATATTATTCAAACAAATAAAATAAAGTTTAATAATAAGCATTTCATAAATATTAATTAATTTATAACAATTTATAAATCAATAAATTATGTGGTTTATTCAGAGTATTCATCATTACGGTTGTGCGACTCAAAGGTTTAAATTTAGTCTACGATTAATTTCGAACTATTTGAATATTAACGTTCACATGTCACTTAGCAAGTGGTGTAACATTTTGGCTGAATTTACCGCATACTCATCTTTTGGTAAAATCCAATTTTACTTATTATAAGCTATATCCGATAGTGATAATTATTTACACCCTCTTCGTAAAAACTATATCACTTTGGATTTATGGAATTTGGTAGTGGTCAAAATTCCAATATCATCCACATTCAATTTTATAGTCCTAACACGAAGTCCTTGGTTCAGTAATAAAAATTATTATTAATTGAAATGCTCCGACAAGATACTTTGAATTTGAGTTGACTTTAGATGACAGTGATACTAACCTTACATAACCGTGAGATGAATCCTACAACGTCCCGATATTTTCAACCATTCGCATCCCAACATGCCGGACTTGTATTACTCAAAATATCAGATTGTTAATTTATATTTGGCAAACTCAGTATATACAGTAAATAAATTAATCACAAAATCACAAGCACAGAGCAATATAATAATAATGCGGCGGAATAGATAACTAGTAGTTCATGAAGCTACTATATATGTAACGACCCTGAATTTCCGACCCAATTTAAAATTTTAAACCCATCGATTAATATAAAATTTTGAAATTTATAAACGATCTCAATTAACGTCCAAAATTTATTTATAAGATGCGTCCAGTTAGATATGAATATAGAAAAAGTTTCATCGCGAAATATCACAGTAAATTTCGTTCGCGTTTTACTGCATATCAGTGCATATAAAGCTGTGTAAAATTTATCTTTCAAATCCAAATATTTTTACACAGTTATGTTGTAAAAATTATTCTGATCAAGATGATGTAATTCGTTTCGTCAAAAACTGTCATTGCCTATTCCGTTTAAATTGTTTTTGCAAATCGAACAATTTAAGCGGCGTAAATTTGAGCTTTTATAAAACTATCGTATCGCAATTATCTGTGTACCGTTGGAAGCGCCTCGTCGCACTGATCAAAACGGTATATTTATTCGTGCTAATAGGAGTTAGACGGGAATCTTCGCATTAATTCAATCGCTCTGAACGGACCGGTTAAACTATAATCAGCCTAATTCTTTAGCCGTATCCAAAAGAAAACATGAAAATAAAATCTCAGCCGATGCATTTAATACGGTAGTTGGAAGTTAGTGGTTGACTTGAAAATTAGAATGGCTTTTGGGAATTCAAAATGAAATTTACTGCTGCAAAATTTTAATATTAAAAGAAACAACACGTCGTTTCATCTCACTGTTTCACACACATTTGCAAACTCTTCAGGTACTCTCTCCTCTTTTCTTCTTCCTCTCATTCCTTTTTCTGTAAACTAAAAAAAATTGGCCGAAACTAAAAAAAGCCACCCATGCACAAACCCTTCCACCTTACGCCGCACCCTTCCCCTCTCCATTCACCACTGATGCGTCTCTCCTCCTTTCTTCATCTCTGTTTTAAGAAAATATTCCCAGCGCTTCTCTGTTTTATGAAGATTGCTTACCTGAGCATTTTACAATATTTGGTTATGCTTGGAGTAAGATGACATATGCTGAACTAAGGACTATGGTCAGTAAGACACTAACTTGCAGAATAGTTAAAAGGGGAGAACTGTAGTGAAAAAATGGAACAGTTTCTAAAGAGATGCGTGCGTATAAATATGTAACTGTGTATGCCGAGGGATGTGCACATGGGGTTCATGCGTGTTGAGGGGACAGTTGCAATTTTAGTCTCGGCTGCGTTTTTAAAAAAAAAAGCAAAATGGAAAAATGCAAGAGTATGGTGCAGCATTGTTGAGGGGGAGAAGGTGATGAACAGTGGGCGTGTGCATGAACAGTGTGCGTGCGCCTGGTGCATGCAGGGGACGTGTGTAAGTCATGCGTATGAAGGCAACTTGCACTCTGCGTACATAAAAAAAAAGAATATATATAAGGAAGGAAGGTTGCGTATTGCATGACTTGCTGAAGGGAGGTGGGAGGTTGATGAAAGCGTACGGTGGAGTTGGGAAAGAAATTCATTTGGCTCGGCTGTTTATATATTAAACAAAAATATAAAACTGTGATTAGCAAATAGCTTTTAGATATTGCAGAAGCGTATTTACGAAAATGTCTATTTTTGGTTGCTGAAATTAATAACCACTTTTCTTTGCTTGTTGTGTGCAGAAGCGACCGATTAAGCTTTTTTGCAGCAGCATCGATTTTCAACTTTCGTCCTTTCCTCTGTCATCGGTAAGTGCATCAATATAATTTTATAAATTATATATGAAGTTCATTGAATTAATATCGTCTCTCTTTTGTCGATATTTGCAGTGTCCGTTGTTCGTATTGTACCGACTTCATTCATGCTTCTTTTCGCTTCGCCGTCAATTTCTTTATCCACGAAAGGTGAAATAAATTTTCACGACTTATATTCTTATACAAGTTTTGGCTGATGAATGATTGCTATGTGATGTTGAAATTGGATGTTATTTGTTATTGTTAAAGTTAAATTGGAATTGATATAGGATAGTTAACAGTTTTAAAACTGATTTATATGTTAAATTGATTAGTTAAATGTGACCCCTTTTAATTGTTAAATTAATTGACATATAGAATAGTGATAATTACACTTTGAACCATTGAACGTATATTGGATTAATTGTTGTAGTATAAAATTAAAATTGAATGACAAGTGAAAAACCGTATAAATAATTAGTGGAATAATCTTTAATATACATGAAATGATAGTGTAGATTCTAGAAATAATTATATTAATTGGCACAAATAACAAATGTAAATTAGTACGATTATTTCGGGATTATTTAAATAAATTGTTGAAATGTTATGTATGGATGCTATTGCTTGTTTATTTACTTTGACACCATCCCAGTTATCACGCTGCAAGTTCCCTTTGCTATGCTTTGATTTTTGAATTGAAATGGAATCGGGTTGAAATGATAAATACCGAAATAACTTGACTTAGGATAGAAAATTAAATTAAACCCGACTAGTCAATAATTTGATTTAAATAAAATAAATATTTTATTTGAATAATAATAAGGTTTTGGAATAAATGAGAATTTGAATTTAAGTGAAAGGAAAATGTGAATATTTGAAATCTGAACAAAATATTAACGCAATAATTGACGAAAGAACATTGTCTAAAATTTAATTGATTAATAATTAAGTTTTGAAATTATTAATAATTAAGTTTTGAAATTATTAATAATTAAGTTTGAAATTAGTAATAATTAAGATTGAAATTATTTGATAAGTTAATGAGAATGAATTATCTAATAATAAAATTGAATTTCTGTAACAAGAAATAAAAATGCGTTTTATCAAAACAAATGAAAGACTTGAATTTTAAAGAATTGGATTTGACAAATTTAATTTAAATTAAATTTGTAAACTTTGATAATGAAGTTGAACTTAAGAAGGAAATTTAATGAATTAGAAATTTAATGGAAATTGTTTAAATGATAAACTAATTTAATGAATATCGAATGAAATCGATAAATGAGTTTAAATTGATTTGAAAGTTAAATTAAGTTTAAATGATTATGGAATGGAAGTTATATACAAATTTAAGTGTATGTTTGAATTGTTTAAATTTAACTTTTGAAATTGAATTATAGAATTTTGAAATGAAATTGGGAAGTTATGAAATGTAAATTCTGGAAATTGTTTTGAAAAGACAAATGAAATCTTGAATTTCAAATTCTAATTGTAATTGAATTGATTTGATTTTGAAATTTATTTAACGACCAATCGGTAAAATAATTACGAAGGTTATTAAATGAACCGGAATCGGTTAGGTACATACTCGCTGTCTAAACCGAAAACCACTTTAATAACTATACGCGGAGTGTGAACCAAAATGAAGCGGTTGGAATGACGGACGCGGTGACTAAAGAAAGAGAACGATAATGGATAGCCTTGACACTTGTTTCAAATTGGAAATGACTAAAACAGAAGCCGTGCCGGGCCAAATGGGGTTAGCTACATCAAGCGAACACACTTCTTCGTAAACTACTCATTACTTTGTTATTGATTGGTGCGCACCCTTGAATTTGGAGTGTTGTTTCGTGGTGTTGCGATCGTTGCAGCGATGCGTTCTCACCAGTCCGGATCAGGCAAACGGTAGTTTCACTACCTTGGGTATTGCCTCATGTGCCTTGTCATACTTGTATTCCCATATACGCGATCACTACAAATTTGTATTGTATTATACCTATGGAGTAATCCCTGATATCCCACTAGTTTACGATGGAGTTTACAGTGCTGTATATTCTATAATGCTATATGAAATGTGTTAAGGGGGACAATGGTAACGCCTTAACACTATTTTGATATTTTACTTTACTGTTGGACATTATCTATTTATCATACACTACTATGTATAAATAGTTTAACGGATCCTGTAAGATGTTATTCCATTCATCTTTGAGTTATTGTTATTTTGAATTTGAATCATATTATCTGTATAAGAATATATGTCCTGATTCGAGTGTTTGTTTATGCTTATGCTCGAATTAGACTGAGGATTGCTGTTGCTGTTCTACTTGGAGCTGAAGACCGAAGATTATCATTATCTTATCTTTTCTTATCAGTATTGCTCTTTCTTTTTGGACTATTGGACATCTATGTTGTTCTATTTTATTTTATCTGAGACATTGTTGTATTTATGGGTAGCTTCATGAACTACTCTTATGACTATGTTGTGATTCCGCTGCACTATTCTGTGATGTATATTTCTGTGACTTTGTGATGATTATTATTTATATATATACTCCATTAATAATTCATGTTTTGTATTATTTAAGTTGACATGTATGGAATATCGTCAATTTAAATGGTGCAAATATACGGGTTGTTACAGTTGGTATCAGAGCTTTGGTTCCCGAAAACCTTAGCCTGTGGAGTTTAAAGCTCATTAGAGATAGGGTAACCATACCCTTGAATGAGGAGAATCATTTCAGAATCCTTATCCTTTGATTCCATTTTGAATTCGTTGATTTGAATTTCTTTAAGATTCTATAAATCTCTATCTTTGATTCTAAATCACTTTTGGTATTCCAGAATGGCAACCAGAAGAAATGCTAGAGGCAGGGGAAGGGGAAACGCTCCCGAACCACGTGCCCCAGCTCCCACAGTCAAGTTCACCACTCTTAGCAAGGAATACACTCAGCTTGGCGGAGTCAAATTCACTGGCTCCGAGAGTATCATCGAAGCATAGCAATGGCTGAAGACTTTTGAGAGGATCTTTACTGGCCTGGAGATCACAGACGCTCAGAAGCGTAAGTTGGCCACTTGGCAGCTTCACGATGCGGCATGGGATTGGTGGGAGTCAGTCACTTCTCGTACTGATGAGGAAACCATAACTTGGGCCCAGTTTAGGTAGTAATCTATCTAAAATTTCACCTAAATAAAATTCCATTTATCTCGTCAAATTTTGACTAATCCTCTTATCACTTGTAAATAGGGATTCCTTTACGGCTCAGTGGATGCCAGCAGCCGGAAAGGCCTAGCTTTATCGATCATTTATGGATCTCAAGCAAGGCAATATGACTTTCTCTGAGTATGAAAGGAAGTTTAATGAACTCTCTAAGTTCGGGCCTGGCTTGATTGATACACCTCTACTGAAGAATGAGAAATTCATCAATGGAGCACGTCCAGAGTATTACGAACTCCTCACAGCTCATGTCCATGGAACTTTCACTGAGTTGATGGATTTTGCTCTTAGATATGAGGGAAAGCCAAAGGGAACATCAGTCACTACGGCTCCAACTACTCAGCCATCCTCTAGTCAGACTGGGAAGAGGAAGCCAAATTTTGAGCAATAGAAGAAGAACTGGTAGAAGAAATCCGGGCTTGGCTATTCTCAGAATAAGCCCATAGATATCTCCTCTATCACCTGCTTTAACTGCAACCAGAAAGGTCACTATGCTAATAGTTTCCCATCCCCAAAGGGTGCAGCTATTCCGCTACCGGCTCAGATGGCCAAGAGAGACGTCTGTCACATTTGCTTACAGCCAGGACACTTTAAGAAAGACTGCCCAACACAGAAGAGAGGTACCCCATCTGGAGTTTTTGCTATTTCCACACCTGCCCCGGAAGTTCCAGATAATCAAGGTACTTTATAGAGTACTTTTACGTTGCACTCTTCACCTGTTAGAGTTCTATTTGACACTGGAGCAACACATAGTTTCATATCTATTGATTTATGTAACAAACTTGGATTGGAACCTATTCTTGCATCTACCTTCTTATGTGTATCTAACCCTATTGGTGGGCTGCTAACCTCAAAAGGGTTTGCAAATATGTCACACTTATGTATGGCATGCATCATTTTACTTGGAATTTCTTTGTACTTGGATTCGAGGCATTCGATAACCTATTAGGTATTGATTGGCTACGAAAGTTCGAAGCCGTTATCTCATGCAAACCTCGAATCGTCTCTCTTATCGACGACAAGAGCTTACCTTTAGTTATTAAAGGCAGATCGCCTCAAGATTGTGCTGGGAGTTTTATATTTTCTCTTGACTCTCATAAAAGTGAACTTAGCTCCACTCCAGTTGTTCAATTCTTTTCTGATGTGTTTGGAGAAGTCAATTCTCTACCACCTCCGCGGAAATCGAATTCCGCATTGACCTTATCCGTGGTGCACGACTAGTAGTTCTTCCTCCTAGGATAATGGCTCCTAAAGAAAAGACAGAGTTGAATGTTTAAATTGAAGATTTATTTTCTAAAGGCTTGATTCGGCGCAGTCATTCAGAATGGGGTGCTGCAGTTGTATTTGTCACAAAATCTGGTGGTTCTCTCAGAATGTGTATGGACTACAGAGAGCTAAACAAGCTCACACACAAGAACAGGCACTCGATGCCTCGCATCAACGATCTATTCGATCAGCTTCATGGAGCTAAAGTATTCTCTCAACTTGATTTGGCTATCGGCTTTCACCAACTCAGAATCGCTTAGGATAGTATTCCTAAAATAGCATTCCACACTGAAAATGGTTTCTATGAATGGCTAGTTACGCCGTTCGGTCTCACTAATGCTCTAACTTATTTCGTCGACTTGATGAATAGAGTTTTCCGGGATGTTCTTAACAAGTTCGTTCTTGTTTTCATCGATGATATTCTCGTCTTCTCTAAAGATGAGAAGGAGCATAGTTCACATTTGGCTTTTGTTCTTAAAACTCTTCGCAGACATTAGCTTAAAGCCAAGTTTTCGACATGCCACTTTTGGAGAGATGAAGTTCGTTTTCTTGGTCATATTGTTTCGGAGAATGGGATTTCGGTCGATCCAGCTAAGCTCGCCGTGATCAATGTAAGTTGTATTCTTACTTGTCAATTCTATCTAAACAACTTATCTATATCTAAATTCGAATCCTTGGAATTTGTAGGATTGGGAGACTCCAAAAACTCCTACAGATATCCGCAGTTTCTTGGGTTTGGCCGGCTATTATCATAGATTTATAGAAAACTTTGCTCGTATTGCTGCCCCACTTACCGCACTGACCAGAAAGAATGTGGAATTTATTTGGAGTGAAAAGTGCGAAGCGGCTTTCAATGAGATGAAGCGAAGATTGACATCTGCCCCAGTTCTTACAGTTATTGACGGTAGTGAAGGATTGGCCGTCCATACTGATGCCTGCCGTGATGGATTAGGAGCATTTTTAATGCAGAAAGGAAAGGTTATTGCCTATGCAGGTCGTCAGTTAAAGACCCATGAAGCAAATTACGCAACTCACGATTTGGAGCGTCTTGCGGTTGTATTTTCTCTTAAGCTATGGAGGCACTATCTATTGGGAACCAAATTCGAGCTATTCACTGACCATAAGTCATTGAGATATATTTTCTCGCAAAAGGATTCGATTCAGAGACAAGTCTGATGGCTCGAATTCTTAGGTGCATATGATCTTGATATAAATTACACTCCAGGGAAAGCAATGCCGTAACCGATGCTTTGAGCAGAAATCAAGCAATGGCATGTTGTAATCTGGTTGAAGGAATGTTATTCCAGCTCGCCGTCTCCCCAGCTCTTATGGATCGTATTATAGCCAAGCAATACGAGGACACTTTACTTTATTGTATCAAAGAAATAGTTCTCAGAAGAGTTGCAAATGCTAACAATAAATTGGGTGCGCATGTTGATAATAACGAAGTCTTGAGAATTGATAATCGAATTTGTGTTACTAATGTTGATGGTCTAAGACAGGAAGTGCTGAGAGTAAACCATCAATCTTCGCTTTCATTTCATCCCGGTGTCACTATAATGTACCAGAATATGAAGAAGTTATATTGGTGGAGTGGGATGAAGCGCGATATTTCTACCTATGTTAGCAGATGCACAACTTGTCAACAAGTTAAAGCTGACCACAGAAAGACAGCGGGTTTGCTTCAACCATTAGAGATTCCAGGTTGGATGTGGGAGCAGATTTCTATGGACTTTATTGATGGGCTGCCAAGGACTAGAAAGGGTAACGAAAGCATTTGGGTGATTGTCGATAGATTGATGAAATCCGCTCACTTTATTCCAGTCAAGTCCACTCGTACTGCTTCGAGTTTGGCCGAGATATATATGAGAGAAGTTGTTAAACTTCATGGTGTACCATCTAGTATTGTATGCGATAGAGATCCCATTTTCACTAGTAAATTCTGGAAAGAATTTTAGGATACTTTGGGCACCAAACTGAATCTGAGCACAGCTTATCATCCTCAGACAGATGGCCAAACTGAGAGGGTGAATCGGATTTTGGAAGACTTCTCCGAGCTTTTATTATTGACTTTGGTGGATCTTGGGAAGACCATCTTCATTTGGTTGAATTCACTTATGATAATAGTTATCAGGTAAAGAAATTTAAATTTAAATTTTGAATAAGTATATTTGAATTTGAATTAATCATCTTTAATAAATCAGGCGAGCATTGGTATGGCACCGTTCGAAGCCTTATATGTACGGCCGTGCAAATCGCCAGCTTGTTGGATTGAGTCTGGAGATCGACTAATGCTTGGTCCAGAAATAATTATGGAAGCTTCTGAAAAGGTCGAGGAAATCAGGAAGAAGATTAAGACGGCACAGGATAGACAGAAGAGCTACGCTGACAAAAGGAGGAGAGATCTCAAATTCAGTGTAGGAGATAAAGTATTTCTAAAAGTGTCGCCTTTGAAAAATATTATTCGATTTGGAAGGAAAGGGAAGCTAGCTCCCAGATTTTTTGGTCCGCTTGAGATTACGGAAAGAGTCGGAACATTGACCTATAGAGTTGCATTACCAGAAAAGTTCGCCGGTGTGCACAAACTGTTCAACGTCTCACATCTTCGCAAAGTTGTGCACGATCCATCTATGACCATTCCCATTGCTCAATTGGAAGAGATAGTTATCGAGCCTGACTTGACTATTGAGCAAAAACCACTTCAGATGGTCGACCATGAGACGAAGCAACTCAGAAGGTAGTCGGTAAATCTCCTCAAAGTACAGTGGAGTGCAGATGAGAGAGATTGCACATGGGAAACTGAGGATAGTATTCGGGATTCAAACCCCGAACTACTAATTTCAGGTATAATTCAAATTTATTAAAATCTATCTTGACTTTTCTGCTTACTTCATTCCTACTTCACTCGTCTTGTTCCTTTTCGAGGATGAAAAGTTTTGAGTGGGGGAGATTGTAACGACCCTGAATTTCCGACCCAATTCAAAATTTTAAACCCATCGATTAATATAAAATTTTGAAATTTATAAATGATCTCAATTAACGTCCAAACTTTATTTATAAGATGCGTCCAGTTAGATATGAATATAGAAAAAGTTTCATCGTGAAATATCACGGTAAATTTCGTTCGCGTTTTACTGTATATCAGTGCTTATAAAGCTGTGTAAAATTTATCTTTCAAATCCAAATTTTTTTACAGAGTTATGTTGTAAAAATTATTCTGATCAAGATGATGTATTTTGTTTCGTCAAAAACTGTCATCGCCTGTTCCGTTTAAATTGTTTTTGCAAATCGAACAATTTAAGCGGCGTAATTTCTAGTTTTTATAAAACTATCGTATCGCAATTATCTATGTACCGTTGGAAGCACATCGTCGCACTGATCAAAATGGTATATTTATTCGTGTAATCGGAGTCAGACGGGAATCATCGCGTTAATTTAACCGTTTCGAATGGACCGGTTAAACTACAATCAGCCCAATTCTTTAACCGTATCCAAAAGAAAATATGACAATAAAATTTCAGCTGATGCATTTAATACGGTAGTTGGAAGTTAGTGGTTGACTTGAAAATTGGGATGGCTTTCGGGAATTTAAAATGAAATTTACTGCTGCAAAATTTTAATATTAAAAGAAATAACACTTCGTTTCATCTCACTGTTTCACACACATTTGCAAACTCTTCAGGTACTCTCTCCTCTTTTCTTCTTCCTCTCATTCCTTTTTCTGTAAATAAAAAAAAAGTTGGCCGAAACTAGAGAAACTCCACCCACGCACAAACCCTTCCACCTCACGCCGCACCCTTCCCCTCTCCATTCACCACTGATGCGTCTCTCCTCCTTTCTTCTTCTCTTTTTTAAGAAAATATTCCCAGCACTTCTCTGTTTTATGAAGATTGCTTACCTGAGCATTTTACAATATTTGGTTATGCTTGGAGTAAGATGACAGATGCTGAACTAAGTAGTCAGTAAGACACTAACTTGCAGAATGGATAAAAGGGGAGAACTGTAGTGAAAAAATGGAACAGTTTCTAAAGAGATGTGTACATATAAATATGGAACTGTGTATGCTGAGGGATGTGCGCATGGGGTTCATGCGTGTTGAGGGGACTGCTGCATTTTTGGTCTCGGCCATGTTTAAAAAGAAAAAAAAGAAAAAAAGGAAAATGCGAGAGTATGGTGCAGCATTGTTGAGGGGGAGAATGTGAGGAACAGTGGGCATGTGCATGAACAGTGTGTGTGTGCCTGGTGCATGCAGGGGACGTGTGTATGGTCATGCGTATGAAGGCAACTTGCGTTCTACGTACATAAAAAAAAGAATATATATAAGGAAGGAAGGTTGTGTGTTGCATGACTTGCTGAAGGGAGGTGGGAGGTTGATGAAAGCGTACGGTGGAGTTGGGAAAGAAATTCATTTGGCTCGGCTGTTTATATATATATATATATATATATATATATATATATATATATAATATATATATATATATATATATATAATATATATATGAAACCGTGATTAGAAAATAACTTTTAGATGTTGCGGAAGCGTATTTACGAAATATCCATTTTTGGTTGCTAAAATTAATAACCACTTTTCTTTGCTTGTTGTGTGCAGAAGCGACCGATTAAGCTTTTTTGCAGCAGCATCTATTTTCATCTTTCGTCCTTTCCTCTCTCATCGGTAAGTGCATCTATATAATTTTATAAATTATGTATGACATTCATTGAATTAATATTGTCTCTCTTTTGTCGATATTTGCAGTGTCCGTTGTTCATATTGTACCGACTTCATTCGTGCTTCTTTTTGCTTCGCCGTCAATTTCTTTATCCTTGAAGGGTGAAATAAATTTTCACGACTTATATTCTTATACAAGTTTTGGCTGATGAATGATTGCTATGTGATGTTGAAATTGGATGTTATTTGTTATTGTTAAAGTTAAATTGGAATTGATATAGGATAATTAACAGTTTTAAAGCTGATTTATATATTAAATTGATTAGTTAAATATGACCCCTTTTAATTGTTAAATTAATTGACATATAGAATATTGATAATTACACTTTGAACCATTGAACGTATATTGGATTAGTTGTTGTAGTATAAAATTAAAATTGAATGACAAGTGAAAAACCGTATAAATAATTAGTGGAATAATCTTTAATCTACATGAAATGATAGTGTACATTCTAGAAATAATTATATTAATTTGGACAAATAACAAATGTAAATTAATACGATTATTTTGGGATTATTTAAATAAATTGTTGAATTGTTATGTATGGATGCTATTGCTTGTTTATTTACTTTGACACCATCCCAGTTATCACACTGCAAGTTCCCTTTGCTATGCTTTGATTTTTGAATTGAAATGGAATCGAGTTGAAATGATAAATACCCAAATAACTTAACTTAGGATAGAAAATTTAATTAAACCCAATTGGCCAATAATTTGATTTAAATAAAATAAAGATTTTATTTGAATAATAATAAGGTTTTTGAATAAATGGGAATTTGAATTTAAATGAAAGGAAAATGTGAATATTTGAAATCTGGACAAAATATTAACGTAGTAATTGACGAAAGAACATTGTCTAAAATTTAATTGATTAATAATTAAGTTTTGAAATTATTAATAATTAAGTTTTAAAGTTATTAATAATTAAGTTTGAAATTAGTAATAATTAAGACTGAAATTATTTGATAAGTTAATGAGAATTAATTATTTAATAATTAAATTGAATTTCTTCAACAAGAAATAAAAATGCGTTTTATCGAAATAAATGAAAGACTTGAAATTTAAAGAATTGGATTTGACAAATTTAATTTAAATTAAATTTGTAAACTTTGATAAGTTGAACTTAAGAAGTAAATTTAATGAATTAGAAATTTAATGGAAAATTTTTAAGTGATAAATTAATTTAATGAATATCGAATGAAATCGATAAATGAGCTTAAATTGATTTGAACGTTAAATTAAGTTTAAATGATTATGGAAAGGAACTTATATACAAATTTAAGTGTATATTTGAATTGTTTAAATTTAACTTTTGAAATTGAATTATAGGATTTTGAAATGAAATTGGGAAGTTATGAAACGTAAATTCTAGAAATTGTTTTGAAAAGACAAATGAAATCTTAAATCTCAAATTCTAATTGTAATTGAATTGATTTGATTTTGAAATTTATTTAACGACCAATCGGTAAAATAATTACGAAGGTTATTAAATGAACCGGAATCGGTTAGGGACATACTCACTGTCTAAACCGAAAACCACTTTAATAACTATACGCGGAGTGTGAACCAGAATGAAGTGGTTGGAATGACGAACGCGATGACTGAACAAAGAGAACGATAATGGATAGCCTTGACACTTTTGTCAAATTGGAAATGACTAAAACAGGAGCCATGCCGGGCCAAATGGGGTTAGCCACCTCGAGCGAACACACTCATTACTTTGTTATTGATTGGTGCGCACCCTTGAATTTGGAGTGTTGTTTCACGGTGTTTCGATCATTGCGGCGATGCGTTCTCACCAGTCTGGTTCAGGCAAACGGTAGTTTCACTACCTTGGGTATTGCCTCATGTGCCTTGTCATACTTGTATTCCCATATACGCGACCACTACGAATTTGTTTTGTATTATACCTATGGAGTACTCCCTGATATCCCACTAGTTTACCGTGGAGTTTACAGTGCTGTATAGTCTATAATGCTATATGAAATGTGTTAAGGGGGACAATGGTAACGCCTTAACACTATTTTGATATTTTACTTTACTGTTAGACATTATCTATTTATCGTACAATACTATGTATAAATAGTTTAACGGATCCTGAAAGATGTTATTCCATTCATCTTTGAGTTATTGTTATTCTGAATTTGAATCATATTATCTGTATAAGAATATATGTCCTGATTCGAGTGTTTGTTTATGCTTATGCTCGGAGCAGACTGAGGATTGCTGTTGCTGTTCTGCTTGGAGCTGAAGACCGAAGATTATCTTTATCTTATCTTATCAGTATTGCTCTTTCTTTTTGGAGTATTAGACATCTATGTTGTTCTATTTTATTTTATCTGAGACATTGTTGTATTTATGGGTAGCTTCATGAACTACTCTTATGACTATGTTGTAATTTCACTGCACTATTCTGTGATGTTATATTTTTGTGATTCTGTGATGATTCTCATTTATATATATATATATATATATACTCCATTAATAATTCGTGTTTTGTATTATTTAAATTGACATGTATGGAATATCTTCAATTTAAATGGTACAAATATACGGGTCGTTACAATATAAACATCAGAGTTAGAAATAAGATACAGCAGAATATCTCAAATACGCTGAAGTCTCGAATACAAACAGATGACATCTCGGAACAATTCAAATGGAAAAGATGAAAGCTGAATTGTGATGACTCAGGATTTCGAAAATATTATTTTAATATGAATTTAATCTAATTAAATAAAATGTAAACTTATCATTTTTAAAAAAGAATAAGACTTTTGGGATATTTGCCATTTATTTATATACATATGTATTTTGAAAGGAAACTATGATTTGAAAATTTAAAATAAAGCCTTTCAAAAATATTTAAAATAAAATCTATCTTATTCACATTAAATTAAAGTAAAGCTCTACCTCATTAACATTGATCTAAATATATATCTGAATGTAATCTAGATAATAATGCTTGAAATAAAATCAATCTTATCAATACGAAATATAAGTATAAAAATATACGGATATGAATTAAGTGTTTGATAGTTAAAATTCAATAGAAACAAAAAATAAGCATTTATGTTAGGAATAGAAATAAATATATAAGTTAAATTATATGGTTACATGAAAACATAAAGTAAAACACATCAGATTATTCTAGAAATATATAAACTATTGAAATACATGTAGATATGCAAGGAAATGAGATAAAAATATAAACATATATGTACATACAAAAATCAAAGGGGATAAGTATGTAACATGAAACAAGACAATTACATTTAATGCTATCAACTCAAGCACAAAACCAGGTCATTTCGAAATATATATGAATCATCTCATTTTCCATAGAAAAATCTAGTTGGTCAAAGGAAAAAAAATTCTAACCAAGAAAGAAAATGTTTGCACCAGTAAACACCTATTCCTGTAAACTCTTTTCTCTCTATATATATATCTTCTTATTCTATCTTGGTTCATCAAAACTTAGCATACCAGAAAAATAAGTAGACACTACCATCTTACCACTGAAGCTTAATTAATTCCTCAACTCAACAAGCAAGAAGATTAAAGAAGATCAGGCTAATAGCTTTTCAAAACAGAAGTGTTCTCTGTTCAAACTTGTTTTCAAGTGAGTAAACTAATTATTTTAATACTTAAATATCATTAAATATGTGCATAGATATATCGTATTTTGTATATATATATATTTAAGTATGTAGCTCTGTGTATATATCTGTGATTGTTCTATGTAATAGGAGATGCCTGTTCTTCTTCTTGTTTTTGGGTTACAGGGTGGAAACTAACAAGAAATTTAACTTCTTCTCATCTAACCATTACCAGGCTTAGGGTTTAAAACAAAATAAGTGTGTTTATGATCAAAAAAATTGTTTCAAGCTCGATAGTGATGAATTGCCTCCGTAAACTTAGTTTTACAGAGCAAATTTCAACTATATGATATTCGAATGTCACAAATTATTAATTTAATTATATAACTTGAATCATCATTCGAAAATAGGATTTTTAAAACTAAAGTGGTGATTTTTAGTCGCGTATGCTAGGAGAAGTTAATAGTTGAACTGAAATGGGTTTTATTCAATTTCTGGCGATCGGAGTTGATCTAGATGTTGAGATTTTGATTGAAGCTAGCGTGGCTGATGGCGAAGTCGGGGAAATTGTTAAATAATTTTTCTATTATGGGAGATGATGGAACGAGGCAACTTTAGGATTTAACTCTCGAATTTGGACGAGGTCAGAGATGAGGTGTTTTCACCACCTCTGGTTGATCGAGTTGTGTGATATTCAAGGGGATGGTAGCATGGGGGATCGAAGAGCGGAGGAAGGAGTTAGGGCATCTCCGATGGTCGGAGCGACTAGGGCGAAGTGATTTGTTGGATGGGTCGAGTTACAGGTTTTCGAACGAAGGCCGAATTCTCGATCTGGAATATTTGGCATCGAGTTGATTATGGTAATCGAATATATGGGTGATTCGCGACTCGCCGAAGGAAGTGAGGTTCACCGGAGCGTCAGTGAGACACTGTGCACGTGTAAGGCATCGATATGGTGTTAGGGCTTGTTGGGTGGTGAGCGACTTGACTTGATACTCGAGAAAGTGGTGGATTGACTCGGGTTGGAACGCGGGATTCTCGAGCCTGGAAACCAGTTTATTAAGTTTAAAACTTAAACTAAAAAAATAATACGTGAGGAAGAGAAGAAGAACTCGAGGAAAATGGGTGGAAAACTCGGGTTGTAACTCGAGTAAGCTGAGATTTTTCTCGGGTTTTGTTTTCAGAAGGTTAAGCCTAATAAATTTAAAGTTAATGATGTTAAACAAATTTTAGCATTAATGAAGTAATTAATGTTTGACAATTTTAAGTTAAGAATTTATTTTAAGTTTTAATTAATTAAGTGAATACGTAAGAATGTTTTTAAATCTTAATTAATATTTTAATTAAGTAGATAACTTAAGATAAGTGTTAAAATTTAATTAACATTAAAACTTTTAAGTTAGCAACTGATTTATTTAAAGTTATTAAGGAAGATTGTAAAATGATAAGTAAGAAGGTAATTTAGATAAATGATTATTATTTAATTAATCAATTATTTTGGAAAGTAATTAAGAACGATTAATTAATAATTATAATTAACTATGTAATCAGGGATTTATCAATTTGTAATTAAAGATTGGTTAATTAATAATTAAGTGTCTAATTAATTTGTAATTAAGAATTGTTAATTAGATAATTAAAGTTAATTAACTTAAAATTAGTAGTTAATGAAATAAATAATTAAGGATTAATTAATTTGAAATTAAGTTTTATTAATTAATAATTAAGGTTATTAATTAATAATTAAGGGGTAATTAATTATGTAATTAAGGTTTAATAAATTGATTAAGAAGTGATTAATTAATTAAACGATATGAAATGGAATAATTAATTAATTAATGATTTATTAAGCATGATTAAGTGATTAATTCTCAAGTAATTAATTTAAAATTGAATTAATTAAAATAAGGATTAAAGATGCTTGCATATGGATGAATGTTTGAGTAGAATGTCTGGATTTGTGATATCTATTTGGTGATATTATGTGGTACTCTGTGATAAGCTTTGGATATATCCGTGATGTTTGAGTACAATTCATCTGTGATAATGCTATGTGAATTCAAAGTGTTGAATTAATTGTTTAAACTATTAAACAACTTGACCTTTAAAATGGCGTTTGGATTTCGATGAGACCGGGATCGGGTGTCAGTTATGATTATCGAAAAACCACATCGTTCCAAATTAAACGTTAGGTCGTGACATCTCAAGTGAAGATCGAGATGGTATTTCAGAGTGCAAGGTTATCGTCGTTAACTATGAGTGTAACGAGATAATGCCTTCGGTTCGTTCGAACCCGGAACAAACTTGTATGGATTGAATGCTTTCAGAACATCGTCGGGTAGACGATGAGCATTCTAAGAGATATGTTCTATAAAGGTAATCGAAGCCTTAATCCTCTTCAACTGGGAATTGCTAAAACAGGGGAGGTGCAGCAAGGTTAGGTGGGTAGCACCCAAGCAGGACGAGATATACCTCTGTCTAGATGTCCGTTTTTATTCGGCTGTATGGGCGGTTGTTAGCTACAACCGCGGGGTTGTCTTGTTCGGAACTGTTCAGTAAGGAATGGTTCCGGCCTTGTGTTGTAGGGGGCCGGGAGTGATCCTCGGTACGGTGATCTAGGCCTCAAACTGTGACGGGCGGTACCCAAGTAGCTCTGCCATTGTATGGAATCCAATCTCCAATAAGCGTCGTACATTTTGATTGTGCCCAACTATGTTGGAATGTGAGATGTAAGCACTTAAGCTATTTCTGTATTTTACTTGAAAACCCTAGACACTATTATAATATCACTGGATTTCCTATTAAAATGTTTTGGTTAGCGTAAGGTAAAAACTTACCCGTGTTTATGTGTGGGAAGTCTTACGTGATACCTTTATTTTCAAATGGTTTTCAAAGTAAAAGAACTTTAACCCATTTTGTATTTTGGTTAAAGTTGTTTAACTTACCCGTGTTTATGTATGGGAAGACGTATCTATCTATCTATCTAGTTCCACTATATTAGTTGATGTATGTTGTATTTTGGGAATGTATTTAATGGCAGATATATATATATGACTGTATTGTTTGAATGGTGTTGTGTAACTCTGATATATGTAAAACTATGTAATAGTTATGTGATGTATTATATTTTGTTCCGTTTCCGCTGTGAGATTCTGATGTTGTTATTCTTTCTTCTATCTTTTCTATTTCTATCTCTTTCTTTTCTTATTGATGATACGTCTTTCTATGGCTAGAAAGATGGGTCATCACATGAATCGATAGTTGGATCTCCAAGCGAAGCTCCAAACTCCAAAGGTGAGTCTTAAATGCCTTATCACCCAGTCTGACCCGACCACAAAGCAAAACAAAAAACACTCGAGTCAGGATTAACATTCTCATATCAATAAATCCAACTCAGGTGAAATATCAACTAAAATACAATTAATTTGAAGGATGTTTGGGATACCATCCTCCAAGGATCCATGGGACTATCTATAATGTTGAAATATACGCTATTAACAACTAATCGTCATTATAACACCGCAGTCGTTTTAAAAATAATTTATATTTCAAAACCAAATATCATTTCTATTTCAAATATAGCTATATCCAAATTATAGCACTTTCAAAGTTACAAAAATTTCAAAACCAAAACAATTTGAAATCATAATTCTTTGAAAAATCATAACTTCTGCCACATAAACAGTTTAGATATTAATAATAGTATAAATTAAAATAGTCTTATAAAATAAATTATATAAAAAAATTATGTAAAAAAATTGGTTTATATTAAATAGTTTATATCAAAATAATTTATAAAGTAAACTATAATTTGAAAATACTTTATTTAATATAATAGTTTCCTCAAATATCACAAACCGATTCAAATCAACTCAAATTCCAAAATTCCAATTTAATCCAATACCAATCTATCAATTTCAATTCAATTCAGTTTCTAAATAAACAATTTCAAATTATATCAATTTTAATTACAGATTTGAACCAAAAAATAAACCATTTAAATTTCAATATATTTCAAAGCTTTAAATATTCAACATTTTCCAAAACTAAATTTAGCAGTTTCATATAGATCTTGATTTAACTTCATTATTATTTAGTCTTGAAATATTCACCTAATAAATTCGATATCATTTAAATAACCTTAAATTACATTTTACTAAATATTTCTTTTAATTTATTTAATCATGAAATATTCATTAAATTACTTAAATCAAAATCATGTTATAAAATTATATCCCTTTAAAATTCAAATTCCATAAGTTCCAAATCGATTTTATTTGAATATAATTCTTAATGAAATAAAATTTCAAATCAATCTCAAGTCCATCATTTCAACCTAAATTTATTAAAATCATTATAAACTTTATATTAAAATATAACTTAAATAAATACTTGACCATACCATAAATTCAAACTTTATTATTAAACTTATTTTATATTAAACAAATTTATACATTGCTTTAAGAATTTAACTATATACAAATAATATTTATCTGATATCAAAAATCAATATTTATTAAACCATATATTTCTTTCCAAAAACCGTAGAAATCATTTTCGAAATATTTATATATCTAGACCAACGGTGTCTGTATAGAATTTTCTATCCTATGGTCAAGTGATACAGATATTTATCATTTCAATCCGTAATTTAAAAATAAATACGGGTATATATCATTTCAACCCATAGTGAATTATATACTAACAGGGAACTTGCAGGGTGATAACAGATATGATAATAATATAACATGCATATATCGTCAATATAAATAACAGATAATGATGTCAGATATCATAGGTGAACAGATAGCATATAATGGCAAATATATAACAATGTAAATAACTAACAACATCATATTTCAATTGACATTCCAATTGTAATCAAATTTAATAAAAATAAGAACGTTAATCGTAAGTGATTGCTCACCTTTCGAGGCTATATAGAGATGAACGAGAATGAGGAGTTACAAATCCAAAGCAAAGCTAGATTGAACACGAATTGGAAGAACAAGGCTGATAATCAAGAATTGATAAAACGAATCAGATCTGGATCGATGAAGAAAATTAGTATAAGTGAACATATATAACTATATATATAAAGTCATATTCTAAATTCAAACTTATATAATATTTATATATAACTGAAACAGACAAAATTTCATATTTATATAAAATAAATATATATACACATATACAAGCTTACATACAGGTTATAAATAAAATCAATATTTATTATCAAACTAATGTAAACAATATATTATATTTCGAAATATCATATCCAAAATCTTATATAAATTACATTTTTTTCCCATCATATATATATTATAGTGTGTCTATATATATATATATATATATATATATATATATATATATATATATATATATGCAGACCTTATGTATGGCATATATGTAAATCAACTGTTAAAAACAAATATAAAATAATATAAAATAAACCATATAAACTTATACTCAAAATTTAGACTTTCCTTTATAAAACTGTAAAATGAACAGTAATTTGGCGAATTGTACTATACATCTGTAAACTGGCATATATGAACCTTCACTTTATGTTTCTTTCAAAATTCCAGAGCAATATACGAGCATATATATATATATATATATATATATATATATATATATATAATAGATTGTAGATCTTTTATAACATGAATACATATCAGATGTATGAACTAACATATTTATACCTAGTAACAACTTTATATATATCTATATGCTTAAAATATTTGCAACTGGTAAATAAAGCTAATAATATATATCCACTAACATAAATTTATGTCTAACTTTATCAAAACAATATATGTAAACCACATACTTTTAAAATAAATATTATTATAATATATATTAATTACCTTTTGATCTAGTTTAGCTCAACTCAAATAACAGTAAAAACAAACTTATGAAATAAAACTTGATGAGTTTGTAAACCGTACATGCAAAGATAAATTTGTACATGCAAACTGCAATATATATATATATATATATATATATATATATAACTAAAATATACAGCAGATTATATTTATAAATGAATATATATATATATATATCAGACCAAAATAAAATTTGCAAAACAATTGTATCACTAAACCAACTATGACCAAATACATACAAAACAAACATATATATATATCTGTGTGTGTGTGCGCGCGCGCGCGCGTGCTTCCCAACAGTATATGCAAACAACTATATGAACAAATAAAGTTGACATATATTTCCAACCTAAAAAGAAAAGAAAGAGTAGATCGAGATCTCGGCAAGGGGAGGCTGCTGCCGCGAATCTGGTGCGAGCAGAGTTGGTTACAAAGGGCAGGCTGAGCATGAAGGAAGAAGTGGCAGGGTGGGGCAGAGGTTGTCTACGGTGGTGGACAGTTGGTCGGTAGGAGGTGAGGATGGTTCATGACTGGTACGGAAGTGGAGACTCGAGCTATGGTGGCTACACGGTGATGCTCACATGAAGGCAGAAGGTAAATAAGGGTTGCCTACCGTGTGGCTACGACACTAGGTGGGGCTCGGCTAGTAGAGAGAAGGGTCACGGCCGAGATGTAGTTCGAGTGGAGGAAGCAGGCAGATGGTAGAGCGGCAAAAATTCGACACGAGCTCGGGGTAATGGTTGCTGACGAGGCGGGGCGTGGTGAAATGGCAGGTGAGAAAAATTTAGGGTTAGTTGCAAGGTGAAAGAAGAGGAAGAAAGGCAGGCGGAGGAGAGGAAAAATGGGTTCTTGAAATGAGCATCATCATAAAAATGAAACAAGGTGGAAAGAAGATAAATCAAGCTACAACATGTGAATCCAGAGAGTCATAAAGGTAGGCTATTGATTGGTTTTTTTACCGATGAAAAAATTGAATGGACTGAAAAATAAAAGAAATAAATGAAATCTCAACGTTCACGCTTTGATTCAGTAGAAAGGTTAAAAGCAAATTATTATTGTTTGGGCAGCACGTCACAAGTTTGAAAAGACAAAGGAAACAAAAGGTCACAAATTTCAATACCGATACGACATCGCATTTTCCTATTTCCATCGCATACTAGATTCAAAATACAGGGTCGAATATACCACAGAGATCTGCATAACAAGACGATCAAAACGGTATACAAATATCAGTGATAGGATCGTCCGCTTAAAAGTCGATAATCGGTACCGATATACATTGCTATTCCATATGGAAAAATCAAAATGGAGCTAGAACTTTCGAATTTTGCGAAACGAATTTCGCAGTCTAATTCAGAGTGTTCTAAATAAAGTTTCTCATATTGACATATTTAGGTTTCAGAATTCTTTTAAATTCAACTGTTATTAACTGATTTAAATTGAAATAAAATTTCACAAGAAAATAAACATCAATATTATCAGATGAAAATTTACCAGTTGCTATGTTTAAATAGACGTATTCCAAATAATAAATTTTTATTTTCAAATTCAAATATTTAAAATTTCATAAAATTTCAGTTAAATATATTATTGAAACAAATAAAATTATTAAAATTTTACGGATAGTTACAAATCCTCTCTTAAATAATCTTTCACTTCCAATGCTTCCACTCGACCCAACTATAGTCGTTCGATAGATGACATGCCACTATTTAACTATAATCAGAACGGAGCATCCACATTGAAGATCAACAATATTCTCAAGTTGACATAACTATATAAATTAGTCAAGTCGATATTTTATGCTTGGCATTAGTTATATTAACCAATAGAAAACTTAAAGTATAATTGTCCAATAATAATCAGTACATAACCCCTTGGTGCCCACAACAGTCACGAATAATACACCGCCCAATATTTGGAGAGAATTATCTACTCTAGTCTTAATTGATACATCGATATCCAGTCTCGATGCATCTTTATTAGAAACATTTAAAATGGTATATTTGTTTCATTGTGATAAATTACTCACGGTTATAATACTTTATAATCAACACACAAAAATACCATTATGGATTTTCTAATAAATACACTTTTAATTAAATTTAATAATTAATATGATCATATCATATCAAGTATTTAATAGAAAAAATACCTTTATTTCGAACAAGATTGGTCAATGAGTTAGATATGTGCAACAAATTATGTAATTGCCCCTACAACATACCCCTAACTCCATCAAAGTCTGCACTCCTCATGTCGTAGGCTAACCAAGTACATGACCTACGCAAATACTACGTACAGCCCTTTACCAAAATGTACCCTTGATCTTTTCCAAGCAAGCCCTAAGTGAACACTCCATATGTCAAATGACGCAATATAACCCAAATATTGTTTCTAAAAGACAATGCAATCTAACACTTTAAAGTTCAGATTTGTACCATGCTTGCTGAAGAATATTTAAGCGGTACCATAAGGAATCCGAAGCATTCCAAGGGCTGTACATGGGGTTACCTAAGTAGCGCACCATTGTAGTTCCTTATTTGTTAGGAAACAGAAAAATCCCAGGTAGCCCTTATCAAGGAACTTACACATATCAACATCATGGTGGCTTAGATCACATTTGTAGATACATTGAGCTAACACCACAGGTTAGGGCAAAGCAACTCAGCATCATTTATTCTCAGCATAAGGTCAAACAAACATTGCAGAGTAGGCAAGACAGCTCAATAACAACCCTCCATAAGTAGTACCATGCGAAATCGAGAGCATTCCAAAGGCTACATGTAGGGCTGCTCAAACAAGTACCTTAGTGCAAGATCCATTTGAAATCGAGTTTCTTGCCTCGATTTTAGATGTTCCCACTTAATTTTCAAATTTTCACTGAAGTCCAAAATTCAACCGCTCAAACCATGGTTTCCCACCAAAGTCACATCAACAATCCGTGCATGTTAAATGAACAATACAAATGCACAACACATAACGAGATCCAAAGTCGAAAATCAGAATAGCAGATGAGGGATTGTGTCAACCACATGCATCTCCACATTATAAATAGGAGATACGCTATAATGATAAGGGGATCCTCTTTGGGAATTCAGAATGTCATAACTTTTTACATCTTCCATTAAACACCTATACCGAAAGGAAATATATAAACAAAGATTTAACCTATGGACTTGGGATTTGAAGGAATCAGAACCACGCAAAAATTCTATGTCTTTTATTTTCATGCATTGTTATTTACTCTCTTTACATCAGATTCTTCTCTATTTTCATTAGTTAAGAAAATATGAGTTTGGTTTACCATTTTAACAAACAATTAAGGTGCAACTACCAAAGTATGTCAACTCCCAACAAAATAATTGTTACCTAAAGGCAAACTTAATATTCCTTATGTTTGCCGATTCGAATTCACGGAAGTACTCTAGTATTGCTTTCGTGACCAGTTGAGGTACTATGAGATGCAAAGTCTCTTCAATAGTAATACACACACACATATAGACAATTTTAATTTTTAATGGTTGAATGGACTTGGCCAATCATGGTACTCGAAAGGAGTGGTTGGATCCATTTTTAAAGAAAAGCAATCTCTTTGGATCACAGATCTAAGTGGTTTTAACTTTTACGGAGGAAGGCTGCATTTACGATGTTATTTCTAGTATGCAATGTACTGCAGAAGATAGTCAAGGTTCGTTCAATGAATTCTCTCCCTATGTCTGTTGTTCCTCCTTGTCTCCGTTTTCTTCGAAATGATTGCGGCCTATTGCTCTACTAATTTGAATTGAGAATATTTCAAATTATAGAATTTGTTGTTATGTCATATAAAGTAACCATCGAAAGCAGCTGCTTCTTTAACTCTTTTTCCTTTAGGCATGTATTCACTAGATTCCTCTAACGAAGAAGAGTTTATTCTAATAGAAGAGAAGGATTTGTTTCTAAAAGCCATTTCTGATGCAAAAATATTAAGAATAAAAAAAATTCCAAGATTAAAAATAAATAGATATAGGGGAAGCTAAAAGTAGATAGGTTATTTTAATTTGAAGATTTAAACGGTAGTTTTAGATTTAACCGGAGAGCAAATAATTTTGTTATTGAGGTCAACATTAAATTTGTTTTCTTCCTCTTTAACAAATTTGTTATTTTGAGTTTGTTCTACAATTTGATTTCCAGAGTTAACAAATTCGAATGTACAACACCTTTCTCTGTTAGGAAATCCATTCTACGGTTTCGATGACAATAACTATACAATGGAAATCAATTATACACACACACACATGTGATAACCCGAATTTTTGGACGTCTGTAATTGATTAACAAAATGGGTTAATTAAAAGAATATTGATTTATAGATTGAACAAATAAATCTGATGATAAATATTTATACTTGGATAGATATTTATTTGATAATCTTATAGTATAATTATTTTAAATTTTGCAAAATCATTATTTTCAAACAAATGTAATGTGTGTTTGTTTAAATATGTATATGAGTCAATTTAAATTGAATTTGAATTTGAGATTTGAAATTCAAAGAATAATTATATTAGTGTATAATTAAGATTTTAAAATCTTCTCTTTTGAAAGTTATATAAATACTAGAAAGGTATGAATATAAATATAAAATATAAATTGATCAAAATTATAAGAAATGATGAATTACAATTTCAAAATATTGAGTATTAAAATCCAATCTATTTCTAAAGATTCATTTTTGAAATTTCAAATCTAAAATTTCTATCTACAATTTATCTATGTAAACTAAAATTTATAAAAAAGGGTTTAACATACCCTCTTTTAAAATTTAATATGCTTAAGTATAAACCTAACTAAAAGTATAATATAAAATCATATTATAAACATTTAACTACATGTATAACCATTAAATACAAAAGCTTTCAAAATCATTTAAGAATTGTAAGAAAATGAATAAATACAAATGTTTAAATTATGAAGCTCATTGTTAACATGTGTAATGAGATTATAATGATATTTTGACAAATGTAATTAATTTGAAAAAGTTTCAAATTCTTATTTTAATTTTCTTTTATTTTTAATAAATCTAATTTAAACTTATATAAACAAACAACTTCCTCTTCATTGTTTTTTTCTATCTTCTTTCCAAATTCTAAGAACCAAAGGTTGTAACCATTTTACAAATCAGAGAGAAAAAAATTACCAAAACCTTTAACCAAAACCAGATATTTATTCAAACTGCATATTCAACTTGATCAAGTAAAGATCATCAAGAATCAAGCAACAACCGTTCAACTAGTACAATCTGATGCAAATCATCTTAGATTCACCCAGAATGAAAAGCAGTTTCATCAAGAAGCAACTCCAGATCAAACAAGCTAAGCGAGAAAGATTTAAATTCAAACAAAAGGCAGAAGATCAATTTAAATCAAAACATTTTCCAGTCTTTAAACAAGTGATGTTTCTAAGTTCAAGATCTTGTGTAATCTCCAGTTTTCAAACCTCAGAGTTGTTCCCTGCTCAAAATAAGGTGAGTAATCTACACTTTTATGGATGAATTTGATTTTTTGATGCATGCGATAAGGAAGTAATGTTGTAATGATTGCATGTATGAATTAATGGGTTGCATGCATATTAATATGGTTTTCCTATGTGATCATCTGCATCTACATACATACATACATACATACATACATATATATAGACTCTGTTTTTAGTTTACAGGCCAAAAAAACAAGTATAAATCGATTTCTTTTTATCTGAAACAATTTGGGTTAGGATGTTTTTAGGAAATATGTTTGAATCAACCAAGTATCATTTTAAAAAATATTTTTGTATGAAATTTTAAGTGAGTGGCTGTAAACCATAAGTTACAGTAAGAATTTAACTAAGTCAAGAAAAATTAATTGTTTAATCTTGAAGTTTACTTATATCATCGGGTTTGATTTTGGAATCCATGATTTTTAAAAATACAATCGAGGTTTTTAAATAAGTATTGGTTAAGTACACTGGGAATGAACGGAAATTGTGATTTTCTCGAATTCTGTTGATCTAGCGGATGGTGAACCTTGGGGTTGAGGCTGGAGTATGATTTTAGGTTGTTGATCATAGGAAAATTGCTAGGAGAATTTTTAAGTGGCGGTGGAGTCAAGCAGCGTCAATCTAGGGCTTTGCAACAGCTTTGATGGTTGGATTTTTCTGAGCATTTTTATCGTCGATGGCGAATCGGTCGAGGCCGGACCCGAGGGGATTTGAGCATCATCGTGTGGCAATATTATGGGCGTGGTGGCGCGAGTTAATTCAGTCGGTGGTGGCGATGCGTGGAGATATCAGGCGATCGGCTTCATCTTGTTTAATTTTCAAAACATTCGATTTTGATTGGCATGGTTTTCCTCGAGTCTGGGTGGTCGCGAAGCTTGAGGGCTTCATTGTCGACTTGCTGAGAATCACGATGGTGGCCGGAGGTGGGCGGGGTTCGTGTGCATGTAACGACCGTAAAAATTTAACTCGTTTTAATAACGTATTAATTGAAATTTTTTTGGGAATTAAAACGATAAAATTTTGAAATAAAAATTTTATATTTGAAATGCGTCTAGTTAAACATAGCCACTAGTAAATTTTCGTCCGAAAATATGAAAGTTTATTTCGCGCGTACATTTACTTCAATCTAATCAGTTAAAAAGCGACGAAAATAAAACGTTTTCAGAACCAAAATATTTTTACATAGTAAATTCTAAACCATCTTTTGAGCAAGTTATCAGTTTTTCGTTTTTCCAAATTCGGACATCTTTGGCTTCGTCGATCTTATTTTTCTGCGATTTTTATGCATTCTCCGTTAATAGAAAATTCGAATTTTTATAATTCGGTCGTACCACTGATATCCGTATGCCGTTTTGATCGTCTCGTCGTGCTGATCTCTGCAGCATATTTGATTGTGTATTTAGGCGCCCGGTACGCAGCGGAACCCGCGTAACGGTCAACCCCGGTTCCCAAAAAAAAGAAAAAAAAAGAGAATAAAAAAAATATAAATTTATCCCATAAACCTCCGGTGACCATCCATCTGCTAACCGTATAATAATTGCGATAATAAATTTTCTCCGGAATCAAACCTTCACAACGTTGCTATTTACATTCCATTCCATTTTTAGCGTTCCACCTTCTCTCTCTGACATAACTTAAGCAACATTTATTTTGGCCTCACAGAACACATCTTCCCTTCTTTTGAACATATTCATGCCTCCACTTTTCTCTCAAAACCCACCCCTTTTTCTTCGCAACTTCCATGCGACCCTCCTCCTCCTTACGCACGTCCACGCACTGCCCCCCCTCCACTACGAACAGCATCAAACCAGTAGCCGACCCACCCTCTAAAGCACAAGTAGCCGAAGCCGCAGATCCACCAACGCAGCCTCCTCACCGTGCCGAACCACCTTCGCCTGAGGAACGCCGAGTCCGCCGCCATGGCCACTGCCACCATCCCACGCCTCCGCCTCTGATTAATGCTCCTCCTCATCTTGGACGTGCTCCACCCTCCGACCAAAGCCGACCGCCTTTCCCATTTTCCTGAACCCATCCACGTCATCAATCCCGCCTCGCACACGTCGTCATCGGCCGCCTCCTCGCGCAGCCGCTCTTCGCCACTATCGCAAGTGCCGCAACCCCTCTATACAACCCAAGATCGACAGCCTCACAGCCGCAGGCAACCCTCCTTTGCACCCAGACCCGATCGTTCCATCACCCCTCCATCCATTGGCTAGCGGCAACCATCGTTTTCCTGTTCGCATTTTTGTAAGTATCGCTATTTTCCCAATGGTTGTGTATGCATACAAGATAGAGATATATTTGTCGGCCGTTTGAAATCTGAAGCTAAAACAAATAGGTTTATAATATTACATGTGTTATATTACAAAGTTGCCTGGGTATAACAGTTTAAGTTATTTGGTACATATTGTTTGTATATATAAGTGAGTCTAGTTTAGTATGGGTTTTCTGTTTTACGTGTTCGAATTTTTTTTTAGTATATATATATTTCTGGGTTTGACTTATGTAAATATATATACGAATTTAAATGCTTTTATAATATTTTCAATCCATACAATAAGCATGTTGCATATTGCATGTTGCATGTTGCATGTTGCATGTTGCAAGTAAGTGAAGGGTCGGTAAACTATGTAGTATATTTGAAATAGTTTTGATAATAATATATTGCATATATATAAATATATTACAGTTTATATAAGATACGCATGTGTTTGGAATAGCTTGCATACATTTTATGAAATTTTGGAAGATAAAATATTAGTTTGTTTTACATTGATTTTGGTACATATACAAATATACACTTTTGTTGTTGGGTATAAGTTGTTTGGCATAGAGGCATTTGCTGTTTGATATTAATTTATAGTACATGTTTAAATGTATGAGTTTCAAAGTTAAAGTTTTCATGTGTTTTGCATGCGTATGTGAATTACTTGTGTTGCGTGTGTATATGTTTTAGTATAAGTACTAATTTTACATTCAATGCTGCTTGTTTGTTTATATGTTATTTTGGATTTAAGTTGATTTTGTAAATATAAATTTTATAATAAATGTTGTTTTAAATATAACGTACATTGTTGATACTTTATCAGTTAAGATTTTTGGTGTTAATTGATTTCATAAGCTATACAAATTTACAGGTTAAACTATTTAATGTATTAATCTTTAAAAAAAATTATTTTATGTATGGTTGATTTTATACATATATATAGTATAAATAGCTATATATATATATATATATATATATACATGTTTACCTATATCAATTATCTTCATCGACCCCGTACTGATTTGTTCCATCTATTCTTATAATCAGCTAATTAGTCCGTTGTGTTTATTTTCTTCATCAAATCGTGTCCATTTAGCGTTGCTTGGAATTCGTAGCTCATTTCCTTGTAAAGTCTATCTAGCCTCGAAAGGTGAGAAATCACTCACGATTAATGTTCTTTTATTTATTAAATTTGATTTCAATTCAAATGACAATTGAAATATGCTGCTGATGGTTATTTACACTATTATATAAGCTATTACTTGTATCTGTTCACCTATGACATCTGACACCATTATCAGTTAATTATTTATGCGATGATAATACAATTTGGTTGATAATTGATTGATTGGTTGTTGTTTATATTGGATGTAAATTGTAATGTATAAAGTGATAAATATTATGCAATTGAATTTGACGTAGGATAGTTTAAAAATGTGAATCAATGTGAATCGATAGATGTGTTGAATTTGATTAGTTAACTTGAATAATATGACCCCTTTTAATTGGAAAGTTAATTGACATGTAGGATTGATAAATTACACTTTGAACCTTTGAACATATATTGGATTAATTGTTGTAGTATTAAATTTGAAATTGAACGACAAGTGGAAAAACCGTAATGTAATAATCTTTAATCTACATGAAATGATAGTGTAGATTCTAGAAATAATTATATTAATTTGCACAAACAACAATGCGAATTAATACGATTATTTCGGGATTATTTGAATTGATTATTGGATTGTTATTAATTGTTGCTATTACTTGTTTATTTACTTTGACACCATCCCAGTTATCACACTACAAGTTCCCTTTGTTTTGTTTTGATTTTTGAATTGAATTGGAAAGTGGTTGGAATGATAAATACCCAAATGAACTTGACTTAGGATAGAGAATTAAATAAAAATCCGATTGGTCAATAATTTGATTTAAAAATATAGTAATGATTTTATTCGAATAAAGAATAAGTTTTGAAATAAGGTTGGAATTTGAATCTTTATGAAAGAAAAATGTAAATATTGAAATCTGAAACAAATACTAACGTAGTAATTGATGAAAGAACGTTGTTTGAAATTTAATTATATAATAATTAAATTTGGAATTATAAATAAATAATTTGGATTTAGTAATAATTGAGTTTTGAAATTATTAAGTTTGAAATCATTTAATAATTAAATTTGAAATTATAATTAAGCTTGAAATTATAATTAAGTTTGAAATTATTAAGTTGAATTTATAATTATGTTGAAATGATTGATGATTAAGTTTGAATTCATAATTAAGTGGAAATGATTTAATAATTAAGTTTGAATTGATAATCAAGTTTGTAATTATTAAGTTTTGAAATTATTAATAATTAAGATTTGAATTATTAAATAATTGAATAATATTGAATTATTAGATAATTGAATAAAATTTGAATTCTTTGATTAGAGAAAATCGAACTTTTGATTAAGTGAATTTGGTCGTTGTTAATAAATGAAATGGGGTTTCTTTATTTATGAAGTTTGGGAAAATATTTAAGTAAGTTAATAAGAGAAATCGAAATTTCTCGATTATGTGAAATTTAGTTCTTTATTAATTGAGTTTGGAATTTGTAACGAAGTTAATAAATAAGTGGAAATTGAATTTCTTTAACAAGAAATAAAATGTGATTTATTGAAATGAATGGGATTTATTGAAATTAAGGTAAGACTTGTAATTTAAAGAATTGATTTGACGAATTTAATTATTTCAATTTGAAGTTTTGATAATGAGTTGAATGTAAGAAATTGATTTTAATGAATTGGAATTTAAATAGAAGTTGTTTTGAATGACAAATTTACTTAATGAATATGGAATGAAATCAATAAATGAATTTAAATTGATTTGAATAAAAATTAAACATTTCAAATGATTTCGGAATGAAATTTATATATGAACTTGAATCAATATTTGAATTGTTTAAATTAAAGTTGAAATCGAATTATAAGATTTTGAAATGGTAATTTGGAAATTTTGAAACGTAAACTTTGGAAATTGATTTAAAAAGATAAACGAAATGTTGATTTACGAATTTAAATTGTAATTGATTTTGATTTGGTTTGAAATTTACTAAACGGCCAATCAGTATAATAATTACGAAAGTAATTAAAGAAACCAGAATCGGTTATGGATATACTCTCTATCTAAACCGAAAACCACTTTAATAACTATATGCGAAGTGATGATCCAGAATGAAGTGGTTGGAACGATGTACGTGATGACTGAAGAAAGAGGACGATAATGGATAGCCTTGACACTTGTCTCAAATTGGAAATGACTAAAACAGGAGTCGTGCCGGGCCAAATGGGGTTAGCCACCTCGAGCGAACACACTTCTTCGTAAACTACTCATTACTTGTTGTTGATTGGTGCACCCTCATACTTTTGGGAGTGTTGTTTCACGGTGTTGCGATCGCTACAGCGATGCGTTCTCACCAGTCCGGATCAGGCGAACGGTAGTTTCACTACCTTGGGTATTGCCTCATGTGCCTTGTCATACTTGTATCCCTATATACGCGACCATTACGAATTTGTTTTGTGTTATACCTATGGAGTACTCCCTGATATCCCACCAGTTTACGGTGGAGTTTACAGTGCTATATAGACTATAACGCTTATAAAAATGTGTTAAGGGGGATAATGGTAACGCCTTAACACTATTTTGATATTTATATTACTGATAGACATTATCTATTTAGCGTATATTACTACCTAGTAGATAGTTTAATGGATCCTTAGAGGACGGTTATTTCAACATCCTTTGAGTTATTTGTATTTAAATTGTTATTTCACTTGAGTTGGATTTATTGATACAAGAATATTAATCCTGACTTGAGTGTTTTATGTTTTGCTTTACGCTCGGGTCAGACTGAGTGTACCAGTATTCGAGGCTCACCTTTGGAGTTGGAGCTTTGTTTGAAGATCCAGCCATCTATTCTGCTTTCTATATTCGATGATTCCAGTGATGTATTCTAATTTGTACCTGATATATCGTATTACTCTTCTGTTGTAAACTCTGATGTATCTTATATATTTATATAGTAGCTTCATGAACTACTATCTCTTTTACTTCCGCTGCATTTTATTACTCTGTATCTGTGATTCTGTGATTATTTAGTTACTGTATGTGTTCAGTTTTGCCAAATTTAAATTAACAATTCGGTATTTTGAATTATTCAAGTCCGACATGTGCGGATGCGAATAGTCCAAAATAGTGGTTCGTTACAGTTGGTATCAGAGCTTTGGTAGCTCTACGCAAACTTAGCATATAGGGTAAATGTATTTGCAGAATCACTCCCACTCGAGTTTCAATCTCTTCCTTTTGACTCAATTCCTTTGAATTTTTGGAACGTTCACTCGGTTCCGAAATTCATTCGTGTCCCTCCCTATTCGTCTTCTTTCAATTCTGGAGCATCCCATAGCTCCACTTAGAATAACCCTTATAATGAATCGGCGATCTCGCCAAACTTCGAATTTTTTGTAAATGGGTGAAATTCCTTTACAATGGGCATCGATTTACCGGAGATTTCTGTATCCTCGGTTTACGATGTTATCCATCTCCTGCTATACCTGAATTCTATTTATTGAGATCGAATGTAGATTTTCCTCGGAATTCTACATCGATCTTATTCTTGAAGTCACGGTTAACACGGAAGGTTGCCCGTACATTAAATAAGTTTATCCATCTCCCAATTCTGTTAATTGAATTACCTCATCTTATGTTCGAACTTATTATCGAATCAAAATTCTCTTTGATTTGATTCCATCAAATTTGTATCTCTATAGTTATTTTAAAATCCATTCATGTATCGCCGAGCGAGAAAGTGTATTTGTGAACTAATATTTAAAATGTTTTATTTTATATGGTGTTGTTTGAGTTGTTGATGTTGATTTGGGTTTCCGATCGATTCGTCTGATCAACGCTATCGATAGGATTTCCAAAATACTTGAGCAGAGCAAACTGACACTATATTGTTTTCAAATTTGGTAAATAAAATAAATTTTATATGATTATAATATATAAGTAAAAATTTGTCTGAAATTAAATAGTTAACCGAATTGATTGGTAAAATGATTTTCATTTATTATTTTGTAAGCTATTGATTTTACCAACATAAATGATTGAAGATATAAGCATGGCTTATAAATTAATTTAGAGTTTAAAATGAATATAAATAAAGAATTTGGGATTTTAATTTTCGATAATTTTGAATTATGGTTCAAAAGTGTTAAAATGTAGATTAGTTAAAATATTTTCGAATATAAATGGTTTTCAAAGAATTTTAAATGATTAAATTAGAGCTCTTCTCTTTTGTCGCTGGAAAATAATTTCGGTGATGACGGCCGCATCATCGATATTCATTTTCGTGTTTCGAAGTGGAGTGACTATTCGTAGCCTTGCTACACTTTGATTTGAAAATTTTAAATAGATTTGAATTTCTAAATTATGACTTGATTTATAAATATTGGTATATGATTATTGATTTGATGTGATATATTAGATGTATATATATATTTATTTAAAATTGTTTGAAGTAAATTGAAAAGGAAATTCTTAAAATCTATGTTAAGAATGATTTCAATTTTAAAACGAAGCCAAAATTTAAATGAATACTGAAACTTAACAAATTGGATTAGAAAATTTACTTGTATAATACCCAATTACATTATAATATGACTTACCAAAACCATCCAAAGGTTGAATATGTAATTGAATAATTTACAATGCGAAATGATGTTAAAAGAAATTTAAATTTTGAGTAGTTATAATAACTATAAATAAGCTTGATATATGTGATAGGATATATTAAGTGGGATTAATTTAATAATAATTTGAAATAAAGAAGTATTAAATTTGTTAAATAAAATATGATTATAATAAATGATTATTCAAATTTGTGATTTTAGAAATTGTTTATAAAGGATAATTGGATAATAAAACGATGAATAAATGAGAAAATTTTGTTCTGATGGAATCTTTTGTTATCAAATATTAATAAATTGAAATGAAATCAACTTAATAAATTATCTTGGATTTAAAGTAAATTGTTGAATATGAATTAATTTATATTGAAAGTTATATGGTTTAAACTAATTGTTTTATTTTGTTTTCAATATATTTTCTTTCTGGTGGTTTCTATTCTCCTACTTTCTTCCTTTTCGGGGACGAAAAGTTTTGAATGGGGGAGAGTGTAACGACCCGTAAAAATTTAACCGGTTTTAATAACGTATTAATTGAAATTTTTGTGGGAATTTAAACAATAAAATTTTGAAATAAAATTTTATATTTGAAATGCGTCTAGTTAAACATAGCCACTTGTAAATTTTCGTCCGAAAATATGAAAGTTTATTTCGCGCGTAAATTTACTTCAATCTAATTAGTTAAAAAGCGATGTAAATAAAACATTTTCAAAACCAAAATATTTTTACATAGAAAATTCTAAACCATCTTTTGAGCAAGTTGTCAGTTTGTCGTTTTTCAAATTCGGACATCTTTGGCTTCGTCGATCTTATTTTTCTGCGATTTTTATGCATTCTCCGCTAATAGAAAATTTGAATTTTTATAATTCGGTCGTACCACTGATATCCGTATGCCATTTTGATCGTCTCGTCGTGCTGATCTCCGCGGTATATTTGATTGTGTGTTTAGGCGCCCGGTACGCAGCGGAACCCGCGTAACGGTCAACCCCGATTCCAAAAAAAAAGAAAAAAAAAGAGAATAAAAAAATATATAAATTTATCCCATAAACCTCCGGTGACCATCCATCTGCTAACCTTATAATAATTACGATAATAAATTTTCTCCGGAATCAAAACTTCACAACGTTGCTATTTACATTCCATTCCATTTTTAGCGTTCCACCTTCTCTCTCTCTCTGACATAACTTACGCAACATTTATTTTGGCCACACAGAACACATCTTCCTTTCTTTTGAACATATTCATGCCTCCACTTTTCTCTTTTTTGTGTCAAAACCCACCCCTTTTTCTTTGCAACTTCCATGCGACCCTCCTCCTCCTTACCCACGTCCACGCACTGCCCCACCTCCACTACGAACAGCATCAAACCAGTAGCCGACCCACCCTCTAAAGCACGAGCAGCCGAAGCCGCAGATCCACCAACGCAGCCTCCTCACCGTGCCGAACCACCTTCGCCTGAGGAACGCCGAGTCCGCCGCCATGGCCGCTGCCACCATCCCACGCCTCCGCCTCTGATTAATGCTCCTCCTCATCTTGGACGTGCTCCACCCTCCGACCAAAGCCGACCGCCTTCCCCATTTTCCCGAACCCATCCACGTCATCAATCCCACCTCGCACACGTCGTCATCGGCTGCCTCCTCGCGCAGCCGCTCTACGCCACCAACGCAAGTGCCGCAACCCCTCCATACGACCCAAGATCGACAGCCTCACAGCCGCAGGCAACCATCCTTTGCACCCAGACCTGATCGTTCCATCACCCCTCCATAGCTCCATCCATTGGCTAGCGACAACCACAGTTTTCCTGTCCGCATTTTTGTAAGTATCGCTATTTTCCCAATGGTTGTGTATGCATACAAGATAGAGATATATTTGTTGGCCGTTTGAAATCTGAAGCTAAAACAAATAGGTTTAAAATATTACATGTGTTATATTACAAAGTTTCCTAGGTATAACAGTTTAAGTTATTTGGTACATATTGTTTGTATATATAAGTGAGTCTAGTTTAGTATGGGTTTTCTGTTTTATGTGTTCGATTTTTTTAGTATATATATTTCAAGGTTTGACTTATGTAAATATATATACGAATATAAATGCTTTTATAATATTTTCAATCCATACAATAAGCACGTTGCATGTTGCATGTTGCAAGTAAGTGAAGGGTCGGTAAACTATGTAGTATATCTGAAATAGTTTTGATAATAATATATTGCATATATATAAATATATTACAGTTTATATAAGATACGCACGTGTTTTGAATAGCTTGCATACATTTTATGAAATTTTGGAAGATAAAATATTAGTTTGTTTTACATTGATTTTGGTACATATACAAATATACACTTTTGTTGTTGGGTATAAGTTGTTTGGCATAAAGGCATTTGCTGTTTGATATTAAGTTATAGTACATGTTTAAATGTATGAGTTTCAAAGTTAATGTTTTCATGTGTGTTGCGTGCGTATGTGAATTACTTGTGTTGGTGTGTATATGTTTTAGTATAAGTACTGATTTTACATTCAATGCTGCATATTTGTTTATATGTTATTTTGGATTTAAGTTGATTTTGTAAATATAAATTTTATAATATATGTTGTTTTAATATAACGTACAGTGTTGATACTTTATCAGTTAAGATTTTTGGTGTTAATTGATTTCATAAGCTATACAAATTTACAGGTTAAACTATTTAATGTATTAATCTTTAAAAAAATATATTTTATGTATGGTTGATTTTATACATATATATAGTATAAATAGCTATATATATACATGTTTACCTATATCAATTATCTTCATCTACCCCGTGCTGATTTGTTCCATCTATTCTTATAATCAGCTAATTTGTCCGTCGTGTTTATTTTCTTCATCAAATCGTGTCCATCTAGCATTTCTTGGAATTCGTAGCTCATTTCCTTGTAAAGTCTATCTAGCCTCGAAAGGTGAGCAATCACTCACGATTAGTGTTCTTTTATTTATTAAATTTGATTTCAATTGAAACGACAACTGAAATATGCTGCTGTTGGTTATTTACACTGTTATACATGCTATTACTTGTATCTGTTCACCTATGACATCTGACACCATTATCTGTTAATTATTTATGCGATGATAATACAGTTTGGTTGATAATTGATTGATTGATTGTTGTTTATATTGGATGTAGATTGTAATGTATAAAGTGATAAATATTATGACGTAGGATAGTTTAAAAATGTGAATCAATGTGAACCGACGGATGTGTTGAATTTGATTAGTTAACTTGAATAATGTGACCCCTTTTAATTGGAAAGTTAATTGACATGTAGGATTGATAAATTACACTTTGAACCTTTGAACATATATTGGATTAATTGTTGTAGTATTAAATTTGAAATTGAACGACAAGTGGAAAAACCGTAATGTAATAATCTTTAATCTACATGAAATGATAGTGTAGATTCTAGAAATAATTATATTAATTTGCACAAACAACAATGTGAATTAATACGATTATTTCGGGATTATTTGAATTGATTATTGGATTATTATTAATTGTTGCTATTGCTTGTTTATTTACTTTGACACCATCCCATTTATCACACTGCAAGTTCCCTTTGTTATGTTTTGATTTTTGAATTGATATGGAAAGGGGTTGGAATGATAAATACCCAAATGAACTTGACTTAGGATAGAGAATTAAATAAAAATCCGATTGGTCAATAATTTGATTTAAAATTATAGTAATGATTTTATTCGAGTAAAGAATAAGTTTTGAAATGAGGTTAGAATTTGAATCTTTATGAAAGAAAAATTTAAATATTGAATCTGAAATAAATACTAACGTAGTAATTGATGAAAGAACGTTGTTTGAAATTTAATTATACAATAATTAAATTTGGAATTATAAATAAATAGTTTGGATTTAGTAATAATTGAGTTTTGAAATTATTAAGTTTGAAATCATTTAATAATTAAATTTGAAATTATAATTAAGCTTGAAATTATAATTAAGTTTGAAATTACTAAGTTGAATTTATAATTAAGTTGAAATGATTGATGATTAAGTTTGAATTCATAATTAAGTGGAAATGATTTAATAATTAAGTTTGAATTGATAATCAAGTTTGTAATTATTAAGGTTTGAAATTATTAATAATTAAGATTGGAATTATTAAATAATTGAATAAGATTGAATTATTAGATAATTGAATAAAAATTGAATTCTTTGATAAGAGAAAATCGAACTTTTGATTAAGTGAATTTGATCGTCGTTAATAAATGAAATGGGGTTTCTTTATTTATGAAGTTTGGGAAAATATTTAAGTAAGTTAATAAGAGAATTCGGAATTTCTCGATTATGTGAAATTTAGTTCTTTATTAATTGAGTTTGAAATTTGTAACGAAGTCAATAAATAAGTGGAAATTGAATTTCTTTAACAAGAAATAAAATGTGATTTATTGAAATGAATGGGATTTATTGAAATTAACGCAAGACTTGTAATTTAAAGAATTGATTTGACGAATTTAATTATTTCAATTTGAAGTTTTGATAATGAGTTGAATGTAAGAAATTGATTTAAATGAATTGTGAACTTAAATAGAAGTTGTTTTGAATGACAAATTTACTTAATGAATATGGAATGAAATCGATAAATGAATTTAAATTGATTTGAATAAAAATTAAATCATTTCAAATGATTTCGGAATGAAATTTATATGTGAACTTGAATCAATATTTGAATTGTTTAAATAAAAGTTGAAATCGAATTATAAGATTTTGAAATGGTAATTTGGAAATTTTGAAACGTAAACTTTGGAAATTGATTTAGAAAGACAAACGAAATGTTGATTTACGAATTTAAATTGAAATTGAATTTGATTTGGTTTGAAATTTACTAAACGACCAATCGGTGTAATAATTACGAAATGTTTGAACAAAAAATGGGCAAACACCTCCAAGTCGTATGAATTAGATGATTTTATGTTGTTTCTAGTGATTTGGGTGATTTATGCAAATATATAAAAAAGCAGGGACTGAACTGTAAAAGACACACTGATTTATAGTGGTTCGGTCAGAACGTGCCTACGTCCACTTTATATGTTATTCTCCTTTTCTATTCAGATTACAAGTACAAAGCTTTGATTACAAGTAATTGAAAGTTATTTGAGAGTTCTATCCGTGCTTGAGCTCTCAAACTTGTCCGCCATTGTTGTACCCCTGCCCCTCTATTTATAGAGTGAGGCTGGAGGCAGGGGTCCTGGATGTATATAGCAGCTGGTGGGCCTGGACTGAAGCAATCTGGCCTGGCAACGTGGGTCGGCGGAGGTTGGATAAGTGGTCCGGTGGTGCCTTGGATCGGTGGTGTGGAGTTGGAGAGGCTTTTGGTTCGGTCGAGGGTGTAGCTTGGTCCGGCAGTGGTCCTTCTCCATCTGGTTCGGTGGTTTGGTGGCACGTTGGTCCGGTGGTGCTTGGGAGGTAGGTTGGTTCGGCATTGGTGTGGGGTGGCTCTGGTTCGGTGAGATCCTGGTTCGGCGAGGCTTTGGACCGGCGGCAGGTGGTCCGGTGGTGAAGTGGTTCGGCAGGTATGGGTGAAGTGGTTCGGCAGGTATGGGAGAGGTGGTTGGTTCGGTAGGACGTGGTTCGGTGACTTATGATTCGGTGATAGGTGGAGTAGGTTGGTGATGAGGTGGTTGGTTTGGTAGTGGAAATGCACCTAACACTTTCCACCCCCCCCCCCCCCCCCCCCGAAAGTAGGGCATGTGCATGTACATGGCATACTTTGCTTTGAACATGGGTGCTTCCATCCGGTTTCTATTGCCGAACTACCTGGTCTGGTCATTAATATTTGCCTATAAATAGGGGCTCAACGCTTTCGTTTTCCCCATTAGCCGAACCAACTCCCTGTTTTGCCGAATCAAACCATCGTCTCTGCTGAATCGAACGTGTTAGCCGAATAAATTCTTACTTTTGCCGAACCAGGTGAGTGTCTACTATGCCGAATGGCCTTTGTCTTTGAATTGCCGAATAAGGTTTTACTCTGTACTTCCGAATGAACTCCTTGGACCTCAAGTGCCGAATGAGCTCTGCGGTGTGAGTGCCGAATGGCCTTTCGGTCTTGTGCTACCGAATGAACCTGAAAACCTTCATCCCTTGAATTTTGAATTCGAGCGAAATTCCAGACCACATGCCTTTGTTTACTTATATCTTTATACTCCTCATTTTAACAGCGCGTTTGTTTTTTGGTGTCGCGGATAAATGTCCCGTAAAGTTGAAACTCGATCAGAGAAGAGAAAATCTACGGACCGAAGTGAGCCTCCCGTTGTGCCCCCTGCCCAGCTAGGACCAGCGCGACAGGGACCTGCCCCGAGGTCATTAGTGGACGGATATGGCCCCCAAGAGCTTCTGAACTCTCCTTCCGATTGTTATCCGAGCTCCCTCAAAGAAGAGAAACTTGATGTCATTGCTCGCTCCTTTGAGATTGACAGGGCAAGTATGCTGCTGCCGGGAGATGGTGTGATGCCGTACGATCCTCCTGAAGGATATTTCGCTTACAGCCGATACCATTGTATGTGCGGGGCCATTCCCCCAATCAACGCCTGGATAGTCATCTTTCTTACCTATTTGAAGGTGGCTCCATTCCAACTTCAGCCCAATTCCTATGCTATCCTGGTGTGCTTGTTTATCATTTTTCAGAGGAAATATGGGCGTCCCCCTTCTAACCGGGAGATCCGATATTGTACAACTTGAGAGGCTATAAGAAGGGGTCTCCATATATCAGCTTGGAAGCGGCCGTGCCCTTCAAGCCCGTCCTGGATTTGTATTCGAAGCTCAGTATGTTCAAGAAAGAATGGTTCTTCATCAAGGATGACTCTATTTCTTTCCGTCTTTTCACTTCCGGCTGTAAGTTGAACTCCATTTTTATTTTCCTTGTTTCGACCCCAATGCTTCCTCTTATATGCTTTTATTTCTTGCTAGTGACAGGTGGCTTTGCGGTCGTGGAGAATGATTCCTTGGTTCGGATGGCTGCGGAAATAAAGGCCATCTCGGGACGGGATAGGTCGGCTTCTTACCTGATCAGGAATGCCACTCTCCTGGAGTACAACCTAATTCTGCCACGTCAATATGTGGTTAAGCAGAGAGATATAGCCGAAGAGAGGGCTGCCAAAGCTAAAGACGGGGCTACTGCGAAGAGTAACAAGAGTAGACCTTTCTCGGTACCTCCAGTCGTCGGGGGGAAGAAGCTTAAGAAATCTGATGGACCCTCTCACAGCACATGCCCAGATGTTCTGGAGGAGCAAAGTGGAGAGGAAGAGAGAGACGAGGAGGAGAGCGGTGGTGATGGAGAAGGTGACGGTGGTAACGGTGGTGAAGGGCAGAGTGGTAGTGGTGCTGGTGCCTTGACTTCTGGGCAAGCGGGTGAGATTCAAGAGTGGACTGATGATGCCTTCCGTCAAGCCTTCGAGGGGTTGGGGGAAGGTCCGACCTTGGTGGAGAAATCGAAGAAGTCTGATAAGGCCGGGACGGGCGCCAGTCTATCTTCTGAGGGTATTTCAGCTAAGTCAACTCTGGCGGTTCAAGGTGAATTCTTAACTGTCGCAGACTCCCTTTATGATAAGGACTTAGTAACATTTTATGGCCAACTCCCGTCCTGGAATGAGATTCAGGTCCTATTGCAGTATCCCACTCCCCCTCAGGGTTTGTAAAATAAGTGCGTTTTCCTACTCCTTTTAACTTAACATATTTCTCGGATCATCGTTTCATGCATGCTTGTAACACTTGGTTTTTATTCCAGAAACGGGTAAGGTGGCCAAGACATCAGATATTCGGCACCGCCTTGAACAATACAAGCTACTAAAAGCTTCTGCCAAACCAAAGCCGTCAACTAGCCGTCCCGGAGATGTGGTTAGCTATCGCCCTCTTCTCGGAGTTATTGAGGAAGATATGCAAAAGAGGAAGAGGGGGCGATCTTCGTTTGAACCTCCACCTATCCCTCAGCCTCCAGTCCAGCCTATCCATGATATTACTGAGGAAGATACTGAGTTTATGCCTTCCCCACATCCGTCCGAAAATCCAACCGTCACCCCGATAGACCACCCTGGTTTGGTTCGCAACCCATTTGCCGGTCACCCGGATCTGGACCCGAGTTTTCAGGACATCTCTTTGTACGAGGCCACGGTTGAGCATCTTCTTCCCCGCAATCCCATGGTACGGGTGCTTGATGAGGCTAAGTCCTTAGACCTCGATTTTCTTACTACTCGGATTGTGACCATGGGGAATGAGGCCAAGACAAACATCGATCGGGTGGCTGAAGAGACCAAGAGGCTAATGGAGCATCACGCTCGACTGGCCATGGCAGGGGAGGAAATCGGGAGTGCCTACATTCGGTTGCGGCTAAAGGTTTTTGATCAGGCCAAACAGCTTGCCGATCAGGCTATCCAGATATCCCAGCATGAGGCGGCCTCCAGACGACTAAAGAAAACCATGGAAGAGGCTAGCAAGGCTGAATTGAGAAATGGAGGCTGTTTGCAAAGAGCGAATTGACATGGCCATCGCAACGGTGGACGAGGTTCAGAGAGCGGATCTTGAGAAGGTAGAGGAGTTATCTGGGAGGCTTGAGGCCGCAGAGCTTGCTCAGGCCAAGCTGAAGGAGGAGATGGAGGTGATGCGGAAGTCCCTTCAGGCTGACTGCTCGAGATACCGATTGGAGAGAGATGCTGCTGTCGCACGACTGTCGGCTTCTGAGGCCCGAATGAAAGAGTTTGAGGAGAACGAGGGGATGATGGATGAGATGCTCCAGGACATGTATTTCCGTACTTGGAGGCAGGGTAACCTGTTCTGGATGGACGATTATCCCCGGGTTATGGCTAGGATATATCTCCGGGCTTTGGAGGAAGCTAAGGCCGATGAGGAAAAGGAAGGTGGTGCGGCTTTCAGGATGGATGTGGTTATGGCCCAATTCACTAAGGAAGAGAAGGTGGCGGTAAAGGAGGGCATGCGGCTGCTTGCTGCGGATGAGGTAGGCATGCAGCTAGATGATGATCAGGGAGCAGACGCTGGTAAGTCTTTCCTTTTAACCTTTTCATGATTTGATTGCTTATCTTTCATGATTAGTGATGGATTCTCTTCTGAATTGTGCAGGCGGGACCTCTGGAGTACATGCGGGGAGATCTGACCCCGCAGTTAAGTAGATCCGAATGGCGGGTAGGACAGAGGCGGAGCCCCGATGTAGTTGACTCTTTTATTCGGTCTGTTTGACATTCCTGTATATACTAGTCCAAAACATTATTGTATTTTCAGGCTGTAATTATATCATTGTAACGAACGTCTTTATGTAACTTTATAACATAAGCAGATTCTGTTATGTTCGAATGTGGTTTGTTATTTTGATACGTTGCATAAGAAATAGAGCTGCGTGTTTATGTATGTGATTTAATCGTATTTGATGCTAAGTTTCTGCTCGAACTATTATTTCATGTCTTGCAATGTCAATATCATGTGTGAATAAATTAAAGCTACATATTTGTATACAAGAGAAGAAAGTACCGCCCTTCGTGTTTTAGTTGTAGAAGGCTGCTTTGAATGTCTTGTGTGACTGAGTATGGAATGTAGTTGAGTGTTCCATCATCCGGATGTGAGTTCATATTTCCACAAGCGAGTGTTCCCTTATTTTGCGACCTGTACTTTAGGGATTGTTACATAGGATAGGAGAAACGTTTTTGAATGAAATGGAAATATGAGAAACAGTAAAACTTCCAATCGCGGAAGGCCGTCGATATTCTTAAGTTCGGGGCAAACGGGTTTTGTAGTCACTTTCCCTAGCTGTGGGTCTTGGAGACATTTGTCACCCATCTTACGCCTCCGCGGGGAGTTTATCTTTTTTACCACAGCCGCACTTAAGACATATCGGAGCCGAGATCACGCACAGTAACTACCCGAGCCATTATGGCCCGTAATCGTGGGTATTACTCGATTTACTGTGGCCGGCTAGCGTGGGTGCTGATCGTCAACCGTGAACTACCCTGGGCTGGCCACACCTTATGTTCGGGCTTAAAGTAGGTTCACAGTTGCCGGCGAGCCGAACACCGTAATGAGCTGCCATCGGCTATAGTCGACCTTCTTGATGGCTTATAATCGGCTCATTACAGTTGGCTTTAAAGGCAGTCGCGAGCAACAAGTTAACCCGCAGCAGAGGGATGCTGGCGCAAAAGTGTCTCATTGGCGAGTACATAGATTCGCATAGTACCTGTGGGGTCTTGTCCAGGCGAGGTTGCGCCGTGAAGTGTTCAGGGTGGAAATGTAGGATTTTGTTCAACAGAAAAGGATAAAACTCAACAAGTAGCCAAGACATAAAGGAACACGTTAACATGAGACAAGATTTTTAAAGTGGTTCGGCACGAAAATGCCTACGTCCACTGATTCTCTTTGTTAATTCACTTCATATGGGAAGTACAAGTTAAGAAAAGTATCGACGGAGGTGTTGGATGTTCCATGCCCTCTGGAACACCTCTCCGTCCACTGTTGGCAAAATATAAGCTCCGTTGCGGAGATCTTTATGAATTACATAAGGTTCGTCCCAGATTGGATCTAGCGCTCCGGGGCGCGGGAAGATCCGTTTGAGGACAAGATCTCCTTCTCGTAAGCTGCGGTGCTTGACTTTGGAGTTGTATTGTGCTGCCACTTTTTGCTTGTGAGCGGCCGCTTTAAGTGCTGCATCATTTCTTCTTTCTTCAATTAGATCCAAAGACATGTGTAGGAGTTCTTCATTCTCTTCTGGGTTGTAGTGGATCCTACGGTGGGAAGGCACTACAGTTTCGACTGGGAGCATGGTCTCCGATCCGTATGCCAAAGAGAAAGGAGTATGCCCTGTTGATGTTCTGTAAGACGTGCGGTAGGCCCAAAGTGCCATAGGAAGTTCATCCACCCAAGCGCCTTTTGACTTTTTAAGTTTTTTCTTGACTAGAGTTTTGAGAATTTTGTTGACAGCTTCGACTTGTCCGTTTGTCTGGGGGTAAGCTACAGATGAGAAGCTTTTATGAATTCCGTGCTCTTGGCACCAGTCGGTGAACTCTTCGCTGTCAAATTGAAGTCCGTTGTCCGATATGATTTTGAGTGGAACCCCGTACCTAAATAAAACATTTTTGATCAAGAAGTTAATAACTTTTGCCGAAGACATTTTATTTAAAGGTTCCGCTTCCACCCATTTAGTGAAATAATCGAATGCCACTATGGCATATTTGGCTCCGCCTCAGCCCATTGGCAGTTCACCAATCAAGTCAATTCCCCATATTGCAAAGGGCCAAGGGCTGGTCATTTGAGTAATTTCATTTGTTGGTATTCGAGGAATCTTAGCAAATTTCTGACATCTGTCACATCTTTTGACGAAGTCTAAAGCGTCTTTGTTTAAAGTGGGCCAGTAATACCCGTATCGGAGTATTTTCTTTGCTAGAGTCTGTCCTCCTGTGTGATCTCTGCAACCTCCTTGATGGATGTTGGACAAGACTTCCCTGGCTTCCCTTCCAGCGATACACCTTAATAAGGGATTAGAGAAGCCACGCCGATAGAGGATGCCTTCTTGTAATATGTAGCGGGAAGCTTTCCTTAAGATTTTCTTAGCTTCGTTACGTCCGTCGGGCAGTGTACCACTTTGTAAGTACTTCCGGATGGGGGTCATCCAAGTTTCTTCTTCAATTGCAGCTATCATATTCATTAGCTCGTAGCTCGGGGCCAGTTGCTTTGAGATGGTTATCGTTCGGGAAGCAGTGCTGCCCTTCATGCTAGCTTGCTTTGCCAGTTCGTCAGCCTCCTGATTCTCTTCTCGAGGAATGTGTTTGATTAGATAGTGATCCAATTGATTGAGCAGTAGCTTGGTCTTCTTTAGATATGCTGTGACTCGTTCTCCTCGAGCCTGGAATTATCCCAGTATTTGATTTACAATAAGTTGAGAATCACTATGGAGACATAAAGAACCGACTCCAATCTCCAGGGTAAGTTCTAATCCGGCTATCACTGCTTCGTATTCTGCGTCATTGTTGGTGGCAGCGAATTCCAACCTTAGGGCGTAGTGCAGCTTCCTTCCCCTGGGGGTGATTATCACAATACCTGCCCCCTGAACCTTGTTCGTTTGACGCTCCATCTACAAAGAGATTCCACTTGTCCATACCTTCGTTAGTGGTGAATTCGGCAATGAAATCAGCTATGGCTTGCCCCTTGATAGCGGTGCGAGGATGGTAGGTGATATCATATTGACTCAGTTCAATGCACCATTTAAGTAGTCGCCCAGAAGTGTCAGGGCGATGGAGTACTTACCTTAGAGGTTGATCGGTTAAAATTCTGATGGAATGAGATTGGAAATAGTGTCGCAATTTCCGTGACGTGATTAACAAACAGTATGCTAGCTTTTCAAGTTTATGGTATCTGGCTTCTGCCCCTGTAAATCTCTTGCTTACAAAGTATACGGGTCGCTGTGCGTGGTTGTCTTCTCTCACCAAAGCGGCGCTTAAAGCATGGGACGATACAGCAAGGTATAGGTATAGTTCTTCGCCTTCATTTGGAGTTGAGAGTACTGGTGGTCTCTGGAGGTGTTCGATTAAGTTAAAGAAGGCTGTCGAGCATTCGTCGGTCCATTTGAACTTTCCTTTGTCTTTCTTTAGAGCTTCAAAGAAAGGGATGCATTTGTCGGTTGCTTTAGAGATGAACCTACTTAGGGCGGCCACTTTTCCGTTTAGGCTTTGCATCTCTCTTTGAGTGGATGGTATCTTGATATCTTGCAAAGCTCGAACTTGTTCGGGGTTCGCTTCAATCCCCCTGGCATGGACGATGAATCCCAAGAACTTTCCCGACGATACTCCATAGGATCACTTTAGAGGGTTCAGCTTCATTCCATATTGGCGAAGTACTTGAAACATCTCATCCAGGTGGTTTATATGATCGTTGGCTTTCCTCGATTTTACCAGCATGTCATCCACATAAACTTCCATAGTTCGTCCTATTAGTTCCGCAAACATCTTGTTGACAAGGCGCTGATAAGTAGCTCCGGCGTTTTTAAGTCCAAAAGGCATTACTTTGTAGCAGTACAATCCCCGGTCAGTGATGAAACTAGTGTGGTCTTGATCGGGGGCGTGCATAGGGATCTGGTTATATCCTGAGTATGCGTCCATAAAGGATAAGAGTTCGTGTCCGGCTGTGCTGTCCACGAGTTGATCGATTCGGGGGAGTGGTAAGCAGTCCTTCGGGCAAGCGTCATTTAAGTTGGAGAAATCGATGCATGTTCGCCACTTCCCATTAGCTTTCTTGACCAGTACCGGGTTGGTGATCCATTCTGGGTAGATGGCTTCTCGTATGAAGTCATTGGCAAGTAAGTTCTTTACTTCTTCCTCGAGGGCTGCTGATCGTTCTGCCCCCATGCTCCTCTTTTTCTGCTTCACTGGCACCTTGGTGGGATCGATGTTCAGTATGTGGCATGCTATGTCTGGAGAGATTCTTGTCATGTCAGCGTGCATCCATGCAAATACATCCATGTTGTGGCGAAGAAAATCGACGAGTTGATCTTTCAACTCCTCTCTTAACTGAGACCCGACTCTCAACAGTCTACTTGGGTCGTGTTTGTCTATAGATACAAATTCCATAGCCTCTGCAGGCTCGGTGGTGGCCTCCTCCTCTTTGTCCCTGGGGTCTAATTCGTTGAAAGGATCGCTGGTATATCGAAGAGGAGGGTCTTTCTTTAATTGCTATGCTTCCAGGTTTTTCTTGCAGAGAGAAGTCTCTGCATCCTTCCCTTTATCCTTCCTGCGGTTATTGCGAAGCACAGTCACATAGCAATCTCGAGCGGCGTCTTGATCTCCCTCTATTTCTCCTACTCCGTTATCTGTTGGTAATTTCATTTTCAGGCACCATGGGGCTAGGACAATTTGGAAGTCAGACAAGGCTGGTCTTCCCAAAAAGGCGTTGTAGGCCGAGTGGCTTTCTATTAGCACAAATGTTTGTTTTCGCACAACGAAGCGGGGATGACTTCCTATTTCAACAAAAAGGTCCAGTTGTTCGAGAGGCATCTTCGCATCTCCAGTGAAACCATGTAGTGGTTTGTTGTAGGGAGGCACATCCTTCATTGACTGCTTCATTTTGTCGAAAGCATGCTTGAATAGGTTATTTACCGAGCTTCCAGTGTCTACTAAAATTCGAAAAACTTTGGATGGACCGAACTAGGCAGAGATGACCATAGGATCCATGTGTGGGCACTGTCTTCCCTCTAGATCACGCCTACTGAATGTGATGTCGTCATTCTCTTTCCGTTTCGGGTGGCGTTCTTCCATAACAGAGTTAACGTAGCCTTCATCGTTTCTAAGTGACTTACCGTATCTTTCCATCTCTGCCCAGCTTCTGTCGGCGATGTGTGGTCCTCCTGATACGGTATGGACCACTATCTTCTCTTGACTAGAGCCGCTGGTGTTGCGATTTCCTCCGCCTACTTCTGGGAGAGGTAGCCCAGGATTCTCATTGGCAGGAGCGAAGTCCTATTCTGGCTTTTTACATAGCGTTCCAGTCTCTTCCTTCTGATGTGTTCTTCAATCAAGTCCCGGAGATGGTGGAATTCATTGGTGTCATGTCCATGGGATTCGTGGAAGCGGCAGAACTTTCCAGACTTGAGTGCGTTATCTGACTCCTTCTTGTGTGGAGGGCGCTTGTATCTAACTTCGTCTTGAGTGGCTAGGAAGATGTTTTCGATCGTTTCATTCAAAGGAGTGTAAGAGTCAAATCTTGGTCCAGGTCGATATAAGCGCTTTTCTCCCTTCTTGCCCCCAGCATTGTCTCTAGAGTCATTTCTCCGAACATCATTTGCTGTAGCGAGAACCCTGTCTGTAGCTGTTTTATCCTGTTGCCATGACTGCCTCTCAGTGGCAGCGTCTTCAGGTCTCATATACTTTCCAGCTTCATGGAAGAAATCAGGTAAAGTAGCTGGCTTTTCCTTGGTTAGTCTTCTAGCAAATTTAGTATCCGGATGTACACCACTGCAGAGAGCCATTAGGATAAGTTTCTCATCGGCATCTTGGACTGCGGCCGCCGCGGCGTTGAATCGGGTTAGATATTGTTGCACTGTCACTCCGAGTTTCTGTTTGATATTAGATAAGGAATAAGCGTCCTTGGATTGTTCCACATGAATGCGGAACTGGATGATGAACTTTTCTTTCAACATTTCCCATGAGCTGATGGACCCTTGGGGTAGGTGGCAGAACCAGGAGGTAGCTAGATCTGCCAAGAAAAGTGGGAAGCATTTACACAATACTCCCTCCGTTCCTCCGCTCATGAGCATATGCTGGGTGTATCTCTGTAAGTGTACTATGGGGTTAGAGGTTCCCTTGTAAGGTTCCATTGTTGGCATTTTCCATTCCCGGAGGGTGATGGCGGTTTCGATATTACGGGTGAAGGGGCTGGTTACCCTAGCACCTATCCCCCGATCCCTTTGCTCCCGTTGGACGCACTCTCTGAACAATCGCGCCATCCTTTCATCAGAACTTGGAGCGGATAGAAATGAGTTTGGTTCTTCACTGCGGGACTGATTCCGTCCAGATGACTTGTAGGGATGGTATCGTCTGTCACTCCTAACATTCTCCAATGGCTGCCTCTGGTCTTCTGGGGGCATGCTGGGGTCAGCCACAGTTGGCCCTTGCCTTGATCTTCCTCTGCTGGGTTCTGTTCTCAGCACTTCCTCGGGTTCAACTTCGGGCCGCACTCCAACTCGGCCCTGTCTATTGGTGTTTTCATGGTTAGGTAGCATGATAGGCTCAGCTACATCTGACCCCTGCCTGGCACCTCCCCCGTTGGGTTCGGTTCTAAGTGTTTCCTCGGGTCGGAATTCGGACTGAGTCCGGGCTCAGCTCCTACCATGGCTGTTTCTGTTGTTAGCCTCTTCGAAGAAGAAAGACCTTTGTCGCCTCCCAAATCTCCAGACCGGGACTCACCCCATGATTCAGTGTTGCGGTTGGATTCTTCAGCATCTCTTAAGCGTGACATGAGTTGGTCCACCAAGGCTTCTTGTTGAGATGCGAAGCGATTAGTTACTTCAGTCACAACCTTGTCCAGATCCGCCCTTGTAATTGGTTGTTCCGTAGCAAGGGCTGTCGGATTTGCCTGATTTAAATTTGCTGTTGGAACTGGACGACTGTCTTAGTCTCTGATCACTGGATCTGGGATACTGCCAGTTGCGATGTCCTTTCCTTCGTTAGCATCTTTCTTCCGTCCGGGAGGCATGTTTTCCAAGCAATGAACGATGTTGATAGAAAAAGGGGTGGGTGGGAGAAGCTGAAGCTTCGAGCTCCTGTTCTCAGCGAAAGCACCAAAAAAGTTTGCACAAAAAATGGGCAAACACCTCCAAGTCGTATGAATTAGATGATTTTATGTTGTTTCTAGTGATTTGGGTGATTTATGCAAATATATAAAAAAGCAGGGACTGAACTGTAAAAGACATACAGATTTATAGTGGTTCGGCCAGAACGTGTCTACGTCCACTTTATATGTTATTCTCCTTTTCTATTCAGATTACAAGTACAAAGCTTTGATTACAAGTAATTGAAAGTTGTTTGAGAGTTCTATCCGTGCTTGAGCTCTCAAACTTGTCCGCCATTGTTGTAGCCCTGCCCCTCTATTTGTAGAGTGAGGCTGGAGGCAGGGGTCCTGGATGTATATAGCAGCTGGTGGGCTTGGGCTGAAGCAATCTGGCCTGGCAACGTGGGTCGGGGGAGGTTGGATAAGTGGTCCGGTGGTGCCTTGGATCGGTGGTGTGGAGTTGGAGAGGCTTTTGGTTCGGTCGAGGGTGTAGCTTGGTCCGGCAGTAGTCCTTCTCCATTGGGTTCGGTGGTTTGGTGGCACGTTGGTCCGGTGGTGCTTGGGAGGTAGGTTGGTTCGGCATTGGTGTGGGGTGGCTCTGGTTCGGTGAGATCCTGGTTCGGCGAGGCTTTGGACCGGCGGTAGGTGGTCCGGTGGTGAAGTGGTTCGGCAGGTATGGGTGAAGTGGTTCGGCAGGTATGGGAGAGGTGGTTGGTTCGGTAGGACGTGGTTCGGGGACTTATGATTCGGTGATAGGTGGAGTAGGTTGGTGATGAGGTGGTTAGTTTGGTAGTGGAAATGCACCAAACACGAAAGTTATTAAAGAAACCGGAATCGGTTATGGATATACTCACTATCTAAACCGAAAACCACTTTAATAACTATACGCGGAGTGATGATCCAGAATGAATTGGTTGGAACGATGTACGTGATGACTGAAGAAAGAGGACGATAATGGATAGCCTTGACGCTTGTGTCAAATTGGAAATGACTAAAACAGGAGTCGTGCCGGGCCAAATGGGATTAGCCACCTCGAGCGAACACACTTCTTCGTAAACTACTCATTACTTTTTGTTGATTGGTGCACCCTCGTACTTTTGGGAGTGTTTTTTCGCGGTGTTGCGATCGCTGCGGCGATGAGTTCCCACCAGTCCGGATCGGGCGAACGGTAGTTTCACTACCTTGGGTATTGCCTCATGTGCCTTGTCATACTTGTATCCCTATACACGCGACCATTACGAATTTGTTTTGTGTTATACCTATGGAGTACTCCCTGATATCCCACCAGTTTACGGTGGAGTTTACAGTGCTGTATAGACTATAACGCTTATAAAAATGTGTTAAGGGGGATAATGGTAACGCCTTAACACTATTTTGATATTTATATTACTGATAGACATTATCTATTTAGCGTATATTACTACCTAGTAGATAGTTTAACGGATCCTTAGAGGACGGTTATTCCAACGTCCTTTGAGTTATTTGTATTTAAATTGTTATTTCACTTGAGTTGGATTTATTGATATAAGAATATTAATCCTGACTCGAGTGTTTTGTGTTTTGCTTTACGCTCGGGTCAGACTGAGTGTACCAGTATTCGAGGCTCACCTTTGGAGTTGGAGCTTTGCTTGAAGATCCAGCCATCTATTCTGCTTTCAGTATTCGATGATTCCAGTGATGTATTCTAATTTGTACCTGATATATCGTATTACTCTTCTGTTGTAAACTCTGATATATCTTATATATTTATATAGTAGCTTTATGAACTACTATCTCTTTTACTTCCGCAGCATATTATTGCTCTGTGTCTGTGATTCTGTGATTATTTAGTTACTGTATATGTTCAATTTTGCATAATTTAAATTAACAATTCGGTATTTTGAATTATTCAAGTCCGACATGTGCGGATGCGAATAATCCAAAATAGCGGGTCGTTACAGTGCATGTGCACGCATGTAGTTCGTATATCTGTAAATGATGTTGTTTTGGGGAAGACAAGGAATAACTGGGGAAAATCGTGAGGATGCTTGAAGCTAATGGATGTGGGTTAACTCCGGGACAGGCTCGAGTAAAACTTGCAATGACACGGGTGAAAACCCGTAGTATATCGGGTTCAAACATATTGCAGTTTTGAATACAAAATCTAACAAGTTTGTTTTAATCAAGTTCAAATAATTTCTAGTTTAACTCTTTTAAATATGTTTTATTTTGGTTTTGGAATTGATTAAAGATTTAAAATAATTTTTATTTATTTATTAAGTTAAAGGTATTTTATTTTGAACCTATTATTTACAAATTCAAGTTCATTTAAATAAGTTTAAAATATGTAATGTAACAGCATTAATTAACTTAAAGGGTTTAAGTTGAATTGTGTAGTTTGAAGATTTATTGCAAAGGTTTTTCAAACAACCTTGAATGGGATTAATTGTTGAGTAAAGATAAATAATTTATCTTTTAAATTTATTAAGGTCTTGAGTAATTTCTTAATGAAATTTAAAAGTGATGTTAAATTATTTAAAGTAATTAATCAATGGTTGATTAATTTATGTGACTGATTAAAGGTTAATTTATCGATAAATTTTAGTTTAATTCCTTAATTAAAGAACGAGTAATTAAAAGTTAATTGCTTGATGGATATTATTGATTAAAAGAAAATTACTTAAGAGAAGTAATTAAGGATTAATTACTTAGTGTAATTAATTAAAGGAATTAATTACTCTATGTAATTAATTAATATGATTAGTTTAAGTTAATCAATTGGTTTAATAAATTTAAATAATCACTTGATGATGGGATTGGGTATAATTGCATAATGAGGTTTATAAAGTGTAATTACTTAGTGAAGTAATTAGTAATGGTAATTACAAGGTGTAATTAATTGAAGATTGGAAGTAGTTTTGGGTTAATTACCTGTGTAATTAATATGAAGAATAATTACTTAGTAGAAGTAATTAATAATTAATTACTTAGTGTAATTAATTTAAGAATTGACTAATAAAAGTTATGGCAAGTTAATTAAGTGATGTAATTAATTAAGAGTAATTAATTACAGTATAAGTAATTAATTAAAGATTAAGTATAATTACTTTAAGTAATTAATGAGGTGTAATTCCTTAGTGAAGTAATGAGTGAATAATTACTGGATGTAATTAATAAAAAGAAAATTACTCGATGGGAAGCAATTAAAGGATAATTACTTGATGGGAGGAACTAAGTGATAGTTACTCAGTGTAATTAAAGGATTAATTAATATAATTAATTAAGGAGTTGGACTAATTGATGGAGTAATTAAGAAAGGATAATTTCTGTTTGTGGTTAATCAAGGTCGATTATGTTAATGGTTAATTATTAAATGAAATTTAAGAATAATTAACTAATGAAAGTAATTAGAGGATCATTAATTAATGTAATTAATGAAAGTGATCAATCTTGCTTATGAATGATTGAATGATGCTAAGTGTTTTGGATTGGTTGATATCTCTGATATGAATTGCTTTGTGATATGATATGTTGGATGGACAGAGATAATGTGATTATCTATCAATTATGAATTCCTATGTAAAAGTGTTACCCGGTAATTAAAGTTGAGTAGTATTTTATTGAATAACTTGAATTTGGATGAAAATGAATTCGAAGAGACCGGAATCGGGTATTAGAAAATACGCGAAACCACTTAGATTCTTTATAAATTGATATGTGAAATCAATAAGTTGGAATGGAATGATTTGAGTGAATTGGACTATTTAATCTAAGTTTTTGTACTTAGAATTTTGTGAGTGAAATAAGTAATGTCCATAACGATTTGTGAATTTGTATTTGATACAAGTTACCCGGGTTATATATATAAGTTGTATGCTTTGGTCATTCATGTTAGATGAGTTTTACTCACGCTGGTTTCCAGCCTGACTCGGGTGTTACTTTGATGTAATGCTCGGGTCAGACCAAGTATTACATATTTTCGGGTAAGGACGTTCTGGAGATCAGGAGACGAGCTGGATGGCAGGAATGTATGGAGAGTATTCTGCCGTGATATTGTAGTTGTTTGGGACTGGTTGATTTAAATCAGTTCAGGGTTTGTGTATTTGTGTAACTCTAATGTAATAAGGTGTAATTTGACAAGTACAGTTTTCATTTGTATAACTGCTATTTATTTGATATTATATTTGATCCGCTGCGAATGTGAGAATCTGTGTTTTGGTGTTTCTGTTTCTTCTTTTCTTCTATCTCTTTATTCTTTTTCTTAACTATCTGGAATTTTCGGGATCGAAAATTCTGGGTCGTTACAATACAGTTACTTGCTAGAACAATATCACTAGAAAGACAAGAACAAAGCTCAAAAGACACTATAAGAGACTACAAGTCGATAGGTACAATGAAGCAAAAGAAAAGATGCACTAAAACATACATGCACCAGTATTAGACGTCTGGGTGCACAAGCCAGACGTCTGAAAAAGTTCTCTGGAACAATAAACAGGGTAAATCAGACGTCTGGTAATATCACTCAAACGTATGAAAATCTACTATGTTCAAAAAATATATAGTATCAAACGTCTGAAAAAAATACCAGACATCTGAATTCAAACTCAAACTTCAGAAAAGAACTGCAACTGTACATGCAAATGGATATCTTTGCTTCTCTTCGCTACAACTCTTCACCATCAATATAAGCAACTTTAGAGCATTCGTTGGTGGATGCAACTATTCAAGATACCTATCTATAACTATATATAGCATCAAGAATCAAGAGAACATTACTCATCTTACTTACTTATGCTTTCTAATTCTATACTCTATACTATATTCTTGATCTCTGCACTCTAGCTATCTTTACTTGTATTCACTCTTCCATATACTCAGTTCTACATAGACAATATTCTTTAGATATATGTTGGAAGCAGTTGTACTAATTAGTCAACATCCATGAGAATAACTTATTGTAACCAAGCCTATTCCTTCAGGAGAAGCGAGGGTTTTTGATAGTCGAATTCCAAAGGGGAGCTTCGCAACCGGACATAGGATAGGAGGTCCGAACCAGTATAAAATTCTAGTGTGCTTATTCTATATTTACTTAGATTAATATATTTTAGTTTCATCATATACTCTGTCACATATACTTGCATATACACTGCACGATCCACCCTGTAGACTTTCAATTGGTATCAAAGCAAGGTTTGATCAAAGTACAATAACATGTATTTGAATCACTTTAATATGACAAGTATTTTTCAAGAAGGCCAATCCATAGCACATCCCCTACTTTTTAATGGTTCTAATTATGCATATTGGTCCATACGTATGATAATTTTTATGGAAGCTAACGGATAAGAAATTTGGTTAGCCACTCAAAATAAACATAAAGCACCTAGCACTGCTATGAACACATGGAATGATGCACAAAAAACCGGAGCTTCTAATAATGCCAAAGCTATGAATGTTTTATTTTGTTCATTACATAAGAATGAATTTTCATGTATCATGTTATGTAACACTGCATATGATATTTGGCATACCTCACAAGTTACACACTAAGGCACAAACAAAGTTAAACATACTAAAATTTCATTTTTACAAAATCAATTTTCATCATTTAAAATGAAACAAAATGAATCTATAGTGGACATGTGCTCTATATTCCAAACTATTCAACATGATTTAATGGCACTTAGAGTTAAATTCATAAATTTTGACTTAATATCTAGAATACTCAATTCTTTAACTTCGGAGTGGGAGAGAAAAGTATGTTAATACCCTAGGTATTGATTTTGATGACGACAACCATATAAATATTACTACTAACATATCTCCGAGTTATGTAGTCATATCGGATATATTATGAATACATTTACAAACTTAAACAAGAATTCAGTGGAAGTAAATGAGTTATTGAACAAGGTTAATCATAGCAAATAGAGAACAAAACCCAATAAGAGAAGAACGTTGAAGGATAAAGGTGTTTGAAGTGACAAGGAGTTGATTGAACGTCGGAATATCTTATTAAAGATCTCATGGCAATTATACTTGAAGATCATCAACCATTGACTTCAATCTAATCACAAAAACCCATAAATATAAAGTAATTTGAAATGCTAAAAATTTGCAACACTTATTAGTGTTGCTATTCATTTTGCAACACACCAATGACGACATGGGGGGCAGGGAGATGTCGACATGTTATCCATTTTTCAGAATTTCAAATTTTAAATGAAGAGACATTTTCTTCCACCTCTTCACCAAAAGACACGTCTCTTCAACCAAACATTTGCAAAAGAAATCCATTGCATACTCTTTCAATCTCCTTGCAAAAACGATACCGTTTCACTCTAATTCTTCACTGATTTGCAAACCACACAATATCAGAGAGTTATACTTTAATTCACATCATTCTCTCTCTGGTTTCATCCTATTCCTCAAATAATTCAAAGATATATTGCCATTTGAGGTCTATATGATCATTGTACCGAATCTACAAGAATCTGTATTGATGATACAGCTACTTTCCATAGTTTGTTGTTGGTGATAAGGAGAAGGTGTTCTTGTAGCCTGTAAAATCAAGAGGGTGTGTCTTGTAGCCCATGAAATCAAGATTGTAAAGGTGTTCTTTCCACCCATGGAAAGCAAGCGATTATAGTGGAATCTGCACGATAGAGCGCAGGACTCGATGTAGGATTGGTTAATCCGAACCAGTATAAAAATCTGGATGTTATTTACATTACTACATTTTACTTTATTACTTACTTATTCTCTGATTACTTCTTTCTGTTTGCAATTTGAGTAAATACAGTTTTATATTCATAAGTAAGTAGTTTATACACATTTCATCACTTCTGGTGTCTGAATAGCCTTAAGATCCAACATTGTGTAGTTGCCACTCTAGTTTCCAACATTTGGTATCAGAGCATTGGTTTCAAAAATTCATAACTTGGTTTTTGAAAAGTATAAATGGCTAATGACACTAGTTACACATTTTTTAACATTTTTGTAGAAGGGCAACCTACCATTAGACCCCCTCTATTTGATGGTAGTAGTTATGCATATTAGGCTTGTAGGATGAAATGTTATTTGCAGACTAATGGTTTGGATATTTGGAACATTACCCAAATAGAGTACATAAAGCCTTAAACTGAAAATTCAAAATGGACGCTAGACTAAAAGACACAAGCACTTAATAACTCTAAGGCCATGTTTTCTCCTTAGAGAGAAATGAATTTAATCGAGTGTTTATTTGTAATTCTGCATATAAAATTTGAAGAACACTGCAAGTCACACACGAAGGCACCAATAAAGTAAAACGAAAAAAGATATCTACGCCAACTAACCAATTTCAACTCTTTTAAATGAAACCAAATGAGTCTATTTCTAATATGTATTCAAGATTTCAAGACATATTACAAGCATTAATATCATTTGGAAAATTTTTACCATAGAAGACCAAGTCAAAACGATCTTGAATTCACTTCCTAGTGAATGGGATCAGAGGACTCTGGCAATCGAAGAATCCAATGATATTAGTACTATGAAAAGAGAAGATTTAATTGGTAACCTAATGTCCTATGAAGTAAAGTTGTAGATTAGAAAAGAGAATCGGGCAAATGAGAAGAAATCACTAGCACTTAATGCTATGATCGACAAAGATGAACCAAATGATGATGCTATTGATGATGATATCGAGTTTATGACCAAGAAGTTCAAGAAATTCTTAAAGCATTGGATAATAAACAAACTTCGAAAAACTAACAACAATAATTCTAGAAATGGAAATGTTGTTAAGTGTTTCGAATGTGATAAACCCCATCATTTGAAAAGAGACTATCCCAAACCGAAGAAATCAAAGTCAAACACTTTAGGTAAGGAGAGGAAACATGCATTCAATGCAAAATGGGATGATTCAGTTACATAATCAAGTGACAGTGATTCAGAAACAGAAAATGCCAACATATGCTTCATGGCAAAGGATGACCAGGTATGGAATTTTAATTAAGAAATTACTTAGGTTTTGAATGATATGTATCAGAGAAATAAAATACTTAGAAAAGAGTACAACAATAGTTTGGCAGAGATAGATAGATTAGAAATATTTAATGAAAGGTTAACTGAAGAAAAATAATGTCTAAAAGATGAAATTGAAAGACTTAATGGGTATAATGATGAAATGGATTTGACACATGGAAATTTTGAAAAACTAAAAAGTGAAAATGAATCATTAAAATCAGAAAAGATTTTAATGAAGTCACAGATCACTGATCTGAATGACAAAACAACATCTCTGAATAATGTTATTCTTAAATGTAATAATGATTTTGACAAAATAAAAACCAATGTTGATAAATTTAGCAATGGGAAGGATAATCTAGAAAAATTATTATCTACATATAAACACACTAGGAATAAACATGGACGTGGATACACCCCTAAGGCTAAATCAAAGAAAAATACCAGTCAAAATACTAAATTTGTTAAGGCCACCAAGTTCAAACCAAAACATACGATATTAAATTTAAAACCTCCAAATAGATTCATTAATTTATGGGTTCCAAAAAGGTTGGATGATATTGAAAAAGAAAAATATATTGATAATTTTATTAATAAGGTTTATTCATCTAATGATTATATTTTGAAAGGACATTTAAGCTCTTCATGGGTTTGGCATCCTAAAATTTAACCCCTTGGACCCCAGAATAAAAAGGTTACCAGTGTGCATATTTTATAATTTTTCAAGTACCAAACAATGTATATCAGATAGCAGATGATAAAAGCATATGACAAGAAATCTATTGAAAATTGGATAAATATGAAAAGGATTTGTTATTGGCATCGGCAAAGTCGGTAACTCTAAAACTCATCTTATTATTTGACAAGTTTATTTCATGTTTTGAATTGATTTGGTTTCCCCGTATGTGTTTATTTATAAGCATTTATCTCTATATATAAACTCTACATATTGTCTAGCAGTGATTTAAGCGACTCTTTTTTTGTCATTTTTGTTGATGACAAAGGGGGAGAAAAGGTATAAATATACAAGGAAAAATGATAGGGTGAGTGCATAGAGTTAAGAGAAGTAAAATATAAAATTATTATATTTTATCTTTTAAATATTTATATGGTTGTCATCATCAAAAAGAGGGATCATTAATACCCTAGGTATTGATTTTGATGACAATAACCACATAAATGTTACTACTAACATATCTTCGAGTTATACAGTCATATCAGATATATTATGGATACATTTACAAAGTTAAACAAGAATACAATGGAAGTAAGTGAATTATAGAAGAAGGTTAATCAGAGAAATTGGAGAACAAATCTAATTAGAGAAGAATGCTGAAGGATAAAGGTGTTTGAAGTTATAAGGAGTTGGTTGAACCTTATAATATCTTATTAAAGATCCAATGGCAATTATACTTGAAGATCATTAACCATTGACTTCAATCTAATCATAAGAATCCACAAATATAAAGTAATTTGAAATGCTGAAAATTTGCAGCACATATTGGTGTTGCTGTTCATTTTGCAACACACCCATGTCGACATGCTAGCCGTTTTTCAGAATTTCAAATTTTAAATGAAGAGACATTTCCCTCCACCTCTTCACCAAAAGACACGTCTCTTCGACCACTATACAAATGCCTCTGAAAAAGAATTTTAGCATCAAGAATTCTTTTTTTTTCTTATTCCTTCTTCTCCAATCATTTGCAAAAGAAATCCATTGCATACTCTTTCAATCTCCTTGCAAATCGATACTGTTTCACTCCAATTCTTCACTGATTTGCAAACCACACAATACTAGAGATTTGTACTTTAATTCACATCATTCTCTCTCTGGTTTCATCCTATTCCTCAAATAATTCAAAGACATATTGCCATTGGAGGTCTATAGGATCATTGTATCGAATCTGTAAGAATCTGTATTGATGATATGACTACTTACCATAGTTTGTTGTTGTTGATAAGGAGAAGGTGTTCTTGTAGCCTGTAAAATCAAGAGGGTGTGTCTTGTAGCCTGCGAAACGAAGATTGTAAAGGTGTTCTTGCCACCCGTGGAAAGAAAGCGATTATAGTGGAATTTTGCATGATAGAATGCAGGACTGGATGTAGGATTAGTTAATCTGAACCAGTATAAAAAATCCGGGTGTTATTTACATTACTACATTTTACTTTATTACTTACTTATTCTCTGATTACTCCTTTCTATTTGCAAATTGAGTAAATACAGTTTTATGTTCGTAAGTAAGTAGTTTATACACATTTCACCACTTCTAGTGTCTAAATAGTCTTAAGATCCAACATTGTGTTATAGCCACTATAGTTTCCAACAAAGTATTAGTTATCGAAGAAGCTAATGACCTCTCAACACTCTTAATTGAAGAATTTGTAGGAAATTTAATGTCCTATGAAGCTAATCTGCAGGCAAGAAAAGAACAGAACCCGGAGAAGAAAAACATAGCATTTCCAACAACAAATGAAGACTCTGACTTAGATGAAGAATAAATCGTATTTATTGCCAAAAAATACAACAAATTCAAGATGTTTAGAAAAATGACTAGATTTCAGAAAGGAGGAAAATCAAGCTCAACAAATCAAAAGTCAATCAAATGCTATGAATGTGATCATTTTGGACATATGAAGAAAGATTGTCCCAAGATCAACAATGATAAAAACGAACAAATTGGAAAAACTCAAAAAAAAAAAGCTTTCAAAGTAACATGGGATGATTCAGACTCTTCGTCGTCATCAGACAGTGACAGTGATAGTGACGGAGAACAATCTAATATATGTTTTATGGCACAACTGATGAGGTATGTCCCGAACTTAGCTATGATGAATTATTAGAGCTTAGCATGGAATTAGATGATAAATTAAGACAAACTAAAAAATTGAATAAAGAACACGTAGCCAAAATAAATAGATTAGAACTTGAAATAGGAATGTTAATGATGAAAAAATTATTTTAGAGGAGTAACTAGAATTATCTGAAGAAAAAATTAAAAGTAGTTTGGTTGAAAATGAGGCCATATCTATTGATTTTGGAAAAGTTAAACTAGAAAAGGATAACTTGTTAAAAGAAAATATCAACATGAAAAGTAATATAGAAACATTGAAAATTGAAAATTTTGGATTATAAAAATTATATATGTAACGACCCAGAATTTTTATTATTTAAAATTTGAATATTTAATTAATTTTAAATATTAATAAATGAATTTATAAGTCGAATAAATTTTATTTTGAATTATTGGATTTAATTGAATAATTAAATCGATAATTTAGTATGTGAAATTATGGAAATAATTGAAAATTGGGTTAAATATGATTGAAAATGATCTGGGAAATTTTATTTTATCATATTGAAGTTAGAACGATATTTTAGAACTTTTAAAATCGAATTAAAAGTTTATTTGTGAAAATTGAATATTTTAATATTAAATCGACTAGTGAAAATAGACAATTTTTGAACAGTCTCAGAATTGAACGAAACCAGTTCCATTGGATCCGTAATAGTTAGTTATTACCGGATTTCAATTTTCGTGTCAATCGGAGCTATCGTTTGATCGTAGCAGCTCGAAACGCATCGAATTATTTTTAATTTTAATTTGGCTAGTTAAAATAGCCATTTTTCAAACAGTGTCGGATTTCGACGAAACCAGTTTCATCGGATCCGTAATGTGATATTATTGTAAGGTTTCAAATTTCAAGTCAATTGGATTTACCGTTTGTCCGATACAAATTAAAACGCCTAGAAAATCGATTAAATCGGTTTAATTGAAATCGATCATTTGTTGCCATATCTCGCACATATAATCGAATTAGCTTCCGAAACCTGTTCCATTGTGTCCGGAACGCGGGGTAAACCCTAGAAACACTGGTTACGGCGTGTGAATCGGAGTTTGGAATTTCCGGATGAATAGTGTTCGTTCAAAACTCTATAAATAGCCCACCATTCTCACAAATAAATAATAATAATAATAAAACCCTAAAGCTAAAACCCTAGCCGCGACCCCCATTTTCTATGGCCAGAAACTTCTCTCCTTCCTCCCTCGATTACTCCAAATCCATCAGCAATTAGACGAAACTTCCAACTACAAAGAGGTAGAGCATGAAGAGAACTACATATTCAACGGTCATGATCGTTTCTAGTGCTTCGCATTGGCGACAAATCTCGCTCAAAGGTCTGCAGTTCGGCCTCGAAGTGCGCGCTAGGATGAGAGCCGAGCTTCATGAGGTTGGGGCCGAGTATATAGGAGGTGAAGGGCTTCAATATGGGAATGGCTGATCGAATTATCGTCGAGTGTTGGTGGCGCAAGAATTAACCCTAGTTTCATATGTTATGGGTTGTGCGTGCGTGTTAAAGCCTTAGGGGTTGCGTGAAGAAGATGAAGGGGATATGCGGCTGTGATGAGGGGGTATGCAGATCGAACGGCCTGTAGTTGATGAAGGTTATAAATTATAAAAGAAATTGTGAAATTAGTTAATATATAAATCATGTAACTTTGAAAAATCGTATCTTTTTCATACGAGGTCGAAAACGCGCGAAACCAGTTGCGTTGGAATCGTATGGACGAGCACTACGCGATGGAGTTGGATTGGAGTTGTTTGGAGTTAGTGAGAATTTTGGGTAAAATTAAACGTCCGTTTAATTTTATTCGAAAAAAATCGCTAAAACGAATTGAAATCAAGGTGAGAACTTCTCACTCAATCGAATCAGTTTCGATTTTATTTTAAATAGTTAGATTTAAAATATTTGAATGCATGTTTGAATGATGATTGCTATCTATTGATTGTTAAAATAGACATTATACGCCGTTAGTAAGCGGATGTTATTTATTAAAAACATATACCGCGAATATTTCATAAACAATGAAATTGGTATTATATATAATAGCAATATATATATATTGGCATATGTATATATTGGAGTTATTGATTTCCCGCATTTGTTTAGCAGATGAGACCCTATTGCGCCGTTATTAAGCGGATAATATTATTAAATCCCATATACCGCGATAATTCCGTACTGGAGCGGAATTGGTATTGTGCTAATGTTTGTGGATGCAGGAAAACAGGTTGGAGGGATCCAACTGGATTCCTCAACAGTATTTATTTGATTATGGATATTTTGATATTCGTTGATTATCATATCGATATATGATATCGTTGTTGTCGTGATTGACTATTTGGTGTGTAGCTTCATTGGACAAAATTTTGGAATTTTAAAAAGGATTTTTAAAGTGATTTTTGAAAATATATAATATTTTTGGAATTGATCCATTTTAAATAAATAAACGTTATAATTTTTAAAGTTATAAAAATTATGATTTGAGAAATACGGTTAAAGATTGATTTTTGAAAATATGGAATTAATGATTTTATAAAAGAGTTTAATCGGGATTTTTGAATTTATTATAAAGAGTTGAAATATAGGATTTATAAAATTTAATTATTTTATGAATCAAAATGATGAAATTTTAAAGGAGATTAAAGATGTTTTAAAATAATAGTATAAATTGATTTTATTAAGGATTTATAAATTGATATTTATAAATAAAAAAATATTTGAGTTATAAAACGAGTTTTTATAAGTGTTAGAATGAATTGTGAATGAATTTCATAAGCGAAATGAATTTATAGAATCATAAACGGTGAAGTTATAAATGGAATTTTATAAGCCGTAGGTTTATAAAATTCATAAAGTTATTTGAAGAATAGGTTTGGATAAATAAACGAATCTTATAAGTTATAGGATTTATAATTATGAAGTTTAAAAGAACGATTTTGTAAAATAATCGTTTTATAAGCATTTAACTTATAATATGGACTTTTAGTTCATAATTGAGATATAAATCGAATAGGTTAATAAAGGAGATTTATAAAGGAAGTTGTTATAAAATAAATAGAAATGGAGTTTATAAACGTTGTTTTATAAATTCGAAAACGTCTTATTTTGATAAGTAGATTGTTATAACTTATAAATGGAGTTATATTCACGTTTTAGACAGTGAATAATCCTTTAAGTTAAAAAGAATAGAAATGATGAAATTTGTTAACGAAGTATATTCACGTTTTTGAATAGTGAATAACATGTTAAAGAAATTGTTTTAGATATGATGTTTTAAATAGAATTAAAACGATCTAACGATGTTTTTAAAATGTGTTGAGATTCGAAACCATAGATTTCAACATTCATTGTTGAAATTGACGTTTTCGAGAAATAAAAGGAAATGGTGGACTATAACACTGTTGTTATAGTAAATGATTTCCGAAAGAAAATGTTTTGTATAGTATTGGGATTTATATATCTATTTTAAATTCGAATCCCTATACTAGTGATTTTGGGACGTCGTAACGATGTTTTACGCAACATTCGTTTTGGCCCAAATAAATATGTTTAAGAGAATGATTTCCTTAAAGAATGAAATATATACTTAATCTCGATTTAAGTATGTTGTATATTTTCCAAAGGTTGAAAATAAAAAGATTTGTGAAATACTTATTTAATAAGCATGGAAATGTTTTCCAATATAAAGTGAATATTAGAGAATTTATCTTTTCGAAGATAAATTGAAATGAATAATTGAAATCGTTATTCATAAATAATTGTGAAATATAAATTCACTATGGAATTTATGAATAGAAAGTGGAATTTGTTAAAAATAAATGTTGATTTATTTTTGAAGTGTGAAAATTATATATCTTGTAAAGATATTTTGGAAAATAAATAATTTGGAAAATTATTTGGAAACTGGTGATGTGTGCATATCCATTGATAGTTCAATAACCGACTATCAATATTTCCCTTTGAATGGGTAATGGATGTGATTTGTTTGAATTTGAATGCCACACTTATTTTTGAATAAGCGCTCATTATTCGGGTTAACCGGGAAAGGACCATGGGGTCGTATAACCCATTCCGAATATGTGATACGTCGTTATGAATTGCATTTGATGACCGGTGTTGAAGACCGGGTATTTGCGAAAGCGATAGGATGACCTATCGATTGTCTCTGCACTGGGTAGCTCCTGGTATAGAGATTTCCTAAGTGATGGGAAATTCGATCAGGATTGTGAATACCCGGATTGCAAGGGCTTCGTGAGAAGTGCCTTCGGTTTTGTTCGATCCCGGAACATACTTGTATGGATTGTATGTCTGACATTACAAGTTGAGATATAAAGCCGATTTCTTTCAAATATATTTCTGTTGGTGGCGGAGAATTTATTCTTTTAGCTTAACACCCTTCTCTGAGACGTACGAGCTCAGAGGTTATGTAGTTGAATGTTATTAGCGATATATTCCCAATTTGGTAATGTGACATGCTGAGTGTTGCTGTAAATGATCATTGTGTTGATTATTTGTGATAGGATCGTTTATTTGATCGTCTATCCTGGTGATCATTTCTATGATCATTTGTTGACCCAAAGCATGGCTTTTGAATAAAGTATGTTTTTGTGGACGTGACTTCGTCGAGCCTCACACCTCGGGAATGGTCAAAACAGGAAAGATGCAGCAAGGTTATGAGGGGTAGCTCCCTTTAGGATATGTGCATTTCCTTCTGGAAAAGGGTGGTATCATGGTATGGAGCCCAGATACTTACTCATGTTGAAAACACTTTACGATTGTGTGAATTGATTGCGAGCGCTCGGTTGAAAGGTCCCAAAGGACCCGGGGATGGCATATTCGGTCAGTTGTTACTTAGTTAGGGGTAACCCGGCCTTGTGTTGGTAGAGATCCGGTTTGGTTCTCGGGGATGTCCATCCAGAGGCATTCTCATGTGGCAATGGGAAGTTCCTTGGCCTGATCATTCGTTGGAAATCCAAAGAAACAATACGATCTTGTACGGTATTAGTTGTATAACCTGCTATGGAATGTGGCGGTAACCTGCTATTGAACATAGTTAGCTATAGTAGGCATACGATAATGGTCGTATGCTGGCTAAGATTTATATTCTACTTTCGAAATGAATTTTTCCTACACTATGCACTAGTAATAATATAAAATGTTCTTTTAAATGCGTATCAAGCATCTTTGACTATCATAAGGAGAAATCTCCTCCGATTCTGCGTTTGCATTGTGTGTGTGTGCGGGTGGCCTTATGGTAGTCTCATTCTTAAAAGCATTGCGAATTGATTTTAAAAATATTCCTCTATTTTGATTTTTAAAGATAAATAAACTGTTTTGAGTTCCCACACCAGTCACATGACTGACTCGGAGTTTATTGTTTTCCTTCCTAAACTCTGGGTGCCCACCAATTTCCACACGGGCAGTCAAGAGTTAGGTTTATCAGGATATTCTGGATATTCAGGAGTTGCTGGAGGCAAGCTGGATGGCATGGCGTATTACTAGTATATAGTATTTCTTTTCCGCTGCACTATTTGTTGTTGTTGTTGTACACTCTGATGATATGATGTAATGAAATGTGATGAAATGTAATAACTGATGTAGTTCTTTGGTTAAAGATTATTCATTTATTATTATATGTTGTTCCGCTGCGAATTGTGAGATTCTGATGTTGTTCTGTTGTTTTCTGCTCCGTTCTATTTTCTATTTTCTTTTCCCTCTATTTTCTATCTTTTCTATCTTCTCTGTCTTTTTCTTCTTTTTCTTTTTCTTAAAACCCTAAGTGTTCGGTTTTCCGTCGTTCGATTTCTCGGCAGTCGATAAAGTGAGTATCGATGTTGAATTTTCGAAAGACGAAGAATCAGGTCCTTACAATGTGGTATCAGAGCATATGGTTAAGCGACAACCATGGTTCTGTTGGGTATTACTCGTTAGAGATAGAGTCAGTAGTACTCTAGAATGAGTTTGAGTGTAATAATAGCTATGAGAGCGTATTTGTTAGTGAATATAAATTGTTTTGTATTGTGTTGACTTATCGGTTGATTGTTTATAGATTCCAGTCGATGTAGTCTAGCTAACTATCGTAGATAGGGGTTTCTAAACTCTTAAACAAGATAAACCGACATAATATTGTTTTAAATTGGGTAAATGAAATAATTTTACCTTGATTATATTTTATATAGAAAGGAATAATTTTTCAGAATTATTAAAGTGTATATAAGTTGATTGTTTAGTTGTTTGAATAATCTAAATTGAAGAATAATTGTATAAGCAAAAGAATTATGAGAATGGAAGTATAATTAAAGTGATTTACAATTATGAAATAAACTTATATATGTAAGAAGTGAAACTATATGAATATATTTATGAATATGAGTTGTAATAAAAATGAAAATTGAGTTATGAAATGAAATTCAACTTTTGTAATTAAATTGAAAGAATGGATTGAATATTAATTAATTAAATGTAAATAGTTGGAATGAAATAATGAATGTAAGTGTAATTCATTAAAATCTAATGTTATTGAAAGTTGAATAGTTGGATGAAAATCAATTTAATTAAACCAATTAAAAGTGATAGTGTTAAACCAAATAGAATGAATATGAGCAAAGGAATTTGGTTGTAATTAATATACATTGATTGTTATATGATTGTTAGTTGATTGTATATAATTCATTAAGTGTTAATGAAATTGAGTTAATGAAATTGAAAGCTAAAGTAATTAAAATCCAATTGGAAGTTAAGTGAAACTTAAATGGAATTGAATTTGATTTGGAAGTGAACCAACTTGAATATGAATTAGTGAATATAAACTAATTGAGAATAAATGTTAATAGAAACATCCACTATTAATGAATCAAATGTGATTTAAATTGAAAAACCTATTTCATTGAATATTAATAAGAATATGAATGAATATTTATTGGTTATGGATTATAGTTGGTTGATGTTTGCATTTGTTGTTTAGTTGCATTTGCTAAGTTGACATATATAGTTATTATGTTGCTATATGATGTATATCGATACTATTGTCTATATACATGATTCTCATGTTGTTTGTTGAGTGTTCAGTAGGTGCGGATTGCGTTTGCTTCGCATTTGGAGCTCGCTTTCGCGCTATATTAGCCGTATATGCTTGCTAATAAAATATAAGGTACATATCTCGGATTACATACCGTACTTTTATACTTTTTTCCCTTCGGGATGCCTCATTACTTGATGAGATGTATATTTGTGATATATATACTGTCATTTTTTTTCGGATCGAGCCGCGCAAAGGAGACTATGGCGAATATTTCCGAAAATTTAAGGCGTTAGAAAAAATTTGAGAAAATTGGAATTTTTTTGAAAACTTTAACTTTTATTTGGAATTGAAAGTTAAACAATAGCAGTTGTTTTTGAAAAGATAACTAAGTATGATTTGAAAACTTAGTAAAGTTATTATAAGAAGTTTAATTATGAATTTTGGAAAGTTAATCGATTCTGTAACTTTTCTTACTTGTTAATTTCGAGGACGAAATTCTTTTAAGGGGGAAGATTGTAACGACCCAGAATTTTTATTATTTAAAATTTGAATATTTAATTAATTTTAAATATTAATAAGTGAATTTATAAGTCGAATAAATTTTATTTTGAATTATTGGATTTAATTGAATAATTAAATCGATAATTTAATATGTGAAATTATGGAAATAATTGAAAATTGGGTTAAATATGATTGAAAATGATTTGGAAAATTTTATTTTATCATATTGAAGTTAGAACGATATTTTAGAACTTTTAAAATCGAATTAAAAGTTTATTTGTGAGTATTGAATATTTTAATATTAAATCGACTAGTGAAAATAGTCAATTATTGAACAGTCTCAGAATTGAACGAAACCAGTTCCATTGGATCCGTAATAGTTAGTTATTATCGGATTTCAATTTTCGTGTCAATCGGAGCTATCGTTTGATCGTAGCAGCTCGAAACGCATCGAATTATTTTTAATTTTAATTTGGCGAGTTAAAATAGCCATTTTTCAAACAGTGTCGGATTTCGACGAAACCAGTTTCATCGGATCCGTAATGTGATATTATTGTAAGGTTTCAAATTTCAAGTCAATTGGATTTACCGTTTGTCCGATACAAATTAAAACGTCTAGAAAATCGATTAAATCGGTTTAATTTAAATCGATCGTTTCTTGCCATATCTCGCACATATAATTGAATTATCTTCCGAAACTTATTCCATTGTGTCCGGAACGCGGGGTAAACCCTAGAAACGCTGGTTACGGGGCGTGAATCGAAGTTTGGAATTTCCGGATGAATAGTGTTCGTTCAAAACTCTATAAATAGCCCACCATTCTCACAAATATAATAATAAAACCCTAAAGCTAAAATCCTAGCCGCGACCCCCATTTTCTATGGCCAGAAACTTCTCTCCTTCCTCCCTCGATTACTCCAAATCCATCAGCAATTCGACGAAACTTCCAACTACAAAGAGGTAGAGCATGAAGAGAACTACATATTCAGCGATCATGATCGTTTCTAGTGCTTCGGATTGGCGACAAATCTCGCTCAAAGGTCTGCAGTTCGGCCTCGAAGTGCGCGCTAGGATGAGAGCCGAGCTTCATGAGGTTGGGGCCGAGTATATAGGAGTGAAGGGCTTCAATATGGGAATGGCTGATCGAATTATCGTCGAGTGTTGGTGGCGCAAGAATTAACCCTAGTTTCATATGTTATGGGTTGTGCGTGCGTGTTGAAGCCTGTAGGGGTTGCGTGAAGAAGATGAAGGGGATATGCGGCTGTGATGAGGGGGTATGCAGATCAAACGGCCTGTAGTTGATGAAGGTTATAAATTATAAAAGAAATTGTGAAATTAGTTAATATATAAATCGTGTAACTTTGAAAAATCGTATCTTTTTCATACGAGGTCGAAAACGCGCGAAACCAGTTGCATTGGAATCGTATGGACGAGCACTACGCGATGGAGTTGGATTGGAGTTGTTTGGAGTTAGTGAGAATTTTGGGTAAAATTAAACGTCTGTTTAATTTTATTCGAAAAAAATCGCTAAAACGAATTGAAATCAAGGTGAGAACTTCTCACTCAATCGAATCAGTTTCGATTTTATTTTAAATAGTTAGATTTAAAATATTTGAATGCATGTTTGAATGATGATTGCTATCTATTGATTGTTAAAATAGACATTATACGCCGTTAGTAAGCGGATGTTATTTATTAAAAACATATACCGCGAATATTTCATAAACAGTGAAATTGGTATTATATATAATAGCAATATATATATATATTGGCATATGTATATATTGGAGTTATTGATTTCCCGCATTTGTTTAGCGGATGAGACCCTATTGCGCCGTTATTAAGCGGATAATATTATTAAATCCCATATACCGCGATAATTCCGTACTGGAGCGGAATTGGTATTGTGCTAATGTTTGTGGATGCAGGAAAACAGGTTGGAGGGATCCAACTGGATTCCTCAACAGTATTTATTTGATTATGGATATTTTGATATTCGTTGATTATCATATCGATATATGATATCGTTGTTGTCGTGATTGACTATTTGGTGTGTAGCTTTATTGGACAAAATTTTGGAATTTTAAAAAGGATTTTTAAAGTGATTTTTGAAAATATATAATATTTTTGGAATTGATCCATTTTAAATAAATAAGCGTTATAATTTTTAAAGTTATAAAAATTATGATTTGAGAAATACGGTTAAAGATTGATTTTTGAAAATATGGAATTAATGATTTTATAAAAGAGTTTAATCGGGATTTTTGAATTTATTATAAAGAGTTGAAATATAGGATTTATAAAATTTAATTATTTTATGAATCAAAATGATGAAATTTTAAAGGAGATTAAAGATGTTTTAAAATAATAGTATAAATTGATTTTATTAAGGATTTATAAATTGATATTTATAAATAAAAAAATATTTGAGTTATAAAACGAGTTTTTATAAGTGTTAGAATGAATTGTGAATGAATTTCATAAGCGAAATCAATTTATAGAATCATAAACGGTGAAGTTATAAATGGAATTTTATAAGCCGTAGGTTTATAAAATTCATAAAGTTATTTGAAGAATAGGTTTGGATAAATAAACGAATCTTATAAGTTATAGGATTTATAATTATGAAGTTTAAAAGAACGATTTTGTAAAATAATCGTTTTATAAGCATTTAACTTATAATATGGACTTTTAGTTCATAATTGAGATATAAATCGAATAGGTTAATAAAGGAGATTTATAAAGGAAGTTGTTATAAAATAAATAGAAATGGAGTTTATAAACGTTGTTTTATAAATTCGAAAACGACTTATTTTGATAAGTAGATTGTTATAACTTATAAATGGAGTTATATTCACGTTTTAGACAGTGAATAATCCTTTAAGTTAAAAAGAATAGAAATGATGAAATTTGTTAACGAAGTATATTCACGTTTTTGAATAGTGAATAACATGTTAAAGAAATTGTTTTAGATATGATGTTTTAAATAGAATTAAAACGATCTAACGATGTTTTTAAAATGTGTTGAGATTCGAAACCATAGATTTCAACATTCATTGTTGAAATTGACGTTTTCGAGAAATAAAAGGAAATGGTGGACTATAACACTGTTGTTATAGTAAATGATTTCCGAAAGGAAATGTTTTGTATAGTATTGGGATTTATATATCTATTTTAAATTCGAATCCCTATACTAGTGATTTTGGGACGTCGTAACGATGTTTTACGCAACATTCGTTTTGGCCCAAATAAATATGTTTAAGAGAATGATTTCCTTAAAGAATGAAATATATACTTAATCTCGATTTAAGTATATTGAATATTTTCCAAAGGTTGAAAATAAAAAGATTTGTGAATTACTTATTTAATAAGTATGGAAATGTTTTCCAATATAAAGTGAATATTAGAGAATTTATCTTTTTGAAGATAAATTGAAATGAATAATTGAAATCGTTATTCATAAATAATTGTGAAATATAAATTCACTATGGAATTTATGAATAGAAAGTGGAATTTGTTAAAAATAAATGTTGATTTATTTTTGAAGTGTGAAAATTATATATCTTGTAAAGATATTTTGGAAAATAAATAATTTGGAAAATTATTTGGAAACTGGTGATGTGTGCATATCCATTGATAGTTCAATAACCGACTATCAATATTTCCCTTTGAATGGGTAATGGATGTGATTTGTTTGAATTTGAATGCCACACTTATTTTTGAATAAGCGCTCATTATTCGGGTTAACCGGGAAAGGACCATGGGGTCGTATAACCCATTCCGAATATGTGATACGTCGTTATGAATTGCATTTGATGACCGGTGTTGAAGACCGGGTATTTGCGAAAGCGATAGGATGACCTATCGATTGTCTCTGCACTGGGTAGCTCCTGATATAGAGATTTCCTAAGTGATGGGAAATTCGATCGGGATTGTGAATACCCGGATTGCAAGGGCTTCGTGAGAAGTGCCTTCGGTTTTGTTCGATCCCGGAACAGACTTGTATGGATTGTATGTCTGACATTACAAGTTGAGATATAAAGCCGATTTCTTTCAAATATATTTCTGTTGGTGGCGGAGAATTTATTCTTTTAGCTTAACACCCTTCTCTGAGGCGTACGAGCTCATAGGTTATGTAGTTGAATGTTATCAGCGATATATTCCCAATTTGGTAATGTGACATGCTGAGTGTTGCTGTAAATGATCATTGTGTTGATTATTTGTGATAGGATCGTTTATTTGATCATCTATCCTGGTGATCATTTCTATGATCATTTGTTGACCCAAAGCATGGCTTTTGAATAAAGTATGTTTTTGTGTACGTGACTTCGTCGAGCCTCACACCTCGGGAATGGTCAAAAAAAGAAAAAATGCAGCAAGGTTATGAGGGGTAGCGCCCTTTAGGATATGTGCATTTCCTTCTGGAAAAGGGTGGTATCATGGTATGGAGCCCAGATACTTACTCATGTTGAAAACACTTTATGATTGTGTGAATTGATTGCGAGCGCTCGGTTGAAAGGTCCCAAAGGACCGGGGGATGGCATATTCGGTCAGTTGTTACTCAGTTAGGGGTAACCCGGCCTTGTGTTGGTAGAGATCCGGTTTGGTTCTCGGGAATGTCCATCCAGAGGCATTCTCATGTGGCAATGGGAAGTTCCTTGGCCTGATCATTCGTTGGAAATCCAAAGAAACAATACGATCTTGTACGTTATTAGTTGTATAACCTACTATGGAATGTGGCGGTAACCTGCTATTGAACATAGTTAGCTATAGTAGGCATACGATAATGGTCGTATGTTGGCTAAGATTTATATTTTACTTTCGAAATGAATTTTTCCTACACTATGCACTAGTAATAATATAAAATGTTCTTTTAAATGCGTATCAAGCATCTTTGACTATCATAAGGAGAAATCTCCTCCGATTCTGCGTTTGCATTGTGTGTGTGTGCGGGAGGCCTTATGGTAGTCTCATTCTTAAAAGCATTGCGAATTGATTTTAAAAATATTCCTCTATTTTGATTTTTAAAGATAAATAAACTCTTTTGAGTTCCCACACCAGTCACATGACTGACTCGGAGTTTATTGTTTTCCTTCCTAAACTCTGGGTGCCCACCAATTTCCACACGGGCAGTCAAGAGTTAGGTTTATCAGGATATTCTGGATATTCAGGAGTTGTTGGAGGCAAGCTGGATGACATGGCGTATTACTAGTATATAGTATTTCTTTTCCGCTGCACTATTTGTTGTTGTTGTTGTACACTCTGATGATACGATGTAATGAAATGTGATGAAATGTAATAACTGATGTAGTTCTTTGTTTAAAGATTATTCATTTATTATTATATGTTGTTCCGCTGCGAATTGTGAGATTCTGATGTTATTCTGTTGTTTTCTGTTCCGTTCTATTTTCTATTTTCTTTTCCCTCTATTTTCTATCTTTTCTATCTTCTCTGTCTTTTTCTTCTTTTTCTTTTTCTTAAAACCCTAAGTGTTCGGTTTTCCGTCGTTCGATTTCTCGAAAGTCGATAAAGTGAGTATCGATGTTGAATTTTCGAAAGACGAAGAATCCGGTCCTTACAATATAAAATTACAAATAATGTTTCAAAATTTAATAAAGGAAAACAAAATTTTGAAAATCTTAACAAAACTAAAAAATTGTCAGGTAATAGAAATGGAATAGGATTTAAAAATATTCCTAAACAAAAGGGGAATAATATTAAGAAATACAGTTTTATTTATCAAAAGACTAAAAGAACAACTAAGTCTAATATGAATACTGAAAATATAAAAATTTGGATTCCTAAGACAAATAATAATTTGATTAGACAAAAATATATTAATAATTTTCAAGATAACGTAGTCCATAATAAAATTATGTTCATAGTGGTACCAAACCTTCTTGGGTGTGGCTACCTGCTCCTCCTAACATCTAGGACCCTAATAATGTATATAGGTACCAATTAAATCATTTTTTATTTTGCAGGTACCCAAAATAAAAAATAAGGAGAAATGGATACTTGATAGTGGCGGCTCCAAGCATATGACCGGAAAATCAAAAACGTTATCAAATATAACATACATCGATGGTGGAATGGTAACTTTTGGAGATAACTCAAAAGGATACGTCATTGGCATCAGAGAAGTCATCAACTCTGATATGTCCATCTCTCCTATTATTACAAATGTTTTGTTAGTAGAAAATTTAAAACACAACCTATTTAGCATTAGTCAATTATGTGATTAAGGTTTTCAAATTAATTTCAAAAAAGATAGATGTAATATTTCGACAATAACAAACAATTTACCTTTGAGGGTTTTAGAAACAAAAATATTTATGTCTTAAATATATGGATATAAATTGAAATTCAAACTTATGCTTAACTGCCAAACGTGACAATCCATGTTTGTGGTATAAACGATTCTGTCATATTAATTTTAAATATATTAATAAATTAGCAAAATATGAGCTAGTTAGAGGTTTACCTAAAATAAATTATAAAGTAGAAAATTTATGTGACGATTGTCAAATTGGAAAACTAAAAAAAATCTCTTTTAAATCTAAAAATAATATTTCCACAAAACAACCATTAGAATTATTACATTTAGATTTATTTGGTCCAACTCAAGTACGATCTATAAATCACAACAAATATGTTTTCGCAATAGTTGATTTTTCAATATATACATGGACCTCATTTTTAAAACATAAAAGTGACACTTTTGGTATGTTTAAAACTTTAGCTAAAAGAATTAAAACTCAAATAGATTTGACAATTAACAATATTCGAAGTGATCATGGTGGAGAATTCAAAAATGATTTTTTTTTACTAACTTTTGTAATAAAAAGGGCATAAGTCATAATTTCTCTTTTCCCCGCACACCTCAACAAAATGATGTAGTAGAAAGAAAAAATCGTATGTTACAAGAATGTGCACGAACACTATTAAATTGTAGTGGTTTGCCAAAACATTTTTGGGCTGAAGCTACTACTATGGCTTTTATGTTTTGAATCGAGTAACCATACGATCTATGACTAAAAATACTTGTTTCGAAATATTTTTTGGAATAAAACCTAAAGTATCGTACTTTAAAACTTTCGGATCAATTTTTTTTATATTAAATATAAAAGATAATTTAGGAAAATTCAACCCAAAAGCCGATGAAGGAATCTTTGTTAGATATTTGGATCATAGAAGGTGTATAGAATTTTTAATAAATGTACTAACACAATTGAAGAAAGTTTAAATGTATCATTTAATGAAAATTTACTTAACAATCATACTAATGACGATGAAGAAATTATTCCAATAAGAAATACAACAAACTAATCCAATAATGAGACAAATGCACAAAATACTACTTTAATGTCACCCCTAGAAGTCTAAAAGATCATCCAAAAGGTAATATCTTTGGGGATCTTAATTCCGGAGTAACTGGAAATCAACTTAACCAAATAAGTCATATTGCATTTGTGTCAAATTTTGAACCAAAAAATTATAAAGAAGCTTCAAACAATAATTTTTGGATAATAGCCATGTAAGAAGAGTTAAATCAATTTGAATGTAATAGTGTTTGAGAATTAGTACCAAGATCAAAAAATCAATCAGTTATTGGAATGAAAAGGGTATTTAAAAACATAGCATATGAAAACGGAAATATAGTTAGGAATAAAGCATGTTTAGTCGCTCAGGGTTATAATCAAGAAGAAGGTATTGACAATGACGAAACTTTTGCTCCAGTAGCAAGACTCGAGTCCATACATACGTTACTTGCTTTTGCAAATCACCACAATTTTAAATTATTTCAAATGGACGTTAAAGTACATTTTTAAATGGTTTTATTAAAGAAAACACATATGTTGAACAACCTTCCTTATTTGTTCACAAGAAATATCCCGATCATGTTTTTAAATTACACAATGCCTTACATGGTTTTAAGCAAGCCCCCCGTGCTTAGTACGAACATCTTAAGAATCATTTAATGGCATGTAGTTTTCAAATAGGGATACGACTTTATTTATTAAATGCGAAAAAAATGACATCTTAGTTATACAAATTTACGTAGACGATATTATTTTTGGTTTAACTAACAAAAATCTTTGTACTCAATTTTCAAATATTATGAAAAATGAATTTGAAATGTCTCACATGGGTGAATTGAATTTATTTCTAGGTTTACAAATAAAACAACTTGAAAATAGTATTTTTTTTTTCAACAAGAAAACTATTGCAACGATTTATTGCGTTGTTTTGGAATAGATAAAACTTCAAGCAAACCAACACCGATGAGTACTAGTGTTCACTCGGAAAAAGATGATAACGGAAAAGATTTTGACGAAAAATTATATTGTAGTACGATTGGCACCTTACTATATTTGATGGTTAGTTGACCCGACATTATAATGAGCGTATGTCTTTGTGCCCGATTTCAAGCAAAACCAAAAGTGTCTTACCAAAGAGCCGTTAAACGTATCTTATGATATTTATCTAGTGCTAGAGATTACAGTTTGTTTTATCCTAAGTGATCATTATTTGAACTTGTTTCATATAGTGACGTGGGTTTTGGTGGATGTAAAACATATTGGAAGGGTACTAGCGGAACATGTCATTTTATCGGACAATCGTTAGTTTCATGGTTTAGCAAAAAGAAAAACTTTGTCTCTTTATCCACTTGTGAAGTCGAATATATTTCAACGGCCTTAGCATGTGCGCAAGTGATATACATGCAGCAAACGCTCAAGGATTTCAGAAAATTTACCGATAAATCACCAATATATTGTGATAATATGAGTACAATAAATCTATCAAAAAACCTGTAAATCACCCACATATGAAATACATAGATATACGACATCATTTTTTACGGGACAATGTAGAAAAAATATTATTACATTAGAATACGTAAATACTGAGAATCAAATAGCAGATATTTTCACTAAACCACTAAATGAACAAACGTTTGTTAAACTACTACGTGATTTAGGAATATGTTCTCTTAATGATCTTCTTAGCTAATTCTAAATTTCATTCATTCTACTTTTGGTTGAAAAGTTTTTATCCACAATCAAAAATTTTAACGCTAAGCAACAATTTTTTAGAAAGTTTGTTTTCTAAAATTATCTATGTATAACCTTTTAAACCATGCATAAATAGTCTTTCTTTTTACAAAACAATATATATATATATATATATATATATCAATATATATATATATGTATGTATGTATGTATATATGTATGTATACATTTCATATTCCTTTTAAAAACAAAAGAAAACAAAAACGTGTCTTCCGACAACTCTCATCTCTTCTTCTCAACACCAACCTTGGATAGTTCACTAGATACCCCTTATCGACTTCCTACTCCTACACCATATCAGGAGCCGACCTATAAGTGGTCCTCCCACCACACGGGATTCACTCCCCGATAAAAAACGGTCCAAACGATCTCTATTTGTCTCTCCTAATACCAAGGAGAAAATCGATGAAATACATATTACCAAAAGCAACAAATGGATTTACAACGAGAATTATACTTTGAACAAAAAGTCACTATGCGACGACTAAGAATTCTAGAGCAAGTAGTGATCAAATTTTGCAATTCATGAAAAAAGGATGTACATGAACCACTTTCGATTCCTTGCAATCTTCTAGATTCCTCGGCATCTTATCATACACCTTGGGATCCTCCAGCTAGGCAATTTTCTGGTTCCCCAAGAACGAATGAACGTGGAAATATTTGGTCTCCACTCAAGCCATGGAAGGATAGCACCTTCGAAGATCGCAATGCTCCATCTTCATCTCAATAAGTTTGTTTAATGTATTTTCGTCTACGTATATTTGTATTTGTTTTCAAAAATAATAATATTATGTTTAAATAAAATTGATCCCTCGAAAATCACGCATTAGCTTCCAAAATAAGACTATTTTCAGACATATTGAAGATTCCAGAGGTCTTACCAATGTCATCAGACGTCTGCCACCCTTGTATTACAACATTTTTTGATCCTGTGTGTAACGTCCCGCCTTTTCGCACGCTTTCGACACACGTGCCAATTCAAACCATACGGAAGGGCGGATTGTTATGGGGTAAATAAGAAAAACGAGAAAGAATAAAACAAAACAGAATCTCATAGCGGAAGGATAAAGTATAATAATAAATATACAGTTCATAAAACTATTTACAAACATTTGATTCTTCTTTATACAATAAATATCAGAGTTCACATACCAATAATATTAATGCAGCGGAATACAGTGTAGTGGAACCATATAATATATAATAATAATAGTAATGAAATCTTCATCTTCTTCCTCCAGAAAAATCTTCAAATCCTGAAACGCTCGGACTGACCCGAGCGAATTGAAAAGACAAAACACCCGAGTCAAAACTAAAAGATCTTATGTAAGTTAAATTAATAGAAATGAATATGAGTGCAATAACTCAAGAGATGCTCGGGATTTACATCTCCTAAGGATCCGTTAAACTATTTACTATGTAGTATATTTCGCTATTATAATAGTGTCTAATTGTAAAATAAACTTACTTTTAAATAGCGTTAAGGCTTTACACACTACAACAAAAAGTGTCTTTTATAGCGGCATATAGCCGCTATTAATCACAACCATAGCGGTTTGATAAACGCTGTATATCGACATGTTATAAAAAACCGTTGAATATTTATAACACAAAATTCGCCGCTATGGTATGTTAATTCAATAGCTCATTATAGCCGCTATAATACAGCTAAATCTCAACGGAACTAGAAATCTTTATAACACCATTTTGCCGCTATAAAATATTTAGTCAATAGCGGTCATTTCGCGCTATTAAATCAACATGTTATAGTATTGATAAATTCTTTTACAGCTCATATATGCCGCTATAAAAATCATAGATACACTTTTCAAGAGCTATGCCTATATATTACATTTTAATAATAACAATCAAACTAAATCTTCATAAACGAATAAAGATTATAATGAAAAAATATAACACAAGAGCATGCTCAGAAAGAAATGTGATATATTTTTCATTACATTGTACAAACATTAAAGCAAGTGCATTACCATTGAATAAAACATAAGCCTGCAGCCAAGTTAACACAGAGAAACAGAAAAACATTTACCAGCACACTTGAAACTACAACTGCTGGTTTAAGATCAGCATCGCAGCAGAGGGGGAAAAACATTTACCAGCACACTTGAAACTACAACTGCTTCTTCATCACATTACAACTCCTCCACTCTTACAGCAACGATCAATCTTCCATAACCTTCATCACAATCTTCTACTACAACTCACTTCATCCTCTACTTGAAAAACAAGAACACCACCTTCTTCATATAGACAGCATCACTTAAAACAGCTCCTCCTGAAAGTTCACCCACTGCAACTACACTAATTCCTCCCTTACCATTACTACTGCCTTATCTACTTTCACCTTGCAAACTCCTCAAATCATCCCAAAACAATACACCACTTCACTTGCCAAACTCCACACCGTACTCCATTAACATTCCTCGACCACTTCCCACTTCAACCAAATCGCAGCCTCCACCTCATACATCCATCATCACTCCAACCCACTTCTTTCCGTCCATCCATACACTTAACTGCCACTGCAATACTCCTATTCCAATCCATCTCCAATAACCACACAACACTCTACAGAACTCGAACCTGCCACCATCAACATACACTACCATTCACTTGCACATATACAGTTTTCCTCCACTACAACCAACCTCCACCTACCTTCACTTCCGACTTCCATTTCAATCAATACAACCTCCCTCTGCTCATTCCACTAACCCACCTTGAGTCTTCTATATACTTCATGAAACCCTGCTTCTTTACCTAAGCAACATCGAGCCCCTGACCAAAAACAATAGCATTCCAAATCGCGACTTCAAAAACTGGAACCTCTATAATCCTCAACCAAACTCGAACCAACATCTAATCACACTATGTTTGATCGGTGGATTTCAGATATTCTCATGTATCTGTATTTAAAATCAATAAATAAAATTTGATGCTATTTTCATATGAATGTGTACAAAACTGAACTTGTGAAACTCATAAATACCTTTCATAATATATTAACCGGTATTAATACATATCATAAAGCAAAATGGCAATATAATTATCAATTGGGAACAATGATCAAACAATAAAGAAACTACGATGTTGTACTGAACAATGGTATAATACAATGTGCAAAAGACAATGACTAGAAAATTAACCTTGAAACATTAAATATGCATAACGAGAAATATTGGGTTAATAAATGTTTAATCATGCAAAAAAAATTTACACAAAGTTCAGTATATGAAATCAATTAGCAAAATTATGGATAAACAATCCGGTATTGTGAATTGATTTCCGTGAGAGTTGCCAAAAACTATTTGAACTAATAATCCCAGCCTGAAAAACAATCAGCTAAAACATTGAATGGCAGAACTGTAGAAGTTAGCAATTTTAGAATTGACTCTAATTTGAAGGACTTTTTTCATAAAAATACAAAAAAGAAGATGGACCAGCGAGCTATTAGAAACACCTTGTTTATAGCACATGTAAACACTTTGTCCATTAACAAGCTCTTTATAAAATTTTCCACAACTGCTGACTTAATTAAATTGAACCAATAAATAGATACTTTCTATGAAAACGAAAAAGTATATGACATCAAGATCAAAATTATGTTCACCAGCTGGACAGTATATGTCAGTGTTTCACTGCAATACAGTTGGACACTTGGATTGTATAGAATAACAATATTAATATCATTCGCTGGTATAGGGAGAAAGCTTAATATAATGCTTAAGAAAATTTATTTCCTATGGTTTATAATTAAAACTTTATTGAAAAAACATACTGTAAGTTTTCATATCATAAGCAATACAATTTTTTAATTCGTCCAAGATTATTCACTATGTTCCATCTATCTGCTAGCGTGAAATTCCACTAGTATGATTGACATTTGAAAACAAACTAACTTGCCAACTGATTCCAACAATTATAATATTCAAGGGTCACTTGATTGCAAAATAAACAAATTGATCATAAACTAATTATTGGAAATTGTTTCAAATGTAAATGTCAGGAGCAAATACCTGCTTGTGGATCCATGAGAATCAGGTCCATCACCAGCTTTAGCCACGATGATGAATTTGTACGATTTATTTCTTCCTAAAAGGTTACTGTTGGTAGTAGGGTTTGATCTTTCATTTCTTGTGGTAGATTGTCTTTGCTTGTGATCATTAAGAAAATAAACAAGTTAGGTGGGTCAATATCTATATGTATATAAATTCACAAAAAAATGAATCCAAGGCAAGGTTGGGAAGATGTTATGTAAAAGGAACATGCTTACATTGAAGCTTTATTAACATTTATAATAGTACAATGCATTCTACTCTGACCCCTCATAGCATCAATCACATAATTGATAATGCAAGATATTGTTTTTATATTTCATTATCAAGATAATGCTTATATATTTAAAAGGTTAAGAAAGGTGATCTTACCTTGGAGGTGAACCTGATGCAATCAAATATTGAGCTAGAGGACAAATAAAACCACGTACAGTACCGTGCACCTACCATTGAATTGAGTAATTAGGAATAACTATGAAAATAATGGCTGGCAATAAACAAAATAACTAACTAGACGTAGATATAAGAAAGAATTAAAGGTATTTTGAACTAGAAAAAATATTATATAGAAATACAACCTTTTTATATAACTGCCTCTGCCTACTACTTCAATTCACTAGCTCATATCATTCACCTCCCCAGACCATCATTTCAACCAAAACAGCAGCTACAAATCCTCCATCAACCACCACAACATCAAATCACAGTAACCATAGTCATACTTCCAGTCACATTATCACCTATCTCCACTGTTACTGCATATATTCATTTCACCATTAATGTCACCAGACAACAACATACCTGAGCCTCAACAAGTTACAATGCAACTGCAAACTTGCTCCTTCTCTTTTCATTCACTCTACTCCACCAACTGACATCAACTCCACATACAATTTCACCACCGACCGGAGCCATATTACTTCCCCTAACCATCAAACTATCATCTTTTCACTGAACTGCAGCTTCACCATCTAACATCAAACCCTTCCCCTGCACCTTCCACCTGCAATCTACCACTTATACACCACAACTTCAAAGCTCCTGCCCCACCTTACTGCAGCAAAACCATCCACCCCCTATCATCACCCCAGTGCAACAGCCACAAGCATATTTTCAACTTGCCAAGCTACTGCGCATTCATCCATCATCACACAGCCATACTTCTGTCACACTTCAGTACTTATTATCATAACTGACTGACAATACTTCATCCACTTCCAACCACTGTTCATAGCCATTCGACAACTGTCATTATACCACCATCTTCAAACATCGCCACTCCCACCTTGAATTAATCTTGTTGCCACTGTTCCACTCAATACAAACATCCCTACCATAAACTTCAACCAACAATCAACCACACTAACTCCATTCAACTTCACATATAAACTACTGTTGTCCACCCACTTGATCACCCAAAGCAAACTTCATCCATATATCACCACTATCAATTACCGGTCGCCACTGCTTTCAACCCCATACCCTTTTGCCCCTTCAACATTGCTTCATTCAATAACTTCCAACAGCAACAGCAACTACAAACAGTCTTCAACCCATCACTACTGTGCATTAACCCACCATTTCCAACATCCCACAATCCCAAAGTACCACCACTGCTCAAACCACTTAGCCCCTCTCCTCTACACATATTCCTCTACCTATACTGTTCTTCCATCTCCACTCATCATCTTCACCACAACATCCCCTGACCATCCACTTCATTCCTAATTGCATTCTGTCTGCTGCCATACTCACCAAAACAAATTCCACAACTGCACAAACAGTGCGCAACTGCCTACCCACAGCAAAATCCTCTAATCAACCACCATACTCCTCTTCATATAACCACTCACCACTATCACAATCCAGATCATCACCACGCATACATTCCTTTTCAACTGAACATTTCTCACCACAATTAAAATCCCCTTCTACAGCCTTGTCGCCTTCAAATCACCCTGCATACCAGAGATAAACTGTCACCATCACTAAATTCAACCAAAAAAAAACTTCCATTACCTCTTGAATACAACCTGCCACCTACACGCCTTCTCCTGCAACCCGAAGTCTTCAACTGCAAGAGCCACTTCGCCAATTCGCTCACTGTCAAATTGTCGAATACTCCGACCCTCATCAAATCGGAAACAAATCACTGGTCATCATTCGACATCGCCTCCCTTGACCAAACATCAATCGAGCTTCGACAGTAAGAACTACAACCAAGCATACACCTTTCTTTGCCAAATCGAATAGCTATCAAACACAACCGCCATCCACTTCAGATTCAAACTGCATGCACCCAATCTCCAAATCAACTTCGATAAGCACGAACACGAACCCATACTGCGACAAGCAACACTCAGATCCCTGAATTGCTAATTTGATTCGAATCGCCCTCAACTTGCTTACTTGTTTAAATGATGATTTTAGTCTGGGATTTTTATTAGTTGAATTTGGATTAACTCCGAACCAGAAAAAAGTGTCGATTTGTGAAATTGAACAGAAGAAAAGGCAGATATAAGAAAGTGAAAATAACTTTGGAGGCGGCCAAGAACCCTAAAATGAGAACGATACGTTTAAATACGAGAATGAAATGTTAGGTCTAGGCGTCCTCGGAGGCTGCCATTCAAAGCGTGCAAATATGGACGACGATTGGGATTTGCCAATTTTGTGTTTGAGGGCAGGAAATTGTTTTAGAAAGAGGGAAGAGGGAAGAATAGAAGAGGGGGAAAATTGAGGAGGGAAGAGAAAAATAATTGGACAAGGAGGCGGCAAAAGAAACATTTGGGGATAGAAAGCGTTACCTAGTAAAGGCAGGCCGCAAATAAAAGAAATTAGAATAAACAATAACACAATGAAACAATGTGTTATTACTTGGCGTTATAAAAGGCAATTTTTCTTGTAGTGACATTTTCCACCTTAACACATAATATATTCCCATAGTCTATACAGTATCGTAATCTCCCCCGTACTGGGCGTCGTCAGAGGGCACTTCATATGTATGGTACAAAACCAAAATCGTATAAGGCGCGATAGGGCAGGTGACACGGCACAACTAGGCAATGCCAGGGTAGATATACCAATTGCGCATCCGGACTGGTGGTAATGCATAGCCGCAGCTACCGCCCACCTCGAACAAACACCCCCAAAATCAAAAAAATAAAGGTGGCCACCGAATCAATCCTAAGTCAGAGTATAGTATCGAAGGGATGTGTCCGATAAAGGGCGCTAACCCCCTTGGCCCGAGAATCGCTTCTGTTTTAGCTACTTTATGCCAACTCACGGGAGTCGGGTCCACGTATTTACCTTAAAGGAAACGCCGCCACCAACCTACTTCATTCTGGAATCTCCACCGCGTACATGGTTGTTAAAGTGGTTTTCGGAGTTGGCAGAGAGTATGACAACTTCGATCCCGGTCTCTTCAACAACCAAACGTTATTATAACACTGCGATCATTTAAAAATAATTATACTTTCAAAACCAGAATACAATTATCCATTCCAAAACCCATAAATACGGTATCATTTCCTTTTAAAACCCAAATAAATATGATATCATTTAATTTCAAATATATTTCTTTTCCAAAATCATGCGACTTTTAAGATTTATAATACCTCAAAACCAAATATTTGAAATTTAACTTTCAACATAATACTTCGAAATCCATAGTTTTAAAACCATAACTTTCAAAACTTAAATGGTTTGGATATTCAACAGTATATAAAATAAAACAGTTTGAATTTAAAATTTCTTTATAAAATAATTTCCGCGACTTTACAGTTTATTCATTTAAAATTTTAGTCTAAACCATAAATTTTAAATTCACTTTCAGTTGAATAAACCACTTCAATTTAATATATTTCTAACTTGGAGTATTTAACAATTTCAAAACTTAAGGTTGGAAATTTATATTCAACAATTCATTGTCCTATTATTTAGTTTTTGAAATGTTTACATAATAAATCAAAAATCATTTAAAATAAAACTCCAATTACTAACAACTTAATCAATTCCTTCAATTTATTTATGCTAGAAATATTCATTTAATTCATCTTGAATGAAAATTCAGTTATAGATATCATACCTTTTTAAAATTTCAAGTTAATAAATTTACATCAACTTATGAAATTAAATTCTTAATTAAGCTCTATTTTAAATAAATTTCCAATTTAACTCCCAATCTTAATTGATTTAAATCATTTAAACTCTATATATACACAAGATCTTAAACCTGTACTTAAACATATAATATAAATTATCAAACTCCATTTTTCCAACTTATTCATTTTTATTCAACAGATTATACATAGCTTAAATTAAATTTTTAACTATATATGTATATATAAAATAATATTTATATAATATCAAAATTTAATATTCATTAAACCGTATCCTATCCAAACCATAGAAATCATTTTCAAAATAATTATATATATACCGACGGTGTCTGTATAAAATTTTCTATCCTATGGTCAAGTGATACGGATATTTATCATTTCAAACCGCAATTTAAAAATAAAAATGCGGTTATATATCATTACAAACCGCAATCCCGAATAAAATGAAAAAAACATAATAACTTGCGGTTTATATTAAACTCATCATTCATTCACCCAATATCAATCATCAACCAATTTATTTCAATCATCATCAATATAAACAAAAATCAATATATAGCATATAAAAATAACAGATATCAACGAACAGTTTATATTCAATAGTAAATTAATAATTGTTAAATTTGAAAGTTTATATGCAAAATAATAAATTTAATTATCTATTTATATGCAATAATAAAATTTAATTAACAGTTAAATTAAATAAATGCGATTTAACTAAGATGATGAATAAAATATGCAAAACGTCATAAATAAATTTCTACTCATATCTTAAATCAATTTAACAAACATAAGAAAACTTAGAAGTTGTGAATGGGTAAACACTCACCTTTTGAATTTAAATTGAATCTAAATTCAATTTAAACCCAAAAATTTGATAGTCTCCAAATCCGTCCAAACCAATGCCAAAATGTTTGGAATTCCAATACAATCTCAGCAAAATAAACCGCGCATGAATCCGAGCTCGTACGCAAAAGTTATGAAATTTGAAAATCGGAAAATTCTGGTCCTGTGTCGACTTCGGCTTCGACTTCGGTGCACCGCCTCAAATCCCCAGTGCTTGCTTGGAGTTTTTTCAAAATTGACCCGGAGCGACTCGAGTCATTTTCTTCTTGACCTGAAGTACGATACATCGTTTTTTCCTCTTAAACTCGAAGCGTGACTCGAAGTGGCTGCAGATCCGAATTTTTTTTTTGAAGTTGAAATTAATTTTTGGAATTTGGGAATTAGGTTTTTTTTTCTGCCATTGGAATGAGTAGTTGAGAAGGAGATGAACGCACAAAAAAATGAGAGTAGATGGAGGCTAGGGTTTAGAACTGGGTTTATATAGATGAAGTTGAAAAATAGATAGATCGGGTTGATAGATATACGTGTTACCGCTAACGTGGCCCAAAAAGCCCGTTCTGACCCCGGAATGAAATTGGGTAAACCCATATATCTAATTAGGTGTTTTAAAATATTCTGAACTCGATGGAAAAAGTTTCACATCCAAATTCCATCGTATGAAGAAGTTATGCTGAAATCAATATTTTCAAATTGATTTCAATTTCGATGTCAAGGCGTTTCACGTTCGTACGATCAAACGACAAGTCCGATCGCTACGAAACTTGAAACCCTACAAAAATTTACCGATACGCATCCGATGAAACTGGTTTCGTCGAAATCCAAGTCAGTGACCAAAATAACTATTTTTGTATTAATTAAATAAATAAATTAAATCTAATTTCGCGTTAATATTTCTGAACTTTGCAATCTTTATCACTTTATAATTTTCAAACATTTATAATGCTTTAATTTTTTTTAAAAGTCAATTTATTAAAGATTAATCAATAGAAATCTTCAATTTCATAAAATTCAAAAATTATAGATAAATTTCCAAAATTTCCATTAAATTGAATTTACCCATAATTATTCCATTCATAATTTCAAATAGAAGGGTTTACCATTGGATTTAATATTATCACATAAAATATTTTCCGTTTTCAACTTAATTTTTAAATTAACGTAATAATTACATATTTGATTTCATTCATTTGCAATAAATCCAACTATTATAAATTAAATAAATTAACTCACTATTAAAATTCAAATTCATAAATTCATAAATTTATCATCTTGATTTACTTATAAATTTATAATTCTTTAAACCCAATTTCATCTCAATTTAAGGTAGCTTAATTCATCCATTATAGAATTTATTTCAGTTTCTTAAAATAGCACCTTTATTATAAATTGAATCCAATTTATTTTAATAAGTTTCCAAATTAAAAGGATTAGATTCAATTTCAACCTTTTTACTTACACTTAAGTTTAGGTTATATTTTTTTTAACGTATTACTTCCTTAGTTATTACTTTACCTACTTCCCGTATTAATTTCTCCATTAATCATAATTATTAAAGTAACGCTTATAATAAATACGACCCTAAAATTACTCAACATTTAAACGAACGTTATTTCATTTCCACTAGTGTAACATTATTTATTTTATTATCACTTATTACAAATTATAATTCCATTAACAAATAAGCAGGTAATTTATAATATATGTTACAAATTTTTAATTAATCACTATTCATTATTATTGACTTTAATTTAGCATTACTTTCCTTGCATTAACATTGTTACTTAAAATCCCTATCCAATTGCAATTAATATTCTAATGAATACATTTACTCTTTTTCGTTATGTTATTAATTATCATCAAGGCACATCTAATTATCTTTTTGGTAAATGAGTGAATTTACTAGTAACCCACTATTATAACCTTTAATATACTTGTATATTTATTTATTAATCAATGTTTATGTTGTTTTTTTTCATTCAAATTGATTTATAACCTAATATACATTTATATTAGTCCCATTTCATTCCATTCATTAATGGTTATTGCACTAACCTTATTACTTTACATTGCATTCACTTTCCAAATTTTATAGAATTAAATTCTAATTAATTACTTACCATTTAATCCATCAATTATTGATTCTATCCAAACATGTATTTTGATTTTATTTTAAATTAATTTATTCAATGTTGACATCCACTTAAAAAAATTTACTTTCATTTATATAGTTGTAATTCAATTCAGTTATTATTTCATTAATACTATTTCCAATTTATTTCTTCCAGTAATAATTTCACACATCAAATTTAATTAACAAATTGTAATGGTTTCCACACTATTTCTTCAATTGGATTTCATTTCAACACTAATTTATCACCTTTTTTTTATTTTTACAAAATTTCAATTACAAAATCCTATTTAATTAACAACTTTAATTATCGAAATTTACGGGTCGTTACACTGTGCATGTATCAAACGAATGCTATAAACAACCAGACGTTTGAAAATTCTCTCTGCCTCCTAAAAATTACAAATCAATCTATTTCAAACATTTGAAATAGTGACCAGACGTTTGAACAAAGTGTTTGCCTCCTTAAGATACAAACTCAGGCCATTTTCAGACGTTTGATATTATATCCAAATGTCTGAGAAAACTATCCATCTTCAAAAATTACACTTCTACCTATTCCACACTTCTAATTCTATATCTAGACTTCTTATAACACTTTCTATCTTCAAAATTTACAACTCTATCTATTCCAGACGTCTGCCAGCAACTTCCAAACATCGGAACGTATTTACTATCTTCATTCTAGGTTAAAATCAAACGTCTTACTCACTTCCCAGACGTTTGAAATTCAATCGACAACCTTTAGTAACCTTATAACAACTATTTTTCGCAAATTTCAACCACACATTTATTCGTTTCTCTTTCATATCCAAAACCCTAACTCTCAAGATCTATATCTCCCTAAATTCGCTCGATCCCATGGCGCCCAAAACTAAAAACCCTAAAATTTCTAAGAGAAAGCAAAAGCACGCTACATCCTCCAACCCGCAAGTGTGCTCTGATGACCAAATTGATAGATGAATGAATCGAGTACATCATTCAATCAAAAGATATGACGAAATTCAGAAGAAAAAGCTACATACAGGTCCTTTCTATAATTTGCTTAAATTCCCTATGTACGATTTGGGTGTAATGTGCGAAAATGCTGGGTTAGAAACATTGATTTCCTTCAATTCGAATAATGTCCAAATCGATCAGCTCGCCATATTCCTTTTCTATGTTAATCTCGATAGCACTTCCGTGTGGAATACTGATAATGATGATAATTAGCTTTGGTCAAGTGTTTATGGAAACACTATTTGTCTAACTCCGGGAATTACAGGCCGTACCCTAGGTTGTTCCGACTCCGGAGAAGATTTGTATAACATCCCGGATATGCGCCTAAAACCAAGAGATAATGTTACCCATCAAATTTGGAAAGATGAAACGCCAAGATTTGCTTCAAAACACTTACGATCTAAAGCAAGACTCCTCACCAGGATGATTATCAACACAATCATTCCTCGCCTTGGCAGCAACGGGCAAATAACAGAATTAGAGCACAAAGCACTATATGCCATCTTTAGTGGAACGAGGGTAAATTGGGAAAAATTCATATTTGATGAGCTATAACATTATTGGACTCAATCACGTCCATCCATCATCTACCCTACCTACATCATGCATCTTCTGAAAGCTCACAACATTCCATCGTATTTATCGACTTTTGAAGAGATTTCTCCCCAGTACGCCTCCACAAAGTTCTTCTCTCTTATGCACTTACCATAAAATCCTTTGGATTTTATGTCATTTGACGAGTGGACGCAATGTCGTCAACAAACCGGACAAGCTAGGCCACAACCCCATCACCAACCACCACAACCATCACAATAAGAGGAACAAAATCGTGAACAAACTCCTCCTACTCCTGCACTTTTTGACTATCTAGGCGAAGATGACATTTTGGAGACTCGCATCGAGACCAATCCAAATGAAAGTATTGAAGACTTAACTCTTCAAAATCAACTTATCTTATCAATAAATTAAAAATTATTGGCTAAGCGTATTGATAGCTTTGAGACTACATTTGCTTCTCGCCTAGCCATAGTTGAAACACCGCTTTCAATAACTTTATCCATGCTAAAAGAGGTTCTTCAACGAGTTTGTGGCCCTACACCACCTTCGGAAGATTGGCCAACTCCAATGCCTTCTCCTCCTCCTTCAAAACATTCTAAAATTTTTGAAGAGGAAAAAGAACCTCTCGAACATACTTTAACATCTCCTAAAAAATAAGATAGTTCTTCAAAGAATGAAGATGAAGGAGATGCTCAAGCTAAAGCTTCCCCAAAAGATCCTTAGATATTTTTTACTAGTTTCCATTTTTGTATTGAAATCAAAAATCTATGCATGTAATTACTGTGTTTAATGATTATAAAAAGTGCTTTTTGGTTTGTTACTTCTACGTAATTATAGTAAATTGTTATAACCTTCCGGCAATTAGTAAATATTCCAGATTAACAGTGTTTACATGCTATATGTGTTATAGATATTCATACATTTTTATAATACCAAAAGGGGAGAAATTATGGTAAGCATATATTCAGGGGGAGATTTATAAAATTATATCTAAGTATATTGTATAGTTGTCATCATCAAAAAGGGGGAGAATGTTAGGAAATCCAATCTACGGTTTCGATGACGACAATTATACAATGGAAATCTAATATACATATATATTTATATACAGGTACTTGCTAGAACAACATCACCAGAAAGACAAAAACAAGGTTCACAGGACACTACAAGAGACTACAAGTTGATAGGTACAAAGAAGCAAAAAAAAGGTGCACAAAAACAGACATGCACCAGTATCTGACGTCTGGGTGCATAAGCCAGACGTCCGGAAATGTTCTCTGGAACAACAAACAGGTTAAACCAGACGTCTGGTAATAACATTTAGACATCTGAAAATCTACTATGTTTAAAAATTATGTACTATCAGACGTCTAAAACAAATACCAAATGTCAGAATTCAAAATCGAACTTTAGAAAAGAACTACAACAGCCATATGCGAATGTACATCTTTGCTTCTCTTCGCCACAACTCTTCACCATCAACATAAGCAAATTTAGAGCGTTCGGTAATGGTTGCAACTACTTCTTGAGTTCAAATTATCTTTAACAAAGTTTTAAAAACCTTGATTGGGACGGCGTATTCAACCTCACCGGATCATTAAAAAAAGCTTGATTTTCATGAAAAAAAGTTAAAAACACGTTGAATCAAAAGTAGAAGAACCAAGCGAGGGCAAACAAGAAGTTTCCACCAAAGTAAACCACTCAGTACCGAGATAATTTCTCGCTACAGAGAGGTTTTTGTTTGTGATTGGGACGGCGTATTCCCTCCTGTATAATTGGACTTACATTCGGACTTTATCCTACATGGGCTCCTGAGTCTACTGGTGACTTTCTCTATAAATACCAGCCATAACAACTAAAGAGGGGATTGAAGCTCTGCATCTTCTTCACTCTTATCTCCTTCCCCAAATATACTCTAGAAACCCCATAGAAAATCTGAGATCCACTATTTATGGTTTGATATGATAAAATTAGTTGTAATCTAAAGAAAAAATGACTAATAACAAAGATTAAAGTGGACGTAAGTTGGAGAATTTGTTAAACCACTATACAAACTATCTCCTTTTTCTGATTTTACATTTATTTTGTTAGAATTGGTGCTTTCGTCTAATAATTTGGTGTTTGTGCCTTTTTTGGTGCAAATATTTTGGAGTTTTCATTGAGAAAGGGCCTAAAGCTTTCGTTTGAAATTTGGAGAAGATGAAGAGGCCTATGACTAGATCTAGGATTAGGGGATGTTAACTAGGGCATAAGGGTAGCGAGGAGGCGTCCCCATATTCTAACCATTATATCTACGTGACTAGAGAGGAGATGGAGACAATAATGAAACAAATGCAAGATGGAATAATGATCTAACAACAGGAGATGCTAGATGATTTTTCCAAAGGTTAGGATGACAAAGAATAACTGGAGGTGCTAGAGTTCAGAACTAATGATCAAAAACTGATGCAAGAACAAGTGGAGATGGAGTGGAGAACGATACCTCAACGTCCAAGACTACTCGGTACCGACTTCAATCCTCTTGGTACCAAGAGGAATACACTTGGGGGCAATGTTGGTTTGGATTTAGGGCAAGCTCAGATGCCGGGAACGAATGACGTTTGAGCTAGGAACGTAAGAGAAAACATGATTGCACAATAAACAGAGGAATATGTACCAGATATTTCCCATAGGAATGGAGGATCGAATGAAGCTAGAGGTTCTAGTCGAAATGCAGACATGCAGCTAGAGAAGTATGTGCCATAATATGTGCTAGATTTCCCTTATAGGCGGAGGAAGAATGTAGCTAGTGGTCAAAAACTTCTGTTAGACGAAGACAACTGGATGACAGAAATGATTAGAAAGATAGTTGTGGTGAACATGGTTTTAAATCTCCTATATCTCGCCCGAGATCTCGCCCGAGATCTCATTTTCACACTTAAACGAGACGAGACATCAAATCTCCTCCATATCTCCCTCGACTCTCATCTCGTCCGAGATATTCAAATCTCACCCGATATATGGATCAAAATCTCATTCCGAGATCTCACCCGAAATTATACATTTTTCTTATTTTCCATAATAATTTTTATTTTCATACCGATTCAAAAGAAACTACTCAATCCAATTATAATTTACCAACTTCTTGAACATATTCTTTACTTTTTATCTTAATGAGTCATAGCGAAAGGTTTCACTTCTTTATTACGTTCAAATAAAAGGATATTATTCAATCATTACCAAATCAATTAAGCTAATCAAGCTAATACTCTTCTAAAAATATTCCTTTTTCCATGTAAATCAAGTATGTTAGCATTTTTATTTTTACTAAGAAAGTTATAATCGTTAAATAAATTTTTGACACATCAATTTTAAACACATAAGTACATCCGAGATATTCCCGAGATGCATTATCAGACCCGAGATGTCAATCTGAGATGTACACCCGATACGTACTCATCTCGTGCGAGATCTCTCCCGATACGAGATAACTTGTGCAAAAATTCCGAGACGAAACGTGACCGAAATCCGATATTTAAAACCTTGGTGGTGAACCCCCAAACTAAAGTTTAGAGGATGTAAACAAGAATCCATTTACCCCTAACATCCGAAATGCGAGGAATCCTTCCAACTTCAAGCTTTTGACAGTAGAATATATGATGGGAATATGGATCCAATAGTTTCTCTAATGAGATACATTCGAAGTATGGAGGTGTTGGGTGCTTTTGAGGAGGTGATGAGGCGGTGCTTCCTGTTATATTTGATAGACTTAGCAGCAATGTAGTTCAAATAGATGGAGAATGAATCCATAAGCACCTGGAACGAGTTAGTGAATAAGTTCTTAAGACATTTTAGGGTTCATATCTCTAGACCAAAGAACTAGATGATGCTATCTAGCATAAAGCAAAGCCCCAAGGACCATGAGAAGTTATTTGATGATGTTTAACATGGCAGCCACCATATTCAATAAGCCAGATCTATCAATAATCTTAATGACATTAGTTTCTAGAGTCACAAGAAAAACTGACTTCAAAATCGCATTAGAAAGGATCCACTGATGGATCTTGCAAAATTTTGTCATAAAGAAGAAAGATATCGATGTTGAAAGGATCATAAGGTTGATAATGCTGTGAATGACGGAAGGCTGTATGGAGCAGGTTATGGAAAAGACAACGGGAAATGAAAAGCTAATAATGAATTGGAGGGACGGAAGCGAGAAAGGAGGGAATCGAAGCTCTCTTATTACAAAGACCTAACTAAAACCCCATAGAGGATATACCTTGATACTAAGAGGCAGATCCCCTGCTAAAAGCTAGCTAAGAGAGAAACTATTAATTGGGAGAGGAGGACGGGAAAGTTTTGCATTTTCCATGAGCTAGATGGACATGAGATGTATGATTTCCGACACCTTCGTGATCTGATAGAAAAACTAATTCAGAGGAATTAGCTACAACAGTACGTAAGGAACCGAGCTATAATGGTATAGCTAGAGCAAACCGCCATCTACATTGAAGGTATCAAGATATGACTCGGGATCTAGATTGAGACTGATGATCCAATGCTCTGGATGGACGAGAGACAGGTACATTTCTCACACATTGCTTTTTTCTTTAAGCAAGATAATAATAACCTCACACTGGTTACACGTGTACGAGACCTCAATTGATCTTTAGGCATGCTTTGAGTCGGCTGTCTGAGTTGACTAATTAGGATAATAATAACCTCAAACCACTTACATATGTATGATACTTCGATTGGTCTCTAAGCACGCTTTGAGTTGGATGTCTGAGATGAAGAATTAAGATTTTTTCTTGTTTACTTTGATTTGAATTTTTGACTTTTTAAAGATCCACTTGAACATGATGACTGATATTGAATGTGATAATCCCACCCAGAGAGATGGGGAGGTGACTGTAAGAAATAAGTCCCCTAACTACAGAGTAAGTGATGGACTTGCTTGTCATTAAGTCCCTTTGCCAGAGGGCAAGAAGATTGGGCTCCAAGGATCCAGAGTGATCAAAGTATGTCCCTCCACTAGAGAGTGAGAAGATGGGCTTTCTTGGTCATTGAGTCTCCTCACCGAAGTGTGAGCAGATTGGGATCAGCAAGGATCGAGAGAGATTAAACCCTAGATTGTATGTTAAATATTTTGAAGAGATCAAACCCTAGATTGGATGTTAAGCAGTCCGGAGAGATTGAACCCTAGATTAGATGTTAAATCATTGGAGAGATCGAACTCTAGATTGGATGTTAAATGATCCAGAGAGATTAAGCTGCTGATTTGAGGCAAAACGATTCAGAGAGATCAAACCTCGTAATGGATATTGAGTGGATAAAAGGATTTGAATGCCTTACAATCAGAGCTAAACGGATATGACTCAAGTGAACATGATATGATTTTGATATGCAATAGATACCTTTGGATAGACATAAGTTGCTCTCTGACACCTAAGCAAAGGCTGGAGTCCTTAGCTAAACCGGTCTAGGATGACCTTTGGTTTGTAGGAGAATCCGAAGAAATAAGACAATTTACCAAGAACGAGACCAATAGATGGTCGGAGAGGTCAACTAACGAAGATTGACTAATGTTGTTTTTTATCAAAGCACACTTACATTCATAAGGTATACTTTAGAGGGCAAGTGTCAACCTTCTTTTTCGATGAGAAGATTATAACCGGATTTAGAAGATCAAAATGAGGACGAAATGATTCACAGACTTGGTAATATGCTTAAAAGAACAAAATAATTATACCTAAATTTTTTTCCAGCTTATTGGACCACTAGGTACCGAGAGGATTTTCTTCCACTTGAGACCTCCTAATCTCTTTATACTCCAAGTACTTCTTCAAGATACCGTGGTAAAGTGCTTATCCTAGAAGATTAAGCTCAAGAAGTTTAAAGAGGCAAAAGAACCTCATGGTATCGAGAGGAACCTCTAGGTATCGATAGCTTTTGGTCACTTTTTTTATCCTCTAAGCTCCATACATCTTAATTACTTTTCTCAGATAATTGGTAAGCAACACTAAGGATTTATGAGAAGAAGGAAAATTAAGCAGGAGAAGAAAATTGCTAAGAAAATCATCAAAAAGATATTGATTTACATGAAAAAGAGTTAGAAATATGTTGAATCAAAGATAGAAGAACTATGCAAGTGAAAACAATAAGTTTCCACCAAAGCAAGCCACTCGATGCAAAAAAAAACCTCTCGGTACCAAGTTGTTTTTGTTAGAGATTGGGCAGGCGTGTTCCCTTTTTATACATGTGTACTTACATTTGGACTTTATCTTACATGGGCTCCCGAGTCTACCGGCGAGTTTCTCTATAAATACCAGCCATACAACAACCAAATAAGGGATTGACACACTGCATCATCTTTACTCTTATCTCCTTCCCCAAATATACTCTAGAAACTCCATTGTAAATCCGAGATCCACTAGATTGTGGTTAGATCTGATAAAATTACTTGTATTCAAAGAGAAAATGACTAATAACAAAGATTAAAGTGGACGTAGACCAAGGAATTTTCCAAACCACTATAATAACTATGTCTCCTTTTCTTCTTTTACACTTATTTTGTTAGAATTAGTGCTATCTAAAAATTTTGTTTTGTGTCATTTTTGGTGCAAATAAGAGGGTAGGAAGGGTCATGGTGGAGATTGGTTTAAAGCGTCCAGTTGATGTTTTCACTCGCTTTTGGTCGGGGCTTGATCCGACCTTCCTATCCAATCATGCAGCTTATGGATCTAGTTGGCAGGACAATCGTGATGCTTGGGCCGGAGCAAAAAATGACCCTCATACCGCAATGGCCACGCTGCCCCCTTGTTTGCACAAAAAATGGGCAAACACCTCCAAGTCGTATGATTTGGTTAATTATATGTTGTTCTTAGTGATTTGGGTGGTTTATGCAAATATATAAAATAGATGAACTAAATTGTAAAAGACACACAGATTTATAGTGGTTCGGCCAGAATGTGCCTACGTCCACTTTATATGTTATTCTCTTTTCTATTCAGATTACAAGTACAAAGCTTTGATTACAAGTATCTGAAAGTTGTTTGAAAGTTCTATCCGTGCTTGAGCTCTCAAACTTGTCTGCCATTGTTGTACCCCTGCCCCTAGTGAGGCTGGGGGTAGGGGTCTTGGATGTATATAGCTGCTGGTGGGCCTGGGCTGATGTAGTCTGGCCTGACAGTTTTGGTTTGGTACGCCTTGGTCCGGTTGTGAGTGGATGGAGTTTGGTTCGGTGGGACTTGGTCCGGTGGTGAGTGGTCCGGTAGTGGTTGGAGCGGTGAGGCCTTGGATCAGTGGAGGTTGATTCGGTGGAGGCTGGTCCGGTGGAGCTTGGTCCGGTGGAGCTTGGTCCGGTGAGGTTGGTCCGGTGGAGCAGGGGAAGTGTTTTTGAACTGGTAGTTGGTGGGAATGTGATTGGTTCGACTACGCAGGGAATTGGGGTTGGTTCGGTAGCAGGTGGAAACATGCCCAACACTCGCCCCCCAAAGTAGGGCATATGCCTGTATATGGCGTGCTTTGTTTTAAGTCATTCATCCTGAGCGCTCTTATCCGGTCTCTAATGCCGAACCAATTGGCCCGGTCGTTGATATTTGCTTATAAGTATGGGCCTTATGCTTCCTTCATTCCTTAACTTTTGAAATAGCCGGACCAAATTCTCGACTGCCGAATTGATTATAGCGCCGAATCAGTTCCGTTTGCCGAACCATTTGAAGTGCGGAATCAGGTGAGACATTCTCTTGCCGAATGGCTTTTTTGACTTTGATTTACTGAATGAGGTCGGGAACCTCAAGTACCGAATGAACTTGATGACTTTGATTTACCGAATAAGCTCGGGGACCTCAAGTACTGAATGAACTTGCCGAATGATCTTGGGGAGTATAATGTCGAATGGCCTTTTTGCCCTTGAACTACCGAATGTTCTTTTATGTTTTGAATTATGAGTGAAATTCCAGGCTACATACACTTGCATGTTTATATCTTCTGGTCTAACGACGTTCTTTTTTGTGTTTGCAGATAAATGTCTCATAAAGTGGAAACTCGATCAAATAAAAAGAAATCTATGGACAGAAGAGAGCACCCCGTCGTGCCTCCAGTTCAGCCGAAATCAGGGTGACATGGGCCTACACCGAGATCACTAGTGGATGGATATGGCCCTCAGGATCTCTTGAACTCTCCTCCTTACTGCTTTCCTAGCTCCCTCAAAGAGGAGTAGCTTGATGTTATCTTTCGCTCCTTTGGGATTGATAGAGCGTGTATGCTGTTGCCGAGGGAAGGAGTGATGCCGTAAAACCCCCCTGAAGGATATTTCGCTTATAGTAGGTACCATTGCATGTGCGGGGCCATTCCCCCGATCAATGCTTGGATAGTCAGCTTCATTACCTACTTGAAGGTGGCCCCTTTCCAGCTTCAGCCCAATTCTTATGCTATCTTGGTGAGTCTATTCATCATTTTCCAGAGAAAATATGGGCGTTCCCCTTCCAACCGGGAGATCCGGTATTTGTACAACTTGAGGGGCTATAAGAAGGGGTCTCCATACATCGGCTTGGAATTGGCCGTATCCTTCAAGCCGGTCTTGGACTTATATTCGAAGTTCAGCATGTTCAAGAAAGAATGGTTTTTCGTCAAGGATGACTCTGTTTCTATCCGTCGCTTCACCTCCGGCTGTAAGTTGAAGCTTATTTGTAATTTCCGTCCTGACTGCAATGCTTCTTCTTATGTGTTTTTATTTGTTGCTAGCAACAGGTGGCTTTGCAGTCGTGGAGAACGATCACCTGGTTCAGATGGCTGCGGAGATAGAAGCTATTTCGGGAAGGGAGAGGTCAGCTTTTTACCTGATCAGGAATGCTACTCTTCTGCAGCAAAACTTGATTCTACCACATCAGTCTGTGGTCAAGCAGAGAGATACAGTTGAGGAGAGGGCTGTCAAAGCTAAAGGAGGGGCCACGACGAAGAGCAGCAAGAGGAAACCCTTCTCGATACCTCCAGTCGCCGAGGGAAGAAGCTCAAGAAATCCGATGGACCCTCCCCTAGCACATGTCTAGATGTTTAGGAGGAGGAAAATGTAGAGGAGGAAAAAGGAGAGGAAGAGAGCGGAGATGATGGAGAAGGTGATGGTGGCGAAGGACAGAGCGGTGATGGTGGCGAAGGACAGAGCGGTGATGGCGCCAGGGCTTTGTCTTCTGGGCATGCGGGTGAGATCCAAGAGTGGATGGATGATGCTTTCCACCAGGCTTTTGAGGGGTTGGAGGAAGGATCGGCCTTGGTGGAGAAGCCAAAGAAAACTGATAAGGCCGGGACTGGTGCCGGTTCATCTCCCAAGAGCATTTCAGCTAGGGTAACTCTGGCGATTCAAGGTGAATTTTTGATTCCTCTTTTAACTTCACATGTTTCTTGGATTATAGTCCCATGCATACTTGTAACACTTGGTTTTTATTCCAGGAAAGGGTAAGGTGGCCAAGACATCAGACATTCGGCACCGTCTCGAACAATTCAAACTCCTCAAAGCTTTCGCTAAACCAAAGCCTCCGACCAACCGTTCCGGGGACGTAGTCGGCTACCATCCTCTTTTCAGAGTTATTGAAGAGGATATTCAAAAGAAAAAGAGGAGGAGCTCCTTATTCGAACCTTCACCTGGTCCTCAGCCCCCAACCCTGCCTATCCATGATATCACGGGGGAGAATACTGAGTTCATACCCTCTCCGCATCCGTCTGAGAATCCTACCGTTACTCAGATTGATCGTCCCGGCTTGGCTCGTAATCCCTTTGCGGGTCATCCCGATCTGGATCCAGGTTCTCGTTATATTTCCTTTGACGAGGTTACCGGTGAGCACCTTCTCCCTCGCAATCCTATGGTAAGGGTGCTTGATGAGGCCAAGTCTCTGGACCTCGATTTGCTTACTACTTGGATTATAACTATGGAGGATGAAGCTAAGGCAAATATCGACTGGGTTGATGAGGAGACTAGGAAGTTGATGGGGAATCATGCCCGATTGGTCAAGGCCGGGGAGGAAATTGGGAGCGCCAACATAAGATTGCGGTTAGTGGTTGCCGACCAGGCCAAGCAACTCGCCGATCAGGCCATCCATATCTCTAGGCACGAGGCTGCCTCCAGATGGCTAAAGAAAACCATGGAAGAGGCTAGCAGAGCCGAACTGTGGAAAATGGAGGCCATCTGCAAGGAACGGATCGATATGGCCATTGCAACGGTGGGCGAGGTTCGGAAAGCGGATCTCGAGCGGGTAGAGGAGTTATCTGGGAATCTTGAAGCCGCAGAGCTTGCTCAAGCCAAGCTAAAGGAGGAGATGGAGGCGATTCAGGCTGACCACTCGCGATACCGATCGGAGAGGGATGCTGTCGTTGCAAAGCTATTGGCTTCTGAGGTCCGAATGAGGGAGTTTGAGGAAAATGAGGGGATGATGGATGAGATGCTCCAGGATATGTAATTCCGCACTTGGAAGCAGGGCAACTTATCTTGGATGGATGATTATCCCCGGATCATAGCCAGGATTTATCTCCGGGCTCTAGAGGAGGCCAAGGCAGATGCGGATAAGGAGGGTGGTATGGCCTTTAGGATGGATGTGGTTACGACCCAGTTCACTAAGGTGGAGAAAGTGGCGGTGAAGGAGGGCATGCGGCTTCTCACTACCTAGTAGGTAGGTGTGCAGTTGGGAGACGATGATCAAGGAACAGATGCCGGTAAGTCTTCCCTTTTAGCCTTTTCATAGCTTGGTTGCTTATTGTTTATTCAATGAATTTTTCTCCTGAATTGGACAGGCGGGACCTCTGAAGCGCCAACTTTCTCTGATCAGCATGCTGGGAGCTCTGAGGGCCAGTAGGATAGAGGCGAATCCCCGATGCAGTAGGCTCTTTGGCTTAATTTGAACATTTTTCAGTTTACTTGACATTGCTGCCTATGTTAGTCTTAAAACATTAATGTAATTTTCAGGCTGTAATTATGTAATGAACAACTTGATTTTTGGCATGTAACTTTATAACATAAGCTGATTTTGTCATGTTTGAATGATGTCGTTATTTTGATGTGTTGCATAAAATATAGCTATGCATGTGTTAGTGATTCAATTGTGTTTGACGCTAAGTTCTTGCTTAAAATATAATTTCATGACTTGCAATGTTGGTGTGATGTGAGAATAAATTACAGTTACATATTTATGTACAAGAGAAGAAAGTACCGCCCTTCAAGTTTTAGCTGTAGACGGTAGCTTTGAATGCCTTGTGTAATCGAATATGGAATGCAGCTGAATGACCTGCCATCCAGCTGTGAGTTCTTATTCCCATTAGCGAGTGTCTCCTATTCTACGTCCTGTACTTTAGTGATCGTTATAGAGGATATGAGGAAAGTTTTTATAAATAAAATGGAAATATAAGAAATAGTAAAACTTCCAATCACGGAAGGCCTTCGATGTGTTTAAGTTCATGGCAAACGGGTTTTGTAGTCACTTTCCCTAGCTGTGGGTCTTGGAGACATTTGTCACCCATCTTATGCCTCTGCGGGGAGTTTTCTTTTGTACCACAGCCGCACTTAAGACACATCGGAGCCGAGATCGCGCACGGTAACTACCCGGGCCATTATGGCCCGTAATCGTGGGTATTATTCGATTTACCGTAGCCGGCTAGCGCGGGTGCCGATCGTCAACTGTGAACTGCCCCTGGCTGGCCACACCTTATGTTGGGGCTTATAATCGGTTCACGGTTGCCGGCGAGCCGAATGCCGTAATGAGCTGCCTAGGCTATTTTCGGCCTCCTCGGTGGCTTATAATCGGCTCATTATAGTTGTCCTTGAGGGCCGTCGCGAGCAATGAGTTAACCCGCAGCAGAGGAATGCTGGAGCAAAAGTGTCTCATTGGCGAGGGCATAGATTCGTATAGTACCTGTTAGGTCTTGTCCAGGTGAGGTTGTGCCGTGAAGTGTCCAGAATGGAAATGCCGTTACACAGGATTTCATTCAATAGAAAAGGATAAACTTAACAGGCAGCCAAGATATAAAGGAACAAGTTAAAAAGAGATAAGATTTTTAAAGTGGTTCGGCACGAAAATGCCTACGTCCACTGATTCTCTTTGTTAATTCACTTCATATGGGCAGTACAAGTTAAGAAAAGTATCGACGAAGGTGTTGGATGTTCCATGCCTTCTGGAACACCTCTCCGTCAACTGTTGACAAAATATAAGCTCCGTTGTGGAGATCTTTATGAATTACATAGGGTCCGTCCCAGATTGGATCTAGCGCTCCGAGGCACGGGAATATTCGCTTGAGGACAAGATCTCCTTCTTGTAAGCTGCGGTGCTTGACTTTGGAGTTGTATTGCGCTGCCACCTTTTGCTTGTGAGCTTCCGCTTTGAGTGCTGCATCATTTCTTCTCTCTTCAATTAGATCCAAAGACATGTGGAGGAGTTCTTCGTTCTCTTCTGGGTTGTAGTGGATCCTACGGTGGGAAGGCACTACAGTTTCAACTGGGAGCATGGCCTCCGCCCCGTATGCCAAAGAGAAAGGAGTATGCCCTGTTGATGTTCTGTAAGATGTGCGGTAGGCCCAAGTGCCGTAGGAAGTTCATCCACCCAAGCGCCTTTTGACTTTTCAAGTTTCTTCTTGATTAGAGTTTTGAGAATTTTGTTGACAGCTTCGATTTGTCCGTTTTCCTGGGGATAAGCTACAGATGAGAAGCTTTTGTGAATTTCATGCTCTTGGCACCAGTCGGTGAATTCCTAGCTGTCAAATTGAAGTCCATTGTCCGATATGATTTTGAGTGGAACCCCGTACCTGCATAGAACGTTTTTGATCAAGAAATTAATAACTTTTGCCGAAGATATTTTATTCAGAGGTTCCTCTTCCACCCATTTGGTGAAATAGTCGACTGCCACCATAGCATATTTTGCTCCGCCTCGGCCCATCGGCGGTTCGCCAATCAAATCAATTCCCCATACTGCAAAGGGCCAAGGGCTGGTCATTTGAGTAATCTCACTTGTTGGTAGTCGAGGAATCTTAGCAAATTTCTGACATCTGTCACTTCTTTTGACGAAGTCTAAGGCGTCTTTGTTTAAGGTGGGCCAGTAATATCCATATCGGAGTATCTTCTTTGCCAAAGTCTTCCCACCAGTGTGATCTCCGCAGCTCCCTTGATGGATGTTGGATAAGATTTCCTTGGCTTCCCTTCCAGCGACACACCTTAATAAGAGGTTAGAGAAGCCACGTCAATAGAGGATGCCTTCTTGTATTGTGTAGCGGGAAGCTTTCCTCAAGATTTTCTTAGCTTCGTTACGCTTGTCGGGCAATGTGCCATCTTGTAAGTATTTTCGGATGGGAGTCACCCAAGTTTCCTCTTCAATTGCGGCTATCAGGTTCACTTGCTCGAAGCTTGGGTCTAGCTGCTTTAAGATGGCAATTGTCCCGGAAACGGTGCCGTTTTTCATGCTAGCTTGCTTTGCCAGCTCGTCGGCCTCTTGGTTCTCTTCTCGAGGAATGTGTTTGATTAAATAGTGATCTAATTGATTGAGTAGCAGCTTGGTCTTCTTCAGATATGCTGTGAGTCGTTCTCCTCGGGTCTGAAATTCTCCTAGTATTTGATTTACAATAAGTTGAGAATCACTATGTAGACATAAAGAGATGACTCCAATTTCTAAGGCAAGTTCTAATCCGGCTATCACTGCTTCGTATTCTGCATCGTTGTTGGTGGCAGTGAATTCCAACCTTAGAGCATAGTGTAGCTTCCTTCCCCTGGGAGTGATTATTACAATACCTGCCCCCGAGCCTTGTTCGTTTGATGCTCCATCTACAAATAGATTCCACTTGATGTCTTCTGCTATTTCATATGGCTCCTTACCTTCGTTGGTAGTGAATTCGGTAATGAAGTCAGACATGGCTTGTCCCTTGATGGCGGTGTGAGGATGGTAGGTGATATCATATTGACTTAGCTCAATGCACCATTTAAGCAGTCACCTGGAGGTGTCGGGACGATGGAGTACCTGCCTTAGTGGTTGATCGGTTAGAACTCTGATGGAATGGGATTGAAAATAGTGTCGCAATTTCCGTGATGTGATCGGTAAACAATATGCTAACTTCTCAAGTTTAGGATATCTGGCTTCTGCCCCCGTGAACCTCTTGCGTACAAAGTATACTGGCCGTTGCGTGCGGTTATCCTCTCTTACCAAAGCGGCGCTTAGAGCATGAGATGTCACAGTAAGGTATAGGTATAGCTCTTTGCCTTCATTTGGAGTTGAGAGTACTGGTGGTCTCTGGAGGTGTTCGATTAGGTTGTGGAAGGTTGTTACGCATTCGTCAGTCCATTCGAACTTCCCCTTGTCTTTCTTTATAGCTTCAAAGAAGGGGACACACTTGTCAGTTGCTTTAGAGATGAATCTACTTAAGGCGGCCACTTTCCCATTTAGGCTTTGCATTTCTCTTCGAGTGGAAGGTATCCTGTTTTCTTTCAGAGCCCGGACTTGTTTAGGGTTCGCTTCAATTCCCCTGGCATGGACGATGAATCCTAAGAACTTTCCCGATGATACTCCGAAGGAGCACTTTAGAGGATTCAGCTTCATTCCATATCGATGAAGTACTTGAAAAATCTCGTCCAGGTGGCTTACGTGATCGTTGGCTTTTCCTGATTTTACTAGCACGTCGTCCACATAAACTTCCATGGTTCGTCCTATTAGTTCCGCAAACATCTTGTTGACGAGGCGCTGATAAGTAGCTCCAGCGTTTTTAAGTCCAAAAGGCATTACTCTATAGCAGTACAATCCTCGGTCAGTGATGAAACTAGTGTGGTCTTGATCGGGGGCGTGCATAGGAATTTGGTTATATCCTGAGTATGCGTCCATAAAAGATAAGAGTTTGTGTCTGGCTGTGTTGTCCACAAGCTGATCGATCTAAGGGAGTGGGAAGCAATACTTTGGGCAAGCGTCATTTAAGTTGGAGAAGTCAATGCATGTTCGCCACTTCCCATTAGCCTTCTTTACTAGTACCGGGTTAGCGATCCACTCTGGGTAGATGGCTTCTCGTATGAAGTTATTGGCAAGCAGGTTCTTTACTTCTTCATCGAGGGCTGCTGACCGTTCTGCCCCCATGCTTCTCTTTTTCTGCTTTACTGGCGCCTTGGAAGGATCGATGTTTAGTACGTGGCATGCCATGTCTGGGGAGATTCCAGTCATGTCAGCGTGCGTCCGTGCAAATACATCCAGGTTGTGGCAGAGAAAGTCAATGAGTTGATCCCTCAATTCTGTTCTTAGTTAAGATCCGATTTTCAATAGTCTACTTGAGTCATGTTTGTCTACAGATACAAACTCCATAGCCTCTGCAGGCTCGGCGGTGGCCTCCTCCTCTTTGTCCCTGGGGTCTAATTCGTTGAAAGGATCACTGGTATATCGAAGAGGAGGGGCTCTCTTTAGTTGCTATGCTTCCAAGCTTTTCATGCAGAGAGTAGTCTCTGCATTCTTCCCTTTATCCCTTCTGTGGTTATTGCGAAGTTCAGTTACATAGCAGTCTCGAGCAGCGTCTTGATCTCCCTCTACCTCCCCTATTCCATTGTCTGTAGGAAATTTCATCTTTAGGCACCATGGGGCCAAGACAACTTGGAAGTCAGATAAGGCTGGTCTTCCTAAAAAGGCATTGTAGGCCGAGTGGTTTTCTATCAGCACAAATGTTTGTTTCCGCACAACGGAGCGGGGATGACTTCCTATTTCGACAAAGAGGTCCAGTTGCCCGAGGGGCATCTTCGCATCCCCCGTGAAACCGTGTAGTGGTTTGTTGCAGGGAGACACATCTTTCATTGACAGCTTCATTTTGTCGAAAGCATGCTTAAATGGGATATTTACTGAGCTGCCAGTGTCTACTAGAATTTGGAAAACTTTGGCTGGACCGAACCAGGCAGAGATGACCATAGGATCCATGTGAGGGTACTGCCTTCCCTCTAGATCACGCCTACTGAATGTGATGTCATTATTCTCTTTCCATTTCGGGTGGCGTTCTTCCATAACAGAATTAACGTAGCCTTTATCGTTTCTAAGTGACTCACCGTATCTTTCCATCTCTGCCCAGCTTCTGTCGGCGTTGTGTGGTCCTCCTGATATGGTATGGACCACTATCTTCTCTTGACTAGAGCCGCTGGTGTTGCAATTTCCTCCGCCTACTTCTCGGAAGGGTAGCCCTGGGTTCTCATTGGCAGGAGTTGAAGTCCTGTTCTGACCTTTCACATAGCCCACTAGCCTCTTCCTTCTGATGTGTTCTTCAATTAAGTCCCGGAGGTGGTGGCATTCTTTTGTGTCATGCCCATGAGATTCGTGGAAGCGGAAGAACTTTCCAAACTTGACTGCGTTATCTGATTCCTTCTTGTGTGGGGGGCGCTTGTATCTAACTTCGTCTTGGGTGGCCAAGAAGATGTTTTCGATTGTTTCATTCAAAGGAGTGTAAGAGTCAAATCTCGGTCCTGGCCTATATAAACGCTTTTCTCCCTTCTTTCCCCCAGCACTATCTCTGGAGTCATTTCTTCGAACGTCCTTTGCTACTGCGGGTGTGTTGCCATGAGCTGCCTTAGTTTGTTCCCTGTTTGCCTTTCAATGGCAGCGCCTTCAAGTCTCATATATTTTCCGGCTTCATGGAAGAAGTCGGGTAAGGTAGCTAGTTTTTCTTTCGTTAATCTTCTAGCAAACTTGGTATCTGGATGTACGCCACTACAAAGAGCCATTAGGATAAGTTTCTCATCGGCATCTTGGACTACGGCTGCCGCGGCGTTGAATCGGGTTAGATATTATTGCACTATCTCTCCGGACTTCTGTTTGATATTAGATAGGGAATAAGCGTCCTTGGGTTGTTCCACATGAATGCGGAACTGGCCGATGAACTTTTCTTTCAGCATTTCCCATGAGCTGATGGATCCTTGGGGTAGATGGCAGAACCAAGAGGTAGCTTGATCTGCGAAGAATAGTGGAAAGCATTTACACAACACTCCCTCTGTCGCTCCGCTCATGAGCATATGCTGTGTGTATCTCTGTAAGTGTACGACGGGGTCAGAGGTTCCCTTGTAAGGTTCCATTGTTGGAATTTTCCATTCCCGGGGAGTGATGGCAGTTTCGATATTGCGGGTGAAGGGGCTGGTTACCCTAGCGCCTATCCCCCGATCCCTTTGGTCCCGTTGGACGCACTCTCTGAATAATCGCGCCATCCTTTCATCAGAACTTGGAGCGGACATAAATAAGTTTGGTTCTTCTCTGCGGGATTGATTCCGTCCAGATGACCTATAGGGATGGTATCGTCTATTACTCCTAACATTTTCTGGCAACGGTCTTCGGTCTTCTGGGAGCATGCTGGGGTCAGCCACAGTTGGCCCTTGCCTCGATCTTCCCCTGCTGGGCTCTGCTCTAAGCATTCCCTCGGGTCCAACTTCGTGCTGGACTCCAGCTCGGCCCCGTCCATTGGTGTTCCCATGGTTAGGTAGCATGACAGGCTCAGCCATATCCGACCTCTGCCTGGTACCTCCCCCGTTGGGTTCGATTCCAAGTGTTTCCTCGGATCGGAATTCGGGCTAAGTCCGGGCTCGGCTCCTACCATTGTTGTCTTTGTTGTTAGCCTCTTCGAAGAAGAAAGATCTTTGTCGCCTCCCAGATCCTCTGGACTGGGACTCACCCCATGATTCGGTGTTGCGGTTGGATTCTTCAGCATCCCTTAAGCGTGACATGAGTTGGTCCACCAAGGCTTCTTGTTGGGATGTGAAGCGGTTAGTTACTTCAGACACAACCCTGTCCAGATCTGCCCTAGTAATTGATTGTTCCGCCGCAGGGGCTGTCGGATTTGACTGATTTCCATTTGCTGTTGGAGCAGGACGATTCTCTTAATCTGTGATCACTAGATCTGGGATACTGCTAGTTGCGATGTTCTTTCCTTTGCTAACATCTTTCCTTTTCCTGGGAGGCATGTTTTCCAAGCAATGACCGATGCTGTTAGGAAGAAGGTTGAGTGGGAGAAGCTGAAGCTTCTAGCTCGATTTCTCAGTGAAAGCACCAAAAATGTTTGCACAAAAAATGGGCAAACACCTCCAAGTCGTATGATTTGGTTGATTATATGTTGTTCTTAGTGATTTGGGTGATTTATGCAAATATATAAAATAGATGGACTAAACTGTAAAAGACACACAGATTTATAGTGGTTCGGCCAGAATGTGCCTACGTCCACTTTATATGTTATTCTCCTTTTCTGTTCAGATTACAAGTACAAAGCTTTGATTACAAGTATCTGAAAGTTGTTTGAAAGTTCTATCCGTGCTTGAGCTCTCAAACTTGTCTACCATTGTTGTACCCCTGCCCCTCTATTTATAGAGCGAGGCTGGGGGTAGTGGTCTTGGATGTATATAGCTGCTGGTGGGCCTGGGCTGATGTAGTCTGGCCTGGCAGTGTTGGTCTGGTACACCTTGGTCCGGTTGTGAGTGGATGGAGTTTGGTTCGGTGGGACTTGGTCCGGTGGTGAGTGGTCCGGTAGTGGTTGGAGCGGTGAGGCCTTAGATCGGTGGAGGTTGATTCGGTGGAGGCTGGTCCGGTGAGGTTGGTCCAGTGGAGCTTGGTCCGGTGAGGTTGGTTCGGTGGAGCTTGGTCCGGTGAGGTTGGTCCGGTGGACCAGGGGAAGTGTGTTTGAACTGGTAGTTGGTGGGAATGTGATTGGTTCAGCTATGCAGGGAATTGGGGTTGGTTCGGTAGCAGGTGGAAACATGCCCAACACCCCATTTTCTCTTCAATTATTATCCTTGAATTCAATGATCGGTCTTCTGCTATCAAATTTAATGATAGCTCTCCTCTATGCCCAGCACCGACATCATATCATCGACGAAGGATTATAACTAATTCTTCCTCTGAGTCCGAGTCACATTTGTGATGTTGTTTCGTTTTGCTGTAACTTGTCATTTTCATTTTGCTCTTTTAAAGTGCTTGTAGAAGTATGAATTTGTAACTATGACCGCAATATTCAGTAAGACTAAATAAACATATGAAAACCCTTTTTTTATGTTTACCTAGCAAGCTTTAGGTAATTTTTGGGATCACATCCGTTTTGATAATTGTTGTTCGTCCCATGAGTTGTTTCTCTCTTGCCATCTTTGAACTTATTGTATGTGTAGTTCATACTTTTTGAACGTCGTTCTTAGAGTTTTAACCATGTCATGCGCTTGGCATTGTCTGCTTCGCTATGTAGGGATGGATTGTTATTTTTGCTGCGAAGCCAGGTCATGTATTTTCAACCTTCTCAATTCATACGCATGGTTTTTATACCAGTTTGGAGTGTCTAATATCATTATGTACATTGTGGCTATATTAACAGAATTAACATGGAGAGATTTTAATACTAGTTTGGGCCGTTCAATATCCGTGCGTCCAGTTTAGATATTTGGTTGAAAAATCTAGGCTACATTTTATGCAGTTTCATTTTGATAGTTGGTTCTAGCCATCTAATATTCGACATCCAATGTCATTATTGGACTATACCAAAGAAATTAACGCTGAGAGATTTTTATACTAGATTGGGCCATCCAATATCCTTACATCCAGTTTATTGTATAATAACTTTTCATAACAATTACAATATTTATTACATAAATAGCATAGATCATATAAGAGGTGCTTTAAGTTCGTTGTTCTCGAAACTTCGTTGCCATTAGGTTTTGACAGTCAGTATGCGCCATTGGCCAGAAGATTTTCTATAACTAATGGGCCTTCCTAATTTAGGCCCAGAGCTCCAATTGTTGGGTCTTTTACGTTGGCCATTATCCTTTGCAGTACAAAATTCCATTGCAAAAATTCCTTTCTTTGATTCTTGTGTTGTAATTTCTTGCCATTCTTTATTGTTATGTAATAGATGCTACTATTACCTCATTTCTTCTTTCTTGAATGATTTCAATGGCAGCTTCCTTTAGTTTCCTATTCTTCTCTGTTGCGTAAGATATTCATCTATACAAAGGGACCTCCATTTTAATGGTAAGCATGGCCTTGTATCTATAGGTTAATGAGAAAAGGTTATGGTCAGTTGGAGATCTAACCGATGTTCTATTGGCCCACAATACTAGAGATAATTATTCTGCCCACTTCCTTTTTTCCTTCTACGATCTTTTCTTAAGCAGCTTCTTGATGGTTTTGTTCGCTACTTCGACCTACTCATTTGCATGTGGTTGCGTGACATAGGAGAAACTTTTGATTATGCCATTCTTATTATAGAGTTATGTAAATTCTTTACTTTCAAACTGGGTTTCATTGTCAAAGATTATCTTTTGGGGGATTCTGAATTTGGTGATTATGTTTCTTACCATAAATGTGACTATCTTCTTTACGATTAGTATAGCCAAGGGATCCACCTCCACCCATTTAGTGAAGTAGTCTATCACTACTGTTGCGTACTTCACTCCTTCCTTTAATATAGGAAGTAGACCTAGTAAGTCCATGCCTCCTATGTCAAAGGGCCATGGGCTAGCTAGTAGGATGAGCTTGTGGGATAGTTGTCCATGGATACTCGTGAATATTTGACATTTATCGCATCTTCTTACAAATTCCTTGCATCCTGGAGTGCCGTAGGCCAGTAATAACCATGTCTCACGACCTTAATTGCTAACTTGGCTCCCCCTTAGTGCTCCCCCCACCATTCCTCCTGCACTACTCTCATGACCTGTATTCCTTTTTCTTTGGAAATACACCAAAGAAAAGGGGTTGAGTAACCTCTCTTGTATAATGTGCCATCAAAAAAGGAGTGGTACATGTCTCGACATATTATCTTTTGGGTTTCTCTTCAGTTTGGGGGGTAGGATTCCATTTAACACGAATTGTTTGATGGGGTCATCCAAGTGTTCTCCTCAATTTGCTGAAGCGTGGGTTCGATTGGTGACCGCCCTTGGTTTTCCTCGATATCTTGGTCCTAAGATCCTTTTATCATTGCCTTTTGGGTTGGTTAGCTTCTATGATGCTCAGTTCTTCCTGATGCCCTATTGGAACTGCTTTCATTTCATTTTCCACTTAGGTGCTCACAAATTTAGCTAACGAATAGTAAAGAATTATTCTCATGTAGAATCTATTCTATTCGAAATTGTTTGAAATGCTATAGTAATTTCTTAAAAAGTTTCACATATTTGGCTAAGGTTGGATCCATTACTTGGTAAATTTCCCTGCACTTGATTTACAATTAATTGGGAATCACTGTAAATTATTATGAAAGTTACCTTCATTACCTAAGCTATTCTCAAGCCTTGAAGGAAAGCTTCATACTTCGCTACATTGTTGGTCGCCTTGGATCCAAGCTGCACTGCTCCATTCAATTTCTACTAATTTGGAGTAACCAACATATATCCAATTCTCGCCCCTTGTTCATTTGAAGCTCCATCTACAAACAGTTGCCATAACGATGGGGTAAATGTTTTATCCTCTGGTTGGGGCTCTACTGGGAGTGTGCATTTTGAGATGAAGTCGGCTAGTTTTTGATTTTTGATCACTATTCTCGGACAGTAGGTGATGTCATATTAGCTGAGCTCCATTTCCCATCTTAACAAGTGCCCCGATGTCTCTGGCTTCTGCAGTATTTGCCTTAAGAGTTTATCTACGAGTACTTTGATGGGATGTCCTTAGAAATAAGGTTGTAGTTTTCTTGCCGTAAGGAGTAGGTTGTAGGATAGTTCCCAATGATTGAGTAATTTAATTCTGTTCCTGACAAACACTTTCTTATGAAGTAGATAGCCCTTTAAGTTCCTTCATCTTCTTGAATCACTAGCACACTAACACCTTTATTAGTTACTGTTAAATATACATACATGTCCTTACTTGTTACCGGTTTGGATAAAACAGGAGTGGTTACCAAGTGCTCTTTCAGTTTTTGAAACACAATTTTACATTCCTCCATCCACTCTAAACTCCGCCAGCTCTTTACCTAATCGAAGAAAGGTATGCACTTGTTGGTTGTTTTCAAGATGAACTTGCTTAGTGCTGCACCCTACTATTTAGGCTCATGAGATCCTTCAGCTTTGTTGGAATTCCCATTTTCCTCATGGCTTCTATCTTTTCTATATTTGCTTCAATGCCACAAGTGCTTACTACATATCCTAGAAATTTTCTTGACTGAATAGCAAAAGTCCATTCAAATGGGTTTAACTTCATGTTATATTGTCATAGGATGTCAAAGGTTTCCTCAAAGTCCCAGACGTTGTCTGATGCCACTTTTTACTTAATCAGATTGTCATCTATATACACCTTAACATTTTTTCTGATCTGATTGGGTAACATCATATTAATCGGCCTTTGATAGGTTGCCTCAACATTCTTTAGGCCGAACGGCATGACTTTGTAGTAATATAAGCCTCTGTCTATTACAAAACTAGTATGCTTCTAATCTGGCTCGAACATAGCTATCTGATTGTATCCTGAGTATGCATCCATGAATGATAGAAGTTCATGTCCTTAAATTGCATCTACCAATTGATTAATTCTGGGTAAGGGAAGCTATCCTTCTAGGAGGCCATGTTGAGGTTGGTATAATCAATGCAGGTCCTCCATTTTCCATTAAGTTTCTTTACAAGTACAAGGTTAGCAATCAATTTTGGGTAATATATGTAACCCCCTAGATTTTTGGTAACATTATTTAGGATATTTAATTAGCTAAATTAAATAAATTAAAGTGTTGATTAGGGGATTGAGATTTGATTTTAATTAAGGTGTAGTTGTGCCATGTAACAATGAATTAAAATAAGAATAAAGTGAAATAGAGGAGGGGAAAAATAGGAAAAAGGCCATTCCTATATCCTCCAAACCCTTGGCCATGTAAATTATACGTGTTCATTTCATTTCAAAATTTTAAAATAAGAGGCCGACCACCATTAACAAGGAAAATGGGAAGAAGAGTAGGAAAAGCTAAAGGAAAAGCTAATTTAGATCAAATTCATCCAAATCTCAAGCTTCTTAATCTCTAAAGCTATGGTAAATAATGTTTACATCTCATTTTTTGTTGTATTTTTAGTTTTAAGGTAAATTCCAAATATTTTGCCATGGTTTTCCATGTTTTTGAATGATGGAATGTTCATATATACTTGTTGATTACTATTACATGTTAATATTGATTTTATAATATGTTTTAAGGTAAAATCCCCATAAAACGACATCTTTATGCCTTGTGAAATTTTATGAAGATTAGAAATGATATTTTGGAAATGGATTTCAGCTTTAAAAATTTTTGGAATTAATATGGATTTTATATGAATTTTCTAGTAAAGAAAATAATATTTTGGGTTATAAATTATTTACGGGTAAATAATAAAAAATTTGGGTCTGAAATTGTTGTATGTGAGAAAACATATTAAAAGAGATTTTTTGGAATTTTTCTAGATTTTTCCTAATTTTTTGATGGGTATATAAAACTATTTAAGGTATATGACTTAAATGTTTTATATATTTTAAAAGGAGAAAAAGGCTTTTAACAAAATCATTTGAATTTGTTAATTCTGGGAAATGGCCGCACTTTTGAAAAAGTATTATGGTAACCAATCAGATTTAGACAATTAAGGTAAGTAAGGTACAAAAGAAATAGTTTAAAAGTACAAATAAATAGGTTTTTCACTATTTCGTCTCTACCGGCACCAGGTTCCGCCTCCATACTATCCCCACCAACACAGTTGAAACCAATGCATATGGTATCTGGCAACTGGTACGTAATGAATTGGATGCGGGCGAAAGGTATAGGGTCGAAACCATGGGGTTCCGAAAGGGTTAAAGCTTTGCTTTAAATTTAAAGAGAAATACGCCTGCTTGATTTTGATTAAGATGCTTTCGACTTGGTTGAGTTTTGATCAGGTTAAATGGTTTAGAAGGAAAGGGTTTCGATTAGGTTGCATCCTTATTTTTAAATGAATGCTTTCGACTAAGTCGAAACACCTAGCTGTCGCCATTTTACCTTTCAACCCAAGGGGTTACTTGTTTTCTAAAATTGCCCATGTCTCCAATGCTTTTGAAGGGATGGTTTCGATGCCATCACTTCATTACATAGGAAATGGTTTCGAAACAGATGCTTTCGACTTAAATGATTTAAAGATCTTTTTCCCAGATTGAAGAATAACTTTAAATTGGTCTCGTAGGATTCAGATTTGAATGATTTCGAAAGGTTTGAGTTTATAAAGGTTTGATACTTTTGAAAGGTTTTTAATGAATGGTTTCGAAAGGGGTGGTTCCCAAGGGTTTTGAAGGAGTCGAAAGGCATGGCTTTTCTGATAGTTTTGAAAGGGTTAAAAGAATAGGTTTTTCCAAAGGTTTTGAAAGGCGATGTTTGAAGGTTTTAAAAGAAGGACGTTTATGGTTTTTAAAGCTTTCGAAAGGAAGGATTTCCAATGGTTTTGAAAGGGTTTTGAGAATGGTTTCGAAAGGAAGGTTTTGGCCTTTCAGACAAGATAAGTAAAGGGTTTTACTTGCTTTCGAAAGGTTTACCTTCAAAGGTTTCGAATGGGTTGTTTAAAGGTTTTAAATAAAGGTTTCGTATGTAGTAACGGGCCGAATAGCCTAAGTGGTTTTAAGTTAAAATGGACTTAAACTTATTTTGAGGGGATAGTTGATCCTCATTAAATATCATCAATATTATTTTGAGTAAAGTATATATAACATGGAAAAATAGCTTGGAGTAAAGCTAAATATGCATTTTCCTTGTATATGTATGATTTAAAGGGTTAGTTCATTTTCAAAAGGTTTTTCAAGGAAAATTTAAAGGGTAGTTAACCCTAAGAGAATGACTCAAATTAGAAGACCAGATAGGACTTGTGCAGGGTCGTGACCTATACTCATTAGCTACTAGCTCCTTGCTAATTTAGTTCAGAATTCCATTATGTAGGGCTTAGTTACAGGTAAGACTAAAATGTTGGTTACACACAGAACATAATATTTATGTAGAAACGTAAGTTAAGGACAGACCATGTAGAAGTTTTGTCTAACAGTTGTTTAGACCATTTGATATTGTATTTAGTTGGCCCAAGTCAGCTAAAAGGGCAGTTAGGCGAATTTGGGGAAAGTTAGTCCAGATTGTGGATACTTAGTCCAGATTGCAGACAGTTTGTCCAGTTTGCGGGCAATCAGCCGAGATTTCGGACAGATAGTCCATTTATTACTTGTTTTTAGCATAACGGATATTGCTATTATTATTATTATTATTATTATTATTATTATTATCAGTTGATTTAACCTTTGGTTTCAGGAAAGGATTTGCAATATATATGTTTTGAAAAGGATACTAGTGAGGGGGAGACCGTTCCGCTAAGCGGCATGGTCTCACTTAATATCAGAAAACTGAGATGTAATAGAATTATTCACACCAGGCTTTATGTCTGACTCGAAGTTTTTATTTCCGTTTAAACTCTAGGTACTCAAAATTGATTTAATTGGGCTAAGGGTTGAGAATTTTAGGTTTTGTTGTTTGGAGAATAAAGTTTCCAAATATGACCAGGCGGATGACGGAAAGCTAAATAGGATTTACAGATTTTTTTTGTTTATTTTCCATTTTGTATATAAGTCAAATATGGCTATATTGCTTTGATCAACCAAGGGGGCATCGTCATAGGTCACTCTTGGCGTATTTTGTAAATGATGCATTTAATCATTACATGGGAAATGGTTAAAGGACTATGTAACATGGATATGAATTGTTGTTTTGATATGTAATCAGCGAAAAGTTGCATTGAAATCTATGCTTTTTTCATATTCATGTTCTTCTGATATTATATATACCATTAACAATACCGTATTTTGTCACCAGAAGTTAATACTATGGACGACTATAGCATCTGTAGCACTTAGCTTTTGGCCTCCAGATACGGGATGTTACAACTTGGTATCAGAGCATAGGTTTATGAAAATTTTAACTAAAAGTGGTTTTCCAAACATAATCCTAAGGAATTAGAGTAAGACTGGGATATGGGATAATGCTATAGTAACGTACTTGTATTTGCTATATATAAGTAAAAGCTTTATCTCTAGTCTCCTATCTTTGTTTGGATATTTTTTTTGAATTTCATGAGGTTTGAATATAGATATGGATGGTAGAAGAGGAAGAGTTAACCTAGGAGGCAAGGGCACCGAAGGGAATGCCATACCTAATGTGAAGAGAGGTCCAGGTCAGGCACAAGTAGAGAATGTAGGTGTTGGAGTCTCGTAAGTTGGAATGGAAGCTATGTATCATTTTTTCGTGAATATGGTGCAGGCGGGAGTTGCTGCTAGAGTGATGGGATAAGGAGCTCAGGAGGCTCCAGTTGTCAACAATTATGTTGTTCTGAGCAGAAATAATATTAGGCTTGGAGGGAAGCTATTTATCGGAATGGAGGATGCTATTGAGGTGGAGAATTGGTCACTATATTGTGAGAGCATCTTTGTAGAATTAGGGCTTAATGATGAGCAGAAGAGGAGGTTGGCATCTAGATAGCTTTAGGAAGCTGCTTTGTTCTTGTGGAATAGTGTGACTGTGATATTGGATGAGGAAACTATGATATGGGAAAATTTCAAAAGGAGGTGTTAGAAGAGGTTCGTGTCGACGATGGCACAGTCTGTGTTGGTTTGGACGTTTGCTAAACTAGAATAGGGAGAGATGACTGTTCTGGAGTATGCCAACAGGTTTGAACAGTTGGCGAGATATGGTTATACCACTATTGATACTCTGATGAAGAGGAATGAGAAATTTATCAAGGGGTTGAAGTATGAGTTAGCTAGGGCTACATTACCTCATATTAGAGATCCTTCTAATGTTGTTGTGGAGATGGCCTTGTGGCATAAGGAGATTCTTGATTCTCTAGAGAAGAGTAAGGCTAAGGAGGTCCAGGTTAGGCAGAGCCAGAAGAGGAAGTTCTTTCCGAAGAAAGGTGTTCATAAGGGTGGAGCAGCTAAGAAAGGGAATTCTGAGATTGTTTGCTTCAGATGCGACAATAAGGGGCACTATGCTAATGAGTGTCGTGCTGGGAAGGCAAAGGAAGCGAATGCAAGGAAGAATGTTAGGTGCTTCAACTATGATCAAATAGGCCACTATAAGAACCAGTGCTAGGAGCCCGCTAAGGATGGAAAGGGAAAAGTGTATGCATTAGAGCCTGCTACTTCGATTCCAACAACTCAAGAGAAGAAAAAGACAGTTTTGGGAGGTACGCTTCAGATTCATGGTATGTCTGTTAGCATTCTATTTGATACTAGTGCATCACATTCTTTTATATCTAGATGTCTGATAGATAAGCTTAACCTAGAATCCACAAATTTAGTTACTTCCTTATGGGTTGCGAATGCAATAGGAGGGTATGCAACTCTAGGGTTGAGTTGTGACCAGTTAGAGTTTGACCTATTAGGTCACACTTTTTTTTGCAGTTTACATGTGTTTGATTTTGTGGGGTTCGAGATAATCTTGGTATGGATTGCATAAGTGAATGTGATGCTAGGATAATTTTGCCAGGATAGGAAAATATCTCTTAGACGCCCTGATTGTAGTGACATGATTGTTTATACCATAGAAGGTTCTAGCGAAGAGATGTATGCTTTGTTGGGTGTTATGGAATCGGATGATGAGTTGAGCTTTCATGGTTAGAGAATTCACGGATGTTCTTAAGCTTGTAGTTGGACTGCCTCCGAATTGAGCCATTGAGTTTCAAAGAGAATTGGTTCCGAGAGCTGAACCAGTGATTATGCCACCAATCAGAATGACTCTTACAGAGATGAGGGAGTCAAATGTGCAGTTGGTGGATTTAGAAGGCAAGAGTTTTATCTCGCCGAGTAGTTACCTTGGGGTGTAGCAGCAATGTTTACAAAGAAGCATGATGGATCGTTAAGGCTATGTATCGATTATCGTAAGTTAAATGAGAGGACGATAAAGATTCGATATCCATTGCCATTGATTGACAATTTGTTCGACCAGTTAAATAGAGTTACAGTATTTTCGCAATTGGATTTGGCGATAGGTTTCCATCTGCTCAAGGTAGCAAAGGATAGTATAACTTTGACGGCTTTTAGGACCAGATATGGGTCGTACGAATGGTTAGTTATGCCGTTCGGACTGACTAATACGCTAGCTTTCTTTTTGGATTTGATGAACCAGGTCTTCCGAGAGCACTTGGATAGGTCCATATTGGTTTTCATAGATGACATATTGATTTACTCTAATGATGAAAGAGTGCATGAAGTTCAACTTAGAGTGGTGCTTGAGACGCTGAGGCAACATTAGTTGAAAGCGAAGTTTTCGAAGTGTCATTTCTAGAAGAAATAAGTGAAGTTTCTTGGTAACGTAGTCTTAGAGAAAGGGTTGTTAGTAGATCTGACTAAGATTGAAGCCGTGAGTAGCTGGAAGAGACCAGAGATAGTAACCGAGATAAAGAGTTTCCTTGGTTGGCTGGTTATTATCCCGAATTCATTAAGGATTTCTTGCGGATAGCAGCACCGATGACCAAGCCAATAAGAAAGGATGTAAAGTTTGTGTGGACCTATAAGCGTGAGGAAGCATTCCAGAGTTCGAAAGATTTATTGACCCATGCACTTGTGTTGGTTGTTCTAGAGGGGAATCAGGATTTAATGGTCTATGCAGATATGTGTATGGAACATGATTAGGAGTTGTGTTGATGTAGAGGGATAAAGTGATTGCCTATGCTTCTAGACAGCTTAGGCCGCATGAGGTCAGGTGTCTGATGCATGATTTAGAATTGGCTGGTGTTATTTTTGCTTTGAAGGTTTCGAGACATTACATTCTAGGAGATATGTTTGAGTTATATACCAATATAATTCACTGAAGTATTTGTTCTTTCAGAAGGAGTTGAACATGAGACATTAGAGATGTTTAGAGTTTATTGCTGGTTATTATTTTAGGATTGAGTACACATCGGGAACAGGCAACAAGGTTGTAGATGCACTTGGCAGGAAACATCAGAATGCAGTGTTAGAGATGATTGCTAAGTGGAAAGATTTGGAAGCAATAGCAGATTGCAGAGTGCAGTAGAGATCCGAGGCTAGGTCTAGCAGGGACACAGTTGTATTATCTTGTTTGGAACTTTAACCAGTGTTGATCGAACGGATTTCTTCTAAACAGATGGAGGATCTAGTATTAGCTGAACGAATTAGGAAGTTGAGAAATGGAACTAAAAGTGATGACTTGCAAGATTCCAGTCTTGACCAGAATGGGAGGTGGAGAAAGAAAGGAAGATTATGTGTTTCGAGCGTAGGAAACATAAGGAAAGAAGTCTTGGGAGAATGCCATCGTTCGAAGTTCTCGATTCATCCAGGAGGTACGATGATGTATCAGGATATAAAGAGGAGTTTCTTCTGGAAAGGTATAAAGCGGGATATTGGTTTGTGCCTGAAGTAGTGCTTGATTTGCCAAAAGGCAAAGGCCAAACACCAAAATCCAAGTAGGTTGCTTCAGCCATCAGATATTCCACTATGAAAATAGGATTCTATTTCTATAGACTCTATTGACGAGTTGCCAAGGTCGAATAGAGGTAATGATAGTATATGGGTTATAATGGACAGGTTGACTAAGAGTGCCCATTTCATTCCGGTTAAGTTAACCAGAATGGCTCATGTTTTAGCAAAGTTGTTTATAAGGAATGTGGTTAGACTGCATGGAATTCCTAGTAGCATAGTTAGTGGTAGAGATTCTTTGTTCAGTAGCGAGTTTTGGAAGAGTCTACAGGAAGTTTTAGGAACCAAGCTCAAGATGAGTACTGCTTACTATCCACAGATAGATGGGAAAATGGAAAGAGTTAACAAGATCTTATAAGATTTTTTAAAAGCTTGTGTTCTAGATTTCAGGTATCGTGGGAAGACCATCTGTATCTAGTCGAGTATTCGTATAACAATAGTTGTCAGACTAGTATTGGGATGGCACCGTTTGAAGCTTTGTATGGAAGGCCATGCAAATCTCACATATATTGGTTAGAGACCAGGATTAGGTTGGTTCTTGGTCTACATTTGGTTAGAGAGGCAGTAGAAAAGATTTAGGTCATTCGGGCTAGAATGAAGGAGGCTAAGTCTAGGCAGAAAAGTTATGCAGATAGCAGAAGAAAAGACTTAGATTTCTTAGTTGGAGATCAAATATTTGTTAAGGTGTCAACGATGAAGGGTGTGATCAGATTTGGAATAATAAGAAAGTTAGCACCTAAATTTGTTGGATCTTTTCCTATTGTTGAGAGCATCGAGAAACTCGCATATAGAGTTGAGTTAACGAGCAGTTTGGTAGGAGTCTACGATGTTTTCCATGTTTCCATCTTAGAAAGTCTGTTAGAGACCTGGAGACTGCTATTGCACCGACTGTGCTAGATGATTTAGTGACAGAGCCAGATTTGACTATAGTGAGAAAGCCGGTTCGCATTGTTGCAAGAGATAAGAAGAGGCTTAGAACCAAGACAGTCAGATTAGTCATAGTCCAGTGGAGCGACGACAACAGGAACTGTACTTGGGATATTAAGAGTAGGATTAGAGATACTTAACTTGACTTGTTTGATGATATGTTTTATCTTCTTATTTGATTTGTTATATACCTTACTATAATTTCGAGGATGAAATTCTTTAAGGAAGGCAGTCTGCAACACCCTAGATTTTTGGTAAAATTATTTAAGATATTTAATTAGCTAAGTTAAATAAAATAATGTGTTGATTAGGGGATTGAGATTTGATTTTAGTTAAGGTGTATTTGTGCCATGTAACTACGAATTAAAATAAGAGTAAAATTAAATAGAGGAGGGGTAAAATAGGAAAGAGGCCATTCGTATATCCTCCAAACCCTTGGCCATGTAAGTTATACATGTTCATTTCATTTCAAAATTTTAAAACAAGAGTTCGGCCACCATTAACTAGGAAAAGAGGAAGAAGAGTAAGAAAAGCTAAAGGAAAACCTAATTTAAATCAAATTCATCTAAATCTCAAGCTTCGTAGTCTCTACAACTAAGGTGAGTAATGTTTACATCTCATTTTTGACCGTGTCTTCATTTTTAAGATAAATTCCAATTATTTTGCATTGGTTTGCGATGTTTTTGAATGATGGAATGTTTATATATTCTTACTGATGATTATTACATGTTCATATCGATTTTATGATATGTTTTAAAGTAAAAATCTTATAAAATGACACTATATGCCTTGCAAATTTTTAAAAAGATCGAAAATGGTAATTTGGAAATGGGTTAGAACTTTTAGAATTTTTAGAATTAATGTGGATTTTATATCAATTTTCTAGTAAAGAAAACGATATTTTTGGTTATAATTATTTACGGGTAAATAATAAAAGATTTGGGTATGAAATTTTTATATATTAGAAAACATATTAAAAGAGATTTTCTGGAATTTTTTTGATTTTTCCTAAGTGTTTTAATGGGTGTATAAAATTATTTAAGGTATGAGAATTAAATGTTTTATATATTTTAAAAGGAGAAAGGTGCTTTTCGCAAAATCATTTGAATTTGCTAATTTTGGAAATGGCGGCACTTTTGAAAAAGTATTATGAAACCAATCGGATTTAAACAACATCAGGCAGGTTAGGTAAAAAATAATTCAAAAATTCAAAAAAAAAGTTGTTCACTGTTTCATCTCTGTCAGCACTAGATTCTGCCTCCATACTATCGCCTCCGACACAGTCGAAACCAATGCAAAAGATATCAGGCAACTGGTACGTAATGAATTGGACGTGAGCGAAAGGTATAGCGTCGAAACCACTGGGTTTCGAAAGGGTTGAAGCTTTGCTTTTAATTTAAAGAGAAATACGCATGCGTGCTTTCGACTATGATGCTTTCGACTTGGTTGGGTTTCGACCAGGTCAAATGGTTTAAAAGGAAAGGGTTTTGATTGAGTTGTATCTTTGTTTCTAACTGAATGCTTTCAACTAAGTCGAAACACCTAGCTATCACCTTTTTGCCTTTCGACCCAAGAGGTTTCGAAGGGTTACTTGTTTTATAAAATTTCCCACGCCTCCAATGCTTTCAAAGGGATGGTTTTGACGCGATCACTTCATTACTAGGGAAATGGTTTTGAAACAAATGCTTTCAACTTAAATGATTTAAAGACCTTTTTCTCAGATTGAAGAATAACCAAAATTGGTTTTGAAAGAGTCAGATTTGAATGGTTTCGAAAGTTGTTTTTCCAGATGTTTTAAATTGAACCTATATGCTCTTGAAGGTTTTGAGTTTATCGATGTTTGATAATTTTGAAAGTTTTTAATGAGTGGTTTCGAAAGGGGTGGTCCCTAAGGTTTCGAAGGAGCGAAAGGTATGGCTTTTCTGATTGTTTTGAAATGGTTAGAGGAAAAGGTTTTTTCAAGGGTTTCGAAAGGCAAATGTTTAAAGGTTTTAACATAAGGACGTTTAAGGTTTTTAAATCTTTCGAAAGGAAGGATTGCCAAAGGTTTTGAAAGGAATGTTTTGGCCTTTCGGCCTAGATAGTAAAAGGTTTTACTTGGTTTCAAAGGGGTTACCTTCAAAGGTTTCGAATGGGTTGTTTAAAGGTTCTAAACAAAGGTTTCAAATGTAATAATGGGCAGAATTTCCTTAAGTGTTTTTAAGTTAAAACAGATTGTAACTTATTTTGAGAGGATAGTTAATCCTCATTAAATATCATCCACGTTATTTTGAGTAAAGTATATATAACATAGCAAAATAGCTTAGAGTAAAGCTAAATATGTATTTTCCTTTTATACGTATGATTTAAAGGGTAAAATCATTTTGAAAAGGTTTTTCATGGAAATTTTAAAGGGTAGTTAACCCTAAGAGAATGATTCAGATTAGAAGACACAGTTGGTCTTGTGTGGGGTCGCACACTTTGCTCATCAGCTATTCGTCCCCGGCTAATTTACTCCAGAAATCCAGTGTATAGGGCTTAGTCATTGGTTAGATTAAAATGTTGGTTACACACATAATGGAATATTTATGTACAAAGTAGGTTTTTGGTAAGCCACAAAACCGTCAGGATCAGTTGATCCATGAAAATGTAAGTTAAGGATAGACCATACAGAATTTTTCTAATAGTTGTTTAGAACATTTGATATTTCGATAGGCCCGAGTCAGTGAAAAGGGCATTTAGTCTAGATTGCAGACAGTTAGTCCATATTGCGGAAAGTTTGTCCAGTTTGGGACAGTCAGCCCAGATTTCTGACAGATAGTCCATCTATTACTTGTTTTTATCATAATGGATATTGCTATTATTATTATTATTATTATTATTATAATAATAATTATTATAATCAGTTGATTAACCAGTTGGGTTGCAAGAAAGGATTTTCAAAATATATGTTTTGAAAAGGATATTAGTGAGGGAAATCCGTTACGCTAAGCGGCGTGGTCTCACTTAATATCGAAAAATCGAGATGTAATAGAATTATTCACACTAGGCTTTATGTCTGACTCGAAGTTTTTGTTTCCACTTAAACTCTCAGATACTAAAAATTGATCTGAGTAACCCGAGTGTTGAGATTTTCAGGTTTTTTTGGCGAATAAAGCTACCGAAGAGAAGCAGGTGGCTGACGGATAGCTAAATAGGATTTATACACTATTCTGTTTATTTTCCGCTATGTATATAAGTCAGATATGACTATATTACTTTGATCAATAATGGGAGCATCGTCATATGTCGCTCTTGGCGTATTTTGTAAATGATGTATTTAATCAGTACCGGGGAAAGGGTTAGGGGATTATGTAACATGGATATGAATTGTTGTTTTGAAATGTAATCAGTGAAAAGTTGTTTTAAAATCTATGATTTGTTCACATTCATGTGCTTCTGATATTATGGATACCATTAGCATTACTGTATTTTGTCACCAGAAGTTAATATTATGGATGACTACAGCACCTATAGCGCTTAGCTTTTGGCTTCCGGATATGGGATTTACAATATACCTCCCTGATGAATCCATTTTCCTTCAACGTTTTGAATTCCTAATGCAGATCATTATATTTTTCTTGATCTAAGAATTTACAGTTTTGTTTGAGTGGAATGGCATCGGGATTGATGTTGAGTGCATGACAAATGATTGCTGGGTTTATTCCTACAATATTTGAATACATATAGGAAAATACATCTGTTGTTCTCTTCAAGCGATCTATTAGCTCAACTTGGGCTTCTACATTGATATTCTTCCCTACCTTGAAAACCTTTATGTGGCTTTTGGATCTATTTATACATCATCAAGGTCATCTACTGGCTTCAATTCCTTCTTTGTCACTCCTAGTCGTAGCTCTATCTCATTTTCTATTTCCTTCTCGGTCTGAGAATTGAACGAGATTGCTTATTTCTGAGCCTCTTGGGAGAAGTACTATGCATAGACCGAATTATATTCATCAGTTCCAATTATGTGCATACACGTTGTTTTCTCTCCTTTTGTGGTCGTAGGATGATTTATTCCAGCATCAGTATTGACACTTGGTACCAACACAGTTTTTGAGTTGGTTTGATTTCTTGTTTATTACCGTTGTCACAAATATCAAAAGGGACAGTAGAGTAGTTCAAAACAAATTTACCCCAAGAGTTAAGATTTACATTGTATAGTTTCAAAGCTGAAAAAAAAATTCATCTCGCCGATACTATCCCCACAAGAGTGTTGAATTTCATAAGCAGGTCTTTTTGAGAGATAATTGCCCTTAAGCCTATCAGCGCAGATCTTCCTAGGAAGGCATTTTATGGTGATGAATGGTCAATGATCAAGAAACTTCATAGAAGGATTTGTGTAGAGGAGTTGTTCCGGCTGTGATGAGCAAGCACGTTGACCTTATGGGAATGGTTGCCGTATTGTTGAAACTACAAATCGACTCAGGACTAAGCTTTATAATTTCAGATGGAAGCTTTATCTATTCGTACGCTGACTTGAAATTACATTGACTAAGCTCCCAGATCAATAAAGATTTTTTTCATGGTGCAATTAAAAGTCTGTACTGTGACTACGAGTGGATCCTGGTGTGGAAAAATGATTACTGCTACATCAAATGCTGTGAAAACTATATCCTGCACCAGCTTTTGCTTGATATGGAAAACTGGCTTCTGTTGTGCTTTAGCCTCTTGCACGTATTTCTCTTGTGATTTTTTCTTGTTTCGATGAGGATTGGTCCACCATAAATTGAGGCTATGAGGTTTGAGGGATTTCTTGCCTGGTTTTCATTTGCATCGGGAGTGAGATCTTTGGCACCATTCTTGTTGTTGCTTTTCAGAAAGCTACCCTGGTATCCTTTTTTATCAGTCTTTCTATCTTGTTCTTTAAATGTTTGCGTTTTTCAATATGATTGTCGTTGGATCTGTGGAAGTGGCAGTATGCTCCAACCCTATTCTGTTTTCTTTCCCTTCTTCGGTGTGTTATATGCAAGCTCTATACCGATCATCTCATATATCTGCCCAAGAGTGTAAGTAAGAAGAATTTTTATTGTGAGGTTCAATTCCTTTTGTAGTTACATAGGTAGATGATAGCCTTTTGCCCCTCCTTTTCTTATCATAGGTGGAGGCAGAAGTTCTCTAAGGTTACTTTATAGATTCGACCTCTTCTATTCTAATGTAGCCACTATCCCTTTCGTAAATGTCTTTCATACCATGATACGCGCCTAATTTTTGTTTAAGATTATTCAGGGAATTTAATATGATAAACTAAATGGAATTATGTAAGGTGATAAGGAAAATTAGATTTGTTAACTAATTTGGGTTAGGCCTTAAATAATCAATTAATAAGATTTTTTTAAAACATAGAATAGGAAAGAATTAATGAGAAGGGCATAATAGGAATTAACCCTTCATGCGTTCCTTAAACCCATCCTCTCTCATTCATTCTCATTTCATTTCCACAAAATCAAAACTAAACCTAAAGGAGGCCGAGCATTACCAAGAAGAAAAGAATAGGAAAATCTAAAGAATTCAAAAGGGAAAGCTTAAGGGAACTAATCTACATCAAATCTCAATCTCTCTTATCCAATCTAAGGTGAATAATAGCGTCCATCTCATTTATTTAGCATTTTCGGATCTATGCTTGAATTCTGAATTATAGTGATTATATTTCATGTTTGGATAGTTTGTATCATTGTTTGATTGAATGATAATTTATTGGAATTTTTATGGAATTATTCTTATGGATTTTCAAGGTAAAAAACTAGTTTTTGATATCTAATTGATTTGAAATTCGAATATGTTATGTAAAACATTATTATGGAGATGGGTTTTTAATTTCATAACTTTTTTCAAGTTCACAGAATATTTTATGAATTTCCTAAGATGAAAAAAGCATTTATGTTTTAATTATTAAAAATAATAAAATTAGTATTTTGGTCTCAAAAATTTTATATATGAAAGAAGATGGAAAATCATATTTTTAGTCAGTTTTGGGGATTTTTCTAAGTGGTTATGAATTTCTACAAATTTTTGATGATAGGAAAGCTTTTAATTAATATTAATTCATGATATTAATTACGAAGACTCGCAAATTGTTTCGAGAAAGTAAAATGCGATCTTCCAACAAATTCTAAAAAGAATATGAAAAGAGATTTTGTTATTCAATAAAAATTTGACTAGCGGCATGAGTTAGTGGAAATGTTATCCTTAAATAAAAATAATTCGGTTTTCAAAATATTTACAGCAATGCCATTCCTTTTTTTAGACTTAGGACATCATTATGGTGTTGAAACGCTTTATCATATTTTAGACTCACGACATCATCATGTTGATTAAACTCTTTATCATGTTTTAGACTTATGACGCCACATATTTTAGAAACTCTTTTTCTCATAATTTAGAGGCACGACACCTCATATTTTAAAGACTCTTTATCTCATATTTTGGAGGTATGACACCTCATATGTAGAAACTCTTTATCTCATATTTTAGAGGTATGGGACACTTCATATCTAGGAACTCTTTATCCCATATTTTAGAGGTATGAGAACCCATGTCTAGAATTTCTTTTTCTCATATTTGAGAGGCACGTCACCTCATATCTAGAAACACTTTATCTCATACTTTAGAGGTTCTTTTCCTCATATTGCTTACGTATATTATAGGCTCTTTACCTCATACTACTTATGTATTTTAGAAGCTCAATAGCCTCATTGTGATATCGAAAGTTTTAAAAGCTATGTAATATCGATTGAACATATTTTAGTGAATGCTGTTATACATTCTTATTATCAAATGATCAGTTAAATATACATGTTTTATCATTTATCATACTCTCTACATTACCCAACATTGCATCTTGAGATTTGGGAATAACATTGCCGGTTAGGTTGTCCTAGTGGTGAGTATGGATGGACTGAACTCCTAAGTGAGTATAATTGCGCCTAGGAAAAGTATGATATGAATAATAATACACCGTCTCGAACCAAAACAAATATTTAGTAAGACCATGCCATTAAGCAGAATTGGTATCCCTCTTAATAGCATCTTATCAAAATATGTTAATGATAACATAAATCTTACACCTGTAACCACAATGGTTAAAACAAAATGTGATACATATGGGTAAAGATGACTAGTCTATCATTAAGAGTTTTGCATTCTCAAAGTTTACACACCCAAAAATTGTCTTCAAATCATAGTTTTCCTTGGGTCATTATTAACCTATTAGTTTTCATAGACCAACTAATAACCTATCAAGCCAAAACTATAGATCAATAGGTTATTAGTTGGTCTGTGATAACTAATAGGTTCATAATGACCCTAGGAAAACTATGATTTGAAGACAATTTTTGGGTGTGTAAACTTTGAGAATGCAATACCCATAATGATAGACTAGTCACCTTTACCCACATATATCGTATTTTGTTGCAGATGTAAGATTTATGTATCATTAACATATTTTGATAAGATACTAATGATAGGGATACCCATTCCGCTCAATAGCATGATCTTACTAGATATTTGTTTTGATTCGAGATGGTGTATTATTATTCATATCAAACTTTTCCTCTGACCCAATGTTTTTGTTTTTTCTCTTAAACTCTTGGGATGCTCATTTGGGTAAGCTTAGAGTAAGGTTTTCATGTTTTGACGAATAAGCTTTCAAAGACGTTCAGGAAGCAAGCTATAATAGAAGTTTATTTTCTGCCATGTAGTTTTTCTTTTTCTGAATGGATGTAAGGACATGGTTTATAACTATCAGTATTTAGGTTATAATCATCCAAGGGAGTATCATTGTATGTCACTATTGAAATATAAATTTTAATTATTATTTTTATCTAAACGTGGGATCGACAGGATTATGTAATGAACATGAAAGTTTATTAATAAAATATATTTTTAAAATTTTCATATTTCTGCGCTTCTAGTGTTATAGATTCTATTAACTCATCCCACTTTGCCATCGGGGAATAATACTATTAATGACTGTAGCATCAGTAGTTGTTATTTTCGAGCCTGAAAATAGGGGATGTTACGACTTGATATCAGTGCAAAGGTTTATGCCAAACTTAAAAAATAAATTGAAATTATAATCCAAATAAATCAGAGAATAAGATTGGGGTATTGGATAATGCTATAGTAACGTATTTGTATTTTCTATATATGTGTGTGAGTGTGTGTGTGTGTGTGTGTTCTATTTCTATTCTCCCCTCTCTTAGTCCGCTCTTCCGTATCCTACTAAAGTTCATATGTAGATTACGAGAAAGCAAGATACCGAAGCAGGAAATGGAAGAGTGAATCTAGATGGAGTAAGAACCACAACAAATGGAAATATTCGACCCAATACTAGAAGGAATCAAGGTTGACCAGCAAATACTAATCAAATGCAAATGCTAATGTGAGTGTTGGAACCCCACCAGTAGATATGGGGGTATCGGTTTTTCATGAATATGATGCAAGCTAGAGCTGCATCTGGTTATGTTATGTTAGAGGGAACACTGATAATGCGGGAGGTGTTAGTCCTAAGGTACCACTCACAATAATTTTTCCAAGTTGAGCCGTAATTATACCAGTCTTAAAGGAAAGAATTTTCATGGAATAAAAAGTGCTATTGAGGTTGGGAATTGGCTTTTGCACTATTAAAGGTCTTTGTTGAGTTATACTTGAAAGATGAGCAGAAGAGGAGGTCGACATCTACACAGTCGCAAGTAGCTGCTTTATCTCAGTAGAATAATGTGATTGTAGGAATTCCAGAGGAGAATCTAATTTGGGCTGAATTAAGAAAGAGATTTGAGGAAAGGTTTATGTCTGAGATATCTAAATCAACTTTTCTTAGGTAGTTCATGGAGTTGGACCAGGGGAAATGTCTGTACTGGAGAATGCAACAAAGTTTGATGAGTAGTCCATATACAGATACGCTACTATTGATATTATGGTTAAAAGGAACGAGAAATTCAATCGTGGATTGAATCCTGAGATTACCACGACTACTATGCCGCATCTCAGACATCCTTATGATGCGCTGATGGAGATGGTGTTAGGGAATGAGGAAATGCTCTCGACATTTGGAAATGACAAGCCTGTGGAGGTTAAAGGTTTTCAAGGCAAGAAAAAGATATTCTTTAATAAGAAAGGAGCCAAGAATGACGGAGCTTTCAAGAAAGGGAAGGCTAATGCTGTTTGCTATAAGTGTGATAAGAAAGGGCACTTTGCTTACGAGTATCGATCTAGTGATGGAAAGAATGCTACAGGAAATAAGTACATAAAGTGTTATTACTGCCACCAGATGGGGCGTCATAAGAATGAATGTCCAATACCGCCAAGGATGATAAAGGGAAAGTCTTTGCTCTGAAACTATTAGCTTCCGAACCAACCGTAGAAGAGAAAGGAAAGTCTTTTATAGGAGGGATGCTTTTGGTCCACAGCATAGAGTATTATTTGATACTATTGCATCACATTCTTTTATCTCACAATGTTTGGTAGATAAATATAATTTAATTCCATCATACCTTATTACTTCCTTAAGGGTTGCGAATCTAGTGGGAGGTTATGCAACTCTTGGGATGAGATGCGACCATTTAGAATTTAAGCTATTAGGTCATGCATTTACCTACAATTTGCATATGTTTGATTTTGTGGGCTTTGGGATTATTCTGCGTATGGATTGGTTAAGCAGATATGATGCTAGAATATTTTGTCAAGATAGGAAAATATCACTAAGACAACATAACAGTAGCGATCGAATTATATACTTAGTAGAAAATTCATGTATGTATGTATGTACTCTATTAGATGCAACAGAACTAGAAGAGGAGATGAATTAAGTTTTCATTGTAAGAGAGTATGTGGATGTTTTTAAGCTAGTTAGCTATTGAATTTTGAATGGATCTTGTACCCAAAGCTGAACCCATAAATAGACCGCGTAGTAGAATGACACCCATTGAGATGAAAGAGTTAAAGGTGCAGCTGGTGGACTTAGAAGGAAAGAGTATTATCAAACCAAACGGTTTGGCTTAGGGAGTGGCCGTGGTGTTTGTGAAGAAACTGGACGGGTCATTAGGGATATGTATTGGTTATCGTAGGTAAAATGAGAAGATGATAAAGAATCAGTATCCTTTATCGAGAATAGATAATTTGTTTGATCAGTTGAGTGGAACCAAGATATTTTCCCAATTGGATCTAGCAATAGGGTTCCATCAACTTAGAGTGGCGGAGGACATCGTTCCATTAGCGATGTCTCGAATAAGATATGGTTCGTACGAATGATTAGTCATGCCATTTGGCCTGACCAATGTGCCCGCTCACATTGTGGATTTGATGAACAGAATCTTCCAAGAGCATTTGGACAGATTCAGGTTAGTATTTACAAATGACATTCTGATATATTCTAAGAAAGAATGAGATTATGAAGTTCACCTCAGAATAGTTATAGAAATGTAGAGATAACATCAATTAAAAGTGAAGGCCCTGTTTAGCTTGTCGTTTTTAGTTTTGTATTTTCGTCTATACAAAACTGCGTCCGTCGTATGTATTATTGAAAAACAAATAATTTTGAGAAATAAAATTAACATGTAAAATAGAAAACAAGTTTATTTTGTTTTTCACGTTTCGAGAGATAACAAAAGTACGGAGAACAATCCAACTTTTTCGTTCTCCATTGATCATCGCAATGGCTAAGAATTATAAATCTACTTCTCTTATTTCATGGTATTTCTTATTAAAAGTTAAAAACACAAAACTGAAAAATACAAAATGAAACCAAATGGGCCTGAAGTTTTCAAAATATCATTTTTGGAAGAAAGAAGTGAAGTTTCTTGCTATGTAGTTTTAGAGAGTGGGTTATTAGTAGACCCAGCTAAGATTGATGTTGTTAATAATTGGAAAACACCCGAGACCTTAATCGAAATATGAAGTTTCTGGGGTTAGCCGGCTATTATCGAAGATTCATTAAGAATTTCTCTCATATAGCAGTACCAATGACTAAATTAACCAGGATGGACGTAAAGTATGTTTGGACGATAAATGTGAAGAATAATTCTTAAAGCTAAAACATTTATTAACCAATGCACCCGTATTAGTTATTCCAAATGGAGAACAAGATTTATTGGTGTATACTGATGCATGTGGGACAAAGTTTGGAGCTATTTTGATGTAAAAAGGTAAATTGACTGCCTTCACCTCTCGACAACTTAAACCATATGAAGTTAGATATTCGACTCAAGATTTAGAGTGGTAGTGGTGATTTTTGCTTTAAAAGTGTGGAGGTGCTAATTTTTGGGAGAACGATTTAAGTTATTCATGGATCATAAGTCCTTCAAATATTTTTCTCTCAGAAAGAGTTGACTATGAGACAACAAAGGTGGCTAAAGTTTTTAGCTGTTATGACTTTAGTATTGAGTATATGCCAGAGAAAGGAAATATAGTTGCAGATGCACTTAGCAGAAAATACCAGATTATGGTTTTAGCCAAGCTAGCAGAATGAAAAGATTTAGAAGCATTAATTACTTGTGATGTACGGTTAAGGTCGATGGTTAATTCTAGTCAGGAAGCTTCCATGTTGTCATGTTTGGAAGTTAGTGTGACGACCCAGAATTTTTGAGCATTTAAAATCGGAATATTTAATTGATTTTAATATTTAAAAGTTAATTTTTAACTTGAGTTCAAGTATCACAATTTAACTGATAATTAAATTATTGAATTTAAATAATTTGAAATTTATATATATATATATATATATATATATATATATATATATGTATATATATTGGTTGATTGACCTACATACTCACATCAGCATAAAAAACATCATCTCATTTCACCTTAACCCTATTAACACACAAGTCAACTGTAACACGCAAGAAATAATTACATTATAATTGTAATTAGAGTTTGGATTAATTAATAATTAAGTAATAAATATTTGTAATTAAGAGTTGTGGGGAATTAATTCAGCAATTTAATTAAGACTTGTTAATTGTTTGTTAAGAAATTAGTGTTTAACAAATATAAAATCACGTCACCCACCCTTTATCTTACAGCCGAAGCCTCTTTTTCCTCTATAGTCTTCTTGACTTCACCCTCCCAAATCGAAATAGTTCGACCTCTAAAAAAAATGGCTGATGCTTAGCCCTAATTTTTTTTATTAACGGCAAATCCGAAGTCGAACTAATCGTTAGTCGACGCGCTCAGTTCCTCTCGCGTTTGTAGTTCAAGTTCGAGGCGCTATAGGATTCGCGCGCAAACGCATGAATTTGGGAAGCGGCAGCGTGGAAGGGGAACATCGCGAGGCAAAGATAGGCGGCGGTGTTGGGGAAGACTCCGTGAACTCGCGCGCGTGGTGAAAGGCTAGGGTTTTAGCAGTGAGGTAATTCTTCTTTTCAAAATTAAAAAAAAAAGATTGTTACTGCAGGAAAATACATCCACACCCTATTTTCATGATTCGAAATTTAATAAAATAATTTTATACACACACATTCAGCTTCAGATTTAGTTTACAGTGAATATGTTTACATTGGAGATATGTATAATAAAAAAAAAGAGTATGTATTCACAGAGAAGGAAAAAGGGTAATATAGGTATGGGTATATGTTTCCGTTTAAAAATATAAACAAGAATATATTTTTATTAAAAAGGATATTGATTTTTTTGTAAACGGTTTGAAAACGTAAAATAAAGTAAATATACCTATTCACATTTCATTTATACATGGTGAAAATTTATTTGGTTAATTAAATCTAAATTATTTTAGTTACTTAGGACTATTTATTAAAAGAAAATTTGTTTAGATTTAAATTATTAGTTAATTTAATTTATTAAAATGAAAATTTATGGTTCAATTATTTCAAATATTTATAAATCATATAAATTGTTTATTCAAGGTCAAGTCGGGAGATCCAAAGCCATATTGAAGTGGATTGCAAATGAAACGAAAAGGTGAGTTAATCTCACTCAGTTTAAATTTAAATTTAAAATGATTAAATTTAAATAATTGATTGTATGGTTGAATTGATTGATGTGATATAGTATAGTATAATTTGAAATTGGTATATTATGTGATGCTAATGTCTGTGGATGCAGGGAAAACAGGTTGGAGGGATCCAACTGGACCCCTCAACTTTTATTTAAATTATTTAATATTCTCTGCTCTGGTTATTGGATATTCTATGATGAATTATGTGGAAGTATTGAATGCTATGGCTGGGTTGATATAATTGAGAATAATGAATTACCAAAAATATAAATTTGATTTTTGAATGAAAATAAAAGAAGTGAAATTTAAAGTAAAATAATTATAGAATAAATTTAAGAATGACTTGGAAAAGAATTAAAGTGACTTTAAAATTCTAATAAATGAATCCTGAGGATGGAAAGGAAAATTTGAATAAACAGGAAGTTGATGAATTTTAAAATTCAGTGTTATTATTTAAAAGAACAAAACATTTATTTAAAAGCTAAGATTTAAGTTATTGAAAGAATAAAGGAAAAAGTTGGGAAAAATATGGAATTTGTATATTTCAGTTAAAAGTTTTAAAATCAAATGGAAAATAATAATAATAAAAATAACAACAATAATTAAGTCCATACTTAATGAATTTTGAAATGAATTAGGTAATTAAAGAAATTTATTTCAAATAAAATAAATTGGAAATCAATTTGGGGAAATTGATTTAAGTGATTGAAGTTGGGGTTTTCTCTGGATAGCCAAGTACATGTTTTTTTTAAAAGTAAATATTTAAATATTAATTAAATGTTTTAAAGTTGTTTCTATAGAAAGCAAGTTTTGTAAAATTTATTATTTCTAATATTTAAAGTCTAAAGTAAGTATTTTCCTTTAATCTATTTTAGCAGTAATTATTAAGAAGTAACTTAGTATTTTGTTTTTAAAAGTAGAAATCTAGTTTTATATTTTATTAAGTAACTTTATTTTCAAATGTTTATATAGTATTTATTTTTAGTAAATTCTTGAAGTAGTCTTAACTTGAATGTTTTAAAGTAAATACCAAAGTAAGTATTTTATTTTAATCTATTATCGTAATAATTATTTACAGAAGGGTTTGGTATTTTGTTTAAAGTATTATTATAAATTAAGTATTAAAGTAAATTATTCTAAATTGAACGTTAAAATATATTTTACAATAAAGTGCTTTTAAAATTATTTTAAAAATCTAAAGTTTTGTGCTTGGTGATTCAGGTGGAAATGGAAATACTCGTAATCTATTCTGAGAAAAGAAAGATAGTTTGAAAACTGTTTTCAAAAGGATTTGAAAGGGAGAATATATCTTGTAAAGATATTTTGAGATAAATAAATAATTTGGAAAAATTATTTATTGGTTGATGGTTGTTTGTGCATATTAATTGATAGTTAAATCACCGACAATCAATACTGGACAAATACGTTAATCGTTTCGAAGAGACCGGGATCGAGATTAATTTCTTGAAAACCACTTCTATCCGGTTTGTATGTTTCGTGGAAACGAGTGTGGATTCGAAGTTGGAACAGTGAAGTGCAAGGGCTAGTCCCTACTAATCCTGCTGATATTTCCAAAATGGATGTAGTAGGAATATTGCCTTCGGTCCCGTTCGAACCTGGGACGGACTTGTATGGATGAATGCTTGCGAAACATCATCAGGTGGACGATGGTCATTCTAAGGGATATGTTCTAAAAGGTAACGCTTAGCCTCGAGCCTCATAAAATGGGAATGACTGAAAATCAAGGGTTATGCAGCAAGGCTAGGTGGGTAACACCCGAGCAGAGTGTGGTCATCCCTGCCTAGATGTCCCTTTTTATTTCGGCTTAGTGGGTGGTTGATGATCCCAACTGCAGGGTGATCTCACTCGGGATTATCCAGTAAGGGGTAGTCCCGGTCTTGTGTTGCAGGGGAGCGGGCATACTCCTCGGTACGGTGATCTAGGCCCTGTACTGTGGCAGGTGATACCCCAGTGCCTAGTCATTAGTTGGAAATCCATTCTCCCTACGAGCCTTGTACAAGTTTTGTTTGTATTACCCACTTTGTGGCTAGTAGCTGGAATTTAATCATGTAACAATTTCGGCTATTTTATAAGTATTTGTATATAGACCCTATTATAATATCAGAGGATTTTTATAAAAATTGTTTTAGCTATCGTAAGGTAAAAACCCGACATGTTTATCTGTGGCGTAGTCTTACGACATGCTTTTGTTTTCAAAAGGATTTTTGAAACTTTAATAATCAATTGAGTGTGATTTTCTCACGCTGGTATTCCAGATTGACTCAGGTGTTATTTAACTATAATGCTTGGGTCAGACCGAGTATTATTGGATATAGGATATGATGCTGTGGAGCTCAGGAGATGAGCTGGATGACGATACGTACTCTCGTACTTGATTATATCCATATATTTACGCTGTGTTGAGTTGTTGTGTATCCATTTGTATGTTATTGATGTTGAGCTGCTATTGATGTACCCTGATGATGTAAAATATGTAAGTAGATATATTTGATTTTGAGTAAAGATCATATATTATCTATTATATTTTATTCCGCTGCGATGGTTAGATTCTGTTGTTGTTTTCCTATTTTCTTCTTCTACCTCTTCTTCTTTAACCCAAATGGTTCGTATTTCTGTACAACTTGAGTTTATTTAGGTAAAATAGTGTTGACTCAAGGGGTACGGATTTGCAGGCTGTTACACTTAGTATCAGAGCTTAGGTTGGTGATAACCTTGGCTTTGGTGGAAATTACTCAATTAAAATAGAGTTCGTAGTACTCTATAATGAGTTTGAGCGTATTAATAGATATGAGTGCGTATTTGTTAGTGAATATAAATTGTTTTAATATTGTGTTGATTGATTTATTGAGTGAAATATGAACCTTTGTCGACACAGTCTGCGCAACTGTGTTGAAGGGGTTTCTAAACACTTGAATAGAACAATTGACACGATATTGTTTTAAATGTGGGTGAATGAAATAATTTTACCCAAAAACATATTTTGATATAAAGAAAAGTTTTTGTAAATTATTTCAGCTAATATATGGTTGCTTGGATGTTAGGAAGAATAATATTGAAGTATTATCATTGTTAAGTGAAAATTTAGCTAGAAATTGAAAAATATAACCAAAGTTTAAGGGAATAAATTCATTTAAAATAAAATTTATAATATGAATTATAAATGTAAATTATAAATTGAAATATAATCACATGAGAATTTTTATGAGCATAAAGCTGTGCAAATGAATGATAGTAAAATTTTATTCAAGCAGGATTGGAAAATTTAAAACCCCGAACATTTTGGAAGTATTTTGAAGATAAATAGTAGCATTGTTGTTTTGGGGTATTTCTGAAAGGAAATTGTTTCAAATAAATTTTGGGAAAGGATATAGCATTAAATTCACTTCAGTCGCTGGAAAATAATTTCGGTGATGACTACAGCATCATCGATGTTTATTTTCGAGTTTCTAAGTGATGAATTGCTGCCAAATTGATTTGTTCAGGAAATCCTGTTTATTTTTGAAATTCCCAAGGGAAATTTGTTGGAAATAAAAACCAGGATTGGCTTAAAATTTTTAAGAAGTGTGATTTTGAAATGTTGGAGATTTCAAAAATGATTTGAAACCAAAAGCTGGGAGTTTAAAAATCCTGATAAGATGGGTTGTAAGCTTATAAATTGAGATGATTTTTAAATCAGGAAAGAAATATAAGCTTTGAATGTTGGAATTTAAATTTGAAGAGAAAAGTTAAAAATGAAATTAACTTGGATGGGAAATAAAAATTTGACTGGATTGACATTAATTGGATAGGCAGAAAATAATATCCAGTTGTATTCGAATCAAGTTGAAATCGAATTGAGTTAAATAAATCTAAGTTTAAAATAAAATTAAACTGGAATAAAAATTCAATTGAATTATTTAATGGAATTAGATTCTTGCCTGAATAAATGGAAAATAAGTTGGATAAGGATTGAATTGAAATAAATAAATCAGAATAACTTATAAGAGAAATTAAAAATCTATAGAAATAAAATATGCTTGGGCTATAAATAAATAGAAGGCTTGAGTTAAAAAAATAAAAGATGAACATATTCAAGTCTATAATGAATGGAATTGTGTAAATAATATGTTGTGACTTATAAAATTGAAAATGGAATACAAAATCCAAAATAAATATTGTTTGATGAATTGGGAAATAAAACAAAAATCCAAGCTTGAATTATAAAATAAATTGAACTTAAGAAAATTGAATGAAGTGATATTTGAAATTAAAATTCAAGCATTGAAATTATAAATTAAGGAAAAACTAAGTAGATAATAAATTAGATAACGAAATATATAATGATAACCAGTGTGGCTAAAGAAAAGCTGAATTGGTGAGTTAATATTGAAGTTTGGAAATAAAACTCAAGTTATAAATCAAATTCGACTTGAATCATTAGTGAAGAAAATATAATTGAAAGTGGTCTTGTAATTAATTAAATAAATAGAGAATGAAGTTGTATTGTGAGTTAATAAAATTTGATGGTAAGTTAAAGGTGAGTGGTGGAATCAGAACTTGAGTTATTAATTAAAATTTGACTTGAAGTGCTAACAAATTAAATATAATTGGAAAGGTATCAAATAAAAATGAAATTGGATTAAAATAGTAATGGTTTGAATGTGCAAATAAAATCCAAATATGTGGAAATAAATTAGATATGGCCTTGGAATCAATTGAGTTAAGTTGAGTATAAAAGAGAAAAAATTACTTGTAAAATGAAAATGAGCTTAAGTATAAAATTTGAATAAATTGAGGTAAATTGACTTAAGCTGAATAGATGGAAGAGAGTTGAATTTAATTCAACTTAAACTAGTTTAATGATATTGGGTTGGATTTAAATCAAGTGAAAATAAATTTAAATCGAAATAGAATTCGGTGAGTTACAGATAATATTTAATGAAATGAAATTCTTAAATAAATAATTGTAAACCATTTAAATTGTTAAGGAATTAAAATAACTTGGAGTCTATAAGAAAAATTGAGATGGTTATTGAATGAAATAGCTTAGATTGTCTCTGAGCTAAATAAAACAGTTTGGAATAAACAAATATGGAATGGAATATAAATGAATGGATTGTGAATAAAATTGAAATGAAATGTGTCGAGCTAAATAAATGGTTGTGAATGAATTAAAATAAACAGGAAATTTAATTGGTAATTAAGATGAATCTAAGTTGTTAATGGTTTTAAATGAACTAGTTTGGTTAGTAAAATGAGATGCAAGTGAATGGATTCAAATTTAAAACGCAATGAAAATGAGAATATATGATTGTGAATAAATTTAAAAATGGAATAGAATTAAGTATAAATTGAGTCGAAATCCATTTAAATTGGTTATAAAAACATAAGTACTTATTTATTCACATAGATCTCGGCAAATTGCATAGAATAAATTATCATTTAATGTAAATAGAAGAAATTAAAATTCTGTGAATTGATAGAAGTAAAATAAATTGATTTTGAGAGCAATTGAATTAAATATGAGTTCAGTTTGCTTAAAAATAAATTAATTGTAAGCAATTGAGTTTTAAATCATTCAAATTGATGAAGTTGTATACGAATGGATTGAAAACCATACAAATTGAATGAAAACGGTTATAAATTAATTGAAACAGTTGAATTGGTAGGAAAATTGTATAAGTTGCTTACGGAAAAATGTTTAGTGTGAATTTCTTTTAGAATTCATGTGTTTAACTATTGCAACTAAGTGAAATCTTGTTAAACTGCATATATTTGGCACTTACAAGTTTAAATTGAGTAAGTACAAGTACCTGGGAGACGTGTGGCTGGTTTTGGTTGTGCTATTTGCTAAATATTATAAGCCGCTTGCTTAAAAATGCTAAATAAGGTACGCCTACGCAATAAAAATAGGAAATATGAACTGTTTTTGGTTTTTCCGACCGGGTGGGTTGATGTATATATATTTATATCTTTTGTCAAATTGCAAAAGCTCCTCCGTACAAAGGACACTCTGCCAAAATTTTCCGGAATTTTTGGGAGTTACAAATTTTTTGAAAATGTTTGGAAAATTTTGTTAACGACAAACAATTTCAAACTGAAAATTGAAATATAATTAGTAAATGAAACTAACTTAAATAATGACATGAATTGGTTGTAAATGAAAAATAAAATTTAAATATTCAGAGTTAAAGATAAATTGGATTCATATGAAAATGAAAAAAAAAATCAATTTGAATGGAAATAAATATAAACTGAAGTGGTAAGATGGAAATAAGTATAAGGAACATATTTCATACTTATACTAACTTAAGAAGGAATGGTGAATTCTTAAATGGAAGATTGATACTACAAATATAATCTATGATAATATTGGAATGAATAGATATTAACATTTTGTAAGAAAGTCGATAAAATGTTTTTGAAAGTTGTGATTGGATATTAGTGCTAAGAAGGATATGCAGGTAATATAAAGGGAAAAGAGAATTGATTTTGATTTAAGAAGATAAATATGAATTGCCCGACAAAAGGTATGTATTTAAATTTTGGTATGGAATTGGATTGGGTTTTTGGATCGAGCCACTTGGCTTTTTGTTTTCTTTTTGGATTTGGGAGGCCGCAGGGCCATTTTGTAGTTGTACCGAGCTAGCCGCACAAAGGAGACGTTGGCAAAAAATTTCGGGAATTTAGGGAGTTAGAAAATTTTTGAGAAAATTTTGATAACTCAAAATTTGGTTTAAAATTTAAACTTGAATGGTTAAACAAATAGTATAGTTTGAAACCATGGGAAAGTTGAGAAGTTGATAAGAATAATAATGGGTCTTTAATAAAAGAATATGTTATGGCAAGTTAATTAAACTGTTTGGTTTTGAAAAATAGTAATGGGTATGGGACCATTTTTCCTAATTAGTAATTTCGGGGACGAAATTCTTTTAAGGGGGGAGGAATGTGACGACCCGGAATTTTTGAGCATTTAAAATCGGAATATTTAATTGATTTTAATATTTAAAAGTTAATTTTTAACTTGAATTCAAGTATCACAATTTAACTGATAATTAAATTATTGAATTTAAATAATTTGAAATTTATATATATATATATATATATATTGGTTGATTGACCTACATACTCACATCAACATATAAAACATCATCTCATTTCACCTTAACCCTATTAACACACAAGTCAACTATAACACGCAAGAAATAATTACATTATAATTGTAATTAGAGTTTGGATTAATTAATGATTAAGTAATAAATATTTGTAATTAAGAGTTGTGGAGAATTAATTCAGCAATTTAATTAAGACTTATTAATTGTTTGTTAAGAAATTAGTGTTCAACAAATATAAAATCACGTCACCCACCCTTTATCTTACAGCCGAAGCCTCTTTTTCCTCTATAGTCTTCTTGACTTCACCCTCCCAAATCGAAATAGTTCGACGTCTAAAAAAAAATGGCCGATGCTCAGCCCTAAAAATAATAATTATTAACGGCGAATCCGGAGTCGAACCAATCGTTAGTCGACGCGCTCAGTTCCTCTCGCGTTTGTAGTTCAAGTTCGAGGCGCTATAGGATTCGCGCGCAAACACATGAATTTGGGAGGCGGCAGCGTAGAAGGGGAACATCGCGAGGCAAAGATGGGCGGCGGTGTTGGGGAAGACTCTATGAACTCGCGCGCATGGTGGAAGGCTAGGGTTTTAGTAGTGAGGTAATTCTTCTTTTCAGAATTTAAAAAAAAGATTGTTACTGCAGGAAAATACATCCACACCCTGTTTTCATAATTCGAAATTTAATAAAATAATTTTATACACACACATTCAGCTTCAGATTTAGTTTACAGTGAATATGTTTACATTGGAGATGTGTATAATAAAAAAAAAGTATGTATTCACAGAGAAGGAAAAAGGGTAATATAGGTATGGGTATATGTTTCCGTTTAAAAATATAAACAAGAATATATTTTTATTAAAAAGGATATTGATTTTTTTGTAAACGGTTTGAAAACGTAACATAAAGTAAATATACCTATTCACATTTCATTTATACATGGTGAAAATTTATTTGTTTAATTAAATCTAAATTATTTTAGTTACTTAGGACAATTTATTAAAAGAAAATTTGTTTAGATTTAAATTAATAGTTAATTAAATTTATTAAAATGAAAATTTACGGTTCAATTATTTCAAATATTTATAAATCATATAAATTGTTTATTCAAGGTCATGTCCGGAAAACCAAAGCCATATTGAAGTGGATTGCAAATGAAACGCAAAGGTGAGTTAATCTCACTCAGTTTAAATTTAAATTTAAAATGATTAAATTTAAATAATTGATTGTATGGTTGAATTGATTGATGTGATATAGTATAGTATAATTTGAAATTGGTATATTATGTGATGCTAATGTCTGTGGATGCAGGGAAAACAGGTTGGAGGGATCCAACTGGACCCCTCAACTTTTATTTAAATTATTTAATATTCTCTACTCTGGTTATTGGATATTCTATGATGAATTATGTGGAAGTATTGAATGCTATGGCTTGGTTGATATAATTGAGAATAATGAATTACCAAAAATATAAATTTGATTTTTGAATGAAAATAAAAGAAGTGAAATTGCAAGTAAAATAATTATAGAATAAATTTAAGAATGACTTGGAAAAGAAATAAAGTGACTTTAAAATTCTAATAAATGAATCCTGAGGATGGAAAGGAAAATTTGAATAAGCAGGAAGTTGATGAATTTTAAAATTCAGTGTTATTATTTAAAAGAACAAAACATTTATTTAAAAGCTAAGATTTAAATTATTGAAAGAATAAAGGAAAAAGTTGGGAAAAATCTAGAATTTGTATATTTCAATTAAAAGTTTTAAAATCAAATGGAAAATAATAATAATAATAATAATAATAATAATAATAATAACAACAATAATTAAGTCCATACTTAATGAATTAGGTAATTAAAGAAATTTATTTCAAATAAAATAAATTGGAAATCAATTTGGGGAAATTGATTTAAGTGATTGAAGTTGGGATTTTCTCTGGATAGCCAAGTACATGTTTTTTTTAAAAGTAAATCTTTAAATGTTAATTAAATGTTTTAAAGTTCTTTTTATAGAAAGCAAGTTTTGTAAAATTTATTATTTCTAATATTTAAAGTCTAAAGTAAGTATTTTCCTTTAATCTATTTTAGCAGTAATTATTAAGAAGTAACTTAGTATTTTGTTTTTAAAAGTAGAAATCTAGTTTTATATTTTATTAAGTAACTTTATTTTCAAATGTTTATATAGTATGTTTTTTTAGTAAATTCTTGAAGTACTCTTAACTTGAATGTTTTAAAGTAAATACCAAAGTAAGTATTTTATTTTTATCTATTATCGCAATAATTATTTACAAAAGGGTTTGGTATTTTGTTTAAAGTATTATTGTAGATTAAGTATTAAAGTAAATTTTTATAAATTGAAAGTTAAAATATATTTTACAATAAAGTGCTTTTAAAATTATTTTAAAAAATCTAAAGTTTTGTGCTTGGTGATTCAGGTGGAAATGGAAATACTCGGAATCTATTCTGAGAAAAGAAAGATAGTTTGAAAACTATTTTCAAAAGGATTTGAAAGGGAGAATATATCTTGTAAAGATATTTTGAGATAAATAAATAATTTGGAAAAATTATTTATTGGTTGATGGTTGTTTGTGCATATTAATTGATAGTTAAATCACCGACTATCAATACTGGACAAATACGTTGATCGTTTCGAAGAGACCGGGATCGAGATTAATTTCTCCAAAACCACTTCGATCTGGTTTGTAAGTTTCGTGGAAACGAGTGTGGATTTGAAGTTGGAGCAGTGAAGTGAAAGGGCTAGTCGCTACTAATCCTGAGGATATTTCCAAAATGGATGTAGTAGGAATAGTGCCTTCGGTTCCGTTCGAACCCGGGACGGACTTGTATGGATGAATGCTTGTGAAACATCGTCAGATGGACGATGGGCAATCTATGGGATATGTTCTAAAAGGTAACGCTTAGACTCAAGCCTCATCAATTGGGAATGACTGAAAATCAGGGGTTATGCAGCAAGGCTAGGTGGGTAGCACCCAAGCAAAGTGAGGTCATCCCTGCCTAGATGTCCCTTTTTATTTCGGCTTAGTGGGCGGTTGCTGATCCCAACCGCGGGATGATCTTATTCGGGATTATCCAGTAAGGGGTAGTCCCGGTCTTGTGTTGCAGAGGAGCGGACGTACTCCTCGGTACGGTCATCTAGGCCCCGTACTGTGGCAGGTGGTAACCCAGTGCCTAGTCATTAGTTGGAAATCCCTTCTCCCTACGAGCCTTGTACGAGTTTTGTTTGTATTACCCACTTTGCGGCTAGTAGCTGGAATTTAATCATGTAACAATTTCGGCTATTTTATAAGTAGTTGTAAATAGACCCTATTATAATATCAGAGGATTTTTATAAAAATTGTTTTAGCTATCGTAAGGTGAAAACCCGACATGTTTATTTGTGGCATGGTCTTACGAGATGCTTTTGTTTTCAAAAGGATTTTTGAAACTTTAATAATCAATTGAGTGTGATTTTCTCACGCTGGTATTCTAGACTGACTCGGGTGTTATTTAACTATAATGCTCGGGTCAGACCGAGTATTATAGGATACAGGATATGATGCTGTGGAGCTCAGGAGATAAGCTGGATGACGATACGTACTCTCGTACTTGATTATATCCATATATTTCGCTGTGTTGAGTTGTTGTGTATCCATTTGTATGTTATTGATGTTGAGATGTGATTGATGTACTCTGATGATGTAAAATATGTAAGCAGATATATTTGATTTTGAGTAAAGATCATATATTATCTATTATATTTTATTCCGCTATGATGGTTAGATTCTGTTGTTGTTTTCCTATTTTCTCCTTCTACCTCTTCTTCTTTAATCCAAATGGTTCGTATTTCTGTACAACTTGAGTTGATTTAGGTTGAATAGTGTTGACTCAAGGGGTACGGATTTGCGGGCTGTTACAGTTAGACTAGTAATGATCGAAAGAACTGCTTCTAAACAGAGAGATGATCCCTTATTAGCTGAACAGATTAAAAGTCCTAAGGATGGAACTGAGATTGATGGCATAAAGGACTTTGGTCTCGACTAGAATAGATGGTTGAGGAAGAAGGGATGCTTATGTGTTCTAGATGTTGGAACCTAAGCAAGGAAGTTCTCAAGGAGTGCCATCGACCGAAGTTTACTATTCATCCTAGAGGAACTAAGATGTATCAGGATATGAAGAGAAATTTCTTTTAGGAAGGTATGAAAATGGATGTAGGCTTATGGATAAAGCAATATTTGAACTAGCAATACGTAAAAGCCGAGCATCAATAGCCAAGTGGATTGCTTCAGCCTTTAGATATACCATTTTGGAAATGAGATTCTATATCCATGGATTTCATTGATGGGTTACCAAGGTCGTGTAACAACCCGCATCTTAATGGACCTAAATTTCGACAAATATCAAAAATCAAGTCCATCAGAGCACAGATCGTTGGATTTGATACTTGCAAATAAGCATGGGCATTATCAGTGATTGATAGAAATATAAACTCATAATGGAAACAATAATAGGATAAGAATATTGACCGTGACTACTACCTTGGAATTAATGGTATTCCTTGGGTAGCAGACTGTCACATCAGCATCTAGTATGAGATAAAGAAGAGTTCTCCAACAATAAAGCACATCCAGCTCCAGCGACCTATTCTCTTAAATTCTATCATGTGATTGTAATGCGGAGGTGGTTAGAACAACATTCTGGTGACAGTAAAAATATAAACTGTCCACAACATAAACCTATACCGATTGGTTTCCATTTAATTATTATGTCCATTAAGGTTAGCAATTCTAATTTAACCTTCCATTGCACACATGATTACTTACTTACCACTTCCCAAGGTGCAAAATACTAATGAAGCCATATAAACCAGTGATGACCCACCTTCTCAACTCTCAGAAATTGACAATGGTACATTCTTGGTATTCACGTGCCGTAAATCCAAGTGCTGGAGAGGCAGATTATCATGGGGTAAAGAAATAAAGATAGAAGATAGACAATAATAGAATCTCACATTGTATTCAACACATAATTATACATATGAGTAGTACATGAAATTACTCCAAATTGTTCCATCAAAGTTACAACAAGTACTAAACCCACTAGGATAGTTATAACGACCTATCCTTATAGTGCTGGTAGATACTAATACATAATACAAACACAGAGGAAAGTGGTAGATGACTTCAACAAAAGACCTAAAATGCCCGATGTTCGATGCTCCATGCTCCATTCCAAACTGCTCCAAGCTTACCTAACTAATTGACTGCCCAAGAAAATAGGGCACCTAGAGTTTAAGGGGAAAAGAAAATAAACTCCGGCTTAGTCGTGGGACTGGTGTGAGAAACTAAAATACGATGTTTGAAAATAAAAGGTATCTCATAAGGCCATGCCGCAAATAAACACGGGTCGGGTTTTTACCTTATGATAACTGTAACGACCCAGAATTTTTATTAATTTAAAATTTGAATATTTAATTAATTTTAAATATTAATAAGTGAATTTATAAGTCGAATGAATTTTAATTTGAATTATTGGATTTAATTGGATAATTAAATCAATAATTTAATATGTTAAATTATGGAAATAATTGAAAATTGAGTTAAATATGATTGAAAATGATTTGTAAAATTTTATTTTATCATATTGGAGTTAGAACGATATTTTAGAACTTTTAAAATCGAATTAAAAGTTAATTTGTGAAAATTGAATATTTTAATATTAAATCGACTAGTGAAAATAGTCAATTTTTGAACAGTCTCAGAATTGAACGAAACCAGTTCCATTGGATCCGTAATAGTTAATTATTACCGGATTTCAATTTTCATGTCAATCGGAGTTACGTTTGATCGTGGCAGCTCGAAACGCATCGATTTATTTTTAATATTAATTTGGCGAGCTAAAATAGCCATTTTTCAAAATGTCTCGGATTTCGACGAAACCAGTTTCATCGGATCCATAATGTGATATTATTGTAAGGTTTCAAATTTCGTGTCAATTGGATTTACCGTTTGTCCGGTACAAATTAAAACGCCTAGAAATCGATTTAAATCGGTTTAATTTAAATTGAACGTTTGTTGCCATAACTCGCACAGATGTCCGAATTAGCTTTCGAAACCTGTTCCATTGTGTCCGGAATGCGGGATAAACCCTAGGAACGTCAGTTTCGGCGCGTAAATCGGAGTTCGGAATTTCCGGATGAATAGTGTTCGTTCGTTCTTCTATAAATAGCCTCTCTCTCTAAATTAAAAAAAAAAAAAACAAACCCTAGGGCTAAAACGCAGCCGCCACATTAGAATTCAATGGCCGATAATGCTCCTTTCTTTCTTCCTTAATTTCATCAAATCCATCAACAATTAGCCTTAGGTTTCAACTAGAGATTGGTAGAGCTAGCCGAGCTCTTCGAATCCATATGGGGATGATAAGTATTCGAGCAACTTGGAGGCCGCTAGAAGGGCGCAACTGTCGGCCGTTCGTGCTCGTGCTTCGGCCAGAGGAGGTGACCGAGCTCCATAACATCCCAGGCGAGTGTAGTGTTGGTTGCGAGCTTCATCGTGGTATACTTGGATCGAGTTGTAGTGCGATGTGGAGGCCGAATTTGTAAACCCTAAATGAAGCTCTATGGGTTAGTTGCGTGAATGATTATCTGGGATGAAGATGCACGTTGGAGAAGAAACATAAAACACGGCCAAGATTTGTTGCTATGAGATCCAGTGGCTGTGATGAGCTAGGTTGGAAATATAAAGTTATGTTGTAAATTATTTTAGTTTAATTCGTGTGTAACTTCAAAAATTGATAACTCTTTGCTGCAAGGTCGAAAAATTACGAGACGAAGTGCGTTGGAATCGTATTCGCGAATACTACGCGATGCAACTGATTTGAAGTCGTTTGGAGTTAGTGAAAATTTTGTGTAAAATTAAACGTCCGTTTAATTTTATTCGAAATAAATCGCTAAAATGGAATTTAAAATCAAGGTGAGAACTTCTCACTCAATCGAATCAGTTTCGATTTTATTTTAAATAGTTAGATTTAAAATATTTGAATGCATGTTTGAATGTTGATTGATATCTATTGATTGTTAAAATAGACATTATACGCCGTTAGTAAGCGGATGTTATTTAATAAAAACATATACCGCGAATATTTCATAAATAGTGAAATTGGTATTATATATAATATCAATATATATATATATATTGGCATATATATATATTGTAGTTATTGATTTCCCGCATTTTTTGTTTAGCGGATGAGACCCTATTGCGCCGTCTATTAAGCGGATAATATTTTAAATCTCATATACCGCGATAATTTCGTACTGGAGCGAAATTGGTATTGTGCTAATGTTTGTGGATGTAGGTTGGAGGGATCCAACTGGATTCCTCAACAGTATTTATTTGATTTCAGATATTTAGATATTTGATGGATTATCATATCGATATATGATATCGTTGTTGTCGTGATTGACTATTTGGTGTGTAGCATCATTGGACCAAATTAGGAATTTTAAAATGATTACAAAGTGATTTTTGAAAGTATACGTTATAAAATATTTTTGGAATTGATTCATTTTAAAATAAATAAACGTCATAATTTTTAATGTTATAAAAATTATGATTTTTGAGAAAAATAGTTAAAAACTGATTTTTGAGAATATGATGCTAACGATTTTATAAAATAGTTTAATCAGGATTTTAGAATTATTGTGAAAAGTTTAAATATAGGATTTATAAAATTTAATTATTTTATGAATCAAAATGGTGAAATAATAAAGGAGATTAAAGAAGTTTTAAAGAATAATATAAATTGATTTATATTAAGAGATTTATAAATGGATATTTATAAATTGAAATATAGACATTATAAAACGAGTTTTTATAAGTGTTTGAATGAAGTGTAAATGAATTTCATAAATGAATGAAATTTATAGAATTATAAATGGAGAAGTTATAAATGAGATGTATAAATAGCAAGATTTATAAATTGTGAAGTTATTAAAAGAATAGTTTTGACTAAATCAATGAATCTTATAAGTTATAAGATTTATAATTATGAAGTTTAAAAGAACGATTTTGTAAAATAATCGTTTTATAAGCATTTAACTTATAATATGGACTTTTAGTTCATAATTGGGATATAAATCGAATAGGTTAATAAAGGAGATTTATAAAGGAAGTTGTTATAAAATAAATAGAAATGGGATTTATAAACGTTGTTTTATAAATTCGCAAACAACTTATTTTGATAAGTTAATTGTTGAAACCTATTAATGGAGTTATATTCACATTTTTGACTGTGAATGGTCCTTTAAAATAAAATGAATAAAAGGATGAAATCTGTTAACGTAGTATATTCACGTTTTTGAATAGTGAATATTATGTTAAAAGAAAATGTTTAGATTTGATATTTTGAACAGAATTAAAACGATCTAACGATGTTTTAAATGTGTTGAGATTCGAAACCATAGATTTCAACATTTATTGTTGAAATAGACGTTTTCGAGAAATAAAAGGAAGGATGGACTATAACACTGTTGTTATAGTAAATGATTTCCGAAAGGAAATATTTTGTATAGTATTGGGATTTATATATCTATCTTAATTTCGAATCCCTATACTAGTGATTTTGGGTTGTCGTAACGATGTTTTACGCAACATTCGTTTTGGCCCAAATAAATATGTTTAAGAGAATGATATCCTTAAAGAATGAAATATATGCTTAATCTCGATTTAAGTATATTGAATATTTTCCAAGTGTTGAAAATAAATAGATTTGTGAATTACTTACTAAATAAGTATGGAATTGTTTTCCAATATAAAGTGAATATTTTGAGAATTTATCTTTTTGAAGATAAATTGAAAAAGAATATTGAAATGAATAATTGAAATCGAATATTCATAGATATTTTGGATTATAAATTCACTAAGGAATTTATAAGATGAAAAGGAGAATTGTTTAAAAATAAATATTGATTTATTTTTGAAGAATTGAAATTATATATCTTGTAAAGATATTTTGGAAAATAAATAATTTGGAAAATTATTTGGAAACTGGTGATGTGTGCATATCAATTGGTAGTTCAATAACCGACTATTAATATTTCCCTTTAAATGGGTAATTGATGTGATTTGTTGAATGTGAATGCTACATTTATTTTTGAATAAGCGTTCACTATTCGGTTTAACCGGGAAAGGACCATGGGGTCGTATAACCCATTCCGAATATGTGATACGTCGTTATGAATTGCATTTGATGACCGGTGTTGAAGACCGAGTATTTGCAAAAGCGATAGGATGACCTATCGATTGTCTCTGCACTGGGTAGCTCCTGGTATAGAGATCTCCTAAGTGATGGGAAATTCGATCGGGATTGTGAATACCCGGATTGCAAGGGCTTCGTAAGAAGTGCCTTCGGTTTTGTTCGAGCCCGGAACAGACTTGTATGGATTGTGTGTCTGACATTACAAATTGAGATATAAAGCCGATTTCTTTCAAATATATTTCTGTTGGTGGCGAAGAATTTATTCTTTAGCTTAACACCCTTCTCTGAGACGTACGAGCTCAGAGGTTATATAGTTGAAGGTTATCAGTGATATATTCCCAATTTGGTAATGTGACATGTTGAGTGTTGCTGAAATGATCATTGTGTTGATTATTTGTGATAGGATCATTTATTTGATCGTCTATCTTGGTGATCATTGTGTTGATCATTTGTTGACCCAAAGCATGGCTTTTGTATAAAGTATGTTTTTGTGGACGTGACTTCGTCGAGCCTCACACCCCGGAAATGGTCAAAACAGGAAAGATGCGGCAAGGTTATGAGGGGTAGCTCCCTTTAGGGTATGTACATTTCCTTCTAGATAGAGGTGGTATCATGGTATGGAGCCCAGATATTTAACCTATGTGGTTACTGCGAATTTATTACTTTGTGGTTGTTGGTTATCGGGATCCCGTGAGAAAGGTCGTTTACGATCGGGGAATGGCGTGCTCGTGTCAGTAGTTACCCAGTTAGGGGTAACCCGGCCTTGTGTTGGCAGAGTTCCGGTTTGGTTCTCGGGGATGTCTTTCCAGAGGCATTCTCATGTGGCAATGGGAAGTTCCTTGGCCTGACCATTTGTTGGAAATCCAAAGAAACAATACGAAACTTGTACGGTATTAGTTGTAGAACCTATCATTCACTTATGGTGTCGCAACACTGTTTGGATGGTAGCTATAGTAGGCATAGTTCGAAATGTCTATGTTGGCTAAGATTTATATCTTTATTTTCGAAATAATTTTCTACACTATGCACTAGTAATAATTTCAAATGCTTCTTTTTAATGCGTATCAAGCATCTTTGACTATCATAAGGAGAAATCTCCTCCGATTCTGCGTTTGCATGTGTGTGTGTGCGGGAGGCCTTATGGTAGTCTCATTTTTAAAAGCATTGCGAATTGAATTTAAAAATATCTCTCTATTTTGATTTTAAAGTTAAATAAACTGTTTTGAGTTCTCACACCAGTCTTGTTAAGCTTTGGGCTATGTGATGGGGGGTTCTCGCTTCGCGGTTTGGTGGCGAACGGGAGACTCGTACTCCCACACATCCTCTTTTAGGGGGTAGGTTAGGTGTAACCTGAGACAGTCGAGAGGCTGGCCGTAAAAGCAAGGTCTGGGGTACCGGTGTAAGCCACGGTGGGTCTGGGATGGTTGAAAAGCCTACCGGTTGTGACTGCTACTTTCGGGATGTTACATTTGGTATCAGAGCTTATGGTTAAGCGACAACCATGGTTCTGTTGGGTATTACTCATTAGAGATAGAGTCAGTAGTACTCTAGAATGAATTTGAGTGTAATAATAGCTATGAGAGCGTATTTGTTAGTGAATATGAAATTGTTTTATATTGTGATGATTGGTTTGTTGAGTGGTATATGAACCTTCGTCGGCGCAGCTTCGAAACTGAATCGAAGGGGTTTCTAAACACTTGAATAGAACAATTCGGCACAGTATTGTTTTAAATTGGGTAAATGAAATAATTTTACTTGATTATATTTTTATATGTAAAGGAATAATTTTTCAGAATTATTAAAGTGTATATAAGTTGATTGTTTGGTTGTTTGAATAATCTAAATAAAGGAATAATTGTATAAGTAAAAAGAATTATGAGAATTGAATTTTAATTAAAGTGATTTACAATTGTGAAATAAACTTATATATATAAGAAGTGAAACTATATGAATAAATTTATAAATGAGTTGTAAATAAAAGTGAATTTAAAGATTAAATGGAAATTTACTTTAGAATTGAAATCTGAATTTATTTACAAGTGGGAATTAAGTTAAGTAAAACAAAGTGATGTTTGTAAATGAAGTATAACTTAAGAGATGTTGAATGAAGTTGATATCAGTATCAAAGTAAATTAATAAAGTTAAGTGGTGGATGTGAACTTGAGTTATATAAATGAAATTCAACTTTGAAATTGAATTGAATTAATGGATTAAATGTTAATCAATTGAATGTGAATTAAGTTGATATGAAATAATGAATATAAGTGTTAATTCATTAAAATCTAATGATATTAGAAGTTGAATAATTGAATGAAAATCAATTTGATTAAACCAATTGAAAGTGATGGTGTTAAGCCAAATTGAATGAATATAAGCAAAGGAATTTGGTTGTAATTAATATACATTGGTGTTATATGATTGTTAGTTGAGTGATTGTATATAATTCATTAAGTGTTAATGAAATTGAATTAATGAAATTGAAAGCTAAAGTAATTGAAATTCAATTGGAAGTTAAATGAATCTTAAATGGAATTGAATTTGTTTTGGAAGTGAACCAACTTGAATATGAATTAGTGAATATAAACTAATTGAAAATGAATGTTAGTAAAAACATCCACTGTATATGAATCAAATGTGATTAAATTGAAAACCCAATTCATTGAATATTAATAAGAATATGAATGAATATTGATTTGGTTATGGATGATAGTTGGTTGATGGTTGAATATATATTGCTATTGAATGCATTGCTATGTTGGCATATATAGTTATCATGTTGCTATAAGTTGTATATCGATACTATTTTCATATATACATGTTCTCATGTTGTTTGTTGAGTGATTAGTAGGTGCAGATCGCGTTTGCTTCGCATTTGGAGCTCGCTTTCGCGCTATATTAGCCGTATATGCTTGCTAACAAAATATAAGGTACATATCTCGGTTTAAATATCGTACTTTTATACATTTTTCCCTACGGGATGCCTCATTACTTGATGAGATGTATATTTGTGATATACATACTGTCATTTTTTTTCGGATCGAGCCGCGCAAAGGAGACTATGGCGAATTTTTCCGAAAATTTAAGGCGATAGAAAAAATTTGAGAAAATTGGAAAATTTTTGAAAACTTTAACTTTGATTTTGGAATTGAAAGTTAAACAATAGTAGTTGTTTTTGAAAAGATAACTAAGTATGATATGGAAAATTTAGTAAAGATTTGTAAAAAGTTTAATTATGAATTTTGGAAAGTTAATAAATTCTATAACTTTTCTTACTTGTTAATTTCGAGGACGAAATTCTTTTAAGGGGGGAAGATTGTAACGACCCAGAATTTTTATTAATTTAAAATTTGAATATTTAATTAATTTTAAATATTAATAAGTGAATTTATAAGTCGAATGAATTTTAATTTGAATTATTGGAATTAATTGGATAATTAAATCAATAATTTAATATGTTAAATTATGGAAATAATTGAAAATTGAGTTAAATATGATTGAAAATGATTTGTAAAATTTTATTTTATCATATTGGAGTTAGAACGATATTTTAGAACTTTTAAAATCGAATTAAAAGTTAATTTGTGAAAATTGAATATTTTAATATTAAATCGACTAGTGAAAATAGTCAATTTTTGAACAGTCTCAGAATTGAACGAAACCAGTTCCATTGGATCCGTAATAGTTAATTATCACCGGATTTCAATTTTCGTGTCAATCGGAGTTATCGTTTGATCGTGGCAGCTCGAAACGCATCGATTTATTTTTAATATTAATTTGGCGAGCTAAAATAGCCATTTTTCAAAAAATCTCGGATTTCGACGAAACTAGTTTCATCGGATCCGTAATGTGATATTATCGTAAGGTTTCAAATTTCGTGTCAATTGGATTTACCGTTTGTCCGGTACAAATTAAAACGACTAGAAATCGATTTAAATCGGTTTAATTTAAATTGAACGTTTGTTGCCATAACTCGCACAGATGTCCGAATTAGCTTTCGAAACCTGTTCCATTGTGTCCGGAACGCGGGATAAACACTAGGAACATCAGTTTCGGCGCGTAAATCGGAGTTCGGAATTTCCGGATGAATAGTGTTCGTTCGTTCTTCTATAAATAGCCTCTCTCTCTAAATTAAAAAAAAAAACAAACCCTAGGGCTAAAACGCAGCCGCCACATTAGAATTCAATGGCCGATAATGCTCCTTTCTTTCTTCCTTAATTTCATCAAATCCATCAACAATTAGCCTTAGGTTTCAACTAGAGATTGGTAGAGCTAGCCGAGCTCTTCGAATCCATATGGGGATGATGAGTATTCGAGCAACTTAGAGGCCGCTAGAAGGGCGCAACTGTCAGCCGTTCGTGCTCGTGCTTCGGCCAGAGGAGGTGACCGAGCTCCATAACATCCCAGGCGAGTGTAGTGTTGGTTGCGAGCTTCATCGTGGTATACTTGGATCGAGTTGTAGTGCGATGTGGAGGCCGAATTTGTAAAACCTAAGTGAAGCTCTATGGGTTAGTTGCGTGAATGATTATCTGGGATGAAGATGCACGTTGGAGAAGAAACATAAAACACGGCCAAGATTTGTTGCTGTGAGATCCAGTGGCTGTGATGAGCTAGGTTGGAAATATAAAGTTATGTTGTAAATTATTTTAGTTTAATTCGTGTGTAACTTCAAAAATTGATAACTCTTTGCTGCAAGGTCGAAAAATTACGAGACGAAGTGCGTTGGAATCGTATTCGCGAATACTACGCGATGCAACTGATTTGAAGTCGTTTGGAGTTAGTGAAAATTTCGTGTAAAATTAAACGTCCGTTTAATTTTATTCGAAATAAATCGCTAAAACGGAATTTAAAATCAAGGTGAGAACTTCTCACTCAATCGAATCAGTTTCGATTTTATTTTAAATAGTTAGATTTAAAATATTTGAATGCATGTTTGAATGTTGATTGATATCTATTGATTATTAAAATAGACATTATACGCCGTTAGTAAGCGGATGTTATTTAATAAAAACATATACCGCGAATATTTCATAAACAGTGAAATTGGTATTATATATAATATCAATATATATATATTGGCATATGTATATATTGCAGTTATTGATTTCCCGCATTTTTTGTTTAGCGGATGAGACCCTATTGCGCCATCTATTAAGCGGATAATATTTTAAATCCCATATACCGCGATAATTTCGTACTGGAGCGAAATTGGTATTGTGCTAATGTTTGTGGATGTAGGAAATAGGTTGGAGGGATCCAACTGGATTCCTCAACAGTATTTATTTGATTTCAGATATTTGATGGATTATCATATCGATATATGATATCGTTGTTGTCGTGATTGACTATTTGGTGTGTAGCATCATTGGACCAAATTTGGAATTTTAAAATGATTTCAAAGTGATTTTTGAAAGTATACGTTATAAAATATTTTTGGAATTGATTCATTTTAAAATAAATAAACGTCATAATTTTTAATGTTATAAAATTATGATTTTTGAGAAAAATAGTTAAAAACTGATTTTTGAGAATATGATGCTAACGATTTTATAAAATAGTTTAATCAGGATTTTAGAATTATTGTGAAAAGTTTAAATATAGGATTTATAAAATTTAATTATTTTATGAATCAAAATGGTGAAATAATAAAGGAGATTAAAGAAGTTTTAAAGAATAATATAAATTGATTTATATTAAGAGATTTATAAATGGATATTTATAAATTGAAATATAGACATTATAAAACGAGTTTTTATAAGTGTTTGAATGAAGTGTAAATGAATTTCATAAATGAATGAAATTTATAGAATTATAAATGGAGAAGTTATAAATGAGATTTATAAATAGCAAGATTTATAAATTGTGAAGTTATTAAAAGAATAGTTTTGACTAAATCAATGAATCTTATAAGTTATAAGATTTATAATTATGAAGTTTAAAAGAACGATTTTGTAAAATAATCGTTTTATAAGCATTTAACTTATAATATGGACTTTTAGTTCATAATTGGGATATAAATCGAATAGGTTAATAAAGGAGATTTATAAAGGAAGTTGTTATAAAATAAATAGAAATGGAATTTATAAACGTTGTTTTATAAATTCGCAAACACCTTATTTTGATAAGTTAATTGTTGAAACCTATTAATGGAGTTATATTCACATTTTTGACTGTGAATGATCCTTTAAAATAAAATGAATAAAAGGATGAAATCTGTTAACGTAGTATATTCACATTTTTGAATAGTGAATATTATGTTAAAAGAAAATGTTTAGATTTGATATTTTGAACAGAATTAAAACGATCCAACGATGTTTTAAATGTGTTGAGATTCGAAACCATATATTTCAACATTTATTGTTGAAATAGACGTTTTCGAGAAATAAAAGGAAGTGATGGACTATAACACTGTTGTTATAGTAAATGATTTCCGAAAGGAAATATTTTGTATAGTATTGGGATTTATATATCTATCTTAATTTTGAATCCTTATACTAGTGATTTTGGGTTGTCGTAACGATGTTTTACGCAACATTCGTTTTGGCCCAAATAAATATGTTTAAGAGAATGATTTCCTTAAAGAATGAAATATATGCTTAATCTCGATTTAAGTATATTGAATATTTTCCAAGTGTTGAAAATAAATAGATTTGTGAATTACTTAGTAAATAAGTATGGAATTGTTTTCCAATATAAAGTGAATATTTTGAGAATTTATCTTTTTGAAGATAAATTGAAAAAGAATATTGAAATGAATAATTGAAATCGAATATTCATAGATATTTTGGATTATAAATTCACTAAGGAATTTATAAGATGAAAAGGAGAATTGTTTAAAAATAAATATTGATTTATTTTTGAAGAATTGAAATTATATATCTTGTAAAGATATTTTGGAAAATAAATAATTTGGAAAATTATTTGGAAACTGGTGATGTGTGCATATCAATTGGTAGTTCAATAACCGACTATCAATATTTCCCTTTGAATGGGTAATTGATGTGATTTGTTGAATGTGAATGCTACACTTATTTTTGAATAAGCGCTCACTATTCGGGTTAACCGGGAAAGGACCATGGGGTCGTATAACCCATTCCGAATATGTGATACGTCGTTATGAATTGCATTTGATGACCGATGTTGAAGACCGAGTATTTGCAAAAGCGATAGGATGACCTATCGATTGTCTCTACACTGGGTAGCTCCTGGTATAGAGATCTCCTAAGTGATGGGAAATTCGATCGGGATTATGAATACCCGGATTGCAAGGGCTTCGTAAGAAGTGCCTTCGGTTTTGTTCGAGCCCGGAACAGACTTGTATGGATTGTGTGTCTGACATTACAAATTGAGATATAAAGCCGATTTCTTTCAAATATATTTCTGTTGGTGGCGAAGAATTTATTCTTTAGCTTAACACCCTTCTCTGAGACGTACGAGCTCAGAGGTTATATAGTTGAAGGTTATCAGCGATATATTCCCAATTTGGTAATGTGACATGCTGAGTGTTGCTGAAATGATCATTGTTTTGATTATTTGTGATAGGATCATTTATTTGATCGTCTATCTTGGTGATCATTGTGTTGATCATTTGTTGACCCAAAGCATGGCTTTTGTATAAAGTATGTTTTTGTGGACGTGACTTCGTCGAGCCTCACAACCCGGAAATGGTCAAAACAGGAAAGATGCGGCAAGGTTATGAGGGGTAGCTCCCTTTAGGGTATGTACATTTCCTTCTGGATAGAGGTGGTATCATGGTATGGAGCCCAGATATTTAACCTATGTGGTTACTGCGAATTTATTACTTTGTGGTTGTTGGTTATCGGGATCCCGTGAGAAAGGTCGTTTACGATCGGGGAATGGCGTGCTCGTGTCAGTAGTTACCCAGTTAGGGGTAACCCGGCCTTGTGTTGGCAGAGTTCCGGTTTGGTTCTCGGGGATGTCTTTCCAGAGGCATTCTCATGTGGCAATGGGAAGTTCCTTGGCCTGACCATTTGTTGGAAATCCAAAGAAACAATACGAAACTTGTACGGTATTAGTTGTAGAACCTATCATTCACTTATGGTGTCGCAACACTGTTTGGATGGTAGCTATAGTAGGCATAGTTCGAAATGTCTATGTTGGCTAAGATTTATATCTTTATTTTCGAAATAATTTTCTACACTATGCACTAGTAATAATATCAAATGCTTCTTTTTAATGCGTATCAAGCATCTTTGACTATCATAAGGAGAAATCTCCTCCGATTCTGCGTTTGCATGTGTGTGTGTGCGGGAGGCCTTATGGTAGTCTCATTTTTAAAAGCATTGCGAATTGAATTTAAAAATATCTCTCTATTTTGATTTTAAAGTTAAATAAACTGTTTTGAGTTCTCATACTAGTCACATGACTGACTTGGAGTTTATTGTTTTCCTTCCTAAACTCTGGGTGCCCACCAATTTCCACACGGGCAGTCAAGAGTTAAGGTTTATCGGGATATTCTGGATATTCTGGAGTTGCTGGAGGCAAGATGGATGGCATGGCGTATTACTACTATATAGTATTTCTTTTTCCGCTGCACTGTTTGATGTTGTATACTCTGATGATATGATGTAATGAAATGAAATGTATGAAATGTAATAATTGATATAGTTCTTTGTTTAAAGATTATTCATTTATTATTATATGTTGTTCCGCTGCGAATTGTGAGATTCTGTTGTTGTTCTGTTGTTTTCTGTTCCGTTCTATTTTCTTTCCGTTCTATTTTAAAATTTTCTATTTTCTTTTCTCTCTTCTTTTTTCTCTCTTTTTCTTTTCTTAAATTCTTTTTAAAAACCCTAACTCTTCGGTTTTTCGGCAACGAAAAAAATCGACATGTTACAATAACCAAAACATTTTCTACGCAGAAAATGTGGATATTATTAATGACATTCTTTTGAAAACACTTTTCAAGTAAGTATACATAATCTTAGCTGAAATTGTTACAGTATTAAATTTCAGTATACTAGTCTCTACAATCAAATCCGAAGGCACTTAATAGAGAATGGATTTCCATGCAATGACATGGTAAAGGACTACGCTCCGACATTACATCTCTAGAAAAATGCACCTGAGGCTCCAACCTCTACCAACACAGGACCGGCCTAACTTTACCATAGATAGTTCCGAATATATCATCACCCCGGTCGTTTCCGACCTACCCGAGAGCTCTCTTTGCATTCACCACGTTAATTTAAAACCCAACGTCATAGTGGGAATAAATATATATAGAAAGGTGATGACTATACCCCAATGTGAGCGACCCACTTTGCTCTACCACATCTACCCTGTTTTAGTCATTTTTGGGTGATGAGGCTCGAGGTAACTCTAACCTTACTCATAGTACATTCCACTTTGAATGCCACGTTGCCAGTCCATAATCACACAACTGATTTTTATAAACGTATAACTCCTGAGCTCGTATGTGTCAAGAAAGGGTGTTAAGCTAAGAGAAGTTGCATTCTCCGCCACAAATCAGATGATACATTCATAGAAATCTACCGATGTAATTAAACTGCAATGTCAAACATCCATCCATGCAAGTTGTCCAGGGACAGGACAAACCGAAGGCGCTCTCCTACCACATCCTGTTGGCAGTTACTCCTAGGATTAGTAGCGATTAGTCCTTGCATTGGATATTTCATAACAGGGAGACTGCTGCTACTATATGTATATTGGGAGTTTATTCCCAAATGACCAACAAGCAGTCATTCATTACAAAAATGCTTAAATATCATATCCATGTCTTCACTTCGAATTCGTACATTGGTTCGAAGTGGTCTTCGGATAGGAATTACCCAAATCCAACCCAGGTTCCTCTGAACCAATGATCAATTAAAATATGTTAAATTCATATGTGATTATCAGTTATCATTCAATTTAATTCATATTTTTATTCATTCATTGATATACCTTAGAGATATATTCATTGAAATATTTCTTTATCTTCTACAAAGTATATGGATTCATCAAGCCTCATTTATCAAATCCTTTTGATTAATTTAAACCTTTTTATATCGTAGAATGATTCCAAACCCTTTTATAATTTACTAAGAAAAATATTTCCTATTCATTTCATTTAAATCTTAACAATGATTTCCTAATTCAAAACTCATAATTCTAATTCAGTTAAAATCATGTTATCTAGAATGTTAATCCAAAACCAGTAAATGTTATGTGAGAAAAATCTATAGAAATCATCTAATTCTACTCACTATCAATTCTCATATTCAAAAATACTGGGTGGAATAACGATGAAAGAGCCTTTAAATTCCACGAATAGTATGAGTTTCCTCTTCGAGCTTTAACACCGAGTATAAGAAGATTATCCCCATTAAATTCAAGTTATTTATATTTGGAAAATTATATCCTGTAACTTTGGAAAATTTTGATCCAAGTAAATCAAATTTACTATCCCATCCATCGGGCCAGTCCGGATGCCCAGGGAGAGCAGGAAACTGGTTTTCCAAACTCAAGCTTAGACACAACCTCTCTAACACCCATAAGGCGGCCAAATAATTTAATCTACTTTAAATCATTTAAAATTTAACCATTACGTAAATCCTTCAAATAATATTTAAAATAATTTATTAATCATTTGAATATATTTAACAAACATTTGGAAAAGAACGGTTTCGTTTAAAACTACATTTCAAAAGTTATAGAAAAGTGCTACGGAAAAGTGTTGCGGAAAGTGCTACGGAAAGTGCATTTTAAGCTATATTGATCAAAAAGACTTTTTTTTCATTTGGAAACTCATTTTTTATCACTTTTCAAATGTTTTAAAATATTTTTAGAATTTATTTCATATTTTTAATTTTTTTTAAAGAGGTTTAACATTCCATATACGTTAATTCATTAAATAAAGGAAAGTGATTTCCTTTGTGCTTATCGACGTGCATTTCCGTGACTTGCATATATATTCAACATTCATATTAAACAACCATAATTAATAATCATAATAAAACATATATAACGTCCAATAGCATATATAGTTTAGGAGTTTACTCACCTCGTGTTTAAACGACTAACTAAAAATTGGCTATAGCTTTGGTAACTCGAACTTTTAGCTCACGATATCTTGGATTATTATTTCTAGATGGCTCGGCATATGGATGAGAGGATGTAGGCGATGGAATCCATTAAAGTAGAGGTGAAGAAGAAGAATAAGATGGAATGAGAAGTGCGAATTTGTGAAGCCTTAGGGTCTTATTTATAGCCTTAGGAAAATGTGGCAAATTACTAAATTACCCTTAGATATTATCAAAATATCTCTTACACAGCACCACTTCAACATCAAATCCTTGTCCCTATACTCAAATGCTTGCAATAATGATGTGTAATGTGATAATACATATTGCAAAAATATCTTAAGATGGAATGACATGCATTAATGGTGAATTGATGTTTGCTTTCCATGTTTTAATGGTGATTAGATGCTACCTTTTTCATTTACTTTTTGTAAAAATATCTTAGCTATTTTCTTTAGATTTGATTTGACTAATTGTGATACACATATGTGTGTGTATTTGTATGTGTGTGCATGTACAAACTATGTTGCAACAACTTAAAATAATTTCCATTTGTCAAACCGTTGAGATTTCGGGATCCAATTTCTGCTCAAATTTTCAGTTTCTAATTCAAACTATTTAAACAAGTTCATTTAACTTATAAAGCTATAATTAAAATTAATTACATATTCTGTTTTCAAAGTGGTAAAATTACGGGTCGTTACATACTTCCCCCTTAAAAGAATTTCGTCCTCAAAATTAAGGATAAGAACCAGATAACTCGAAGACAAATATATATAACGGAGTATTACATGTAGAAGATATAGCAAGTGACATCACCACAAGCCGTCGAGTACACCATACACATACATCTATATATCCATTCTAAACTCAAGGTAGTCTTTACGCATTCTTTCCTCTGTCTCCCATGTGCAATCTGCTGCGTCAATACTCCATTGGACTTTAATCAATCTTACAACCTTCCTCCTTAATAACTTCTCGTTGTGATCTACGATTCGCATTAGTCGCCTAATAACCGCCAAATTAGGTTCAACTTCTAAATCTGCTTGGGCAGCTGTTTCTATAATTTGCTCTGGATCATGCACATATTTTCGTAGGTGAAATACGTGAAAGACATTATGTATACCAGATAACCTTTCATGTAGTTCCACACGATAAGCTAATGGGCCAATCCTTTCGAGACTAGGAAAAGGTCCAATAAATCGAGGTGCTAACTTCCCTGCCCGACGTAATCTTACCACTCCTCTCATTGGAGAAACTTTTAGGAATACGTATTATCCAACTGAGAACTCCAAATTTCTTTTCCTTTGATCAACATAACTCTTCTGCCTACTCTGGGCTTCTTTCAACTTTTTTCTAATTATGTCAACCTTTTCTGTAGCTTCTCTAATCATGTCAGGACCTAGTACTAATCGATCTTCGGTCTTGATCCAACATATTGGGGGTCTACACGGACGGCCATATAAAGCTTCATATGGGGCCATGCCAATACTAGCCCGATAACTATTATTATAAGAGAATACTATTAGATGAAGGTAACTTTCCCATGAACCTCCGAAATCTCAAATAAAAGCTCTCAGAAGATCCTCCAAAACTCGATTTACTCTCTTAGTTTGTCCAACGGTCTGGGGGTGATATGCGGTGGTTATGTTTAGCTTAGTTCCTAAAGATTTTTTGCAATGCCTCCCATAACTTACTGGTAAAGACAGGGCCTCGATCACTGACTATACTACTGGGGACACCATGCAATCGAACAACTTCCCTCATGTATATTTCTACCAGAGTTGCGACAGTTGTCGTTGGTTTCACTAGGATAAAATGTGCGGTCTTGGTTAATTGATCTATGATAGCCCAAATGCCTCCATTTCCTTTTCTTGATCGGGGTAAGCCATCGATGAAATCCATCGATATTTGGTCCCATTTCCAAGTTGGAATTCCAAGAGGTTGGAGTAATCCAGCGGTCTTTTGCTGATTACTTTTGATCTGTTGACAATTTGTACATTTGCTAATATGGATAGAGACATCCCTCTTCATGCCATCACAACAAATTGTTCTCTTCATATCTCAATACATTTAATTAACTCCAAGGTGTATAGAAAGTCAAGAATTACGACATTCTGTTAAAACTTCTTGCCTTATCCCATCGACATTGGGAACAAATATCCTTCTACTCATTCTTAGGATTCCCTGCTCATCTACATTGAATCCTCTCCATCTTTTTGGTATTATATTCTCGTATACTTCCCTAGCTATTTTTGAAATGATCGGATCCTTGAGCTGACTCTCTTTTATATGATTAATCAAGGTTGGATGTACCGCTAAATAAGCTATAACGGCATGCCTTCTACCTAGCGCATCGACCAGTACATTGGCTTTCCCAGGCGTGTATAAGATATCAAGATCATATGATGCAAGAAATTCTAACCAATGTTTCTGTCTCATGTTTAAGTCCTTCCGAGTGAAAAGATACTTCAAAGATTTGTGATCTGTGAAGAGTTCGAACTTTTCACCCAGTAGATAATGCCTCTATAGTTTTAAGGAGAACACAACGGCTAATAATTCTAAGTCATGTGTTGCATAATTCCTCTCATGAGTCTTTAGTTGTCTTCTTGCATAAGCGATGACTTTTTAATGCTGCATCAGAATAGCACCTACTCCTTCCGTACAAGCATTAGTATATAAAGTTAAACTGCCACCTTCATCAACAATAGCTAGGACTGGAGCGGTAGTTAACCTTCTCTTGAGTTCCTTGAATGCTTCTTCACATTTTGGTGTCCATTCAAATTTAGCATCCTTCATAGTCAATTTTGTTAGATGGGAGGAAACTTTAGAGAAGTCTTGAATGAATCTCCGGTAATATCCCAGCAATCCTAAGAAGCTGCGAATGTCCTTTGGGGTTTGTGGTTGCTTCCCATCTTGTATAACTAAAATCTTTCCTAGATCTACTGAGATCCCTTCTCCTAACACAATATGCCCAAGGAATCTTACTTCTTTCTCCCAAAGGTGACATTTCGAGAATTTATCTTTAAGTACATTTCCCCATAATATTTCCAACACAATCTCCAAATGTCTTTCGTGTTCTTCCTCGATTTTGGAATACATAAGAATATCATCAATAAAAACTAACAAGAATTGGTTTAGTACATCTTTTAATACTCTACTCATAAGGTCTACAAATTAAGCATGTGCATTAGTTAACCCAAAAGGTGTAACTAACCATTCGTAAAAGCAATCCGGACCCCTAAATGTAGTTAATGGAATGCCATCCTTAGCTATACTTGGTTGATAGAATCCTGTGGCTAAATCCATTTGTGAGAATACTCAGGCACCATGAAGTTGATCAAATAGGTCATATATGTAGGATAAATGATACTTGTTTTTAATCGTTTGCTTATTTAGGTATCGATAGTCTACATGAAGCCTTAGGGAGTCGTCAGACTTAGCTACAAAAACTACCATTGCGTCCCAACTTGAGCGACTAGGTCTAATTAGTCCTTTTTTAACAACTCATTAGTTTGGTTTGCCAACTCAATCTTTTCCTTTGGGTCCATCCTTTGAATGAGGTGAATAACATGTCTTGCACTAGGAATTAAATCAATTTGGAACTCAATTCCCAATGCGAGGGCAAACTTTTAACTTCCTCGAAAACATCCTGATATTCCTTGACAACTGGTATTGTCTCCAAATCTTTTTGAGATGAGTCTAGTGCATACATTAAACTATCCCTTTTTCAACTTGGTTCTTCATAAGATATTTCCACAAACTTCCCAAAGCTGGTCCAAAAAGTTACCTTCCTTTTAACACAATCAAGGACAACTTTATTCTTGGATAACCAATCCATACAGAGAAAAACATCAAACCCAATAAAGTCAAGAAAAAATAATTCACATGAAATTTTTCGGTAGAGGTGAGTAACTCGGACATTTTCATAAATCAAACAAAGATAAATTGTACCGCCTATGGGATTTGACACATAAATAGGGGTATCTACTATTTTTGGGATCAGTTGTAATCTATCAACCAATCCTTTAGCAATAAAACGATGGGAAGCCCCAGTATCAAATAATACTTTAACTAAATCATCATTGACATAAATATTACCTTCAGGTACTCCCTTGCCTTTTACATTAGTAGAGGTTGAAGGCTCATTTTGATAGCATTGACCTTAACTTGCTCTCCTTTCTTCATTAATGGGCACTTGTTGTTCCAATGGCCGGGTTGATGGCAGTTATGGCAGAGGTTATTCTACACCATAGGAGAGATGGTTCCTTGTTGCTACCTTTGAACCTTTGGACTCCTATAATATTTTGAATAATGTCCTTTCATTCCATAATTAAAATATTCAACATCTTTAAAACGGTTTTCCTGATATCCTCCTCCGAGCTTGCCTGCCATGGCTTCTTTTCATTGTTATTGAACTTCCTCTTGTTATTGTTGTTTTGGGTTGCGACTGGATTCCTCTTATCCAAAGCTTCATAACGGAAACCAATATCTATTAAATTCACAAAGGTTCTTTTAACATGGGCGGTCATCCTATCCTGTTACTGCTCCTTCATGCTAGAAATGAACATCTCATTTTTCTTCATAGGCATGTCTATCAATCTAGGCCCAAAGCGAGACAATTCATTGAATTTGTGCAAATACTCTTCCACATACATCGCTTCTTGTTTTAGATCCATGAAACTTCTACAGAGTCAGGATCTGCCAGTAGTGGGTATATATTGCTCTTCAAAAACTTCTTTAAGTCTTGCCCAAGAGAAACTATCTTCAGATTCATTAAAAGTAATGGATTCCCACCAAGCTAGAGCCCCATCCTTCAATAGCCAAGAGGCCAAGAACCTCTTTCGTTTATCATTAATGTCTAATCCCTTAAATATTTTTTTACAGGATTTTTAGCCAGGCTTGAACTTCAATACTAGATTACATGCCTTAGAATGGCTTTCCACCCAAGTTGATATAATCTTTGCAAAAAGTGGAAAAGTTTACTTGGCAAGGGAATCATCGCTTCCTTAATTACTGTAGCATTTGATCAACCATTAGTGGTCGTAGTGTTGCTGCCTTCCCTTCGTCTTCTTCTGTTACTCATCTCTTACCATCTGCATATAGTAAGGGAACATCTTTTAAAAATATAAACAAAATATTTTAGGGAATTGGTATTAACTCGAATAAACTTATTCTGATAAAATTTCAAATATGCGCTCTCTCAGACTAAACTCATTCTAGGGTAATACTAAACCTATCTCTAATGAGTTGACCCCATCTAGGCTTCGATATTCACTCAACCATAAGCTCTGATACAAATGTGATGACCCACCTCCTCGACTCTCAGAAATTAACATTAATACATCCTCGGTATTTATGTGCCATAAATCCAAGTGCTGGAGAGGCAGATTATCATGGAGTAAAGAAATAAAGATAGAAGATAGACAATAATAGAATCTCACATCGTATTCAACACATAATTATACATATGAGCAGTACATGCAATTACTCTAAATTGTTCCATCGAAGTTATAACAAGTACTAACCCAACTAGGATAGTTATAACAACCTATCCTTACAATGTTGGTATATACTAATACATAATACAAACACGGCGAAAAGTGATAGATGACTTCAAAGAAAGACCCAAAATGCTCGATGCTCCATGCTCCATTCCAAAATGCTCCAAGCTTACATAACTAGTTGGCTTCTTAGGAAAGTAGGGCACCTGGAGTTTAAGGGGAAAAGAAAATAAACTCTGGGTCAGTCATTGGACTGGTGTGAGAAACTCAAAATATGATGTTTGAAAGTAAAAGGTATCACATAAGACTACGACGGACATAAACACAGAATGATTTTTTACCTTATGATAACCAAAACATTTGCTACGTAGAAAATATGGATATTATTTTTGATGACATTCTTTTGAAAACAATTTTCAAGTAAGTATACATAATCTTAGCCGAAATTGTTACATTATTGAATTCCAAGATACTAGGCTTTACAATCAAATCCAAAGGCACTTATTAGAGAATGGATTTCCATACAATGAAAAGGTAAGGGACTACCTTTCGATAGTGCATCTCTAGAAAAATGCACCTGAAGCTCCAACCTCTACCAATACAGAACCGACCTACCTTTACCATAGATAGTTCCGAATATGTCATCACCCTGGTCGTTCCTGACCTACCCGAGAGCTCTGTTTACATACATCACGTTAATTTAAAACCTGATGTCATAGCAGGAATAAATATATCTAGATTTCTGATGACTATACCCTAATAGGAGCGACCCACTTAGCTCTACCGTATTACCCTATTTTAGTCATTTTCGGGTGTTGAGGCTCGAGGTAACGATTACCTTACTCATAGCACATTCAACTTTGAATGCCACATTGCTAATCATAATCACACAACTGATTTCTACAAATGTATACCTCCTTAGCTCGTATGTCTCAAGAAAGGGTGTCAAGCTAAGAGAAGGTGCCTTCTCTGCCACCAATCAGATCATAGAAATCAACTAATGCAATTACAATTGCAACGTCAAACATCCATCCATGCAAGTTGTCCAGCGACTAGACAAACCGAAGGACTCTCCTACCACATCTTGTCGGAAGTTAATCCTAGGATTAGTAGTGATTAGTCCTTGCATTATATATTTCATAATGAATAGACTACTGCTACTATATGTATATTGGGAGTTTATCCCCAAATGATCAACAAGCAGTCCTTCATTAAAAAAATCCTTAATATTATATCCATGTCTTCCCTTCGAATACGTAAATTGGTTCGAAGTGGTCTTTGGATAGGAATTACCAAATCCAACCCTGGTTCCTTCGAACCAATCATCGATTAAAAAGATGTTAAATTCATATGTGATTATCAATCATCATTTAATTTAATTCATATTTTATTCATTCATAGATATACCTTAGAGATATATTCACTAAAATATCTCTTTATCTTTTTCAGAGTATATGGAATCATCAAGCCTCATTTATCAAACCCTTTTGGTTAATTTAAACCTGTTTAAATCATGGAATAATTCCACATCCTTTTATATTTTACTTAGAAAAATATTTCCTATTCATTTCATTTAAATCTTAAAAAAGATTTCCTAATTCAAAACTCATAATTCTAATTCGGTTAAAAGCATGTTATTTAGGATGTTAATCCAAAATCAGTAATTGTTAAGTGAGAAGAATCTATAGAAATCATCTAATTCTACTCAATATCAATTCTCGTATTCAAAAATTACTATAGGCGGTTTAACGATGAAAGAACCTTTAAATTCCACGAATAGTATGAGTTTCCACTTCGGGCTTTAACACCGAGTACAAGAAGATTATCTCCATAAAATTCAAGTTATTTATATTTGGAAAATTATATCCTTTAACTTCGGAAAATTTTGATCCGAGTAAATCAAATTTACTATCCCATCCATTGGGCCAGTTTGGATAGCCAGGGAGAGCAGGAAACTGGTTTTCCAAAATCAAACCTAGACACTGCCTCTTTGAAACCCATAAAGTGGTCTAGTAATTTGATCGACTCTAAAACATTTAATATTTAACCATTACATAAATCCTTCAAATCATATTTAAAATACTTTATTAATCATTTTAATATATTTAACAAAGATTTGGAAAAGAATGGTTCCATTTAAAATTACATTTCAAAAGTTATAGAAAAGTGCTACGGAAAAGTGCTGTGGAAAGTGCTGCGGAAAGTGCTTTTTAATTCCCTATTATTACCTCATCTATCGCTGATAAAATCATAACCATGTACTAAACAGTACCTAAACCACTTAATACCTTTTATTATAAAATAGGCAGACTCTGTTCATTTAAGACCTTAACTAAGGCAGACCTCTTCATTTAAGACATATCCCCAAGGCGTGCTCCTAAATGGTACTATTTTATTACAACCTTCGAAATGTAAGAGACTGTACCCAAGCCACATAAACTTACAGTTGGAAAATAGGTTAACTCTAGTCACTTAAGACCTTAATTATGGCGGACCCCATCATTTAAGACCTATTTTCAAAAGCATGCCCCTCAATGGTACCATCTAGCTGTCATTGCTTGAAATCCCATTGGTCTACTTAATACTTATTTTATAGGAAAGAGGAGGACCATATAGTCATTTAACACCCTAAACTTGAAACAAACTCTTCTTGGGATATCCACTCTCATTATTTGATTATAAATATGGAATCTTATTTATTTACGTGCAAGCTTGAACATTGAAGTAAACCCTTTTTTGAGACATTCTTTTTATTTATTTGGAATCTCACTAGGTTATTTAATATTTCCATTTAGGAGAGAAGCGGTCCCCTCAGCCACTTAAGACCTCAAAATAGAAGTGAACCCCTATGGAGATATCCCTCGCCGCTTCTAATTCTAAATTTGAACCATTTAGTACTTTCTGATTTAGAAAGAAAGCCCAATGTCTCACATTGTCATAAGTCCTAGGATTAACGATAAATCATATAAGTAGCAAGTACACTCGACCGTTGGCAGCTACAAAGTGAAGGGTAGTCTTCCATCGAGTGACTCTACTGACCTTACATCACTAACCCACTAAGTCCAATTAACCCTCCAAAGACTTTACTTATATTATCTTAGGTAGACATTCGACTTAGCTACTAATTCCCCTTTTAATTAAGGCAATAAGTTTTACCTTAAATATTTATCTACCCATAAATTCTAGTTCAATGCTCATAAATGTCAATTTGTCCATAAAATCCTAATAGACATTTCCTAAGACATTTCATATGATTCCTAATTTCAAATTAGTAACCTTTTATATCTATTCCATTTTTATCACATTCATTAATCCATTTTGCCCTATCAAATTATTGCAACTCCCATAATTATTTCCATTTATTTGAGTTACAACCTTTTAAATGCTTTTCCCATTAGTTAATTATCTAAAATGCAAATATTACGTGCAAGGGTTGTTATTAGCTTTATTTAATTATTATAAGCGAATTAATTATGTACAAACATTTACTTTTATTAATTATGTTCTAGTTATATATCTTCACTAGAATATACTTTTCCCATGTTAAATTGTTGGAATCGTATCTAAAAAGATTATCCGCTATTTTCCCTAAATTAGTCCAAAACAAATGATTTGACTTTAAAAGATTACACTGTATGAAATTACAATGAATAATCATTTTTTTTATCACTGAAATAGATAGTGTAAAGTACAGTGAAGTCATACTTTACGCATCTCTTTCTCTTTCCATTTGCATCTATTCCTTGTTAGATCAAGCGCTGCATTGTTCTAAAAGGGAAAGAAATCAAACTAATTTACAACTATTTAATGGATCTAAATTCCAATAATTCCAAATATATAAAATTATATTCTAACAGGATTAGGGTAATAATCAAAATTTATAACATTATTATGCAGTCCATTTAAAATCTGGAATAAATTTCATTCAAATCAATATTCTAAATTTATACTTTTAAGACTGATTTCCAGATCAGGTGGTATGCAATGCTAAATAAATTAATAAAGAAGAAATTATTGGCGATATTTATTATATTCATATCATATTCAATTCGTCACCACTATCTCATATACAATTATCCAACAGGCATGAAAATAAAAAAACACTAATGAGATAATTTTCTTATTATAACAATCTATAATGTTTCCACTGACCTTTTAAAAACGATTTAAATCTCCAAATCTGAAGTAGTACCGTTGATTCATCTCCAAATCCTTTTTAATCCAAGATCTGAGAAGAAATTTGGGATTGGGAGAGAAAATAGATACAAATATATATAAATATATAAATGACCTCAAATACGCATATAGTTGATTCTCTTCTCCTTTTTATTAGATTTCTACTCTTCTCCGATTTGTATGAATATAGATACAAATATGTTATCTTTATAATTTGAAAAGAAAGTGGAGTATGGCAAAGCTTTGCTACTACCTCCATAAAAATATGAGAAGTGAAGGGAGGGCTAAGCCTAAATTTATAGGTGCTAGAATCAATTAGAACCATTAGATCAAAATACATTAAATCCGGGTCATTGTGGCATAGGTTTACTGAAGCCGCCAGGTCACCACCAGTCGACCACCTATGGGTCACCGATCAATCGTTGGAGGTCGACCATCCCCAATGACGAATCGACCTATAGGCTCCGGTATTATAAAAATGTTAATTTCTTATTATTTGATTATTTTCATTTCGAATTCATTTTTTGTCTGTACTTCTTCATTTGATTCCAAATGCAAAACTCCAAATATGAAAGTTACTCAAAATTTCGCTACGAACGCATTAGTGCGAGTTTTATGATCAAATTCCATCATTTGCATAAACTCCATTTTCAAAGACTAATTAATTAACTAATTAGATAACTAATGCCAAATTGCGGGGTGTTTCATTCTTCCCCCCAAAATAATTTCATCCCCGAAATTTCATCAATGACTAAGTCAAGGTTTTGGCTCCAAATTATCCTAAACTACACAACCAATGAGTGTACAACTAATTTTGCAATGAAACATGCACAAGTGCATAATGCACTACTGTATCACTACATAGAAAATATGTATGCAGAATGACTCTAAATCGGATCCTCCTATATAAATGCATTTTTTTTGAAAACATGATACAAACAACCTACATATATACTGGCAGTTCTACATGTTTATAGTTTTTCAAAAAATCCTTTCAACCAAAACCTTCACACTCCTACAAATAGTAGTATGAAGCAACAAATTTTGCATCCACTTCCTACCATTCATTTATCTAACGCATCAAAAAATTGCTTCCTAAACTTTAATCATATGCGGGAGAAAGAAATTTAGGTGGAGAATTTAACATTCTTACCATTTTATAATCCTCATATTCCCATAGTATAGTGGAAATTTCTCGCTGCCCTGGATTTACTCCAAATTTTCCATGCACAAAACGCGTATGGAGGCTTATTTTCAAGCTTTGAAACAGAATTAAGTCTAAAAATAGACTTGTAACGACCCGTAAATTTTCGACAATTTGAATTGTTAAATTAATAAGCTTGGTAATTTAAAATGGAAAGAAATAAAAAAAAACTTTGTAATTTAATAATGAAATGAATGTTTAAATAAAATGTAACAATGGTAATTAAAAATAATATTTAACAATTTGAATGAAATTACAATTAATTGAAATATTGTGAATTGTTATACTTGGTTATAAATTAATAAGAAACAAATGCAAACATTAAATTAATAAATGAAATAGTATGAAATAAATGACCATTGAACAAAATTTGGGTTGTATACGAATTGTTACATTTTTTGTGAATAATGAATTCATAAGTGTGAATAAAAGTTATATCACGACCCGAAATCCAACGTTCAAAAATCGACACCAAATACCTCACTGGTATTCGACTGCCGAAGATTCAAACGTTGAATTCCATTTTGGTGGAGCTTATAACAACATTAGATGAATATAAACAGCAGAAACAAAAGATGATTTCATTTATCACAACATAGATACCACATGGATGTAACATTTTGATTACAACAACTTAACATTATCATCAGAGTGTTATACATGATACAACAACAAAATATATCGCCATAGTGGAGAAACAACAGAGTCTTCAAAAAGTTCCCAACATACTTTGACTTCGATAAGGTCTTCCAAAACTCCAAACAACTTTAGATCCAAAAGGATTCAAACCCCAAAAGCTTCCAAAATTCGACAGCTTCCAAAAGACTTCTAAATCCAAGCTAGCTCCAAAACACGGATAACCTGCTTCTAGGCTGCCCATATGGTAAATTATGGGCACCCAGAGTTTAGGAAGGGAACAATAAACTCCAGGTCAGTCATGAGACTGGTATGAGTAAACAAAAATAGTTGTTTGTACAAAAACAATTTTATAAAAAATAAATTTGTTATGCTTTTGGAAAATGAAACTACCATAAGGTCTCCCCGCACACACACAATGCAATCGCACAATTGGATGAGATTTCTCCATATGATAGTCAAACATGCTTGATACGAGAAAATTCGTTTTGATATTATTATTAGTGCATAGCGTGAAAACATTTCGAAAGTATAATATTAATCTTAGCCAGCATAGGTAGCATTATGTTATGCCTACTATAGCTACTATTTAAGAATGACAGGTTATACAACTAAAATCGTAAAGGGCTCGTAATGGATGATTGGATTTCTAACAAATGGTCAATGCTAAGGAACTTCCTTTAACCGAAAGGGTACGCCTTTGGAGGGACTCCCCGAGAACCTAACCGGGTCTCGGCCAACATAAAGCCGGGTTACCTCTGTAACTAGGTAACTAACTGTCACGAGTATCCCATCCCCCGATCATAACCGACCTTTATCGAGGGCCCTTAACACCAACAACCACAAAGCAAATTATCTGGACTCCATACCTGAATACCACTTATTATCCAGAAGGAAATGCACATACCTTAAAGGTCGTGACCCTCATAACCTTGCTGCATCCATTCTTGTTTCGACCATTTCTGGGGTGTGAGGTTCGATGAAGTCTCGTCCCACAAAACTACGCTTTTCACAAAAGCCATGCTTTATCAACAAATGATCAGCACTTAGCATGCTACACTACCAAATTGGGAGTATATCACTAATAACCATCAACTACATAACCTCAGAGAAGGGTGTTAAGCTAAGAGAATAAATTATTCGCCACCAAACAGAAATGTATTTGATAGAAATCAGCTTTATATCTCAATGTGTAATGTCAGACATACAACCATACAAGTCCATTTCGGGTTCGAACGGAACCGAAGGCACTTCAAAGTAGCCCTTGCAATCCGGATATCCATAATCTCGATCGGACTCCCCATCACATATGGAGATCTCTATATCGGCGCGACCCAGTGCAGAGACATTCGACAAGTAATCCTTTCGTTCTTGAAAATACCTGGTCTTCACCACCGTCTTCGTATGCACTCTAGTTCGTCGTATCATTAATTCGGAATGGGTTTCATGATAAAAGTCCTCTCCCGGCTAATCCGAACAAGGACCGTTTATTTTAAAAACACGTGGATACACAGGCCACAAAGATTCACCATTAAGATTCGATGTGGATTTCGGATAACCATTTGGAATCCGACTCCCTGTCGCATCGAAATTTAAATGTCATTTTAAAGGCCAACAATTTTCATATTCACACAGAAACAAATCACAGATATCAGAGTTCAATTCATAACAATTCACATCACAAAATATTACAATCACATATTAGAGGTATCAACCAATTTAAGGCGTTCAATAATAATCAATCATTTATAAGTAAGATGAATTAATCGAGTTATTATAATTAATTAATCATATAATTATTATCATTAGTTATCCTTAATTAATGATTCTTTATCCTTAATTATTAATTAATTAGTCCTTAATTACCAATTAATTAATCTTAATCACTTTTATTACTTAAATATTTCTTAATTAATTAATTAGTTAATTAATTAATTTATCCTTAATTATAAATTACTTAGCCTTAAGTTAATTATTAATTAACCTTGAATTAATTATTAATTAACCTTAAATTATTTATTAATTAACCTTTAATTAATTATTCTTTAATTATTTAAAAGAAATAAGTTAAGAAAATTATTTAAATTTAAAACTTTATTAGTTTTAAAACTTTAAACTTTGTATTTCATTAAAACTTTCCAGACCCGAGTCTTACCCGAGCCACACCCGAATAAAAACCAAAGAAAAAATTCCACACCTACGACTTCGAGTCCAGCCCAGTTTAACTTCGAGTTCGACCCAAGGCAATACCTTTCTTCCCAAACTTCCCATTGAACCTAGATACACACATGTACATGTGCACATTGCACATCGCTCCGACCACTTCCGTCGACGTTGCGACCATCTCAAGTCAATGATCAGAGGATGAGATATTTAATTTTTTAATAGGTTTAAAGCCTGTGATACTTAGAACAGAGATACATATGTTTGTTTTCCAGACATGAACAACCACATCCATACATATATACACAGATTTACACACATGCAAGAAATTTTTCAACCTTACTTCAAGCATGAACTCAACAACAGAATAAATTCCAGAATTTCAAAAGGTATACTCACATTTTATTTTGAAAACAGAGAGCCTGTAGCTTGAAAACTGTAAAATGCTTTTAGGTTTTGATCTGCCTTGATACTTGATTTGGATTGAACTTGTTCTTTGAGTTGAAACTGATTTGATTTGCTGAGTTGAAGCTTTGAATTTGCCTAATTACTTGATGGCTTTGATGTTTGAGATGATTTTCAGGCTTCAGACTTTAAATTATAAAAGATGTTTAATTTTCTGGTCTTGATGATTTGCTTTTGATTTCTTTTGAATTTGCTTTGATGATTTTCTAGTTTGGGTTTATACAGGCTTTTGATTTTTTTTTTGAAATGATGTGATAAAAGAAGTGAGAGAGACGAGAAATGGAAATATATATTGCCTTGAATTTATTTCTTTAATTCTAAAATAAAACGAAAATAAAATTTTTGACACTTGTCTTTGCATGAATTAAATTTTTAACACTTGTTAATTTTATTGTTAAATTGATTACACTTGTTAATACCATGTGTTAATAATTGAACACTTGTAATTTGCATGAGAAAATTAATTATATATTACTTTTAAATTATATTTTCTATTTTATAAATACATTCTCCTTTATTTATATATATAAAATTTAAATGAAAATGTTTTAAAACTAGTTATACATTAATTAAATCACATATATATTATTTTAAATCTAAATTATTTTTAAGATATTATATTTAAAATTTTAAATTCAAATTCAAATTACAATCTATTATATATATATATTTAAACACTCATTCTATTTTGTTTTGAAAAAAGTCAAATTAATTTTAAATTAAATTCCATAATTTATATTAATTATTAATTTTAAATTTGATAAAAATTGGGATGTTACAAGTTATGGTAATGATTGTTAAAAATTACCTGTTTTTTTTAACTAAATGAACTTTAATGTTACGTTACTGTGAGTTAAGACAATAATTGTAAATTTGGAATGTAATAAATTAAATAGAAATGTTAATTCTATTCATAATATGACAATCAGTTGAATAAAAAGAATGGAAATCAAGGTTTATTAATTAATTAAAATTTAAAATTATAATAATTGTATTAATTGCAATTAAATGAAATTAAATATTTAAATATTACGCTAATGGAGATTAAGAAGAAATTGGGAAATATTAATGTATTCAGATATAAACCAATGTTAGTCATATCCTAATCATAATAAAGACTTGAATAACAAGGTTTAAAATTAAATAAATGGATTTATGGAATTTTAATTTATAATTTCTAAATTTATTGAAATAGAAATTTAACACCGAAATTGATGAGTTAATCAACTTTAAATTAACATCTAAATTCATTTAAATTATTGTAAAATGATAATGAAACCAAGAATGAAAGAAGTTGTAATTATTAAAATTTAAAGTGAAAAAGTGATTAATTAATTTAATACTAATTGAATTAATTAATTGAAAAATAGCCATTTTGGCCACTGACTCGGATTTCAATGAAACCAGAAACCAGTTTCATCGAATCCGTAATGGTGAATTATTGTAGGATTTCAAGTTTCATAGCGATCGGACTTGACGTTTGGTTGTATGGGCTCGAAACACCTAGAAATAAACTTAATTGAAGTCAATTTGAAATAAGATGATTTTAACGTAACTTCTTCATATGATGGAATTAGGACTTGAAACATGATCCATTGAGTTCAAAATATTTGAAAATATCTAATTTGATAGATGGGATGACCCATTTTCATTCCGGAATCGAAACGGGCCTTTTGGGTCGTTATCGTTCAACTTTCCAAACCAATCGAGCCCATTCCTTTCTATTTTGTTCTGCCTATATATATGTCGTTATAAATCCTAGTTACTCCTTATTCTTATTTGTTTGTACGTTCAATTTTAGTCTACACCTCATTCAAATGGAAGACAAAACTAATTCCCAAATTTCAAATTCAATTTCAAAATCAAATTAAAATTTCAAACTCCACAAACTATATTTAATTATATATCGATTTGAAGTTCTCGACGAGCGCAAGTCAAATATGTGATTCGCTTTTTGATCTGGGTTACTAGGTGGTTGGAATTGGGTGATTAATTCCAGACCGTTCGTTGCGTGTTGATCAACCTGGACCGATCGTCAAATTGATTGGTGCGTTTGGTTAAGGTCGTCGCCCCGAGTTGTAAGCTGGTGGTCGCGTGACATGGATATGCCTATGGTTGCCGGAATTTGCAATCAGGGTTTCGAAACCCTATGGGTTTGGTGTCGGCGGCCGACGTTTCTGAAGGCGGTAGGAGGTCGCGTGTCCTATGGGGGAGAGCGCGTGGCACTGCGGCGGTGGCAGGGACCGTGGGCTATGGACGGTGCGTGTGGCGTGGTGGAGTAGTGTCGATCGAGGTGTTGCCTGCAGCTTTTAGGGTTCGGTCGCGTGTTTTAGCAAAGGTGATGACGTGGTAGATCGTGGTAGGTTGGTAGAGTATTTATTTATTTTAAATTTCAAAACTTCTAACCGTCATAACTTTTGCATACGAAGTCCTATTCACACGCGGTTTTCTCCACTAGGATCGCATTGAAATCCCGGACATTTTGACGCTGTATGGATAAGTTCGGAGACTGTTTGAATTTTGGGTTTAAGTTGGATTTAAATTCAACTTAAATTCAAAAGTGAGTGTTTTAACCCACTCACAACTTCTAAAATTTCTTATGTTTGTTAAATTTAATTTATGATGTGAGTAGGAATTTATTTATGACTGTTTGGTATTTTTAAATCATCATCTCAGTTAATTTTAGTTTATTTAAATTAAATCATTATTTAATTTATTATTGAATATAAATGTCCAGTTAAATGTTATTGATTATTAGTTATATATTGATATTTAACAATTGATTTGGATGATGATTGTGATGGATGTTGATTGTTGATATTGGATGAATGGATGTTGTATTTTATATGGTTATAAACTGCAAGTTCACTATGGGTTGAAATGATACATAACTGAATGATCTATAGATTAGGAAAAAATCGTTATGGGTAGAAACGATAGACTCGAGCGATTTTATGGATTATTTTGGGATTGCAGTTTGAAATGATATATAACCGTAAAATTTTAAATTGCGGATTGAGATGATATATAACCGTAAAATTTTAACTTGCGGATTGAAATGATAAATATCTGTATCACTTGACCCTAGGGTAGAGAATTATATACGGACACCGGATTGGTTAAATTAAATGATTTTAAAATCCTTAATTTTTGAATGGAATTAAATGATATTTTGAAGTAAAATTTGATTTGTATAAATTGAAGTATTTTTGGAAAATCAAGTTTTGTGTTGAAATGTGAATTGGCTTAAAAGGGAATTGTTTTAAGAAAGTAAATTGAAACGATCTGATTTTGTTGAAATGAAATAAATACTTTGTAAATTGATATAAATTCCAAATTCATGTTTTCAAATGTAAACTATTTTAAATTATATTATTTCTAAGATACTAAATTTTAAGAATTTCAGATTTATAAACTATTTAACCAATATTAACGATTTATTTTTTGATTTATTTTAAACCAATTTAATTTATTTTAAAACTAATTAAACCCTTTAAATTTATTTTAAATCTAATTAATCTATTTTAAGCTAGTTAATCTATTTTAATTATATTTAATCTAATTTAAATCTATTTAACTATCATAAATTAACTTAAAAAGCATTTACCTATAATTAAACTGTTTAGAGCATTTTAACCATTTAGAACTATTTAAACTAATTTCTAAGTTTCCAAACTAAGTACGTGTAAGAGTTATATTCATTTCAATTGGGTTAAAAAGAGAATAAGGTTAAATGACGTTATAACCTAAGTTGGAATTTCGAATGTTATAATAAATCGAATGAGGATTATGAAGCAAGGACTTAACCTGTTTTAGAAATATGATTTTTGGAAGAAATATGATTTGAAAGTGGTGAAATTTTTGAGACACGATATTTTTATATGAATTGTGAATTTGACTTTGAAAGGAAATATAATTATCGAACTATGATTTCAAAGGCGAATATGATTTCGAAAGTAAGTAATGATTTTGAAAGTGATATGGTTTGAATCGAATATGATATTTTGATATCAATTATGAAATGATATTTAGAAATGTAAAAGAACCATACGGTGTGTAATAAGTGATTGGTTGTTAAAGAGACCGGGATCGGGTATTGTCATACTCTTTGCCAATACCGAAAACCACTTTGACAACGATGTACGTGGTGGAGATTCCACAATGAAGTAGGATGGTGGTGACGATCCTAAAGGTATATCTACATGGACCCGACTCTCATGAGTTGGCTTAAGGTGGCTAAAACAGGAGCAATCAATGGGCCAAGTGAGGTCATTCCTCCAATCGGGCACACTCCATCGACACTATATTTTGATTTTTGATTTATTTGGTGGCCACCGTTCGATTTTTACTCGGGAGTATTTTTCGAGTTGGGCAGTAATTGCGACTATGCATTACCAATAGTCCGGAAGTGTAATTGGTATATCTGCCATAGCATTGCCAAGTTGTGCCGTGTCACCTACATTAGCGCACCTTCTACGAGTTTGTTTTATGACATACCTATGGGGTATCCTCTGGTGGCTTTAGTTTATGGGAAGTTACGGTACTGTATAGACCATTAACATAATAAAAATGTGTTAAGGTGGAAAATGTAAAGCCTTAACGCTATTTTAATAGTTTATTTTAATATAGACATTATTATAATAACGTATATTACTGCATAGTAGATTGTTTATCGAATCCTTAGGAGGTGTGAATCCCGAGCATCTCTTAAGTTACCGCACTCACGTTAGACGCTGGATCGGAGATGTCAAACCCCATAAACATCTCTAACGTCATTCCGCTCATATTTATTTACCGTTGATTTAACTTACATAAGATCTTTTATTTTTGACTCGAGTGTCTTGTCTTTTCAATTCGTTCGGGTTAGCCTGAACATTTCAGAATTTGAAGACCTTATATCTGGAGGACGAAGACGAAGACTTATACTATTATTATTTATTCTACTATTCCACTGCATTCATACTGTTCTGTTGCATTGTTATTTATTTATCCCTGATATATGTAACTCTGATTCTATGTTATATAAATAAAATCAAATGTTTTTGTAAACAACTTTATGAACTGTTATTTGATTATTATATTTTTTCATTCCACTGCGTGATTATGTTTTGTTTTTTTCTTTCTCTACTTTTCTTATTCACCCCAATAACAATCCGCTCCTTTGTATGGTTTGAGTCGACATGTATGTCGGCTTAAAACGTATGAAAGGCGGGATGTTACAGTTGGTATCAGATCCAGGTTTAGCGAAAACCTTAGCTTTGTGGGGTCTGACTCTTTATGAATAGGCTAGTAATACCCTATGGTGAGTTGTTGAGAGTGTGTGTGTGTGTGTGTGTATACGAGAGAGTGTATTTGTTATTGTTATAAAAGGTTTTATATTATGTTAGTTTGTTTCGTTTTGTATTTACAAATTCTAGTTGGTGCATAGGACACTATGACATCGATAGAGATTCTAAACACTTAATAGGACAGAGCGACACAATATTTGTTTTGAAATATAGGTAAATGAAATAATTTTACCTATTATATTTTATATATAAAATAATAAATTTTATAGATGATATATCTTTGGTTGTAACATATTGGTTGTTAGGTAGTGAAAATTTATAAAAGTTGGTTGGAAATAAAATTCATAGGTAAACAAATATCCATTGGAAAATTTAGAACTTAAATTTCGGGATTCTTGAAATTTCTTTCGAATATTTTGGAATATAATAACAGTATTATTATTTTGAAGTATTTTTTGATATAAATATTTCAACATAATTTGAAAGAACAGTTTTGAAGGAATTTTGGAAAGACAATTTCTGTACTTCCCTCTTTGCCGTTGGAAAATAATTTCGGTGATGAGTGCACGCATCATCGACATTCATTTTTGAGTTTTTAAGTGGGAAGGCCACTGTAGTAGTATTACTGTAGATTTATTTTGATAAATAAATTTAAATTTTAAATTATTTTAAATATAATTGGATATATAAGTAGTAAGTATATACATTCATATATTATTTTTAAAAAGATTCGAAATGGAACCCGGTATTTAATTCTTATGTTTATGTTAATTTATAGTTTCAATTATTGTAGGGAATGGAATGTAACTAATTAATAATTTGAACCTCTAAATGAAATAAGAGATTAAATGCTAGGCTATAATTGAAATTACAATAAAGTTAAAATTTGTAACCTATAAAATAAATGATATGATTATTGAACATTAAATTAATTAAAAGAAATGAGAAAAACTTGTGTAACTTTCAATTTCACTCTTAAATCATATATATATATATATATATATATAACTAACCAAATATTAAAAGTTGTAATATTTAATAAGAAAATTGAATGAATATTATACAAGTAAAACTTAAATAATGGAAGTGTTCAATGAATTACTTTTATAAATAATAGTTTAATGTTATAGTTGTTATAAACTTAAGTTATAATTAAAATGTTACTATAATAAAATCTAATAGGAAGTAAGTATAGTAAGTGAATAATAATAAAATTAAGTTAGTGAATTGGTATGTTAAGTAATTGAATTGAACATTAGTACTAAAAATAAATGAATGTATATTGAATGAAATGGAATTGAACTTTTGTAAGAAATATATGTAAAATTAAGAAATAAATGTAAATTTAAGAAATGAGTGATTTTATAAATGATATGAAAAGAAATAGGTTAACATAGACCTAAATAATGTTTGGAATTTGTTGTTGTTTTGGTTTATGAGTGGTTTGGGCAAGGATACTTCTAATTCTTTGGATGTATGAATAGTCCGTTAAGTTTTATCTAAGACTGTTGAGTAAATGGTATACTTAGTAGTTTATTTGTCATTCTATGCAATTTAACAAGTTCCTAAGCCCGAACAAACTATTTGTTTTGGTTGATATGGATGGATAATTGATTTGTATTGATTTCATATGATGATTGTATGCTGTGGTTGTAAGTGATTGTTGTTTTATATTGATTGGGTTGTAAGTGGTTGAAAAACCTTAGATATTTCATTTTTATATAATTATTGACTCTTTTTGGATTATATAAGTGAAATACAGGTTATGGAAGCAATTGTTACTGCTTTTGTTTTCATAAAATAAGCATTAATTTCCCGACAAATAGGTAAGTTTTCGGATTACAGTTTTCTAGCGATATTATTTTGTTTTTCCGCTGTTTAGACATATTATTTCGGAAAATATATGTTATACATTGTTTTATTGATATTATAATTTCTTCCAGACCTCTCCGTACAAAGGAGATTCTACCGAAATTTTTCATGAAATTTAGACTTACAAATTTTTCTAAAATGTTTCCAAACTTTTGTTAACTTGAGAATAAAAGACTTAATTATTTATAAATTTATATATTTTGTTTAAATTATTTTATTTTGTAAATTTATTGTTTATGAATTTAATATTTTGAATAAGATATATTGATTACATAACTCCATCTTTTCCCTTTTTTTCTTTTCGGGGATGAAAAGTTTTGAGTGGGGGAGAGTGTAACAACCCGTAAATTTTCGACTATTTGAATTGTTAAATTAATGAGCTTGGTAATTTAGTATGGGAAGAAACGAAAAAAAACTTTGTAATTTAATAATGAAATGAATGCCAAAATGAACTATAACAATGGTAACTAAAACTAATAATTAACAATTTGAATGAAAATACAATTAATTGAAATATTGTAAATTGTTATACTTGGTTATAAAGCGATAAGAAAACAAATGCAAACATTAAATTAACAAATGAAATAGTATGAAATAAATGAGCATTGAATAAAATTTGGGATATATACGAATTGTAACATTTGTTTGTGAATAATGAATTCATAAGTGTGAATAAAAGTTATGATAACGATTGTTAAAAATTACCTGTTTATTTGGTTTATTAATTAGAATAGGAAATCGAAAGAGCTAAATAACTTTAATGTTACATTAATGTGAACTAAGACAATGACTGTAATTGTGAATGTAATAAATTACATAGAAATGTTGATTCTATTCATAATATGACAATCGGTTGAATAAAAAGAATGGAAATTAAGGTTTATTAATTTATTGGAATTTAAAACTATAATAATTGGATTAATTTAAATTAAAAGAAAATAATTATTTAAATATTACTTTATTGGAGATTAAGATGAAATTTGGAAATATTAATGTACTCAGATATAAACCAATGTTAGTCATATCCTTATCATAATAAAGACTTGAATAACAAGGTTTAAAATTTAACAAATGGATTTTTGGAATTTTAATTTATAATTTCTAAATTTAATGAAATTGAAATTTAACACTAAAATTGATGAATTAATCAAATTTAAATTGACATCTAAATTTGTTTAAATTATTGTAAATGATTAAGAAAGCAAAAATGATAAAAGTTGTAAATTATTAAAATTTAAACTGAAAAAGTGATCAATTAATTTAATATTAATTAAATTAAATAACTGAAAAATAGCCATTTTGGCCACTGACTCGGATTTCAACGAAACCTGTTTGATCGGATCCATAACAACGAATTATTGTGGGATTTCAAGTTTCATAACGATCGGACTTGTCTTTGATCGTACGGGCTCGAAACGCCTAGAAATAAATTTAACTGAAATCAATGTAATATAAACTGATTTTAACATAACTTATTCATACGATGGAATTAGGACTTGAAACCTATTCCATTGAGTTTAAAATATTTGAAAACATCTATTTTGATATATGGGATGACCCATTTTTGTTCCGGAGTCGAAACGGGCTTTTTGGGTCGTTATCATTCAACTTTCCAGACCAATCGAGCCCATTCCTTTCTATTTTGTTCTGCCTATATATATGTCATTATAAACTCTAGCTACTCCTTATTCTCATTTGTCTGTACATTCAATTTTAGTCTACACCTTATTCCAATGGCAGACAAAACCTGATTCCCAAATTTCAAATTCAATTTCAAAATCAAATCAAAATTTCAAACTCCACAAACTATATCGAATTATATATTGGTTTGAAGCTCTCGACGAGCGCAATTCAAATATGTGATTCTTTTTCCGCATCTGGGTTGCTAGGTGGCTGGAATTGGGTGATTAATTCCTGACCATTCGTTGTGCGTTGATCAACATGGACCAATCGTCAGATTGATTGGTGCGTTTGGTAGAGATCGTCACGCGGAGTTGTATGCTGGTGGTCGTGTGACCTGGATGTGCCCGTGGTTTCCGAAATTTGCAATTTGGGTTTCGAAACCCTATGGGTTTGGTGTAGGCGGCGGGCGTTTCTGAAGGCGGTAGGAGGTCGCGTGGCGCCTAGGGCGAGCGCGTGGCACTACGGTGGTGGTAGGGGTCGTGGCCTATGGACGGCGCGTGCGACGTGGTGGTGTAGTGTCGATCGAGATGTTGCCCATAGCTTTTAGGGTTCCTCCGCGTGTTTTAGCAAAGGTGATGATGTGGAAGATCATGGTAGGTTGGTAGAGTATGTTTTTTAAATTTTAAATTTCAAATCTTCTAATCGTCATAACTTTTGCATGCGAGGACCTATTCACGCACGGTTTTCTCCGCTAGGATCGTATTGAAATTCTGGACATTTTGACGTAGGTTTGGATGAATTCGGAGACTGTCTGAATTTTATTTTTAAATTTGATTAAAATTCAACTTAAATTCAAAGGTAATGTTTCAACCCACTCACAACTTCTAAAATTTCTTATGTTTGTTAAATTTAATTTATGATGTGATTAGGAATTTATTTATGACTGTTTGGTATTTTTTAAATCATCATCTCGGTTAATTTGAATTTATTTAAATTAAATCGTTATTTAATTTATTATTGAATATAAATTGCCAGTTAAATACCTGTTATTGATTATCAATTCTATATTGATATTTTTTGATTGATTTGGATGATGATTGTGATGGACGTTGATTGTTGATATTGGATGAATGGATATTGTATTTTATATCGTAATAAACTGTAAGTTCACTATGGGTGGAAATGATACATACCCGAATGATATATAGATTAGGAAAAAATTGTTATGGGTTGAAATGATAGGCTCGAGTGATTTTATGAATGTTATTTATTTCGTGATTGCAGCTTGAAATGATATATAATCGTAAAATTTTAAATTGCGGATTGAAATGATAGATATCTGTATCACTTGGCCCTGGGGTAGAGAACTATATATGGACACTGGATTGGTTAAATTAAATGATTTTAAAATCCATAATTTTGAATGAAATTTTGAAGTAAAATTTGATTTGTATTAATCGAAGTATTTTTGGAAAATCAAGTTTTGTGTTGAAATGTGAATTGGCTTAAAAGGGAATTGTTTTAAGAAATTAAATTGAAGTGGTCTGATTTTGTTGAAATGAATTAAATAGTTTTAAATTGATATAAATTCCAAATTCATTTTTTCAAATGTAAACCGTTTTAAATTATATTATTTATAAGATTCTAAATTTTAAGAATTTCATATTTATAAACTATTTAACCATCATTAACGATATATTATTTTGATCTACTTTAAACCAATTTAACTTATTTTAAAAACTAAATAATCCTTTTAATTTATTTTAAATCTAATTAATCTATTTTAAGCAATTTAATCTATTTTAATTATATTTAATCTAATTCAAATCTATTTAACTGTCATAAATTAATTTAAAAAGCATTCACCTATAATTAAACTGTTTAGAGCATTTTAACCATTTAGAACTATTTAAACTAATTTCTAAATTCCCAAACTAAGCACGTGGAAGAGATTATATTCATTTCAATTGGGTTAAAAAGTGAATAAGGTTAAATGACGTCATGACCTAAGTTGAAATTTTGAATGTTACAATAAATTGAAATGATGATTTTAAAGCAAGGTCTTAACCTGTTTTGGAAATATGATTTTTGTAAAAAATATGATTTGAAAGTGGTACAGTTTTTGAGAACACGATATTTTGATATAAATTGTGAATTTGACTTTGAAAGGAAATATAATTATCGAATTATGATTTCAAAGGCGAATATGATTTCGAAAGTAAGTAATGATTTTGAAAATGATATAGTTTGAATCCAATATGATATTTTAATATCAATTATGAAATGATTTTTGCAAATGTAAAAGAACCATCGGGTGTGTAATAAGCAATTGGTTGTTAAAGAGACCGGGATCGAATATTGTCACTCTCTACCAATACCGAAAACCACTTTGACAACTGTGTACGCGGTGGAGATTTCAAAATGAAGTAGGTTGGTGGCGACAATCCTAAAGGTATATTTACGTGGACCCGACTCCCATGAGTTGGCTTAATGGGGCTAAAACATGAGCAATTGACAGGCCAATTGAGGTCATTCCTCCGATCGGGCACACTCCATCGACACTATATTCTGAGTTTTGATTTATTTGGTGGCCACCCTTCGATTTTTACTCAGGAGTGTGTTTTCAAGTTGAGCAGTAGTTGCGGCTATGCATTACCAACAGTCCGGAAGTGTAATTGGTATATCTACCATGGCATTGCCCAGTTGTGGCGTGTCACCTACCCTAGCGCGCTTTCTACGAGTTTGTTTTATGTCGTACCTATGGGGTATCCTCTGGCGGCTCCAATTTACAGAGAGTTACGGTACTGTACAGACTATTGACATTATAAAAATGTGTTAAGGTGGAAAATATAAAGCCTTAACACTATTTTAATAGTTTACTTTACTATAAACATTATAATAATAGCCTATATTATTACATAGTAGATAGTTTAACGGATCCTTTGGAGGTGTGAATCCCAAGCATCTCTTAAGTTACTGCACTCACATTAGACACTGGATAGGAGATGTCAACCCCGTAAACATCTCTGATGCCATTCCAGTCATATTTATTTACCGTTGATTTAACTTATATAAGATCTTTTAGTTCTGACTCGAGTGTTTTGTCTTTTCAATTCGCTCGGGTCAGCGTGAGCATTTCAGGATTTGAAGACCTTATTTCTGGAGGACGAAGACAAAGACTTGTACTGTTATTATTTATTCTATTATCCTGCTACATTCATAATGTTCCGCTGCATTGTTATTTATTTATCCCTGATATATGTAACTCTGATTCTATGTTGTATAAATAAAATCAAACGTTTTTTGTAAACAGCTTCATAAAATGTTATTTGATTATTATATTTTGTCATTCCCCTGTGAGATTCTGTTTTGTTTTTTTTCTCTTTCTCTGCTTTTCTTATTCGCCCCAATAGCATTTTGCTCTTTTGTATGGTTTGAGTCGACACATATGTCTGCTTAAAACGTACAAAAAGGCGGGATGTTACAAGACTTGTGCATGTCATCGACAATGTATGAAAATATAAATTCCAAGGATAAAATAGCTTTTCCCTTGTTTTGCTTGCATTTATCGCATCGTCGAACAGAATGCACCAAATTCACAAATTCAAAATCTATTTGCATTCCTTACACTTAGCATATGGCCTTTAAAATAATTGTTTTCACGAAAATTCTTCTCAGTTTTCAAATTTGTGTGTAATTTGGAAAATAATATCCCAAAATATTTTGATACACATTTTCCCTTGTAATAAAATTTTGAACTAAAACTCTAAAAAAAATTAAGAGCAAAAAATAAACGAAACGCAAAAAAGAAAATTCTTTTCGAAAGGGAACTTTTCAAATCAAGGAGATTTTTTTCAAAATAATTTCCTTCTTCAAAATGTTGATAAATCAAGCCACAATTTCAACGTACTCGAAAGTCGGTTATGTGCTAAACGCATAAACCAATATTTCCAAATTCTACAACTAACCTTTACCCAAAAATTTAACATTTTATATAAAAAATGTCGACAGATATACTATTCAAAAAATTTATCTTTTAAGGAACATAAGCAACGACCTGTGATATCAAAACAACTTTATTATGTCCTTTTTATGTATGAAAGAAGGGGAAAACAAATTTTAGTTCTGAAATTTTTATATACGAAAGAAAAGGTGAAATTGGATTTTTAGTGATTTTTGGGGATTTTTCCCAAGTGGTTATGATTTTCTATCAATTTTTGATGCTAGAAATGCTTTCAATCAATATTAATTGATGATATTAATTATGAAGGTTGGCAAATTCTTTTTCGAAAGTAAAAACAAATATTCCAACAAATTCCGAAAATAATATCAAAAGAGATTTTGTTATCCAATAAAAATTTGACAAGAGGCAAGAGTTGGTGAAAAGTATTATACTTAAAGGGAAATAATTCGGTTTCCAAACTATTTACAGAAATTCCATTCCATGTTTTAAACTTACGATACCATCATGCTGTTGAAACTCTTTATCCTATTTTAGATTTACGACGTCATCGTAATGTTGAAACTCTTTATCCTAACTTTGACTTATGACACCTCATATTTAGAAACTCTTTATCCCATATTTTAGAGGCACGACAACTCATATTTTAGAGACAATTTATCTCAAATTTAGAGGCACGACGCCTCATATTAGAGAGCTCTTTATCTCATATATAGAGGTACGATACCTCATATCTAACACTCTTTATCTCGTGTTTTAGAGGTACGACACCTCATATCTAGAAACTCTTTATCTCATATTTTAAGGCACAGACCTTATATCTAAAAACTCTACATCTCATATTTTAAAGGCTCTTTACCTCACACTACTTATGTATGTTAAAGGCTCTTTACTTTATACTGCTTATGAATTTTAGAAGCTCAATAGCTCTATTTTGATAGCGAATATTTTACAAGCAATGTAAGGATATGACTATTGATTGAACGTATTTCGATGAATCATGTTATACGTTCTTATTATCATATGATCAATTAAATTTACATGTTTTATCATTTGTCATACTCACATATGCATTACCCAACATTACATTTTAGGATTTAGGAACAAAATTACCATTTATGTTGTCCCAGTGGTGAGTATGGATAGACTAAACTCTCGAATGAGTAGAATTGCATCCAAGAGATCAAATAGATCAATTGCTTTCGGATGACCTAAATTGGTCAAAAGATACGACTCATGGATTTAAAACCGGATAAGATTTTAGGTAGGATTGAGGTAGGGTTGTGCCTTATACTTCAGCCGTTAGTCCTCGGTTGGTAAAGGACCGAGATTTCAGGATGTAGAGATTTGTTAATAGTGAGACTAAATGATGTGTATGCACAAAAAGTAACTCATAGCTCTACAGCTCACCGTATCGTTTAGTTTATTTTAATCCTAGCTGTATTTGGAGATTTTCGGACATCTGGTCATGTTTTGGCCCGAGTTGGCCTTATAGGTTATTAATTGGCCTGTGAAAACTAGCAGGTTCATAGTGACCCTAGGAAGGCAATGATTTGAGATAGATAGACGATTTTTGGATGGGTAAAGTTTGGGAATGCATAACCCTTAATGACAACAAGTCACCTTTACCCATATTGCATGCATATGATGATAGCATATTTTGTTTTAACCATTGTAGTTGTAGGTGTAGGATTTACGTTATCATTGACATATCCGATAAGATATTAGTAAGGTGAAAAACCTTTCTGCTCAATGGCATGGTCTCATTAGATATCTGTTTTGGTACGAGATGGTATATAATTATTCACACCAGACTTTTTTGTCTGACTCGAAGTTTTTAGTTTTCCCCTTAAACTCTCTGTTGCTCATTTGAGTAGGCTAGAAGTAAGGTGACAAATAAGCATCCAAAGACATGCAATAGGTAAGCTATATTAGGAGTTTAATTTTTGCTATGTTGTTTTTGCTATGTTTGAATAGATGTAATGGTAGGGTTTATATCTGTCGGTATTTAGACTTTGATTATCTAAGAAGGAATCGTCATATATTGCTCTTAGAATATAACCAGTAGTTATTATATTTTATCTGAACGTGGGGTCGATGGGATTATATAATGAACATGAAATTTTATTAATGAAATGTGTTTTGAAAATATTCATATTTCTATGTTTCTGATGTTATAGATACTATTAACTTATCTTATTTTTTTCTCTGGGAAATAATACAATTGATGACTGCAGCACTAGTAGTGTTATTTTCGAACCTCAAAATGGGGGACGTTACGATTTCCTACTGTTTTTCTTCCACATCAATGTGTTTCTTCTCATCATAAAGTGGGCCGCCATAAGTAGCACTTCTTTGCTAGTTACTCCAACCCAGAGTGCTTAAGATTTAAAATGCTTTATGAAGCTGACTAAGCTTCCATTTTCTCCCTGGTTTATGGATGACAGGGTGTTTACATCTGGGGATGGTTCTCTTCCTAGGTTGAATTGCCTCAGAAATTCTACAGATAGTTATCTCCAAGATCAGACCTCCTTTGGTCCGTACCTCCTGACCATTGCGTGGCTGCACCGGCTAAGTAAACTGGGAAAATTTTACATCGAGCCATTCTTTCTACTTTCATAATATTCGTGTATTACTTAAAAAGTGCAAATGTGCTCATCGAGTTTGGTAGTTCCATCGAATGTGTTGATCGATGGGTCTTTAAAGTCCTTCGAAAAATTTGCTTCTATAATGGTTACGCTGAATGGGGAAGAGCCTTCTTCCCTGACCTTCACCCTATGTTGGCAAAGCCTTGTCGGTTGCTCCACTCATGCCTTTAATTATCGGATCTCATTTTCCCTTGGGTCTATCTAGGATGAATCAATCTTAGAAGTGGTGTCATTATCATCAAGGGCAGATTGATCATATTTCTTCAATAGGAACAGGTTAATGTTAGATGGCTTAGATTTGACTTATGGGTTGATCTGGATCTTGCTCTTTTGTTTGGAATTGGTTCTCTAGTCGGCATCACAATTCTCATTTCTAGGAGTTCCGTTTTCACTCATCCACTGCATGTTTAGCGTAGTTGGTGAGTGAAGGCAGTGAGTTACGGAATATAGTGGGGAGATTGGCTTGAGAGCAGTTTGTTAGGCCACCATTTTCTCTAGCCCCTCCTTATGTTAGTTCATTTGGTTCGTGAATGATTGAAGTGCCGCAGGATGGGATTTGCAAGGGCTTCAATTGAGGTTCCTACTTCAATTTGAGATTTTGAGATTATCGGTAGCTTCTTTGAGGTTTTCGAAGCCAAGTGTAATAATTCTTGTGCAGGGAGAGTAATGGAAGCAATGGGATTCATGGTATCTTGGGAGATTTAGGTAAAGTTTATAGGATATAGGAAATAGGAATTCAATCCCTCCTTTAAGAGACAAAAATGCTGCCGAGATTTTTGGTCTCACAACACCTCAAATGATTGTGGAAGCAATTATTATACTGTACTTCCATGGACTAGAATCAAAAATTTAAGTAATATTAAATTTTTCTTTAGGTAGTAATTATGTTGCTTGGAACACGCACAATTATGTAGTTGCACTTTAACTACTTGGTAAAATGTCAAGTTGAATTTATATCCAATTTAAGTAAATAAAAGGGAAAAAAAGTAGAAAAGAATTTAACATTGAAAACTAGGTAGGAGAAAATGCAAGAAAAATCAAAGAGACGGAGAATTTTATGTGGCTCGGATGTTAAAGAATCCTACGTCAACGGAGAAATATCACTTTCTTTTTTTACATTCCATGTATAACCATTAATGGCAAAGAGTGTAGAACTTTTTATTATTAATATTAAAAATATCAAATTTGGAAAAACCATTTCTTCCTATAGTGCATATTCTATTTATAGTACAGAGATGCACGTGGATTGCTGTTGCTCTTCTTCTGGTGTTTTAATTTCGACCTTTGGATTCTAGCATGTGTCATCCAACTGTCTTGTTTGTCTGGGGTGCATGGATTGCTGATGTATTTTTGGTGGGAAGTTTGAAATTGAAGCAAGAACATCTAAAATTGAGGGGGGAAACTAAAATTTTGAATGAACCGTGCACTTCTAATCTAAGGGTCGAATGGCCTGTGTACTACACCTGTGCGTGAATGAGACTGTAATGAGACATTCCTCTTTTATTCAATGTAGCTACGTCGTATCTGGTACTCTTACAATGAAGATGTTGAGAGTTATTCCTTTGTTTTGCTTCTGGACATCATTGGTAAATGCATAGCGGAACTATGCCATTTGTATGATACTGTCCTAGGGGTGGTTAGAATTGAGTTGTCTTGCCCAGTCTGTGATGTTTATTTAACATTGTGCTGAGGATAAATAAAGTTGAGTTGTTTTCTTCAAGCCTGTGATGGTAGCTCAATATCTGTATGAATTTGTTATGAGCTGCTCTTGATGTTGATATATGCAAGTTGTCTAATAAGGGCCGCTTGCACCTTTGCTGTGTTCTAATAAATGAAGAACTGCAATGGAGCGATTCTTGGGAAACCTCATGTGCAGCCCTTGAAATGCTTTTGATTCCTCATGGTACCGCTTAAAGAGTCCTCAGTGAGCACAATATAGGTTTGCACTTGAAAGTGTTAGTAACACATAAGCTTTTAGGTATAAAGTTGAATTTATTATCTTATTTGATATGTGAAGTGTTTAGCTATGGCCTGTTCGAAGTGACTCAGGAATGTGTATGAGTGAGGGGTTGAGCGTAGTGCTTGTGTAGTCCGTTGTGATCCCGTCTTGAACAAGCATTAGTGTTTATCCACCATAATTTGCCTTACGTAGGTTTAAAGTTATCAAAGGGATAGAATATGTCTAGTACAGTTCATTAGCTCTGGGCAGATTTCCCTTAAAGTTGCATTGCAGTTTTGTCATTTTAAAGTCAAAAAGAGAAGGCAACACATTCCTACAACTATATATTTTGACGTAAGATCATGTTGCATGATCAAGAGCTATGTTGTTGTTTTGAGTATTTTGGTTGCAGATCGTTTTCTACACTTGTAACCACTTCAGGTTTTTAGGCTCGGTATCATAATGTAACGTCGAAACTTGGAGATCGTCCCAGTCTTTGCCATTAGCTTAAGGTGTTAGGGGACAACATTCTCTGAACTTCACCGTATTTTTTACTTCCTTTTCTTATAGCTTAACTTGTAACAAGTCGCACCTGCTGACATACCGAACCAAAGCCTAACGTGACTTTCAAACTCCATCATGTTGAGAAATACAAGATATTGTTGTTTTAAAACCTTAGAGTGCATAATTACAAGGGTAAGTTCTAAATAGTCTACACTTTTAAATCTCATAATAGAAGAAATTAAAATAAGTGCATAAAATAGATATCTCAAAAAATAGTTTCCAAAATACTTATTTTACATATACACTGTTTTCAAAGTATAATATAAGTTTATAAACATTTAATACAATAGGTGACTACAATATGAATAATAAATGACATGAGAACTCCAACACGGAGCTCCTTTCTCCATGCATATGCCCAATCAATTGCTAACATATCATCCTGTGGTGGTGGAAAATAAAAAGAAGAGGGTAGGTCAGACAAAAAGTATGGTGAATGAGTACAAGTTTAACATGTGACGAACATGTATGGTTAACTTTAATACTACTCTATGTAATATAAGGTATACAACAAGTGTCCGTGAAGTACTAGGGTCAATAACTAAGGGTTCTTATCTTACACAAACGGTCAAACTACAAATCAAACTACACACTAAAGCTAGGCTAACATCACTAGAGTCACTTAATAAGAAAACACTGCACGTAGGCAATGATGGGAACTGCTCTTCCATAAATATCTATACCATTACAACGCTTGGAGAGGGAGAGCTACGAAATGAAAACTCACTGTAAGACTCATCATATGCACTTGTGTCTATCTCCCGATCGTAGTGCCAAATTCCTATTTTGTACTGCGTTGACTTCCACCGGTACCACGTCGCGTCAGAACCATGCGTATAAGAACTCCCATTAGTACCGTGATCCTTTTCTACTTTATATCCACTTATCGTGTTGCCCCAAGCCTGACTCCCGTATAGAATCCCCCGTTAGCACCGGGTCACTTCATCTGATATTACCACTTATCCTACAGCACTGACATTCCACATGTATCACGTCGCGTAAGCTGTGCATACATGAACTCCCATTAGTACGAGATCACTTCATCTTATGTTGCCACTTATCGTACATCGTTGATGTCCATCTGTATCACATCATGTAAGCCATGTATACATGAAATCTCGTTAGCATTGGGCCTAAGTTGTGAAAACAAGTCCCCCTAGTCGATCACTAAACTCTCAATCTACGAAATACATCGCCCTAGTAAACTCTTGATTCTCTATCTGCGAAATACATCACCCTAGTCAACTCCTGATTCTCTATTGGTTATTTAGCCGTTCAAATACCACGATGACCTACTGTCCTTTGATAGGGAACTGACTTTGATTAAAAAACTTAGTATCATATTAAGAATTTGAATCAAGTGTTCACTTATAAGATTCAAGTAGGAAATTCTATTTTAGACTGGTGTGAATCACCTCGAAGTTATGTATTCGAATCCTAGATCAAAAATCGTGTGAACAAAACGATGTACCTATGACTTGTGTACTTAATCTTAATGGTTACTTAACTATACCAATCTTTTCCCAAAACACTTTCATTTTCATTTGTAGTATTTCATTCAATGCTAATTTTTTTTAGAATTACTTCATAAATTTTCACTTAAGTTTATAAACAATTTACAAAGACACATCTTATAAAACATTAGATTGAAAATTGCTCCATTATATTCACTTGTATAGTACTCTCCTATCCTAAGAGAATATACAAAATGTCAGTTTTTTATTTTACTTATTTATTTTTATTTTGCTTTCAAAATTCAAATGGAGGCCCAAAAAAATATGGGTCTTAAAATTGAGTCGACTACTTCGAACTTTTCGCCTCAGAGTGTTCTAAGGAAAAATGTATATGGGTTGGCCCAATAACATCAAATAGTTTACATAACTTAGATGTTTTAAACAAAAGCTATAGTTTTAATAAAAAATGTTTATTAAAACCTTCCTATCGGATTTAACCCATTTGAAACTTGTGTTAAATTATCTCTTTTCTATCGAAGAGTCACAAATTTCATTTATCAAAACATATTTTCATTAAAATACCTTTTTTAAATCAACTTCTTTTAAGGAAACTTAAGAAATAAATATTAAGTTTTTATTTCAAAACCCCTTTTGAAATCATACTACATACATACATATATATATATAATAATAATTTTAATAATTTATTCACTAACACTCACTTTGGGTTCGTTTGGATTCATACTCATTTTGATCGCATAATGATAAAGAGAAAAATTTACTGAGTGCACTACAACGTTTGCTTAAGCAACATTCGATTGTCACTTATAGGATTATTCAGATTATCAGAAAACTAATCGAGATGTTTTCCTATAACTATGCAGAGAAAGTGTACTTTTATTAAAAAATTATCTTTTAAAAATTTATCCTCATAAATACTTCTAAGTAATACTGCCATTACTTTTACCAAATTTTTTTTGAGATTATTTCAAGTAATTCTGGGATTTTAAATTCTTAAAAACCCTTAATAATCAAATAAATAATTTTATATACCATACTCATATAAAATGTACCTTTATCATCATCTTATATTATAATAACTTTCCTTTATTATAATAAAATTTTCACAAATATTTATCCTCTAATTGTTTTACCTTCCCATTTAGATTTTATTAAACAACTTTATTAAAATATGACTTTCAACTTAACATTTTCTTCTAATGCCTTGTAGTCAAATTGTAAAACTTAATTCAAGGGTTAGTTTTTAAATCGAAGAAATAAAAGCTCATAAAATAGTCAATAATAAATCAAAAATCAATAAACAATAGTCATTGCTCCATAAACTATCCAAGCATTACAAACTAAACAATAATTATAATAAAGAGTTATTATCAATAACAAATAAACACAGCTTGAATTACTATATAAATTTGAAAATTATTTCTTTATATCTATTTATGAAATATATATTCCTGGGTAAATTATTTCATTTACCGATTTTTCAAAAATCAATATTGCGTCTGTTTTCCTCATTCAACTGTTTTGAAATCCATATTGACATTGTGGCATCAGACGTCTCGACAGTAATTCAAAATTAGTAGACCATTTAGCATGATGTGTTTTTATAGCAATAACAAATATGCTCTCATATATATAATACACTTAACTCATTTTAGGATGTCACTTACCTTATCTTTATTGAGTTTTTCCCCCAATAAAGCCAAGGTTCTCATTTAACCTTCAACACTAATACCAAATGTAACGATCTGCCTTTTCGGCCCTTGAAAGTTGGCACTTAACATATCAACAATACTCAAATGTCGAGCATCAGTGTGCCAGCGAGGAGGATTGTTAAAAAAAAGGAAAAATAAAAAGAATAAAGAAAAATAGAATCTCATAGCGGAATGACAACATATAATATAATAAAGACAGTAAAAGCTATCTATATAAAATACAAGGTACATCAGAGTAAAAAAACAAACCTCATCAGCCTGGATAGTTTTAACTTCCTAACCTTACAAATATTGAAGGGTATTGTTAATCTAAAAGATGGACCAATACCCTGATATGATTGTGAAAGCACCAGCCCTGTTTATCATGATAAATAAAGTAGAGAAAACACTCTCCAAATTGCAGAAAAACATAATAAAGTAGAGAAACACAACATTATTATAGTGTTTCGACTGTTAACGAAGCATTTGTACACTTTATAACTTCTTATTGACTGACTGCTATTACATGTTAATTCGGGTTACAATATGATTAGATCTTGTAAGTTAGATCATTTCACCAGTGTTAGAGTTCACCGGAGAATCATAGTGAACCCTTTAGATGACTATTGTTTGAGAGGAAAAGGATGAAGAATAATTTCTGCAGACTTTCAGTATCCAATACAGAGGATCCCATTCATGTTGTAGATGGATGGGTATCTATAGGGATTGAAGAGCTATTGGACTAGACCATTTTTCCAAAAGCTTTCTTTTGAAGATACGAAGGCGCCTAGGAAATTTTGTAGCTGGCCGAGCAAATATAATGGATCGCAAGAAATTCATATGGCATGGATCACTAGCGAACCATGTAGTTGGCTTATTTTTGGCTCACTTCAATCGTATCATGTTTCATGCCTTTTATAGATGCCCTTCATACAATTTGGTGAATAGTTGCCTTGTTTTAATGGTGTCTCGTGCGTAGGTTGGATTGAAGCATGCCTAGAATCAAATGAATTATCACTTCTAGAATTAGCATGCTTGGAATACCATGAAACTTGGCAAATATCCCTAGAAAGGTGTTGGATCAAGACGAAAGAAGATTGGAGGACTCATGAGCGAGCATTATGTATCGCTAACGATCCATTGGCTTAGCTTATTTTGAAATCTTCCTTCTTGGGTCTTTCTCTTCTTTTCTTTTGGCCTTTTTAGTTGATCCTTGAGATGTTTTGACTTGTTGTAGATGTTCTAGCTTCCTTTTAATTCCATTGGGACAAAAACCCGGATAACATATGCCCACCCAGAGTATGCTTTCGCTAGAAATAAGGCATGTATTGGAAATAATTGCTTTTAAGTTCTCGTTTAGTGAGGTTCATTTAATCATGTTGAGGCCATCATGCGAATTTGGCTCTTGCTTCCCAGCCATTTGTTGATTTTTGATGAGAATCATCATTTCTTGTCATAATAAATAAATTTCGATCCCATAACTTTCAAAATGCTTGCAAGCAACATCTGGATCATGTACGGCGAATTTGGTGAGAACGGTTGCAGTCCTATAGATTAGTTGCGATCCATTGTCCATGGATCGTTAGCGATCTAAGGAATTAGTGGAATTTTTTCATGCATCCTCATACCTAACCTTTTTCAAGTCGA